>OX382235.1:18575347-21031766 GCA_947507525.1 Apamea epomidion | reverse complement strand
CCTAACCTAACCTAACCTAACCTAACCTAACCTAACCTAACCTAACCTAACCTAACCTAACCTAACCTAACCTAACCTAACCTAACCTAACCTAACCTAACCTAACCTAACCTAACCTAACCTAACCTAACCTAACCTAACCTAACCTAACCTAACCTAACCTAACCTAACCTAACCTAACCTAACCTAACCTAACCTAACCTAACCTAACCTAACCTAACCTAACCTAACCTAACCTAACCTAACCTAACCTAACCTAACCTAACCTAACCTAACCTAACCTAACCTAACCTAACCTAACCTAACCTAACCTAACCTAACCTAACCTAACCTAACCTAACCTAACCTAACCTAACCTAACCTAACCTAACCTAACCTAACCTAACCTAACCTAACCTAACCTAACCTAACCTAACCTAACCTAACCTAACCTAACCTAACCTAACCTAACCTAACCTAACCTAACCTAACCTAACCTAACCTAACCTAACCTAACCTAACCTAACCTAACCTAACCTAACCTAACCTAACCTAACCTAACCTAACCTAACCTAACCTAACCTAACCTAACCTAACCTAACCTAACCTAACCTAACCTAACCTAACCTAACCTAACCTAACCTAACCTAACCTAACCTAACCTAACCTAACCTAACCTAACCTAACCTAACCTAACCTAACCTAACCTAACCTAACCTAACCTAACCTAACCTAACCTAACCTAACCTAACCTAACCTAACCTAACCTAACCTAACCTAACCTAACCTAACCTAACCTAACCTAACCTAACCTAACCTAACCTAACCTAACCTAACCTAACCTAACCTAACCTAACCTAACCTAACCTAACCTAACCTAACCTAACCTAACCTAACCTAACCTAACCTAACCTAACCTAACCTAACCTAACCTAACCTAACCTAACCTAACCTAACCTAACCTAACCTAACCTAACCTAACCTAACCTAACCTAACCTAACCTAACCTAACCTAACCTAACCTAACCTAACCTAACCTAACCTAACCTAACCTAACCTAACCTAACCTAACCTAACCTAACCTAACCTAACCTAACCTAACCTAACCTAACCTAACCTAACCTAACCTAACCTAACCTAACCTAACCTAACCTAACCTAACCTAACCTAACCTAACCTAACCTAACCTAACCTAACCTAACCTAACCTAACCTAACCTAACCTAACCTAACCTAACCTAACCTAACCTAACCTAACCTAACCTAACCTAACCTAACCTAACCTAACCTAACCTAACCTAACCTAACCTAACCTAACCTAACCTAACCTAACCTAACCTAACCTAACCTAACCTAACCTAACCTAACCTAACCTAACCTAACCTAACCTAACCTAACCTAACCTAACCTAACCTAACCTAACCTAACCTAACCTAACCTAACCTAACCTAACCTAACCTAACCTAACCTAACCTAACCTAACCTAACCTAACCTAACCTAACCTAACCTAACCTAACCTAACCTAACCTAACCTAACCTAACCTAACCTAACCTAACCTAACCTAACCTAACCTAACCTAACCTAACCTAACCTAACCTAACCTAACCTAACCTAACCTAACCTAACCTAACCTAACCTAACCTAACCTAACCTAACCTAACCTAACCTAACCTAACCTAACCTAACCTAACCTAACCTAACCTAACCTAACCTAACCTAACCTAACCTAACCTAACCTAACCTAACCTAACCTAACCTAACCTAACCTAACCTAACCTAACCTAACCTAACCTAACCTAACCTAACCTAACCTAACCTAACCTAACCTAACCTAACCTAACCTAACCTAACCTAACCTAACCTAACCTAACCTAACCTAACCTAACCTAACCTAACCTAACCTAACCTAACCTAACCTAACCTAACCTAACCTAACCTAACCTAACCTAACCTAACCTAACCTAACCTAACCTAACCTAACCTAACCTAACCTAACCTAACCTAACCTAACCTAACCTAACCTAACCTAACCTAACCTAACCTAACCTAACCTAACCTAACCTAACCTAACCTAACCTAACCTAACCTAACCTAACCTAACCTAACCTAACCTAACCTAACCTAACCTAACCTAACCTAACCTAACCTAACCTAACCTAACCTAACCTAACCTAACCTAACCTAACCTAACCTAACCTAACCTAACCTAACCTAACCTAACCTAACCTAACCTAACCTAACCTAACCTAACCTAACCTAACCTAACCTAACCTAACCTAACCTAACCTAACCTAACCTAACCTAACCTAACCTAACCTAACCTAACCTAACCTAACCTAACCTAACCTAACCTAACCTAACCTAACCTAACCTAACCTAACCTAACCTAACCTAACCTAACCTAACCTAACCTAACCTAACCTAACCTAACCTAACCTAACCTAACCTAACCTAACCTAACCTAACCTAACCTAACCTAACCTAACCTAACCTAACCTAACCTAACCTAACCTAACCTAACCTAACCTAACCTAACCTAACCTAACCTAACCTAACCTAACCTAACCTAACCTAACCTAACCTAACCTAACCTAACCTAACCTAACCTAACCTAACCTAACCTAACCTAACCTAACCTAACCTAACCTAACCTAACCTAACCTAACCTAACCTAACCTAACCTAACCTAACCTAACCTAACCTAACCTAACCTAACCTAACCTAACCTAACCTAACCTAACCTAACCTAACCTAACCTAACCTAACCTAACCTAACCTAACCTAACCTAACCTAACCTAACCTAACCTAACCTAACCTAACCTAACCTAACCTAACCTAACCTAACCTAACCTAACCTAACCTAACCTAACCTAACCTAACCTAACCTAACCTAACCTAACCTAACCTAACTAACCTAACCTAACCTAACCTAACCTAACCTAACCTAACCTAACCTAACCTAACCTAACCTAACCTAACCTAACCTAACCTAACCTAACCTAACCTAACCTAACCTAACCTAACCTAACCTAACCTAACCTAACCTAACCTAACCTAACCTAACCTAACCTAACCTAACCTAACCTAACCTAACCTAACCTAACCTAACCTAACCTAACCTAACCTAACCTAACCTAACCTAACCTAACCTAACCTAACCTAACCTAACCTAACCTAACCTAACCTAACCTAACCTAACCTAACCTAACCTAACCTAACCTAACCTAACCTAACCTAACCTAACCTAACCTAACCTAACCTAACCTAACCTAACCTAACCTAACCTAACCTAACCTAACCTAACCTAACCTAACCTAACCTAACCTAACCTAACCTAACCTAACCTAACCTAACCTAACCTAACCTAACCTAACCTAACCTAACCTAACCTAACCTAACCTAACCTAACCTAACCTAACCTAACCTAACCTAACCTAACCTAACCTAACCTAACCTAACCTAACCTAACCTAACCTAACCTAACCTAACCTAACCTAACCTAACCTAACCTAACCTAACCTAACCTAACCTAACCTAACCTAACCTAACCTAACCTAACCTAACCTAACCTAACCTAACCTAACCTAACCTAACCTAACCTAACCTAACCTAACCTAACCTAACCTAACCTAACCTAACCTAACCTAACCTAACCTAACCTAACCTAACCTAACCTAACCTAACCTAACCTAACCTAACCTAACCTAACCTAACCTAACCTAACCTAACCTAACCTAACCTAACCTAACCTAACCTAACCTAACCTAACCTAACCTAACCTAACCTAACCTAACCTAACCTAACCTAACCTAACCTAACCTAACCTAACCTAACCTAACCTAACCTAACCTAACCTAACCTAACCTAACCTAACCTAACCTAACCTAACCTAACCTAACCTAACCTAACCTAACCTAACCTAACCTAACCTAACCTAACCTAACCTAACCTAACCTAACCTAACCTAACCTAACCTAACCTAACCTAACCTAACCTAACCTAACCTAACCTAACCTAACCTAACCTAACCTAACCTAACCTAACCTAACCTAACCTAACCTAACCTAACCTAACCTAACCTAACCTAACCTAACCTAACCTAACCTAACCTAACCTAACCTAACCTAACCTAACCTAACCTAACCTAACCTAACCTAACCTAACCTAACCTAACCTAACCTAACCTAACCTAACCTAACCTAACCTAACCTAACCTAACCTAACCTAACCTAACCTAACCTAACCTAACCTAACCTAACCTAACCTAACCTAACCTAACCTAACCTAACCTAACCTAACCTAACCTAACCTAACCTAACCTAACCTAACCTAACCTAACCTAACCTAACCTAACCTAACCTAACCTAACCTAACCTAACCTAACCTAACCTAACCTAACCTAACCTAACCTAACCTAACCTAACCTAACCTAACCTAACCTAACCTAACCTAACCTAACCTAACCTAACCTAACCTAACCTAACCTACTAACCTAACCTAACCTAACCTAACCTAACCTAACCTAACCTAACCTAACCTAACCTAACCTAACCTAACCTAACCTAACCTAACCTAACCTAACCTAACCTAACCTAACCTAACCTAACCTAACCTAACCTAACCTAACCTAACCTAACCTAACCTAACCTAACCTAACCTAACCTAACCTAACCTAACCTAACCTAACCTAACCTAACCTAACCTAACCTAACCTAACCTAACCTAACCTAACCTAACCTAACCTAACCTAACCTAACCTAACCTAACCTAACCTAACCTAACCTAACCTAACCTAACCTAACCTAACCTAACCTAACCTAACCTAACCTAACCTAACCTAACCTAACCTAACTAACCTAACCTAACCTAACCTAACCTAACCTAACCTAACCTAACCTAACCTAACCTAACCTAACCTAACCTAACCTAACCTAACCTAACCTAACCTAACCTAACCTAACCTAACCTAACCTAACCTAACCTAACCTAACCTAACCTAACCTAACCTAACCTAACCTAACCTAACCTAACCTAACCTAACCTAACCTAACCTAACCTAACCTAACCTAACCTAACCTAACCTAACCTAACCTAACCTAACCTAACCTAACCTAACCTAACCTAACCTAACCTAACCTAACCTAACCTAACCTAACCTAACCTAACCTAACCTAACCTAACCTAACCTAACCTAACCTAACCTAACCTAACCTAACCTAACCTAACCTAACCTAACCTAACCTAACCTAACCTAACCTAACCTAACCTAACCTAACCTAACCTAACCTAACCTAACCTAACCTAACCTAACCTAACCTAACCTAACCTAACCTAACCTAACCTAACCTAACCTAACCTAACCTAACCTAACCTAACCTAACCTAACCTAACCTAACCTAACCTAACCTAACCTAACCTAACCTAACCTAACCTAACCTAACCTAACCTAACCTAACCTAACCTAACCTAACCTAACCTAACCTAACCTAACCTAACCTAACCTAACCTAACCTAACCTAACCTAACCTAACCTAACCTAACCTAACCTAACCTAACCTAACCTAACCTAACCTAACCTAACCTAACCTAACCTAACCTAACCTAACCTAACCTAACCTAACCTAACCTAACCTAACCTAACCTAACCTAACCTAACCTAACCTAACCTAACCTAACCTAACCTAACCTAACCTAACCTAACCTAACCTAACCTAACCTAACCTAACCTAACCTAACCTAACCTAACCTAACCTAACCTAACCTAACCTAACCTAACCTAACCTAACCTAACCTAACCTAACCTAACCTAACCTAACCTAACCTAACCTAACCTAACCTAACCTAACCTAACCTAACCTAACCTAACCTAACCTAACCTAACCTAACCTAACCTAACCTAACCTAACCTAACCTAACCTAACCTAACCTAACCTAACCTAACCTAACCTAACCTAACCTAACCTAACCTAACCTAACCTAACCTAACCTAACCTAACCTAACCTAACCTAACCTAACCTAACCTAACCTAACCTAACCTAACCTAACCTAACCTAACCTAACCTAACCTAACCTAACCTAACCTAACCTAACCTAACCTAACCTAACCTAACCTAACCTAACCTAACCTAACCTAACCTAACCTAACCTAACCTAACCTAACCTAACCTAACCTAACCTAACCTAACCTAACCTAACCTAACCTAACCTAACCTAACCTAACCTAACCTAACCTAACCTAACCTAACCTAACCTAACCTAACCTAACCTAACCTAACCTAACCTAACCTAACCTAACCTAACCTAACCTAACCTAACCTAACCTAACCTAACCTAACCTAACCTAACCTAACCTAACCTAACCTAACCTAACCTAACCTAACCTAACCTAACCTAACCTAACCTAACCTAACCTAACCTAACCTAACCTAACCTAACCTAACCTAACCTAACCTAACCTAACCTAACCTAACCTAACCTAACCTAACCTAACCTAACCTAACCTAACCTAACCTAACCTAACCTAACCTAACCTAACCTAACCTAACCTAACCTAACCTAACCTAACCTAACCTAACCTAACCTAACCTAACCTAACCTAACCTAACCTAACCTAACCTAACCTAACCTAACCTAACCTAACCTAACCTAACCTAACCTAACCTAACCTAACCTAACCTAACCTAACCTAACCTAACCTAACCTAACCTAACCTAACCTAACCTAACCTAACCTAACCTAACCTAACCTAACCTAACCTAACCTAACCTAACCTAACCTAACCTAACCTAACCTAACCTAACCTAACCTAACCTAACCTAACCTAACCTAACCTAACCTAACCTAACCTAACCTAACCTAACCTAACCTAACCTAACCTAACCTAACCTAACCTAACCTAACCTAACCTAACCTAACCTAACCTAACCTAACCTAACCTAACCTAACCTAACCTAACCTAACCTAACCTAACCTAACCTAACCTAACCTAACCTAACCTAACCTAACCTAACCTAACCTAACCTAACCTAACCTAACCTAACCTAACCTAACCTAACCTAACCTAACCTAACCTAACCTAACCTAACCTAACCTAACCTAACCTAACCTAACCTAACCTAACCTAACCTAACCTAACCTAACCTAACCTAACCTAACCTAACCTAACCTAACCTAACCTAACCTAACCTAACCTAACCTAACCTAACCTAACCTAACCTAACCTAACCTAACCTAACCTAACCTAACCTAACCTAACCTAACCTAACCTAACCTAACCTAACCTAACCTAACCTAACCTAACCTAACCTAACCTAACCTAACCTAACCTAACCTAACCTAACCTAACCTAACCTAACCTAACCTAACCTAACCTAACCTAACCTAACCTAACCTAACCTAACCTAACCACATAACTTTGCATCCCGGTGACGCAATTTCAAGCTGTTTTCAGCAAATTAAATCTTTTCTAGGCTCCCTGAAACGTTCCCACTGGGAAGAACTGACAATTTCGCGAAAAACATTTTTTCGTTTTGGACTTGTAAAATTTTCACAAAAACTCCTGTTATAAAAAACACTTTTTGATTTTTTCTTCAAAATTTCCAGATTATTCCAGGTTTTTTATAATCCAAATTGATACTTACCTGCCTTACCTGTACTCCCGTGCGCGTTCCGCGAACTCGAGTCCCGTTTTGGTAGTGTTATTCGAGGTTTCCACATATATTTTGGCCGTAAAACAAGTTTTTTCAGCAAAATTCCCGATTTTGGTTCTGGATAAACTCCAGTAACCCCATAGTTAGCTAGCCCGCGCGGAGACGCGTCTTTTGACACCTCGCCCGTGCGCCTAGCCCACATAGAACATCTAAAACTCCAGAAATTTTTTACATTCAATATTACCAAAAATTGACGAAATCCACCTAAGGGAGACGTGTTTTTGCACAAATCTACATAACTTTGCATCCCGGTGACGCAATTTCAAGCTGTTTTCAGCAAATTAAATCTTTTCTAGGCTCCCTGAAACGTTCCCACTGGGAAGAACTGACAATTTCGCGAAAAACATTTTTTCGTTTTGGACTTGTAAAATTTTCACAAAAACTCCTGTTATAAAAAACACTTTTTGATTTTTTCTTCAAAATTTCCAGATTATTCCAGGTTTTTTATAATCCAAATTGATACTTACCTGCCTTACCTGTACTCCCGTGCGCGTTCCGCGAACTCGAGTCCCGTTTTGGTAGTGTTATTCGAGGTTTCCACATATATTTTGGCCGTAAAACAAGTTTTTTCAGCAAAATTCCCGATTTTGGTTCTGGATAAACTCCAGTAACCCCATAGTTAGCTAGCCCGCGCGGAGACGCGTCTTTTGACACCTCGCCCGTGCGCCTAGCCCACATAGAACATCTAAAACTCCAGAAATTTTTTACATTCAATATTACCAAAAATTGACGAAATCCACCTAAGGGAGACGTGTTTTTGCACAAATCTACATAACTTTGCATCCCGGTGACGCAATTTCAAGCTGTTTTCAGCAAATTAAATCTTTTCTAGGCTCCCTGAAACGTTCCCACTGGGAAGAACTGACAATTTCGCGAAAAACATTTTTTCGTTTTGGACTTGTAAAATTTTCACAAAAACTCCTGTTATAAAAAACACTTTTTGATTTTTTCTTCAAAATTTCCAGATTATTCCAGGTTTTTTATAATCCAAATTGATACTTACCTGCCTTACCTGTACTCCCGTGCGCGTTCCGCGAACTCGAGTCCCGTTTTGGTAGTGTTATTCGAGGTTTCCACATATATTTTGGCCGTAAAACAAGTTTTTTCAGCAAAATTCCCGATTTTGGTTCTGGATAAACTCCAGTAACCCCATAGTTAGCTAGCCCGCGCGGAGACGCGTCTTTTGACACCTCGCCCGTGCGCCTAGCCCACATAGAACATCTAAAACTCCAGAAATTTTTTACATTCAATATTACCAAAAATTGACGAAATCCACCTAAGGGAGACGTGTTTTTGCACAAATCTACATAACTTTGCATCCCGGTGACGCAATTTCAAGCTGTTTTCAGCAAATTAAATCTTTTCTAGGCTCCCTGAAACGTTCCCACTGGGAAGAACTGACAATTTCGCGAAAAACATTTTTTCGTTTTGGACTTGTAAAATTTTCACAAAAACTCCTGTTATAAAAAACACTTTTTGATTTTTTCTTCAAAATTTCCAGATTATTCCAGGTTTTTTATAATCCAAATTGATACTTACCTGCCTTACCTGTACTCCCGTGCGCGTTCCGCGAACTCGAGTCCCGTTTTGGTAGTGTTATTCGAGGTTTCCACATATATTTTGGCCGTAAAACAAGTTTTTTCAGCAAAATTCCCGATTTTGGTTCTGGATAAACTCCAGTAACCCCATAGTTAGCTAGCCCGCGCGGAGACGCGTCTTTTGACACCTCGCCCGTGCGCCTAGCCCACATAGAACATCTAAAACTCCAGAAATTTTTTACATTCAATATTACCAAAAATTGACGAAATCCACCTAAGGGAGACGTGTTTTTGCACAAATCTACATAACTTTGCATCCCGGTGACGCAATTTCAAGCTGTTTTCAGCAAATTAAATCTTTTCTAGGCTCCCTGAAACGTTCCCACTGGGAAGAACTGACAATTTCGCGAAAAACATTTTTTCGTTTTGGACTTGTAAAATTTTCACAAAAACTCCTGTTATAAAAAACACTTTTTGATTTTTTCTTCAAAATTTCCAGATTATTCCAGGTTTTTTATAATCCAAATTGATACTTACCTGCCTTACCTGTACTCCCGTGCGCGTTCCGCGAACTCGAGTCCCGTTTTGGTAGTGTTATTCGAGGTTTCCACATATATTTTGGCCGTAAAACAAGTTTTTTCAGCAAAATTCCCGATTTTGGTTCTGGATAAACTCCAGTAACCCCATAGTTAGCTAGCCCGCGCGGAGACGCGTCTTTTGACACCTCGCCCGTGCGCCTAGCCCACATAGAACATCTAAAACTCCAGAAATTTTTTACATTCAATATTACCAAAAATTGACGAAATCCACCTAAGGGAGACGTGTTTTTGCACAAATCTACATAACTTTGCATCCCGGTGACGCAATTTCAAGCTGTTTTCAGCAAATTAAATCTTTTCTAGGCTCCCTGAAACGTTCCCACTGGGAAGAACTGACAATTTCGCGAAAAACATTTTTTCGTTTTGGACTTGTAAAATTTTCACAAAAACTCCTGTTATAAAAAACACTTTTTGATTTTTTCTTCAAAATTTCCAGATTATTCCAGGTTTTTTATAATCCAAATTGATACTTACCTGCCTTACCTGTACTCCCGTGCGCGTTCCGCGAACTCGAGTCCCGTTTTGGTAGTGTTATTCGAGGTTTCCACATATATTTTGGCCGTAAAACAAGTTTTTTCAGCAAAATTCCCGATTTTGGTTCTGGATAAACTCCAGTAACCCCATAGTTAGCTAGCCCGCGCGGAGACGCGTCTTTTGACACCTCGCCCGTGCGCCTAGCCCACATAGAACATCTAAAACTCCAGAAATTTTTTACATTCAATATTACCAAAAATTGACGAAATCCACCTAAGGGAGACGTGTTTTTGCACAAATCTACATAACTTTGCATCCCGGTGACGCAATTTCAAGCTGTTTTCAGCAAATTAAATCTTTTCTAGGCTCCCTGAAACGTTCCCACTGGGAAGAACTGACAATTTCGCGAAAAACATTTTTTCGTTTTGGACTTGTAAAATTTTCACAAAAACTCCTGTTATAAAAAACACTTTTTGATTTTTTCTTCAAAATTTCCAGATTATTCCAGGTTTTTTATAATCCAAATTGATACTTACCTGCCTTACCTGTACTCCCGTGCGCGTTCCGCGAACTCGAGTCCCGTTTTGGTAGTGTTATTCGAGGTTTCCACATATATTTTGGCCGTAAAACAAGTTTTTTCAGCAAAATTCCCGATTTTGGTTCTGGATAAACTCCAGTAACCCCATAGTTAGCTAGCCCGCGCGGAGACGCGTCTTTTGACACCTCGCCCGTGCGCCTAGCCCACATAGAACATCTAAAACTCCAGAAATTTTTTACATTCAATATTACCAAAAATTGACGAAATCCACCTAAGGGAGACGTGTTTTTGCACAAATCTACATAACTTTGCATCCCGGTGACGCAATTTCAAGCTGTTTTCAGCAAATTAAATCTTTTCTAGGCTCCCTGAAACGTTCCCACTGGGAAGAACTGACAATCACGCGAAAAATTTTGCCCGCCCACCCGCCCTCTGGTCTATAGGAAGGTAGACGTGGGGTTTTGGCGAAAAATTTTTTGCCAGCTTCAGATTGCTTTAGTCTTGGTGGGACTCTTGGGGGTCTTAATACGAAGATTTCGCATTTTTAACTTATTGACCGAGTCTGCAAAGGCTTATTATATAGACAAACATAATTATTTTATTATTGTAATTATTATATTATTGAATTTTTTATTATTGTAATTTATTTTAGTATTGATATTAATTTTAAATTGATTTTTACATCTGTTTTTACCTTCTGTGTTCCCCCCTTTACAGGGTCACAGAAGCAGTGCTAGTGCCCTCTGACCGGACGTTTTATGAACTCTACGTTCACGAAGGCCACTAACATGTTCCGCACACCGGCCAAGAAAAATGCGAGCTCGCCGGGCACCAGGGGCTCACCGCGCTCGATGGAGAAGGCCGGACCCTCACTTCCCAGTGTGAGGCGAAGCATTGGGGAGTGGGAGGCCGGGAAAGCTGAGCCCAAGACCAAGTCCCCGGTTGGCCCAAAACGTGACACCACACCGCTTGCGCCAAACAATCCGGAGACCGCAGGAACCAGACCGGAGTCGAGGTACCCCAGTCTGACAGCCGAGGCGAGAGCTTGCCTAAATAAAGCTAAGCTTCATTTGGGCAACTCTCGAAACCTCAAGACAGAAATAAAGACTGGGGTCCTTGACGCGATTAACCGGCTCTACGAACTGGTGAAGGAATCGGAGCGGAGCAAGAATCCCATCGCGCCAGCACCTGCGGTCACACCTGCAGTCGCGCCAGAGTTCGTACGTGCAGTCGTACCGGTGCCCGCGCCACTTACACCGTCCACGGAACAACCGACGGAGCTGATGAAGAGCCTTATAGAAGGCCTTCAACAGCACAAAGTGGCACTGCAGGAGTGCAAACAGCACACCGAGGCTCTGTCGGAGCAACTCCAGCTGGCCCCTCGCTATGTCGCAGGCCAAGGCCCATCATTCGCGGAGATCGCCGCCGGCCCGAAGCAAGTCATCCGGGAGCCTCTTCACTCGGTTATTGTATCATCTGTGAATGATCAGGACACCGGTGAAGAGGTTCTTGAGAAGCTCAGGACGGCGGTCGATGCCAAAAATGAGGGTACTAGGGTGGAGCGGCTGCGCAAAGCGAGGGACCAGAAGGTAGTGGTCGGTTTTAAGAGCAGAGACGAGATGACGAGGGTCGCTGAGAGGATTCGGAGGACAGGCAATCTGGTGGCAGAAGAGGTCAAGAACAAGGACCCTCTAGTCATCATCAGGGACGTCCTCTCCTGCCACACGGATGCCGAGATACTCCAGTCCTTGCAGCGGCAAAACACCCACCTGGTCGGGGACATCCCTGCGGATGATGTGAGGTTGGGGGTGAAGTACCGTCGAAGGACGAGGAACCCCCACATGTGCCACGTCATCTTGCAGGTGTCCCCTACTGTGTGGCAGAGGCTGACGACGGCGGGTCGCGTGCACATCGACCTACAGCGAGTGCGTGTGCTGGATCAGTCACCACTGGTGCAGTGCACTCGCTGTCTGTGCTTCGGCCACAGCCGAAAACTGTGCACGCAGCCCGCTGACCTCTGCATCCACTGCGGCGACCCCCACCTGCGGGCTGACTGTCCGTCACGCATGGCAGCGGAGGCGCCGCGTTGCCACAACTGTCTCTCAGCCAAACTGGAGAAAACCGACCACAACGCCTTCGACAGTGAGTGCCCGGTGCGCACCAAATGGGACGCATTGGCGCGCTTGTCAGTGGCGTATTGCTGAGGTGGTGTCAATGCTCCCTGGAAGTGGGAACCACAGCGGTAGTAGTCCCAAAGTTCGCAGGAAAGAAGCAGTTAATTGGAGCCAATTTCATGAGAAATTGGCCAAATTAAACGCCGATCTTAAAAATCAACTTACTTTACCGTTGTGGTCCAGCAAGCTCGTCACAAATAATATTTTAGGTATAGAAGTGATATTATATATAAGTAGGATATGCATTAAATGTGAGAAAATTGTAGTTGTAAATTTTAAGATAACAAATAATGTAGCTCAAGAAATTATGACTAAATAATATATTATAAACATATTAGGATAGGCATAAAATAAATAAATAATAATTATTACTAGGTGTTTTATTTTTACTATAGTTAGTGCGTATTTCCAAATTAGGTAGACTTATATAAAAGCACAAAAATATAAAAAAAAAAAAAATAATATAGATATAAATATAATAATAATATATAATATAGCTTCCAAAAGCACGTTTCACATAAATACCACAAAGCGAAATATATGCTAAAATAAGAAGTAGTGAGGTGAAGACTGCTTCCGGGAACTTCCTTCTTCCTAAAAAAGGACTGTCCACCAACAGACAACCACAAAGAATGACAGGAAACAGATCACATCAGCCTAACAAGGTCTCTGATCACGTCAGAGGGACACAGAGCAAAGGCAGGAGTGGGTTTTAGCCGGTAAGAGTCCGGCACTGCCCAGACTGGCTCATAAGTGAGGCAGTCTGGGCGTCCATGAGGATTTCCCACTCCTGCCAAAACAAAAAAAAAAAAAAAAAAAAAAAAAAAACCTAACCTAACCTAACCTAACCTAACCTAACCTAACCTAACCTAACCTAACCTAACCTAACCTAACCTAACCTAACCTAACCTAACCTAACCTAACCTAACCTAACCTAACCTAACCTAACCTAACCTAACCTAACCTAACCTAACCTAACCTAACCTAACCTAACCTAACCTAACCTAACCTAACCTAACCTAACCTAACCTAACCTAACCTAACCTAACCTAACCTAACCTAACCTAACCTAACCTAACCTAACCTAACCTAACCTAACCTAACCTAACCTAACCTAACCTAACCTAACCTAACCTAACCTAACCTAACCTAACCTAACCTAACCTAACCTCGCCAATACGGCTTTATGCCCCAAAGGAGCACCGAAGACTCCCTCGTTACCCTCGTGCAGTACATCCGAGGAAAGCTGGCACAGAAGAAGATCGTCACGCTCGTGTCACTAGATATCGAGGGAGCCTTCGACAGCGCGTGGTGGCCTGCTATCAAAGTGCGATTGGCTGAGGAAAAGTGTCCTGTGAATCTGAGACGGGTAGTCAGTAGCTACCTCAGTGACAGGGTGGTCACCGTGAGGTATGCTGGGGAGGAGAGCAGAAGGCAAACCAGCAAAGGTTGCGTCCAGGGATCTATAGGGGGGCCCATTCTCTGGAATTTGCTGCTTGACCCGCTCCTGAAACAGCTGGAGAGTAGGGGCGACTACTGCCAAGCATTTGCCGACGATGTGGTGTTGGTATTTGACGGGGATACAGCACAAAAAATCGAGGGACAAGCCAATGCCGCTCTCGAACATGTTCGAGCGTGGGGTGTCAGAAATCGGCTGAAATTCGCGCCGCACAAAACCTGTGCGATGGTGCTAACGCGGAGGCTCAAGTATGGCACGCCACGCTTGAGCATGGGAGGGATCGACATTGAAATGTCCCAAGATGTTAAAGTATTAGGGCTGATCATAGACGCCAAGTTGACCTTCAACAGGCATATAGCTGTCGTCTGTAAAAAGGCGATAGCTATATACAAGCAGCTGGCTAGGGCAGCCCGGGTCAGTTGGGGTCTGCACCCGGAGGTGATAAGGGCCATCTATACCGCAGCAGTGGAACCGACTGTGCTGTATGCCGCGAGTGCATGGGCGACGGCTGCTAACAGGTTGGGGATTAGGAAGCAGCTCAACATCGTCCAGAGAGGGTTTGCTCAGAAGCTGTGCAGAGCCTATCGCACAGTCTCCCTAAACTCGGCACTAGTTCTGGCTGGGATACTTCCGCTCGACCTCCGTATCCAGGAAGCGGCTGCGCTCTACGGAGCCAAGAGGGGAGAGCCCCAGCCCGCACTAGGAGACCGGGAAGTGGAACGTATGGCCCCTGCGCTAGAGGCCCCGCACCCCGCGGAACAAATGAGTCTGGAGTTTGAAAGCCTGGTAGACGAGGAACAATACTACAACCACAGCAACTTCGCTGTGCGGATTTTCACCGACGGCAGCAAGATTGAGGGCAAAGTTGGAGCGGCGCTATCCTTGTGGAATAGGACCGCCGAAACAAAGACCCTCAAGCTTGCTTTGCCGTCCTACTGCACCGTCTATCAGGCTGAACTCCTGGCCCTGCAAAGAGCGGCAGGGGAAGTGCTCAAGCGCAGTGAAGCAACGTTCGGCATCTTCAGCGACTCTATGGCGGCCCTTCAGTCGGTAATCAATGTAAGTTCCCCCCACCCCTTGGCCGTGGAAACAAGAGACACCTTACGACGCTGTAAGCTCCAGAACAAGAGTGTCTCCTTGTTCTGGATCAAGGCCCACGCAGGGTTGGAGGGAAACGAGAGAGCCGACCAGCTCGCGAAGGAAGCCGCCCTGGGGTCGAAGAAGAAGCCGGACTACGACCTGTGTCCCGTATCATTCGTCAAGCGGAAAATCCGGTCGGAAACGCTTGACGAATGGAACGGGAGGTATAGGTCGGGTGACACGGCTTCGGGCACAAAACTTTTCTTCCCTGATGCGGTGGAAGCATACAGTGTGGTGCGCAAGATGGCTCCGACGAGCATAACCACGCAAATCCTGACGGGGCACGGCGGGTTCTCCGCATACCTGAAACGCTTCAAGTGTAAAGAGAACCCATCGTGCGCCTGTGAGCCCGGCGTGGAGGAGACCGTCTTGCACATATTGCTGGAGTGCCCAATCACAGCAAAAATGCGGTACAACATGGAGCAGCAACTCGCCGTCTCGCTGGAACCCCAAAACCTACCTGGCCTGATAAAAGGAAAGCAAAGGGAAGCGTTTTTAAATTACTGTCATAAAATAGCAAAAATAGTATGTAATAGAAATAAGATAGCTTAAGTAAAATATGATATTAAGTGTATAATAAGTATATAATTAAGTATCATAATAGATTAAATAGCATAAAAATTACAATAGGTTAGTTATAAGTATTTTTGATAAGAAATAATTATAAGGTCCACCTAGAGATAATATATTATTATTAGATAATATAGATATTATAACATAGTATAGATAGGAAACTTCTCGATAATAGGTTACTTTTGTTCTTAAGATTATGTTTGTTAGTTTTTAATGATTGTCTGGAGAGCTAGTTGTTGGTCATGCCAGAGATACACCTCTTCCTGTTATTTGGGTTTAAGCTGTAGCATGCAAAAATTTTATTTTTAATAAAAATACTACAATTCGCAGAACCAAGGGCTCTGATAATGTCAGAGGGCACAAGCAGGGCAGGAGTGGGTTTTAGCCGGTAAGAGTCCGGCACTGCCCAGACTGGCTCATAAGTGAGGCAGTCTGGGCGTCCATGAGGATTTCCCACTCCTGCCAAAACAAAAAAAAAAAAAAAAAAAAAAAAAAAAAAACCTAACCTAACCTAACCTAACCCAGTTCCCCCCCAGCCCTCGCGGTGGTCGGATCGTTTTTGAAGTCGCTCCGCAGTTAAAAATTCGAAAAAGTGGTAAAAAGTGCTCGGATTTCAACAAATCAAGTGTCGGTGTGTAGAGGAAAGTTGCCCCTACACGCCTAAGTTAAAACGCAAACTGAATTAGCAGTGCTGTGCAGTGCAAAAACTGAAAAACCCTCTTTTTAGAGGTTAAGTTTTCCTAAAGTGAACTACTTGACGCATTTACCACGGAACAAGATCGACGACCCCATGTTTTTCTTTTGGAAAACATAGCGAAGCAGCTTTACCTGGGCTCCTGACCACTCAGACAACACCTCGACTCAGAACTTCCTGAGATATTCAGGAAAAACAAAAAAGCACGTGCTCTGAAAAACTTCAAGGAGACACGTCAGCTGCCGGAAACTTTGCAGTTCGCGAGAGGCCCCTGGGAGTGGACAATATCCGCAAGTACATGAATTTTATCTTGTGTACCCTCAGCTCTATTACAATTAGAAAATTGAAATTTTGGTTACCCATAACTCCTGAAGTAACGTCAAATTTGAAAATCTTTAACTGCTATCTTTTGCGCGCTCATCAGAAGAAGACATCCTGAAAAATCTAGATTTTTAGCTCTCCTAGTTTTAACGTAGTAAGTAAAAAACTGTAAAAATTACACAAACATAAATTTCGACAGGAAAAATCCTGAAAACCCAAAATTTTATATTTGGATCGTGTAGCGTACTATTTACCAATTATTTAGACATTTTTTTCAAAATTTTTTGATTAGCGGTTCCAAAGATATGAAATTTTTAGTTATTTTTTAATATAAAATAGAAATAAATAGTAATAAATTAATTTTAGTGATAGAATTGACTTCTGCATGTGTTTAGTGAATAGTTTAAGCCCAAAGTCGCACCCAATAACTCTAAAATCCACGGAAATAGCTTTTTTCAGCCATTTTGGTTTTAGTGGTTAAATTTTTAACTGTAAATATCTCCTAAGTTATTGAGCGTAGAGAACCCAAATTTGTACTTTTCTGAGCGGGACACTTGCGACTACATTTTAAATTTATTTTCAGGCGTTTTTCAGGGCTGAAAATTTCCAGCGCTGAAAATAGCTTTGATCTAGACGTAAGGTCAGGGCAAGACCCACATTTGAAACCGCAACTCCCTCCGATAAACGGTCGCGGAGCTAGAGCCACTTAAAGTTGGCATTTGACAGTTGGGCGGCCATATTGGAAAATTTCAACTCAACGTAGCTCCGGACTCAGTGGTCGTAGAGAGTTGCGGTCTTAACATTGTTGGTTCAGGGGGGCGCAGTCTATCGTGTACAGTAGGTTTCGGGCGATTTCAGGCTGAAAATTTTCAGGAATCCGGAGGCCACTTTGCATGAGTGAGCGGGCCGGGCCAAGCCGAAAGAGCCCAAACTCGGGTGTTCTGCGACCAGCCAAAGCGGAGATATTACCTGCCAAACACTAACTTTGACAGCTGTGCCGCCATCTTGGGGAAATTTCAAATACCAATATCTCCGCAACGGAGGGTCGTGGAGCGACGGGATTTGCTTTGCTGGGATTGGCTAACGCTTGTCTTTGGGGCGGACTGGCTTTCAGGCGTTTTCAGGGGAAAAAATTTTTTCAGCCTGAAAAGCTTTTCATTGTGTAGATCTCGTCGAGCTCGGTAAAATAAACCCAAGCACGGGTAAATTCGGTCTGCTGGTTGCGGAGTTTTCGGGTTTTAACCACCTTCTGGTCGCCATCTTGAAGCGTAACCAGAATTTTCAAACTCTGATTGCTCCGGAACCCTTAGTGCTAGGTACCTCGTGTTTGGTGTTGTTGAGTCTGGCTTGGCGGGCTCTATTCATTGACGGTATCGAGCAGACTCTACATAGAGCCACTCTACCAAAAATTTAAAAAATTGGTTTTTTTGACCTTGGAAATTGACACCAGGGCCTAAGTGGAGCCCTTTATAACTGCCCGAAACCCTGTACCCCGGGTAGAGTCCTAGTAGAGGCGTTTTAAAAATTTTTTTGCTGATACTCTACCATAGTTTTTAAGAGTTTTGTGCGGTTTTGTTGCAATTTTACTTTTTTATTTTATTTTATCGTCCCTATTGACGTTTTGACTATATATAATATATAATATTGACGCATACCTTCAGACATGTTCGGCTTTAGAACACCCCTAAAAGCGACCAGCGACGAAAAGTCACTGACAGAGCCTGGGGCAGTTGCACCCCCTAACGTTAGACGCAGCATAGGGGAGTGGGAAGCCACTAATACCAGCCCAACTGCCTCAACAACGACCAAGACGTCGCAGGCCGGCCCTGCGAATACCATAACGAAGTCTGCCCTGACGCAGCCGACCGCGACCTCAAAGAGGAAGTCAGCTGAAGCACACTCACCGCACTCACCGCCAAAGGTCAAATACGTAGACAGAACTGCGGAGGCCAAAGCCTGCCTAACAAAGGCAAAGCTCCACCTTGGCAGCAGCAGAAACACGAAGACGGAAATAAAAACCGCTATCTCCGAAGCCACAGAACGACTTTACCAATTGGTAAAGGAAGTTGAGACGGAGCTAAAAGCGGCAAAACTGCGAATGACGAAGGCAGGCCCGCTGGCGACAGACCTTAGAACACCAGCTGCAGAATTGACTTCTCCCGGAGATACAAATAAGATCCTGCACACAATGCAACAACAAACAAAGCTCCTAGAGGAGCACAACAGGAAAATAGAGGAGCTTAAGGAAAAAATAGACCACCAAAACAATTTCCTGGAGAAGAGCACCTATGCGAGTGTGGCCGCAGCTCAACCCTTAAACTCACTGCCAAGACGCAGTACGCTGCATTCTGTCGTGGTCACGTCCAAGGACGAAACCAAGACGGGCGACGAAGTCCTTACTAGAATAAGGGAAGCGATAAACGCCAAAGAAGGGTGGATAAAGGTGGAAAAGGTGAGGAAAGCAAAGGATAGGAAAGTAATAATAGGCCTGGAAACCGAAGAAGAAAGAACGAGGATAAAGACCCGACTTCAAAAAGAAGGAGTTGACCTCACTGTCGAGGAAGTCAAAAACAAGGACCCGCTTCTGATCCTAAAGAACGTTCTCGTCGTGAATACCGACGAGGACGTTATTAGGGCACTGAGGAATCAGAACAAGGGGGTTTTTGACGGCCTCGACAATGGGGAAAACAGGTTGGAAGTGAAGTATCGGAAAAGGACACGAAACCCCCATATTGGCCACGTCATCATCAGCGTCTCGCCCACAATCTGGCGACGGGCAATAGAGATCGGGACCGTACACGTCGACCTCCAACGCGTTAGAATCGAGGATCAGTCCCCGTTGGTCCAATGCACTCGCTGCTTAGGCTTCGGGCACGGTAAGCGGTTCTGTAAAGAGCCTGCGGACCTATGCAGCCACTGCGGCGGTCCTCATATGAGACCAGAGTGCCCAGATTGGCTTTCAGGCTCACTACCCGCTTGCCGAAACTGCGCGAAGTCGAGGGTAGAGCACGGCACCCAACACAACGCATTCAGCCACGACTGTCCTGTGCGGAAGAAATGGGATGACGTGGCCAGATCAACTGTAGCGTATTGCTAAGGGCACCCCAATGCAAAATACCCCCTACGGAGTATTGCAGGCTAACCTCCAACGCAAGAAGCTGGCCACCAACGAGCTTCTGATAGAGGCTACGAAGCGTGGAATAGCGGTGGCGCTTCTGCAGGAACCGTACGTGGCAGGAGCAAAAGTTATGAGGAGTCACAGGGGCGTTAGAATCTTCCAGAACACAGGCACAGGAGATGGGACTGTCAAAGCGGCAATAGCAGTCTTTAATAGCGACCTTACAGTCAGGCAGTACCCAAAACTCACCACGAATAACATCACAGTGGTGGGTATCCAGACCAGTGCCTGGGAGATCACGCTTGTCTCCTTATACTTTGAGCCAGACCAGCCTATCGAGCCCTATTTAGAACACCTCAGACGAATAGGGCTTGCAGTCGGCTCCAAGAGACTAATTGTTGGAGGGGACGCCAATGCAAAAAGCATATGGTGGGGCAGCCCGACGGTTGACCTTAGGGGGGACGAGATGGCTGGAACTCTCGGTGAGCTAAATCTGAACATACTAAATCGAGGGGAAATTCCGACCTTCGACACTATCCGCGGAGGGAAACGGTACAGCAGTCACGTGGACATAACCGCTTGTTCAAATGACATGTTGGATTTGATAGACGACTGGAGGGTTGACGAAGGCCTCACGAGCTCGGATCACAACGGCATTATGTTTAGGATCCTCTTGAAGAAATCTAAAGGCATTAAAATCGAAAGAACGACTAGAAAATTTAGAACCAAAAAAGCCAATTGGGCCAAATTTCATGAGAAGTTTGGCCAATTAAAAATAGACTACAAATTCACAACAGCCGAAATAGACGAAATTAAAGACAGTAAGCAAATTGACAATTTAACAGATAATCTTTCAAAAGCGATAGAAGAAGCATGTAAGCAAGCAATACCGACCAAAAAAGTTCAAGAGGAACTTACCTTGCCGTGGTGGTCCGAGAGACTCGCTGAGATGAAGAAGAACGTCGCCACCAGGAAGCGCAGGATCCGCTGTGCCGCCCAAATCCGGAAGTCGAAGGTCGTAGAGGAGTACCTGAAACTGAAAGAAGAGTATGAGTCAGAATCGGCTAAAGCTCAGACCGAGAGTTGGAAGGAGTTCTGTGAGAAACAGGATAGGGAGGGGGTTTGGGAGGGAATATATAGGGTGATAGGTAGAACGCAGCGTAGGGAGGAGGACTTGCCATTGGAACGGAACGGTGACGTGCTGGATGCGAGGGGCTCCGTAAAGTTACTAGCTGAAACTTTCTACCCGGAAGACCTCCCAGAACGTGATAACGCTCATCACCGATCCATCCGAGTCAAAGCAGAAAGCGTTAACTCTGGCGAACAAGATGATCCTTGCGACCCACCGTTTACGGCGGCCGAATTAAAAAACTCGATGGACTCCTTCAACCCGAAGAAGGCACCGGGTTCCGATGGCTTTACCGCCGACATCTGTTGTCATGCCGTGGATGATGACCCGGAATTGATTCTTAGGTTCCTCAATAAGTGTCTAGAACACCATCACTTCCCCACGTCCTGGAAGGAGGCAACAGTAGTGATATTGAGGAAGCCGGGGAAAACTAACTATTCCACCCCCAAATCTTATAGGCCGATTGGACTATTGCCTATATTGGGGAAAGTATTTGAAAAAATGCTGGTGGCCCGCCTGAAGTTCCACCTTTTACCAGGGATGAGCCCCCGCCAGTACGGTTTCATGCCACAAAGGGGCACCGAGGACTCCCTCTATGCCCTCATGCAGCATGTTTACAGCAAACTAGAACAAAAAAGAATAGTTACGCTCGTATCGTTGGACATAGAGGGGGCCTTTGATAGCGCCTGGTGGCCGGCGATAAGAGTCCGTCTGGCGGAGGAGAAGTGCCCAATAAACCTTAGGCGGGTCATAGACAGCTACCTCGGTGACCGAAAAGTGACGATCAGGTACAGTGGGGAAGCATACAGCAAAGACACTAACAAGGGCTGTGTCCAGGGCTCTATTGGGGGCCCGATATTGTGGAACCTAGTCCTAGACCCCCTCCTAAAAGCACTACTGAACGGGGGGAATTATATCCAGGCGTTTGCGGACGACGTTCTCTTGGTCTTCGACGGAGAGACCGCATTAGAGGTGGAGAAATGTGCCAATGCCGCTCTCAATCATGTTCTGGCGTGGGGTGTCGAGAATAAATTGAAGTTTGCCCCGCACAAAACGACCGCGATGGTGATTACCAGGAAGCTGAAATACGACACACCACGCCTGAGGATGGGGGGGATCGACATTGGCATATCAAAAGAAATGAAGCTTCTGGGTGTGACCATCGACCAAAAACTGACCTTCAACACCCACGTCTCACACGTTTGTAGGAAGGCAATTGCGATCTACAAACAGCTGTGTAGAGCCGCAAAGGTCAGTTGGGGGCTTCACCCAGAAGTTATTCGGGTGATATATGTGGCGACCGTAGAGCCCATAATACTTTACGCTGCTAGCGTCTGGGCACCGGCTGCAAAAAAGTTGGGCATTATAAAGCAACTTGGGACCGTCCAACGTGGAATTGCTCAGAAAATCTGCAGGGCATATCGCACGGTCTCCCTGAACTCAGCACTGGTGCTGTCCGGAATGCTCCCCCTTGACCTCCGAGTTCGCGAGGCAGCATCACTGTATGAAGCCAAAAGGGGGGTACCCCGGACATCACTGGGGGACAGGGAGGTCGAGCGAATGGCTGCTGCAATCGAGGATCCCCACCCCGCGGCACGAGACATCCTGCAGTTCAGTAGCCTGGTGAACCAAGAAGAACTCGACAGTAACTGTAATTTTGACGTCCGCATCTTTACGGACGGGAGCAAGATTGGAGGAGGGGTTGGTGCTTCAGTGTCCATATGGAATGGAGAGGCCGAGACCAGAGCCCTCAAACTTGCTCTATCCAGTTACTGCACAGTTTACCAGGCTGAACTCCTGGCAATAGCAAGGGCAACTAGGGAGATAACCAGGCTCAATAAATCTTCCTTTGGAGTTTTCAGCGACTCAATGGCGGCTCTCCAAACAATCACAAATCCTGGATCGCACCACCCTCTCGCTGTTGAAGCTAGGGGTAACATAAGATCTGCATCCCTCCAAAACAAGTTAGTAAACTTGTTCTGGATCAAAGCTCACGTAGGACTATTGGGGAATGAGAGAGCCGACCAACTAGCAAAAGAGGCCGCTGGGAACTCCAAACGAAAACCCGACTACGATCGGTGTCCGATCTCATTCATCAAGCGAAGCCTGCGTATGGCGACGCTTGAGGAGTGGAATCGTAGGTACGAAACCAGTGACACCGCATCCGTAACAAAGTTATTCTTCCCTGATGTGCGGGTTGCCTATGGTGTAATCCGCGGGATAGAAACGAATAGCCTGAACACCCAAATAATGACGGGACACGGCGGATTCTCTGAGTACTTGTTCCGCTTCAAGTGCAAGGAGAGTCCCTCGTGCGTCTGCGACCCGGATGTGGGCGAAACGGTCCCACATATACTACTCGACTGTCCTCAATTCGCAAGACAACGCTTTAATGTAGAAAACATAATAGGCACGAAAATAACACATAATAATTTAAAGGACATAATTAAAAGTAAGAAAGCAGAAACGTTCTTAGACTATTGTAAATATATCGTAAAAATAGTAATTGATCGCAACAAAACCGCATAAGTAAATATGCTGTCATAGTATATTGTATTATATTAGATACCAGCATAGTATGTAAAGCTGTAAGTATCTTAAGATTGAATAGGAAATAATTGCAATATGTAGAATTAGAATTAAGCTCAGATAGGTGTTATTATATAAGTGTTAGTGTGTAAAAATAAGCACTGCTCCCTTGTCTCTGTAAGATAACTTGAGAAATATGGATGTGTAAAATAGTATAAGAATAGATAATAAGCAGAAATAAGAATGTAAAATAGTATGAGAATAGATAATTAGCAAAAATAAGAATGTAAAATAGTATAAGAATAGATAATAAGCAAAAATAAGAATGTAGAATAGTATAAGAATAGATAATAAGCAAAAATAAGAATGTAAATTAGTATAAGAATATATAATAAGCTAAAATAAAAATGTAAAATAAACAAGTATCAAGCAAGTGTTAATGCATAAGGAAACTTAATAAAAAACTGTCTCCCTGTTCTTTTCCTGTTATACCCGAAAAGGAATAAATAAATAAAATATAAGCTAAGATAGATAGAAGTTGATAGTTGGGAATCCCACCCAGGACACAAATGAGGATGAATGCAAGAAAGATCAAGTATGAGGAATGAAATTACGAGAGGCATAAATGTGAGAACTGGCATGAACGTAGAGCAGACAGGCATAGGCTCCGATTATGTTGGAGGTAGAAGTATAAAAAAAAAAAAAAAAAAAAAAAAAAAAAAAAAAAAAAAAAAAAAAAAAAACCTAACCTAACCTAACCTAACCTAACCTAACCTAACCTAACCTAACCTAACCTAACCTAACCTAACCTAACCTAACCTAACCTAACCTAACCTAACCTAACCTAACCTAACCTAACCTAACCCACATAACTTTGCATCCCGGTGACGCAATTTCAAGCTGTTTTCAGCAAATTAAATCTTTTCTAGGCTCCCTGAAACGTTCCCACTGGGAAGAACTGACAATTTCGCGAAAATCATTTTTTCGTTTTGGACTTGTAAAAATTTCACAAAAACTCCTGTTATAAAAAACACTTTTTGACTTTTTCTTCAAAATTTCCAGATTATTCCAGGTTTTTTATAATTCAAATTGATACTTACCTGCCTTACCTGTACTCCCGTGCGCGTTCCGCGAACTCGAGTCCCGTTTTGGTAGTGTTATTCGAGGTTTCCACACATATTTTGGCCGTAAATTACGTTTTTTCAAGAAAATTCCCGTTTTTGGTTCTGGATAAACTCCAGAAACCCCATAGTTAGCTAGCCCGCGCGGAGACGCGTCTTTTGACACCTCGCCCGTGCGCCTAGGCCACATAGAACATCTAAAACTCCAGAAATTTTTTACATTCAATATTACCAACAATTGACGAAATCCACCTAAGGGAGACGTGTTTTTGCACAAATCTACATAACTTTGCATCCCGGTGACGCAATTTCAAGCTGTTTTCAGCAAATTAAATCTTTTCTAGGCTCCCTGAAACGTTCCCACTGGGAAGAACTGACAATCACGCGAAAAATTTTGCCCGCGCACCCGCCCTCTGGTCTATAGGAAGGTAGACGTGGGGTTTCGGCGAAAAATTTTTTGCCAGCTTTTGATTGCGTTAGTCTTGGTGGGGCTCTTGGGGGTCCTAATACGAAGATTTGGCATTTTTATCTTATTGACCGAGTCTGCAAAGGCTTATTATATAGACAGACATAATTATTTTATTATTTTATTTTATTTTATTATTGTAATTTTTTATTATTGTAATCTATTTTAGTATTGTAATTTATTTTTAAATTGATTTTACATTTCTTTTACTTTCTGTGTTCCCCTCTTTACAGGGACACAGAAGAATCCAGTGTCCACCTTACAACTCTCTCCTCCCGAGTGGATTTTGTTCTGACTCCCTCTTTACAGGAGTCGGTTCTGAAGATCTACTTGAATATGTTCCGCACCCCATCCAGCACTCTGTGGGCCCAAGGCTCTAGTGGCTCGCCGCGATCGGCGGAGAAGGCGGGGCCTCTACCTGATGCGAAGAGGAGAATCTCCTTCGGAGACGAGACTCCTCCTTCTGCGTCACAAGGGGTTCCTGCCACTTCGGGGACGCGCCGAGCTGCTAACGATGCCTCAAGACCGCTCATAAATCCTGAGGCGCGGCGCCGCAGTCGCACTGAGGAGGCGAGAGCTTGCCTAAATAAGGCCAAGCTTAATTTAGGCAACTCCCGCAACCTCAAGGCCGAGATAAAGACTGCGGTGCTGGAAGCCATAGACAGGCTTTATGAGCTGGTCAAAGAATCGGAACGAGACAAGGCCCCTGCCGCACCCATCGCTGTGCCGGAATCCGCGCCCACTGCGGACCTCTGTCCCCAGTCCATTCCCGAGAGTCTTGCTAGCCAGACTGAGCTCGTCGCGACAATGAAGGAGCACATCTCCTTAATAAAGGAGAACTCTCAAGAATTGGTCAAGCTGCGAGACAGTCTGGCTAGCAGGGAATGTGTTGTGGAGAAGACATACGCGGGTGTAGCGTCTGGGATTAAAAGCCACACTAGGGCACAAGCCCCGGAGCGAACGACGCTGCACTCCGTAGTGGTCTCTTCAACACAGGAGATGGATACTGGGGCCGAAATACTCGAAAGAGTTAGGAAAGCGGTGGACGCGAAGGAGGGCTGGGTGCGAGTCGAGAGAGTCCGAAAGGCCAAGGACCAAAAGGTCATCATGGGGTGCGCAACAAAGGAGGAGAGAGAAAAGCTGAAGAAGCGACTGGAATCGGCCGGAGAGAACCTCGTCGTCGAGGCGGTGAAAAATCGGGACCCGCTCCTGGTTCTTAGGGATGTGCTGTCAGTACACAGCGACGAGGAGGTCTTGAGAGCCCTTAAGAACCAGAACCGGGAGATCTTTCACGGCCTCGGAAACGAGGAACTCAAAATGATGGTTAAATTCAGAAAGAAGAGTCGAAACCCGCATACGAATAGCATTGTGCTGAGTGTTACCCCAGCGATCTGGAAGAGGGCACTCGAAGGGGCTGCAGCTTTGGCCGCATAAGATGACGTCGGTGCGCTGCGTTGGTCTGCAGCTAGGGGAGGGCGTAAGATCCTCCCCTCTAACACCGAGAATCGGGCGTTGAAACTCGCCAACTCCTGACGGACAAGGCGAGCCAACTCCGACTCTGGTGGCGGCTGCTGCTGTGTGGGCTGCTGCTGTGGCTGCTGCTGCGGCTGTGGCAAGCCCAGCTCCTTCCGGAGGTGCTCGCGGCGGAAGAACGCCATCTCCGCCTTGAGCTCCTCATACTCCTTGCGGAGTTCCGCCATTTGGGCCGCCAGCTTTGCATTTTGAGCCCTTAATAATGTCGCCTCTTCGTTAGTGGTGCGGCTGAGTAGCACCTCGGCACTCTCCAGAATCGAGGCCGTAGCCTCTTTGAGTGCCTTCTGGCTTACGCCACTGAGGCCCTTCGACACTTTTTGAACCCTCTTGATGGCAGCCACAGCGTCAACCATTCTTTGGTTGTAGTCGAAGGCAGGTAAGTCTTCCGCCTCGATGACCATGTCGGAGGCAGCAGAAGACGACTCCGACAAGCGGGTCCGGGCCCTACCTTCCATCACCCTTTTTGTCAGAGCCGCAATCTGCCGCTCATCCTCCGCTTGTTTGTCGGCGTCGGCTGCAGCCTTCTTGGCAGCCGCAACCTCGCGCCTGGACAAGCCGATGCCAACGTACTTGCCCGTCGACACCGGCCTACCTCTTCCGCCTTTTTTGGCACCGACCTTGGCAGCCGGTACCGAAGTATCACTCAGAGCCGAATCCGACCCCGAGTCCGTACCACTTCGAGGGCGTTTGCCCGGGCGCTTTGAGCTTGCACTCGCAGCGCTTGCGACGGTCATCAGACTCGACGCAGAGTCCGAGTCCGAGAGCACACCTCCAATCCTCTCAATAAGTACACGAGGCACTTTCTCTCCTTCAGCGTCGTTTAAATTTGTTTTTTTAATTTTATCCATATGATTCCCACGAGAATGGAAGCAAGTATTGGGGTCCTTCGCGGGCAGTGGCTCCATGCCCTTCAAAACGTAGCCCTATATACTGTTGGGGGCGGGAGATACCAACAGGTGGGAGCGCTAACGACCGTACTCCCAACGGCCATTCATCCCCTCGCCGCGCTCCCGAAACTTGGGATTGGGTGGTTTTTTATCTTAGAGGTGTCCTTCCTCTGAGCCAGGCGGTTAGGCCAAGCCCCCGGCGGCGGCATTAAACATGCCTCCGTCCGCTGTCCGGCCAACCCGACTCAGCGGACCCGCCGAAAGGTTTGTTCCTCGATGAACGAGGAGACAAACGAACGCCGCTTCGGTACGCCTGCACCTCAGCGGCAGCGGCCGCGTCCTTGCCTGGTCGACGAGCGTCGACGGAGCAGGAGCGGCCCCTCCCTGTGTCCCTCTTGGTAATGCCCCTCACCTGAACCTCAAGGCGAGATCCAGGATCGGGACACGCAAGCCCCACCACGACGACAACGTGGGGATCACTTCGGTGGGGAACCTAACCTAACCTTTTTTTTTTTTTTTTTTTTTCTCGCTGAGAAATGCTTTATGCATCCCCGTCTCGCGGGGGACGAGACGGGGTATGTGGGACTCCCTGTCGGAATGACAGTATACCCACTAAAACTCAGCGGTGTTCCCACATCGCCGTGATGGGAGGGCCATGGGAAACCGGCTTAGCCTTTACTTCCACAGCCCTCCCGGCGCATGCCCGCCTAGATGGTATGGCGGGCCCCGCATGCCCCCCATGTTGGGGGGCTACGGGAATGGCCGAGAACACCTGGCCATTCCCGTCCCACACTGGCGGAGGCCTGTGCGATACAGGCAACGTTGCCCCCGCAGCCGTTGCCTGCTGACCTCCACGCCCGCCTAGCTGGCGGGCCCCGCATGCCCCCCACGTTGGGGGGACTACGGCCGCAGAGGATAGGGAGAGCGGCAACGTAACACCGACACTCCTCTTCCCCTGCGGCCCCACCGCGTCCGCCATCTAACGGTGGCGGCCCCGTTAAGGCCGCGGAAGGTAGGGAGAGCGGCAACGTAACACCGACACTCCTCTCCCGCCGCGGCCTCCAATCCTCAGCCGCGATGTCTCCCATACGAGGGACATCGCGGCCCACCTCAGGTAGGTTGCGATGTCGCCCAAGCGGCACCGCCACCTACCCGCAGGCCGCTCGTCGTCGGCTAAGCCGCAAAGCCTTGACGAGCGGCCCCCGCTGGGGTTCCTCTTAGCTTCACCGTGGTCCTGCGAGGCCACGGCTACTGAGCCCCCCCGCCTCGTCAATGCGGGAACCCACCGGGGGGGGGGGGGGGGAACCTAACCTTTTTTTTTTTTTTTTTTTTTTTTTTTCTCGCTGAGAAATGCTTTATGCATCCCCTTCTCGCGGGGGACGAGACGGGGTATGTGGGACTCCCTGTCCGAATGACAGTATACCCACTAAAACTCAGCGGTGTTCCCGCATCGCCGTGATGGGAGGGCCATGGGAAACCGGCTTAGCCTTTACTTCCACAGCCCTCCCGGCGCATGCCCGCCTAGCTGGCGGGCCCCGCATGCCCCCCAGGTTGGGGGGCTACGGGAATGGCCGGGAACACCTGGCCATTCCCGTCCGACACTGGTGGAGGCCTGTGCGATACAGGCAAGGGTGCCCCCGCACCCGTTGCCTGCTGGCCTCCACCTGGGAGGAGTCGGAGATGACTGTCAAATTGACGTCTCCTTCGACCCCTCCTCCGCCTTCTGAGCGCCGCCGCGTGAGGATCGTCCTCCCGCGCGCGCTCCGCCGCCTCCTTCTGGGACATGACGTGTTCGCAGAAGGAGGCGACTGCCGCCCAGGACCCCTCATCCCCCAGCATGGCGTTAACCAAACCGGGCAGTGAGAGGTCCCGTCCGATCGCCGCAATGAGACTGCGACGAGGCTCGGACCACGACGGGCACACCTCGAGGGTGTGCTGCGCCGTGTCCTCCGCCGCGCCACAGTCGTGGCACGACGGCGTCTCCTCCCGTCCGATCCGGTGCAGGTACGATCCGAAACAACCGTGTCCGGACAGCACCTGCACCAGACGGAACGAGAGGAACCCATGCGACCGCTCGAGCCAGTCTCGCAGGACCGGCCCAAGCGCGTCGAGGGTTCGGCGGCCAAAGGCTGCGGTGGCGAGGTCCCGCGTCCAATGGACGACGATGGCGTCCCTCGCCTCCCGCCGGACGGCCTCCCGCTCTTCCGGGGCGGTGCGTTCTGCTCTCGCCCTCCGCGGGGGGGAACCTAACCTAACCTAACCTAACCTAACCTAACCTAACCTTTTTTTTTTTTTTTTTTTTTTTTTTTTTTTTTTTTTTTTTTTTTTTTTTTTTTTTTTTTTTTCTCGCTGAGAAATGCTTTATGCATCCCCTTCTCGTGGGGGACGAGCCGGGGTATGTGGGACTCCCTGTCAGAATGACAGTATACCCACTAAAACTCAGCGGTGTTCCCGCATCGCCGTGATGGGAGGGCCATGGGAAACCGGCTTAGCCTTTACTTCCACAGCCCTCCCGGCGCATGCCCGCCTACCTGGCGGGCCCTGCATGCCCCCCGTGCTGGGGGGCTACGGGAATGGCCGGGAACACCTGGCCATTCCCGTCCGACACTGGTGGAGGCCTGTGCGATACAGGCAAGGGTGCCCCCGCACCCGTTGCCTGCTGGCCTCCACCTGGGAGGAGTCGGAGATGACTGTCAAATTGACGTCTTCTTCGACCCCTCCTCCGCCTTCTGAGCGCCGCCGCGTGAGGATCGTCCTCCCGCGCGCGCTCCGCCGCCTCCTTCTGGGACATGACGTGTTCGCAGAAGGAGGCGACTGCCGCCCAGGACCCCTCACCCCCCAGCATGGCGTTAACCAAACCGGGCAGTGAGAGGTCCCGTCCGATCGCCGCAATGAGACTGCGACGAGGCTCGGACCACGACGGGCACACCTCGAGGGTGTGCTGCGCCGTGTCCTCCGCCGCGCCACAGTCGTGGCACGACGGCGTCTCCTCCCGTCCGATCCGGTGCAGGTACGATCCGAAACAACCGTGTCCGGACAGCACCTGCACCAGACGGAACGAGAGGAACCCATGCGACCGCTCGAGCCAGTCTCGCAGGACCGGCCCAAGCGCGTCGAGGGTTCGGCGGCCAAAGGCTGCGGTGGCGAGGTCCCGCGTCCAATGGACAACGATGGCGTCCCTCGCCTCCCGCCGGACGGCCTCCCGCTCTTCCGGGGCGGTGCGTTCTGCTCTCGCCCTCCGCCCCGCCATCCATTCGTACACTCTGGCGAGCACCCACGCCTCGAGTTCCCAAGGCGGGGTGCCGGCCAGAGCACACGCTGCCGCGAAGCCCACCGTGCGGTAGGCCCGCGCCACCCGCTGGGCTATGGCCCTCTGAGGTGCCCGCAAGGCGGCGGCGTTCTCCCTCCTATGGAGGGAGTCCTCCCAGATAGGGGCCCCGTAGAGGGCCATACTCTTAAGGATGCCGGCGTAGAGTTGCCGGCATCGTGCGCTGGGCCCCCCCAAGTTGGGAAGGAGCCACGATAGCGCCCCCGCGGCCTTCAGCAGGCGCGACGACAGCCCGCTGAAATGCGGGCCGAAGCGCCACCTGCTGTCGATCACAAGGCCCAGATATTTCATCTGGGCCTTGACCTCGATTCTGACGCCCTCCACGAAGATGTGGGCGTCAGGTGGGGGGCGCTGCCGAGGTCCGTGGAAGAACACGGCCTCGGTCTTGTGCAGCGCCACCTTTAGACCTAGGCGGCGGATCCTCGCCGTGACCAAGGATCCGCCCGCCGAGGCCAAATTGGCCGCCTCCCTGAAACTCCCCCCCCGGGCGGTGAGGAGAGTGTCGTCCGCGTAGCAGACGACGCTCGTGCCTCGGAGGAGAGTTCCCCGCAAGAGCCAATCGTAGCCGACGTTCCAGAGGAGTGGTCCTATGACTGACATTTTTTCGTTTTGGACTTGTAAAAATTTCACAAAAACTCCTGTTATAAAAAACACTTTTTGACTTTTTCTTCAAAATTTCCAGATTATTCCAGGTTTTTTATAATTCAAATTGATACTTACCTGCCTTACCTGTACTCCCGTGCGCGTTCCGCGAACTCGAGTCCCGTTTTGGTAGTGTTATTCGAGGTTTCCACACATATTTTGGCCGTAAATTACGTTTTTTCAAGAAAATTCCCGTTTTTGGTTCTGGATAAACTCCAGAAACCCCATAGTTAGCTAGCCCGCGCGGAGACGCGTCTTTTGACACCTCGCCCGTGCGCCTAGGCCACATAGAACATCTAAAACTCCAGAAATTTTTTACATTCAATATTACCAACAATTGACGAAATCCACCTAAGGGAGACGTGTTTTTGCACAAATCTACATAACTTTGCATCCCGGTGACGCAATTTCAAGCTGTTTTCAGCAAATTAAATCTTTTCTAGGCTCCCTGAAACGTTCCCACTGGGAAGAACTGACAATCACGCGAAAAATTTTGCCCGCGCACCCGCCCTCTGGTCTATAGGAAGGTAGACGTGGGGTTTCGGCGAAAAATTTTTTGCCAGCTTTTGATTGCGTTAGTCTTGGTGGGGCTCTTGGGGGTCCTAATACGAAGATTTGGCATTTTTATCTTATTGACCGAGTCTGCAAAGGCTTATTATATAGACAGACATAATTATTTTATTATTTTATTTTATTTTATTATTGTAATTTTTTATTATTGTAATCTATTTTAGTATTGTAATTTATTTTTAAATTGATTTTACATTTCTTTTACTTTCTGTGTTCCCCTCTTTACAGGGACACAGAAGAATCCAGTGTCCACCTTACAACTCTCTCCTCCCGAGTGGATTTTGTTCTGACTCCCTCTTTACAGGAGTCGGTTCTGAAGATCTACTTGAATATGTTCCGCACCCCATCCAGCACTCTGTGGGCCCAAGGCTCTAGTGGCTCGCCGCGATCGGCGGAGAAGGCGGGGCCTCTACCTGATGCGAAGAGGAGAATCTCCTTCGGAGACGAGACTCCTCCTTCTGCGTCACAAGGGGTTCCTGCCACTTCGGGGACGCGCCGAGCTGCTAACGATGCCTCAAGACCGCTCATAAATCCTGAGGCGCGGCGCCGCAGTCGCACTGAGGAGGCGAGAGCTTGCCTAAATAAGGCCAAGCTTAATTTAGGCAACTCCCGCAACCTCAAGGCCGAGATAAAGACTGCGGTGCTGGAAGCCATAGACAGGCTTTATGAGCTGGTCAAAGAATCGGAACGAGACAAGGCCCCTGCCGCACCCATCGCTGTGCCGGAATCCGCGCCCACTGCGGACCTCTGTCCCCAGTCCATTCCCGAGAGTCTTGCTAGCCAGACTGAGCTCGTCGCGACAATGAAGGAGCACATCTCCTTAATAAAGGAGAACTCTCAAGAATTGGTCAAGCTGCGAGACAGTCTGGCTAGCAGGGAATGTGTTGTGGAGAAGACATACGCGGGTGTAGCGTCTGGGATTAAAAGCCACACTAGGGCACAAGCCCCGGAGCGAACGACGCTGCACTCCGTAGTGGTCTCTTCAACACAGGAGATGGATACTGGGGCCGAAATACTCGAAAGAGTTAGGAAAGCGGTGGACGCGAAGGAGGGCTGGGTGCGAGTCGAGAGAGTCCGAAAGGCCAAGGACCAAAAGGTCATCATGGGGTGCGCAACAAAGGAGGAGAGAGAAAAGCTGAAGAAGCGACTGGAATCGGCCGGAGAGAACCTCGTCGTCGAGGCGGTGAAAAATCGGGACCCGCTCCTGGTTCTTAGGGATGTGCTGTCAGTACACAGCGACGAGGAGGTCTTGAGAGCCCTTAAGAACCAGAACCGGGAGATCTTTCACGGCCTCGGAAACGAGGAACTCAAAATGATGGTTAAATTCAGAAAGAAGAGTCGAAACCCGCATACGAATAGCATTGTGCTGAGTGTTACCCCAGCGATCTGGAAGAGGGCACTCGAAGGGGGCAAGCTTCGGATTGACCTCCAGAGAGTGCGCGTCGAAGACCAGACGCCTCTGGTGCAGTGTACCCGCTGCTTGGCATACGGGCACGGAAAACGTCTGTGCACGGAGCCAGCCGATCTGTGTAGCCACTGCGGCGGACCGCACCTCAAGGTGGACTGCCCACACAAGCAGATCGGCGAAGCAGCGGCGTGCGTAAACTGCACCAGAGCCAAGCTGGGGGAACACTCGCACATTGCGTTCAGCGATTTGTGCCCGATACGCAGGAAGTGGGATGCATTCGCAAGAGCATCGATAGCTTATTGCTAAAGTTGTCGATGCCCCCACTTCCTGGCATTATAGACAGAGGACCAGCTTGACACTGCCAGATTGCAGACGCATTGAGCGAACCACTGGAGTTGGCTCAATGGAGGATGCTAATTGGAGTCACTTTCGTGAGAAAGTGGCTGTAATTATACTAGACCGTGAGCCAACTCTAGTGGAACCGACAAGCGGTGTCAAGCTGGTTGAAAAATTTATGTCACAGACATTTGTTTTCAAAATTGTGATATACAATTATATATTGATATATAACAACGATATCATGGGAGTAAACACATGTCTACCAAAGGTAAAGGAACCAAGTGACAAAAATAGTTATAAGGCACAAAATAATATAAGGGACAAAAACATTATAATAGTACAATCCTTTAAAATAATTATAAAAATATTAACAAATAGATCCAAAGTAACAGAAACAACATAATAACAGAAATATAAATTAGTTAGATAATATTAGTAAAAGTAGTAAGCAAAAAACAGCATAGAATATATTTTTCAAGGTAATATAGTATTAAAAACATATGTCAAACTTAATCGCAAAATAGAGCGTGGTCTCTTCGGCCTACAACAAAAAGTCGCCAAAAAGCACAACAATTGTGTGTAAGGTCTCTGATCCCCATGTCAGAGGGACACTGGCGGGGCAGGAGTGTGGTTTTAGCCGGTTCGAGTCCGGCACTACCTCGACTGTCTCACACACTGTGAAGCAGTCGAGGTGTCCGTGGGGATTTCCCACTCCTGCCAAAAAAAAAAAAAAAAAAAAAAAAAAAAAAAAAAAAAAAAAAAAAAAAAAAAAGGTTAGGTTAGGTTAACCTAACCTAACCTAACCTAACCTTTTTTTTTTTTTTTTTTTCTCGCTGAGAAATGCTTTATGCATCCCCTTCTCGTGGGGGACGAGCCGGGGTATGTGGGACTCCCTGTCAGAATGACAGTATACCCACTAAAACTCAGCGGTGTTCCCGCATCGCCGTGATGGGAGGGCCATGGGAAACCGGCTTAGCCTTTACTTCCACAGCCCTCCCGGCGCATGCCCGCCTAGCTGGCGGGCCCTGCATGCCCCCCGTGCTGGGGGGCTACGGGAATGGCCGGGAACGCCTGGCCATTCCCGTCCGACACTGGTGGAGGCCTGTGCGATACAGGCAAGGGTGCCCCCGCACCCGTTGCCTGCTGGCCTCCACCTGGGAGGAGTCGGAGATGACTGTCAAATTGACGTCTTCTTCGACCCCTCCTCCGCCTTCTGAGCGCCGCCGCGTGAGGATCGTCCTCCCGCGCGCGCTCCGCCGCCTCCTTCTGGGACATGACGTGTTCGCAGAAGGAGGCGACTGCCGCCCAGGACCCCTCACCCCCCAGCATGGCGTTAACCAAACCGGGTAGTGAGAGGTCCCGTCCGATCGCCGCAATGAGACTGCGGCGAGGCTCGGACCACGACGGGCACACCTCGAGGGTGTGCTGCGCCGTGTCCTCCGCCGCGCCACAGTCGTGGCACGACGGCGTCTCCTCCCGTCCGATCCGGTGCAGGTACGATCCGAAACAACCGTGTCCGGACAGCACCTGCACCAGACGGAACGAGAGGAACCCATGCGACCGCTCGAGCCAGTCTCGCAGGACCGGCCCAAGCGCGTCGAGGGTTCGGCGGCCAAAGGCTGCGGTGGCGAGGTCCCGCGTCCAATGGACAACGATGGCGTCCCTCGCCTCCCGCCGGACGGCCTCCCGCTCTTCCGGGGCGGTGCGTTCTGCTCTCGCCCTCCGCCCCGCCATCCATTCGTACACTCTGGCGAGCACCCACGCCTCGAGTTCCCAAGGCGGGGTGCCGGCCAGAGCACACGCTGCCGCGAAGCCCACCGTGCGGTAGGCCCGCGCCACCCGCTGGGCTATGGCCCTCTGAGGTGCCCGCAAGGCGGCAGCGTTCTCCCTCCTATGGAGAGAGTCCTCCCAGATAGGGGCCCCGTAGAGGGCCATACTCTTAAGGATGCCGGCGTAGAGTTGCCGGCATCGTGCGCTGGGCCCCCCCAAGTTGGGAAGGAGCCACGATAGCGCCCCCGCGGCCTTCAGCAGGCGCGACGACAGCCCGCTGAAATGCGGGCCGAAGCGCCACCTGCTGTCGATCACAAGGCCCAGATATTTCATCTGGGCCTTGACCTCGATTCTGACGCCCTCCACGAAGATGTGGGCGTCAGGTGGGGGGCGCTGCCGAGGTCCGTGGAAGAACACGGCCTCGGTCTTGTGCAGCGCCACCTTTAGACCTAGGCGGCGGATCCTCGCCGTGACCAAGGATCCGCCCGCCGAGGCCAAATTGGCCGCCTCCCTGAAACTCCCCCCCCGGGCGGTGAGGAGAGTGTCGTCCGCGTAGCAGACGACGCTCGTGCCTCGGAGGAGAGTTCCCCGCAAGAGCCAATCGTAGCCGACGTTCCAGAGGAGTGGTCCTATGACTGACCCCTGTGGAACGCCGGCTTCGACGGTATACCGCCGGACTTGGCCAGTCCTATCTACCAGGAGGATTGCCCGATCCTCCAGGTAGCTGGCCAGCAGACTGCGCAGGTATCGAGGCACTCCGTGGAATCGGAGCGCCTCTAGGATGGTGGAGTGGGGAACGGAGTTGAAGGCGTTGGCTATGTCGAATGACACCGCCAGCAATCCGTCCCCCGCCTCCATCGCCTCCCTCACCTGCCCCTTAAGGCAGGACAGCGCGTCCACCGTGGAACGCTCAGCCCGAAACCCGAACTGAGCGTCCGACAAGTCCGGCCCGGTATCCCGCAGATGGCCCTTTAGGCGACCAGCGATTATCCCCTCGAACATTTTGCCGACCTCATCTAGAAGAACGATGGGTCGGTATGCCGAGGGGGAGTCTGCTGGGCGGCCCTCCTTTCGAAGGAGGCACAACTGCCCCTCCTTCCACGGTTTCGGGAACCTCCTAGACGCAAGGCATGCGCTGAAGAGGTCCCGAAACCTCCCCTCCATTCGAGTGGCGGCGATCGCCACCACTCTTGCGGGGACACCGTCGGGGCCTGGAGCCGTCTTCTTGGCGCGTATACGAAGGATCGCCGCGCCAAGTTCCGACTCCGTGACAGGAGGGGGGGCCTCCTCTTCCTCCTCGTCTACTAGCGGGGCTCCACACATCACTGGCGGGGTGAAGTTGTCCCTGCCCGGGAACAGAGACTGAACCACCCCGTCCAGAAATGAGGGTTCCAGGGTCTCGGCAACCGGGGGACCAAAGGGGCGCAATTTGTTGCGCGCCGCCTTATACGGTCTCCCGTAGGGGTCGTTGTCGAGACCCTCCAACAGCTCGGCTCTCACCGAGTCTTTTGCGGCGGCGATGGCCCGATCGAGGACCTTTTTTGCCTCCACGTATACGTCGTAGAGGTGGTCCTCGTCGGCCCGGTCCCGTCGACGCCGCCGCCGACTCCGCGTGTAGGCCCTCCTTGCCTCCGCACAAGCTGCTCGAAGCCCCGCCAGCTCCGCCGACCACCAGTACACGGCGCGTTTGGGTGGTGGTCGGCGAGACCGAGGCATGCTAGAGTTGCATACCTCGGTCAGACACTCCCTCAGCTGCCCCGCTGCGGTGTCCACATCCAGGCCGGCGGTAGGCGGCGAAAGCCAGTCCTGGATGAACGCCGCCTCCGCCGCTGCCTCCCTGTCCAGGCGGGTGAAAGCCCACCGCGGGAACGGTGATCGCCCCGAGATGGGCCGCATCGCTCCGGGGCCCCTGGTGGAGATGTCGAACCGCACGTAGCGGTGGTCCGACATGGTCTCCACCAGGTCCACCCGCCAGTTCAGCACGCGTGCGGCTAACGCAGGGGTGGCGAAAGTGACGTCCACTATTGAGCCACCCTGCCGCCGCACGCATGTCTGGACGCTTCCTCTGTTCAAGAGGGAGAGTCCAGAGGAGGCTGCCCACATCTCCACCGCCCGCCCGCGTGCGTCGGTGGCCGGGTTGCCCCAGGTCACCGACTTGGCATTCAGGTCTCCTAGCAGGGAGACCTGCCGCGGCGCCGCCCTGCCGACCACGGCGGCCAGGACTCCGAGATAATTCTCAAAGTCCTGGAGAGGGCGGTTTGGGGAGAAATATACCCCCACAAGGGCTATGTCTCCCCACGCGGCGGCCACGTATCCCGGTCCTCTCTCTAATAGCGAGAGGGGAGGGGAGTCCGTGGAAGACCGCGCCGCTAGTGCCACCGAGTCGTCCTCGTCACCCAGCCAGCTGCTGGGGATCGAGTAGGGCTCGGCGACCACCGCTACGTTCACCAACCACTCGGCCATGACCTGCACTACCAGGTCCTGGGCCGCTTTGCAGTGGTTGGCGTTCGCCTGGAGGATGCGATAGTCGGAAAGCATTATTCCGACATCGCACCCCTCTCCTCAGCTACCGCCGCTGGCGCTGCAGCGACGGCGATGGCGGCGGCGGTGGTGGCAACAGGGCGAACCTGCGCCGGCACTATGCCCTTCCTCACGGGGGGCTTGCAGCTCCTGCCCGTCATCCTGTGGTCCGCGGGACGGCCACTGGCGGCACACGCCTTGCAGTGTGGCGTGGTGGCGCGGCAAGTGGCACTCTTGTGTCCCTCTTGCCCGCACTGGTAGCACGTGTCTCCCCAGTCGGACTTGGAGGGACACGTGGCTCGGGTGTGGCCGAACGCGAAGCACTTGAAGCAGCGCGTAGGCTGGTCTTCAAGTGCCCGGACCACAGCCGAGCTGAGCCCCACGAGCAGCCGTCCCTTGGTCGCAGCAAGGACGGCCGCAGCCGCGGCGACTGGGCACTCGACGCGGATGATGCCCATGCCGCGGCGGCCGATCCCGATGGACCCACACCTCACTGCGCCAGCGTCGCAGCCTCCAGCTGCGGCGACGGCCGCCACCACATCCTCCTTGGTGACCGAATCGTCCAGATCGGCCACCTCCAAGGCTGCGGTCTTGACGGGCTTGACGACCGTCGCCACATCCGCGATGACCTCTTGCAACTTTGTTGCGAAGAGGTCCGCATTGGTGCCGCGCTCTACCCCCGAGAACTCGAAAATTCGAGCCCCGGTTAGGGTTCGGCGGCACGTAATATGGCTGATCCCCAGCTGGGAGGGATCAGCATTGGTACGAGCCCGTCTTAGGACGGACTCGTATGTCTCGCCCCGCTCCACGGCCGCCGGGGTGAGGGTCACGACGACGGCCGCGGTTTTGGGAGGAACCAGCTTCCTCCCGCCGGCTGGAGCCCGTTTAGCTGCAGGAGCAGTCGCGGCGGGCTTGGGGGCCGACTTTTGCACTCCCTTGCCCTTCCCTCTCTTGACCACTTCCGTCCACGTCTGGTTGGACGGGGTGGTGGAGGGAAGAAAGGCGTCTTCCTCCTGGGAGTCCTGGGTGGCTGCTGGCGTGGCAGATGACCCAGTCGATCTCTCCGCGCTTGTGGTGGGGGCTTGAGGAGCCGCCTTCGTCCTCTTGCCCTTCCCTTTGCCCTTGGAGGGCTTTGGGGCCTGGGGCTGCGCAACCGATGCCGGGCCTGCTAGAGTAGCAGCTTCCAGCTCCCGCTGTGGTGGCTTATCCGCCGCTAGTGGCGGGCGGAGCCGCCTTTCCGGCAGGAGCCGGTCCTCAATGCCTGCGAGGCAGGCCCTGGTGAAGGCCCTCTCCTCCATGACAACCTTGCGGATTATATCCTCAAGGTTGGAAGGGGAGGAGGAGCCTCCTACCACCGGACCCGGGGCAGGCTGAGCAGGCCGAGCCGTGGCCTCAGCCAGCTTCAGGTGTAGCTGGCTGACCTCCGCCTGCAGGCGATCCACCTTCGCCTGCAGCTGCCGCGTCTCGTCCGTGGCCGTCCGCTTCACCAGCTCTGCGACGATGCCGTGCATGCTGGCAGCCCGGCATTTGAGGGCCTTTTGGAAGGTCCCCTTCAGGTTGGAGGACTTTGAGGCGACCTCCAGGACCTCCTCTCTGTCCTCCTGCGCCATGCGCTCCAGTTCCGCCAGGGAGTGGTCAGCATACAGGACATTGGATGCCCCATAGCCGGCCCTCGCCCTGGCGGTTTGCGCCTGGCGCTCCTTGGCGGCGACCCTCTCCTCCAGGTCTTCCTGGAGTTGCGCCCTCTTTGCCAGGTTAAGCTGGCGCTCGGCGTCCACCAAGCCCACATCGTGGGTATCGGCGGGTATCGGCTCTTTAGAAGTCGAAGCCTTTTTAGGCTTCGACTTTTTCCCGGCCTTACCTCCGGCCGACTCCGAGGAGCCCTCGGACCCGTGCCTTAGGTAGGCCCTCTTCCGCTTGAGGCGGTCGTTTTCGGCCCCCGACGTCTCCAGGTTGGAGTCGTTGGAGTCCGAAAACTCGTCCGGCCTGCTAAACAAGCTGGCCGCAGTCGGTGCGCGTTCAGCGGCCGACGCCAAAGCGTCACCGGCGTGGCCCTGAAAAGGGCCGTTGGATTGGCCCTGAGAAGGGCCGTTGGGTTGGCCCTGAAAAGGGCCGTTTGAATCGCCCTGGGAGGAGCGATTCGGGTTAAAATTTGGGTAAAAATCGGGATTAAAATTGTTAAAATTGGGATTAAAATTAGGGTTAAAAACAGGGTTAAAACAAAAGCGCCCGGAGGCGTCACGCATAGGTTTTTTCGACATTTTCGTAGACGACCGCGTAGATATCTACGAATTCACAGTGCACTTTAGCCGCCGGTCTGCCACTCCGTTACGGTGGTCAGACGCGACGTTGCCCAGGGGATACTACGTGGAAGTATGCACTGTGGGGGATCCCCCAACCTAACCTTTTTTTTTTTTTTTTTTTTTTTTTTTTTTTTCTCGCTGAGAAATGCTTTATGCATCCCCTTCTCGTGGGGGACGAGCCGGGGTATGTGGGACTCCCTGTCAGAATGACAGTATACCCACTAAAACTCAGCGGTGTTCCCGCATCGCCGTGATGGGAGGGCCATGGGAAACCGGCTTAGCCTTTACTTCCACAGCCCTCCCGGCGCATGCCCGCCTAGCTGGCGGGCCCCGCATGCCCCCCGGGCTGGGGGGCTACGGGAATGGCCGGGAACACCTGGCCATTCCCGTCCGACACTGGTGGAGGCCTGTGCGATACAGGCAAGGGTGCCCCCGCACCCGCTGCCTGCTGGCCTCCACCTGGGAGGAGTCGGAGATGACTGTCAAATTGACGTCTCCTTCGACCCCTCCTCCGCCTTCTGAGCGCCGCCGCGTGAGGATCGTCCTCCCGCGCGCGCTCCGCCGCCTCCTTCTGGGACATGACGTGTTCGCAGAAGGAGGCGACTGCCGCCCAGGACCCCTCATCCCCCAGCATGGTGTTAACCAAACCGGGCAGTGAGAGGTCCCGTCCGATCGCCGCAATGAGACTGCGACGAGGCTCGGACCACGACGGGCACACCTCGAGGGTGTGCTGCGCCGTGTCCTCCGCCGCGCCACAGTCGTGGCACGACGGCGTCTCCTCCCGTCCGATCCGGTGCAGGTACGATCCGAAACAACCGTGTCCGGACAGCACCTGCACCAGACGGAACGAGAGGAACCCATGCGACCGCTCGAGCCAGTCTCGCAGGACCGGCCCAAGCGCGTCGAGGGTTCGGCGGCCAAAGGCTGCGGTGGCGAGGTCCCGCGTCCAATGGACGACGATGGCGTCCCTCGCCTCCCGCCGGACGGCCTCCCGCTCTTCCGGGGCGGTGCGTTCTGCTCTCGCCCTCCGCCCCGCCATCCATTCGTACACTCTGGCGAGCACCCACGCCTCGAGTTCCCAAGGTGGGGTGCCGGCCAGAGCACACGCTGCCGCGAAGCCCACCGTGCGGTAGGCCCGCGCCACCCGCTGGGCTATGGCCCTCTGAGGTGCCCGCAAGGCGGCGGCGTTCTCCCTCCTATGGAGGGAGTCCTCCCAGATAGGGGCCCCGTAGAGGGCCATACTCTTAAGGATGCCGGCGTAGAGTTGCCGGCATCGTGCGCTGGGCCCCCCCAAGTTGGGAAGGAGCCACGATAGCGCCCCCGCGGCCTTCAGCAGGCGCGACGACAGCCCGCTGAAATGCGGGCCGAAGCGCCACCTGCTGTCGATCACAAGGCCCAGATATTTCATCTGGGCCTTGACCTCGATTCTGACGCCCTCCACGAAGATGTGGGCGTCAGGTGGGGGGCGCTGCCGAGGTCCGTGGAAGAACACGGCCTCGGTCTTGTGCAGCGCCACCTTTAGACCTAGGCGGCGGATCCTCGCCGTGACCAAGGATCCGCCCGCCGAGGCCAAATTGGCCGCCTCCCTGAAACTCCCCCCCCGGGCGGTGAGGAGAGTGTCGTCCGCGTAGCAGACGACGCTCGTGCCTCGGAGGAGAGTTCCCCGCAAGAGCCAATCGTAGCCGACGGTCCAGAGGAGTGGTCCTATGACTGACCCCTGTGGAACGCCGGCTTCGACGGTATACCGCCGGACTTGGCCAGTCCTATCTACCAGGAGGATTGCCCGATCCTCCAGGTAGCTGGCCAGCAGACTGCGCAGGTATCGAGGCACTCCGTGGAATCGGAGCGCCTCTAGGATGGTGGAGTGGGGAACGGAGTTGAAGGCGTTGGCTATGTCGAATGACACCGCCAGCAATCCGTCCCCCGCCTCCATCGCCTCCTTCACCTGCCCCTTAAGGCAGGACAGCGCGTCCACCGTGGAACGCTCAGCCCGAAACCCGAACTGAGCGTCCGACAAGTCCGGCCCGGTATCCCGCAGATGGCCCTTTAGGCGACCAGCGATTATCCCCTCGAACATTTTGCCGACCTCATCTAGAAGAACGATGGGTCGGTATGCCGAGGGGGAGTCTGCTGGGCGGCCCTCCTTTCGAAGGAGGCACAACTGCCCCTCCTTCCACGGTTTCGGGAACCTCCTAGACGCAAGGCATGCGCTGAAGAGGTCCCGAAACCTCCCCTCCATTCGAGTGGCGGCGATCGCCACCACTCTTGCGGGGACACCGTCGGGGCCTGGAGCCGTCTTCTTGGCGCGTATACGAAGGATCGCCGCGCCAAGTTCCGACTCCGTGACAGGAGGGGGGGCCTCCTCTTCCTCCTCGTCTACTAGCGGGGCTCCACACATCACTGGCGGGGTGAAGTTGTCCCTGCCCGGGAACAGAGACTGAACCACCCCGTCCAGAAATGAGGGTTCCAGGGTCTCGGCAACCGGGGGACCAAAGGGGCGCAATTTGTTGCGCGCCGCCTTATACGGTCTCCCGTAGGGGTCGTTGTCGAGACCCTCCAACAGCTCGGCTCTCGCCGAGTCTTTTGCGGCGGCGATGGCCCGATCGAGGACCTTTTTTGCCTCCACGTATACGTCGTAGAGGTGGTCCTCGTCGGCCCGGTCCCGTCGACGCCGCCGCCGACTCCGCGTGTAGGCCCTCCTTGCCTCCGCACAAGCTGCTCGAAGCCCCGCCAGCTCCGCCGACCACCAGTACACGGCGCGTTTGGGTGGTGGTTGGCGAGACCGAGGCATGCTAGAGTTGCATACCTCGGTCAGACACTCCCTCAGCTGCCCCGCTGCGGTGTCCACATCCAGGCCGGCGGTAGGCGGCGAAAGCCAGTCCTGGATGAACGCCGCCTCCGCCGCTGCCTCCCTGTCCAGGCGGGTGAAAGCCCACCGCGGGAACGGTGATCGCCCCGAGATGGGCCGCATCGCTCCGGGGCCCCTGGTGGAGATGTCGAACCGCACGTAGCGGTGGTCCGACATGGTCTCCACCAGGTCCACCCGCCAGTTCAGCACGCGTGCGGCTAACGCAGGGGTGGCGAAAGTGACGTCCACTATTGAGCCACCCTGCCGCCGCACGCATGTCTGGACGCTTCCTCTGTTCAAGAGGGAGAGTCCAGAGGAGGCTGCCCACATCTCCACCGCCCGCCCGCGTGCGTCGGTGGCCGGGTTGCCCCAGGTCACCGACTTGGCATTCAGGTCTCCCAGCAGGGAGACCTGCCGCGGCGCCGCCCTGCCGACCACGGCGGCCAGGACTCCGAGATAATTCTCAAAGTCCTGGAGAGGGCGGTTTGGGGAGAAATATACCCCCACAAGGGCTATGTCTCCCCACGCGGCGGCCACGTATCCCGGTCCTCTCTCTAATAGCGAGAGGGGAGGGGAGTCCGTGGAAGACCGCGCCGCTAGTGCCACCGAGTCGTCCTCGTCACCCAGCCAGCTGCTGGGGATCGAGTAGGGCTCGGCGACCACCGCTACGTTCACCAACCACTCGGCCATGACCTGCACTACCAGGTCCTGGGCCGCTTTGCAGTGGTTGGCGTTCGCCTGGAGGATGCGATAGTCGGAAAGCATTATTCCGACATCGCACCCCTCTCCTCAGCTACCGCCGCTGGCGCTGCAGCGACGGCGATGGCGGCGGCGGTGGTGGCAACAGGGCGAACCTGCGCCGGCACTATGCCCTTCCTCACGGGGGGCTTGCAGTTCCTGCCCGTCATCCTGTGGTCCGCGGGACGGCCACTGGCGGCACACGCCTTGCAGTGTGGCGTGGTGGCGAGGCAAGTGGCACTCTTGTGTCCCTCTTGCCCGCACTGGTAGCACGTGTCTCCCCAGTCGGACTTGGAGGGACACGTGGCTCGGGTGTGGCCGAACGCGAAGCACTTGAAGCAGCGCGTAGGCTGGTCTTCAAGTGCCCGGACCACAGCCGAGCTGAGCCCCACGAGCAGCCGTCCCTTGGTCGCAGCAAGGACGGCCGCAGCCGCGGCGACTGGGCACTCGACGCGGATGATGCCCATGCCGCGGCGGCCGATCCCGATGGATCCACCCCTCACTGCGCCAGCGTCGCAGCCTCCAGCTGCGGCGACGGCCGCCACCACATCCTCCTTGGTGACCGAATCGTCCAGATCGGCCACCTCCAAGGCTGCGGTCTTGACGGGCTTGACGACCGTCGCCACATCCGCGATGACCTCTTGCAACTTTGTTGCGAAGAGGTCCGCATTGGTGCCGCGCTCTACCCCTGAGAACTCGAAAATTCGAGCCCCGGTTAGGGTTCGGCGGCACGTAATATTGCTGATCCCCAGCTGGGAGGGATCAGCATTGGTACGAGCCCGTCTTAGGACGGACTCGTACGTCTCGCCACGCTCCACGGCCTCCGGGGTGAGGGTCACCACAACGGCCGCGGTTTTGGGAGGAACCAGCTTCCTCCCGCCGGCTGGAGCCCGTTTGGCTGCAGGAGCAGTCGCGACGGGCTTGGGGGCCGACTTTTGCACTCCCTTGCCCTTGCCTCTCTTGACCACTTCCGTCCACGACTGGTTGGACGGGGTGGTGGAGGGAAGAAGGGCGTCTTCCTCCTGCGAGTCCTGGGTGGCTGCTGGAGTCGCCGACGACCCAGTCGCTCCCTCCGCGCTTGTGGTGGGGACTTGAGGAGCCACCTTGGTCCTCTTGCCCTTCCCTTTGCCCTTGGAGGGCTTCGGGGCCTGAAGCTGCGCCACCGATGCCGGGCTTGCTAGAGGCGCGGGTTCCGGCTCCCTCTGTGGTGGCTTATCCGCCGCTAGTGGCGGGCGGAGCCTTGCAGAGCCTTGACTCCAGACCCTGCAGACGGGCATTCATCATACCCCCACACTGCAGCATGCAGATGCGAACGATCTTTTCGATCTCCGCATCCGCAGGCAGGGTGGGGGTAGCGACCGACGACGGGGCCGACGGTGGTGACGGTGGCGGGACAACGATGGGAGCGGAGCCGGTGGCTGCAGGACGCCTCTGCTGCCATTCCGCCCTCTGCGCAGCAAGCTCCCGCTTCAGGTCCTCGAGCTCAGATCTGAGACGGCCGTTCTCCTCCCACAGCTTCGCCGCCTCCTCTGAGCTTGTGCGACTAAGGAGGACCCCAACTGCCTCCTTGATGCCGTCAGCCGCCTCCTTCAGAGCGCGCGTGAACGTGCCCTTCAGACTGCCAGATTTAGTGGCAACCTTCAGGACGACGTCCACGCCGTCCAAAACTTGGCGACTGAGCGCCACCGCCGACAGGCTCTCCCCGGCAGCCAACCTAACCTTTTTTTTTTTTTTTTTTTTTTTTTTTTTTTTTTTTTTTTTTTTCTCGCTGAGAAATGCTTTATGCATCCCCGTCTCGCGGGGGACGAGACGGGGTATGTGGGACTCCCTGTCGGAATGACAGTATACCCACTAAAACTCAGCGGTGTTCCCACATCGCCGTGATGGGAGGGCCATGGGAAACCGGCTTAGCCTTTACTTCCACAGCCCTCCCGGCGCATGCCCGCCTAGATGGTATGGCGGGCCCCGCATGCCCCCCATGTTGGGGGGCTACGGGAATGGCCGAGAACACCTGGCCATTCCCGTCCCACACTGGCGGAGGCCTGTGCGATACAGGCAACGTTGCCCCCGCAGCCGTTGCCTGCTGACCTCCACGCCCGCCTAGCTGGCGGGCCCCGCATGCCCCCCACGTTGGGGGGACTACGGCCGCAGAGGATAGGGAGAGCGGCAACGTAACACCGACACTCCTCTTCCCCTGCGGCCCCACCGCGTCCGCCATCTAACGGTGGCGGCCCCGTTAAGGCCGCGGAAGGTAGGGAGAGCGGCAACGTAACACCGACACTCCTCTCCCGCCGCGGCCTCCAATCCTCAGCCGCGATGTCTCCCATACGAGGGACATCGCGGCCCACCTCAGGTAGGTTGCGATGTCGCCCAAGCGGCACCGCCACCTACCCGCAGGCCGCTCGTCGTCGGCTAAGCCGCAAAGCCTTGACGAGCGGCCCCCGCTGGGGTTCCTCTTAGCTTCACCGTGGTCCTGCGAGGCCACGGCTACTGAGCCCCCCCGCCTCGTCAATGCGGGAACCCACCGGGGGGGGGGGGGGGGAACCTAACCTTTTTTTTTTTTTTTTTTTTTTTTTTTTCTCGCTGAGAAATGCTTTATGCATCCCCGTCTCGCGGGGGACGAGACGGGGTATGTGGGACTCCCTGTCGGAATGACAGTATACCCACTAAAACTCAGCGGTGTTCCCACATCGCCGTGATGGGAGGGCCATGGGAAACCGGCATAGCCTTTACTTCCACAGCCCTCCCGGCGCATGCCCGCCTAGATGGTGTGGCGGGCCCCGCATGCCCCCCAGGTTGGGGGGCTACGGGAATGGCCGAGAACACATGGCCATTCCCGTCCCACACTGGTGGAGGCCTGTGCGATACAGGCAACGGTGCCCCCGCACCCGTTGCCTGCTGACCTCCACGCCCGCCTAGCTGGCGGGCCCCGCATGCCCCCCGCGTTGAGGGGGCTATGGCCGCAGAGGATAGGGAGAGCGGCAACGTAACACCGACACTCCTCTTCCCCTGCGGCCCCACCGCGTCCGCCATCTAACGGTGACGGCCCCGTCAAGGCCGCGGAAGGTAGGGAGAGCGGCAACGTAACACCGACACTCCTCTCCCGCCGCGGCCTCCAATCCTCAGCCGCGATATCTCCCATACGAGGGACATCGCGGCCCGCCTCAGGTAGGTTGCGGTGTCACCCAAGTGGCACCGCCACCTACCCGCAGGCCGCTCGTCGTCGGCTAAGCCGCAAAGCCTTGACGAGCGGCCCCCGCTAGGGTTCCTCTTAGCTTCACCGTGGTCCTGCGAGGCCACGGCTACTGAGCCCCCCCGCCTCGTCAATGCGGGAACCCACCGGGGGGGAACCTAACCTAACCTTTTTTTTTTTTTTTTTTTTTTTCTCGCTGAGAAATGCTTTATGCATCCCCGTCTCGCGGGGGACGAGACGGGGTATGTGGGACTCCCTGTCGGAATGACAGTATACCCACTAAAACTCAGCGGTGTTCCCACATCGCCGTGATGGGAGGGCCATGGGAAACCGGCGTAGCCTTTACTTCCACAGCCCTCCCGGCGCATGCCCGCCTAGATGGTATGGCGGGCCCCGCATGCCCCCCAGGTTGGGGGGCTACGGGAATGACCGAGAACACCTAGCCATTCCCGTCCCACACTGGTGGAGGCCTGTGCGATACAGGCAACGGTGCCCCCGCACCCGTTGCCTGCTGACCTCCACGCCCGCCTAGCTGGCGGGCCCCGCATGCCCCCCGCGTTGGGGGGGCTACGGCCGCAGAGGATAGGGAGAGCGGCAACGTAACACCGACACTCCTCTTCCCCTGCGGCCCCACCGCGTCCGCCATCTAACGGTGACGGCCCCGTTAAGGCCGCGGAAGGTAGGGAGAGCGGCAACGTAACACCGACACTCCTCTCCCGCCGCGGCTTCCAATCCTCAGCCGCCATGTCTCCCATACGAGGGACATCGCGGCCCACCTCAGGTAGGTTGCGATGTCGCCCAAGCGGCACCGCCACCTACCCGCAGGCCGCTCGTCGTCGGCTAAGCCGCAAAGCCTTGACGAGCGGCCCCCGCTGGGGTTCCTCTTAGCTTCACCGTGGTCGCCGGCCACGGCTACTGAGCCCCCCCGCCTCGTCAATGCGGGAACCCACCGGGGGGGGGGGGAACCTAACCTAACCTAACCTAACCTATGGCCGATACGACAATCGGCACAATGACAGTTGAGCTCACATTCCACATGTCAACAACCTCGCGTGCTAAGTCAAGATATTTGATTTGTTTATCTTTCTCAGCTTTCACGAGGTTCCCGTCATGTGGAATGGTAACATCAATAATCATTGCGCGGCGCACTAATCGATCTATCACCACTATATCAGGTTTGTTGGCGACAACAGTCCTGTCAGTGATGATAGACCGATCCCAGTACAACGTGACATGGTCATTTTCGAGAACTGGGTCGGGCACATACTTGTAATACGGTACCTCAGAGTCGACAAGTTTATATTTCAAAGCAAGTTGCTGGTGAATAATCCTGGCTACTTGGTTATGCCTGTGCAAGTACTCGCTGTTAGCCAGACGAGAACAACCAGAGATAATATGTCTGATGGATTCACCCGGACGGTGGCATGCCCGACACACGTCAGCCGTCCCGTCCTTCATAATATGTCTCCGGTAGTTATTCGTTAAGATAACTTCGTCCATAATTGCACAGACAAAACCTTCAGTTTCCCCGAAGAGGTCACTGAAACGCAGCCAGGATACGGACGCTAAGAAATCTACACCGGGCTCGTGAAGAGCCCGATAGAAGCGCCCGTGAAGCTCCTTGCTTTGCCATACCTTCTTGCGGTCATCGGTAGTAAGTACTACAGGTTTGCGCCAGTTCTCTTTCGCCATGGAGAGCGGGGTGAGCCCCTTGTCCATTGCGACCACATCACGGTGCATACCCACTTCGGCTTTTAAAAAATATTCCCTGAGACTGCACACCTCGCGGTTGTGGAGGGTTTTCGCATTTAAAAATCCTCGACCCCCACACTTCCGCGGGATATACAGTCTCATCACCGATGATCGTGGGTGATGCATCCGGTTTGCGGTCAGCAGTGTACGGACCCTTCTATCTAGGGTGTCGAGTTCAGTCTGAGTCCATTTGAGTATGCCGAAAGAGTACATCAAAACCGGCATGACCCAACCATTGAAGGCGCGCACCATATTTCCGCCCGAAAGAAGACTAATTAATACCTTCTTCAGGCGACAAAAGAAGCGCTCCTTCAACGATTGCTTCATGTCAGCATCGTTGATGCCTAACGCTTCCGACATACCCAAATACTTATAGCTTTCGGATGAGGAGAGGGATCTAAGGTGTATGGAATCCGAAAGTGGAATTCCCTCGGATTCCATAATCTTTCCCCCCTTTACATGCATGACTGCACATTTGTCCACACCAAATTCCATTCTGATGGCACTACTGAAAGTTTCAGTTACCTTCAGTAGCTCCATCAGATGCAATTTGTTAGGGGCAAAGAGTTTCAAATCATCCATGTAGAGGAGGTGAGATATGACCTGACCACCTCTCTTCAACCGGTAGCCTAGACCTGAGTCCTCCAGCAGTGTGCTTAGAGGATATTATTATTATGTCGTTTATTTATTTAGTAGTCTTATTTTAATACATTTTTAAATATTAGTATGATTAAATAAAAAATTTAAAAAAAACATTTAAAAATATAAAAAAATAGTGATCCACCGGTGTCGGGAGCAGGGTCCAAGCTACCGGTGGTTAGGGCTCCAGAGATAGAAACCTCCTCACAATGCGAGCCGTATCGAGGAGTACTGCCTTCTGAATCAGGCCCTTGATCCAACCGCCTAACGAGAGCCTCGATAGATGTTGATCGAGGCTTTCGGCCATCAGGCCATTGGCCGATACGACAATCGTCACAATGACAGTTGAGCTCACATTCCACATGTCAACAACCTCGCGTGCTAAGTCAAGATATTTGATTTGTTTATCTTTCTCAGCTTTCACGAGGTTCCCGTCATGTGGAATGGTAACATCAATAATCATTGCGCGGCGCACTAATCGATCTATCACCACTATATCAGGTTTGTTGGCGACAACAGTCCTGTCAGTGATGATAGACCGATCCCAGTACAACGTGACATGGTCATTTTCGAGAACTGGGTCGGGCACATATTTGTAATACGGTACCTCAGAGTCGACAAGTTTATATTTCAAAGCAAGTTGCTGGTGAATAATCCTGGCTACTTGGTTATGCCTGTGCAAGTACTCGCTGTTAGCCAGACGAGAACAACCAGAGATAATATGTCTGATGGATTCACCCGGACGGTGGCATGCCCGACACACGTCAGCCGTCCCGTCCTTCATAATATGTCTCCGGTAGTTATTCGTTAAGATAACTTCGTCCATAATTGCACAGACAAAACCTTCAGTTTCCCCGAAGAGGTCACTGAAACGCAGCCAGGATACGGACGCTAAGAAATCTACACCGGGCTCGTGAAGAGCCCGATAGAAGCGCCCGTGAAGCTCCTTGCTTTGCCATACCTTCTTGCGGTCATCGGTAGTAAGTACTACAGGTTTGCGCCAGTTCTCTTTCGCCATGGAGAGCGGGGTGAGCCCCTTGTCCATTGCGACCACATCACGGTGCATACCCACTTCGGTTTTAAAAAAATATTCCCTGAGACTGCACACCTCGCGGTTGTGGAGGGTTTTCGCATTTAAAAATCCTCGACCCCCACACTTCCGCGGGATATACAGTCTCATCACCGATGATCGTGGGTGATGCATCCGGTTTGCGGTCAGCAGTGTACGGACCCTTCTATCTAGGGCGTCGAGTTCAGTCTGAGTCCATTTGAGTATGCCGAAAGAGTACATCAAAACCGGCATGACCCAACCATTGAAGGCGCGCACCTTATTTCCGCCCGAAAGAAGACTAATTAATACCTTCCTCAGGCGACAAAAGAAGCGCTCCTTCAACGATTGCTTCATGTCAGCATCGTTGATGCCTAACGCTTCCGACATACCCAAATACTTATAGCTTTCGGATGAGGAGAGGGATCTAAGGTGTAGGGAATCCGAAAGTGGAATTCCCTCGGATTCCATAATCTTTCCCCCCTTTACATGCATGACTGCACATTTGTCCACACCAAATTCCATCCTGATGGCACTACTGAAAGTTTCAGTTACCTTCAGTAGCTCCATCAGATGCAATTTGCTAGGGGCAAAGAGTTTCAAATCATCCATGTAGAGGAGGTGAGATATGACCTGACCACCTCTCTTCAACCGGTAGCCTAGACCTGAGTCCTCCAGCAGTGTGCTTAGAGGATTCAGGGCTAAGCAGAACCAAAGTGGACTCAAACTGTCGCCCTGAAATATTCCCCGCTTAATCCATACAGGCTCATCATTCCCCTGGATCTGTCGACACCCTGGATAGCGAAGGACCGTCTTCCATTGCCTCATACACAACTCAAGGAAGGTGCGTAGAGTTGCATCTATCTTGTACAACTCCAGCACCCTCATGAGCCATGTATGAGGCACCGAGTCGTAGGCCTTCTTATAATCTATCCAGCATGTCGACATATCCTTGCGGGATCGGCGAACCTGTTGGCTAATGGCCATGTCTATGAGGAGTAGCTCCTTCGTACCGCGGGACCCATTCCTACATCCATTTTGAGAGGCAGACATAATCGAGAAACTGTCAATGTGTGTGTTAATTTTCGCTCTCAAAATGGATGTAAGAAGTTTATAAACCGTCGACAAACACGTGATCGGTCTATAGTTCTTGGGTTCCGCGGGACTACCTGACTTATGGAGCAGGTGGGTAACGCCTGTTGTTAGAAACTGTGGTAGTGACCCAGACTCTAAGGATGACTGGAACTGAGATGCCAGGCAAGTGTGTGAACTAATTAGCCATTTTAACCAAAAGTTATGCAGTCCGTCCGGTCCCGGTGATTTCCAATTCGGTAACGGACGGACTGCTTTGGCTACGTCTAATGGCGTAATTATGACTGGTTCCATTTCTGGTATAGTTCCACACACTCGCTCGATATCGCGCATCCAGCCACCCTCAGCGTGACAGACGGGCACCGACCAGATGCTGCGCCAGAATGCACTAGTGGTGGCATCATCCGGGCGGCACACGTCCGTCACGTTTTGTTCAGGTCGCTCCCAAGTTCTATATACCCGCCTTTCATCGCTCTGGAACATGCGATTCTGCGTGTACCGATCAACCCGCCGCTTATACCGCCGAATACGACTCGCCCATGCACAAACTTTCTGCTTCAGGAAGTCGATGCGCTCTGTGACATTGGACATGTATTCCATTATTATTATTATTATTATCAGGACCATACAACAAAATTTAGTTTCCTTCGCCCTTTGACATCAAAAGGAGCCCCTGAAGTGGCTATAGACTTGTTAAAGATATTTTTAGAAGTAGGTTGTCCAGCCATACTTCAAAGTGACAATGGCCGTGAATTCACAGCTACAATTATAAAAGAGTTGACGTCGATGTGGCCAACTTGCAAAATTGTAAATGGCAGACCCAGACATCCAGCAAGTCAAGGCTCTGTTGAGCGCTCAAATCAAGACGTAGAAGCTCCGTGCTTGGTTAATTGATAATAACTGCAAGAAATGGTCCCTGGGATGTTACTTTGTCCAATTCCAAAAAAAATCTTCCTTTCATAGTGTACAACGTCCCAAAAATATCTCGCATAGAAATAAAACCAGCGTCCAGAATAAGACAATTTATTACATAAGGTACCGTTGAGGTCATGCCTCGCAGGAGAATCTCAACACCGCGATTTACAAACGTGACGTTTCGGCACAACGCCATCTATTATATAATAGCGGTACCAATCTAATGACAAATGTTGACTTTAGAATATGATTTGTCTGCACTAATTATCTAAACAGATTAGACATTCCGCCCACCATGGACGGCTCTGTCCATTATCCTTAACACGGCAATATAAACTTAAATTAATGATTGGTTGTTTGGCTATACACTATATTCTAATCCTAGGGTCTTATATCTGCGATACAAGTTCATGCCTTATGCAAATAAAAATTAAGCAACAGTAAAAAAAAACCAAAAAATACAAGTTCATGCCTTGTGTAAATAAAAAATAAACAACAGTAAAAATAAGTAAAAAAATACAAGTTCATTCAAGTAAATTCACAAACCGCGTATATTGTGTAAATAAAAAACTATATATAAAATTCATCAATAAGATGATAAACAATAACTAAGTGTTCACAGGTCGTCACGCGGCTCCCGACGCCCGGAGCGTCTCCCTCGGCGGCTGAGGCGTGAGGATCTTTCCCTCGCCCATCCCGCCACCGGGAGGTTCCTGCACATCATTAGGCGGGAGGAGACGCCCGGGTGTCACCACTGCGAGGATCGCTCAGAGGACACGGTGGAGCCGGTGGAGACGGTGGAGGTCTGCCCCGCTTGGGCAGAGCACCGCCGTGTCCTCGTAGAGGCGATCGGCAGCGGCGGCGACCTCTCGCGTCCGGCCCTGGTTCAAGCCATGGTCCGGGGCGAGAGGGAGTGGGAGGCGGTCACCTCCTTCTGCGAAACAGTCATGCTAGCGAAGGAGGTGGCGGGATGGGCGAGGGAGAGATCCTCACGCCTCAGCCACCGAGGGAGACACTCCGGGCGTCGGGAGCCGCGTGACGACTCCCGGCCACCGTAGGCGCGGGCCTGCGGGCGGAGAGCAATGGGTAGCTCTCCGTCCGATCAGGACCAGGCCCTTGCCGGACGGCGTGTATGTGTTCCACGCGCGCCTCAAAGAGATGTCAGCGTAGTTGACGGGGCCCGACAGGGCCGAAGCCTGCCGGGGTAGCGGGATCGTCCGAAAGGGTTACCGCTGCCCTGGTACGTAAAGGGCTAAGGAAGGAACACGGGTGGTTTTAGTCAGTAAGAGTCTGACACTCCCTTCTGCTCCACCCAGAGCGGGAGGAGTCATTTGATGATTTCCCATCCACAAAAAAAAAAAAAAAAAAAAAGTGTTCACAGGTAAAATAATTAGTTTAGATACAGGCCTTTTAATCTCATTATTCTTACACCGTATGGTTACCACGCGAGTAATGTTGTCCAAACCTGGATGTTTATTTGTAATAACCCCGTATAGCCATCTAGCGGGTGGAAGATTATCTTCCCTCACCAGAACCACGTCTCCGATCTCAGGTTCAGGCTTACAATCTGTCCATTTATATCGATGCTGCAATTGAGTCAAGTACTCTAGGGACCACCTACGCTAGAAATTTTGAAGCATTTTTTGTATAAGATGCCAACGCTTACTGATGGATGAATTTTCATAATTTGCATCAGGTACGGTTACCAGAGGTTACCACCCACGAGAAAGTGCCCAGGCGTCAAAGGACACGAGTCCTCTGGATTGTTATAAAGCTGAGAGATCGGCCTCGAGTTGAGGCAGGCCTCAATTTGAGCCAGCACAGTTGTCATTTCTTCAAATGTCAATGTACTGGTGCCTATAATTCTTTTTAAATGGTGCTTCGTGGACTTGACACCAGCCTCCCACAATCCTCCAAAGTTTGGAGCATGGGGAGGTATAAAATGCCAAGTCGTGCCATTCATAGATAAGAAATCAGCTATTTCCGAAGCTACCATAGACCTTTCAACGTTGAATAGCTGTCTCAATTCCTTTGCACTACCAACAAATGTGGTCCCATTATCACTCCACAAGTCCAATACTCGGCCACGTCTGGCTACAAAGCGCTTAAAAGACGCAAGAAAACTCTGCGAAGTCATGTCACTGACAACCTCGAGATGAATAGCCCGAGTGGACATGCAAACAAACAAGCAAATATAACCCTTACTGGAGTGATGACCACGACCTTTAGACGTTCGGATGCTGATTGGACCCGCGTAATCTACGCCACTGCATTGGAACGGCTTCTGAGAAGACACCCTGGCCTTCGGTAACTGGCCCATCATTTGTTGGTGTGTTTGTGTTGAATGTCGAATACAAGTTACACACTTATGAACAAATTGCCTAACGAGAGTCCTTGCATTGATTATCCAGCATTTGGATCTTAAGTAGTTGAGCATCAATTGCGGCCCGCCATGCAAAGTTCTCTCGTGAGCCTCCGCAATCAAAAGATTGGTGAAGTGTGATTTATGAGGGATTAAGAGGGGGTGCTTCATATTTTTCCAATAGAAGCTCGGTGCAAGCGACCGCCAACTCTTAAGATCCCGTCATCGTCAAGAAACGGACTCAACGAGGTAAGTCTACTGCCCTTATTTAGTTTACGGTTTTTTTTCACAGATTCTTTTTCATCGCTAAAGGACTGGAGTTGGCAGAGTTTGACACAGGTAAGTACAGCTTCGTTTAATTCCTTCGTAGTTAGCCAAGTAGTTGTTTTATTTTTATTTTTATTAGGTTCAAATTCCTTCATTCGTAAAAATCTTCTACAGTAAGCTATGACTCTTATTAACCTACCGAACTTAGAAAATCTAGTAAATAGACTATCATCGCATTCTACCGCAGTTGCATGACATTTTATTTTTATCTTTCTTTCTTCTAGCATAGTTACTTGTATATTTCCTTTATTATAGTCTATTTTTTCATTCTGTAACCATACTGGGCCTCTTTTCCAGAGTTGCATATCATTACACTCAGAAGGGCTTGCTCCGCGAAATGCGCAATCCGCTGGATTTTCCGACGACGATACATGTGACCACTGACTTCTATCCATAATCGTAAGTATTTCGGAAACACGATTCGCGATAAATGTTTTCCATCGCAGCCACCCTAGTGGGTGGCTGCTTAACCACACCAACACGACGGATGAGTCTGTCCACGCATATAAATGCTGTTTGGGAATTTCTAGAGTCGAATCGACTTCTTGCAGAAGCTTTGCTACTAGGACAGCTCCACAAAGCTCTAATCGCGGAATGGATACCTGCTTAACAGGAGCAACCTTGGTTTTTGAAGTCACCAAGTTTGTGTAAATATGTCCATCTCTATCAATAATTCGAACGTATACCACCGCGGCGTATGCTACATTGGACGCATCTGAAAAGCCATGCAATTCTAGAACCCTGTTCTCCTTGCTCGAGTTGATCCAACGAGGCAGACGAAATTTAATCAGGTTACAAAGGTTCTTCCGGAAGTCGAGCCACTCTGTCAGCAATGGTGCAGGTAGTTCTGCGTCCCATTCGATCCCAGTCATCCATATTCGTTGAATGAATACCTTCGCAGTGACGATTGTCGGTGCTAACCATCCAAGGGGATCGAATAGTCGCGCTATGTCCGAAATAACCTTACGCTTTGTCACTGGTAAATCTACATCCTTAGGCTGAATAGTGTAAATGAACTCGTCATTGTCTTTGTCCCACGTTAAGCCCAATATTTTTGAAATTGGATCTGTTTTTAGTTCCATGTTCCCTTGTGTTTGTGATATTTGTTCACCGTCTTCAATTAATCTTAATAATTCTCTGTTGTTACTAGCCCACTTTTGGAGCTGGAAACCTCCACGTTTAAGCAACTCTGATGTCTGCTTATATATTTCTACTCCTTCTTCTATAGTTTGACATCCCGTCATTAAGTCATCCATGTAGAAGTCGGAAACAACACGGTTCCTTGCTAAATTCAGCGCCTTCGTCCTGAGCTAACTGCTGCAATGATCTTACTGCTAGGTAAGGCGCTGATGATGTTCCAAACGTTACTCGCAAATGACGTAAAACTTGAATTTCGTCATCTGGATTCTCACGCCATAATATACGCTGAAAATCCGTGTGATCATCGCATACCTTAATCTGTCTGTACATCTTGACGATGTCTGCTACTAGACAGATAGGTTCACAACGCCAACGCATAATAATATGACGAAGCTCAGATTGTAGAGGAGGCCCCACCATTAGATCGTGATTAAGAGACACCCCGTTGCTACCTACACATGATGCATCAAATACGATGCGCAACTTCGTTGTACTTTTTTCGTTACGGATGACGGCATGATGACGTTGTCCCTATCTTGTACTACATCCATATGATTAAGAGTTATATACTCATTTACAACAGCTGAATACTGAGCCTTGAACTCGGGATTCCTTAGAAATCGCTTTTCTAAGGTTAAAAATCGTTTAAGAGCAATGTCTTTCGATGCACCATATTTACAAGCAGGATCGCTTGACCTGAAAGGCATATGCACAATATAGCGACCAGATTCGTCTCGTTTAGTCGTGGCCTTAAATATATCTTCGCACGTTTTTCTTCTGGGGTCAAGTAAACCTTATCGTAATCGCCCTTGGGTTCAGATTCTAGTTCCCAAATTTTTTTAAGGAGTGTATTCTCATCTATATGAGTAGAATGTAATGTAACAACGGCATTGTGGCAAGTCTCGCTTTGGTTGATTTCACCTACTTGACCAGACAAGATCCATCCTAGTCTAGTACCTACTTTGTGCGATGAGCCGACCAGGTGGACCTCTGATTAAACCTTCTAACAAAATCTGGCCATAAACTTCGGCACCCAAAAGCAAATCAATCTTGTTTGGAGTGTCGAACGAAGGATCTGCTAAAGCCAAAGACGAGATTGTGGTTAAAACGTTTGCCCTAACCTTCCTTTCCGGTAAAATAGCCGTTAGTTTCTTTAAAACATAAGCCTTAACAGTGATAATAAAACTAGGTTCGACGCGTGATTTAACCTTAATGAGAACCATCGAATTTAGTGAAATCATCGATTGGCCTTGATCACCACCTATACCTGAAATTGAACCTTTAGTTGGTATTCTTTTGAGGCCTAAGAGCTGGACTGCGGACTCCGTGACAAAGGAAGCCTGAGACCCTTGGTCTAACAGGGATCTTAATACTATAGCAGAACCGCTCTTTGATTCCGCTTCAATAAGCGCAGTGGCCAATAATATTTGGCTATGACCATTAGCAAAACAACTTACAATATTAGTGGAATTACTCTGGGTTGAACTGGTATCAGCAGAAACGCTGCTTTCTGCAACTTGATCAGTTTTATTACTATCACCAACTGATTTGGAGATATTCTTGAGGTGAAGAAGACTATGATGCTTCTTTTTACATATATGACATCTGGTGGACTGGCGGCATGCATATACGGAGTGATTTGCCCCTAGGCAGTTGTAGCATAAACCATTTGTTTGGACAAAATTACGACGCTTATCAATATCGAGACCGGCAAACTTTTTACAATTAGCAAGCTTGTGGGTCTCTTGACAACAAATACACAGTGTAGTTGACACATGAAGCGATTTGACTGGCACATTACGATTGGACTGATGACGTTGACTTTTGTTGTCTAAAAATTCCAAAGACCGAAATCTTTGTTCAAGGAAAGATTTGAACTGATTCATTGTAGGCAAGTCGTGTGAACAATCACTAATTTTCATTTCCCATTGTTTACGTGACTCAGTGTCTAGTTTTAAACTCAATACACAAATAACTATAATATCCCAATGCTTAAACCATTATGCCTAAATTTTCCAAAGCATGTAAACATTCGTTAGATGTATCTAATAACTCCTTGACTGCGCTGGAGGATTCGGTTACAATATTTTTTTGACTCATAAAACGTTTAATTATACAATTCGCTAAATATTTTTTATTATTATATCGATTCTCTAATTTAGTCCAACAGGTTGCATAATTACTACTAGTAATAGGAATGTGCCGTAAAAGAACTTCAGCCTCTCCAGACAAATGCGATTTCAAATAATGCAATTTTTGAACATTGTCTAGTAGGCCATTATTGTGTATTAAGGATTTAAACAAATCTCTAAACCAATCCACTCAGAATAGCTTCCAGTAAACATAGGCAACTCAATCTTTGGCAATTTTACAGAACATATCTCTTTAGAACCCTTCGCAGATGATTCAGGCACTTTCCCGTAACTATCCGAACATACCATTTTCTTCAATGCTTCCCTCAACTCTGCTTAATCAGTAAATAATTCTTCCGTGGTCTCATATATATTTTTTGTGTTATAATCCGATTTTTCGAATTCAATAGATTTAACCGATGATACAACTTTTATATGAGCTTCAGAAAACGCTGACCAGTTAGCTTCTAAATTTTCTAATCTAGTTTCTATGTATGAACTGGTTACTCGCTCCTTAGGTGATTTCTTAAAGTTAGACCTTGCTTTACTGATAGTAGAATGTAAATTGAATTGTAAATTGCTCAAACCTTCCATATTGAATAGTCTTTTAAATCCACTGTCCTGGAACGCTATGCTAAGCACGTGGACAACACGTAAAAAATCACAAGTCTTTGAACTTAATACACTTCGCTGCTAAATCGGGCATAGGTTCCCCGTAGTTCACTTTTTGTTGAAATTATTCTAAGTCCATGCACACGTTAAAGTTTCCAAGTCCAAATTGTTAATTAAAATGTTCTAAGTTAATAAGGTCTAAATTTGCGTTTAATGGTTAAGTCTCCATGTTTTTAATTTAGTCACTAATATTTTAAAGTACTCACAGATTATCCTCGTATCGAATCACTTCACTGTCACTCACTTTTACGTAGCTCGTCGTGATGATATCCGGGGTACTCTCCCCCCGCACCGCAGCTGCTGCTCACGCCAACACGAACTGTTTGCCAGCACCAGCGCTGACCGTTGGGTACCACTTGTACCTACATATACGCTTAAGCGCCAACCTTGTACGATTCGCCGATGCTGATCACCACTGAGCGCGCTGACGTCACACTCACAGCAGGTTGAACATTCAACCTGACTCCGCCACAACAATGACAATGCACACCAATCCTTTATCCGGTTTCGAAGGACCACTTGTACAACGTTCCAAAAATATCTCGCATAGAAATAAAACCAGCATCCAGAATAAGACAATTTATTACATAAGGTACCGTTGAGGTCATGCCTCGCAGGAGAATCTCAACACCGCGATTTACAAACGTGACGTTTCGGCACAACGCCATCTATTATCTGATAGCGGTACCAATCTAATGACAAAAGTTGACTTTAGAATATGATTTGTCTGCACTAATTATCTAAACAGATTAGACACATAGAACCATTCAAAGGACACCATATAAGGCTTTGTTTGGCACAGAGCCTAAAATAGGATTGAAAACACACATTCCATAATCAAAACTGAATCAGACAAAGTAGGCGCTTCAACCTCTCAGCAAGAAATAGAAACAACTGCAGCAGTTCTTATAGATCCTCCAGCATCCATACAAGAAAATATATTACATTTTTTTTTTTTTTTCAGGATGGGAAATCATCAAATGACCCCTCCCGCTCTGGGTGGAGCAGAAGGGAGTGTCAGACTCTTACTGACTAAAACCCACCCGTGTTCCTTCCTTAGCCCTTTATGTACCAGGGCAGCGGTAACCCTTTCGGACGATCCCGCTACCCCGGCAGGCAAATATATTAACATTAGAAACTGTTGCTACTTGTGCTACTGTTACTGAGGCGGAGATGATCAGTAATCAATCAGGAAGTAGAATAATTGAAACAGAAGAAATGCTTATTGATGAAACACGAATATTTTGCTTTGTCTGTGGAAAGGAATCCACTGGAGCACATCGTTGTGGCGTTGGTAACAACCCAGTTCATTAAATTTGCGGGAAGATATTATCAAAAGAAAATGAAGGGTATGGATCAAAGATCCTGTGTGATTTATGTCAAAAAGAACAACACATACTTATCGAAAGGGAACATGCTGAAGAAAATTTAAAAATGTCAGCAAAAAGAATGAAAGCAGCTTCTTCGGAAAAATTTGGAGAAATCGATATTGGTGCTACGATTTTAGTTGAAGTGCCGAAAATAGATAGAGGGCCACTGGATGCAAGTAACATTATAGGAAAGGTAATTGATAAGAAGAACGATTTATTCAAAATTGTTACTTCAGCTGGGGTTCTAAAAGACTGGCTGCTTCGAAACTCTATTCAAATATCAACTACTGCCTTTAACGAACCAGTATCGATAAATGAACTGAGTTTGCGTGAAATTGCTTCAAAGATGTCTTTATTTGGAGGCCAAGGTTTTAAGAAATGCTCGTGCGAAAAATCTAAAGTGCGCTGCAAGACAAATCGATGTGCATGCAAACAAAAAATGTTTTATGCAACTCTAGATGTCACAAGTCAACAAACTGTCATAATAAATAAAGCATAAGTACTAGCAGATTTATAAAAAAGCAAGCACGTGGTGAACGTTTCTTTATTACATTTTTATTCTTTTTTTATTTTTTACTCTGTCTAGTCGTATTTAATAGTTACGAAATTTCATTTTCGCGGCTTATCAAAATCAGATTATTATAGGTAAGTTCGTGAAATTGAAACATTTCATTTCATAATGGGATTGAAGGAGGAGAATATTGATTGGATCATGGATGTAAAATATTGATAAATAAATAGTTGTTTTCTTTCTGCTAAGTTGCAAATGATGATGAATTATTTTATTTATTTCATTTAAATTGATTTATTTGTCATAAAACAAAGCAAACCCGTGATTCAAGAACTTTATCATAAACCCAAACTAGTTCAGGTTTTTGATAAAAAATCTGGATTGTTACAGGTTTATGATGAAATTGAGTTTAAAATGTGTCATCTTCCGGTTTTTCATCAAAAACCTAGGTTTTTGATCAAAAACCTAATTTTATGAAAAACCTGCGACAGATATACATATATCGTAACATGATGTATATCCATTGATATACAGTCTGGCCATAAATACTGTTACAATTAAAAATAAGAAAGATATTACATTTGAATTTGGAATCTGTCATTTTTATACGATTGTTCATTGAGTTTTCTAATTTTGGCGCCAATACATTGTACAATATTTTGCGATATTAAAATGGAGTGGGGTGATAAAGAGAACTGAATCGCTGTAATTGCATTAGTCGACAGAGTGCAACGTGGGCATTATCCGACTTCAGTTATGGTTTGGTGGGGTGTTAGCTTGAAGGAGTCACTCCTTCATAGCTAACATTTATCTATTCCTTCATGGCTAACATTATGAGCCATATTTTTGTGAAAAAGGTATCAAAACATCGGCACAAGTGTATCAAGATACCATTCTTGAGAAGGTAGTTAAGCCCCTTAACAACACCATGTTCAATAACTAAGTATGGTCCTTCCAACAAGACTCGGCGCCGGGTCATAAAGCTCGGTCCACGCAGTCTTGGTTGGAAGTGAACGTTTCGGACTTCATCAGAGCTGAAGACTGGCCGTCGTCTAGTCCCGATCTTAATCCGCTGGATTATGATTTATGGTCAGTTTTAGAGAGTACGGCTTGCTCTAAACGCCATGATAATTTGGAGTCCCTAAAACAATCCATACGATTGGCAGTGAAGAATTTTCCCATGGAAAGAGTGCGTGCTTCTATTGATAACTGGCCTGAACGTTTAAAGGACTGTATTGCAGCCAATGGAGACCACTTCGAATAAGCTTTTTATATTTTAAATTGTTTTATATTTATGTATTAAACTAACACACTGTAAAAGTAATAAATATTATTAGCAATAAAAAAAAATTTTTTTTCTTCGTGACAATATTTATGGCAAGACTAGGTAATATATCGGCGGACCCTGATTTATACCTACAGGTAAGCACTTGGTCATCAAATATTACAATAGCTGTGTTCCGTGGTATAGTTCAATAGGGCAATCAAACACATCTGCACATATCTAATAAACTTGTATTATATTGTGTCATGTATGAGATCTAGCTATAGGTACTTATAAGACATAAAAACACAAACAATCCGGTACTTAAGAAGTGGTCACGGTGGCTCTGACGGTAATGGTTCATCTACTTGAACTTCTTTGGTTTACTATCGAACCGTTTGTTTTTAAAAAACGTTCGATTCTTTATCTTTAAATCATCTTTCACCTGCGACAGCGAAATAGACCCCTGTCAAAAAACATAATATTTATTTATAAACCTAACAATTTTCCGGCTTTAATTTTTAAACCAAGCCAGAAATTTGTTACAAATTTCTCTACTAATATCTGCTAAAGGTTTACAACCGATGGCAAGATAAACAAGGAAAAAATATATATATTGTTAATTGTACCATTAAGTAATTGTTTATGCACTTTCTAGCCTGAAGCGGAGGTTAAATCTAGTTCAGGCAAATAACCAACTGGGCTCTGACATGTAATGTAAAAAACATATACCTATACGATATTATTATAAGAAAAAACACATTTGTTGACACAACACAAAATACACTTTCGCGTTTATACTAAATGAGTACCTTGTGGAAACTCCCCATAGGGTTTTGGTCGGGTATAGCCAGCAGCTTTCGAAATTTCTAACCACGAAATATACCCAAGTTGGAGTATCATAATCGGGTATATTTAGGACCTAGCGTTGCGTGATTACGTCCTACTAAATATACCCAGCCGCGTAATGCCAGACTATATTATAACAGACATCCATAGTCTGTGCTGGACCGCTTTGTGCTTGTAAGTGTCAGTCCAAGAGCGAGCGAAGCGAGCTCGGTGCTTGGGGCACCCGGTTCCTTTAAACCCTGTAGACAGTAATAGGGGCCCCGCTATGCTCCGTAGACTACGTCTTATTATTATTGCTTGTAAACCAACTTAGATCCGCCACGTGATCTTCCCCACCCTAAATACTCGCACTATGCACCAATCCCGCCATTTTTCAAGCAAGTTATTCTCTTGAAAAAGGGTAGGTATATTTAGTAATTACTCTTTTTAAACTGGTGCTAAACCCGAGAAGCAGTGTTTTAGTAAGGTACATTTACCGTTAGTCACTCGAAAATGTGATCTCCTAATTAAACCCTAAGTCGGCCAGGACCGTGACGTCACTGGCGTCCCCACAAGGTACATTTAGTAAAGACGCCACTCTTTCACGCAAATACTACTGAACGGATTTTGTATGACACTTTACAGTAATATACATAATTATAGTTTACGCATCAGAATAACCGAGGATATAATGTATTGTGTAAATTGACCTTAGATACACATAAAAGGGTTTTTTTCTTGTAAGATTAATCAAACTTCCCCTTTTAAGTTTAGCACTATGCACTAGCGACAGACTGGAAAAGCGACGTTTAATTCGCTCGGCTCGCTCGCGTCGCCGACGTGCCAGTGCACAGTCCGCTCGTGTCGCGCACGTACCTGCGCCGCCAGCCGCACGCCGCGCACGTCGCCGCGCAGCGCCTCGAACCGACGCCCCACCTCGCGCGCCTGCAACACGACAGGCGTCAGCGGCCGGCCGGCCCGCGGCCGCGCGCGCGCCGGAGCACTCACGTCTAGCGCGTCGCCGTCCACGCTGCCGTCGCTGAGGAAGCTGTACAGCTCGGCCTGGCGCGGCTCGGCCGTGGGCGGCCTCGCCCCGCGCGGCTCCGCCTCGTGCGGCCCGGCGTCCAGCTCGGGCGGCTCGCCCGCGTCCGCGGCCCCCTTGGGCGCTGCGAGGCGGCCCGTCAGCTCCTTCTGGATATTGTCGATCGTGTTCTGCATCCCCTGGATCCGCTCCTGCAGCCGCTCCTGGAAACCGACTCGACCTTACGGCACGCGCCTCAATGCGCTCGGTGCCGGTCGCGGCGCAAGCTCACCTTCTCGCCCCTCATGTCGAGGATGATGGTCATCTGTGCGCCCAGCTCGTCGTCCTTGGCCTGCAAGCAAAAGGGCCGTGAGCGGACGTACGGGTCGGACGGTCGGCAGGCGCAGGCGGGCGCGGCGCACCTGCACGGCACGCTCCAGGCGCGCGGCGGCGTCGCGCAGTTGCTGCTCGAGCGCGCGCGCGGCGAGCTGCTCGGCGTCGTGCTGGCGCCGCGCGGCGCCGAGCGCGGCGTCGGCGCGCGCCCGCGCGTCGCTCTCGCCCTTGAGATCGGTCATGAGGCGCGCGATGGTGCCGGTGTTGGCGTCCAGCTCGCGGTCCTTGGCGGCGGCCGCGGCGCCGAGCTCGGCGCGCTGCGCGGCGTCGGCGTCCCTGCAAGAGCGCGAGCGTCACATGGCTGGCACGACCCGCGCGGGCGACGGCTCGGTACGCACCGCTGCGCCTGGTGCGCGGCCTGCTGGTCGGCGAGTTGCGCGCGCAGCTGCTCGGAGGCGCGGGTCAAGTCGTCGAGCGCGGTGCGTAGCGCGCCGCACTCTAGCTCGCTCTTGTTTAGTTTTTTGCTCGCTTCCAGCTTCTCCGTTTCCAGTTGATGCACACATTGTCTAATGGAACCTATTTCTGTCTCCATTTCTTGCTCGTTCTAAAATGAAAAAAAAAAAACAAATAGGTAATTATATACGATTATTATTATCTTGTAGCTCATGTCCAAAAACCTTAGTAGATTAGTTGTTTTACCATTTTGGTACGGAATCCTTATTGATTTCGGGTACTTACTTGACTTTTATCATTAATAACTTTCTCTAGGTTTTTAATCTCGTCAACTTGCTTCGCCTCCTTCTGTTTCATGTAGTCAATTGTATTCTTAGCGTCCTAATGGTATAAAAATCATTTTTGATAAGATAGAGACTGGAATTGACTTCTTTGTTAAGTTCATGGAACTGCAAAATGCGGAAAGAGAATCTCTGGGCCCAATACCACAAAACTTTACATGTCTACAATAGTACAAAAATTTTAAATTGCAGAAAATATTGCGAAACACAGAAATGACAAACATGGAAATTGTAGATTTGTCACTACAATTGACATATTTGTAATGTTTTCCTAAAAAAAAAATTTAAAAATTATCTGGCTTATTGTGGTATTGTATTGGCACTTTTAAGATTTACAAAAAGACATCATTCAAGTGTCGAACATTTTATTCCGTTACTCTTGGGAAGTCTGACTTATGACTCTACTGAACACAATGGCGAGTACTATCTCATCTACATACTATCGGCAGATGTGCCAGGGTTAGGTAAAGGACTTCCCAAGACTGACGAAGAAGAAGACTGTTCATCGGATGGAACAGTTTACGTGGTCGGGAAGCCATAGCACATTATTATAGTACTGGCAATATAGGCAAGCGAACTGTCGGTTGCTACTCTCATACAATGTGTTTGGTGTGGTATATATGAGTTATGCAAAACATGAAATCCCTCAATATTTTTGTCGTTATTACGGTTCCGTACCTCAAAAGGAAAAACGGCACCCTTATAAGATCACTTCGTTGTCCGTCTGTCTGTCCGTCTGACAAGACCCTTTTTAGAATTTTGGCATTTTCAATCTCAAATTGCAGCCGGTAGGGTTATCTGTAGACTTTCGTTGTAATAGTAAAAAATGCTCAGGATGTAATTTCCCATAAGAAAACAGTACTTTTTTCTGGCCGGCACTTTAATTCTTGGGCACGAAATGAATGATGTCTTTTGTAAATTTTAACTGTAAATTTTTGTGGTATAGGGCCCTGATTATTGAAATGTTGACATATATAAGGTGTACTATGATTTGGAGAACAGTGATGTGTGTACAGTGTTTTGAGTAGTGATAAATAATAACTGCGCTCGCGACACTGGGTTGAGTGGTGACGTACCGCCAGCTGGTCCAGCGCGCGCCGCAGCTCGTCTTGTAGCGCGCCCGCCTCGCGCCGCAGTCGCGCGGCCTCCACGCCCGCCGAGCGCGCCCTGCCGACACACGTCACACGTCTCACGCCAGGACCACAGTGTACAACACGATCAGCGCTCCATCGGTGTCGCAATCATCCACGTAAACTAGTAAATAGATACTGACTCCTCCTCCTGGCGCGCGATGGTCTGTTGCATGTGCGCGGTCTGCGCGTCGAACTGGCGCACCAGACGCGATACCTCGTCCCGCATGGCCGCCGCCGCCTCGTCCGCCTGCAACTCGCGCTCAGTGAGTGTGTGGGGACCTGTCCAGCTGGCGCACTCCGCGCCTCACTGTGCGTGCTGTACTGACCTGTCGCAGGCGCGTAGCGAGCTGGTCGCGGGCAGCGGCGCGCTCGTCAGCGCGGGCGCGCGCGGCGCCGAGCTGCTCGCGCGCGGCCTCCAGCTGGCGCACATGCTCCAAAGCGCGCGCGGCACTGTCCCGCGCTGCCACACACACCACACAAAACTTACGCGCCACGCAACAGTGTTTCTGAACTTAGCTGCACCAGATTTAACGGAGGTCGTAGGTACTTTCGACGGGATTTCTCGACACCGCTCTCTCAGATTTGAAGAACTTAACACAAAAATGCTATCCGAGCTAACTTCACAGACAAATATCCCAGACGCGTAGGTAATCGATGAACTCATAAAGTGTTTTTGACAGGCGTATTTTGTTTTTTTTTAATCATGCAATTTTCCAAAAATAATCGTATGCGTTACCCTGGCAAAATGTTGTGCGTATTTGATAGGTGAGACCATAACAAATAATTATTGTATCATGAGGAGCAATTTGTTTACTAATAGGTAGCAAAATTTGTATGAATTGTAGTTTTAAAGTTATTTGAGAAAAACACATTTTGCTGGAGTAACGTTTGAAACGTTATCCTGGCAAAATCGATTTTCAAAAATTCGTTCAGCCCGGAACCAAATACATGAATACATAGCTTTTTTTGCATAGTAAATGTTTGCAAATAGCAAAATTTGTGTGTGATATGGTTCTTGAGTTATTTAAGATTTTGCTGCGGTAACGTTTTGGGATTTCCCAGATCTCAAAAACGGCTCAACGCAGAAGATTGAAAAAAATACCAAGAAGAGACCTTAATTTGTTTAAATGTTAGTTTTTGATTTGATTGTCGTAAACCAATGGAATTAAATAGTTTAAAAAATCAGATAAAAACGGATTTGCAAGTAAACCAAAACACTTATAACCAAATAAACAGCTGTAAAAAATACGCATGGTAGATGCTTATAACGTCAAAAATATTAAATTTTGTATCTTTACACGATAAGAAGAAAAAACCAAATTGATTAATTTTAGACTGGTCGTACTTTAGCGATGAAATACGCAGTTCCCAAAATATTTAGAAACGTGGCATAGGTACCTACTTTAAACAAATTAAAATGATTCATGAACATTCATTCCTGTTGATTTCAGCGTTCAATTACGGCTGTAACGAAAGTTATATCAAAATCAAGAATATGTCAGAAATTCTCTAATAAGCCGACCAAATTAAAAAGGTCACGTAAAATCGGCCGCACCGTACATACGAGTAGTCTTCGCAAAATAGCAACTTAGGGTCAGATGTTTTGTCCTTTATGGGCCCCGGTACGGGCCACCTTCGGGATCCCAACTGATGGTAGGAGAGGTTCACATCGGCGTCGAGACAACGATGAGATACCTGGGTCTCGTCCTCGACAGCCGGTGGAACTTCGTCGAGCATTTCCGACGTTTGGCCCCCAAACTAGAACGGGCCGGGGCCGCCTTAAAGCGGCTCCTGCCCAACCTGAGGGGGCCAAATGCCTCCAAACGCAACCCAGAGCAGGGCACGCCACGATAGCGGCGGTTAGACCCCTCTTTGAGGAGTGGCTAGAGAGGCGTCATGGCGTTCTCACCTACCGCCTGACGCAGGTCCTCTCCGGACATGGATGTTTCGGGAGGTTCCTGCACATCATCAGGCGGGAGGAGACGCCCGGGTGTCACCACTGCGAGGATCGCTCAGAGGACACGGTGGAGCCGGTGGAGACGGTGGAGGTCTGCCCCGCTTGGGCAGAGCACCGCCGTGTCCTCGTAGAGGCGATCGGCAGCGGCGGCGACCTCTCGCGTCCGGCCCTGGTTCAAGCCATGGTCCGGGGCGAGAGGGAGTGGGAGGCGGTCACCTCCTTCTGCGAAACAGTCATGCTAGCGAAGGAGGTGGCGGGATGGGCGAGGGAGAGATCCTCACGCCTCAGCCACCGAGGGAGACACTCCGGGCGTCGGGAGCCGCGTGACGACTCCCGGCCACCGTAGGCGCGGGTCTGCGGGCGGAGAGCAATGGGTAGCTCTCCGTCCGATCAGGACCAGGCCCGTGCCGGACGGCGCGTATGTGTTCCACGCGCGCCTCAAAGAGATGTCAGCGTAGTTGACGGGGCCCGACAGGGCCGAAGCCTGCCGGGGTAGCGGGATCGTCCGAAAGGGTTACCGCTGCCCTGGTACATAAAGGGCTAAGGAAGGAACACGGGTGGGTTTTAGTCAGTAAGAGTCTGACACTCCCTTCTGCTCCAACCAGAGCGGGAGGGGTCATTTGATGATTTCCCATCCTCAAAAAAAAAAAAAAAAAGGGTCCGATGTTTTGCACAGTTAAGCAGAAAAATGTTATACGTGAAACCGATTTTTTAATATTTGAAGTGCAGGTAGGTAATAAAGTCAAAGTAACTTTAAAAAGATAAGTAATAATCTCAGTAAATAATTTATAGTGTGATTTAAAATCAATACAAATATATATACGGGGTGGAAGGGACACTGACGCGAAAATATAGTTTATTGTTTATGTGACTCAGGCTGGCTGGACAAATCTTCAAAATAGCTCGCATTTAACTAGGTCAATAGGGCACTTTATGTGACGGCTGAACACCCTTATTTCAGAATTTGTAACACTACAGAATCTTAGATAATCGATCGAAAACGTGTCCAGCCAGCTTGAAAAACCACTTTTCGCTGGTCTCTCAATCTCGGTACCTAACGAAAGTGATTTTGGCGACTTTTTGCATATCAACGGGCGTTACATAAATTTGTAACAGGCATCGAGCTAAAAGTTTTGTGATACGTACAGCGGTTTAGTAGAAAAATACAAAAATCTGTGTCCAGCCAGCTTGAATTTACGTATAAAACTTCTGGCTGGCACTTCCGAATCTGAATAACGGGAGCGTTTTCGAATATGGATACTCTACTAACATTTAGTGACGCAATGTGTAACAGTATTAACGTTTGATTTATGGCGTCACATGTAAGGGTTTACGAGAAATCAATAAAAACTTAACGTCCAGCCAGCCTGAGTTCAAGCTGGCTGGACACATGTATCTCCGCTGCCTGATGATCTACGACCTTCGAAATGTGTTCAAAATTTTGTGACGGGGATGATAATGATAACCTGAATTTGTAACGGAGAAACTTTGCGGAGTTTCAAAGATATTGATCATGATCCAATACACGGATTTTCGTCCATTAAACAAAAAACCTTAAAATATAGGTACTTAGTCCTACATAAAACCTACAATATTGGTAACCCTACTGCAGTGTTTGTATTAGTATCAACTACCTAATACGAACAACTGTAGGTATTTAAATCAATAGAAGACAAAAGTGTAGAAGTGAGGAAGGGGGGTGTAATTTTTTAATGTTATTGTTTATTTACGTGCAGATATCTACTCTTTTTAGTAGGTAGGTATTGGTGTTTTTCATGGTAAGTACATAGGCAGATATGGTCGCATGCTTAATGGAATATTGAGTTAACTCAAAAAAAGACGAATTTTGGAAAAACGCAAAAGAAGGTCTTTCTATGAGGACTTATCCTACTTGTTGATGCATAAAAAAAAAACTGATTCATATTAATCATGAATGCTTGTAATTTGAACGTCTATGATTAACTATTGATGAGATCTGAGTTAAAAAAAACGGAAATCGCATCTGACCTATCTACTAATGGGTCAGTGATCCATTAAGCATGCGTTGTGTCAGGATACAAAAATAATGTTTGCTGTGAATAAAATGACATTTATTTATTTGTACTTATACAGCGTTTCAAATGACGAAAATGACGACGATCAACTCCACTCTCTCAATTATTATTTTGAATTAACACATAGTTACGCTTTTTACTGCAGGAAAACATTTTATTCCCACGGGAAAATCATAATTATAATTTGGTCGGCTTATTAGAAAATTTCTGACCTATTCTTGATTTTGATATAACTTTCATTGCAGCCGTAATTGAAAGCTGAAATTAACAGGAATGAGTGTTCATGAAGTAATTTAATTTGTTTAAAGTATGCCACGTTTCTTAATATTTTGGGAACTGCGTATTTCATCGTTAAATTAGTACCAGTCTAAAATTAATCATTTTTGTTTTTTCTTCTTACGTGTAAAGATACAACATTTAGTATTATTGACGTTATAAGCGTCTACCATGGGTATTTTATTACACCTGTTTATTTGGTTATAAGTGTTTTGGTTTACTTGCAAATCAGTTTTTATCTGATTTTTGAAACCATTCAATTCCATTGGTTTACGACAATCAAATCAAAAACTAACGTTTAAACAAATTAAGGTTTCTTAATGGTATTTTTTTCAATCTTATGCGTTGAGCCGTTTTCGAGATCTGGGAAATCTCAAAACGTTACCGCAGCAAAATCTTAAATAACTCAAGAACCATATCACACACAAATTTTGCTATTTGCAAACATTTACTACGCAACAAAAGCTATCTATTCATGTATTTGGTTCCGGGGTGAACGAATTTTTGAAAATCGATTTTGCCAGGATAACGTTTCAAACGTTACCTACTCTAACAAAACGTGTTTTTCTCAAATAACTTTAAAACTACAATTCACACACATTTTGCTATTAGTTAACAAATTGCTCCTCATGATGCACTAATTATTTGTTATGGTCTCACCTCTCAAATGCATAACATTTTGCCAGGGTAACGCACACGGTCATGGACATGTGTGTATCAGCTGTGGCAGGTCACTTTTGAAAATAAAATCACACACACTCAAGTCCGATTCTCCACGTGAGGAGCTCATTTGCACCACGTGAGGTAAGCGTTCAATAGTTTTTAATGTATGTAAGTGTGGCGACAATATCTGATAGTGATACATTATTTTAATCTGAAACTTATTTTATTTTTTCACATCTGCACAAGCTATGACAAACATAATAGCTTATTTATACCATGGTGATAAGATTAGCTAGCCAACACCAGGTAGTTGCGAGGTTGACTGCCCAACTCATCAACTACCGAGAAATGAGACAGTTGGTTTTCATTGTTTTTAGACTACTAGTTCCTCAGTCCTTAATTATTCATTCAGGGCATTAAGTCCGCCTTTGTGCAGTATTTTTCTCCGTTGTGCTTATAGTATGAAATAAATAAATATTAATATTTTATTTATATTAGAGTTAAAAGAAAAAATAAGTTTAACAAAAAAAGTTTAAACTAAACAAATCTATTTTATTTTTATTTTGTTCGTTTTTGTTTTTATTATTGTTTCAGGTACCACCATCATCTCGTGTGTGCATAATTGCTGGCGAAGGACTGATAGAGTAGCATCACGTTCAACTGCAGAACGGGAACCATCTGTAGGTACCGGCTAATTTGTCTTCGTTGCAATCTGAAGTAGCTGGCAATGTATTGAATCCGGAACAACAAAGCATAGATACATCAGATAGTATACTGCTGCCTAATTATGTAAGAGCACCAATAACACAAAACCAATGGTTTTTTCCTGGTTGTAACGATTCCAATCGACTCACTGTTCCATCAGCATTGCACGTCTTTTTTGCGAGTACAATTATTATGTACCTCCAGAATGTAGAATCTGTAACTACCATTTAACTAGTAACTCTTGGGATTTACTTTTAGAATCAATATATTATAATCCTATTAAAACATTTAGTGCAGCACAAATTGAAGATTTTGCTACATTATTGAACAATCATATCAACTTTGAAAATATTCAGAGTATGCCTGCGCATATTGTACATTATTATCTAGGCTTAACAAAGGCACAATACCAAGAAGTTCTGTCTGAAGTTTTGAGACTGTCAAGTAAACATAGGGGTTCTTTTGCACTTGCTGCATATTTGATGAAGTTAAGAACAGGAGATAGTAACGAACGCATGTCGGCATTATTGCAAGTGCCAAGAAGCACGTTAGAGCGGCTTATGAATATGGCTCGCGAAATATTAAATGCAGATTTTGTTCCTATAAATGTGGGCATAAATCATATATCCCGAGCAGAAATAGCTCAAAGAAAACTCCTTATTCCAAATGGACTTTATGGGGAAGAAGATAGGAAGCCCATTATAATTGCCGATGGTTTTTTAAAGACCAGCCAAATTTAAGGATGTCGTACAGACCATCAAACTGAACAACTTTCTCCATGGGACAAATAGCGTGTGCCGGGTAAAGCCTGGGTCCGCCGGGTAAAGCCTGGGTCCTGGGCCGGGTAAAGCCTGGGTCCTGGGCCGGGTAAAGCCTGGGTCCTGGGCCGGGTAAAGCCTGGGTCCTGGCCTCGAGGGCTCTCGGACCTCGACTGGAGGCGCTCTTAAGCGCATGCATGGAGAGAGGCCAGTGTCCACTCCGTTGGAAGACGGGGAAGCTGGTCCTCATTCAGAAGCCAGGGCGCCCTGCGGACTCTCCGTCCGCATACCGGCCCATAGTGCTGCTCGACGAGGTCGGCAAGCTCTTTGAGAGAGTGATTGCGGGCCGCCTCGTCGGGCACCTGGTGAGGACGAGGCCGGATCTTGCGGAGTGCCAGTTTGGCTTCCGCAAGGGGCGCTCGACGGTGGACGCCATCATGCGCGTGAGAGCCCTCACGACGGGGGACGCGGTGTCCCGGGGTGGGGTGGTCGTGGCGGTGTCACTCGACATCGCCAACGCGTTCAACACCCTGCCCTGGAGCTGCATAGGGGAGGCACTCCGGTATCACCGGGTGCCGACTTACCTCCGTCGAATAGTCGGGGCGTATTTGACGGACAGAGCCGTCATCTACCCCGGTCGTGACGGGAATTGGAACCGGCGAGAGATGTCGTGCGGTGTCCCACAGGGATCGGTTCTGGGGCCGCTCCTGTGGGACATCGGTTACGACTGGATGCTGCGGGCCGACCTCCCTGATGGTGTCAGCGTAGTTTGCTACGCTGACGACACGCTGGTCCTGGCGCAGGGGAGGTCACATCAGGCGGCGGCCGACGCGATGACACGCGGGGTTGCGATAGTCGTGGAAAGGATCCGGCAGTTGGGTCTCGAGGTGGCATTGCACAAGTCCGAGGCCATGTCCTTTCATGGGCCCCGGTACGGGCCACCTTCGGGATCCCAACTGATGGTAGGAGGGGTTCACATCGGCGTCGAGACAACGATGAGATACCTGGGTCTCGTCCTCGACAGCCGGTGGAACTTCGTCGAACACTTTCGACGTTTGGCCCCCAAACTGGAACGGACCGGGGCCGCCTTAAAGCGGCTCCTGCCCAACCTGAGGGGGCCAAACGCCTCCTGCCGGAGGCTTTACGCGGTGGTCGTGCGGTCCATGGCCCTTTATGGGGCCCCGGTGTGGGCGCGTTCACTGCGGCTTCGAGCCGCACACTATCTGAACGCGCCCCAAAAGGTGATAGCCGTAAGGCTTATCCGGGGGTACCGCACGATCTCGGGCGAGGCAGCAGGCCTCCTTGCCGGACTGCCGCCATGGGATCTGGAGGCGATAGTCCTCGCGCGCCTGTATGACTGGCGTGCGGAGGCACTACGTCGGGGGGAAACTCTGCACCCGCGGCAAATCGTGGCGGAGCGGACAAACCTCCGGCGTAATCTCATGGCGGAATGGAAGGCGCGACTATCGCAACCCAGCGCAGGGCACGCCACGATAGCGGCGGTAAGACCCCTCTTTGAGGAGTGGCTAGAGAGGCGTTACGGCGCTCTCACTTACCGCCTGACGCAGGTCCTCTCCGGACACGGATGTTTCGGGAGGTTCCTGCACATCATCAGGCGGGAGGAGACGCCCGGGTGTCACCACTGCGAGGATCGCCCAGAGGACACGGTGGAGCATACGGTGGAGGTCTGCCCCGCTTGGGCAGAGCACCGCCGTGTCCGCGTAGAGGCGATCGGCAGCGGCGGCGACCTCTTGCGTCCGGCCCTGGTGCAAGCCATGGTCCGGGGCGAGAGGGAGTGGGAGGCGGTCACCTCCTTCTGCGAAGCAGTCATGCTAGCGAAGGAGGTGGCGGGATGGGCGAGGGAGAGATCCTCACGCCTCAGCCGCCTAGGGAGACGCTCCGGGCGTCGGGAGCCGCGTGACGACTCCCGGCCACCGTAGGCGCGGGCCTGCGGGCGGAGAGCAATGGGTAGCTCTCCGTCCGATCAGGACCAGGCCCGTGCCGGACGGCGCGTATGTGTTCCACGTGCGCCTCAAAGAGATGTCAGCATAGTTGACGGGGCCCGACAGGGCCGAAGCCTGCCGGGGTAGCGGGATCGTCCGAAAGGGTTACCGCTGCCCTGGTACATAAAGGGCTAAGGAAGGAACACGGGTGGGTTTTAGTCAGTAAGAGTCTGACACTCCCTTCTGCTCCACCCAGAGCGTGAGGGGTCATTTGATGATATCCCATCCTCAAAAAAAAAAAGGGGGGTAGTTTAAAACAACTTATAAGTATAAACTTTATTATTTACTACCCCTACAAATATTAGTTTTTGAAAATTTATGATTAATTTAGATAGGCATTTGGGCCAGGTTTTAAGTTTTTAGATCAATGAAATGAGTTTTCATATTAACTGTATCCCCCCCCCGGGTGTGTTATGTATGATATAATAACAAATGCTCTAATTTCACTTGAAATAACGTTCATATAATATAATTTTCATATGCTATAAAATCATATAACCTAATTTCATATGACCTAATGTATCATAATTATGATATAATTTTCATTTAATATAAAACATTTAGTATAACGTTCATTTTATATAATTTTCAATATGTATAATATTCTTTTTATATAACATTCATTTGACCTAATGTTCTTTTGACCTAATTTTCATGTTTAATGGTCACAGTTCTAACCTAACTCAAATGGCACCTAACCAAATCTTAAAATATTCAATGCATGGTCGAGGGTGGGCTTGGTCGACGGAGCCCCGCTTCGCGGGGCTCCTACTTCTGGATGGTTTATAAAAAAATAACCACGAAGGGGATGGCGGGGTCTATTCGCTCGCTTCGCTCGCTCACACGACCCCGCCATCCCCTTCTAACCTAACCTGTCCGAGTCGGGGTGCCCTAAAGTCCAGATTGCATCCAATTTCTACTGGTTACAATAGTTGAGGGTGGTAGGTGTATAATAGGGTAGAAAGCGGAAGAAAAAAAAACAGTACAATTATGAATATTCAACAGATTATGAATAATAGTAAATGAATAATATACTACATGAATATTATGTCAAATGTGCATTATAGGAAATGTTTATTATATCATAAGAAATTAGATAAAATGAAATTATATCAACAATTCATTATCTCAACTGATCGTTATATTAAACAAAAGTATATTAACTGAAATTAGGTCAAGTGAACGTTAGATTTTTTGTTATTATATCAACCGTTACACCCCCCCCCCCCTTTCACCTCCAAAGACGATAATTTTTGTAGTCTTTTGTGACCTTTCCATTATTTGTCTTAATACGTTATTAATACCAATTTTCAGGTAAATCAAGCCACGCATTAAAATCCTCCCCTGTAAAATTGACTACCCCTTTTCACCCCGTTAGGGGAAGATTTTCGAAAAACCCTGATACATATTATTCTTTATTTTTGGTCTTTAGTATAAACACTGAGTTTCGAGTTAATCGGACCGTGCGTTCAAATTCTTCCACACAAACTTTAACACCCTTACCCAACCCCCTTTGAGGGGTAGCTTTGAAAAGGCTTATAATGATAAACTTTAATTACTTAGGTAGGCAAGTATTCTTGCAAATTTTCATGTTTATTAACCTATAGAATGAGATTTTTCATATAAACTGTATCCCCGCTTTTCACCCCCACAGGGGTGGGATTTTGAAAAATCGTTTGGGATGTGTTCATAACTTGACTAAAAATTATTTATACTAATTTTCGAGTTAATCAAGCCACGCTGTAAAATCCTCCCCTGTAAAATTGACTACCCCTTTTCAACCTGTCAGGGGTAGATTTTCGAAAAACCCTGATATACATTATTCTTTACTTTTAATTTTAGGTATAAATACTGAGTTTCGAGTAAATCGGACCGCGAGCTAAAATTCTTCCATAATTATAAACTTTGAAATAAATAAGAAATCCCCCAATCCCTTGTTAGGGGGTAGTTTAGAAAAAAGAAACTGGCATTCTTCATAATTTATTCAGATAAGTATTCTTGCCAAGTTTCAAGTTTATTAAGGAATAAGATTTTTCATACAAACGAAATCTCCCCATTTCACCCTCTTAAGGGTGGAATTAAAAAAAAAAATTCTTAGTGGATGCCTACTCTTCACGAAGAACACACCCTTCAAATTTCATGTCTCTAGGACCAGCGGTTTAGGCTGTGCATTGATGTATCAGTCGGTCAGTCAGTCAGGACTTTAAATTTTATTGCCTACATATACATATACAACGTGTCACGGAAAGGGTATATTCATCCGAAAGGGACGGCTTCTTTGGATGATATCAAACGATATTGGAAGGGTTTCAACTCAAAATAAAATACTCTAAAAATTGATACCAAATTTTCGGTTTCTTAGGTTTCGTAAATTCAAATCATAACAAACGTGTCACCGCAGGTCAATGACTTCAACTTCAGTTGCCAATATTACGATAAATCTCTTCCGTAATTCTGCGCGCCTAGTATCGAAGTAGCCTACTGCAGGCGGTGTTCTTTGTCGGCGCGAACTACATGCACTCGCCCGTGCCGACAAAGGGACGCTGAATTAGAATTTACTTATTACCAGGGTCCAAGACTTGTTAATTGAAACTACACGGACTGCAATTGGTTCACGTACCCTACCCTAACACACATTATGATGCTTCATTGTGTGTATAACGACGTAATCAGGGTTCTGTGAGCAAACGATTTTCAATTCGGCAATAACAATTCCTGTTACTCATGCGGTCCTAGTACTTTATTAATTTCTTTCCACAGTTAGATGCAGTTTTGCGACATTTTTTATTGATTTCATTTGAATTATATTAAAGACTAAACGTGCTCAAACCAATAAAACCCATGTACCACTGAAACAGCACCGACAAACCGTGAACTTCCGATAATTCTTTCGGTTAGTCCTACAGACAAAAATTATGCGTGCGTGCTATTATTTTTTAATTAAAAAAAACTATAACTTGTTAATACTTTTCGTCGCTATTTATTAATAAAAAAAATAACCTTATTTTAAAAATTATGAACGGAACCCATTGTGATTTTATTTTTACTAGGAGAAGAATAAGTTGCGAAGAGGGGAATTGAAATGATGTTTTGGGTTCAGTTGGACATAAATTGTTACTAAATCCTTTTTCTATTCTAAGTTTATTTAAGCAATTAATTCCTGAATGCACGTAAGGATTCGATTTTTATGATCAATTCAATGGTACGAGCTAACGATTTTTCGAAACAACTCCTGGATCGTATGTGTTAAAATTATTATAATAAGGGCTCACAATAGTTGAAATTCATATTTGCCCAAAGTATTGTGCTGACAAGTGACAATCATAAACAGCGAATCGGTAGGTTTATCTATTTCAAACAAGATCAATTACATACATATGCAAGCAGGTATTTAAATATTATTTCGTTAAATTTTGATACCAATTAATTGTATTGTAGCTAGTTCACAAACACAATCAAAGTTTCGGAAAAGTCAGTAATAATATTTTTTAAACAAAAATAAACATACGGAACCTTTTATTCAGAATTACCAGGAGTAAGAGGTTTTCTTTTTACTTACAAATATTTCACTGACACCGATCAACTGATTTAGTGCTAGTGATGTGCTTATTTCAATTTGAAAAGTTCGGTTTCTGGTATCAATGTATTAAAAAATCTCATAACTTCCGAACATGTAGAGATAGGATTAAAAAACTCTTCCAATATCGTTTGATATCATCCAAAGAAGCCGTTCCTTCCGGATGAATATACCCTTTCCGTGACACATTGTATAGATAGATGCATGCAAAATATTGGAAACATTTTAAAAGAGTAATGGTAGAGTTTCTGGCACAATCTTCTCCATACGAAAACTCGGAAGGGGCGACTATAATCAATTTTATTTTAATGCAATTTTCGACGTTCAAAAGTGACTTTTATGTGCCCATTTGAAATAAAATTATTTGACTTTGACTACTAAAAAGTGAAAAATAAAAACTACGAGTATTTTACAAAAAGAAAAGAACAGACTTCCAAAAAATACACTACAAACTGAAAAATAAGTTTAATTTCGGAAGTCGGTGTCAAAAGACGAAAAAGCGGAACCAACCGCAACGGCTTCCGAAATGAAAGTTATTTTGATGTGATATGATTTTTAACCCCCGACGCAAAAACGACGGGGTGTTATAAGTTTGACGTGTCTCTGTGTGTGTGGGGGGTGTGTGTGTGTGTGTATGTCAGTCTGTGGCATCGTAGCTCCCAAACGGATAACCCGATTTTAATTTTGTTTTTTTTGTTTGAAAGGTGAATTTGTCGGGAGTGTTCTTAGCTATGTTTGATGAAAATCGGTCTAAGATGGCCACCGCCACAAAATGACGGATTACATATTTTTTCACAACTCCCTCAATATGGGTATCAAATGAAAGGGCTTGACTAGTAGAATACTATGCACTATGATAAATTTCAAATCCAAGATGGCCGCCACCACAAAATGGCGAATTACATTTTTTTTTTTCAAAACTCCCTCTTTAAGGGTATCAAATGAAAGGGCTTGACTAGTAGAATACTATACACTATGACAAATTTCAAATCCAAGATGGCCACTACCACAAAATGGCGAATTACAAAAAACCTGATTAAATACCAAATTAACTGAATCTTAAAACGCAAGAAAATAAAATAAATGAAATAACAAGTAGTCCCTACAAAAAGCATGAAATAAAAAATTAAATTAAAAATTTAAAAAACCCCCGACATTGTGAAACCCTATAAAAAGATTTTTTTTTAAGTTATTCTTTTCTTTTTATAGGGTTTCAGGGTTTTAAAGCATGAAATTGCCGTTTTATTGTAATAGGTACTTCGAATTGACATAGAACCTTCATGGTTTGAGATTTTTGAGTGAAACTTTTTTCACATGGTACCTATGAAGTTCTTCTTTCAATGTGCAATATTCGATTATCGACTCAGTTGTTTTTTTTATTCAGCTTAGACAAGAAAGATACACAAAAAAACAATATCACACAACCTAAGAAATAAAAATAAATTACAACGAAGACAAGCTCGTACTAACTATGGTAAAAAAACCATATTGTTCGATGGAGCACAGCTGTATAATGACCTGCCAAATGACGTAAAAGATTGTAACAACATTAACTCATTCAAAATTAAACTAAAAAATCATATTCTTAAAATGTAGTCATACCGCATACCTATCAATTAATGTTAGCAACTTCTTACCTACCTAATATTTATTTGTATAACTTCACCAGCACGCACCTGAGGCAAAATGTATTTCATTTAGATTTAAGCAATTACTTTGTATCTCATTGTAAGTGAACTTATATATTGTTCTTATGAGAATAAAATTCTTTAAACCTAAGATGGATACTTCGAAAATTCGAGTTATTTTTGAATACGAGTTCCGACGCGGAACTAACGCGGCAGAAACAGCTCTCAATATCAATGTTGCGTTTTGGAGAGGGGACTGCTAATGAACGCACCGTGCGATTTTGGTTTAAACGCTTTCGTGATGGAAACTTTGATTTGAAGAACGAACCACGTGGAAGACGGCCCACACAGGTGAATAACAATGAATTGAAAGAGATGGTGGAAGCCGATCCGAGCTAAACTACCCAGGAATTAGCGGCAAGGCTTAACGTTACCTTACCAACAATATTGACTCATTTGCGTCAAATCAATAAAATAAAAAAATATGAGAAATGGGTGCCTCATGATTTGACTGATCTGCAGAAAGAAACGCGTGTTGAAACTTGTGTTGCCTTGTTGAATCGATACAGAAATGAAGGAATATTGGATCGAATTGTGACATGTGATGAATAGTGGATTCTTTACGATAACCGTAAGCGAAAAATGCAATGGCTGACCCCAGGTCAAACGCCGCAACAGTGTCCTTAAGCAAAGCTTACCAATAAAAAGGTAATGGTAACTGTTTGGTGGTCTCAGCATGGTGTTATTCACTATAGCTTTCTCCGATCTGGTCAAGCAATAACGGCAGATGTCTACTATGCCGAACTCCGAACAATGATAGCAAAACTAGCAGTGAAACAGCCCCGACTCATGAATCGATCTTCACCATTATTGCTCCATGATAACGCGAGACCTCATACAGCACGAGAAACCGTTTTAACTCTACAGGAACTGCAATTAGAAACCATTCGTCACCCTCCGTATTCGCCAGACCTTGCTCCAACGGACTACCATTTTTTTCGTGATTTGGACCATTAATAAAAAAAAAACAAAAAGTTTTCTTCTCAGGAGGCAGTACAAAATGCTTTCACACAGTTTGTCGAATCTACATAGATCACGAGAGTTCTATCGCAAAGGCATAAATGACCTTCCTATTAGATGGCAGCAATGTATAGATAATAATGGTAATTATTTTGATTAAATAAATATGTTAAATTTAAAAAAAAAAACTAATTTCAATTTTTCAGTACAAATCGGCAATTCATACTTTACCCCTAATATTTAATAAATTCCGTTTTTAAATTCCGTTGCTATGTTTCCATAATTTGACTCAAAGATTATTAAAATAACAATTATTTGTACCAATTCTTGAATCAAGAGGCAAAAAAAATAAAATAAAAAGAGGCACAGTAAAATCCTAATGTGTAAAATTAACTACCGCTTTTCACCGTGTTAGGAGTAGATTTTGAAAAAACCCTGGCACACGTTATTCTTCATGTTGGCCTTAATTATAAATACTGACCCCCTAGTTGAGAAAAACAAAAAATGACAAACTTCATAATTTACTTAGGGTTGATTTTTCAATCATCTGATAACTTTTCTTTTCGAAGAATAATTTTGAAATTAAAAAATTATCTGGCGTTGGAAAAATCAGCCCTAAGTAAATTATGAAGTTTGTCATTTTTTGTTTTTCTAAACTAGGGGGGTCAGTATTTTTAATACAAAAATATTGATTACTTCTCAAACATTGTGTCACACATAAACTGAGGCTGAGGAAAGCCAAGTAAGTTACAATAGTACCTACTTATGTCGGAGCTGTCTCTCTCTTCTCTTAAGTGGTGTCCTAACACTCCTAACAATGAAAATGAAGTCAAAGAACAGAATAAAAATTCTGTTAAAAAAGAAATTAAATTAAATAAATTATAGTTAATTAATTAATTAAGCAGCTCTCGATGTATGAGGAGTGCACGTATTTGTATGTGAATAGGTGTGTGTTTTGTGCGTGCGAGTGTATTTGTGTGCGTGTGTGTATGTGTATGTATGTATATCCAGCATGTTAGCCTACCCTGATCAGAATGTTTTCTGTTTCTTCATATGTTAGAGATCTTAACCAATCACCTATTGTTTTTTACAATCGTATAACCGCATGGGATATACACTCCTTTGCAAAAAAAAACGGGCGGTTTTGATTTTTCTACATTATTGGTAATCATTTAGTTCTAAAGAGGTTTTAATAGCCAAACTATGTTGCTGGCACTTAATAAAGAGTCTGGGTATGAAAAAAGCTAATTCCAAATTCGAAACTTATGTTTTTTAAATAATAATTCCTTTTTCAGTTTGTGACTTTTTACTTACTTTTCGCGGGTTTGCGGTTAAAAGGTTATCAGGCAACTAAAACTAACGTCTCGTTATTTTTCAGTAGAATAATTTATGTTAGTCGCATAATCCTGCCTTATTGTGACTAAAACAGATATCTTTGTGTCGATTGTAATGGCAGCAAAAGCAATAAGAGCTAGTAAAATTATAGCGCTGCTGGAAGAGGGGTGTAGCCAATGTTACGTCTCACAGCGGTTAAACGTGAGTCGTTCAACCTTCCAAAGAACCTGGACTCGATACCAAGAGACAGGTTCCGTTCAGAGAAAGCAAGGTTCTGGGAGTAAACGTTGCACACAACCACGAGACGACCGCTTTTTAGTTACTCAGGCGTTGAGGAACCGCAAATGCAGTTACATAGACCTCAAAAGAAACCTTGAAGAGGTACGAGGAGCACAAGTTAGCCTATGGACAGTGAGGAGGAGGCTTTTAGCAGCTGATATACGCAGTCGACGGCCAGCGCGGGCCCCCAAATTACTCTGTGAGCACCGGATTGATCGATTGAGGTTCGCTAGAAATTGCCTATCTTGGACACTAGGTAACTGGAGTAGCGTACTCTTCTCCGATGAGGCTCGAATTTGTCTGAATGGTGAGGACCGACGTCGGCGAGTGTTACGAAGACCAGGGGAACGCTACGCCGTCGTGTGTTTTGAAAAAATCACCCATTATGGTGGAGAGTCTGTTATGTGTTGGGCGGGCGTAACTTCCAGCTATTGTACCGAGATAGTATTCATTGAAAATGGCTCACTAAATGCGCAAAAGTACATAACTGAAATCCTTTGTCAACTTGCGCAACCCGCACTGACTGTAATTGGTGAAGATGCCATTTACATGGACGATAATGTTCGGGCCCACCGTTCTGGCGACATAGATGCTTAAATGCAAGAGGTCGGTATTCGTCGTTTGGATTGGCCAGCGCGGAGCCCTGACCTTAATCCCATTGAGCATGTCTGGGACCTCCTAAAACGGCGAGTACGATCTGTCCAACCACTTCCACAAAACATCAGGGAGCTTAAACGTGTGATCTCGGCTGAGTGGGAAGCACATTCCACAGGTCACCATCAAAAGCCTGTTGGACAGCATGCCAAGGCGATTACATGCCGTAATCGCTCATCCTCGTTATTAATTTATTTTTTTATGCCTTTTTTTTTTAAATACCATAAAAATACTTGTAGACTTAGTTTCATACCTTATACCCATAAGAATGTCCATTTTAACACGACTCTCTGTTTACATTAACCAAAACATCGATTCCAGGATTTAAGTGTTAAAAACTACATTCTCATTGATAATAAGAAATTTCTAGTCATCTATGCTAATGACATACCAGAAAATATTAATATTATCCATAGAAAAGCCAATGACTGTAAGGTGCCCGTTTTTTTTTGCAAAGGAGTGTATTTCACACTTAAGATTCAGTTTATTAATAGATGTAGGTAGATTGTGTAACATATTGACGTCTAGCAAAAGCTGATCGAACTCCTGGAGGGTAGGCCACAATATCTCTGCGCCTTCTGCTCTGAGTATCTGGGTCAAAAGGAAGACATTTATTTTATAATTTTTTAGAACTAAATATTATTATTAAGAAAATTGTGTTGACCCTATCATTACTTTATGCATTTAAAATTGAGCCTTATTGCCTTGAGATAAGATTTCATTTTCTTTGGCTCAATCGGCGGTCTGTATGGCAAAATAATTTTTGAAAAAATACCAATATTAAAAGTTACTGAAATCGATATAGTAGTTCATTATGAACAAACTACTTTCAGGATTTGCGTTTTTGTGAATGCTGTGTTCCTTATTTTAGGGCATGCAGTGTTGTGTTTCTTTAGTTTACCTAGTATGTAAGTTCTTTGTATTACCTAATTTGTGTGACAATAGTTTAACAAAGAAAAAGGAGACTGAATGCTTGATTCTCAAGGAATCATTCCACTAGTCTTTTCCCAACTATGTCGGCTTCCACTCGAACCGGGTGAAAATTAATACCAGTATTATAATAGCAGTCCCGTTCAGCAATAAAGAAAAACTGGTTAGATATCACAACACCTCTTGACTTTCTGCCTTCTGAATGTCTGTAACAACTGTAAAAGTTTTACCTACCCCAGCCAGGTTTAACAGCTTTACATAATATGCTTTCCGAAGAACAGAGGGGCCTGGATAATGCATGGTTACCCATAGACGGACCAACATCGGTTAGCATAGCTTAACTTTGACTGAACCGTGCGGCTGTTATTACATAGCCACGAGCATCCTTTTTGATAGACTCTTCTATATTTTGTAAATGTGAGGACTTTGTAGGCCTTGTAGACTATAGATCTGTAGACCATTTTTTATGTTATCAAGTACCTGGTACTTGTCGACAGGCCTACGCTGTCCTCCCATACCCACTGTAATTTGTAAATCATTGTAAAAGCCAATTATTGTTAAAAGAGTAACCGTGGAGTTTCTTGTTAGCTCCATAGGAAACAACCAATTGGGACCGTGCATCTAGCTTCTGACCCAATCCACTTTAGGAACCCGACGCGTGAAGACCCGTGCGATACATACCGGCGTCGCGCTGGCAGGCCTGTGCGTCCCTGGCGCGCGCCAGCTCGGCCGCCAGCAGGCGCACGCGCGCGCCGCACTGCGCGTAGGCAGCCTGCAGCGCGCCGCGGTCGGCCCGGCAACGCGCCACGCAGCGCCGCAGCCGCGCGCCGTACTCCTCCAGCACGTCGCACACGCCGCGCGTGCCCGCCACCCTGCGCAGCCGAGCGTACACTACCTGCTGCCAGCCCTAACTCCCTCCGGCACGCGCGCCCGGCCGTACTTGTTGAGCGTGTCGGGGCGCAAACGCAGCTCCTGCGTGTAATGCGCGGACGCGGCCTCGTGCTGCATCTGCACGTCCACCATGTTCTGCTGCAGGCGCTCGTGCGCGCCCTGCAACTGTTGCAGCCGCTCTTTCAAGTCCCAGTACGCCGTATCCTGCGCCACCTGACCGCACGCACACCCATATATTTTAATAAAGTTAACATGATTCAATAAGAACCTAACGACTATCTTACCTACTATGAAGATGTATGTGACCAACCATTGATTTTGAATAAAATCAAAGACGTTAATGTAATACTCAATTTTATTTGTCAAGTAAATAATTACTTGACAAATAAAATTGAGTAATACATTTTTATATTGTACAGACGCCAGCACATCAAGCTACCCAAAACTGTCAAATTTTCCCAATCAACCTTGAACCTAATGCTTTAGCGATAAAGTTGAAAATCTATAAAAGAAATTTGACAGATTATAGTAGCTTGATGTGCTGACGTCTGTACCTATCTTGACTTGAAACTCAAGCCCGAGCCGCAGTGACAAAACCTGTTGAGATAGACTCCTGTTGATTTCGGCAAAGTTCCTTGTTTCGGCCAGACGCTTGTGAGTATCAGAATCGCCTCTAGCTGTCAGTGAAACGGTGAATCCACCGATAGCTCTTTTCAATAGTTTTATTACTACCTCGTTGTGAGCGGAGCGACCGAGAATTTTTTATATGCATATGAAAATGTAGAACATTTTTGAATAACTAGGTACTCGAAATTAAAACAAAACAAACCTTCAGTTTAATAATTTTAGCGGTTTCACGCGATACTTTTTCTCTGAGCTTTTCGGCATCCGTGTTCATCCTTTTTCTGCTGGCGACTCTCCCAATATCAGTTACGTCCATTTTTAGTAACGTTAGCTTACTAAAACTAAAAAAATCTTAGATCCGGCAAAAAAATAATACGTTAAACTCGAATAGAAAGAAAAAGAATTCCCGCCAAAGTGAATCAATCAATTTCGAAATCGAACATCACACATAATTCATAGACAAATATTTTTCTATTCTTTAGTCGCCCTTGGTCGCCTCGGCGGCCAATTTACACAGGCAAGGATTTATAAAAATCATACAGCCTTAATACTATTTTAAAAATAAATAGGTCATAAAATAATTTATTTATGTTCCATGAATTTTCGATTAAGTAGGTTAGCGTTAATCAAGCAGAGTATGATAGTTTTTAGATAGTTCAGGCCATAATCGCCATTCAGGCAACGCGGTGGCAATTAGAACTAATGTCACCATCTTATTCCGTCAAATTTGTGACGTAAAGGCGTGTCCCTACTACGGGCCGCGCGCCCTCAAAGCCTCGCGAGGCTTTATCTTTTGTTTGCAACTCGTCCCCATTATAAGAACTCACCACGAGGCACAGCCGCGCGGCCCAAGTGGGGACGCGCCTTAAGGTGGATGCTCCAAGGTAGCCCGCGAAATTCAAATTTTCTTACGTTTTTTGCAATTTGCTGCCCCAGCAGTCTCGACATTCATAGCGATCGCTTTACGACCGAATTCGGTCGCAAAGTCCCGAGTTGACAGGTGAAATGTATGGAGTGACAGGACGATCGCTATGAATATCGAGACTACTGGGGCTAGTCAGTACTAAGTTATACGTTGATTAAAATATGATTCGCGGCAGTAACAAATATGTATTTACAGAATTATAAATACAATTTTGTATACATACAAAATTTCAACTCAATCGGTTGAAGATATCAGAGGAGAAATTCTCGTAATTTTAAGAACGTTTACAGTCTGATCTGTCTCATTCTGTCAAAAATACCTTTAATTTCCCTTCATTTTGACAAGTTTTTGACATTTATTTGTCGCCGAGATGAGACTGCGACTAGATTTTGAACGTTTTAAATTACGAGAATTGGCCTTCTGCTTCAAAATTGAGTTGCAACTTCTCAACTAATGAAAGGTGATTGCATTCAAATCAAGAATAGTAATAATTTATTAAGGTACAGACGCCAGCAGGTACCCGAAACTGTCAAATTTTCCCAATCAACCTTGAACCATAATGTTAGTAAAGTTGAAAATCTATTAAAGTTTCACAGATTGTAGTAGCTTGATGTGCTGGTTTGTACATAAAGGTTTTGTAGTACACGAGGGACTTACAAAGTATGCATTATTAATTTCATGGTATAGGTATACAACGATTAGTTGGGTTGCTCTCCTAGCTAGATTACCGAGTAATATGTATTTAGGAGAGACAATCTATGCTGACTTAGCGATGGGGTTCTCTAACTCAGCCCAGTGTAGCGAGCACAGTTTCATGACGAGCGAGCGAAGCCCACAATCGAAACGTTTGCGCCAAGTACGCCCATTCAAGCAATGACCCCCACAACACTAGGGAGTGCAACACACAAACATATTTTAAATCGAGCGAGCGAAGAGATCCCACCTACGCCAATTCTCAGCTTTAGCCCGAGAAAAGCGAGTGGAGTGTCTTCCACAAGCCACAAGACAAGCAAGTGGAGGAAGACGACTCTCGAGATGAGAGAGCAAAGCGAGCCAACCTTCGTCACAAGTGAGCGGAGCGGAGTTAGCTGTTTTATGAACGTAGTAGGTGGCTCACTAGTTTCGAAAGTGTGATCGCTTCGTTCGTTCGGCGTTAAAGTACGCTCGCTCAACTTACTTTTCTTGTAATGCGGGGCTCGCTTCGCTCGCTTTTCACATATGAAAGCGTGTTTCGCCCATTAGTGGGGTAGTTGAGCTCGCTCCGCTCGCTTGTTTTGACAGTGGACTTGCTCTACGTGCGTGACTTGAAGAGGGGCTCGCTTCGCTCGCCCATTGCTAGAGTCAGCGCGATCTTCTCAGCAGTGGCGTCATTGGCCTCACTTCGCATCTTGTCATGAGCAAGCGTGCAAGCACTTACGCTTGCTTCACTCGCTCTTGAGTAAGTGCGCTCTGCTCTGTCGTGGGGTCGTACGGCTTGCTTCGCTCGCTCGGAAAGAACCTGTGCTCGCTGCATTAGCTTTCCATGTGAAATAACTCGCTTCACTCGCTCTTGGCAAGTGTAAGCGCGCTCGGCTCACTCGTGTCGAAGATGGGCTTGCTTCGCTCGCTGATCTTAAGTGCTTGCTCATCTTGTGATTACGCGCGCTCTGCTCAATCGTGTCGAAAGTGGGCTCACCGTCTCGTGCGAGCGCTCACTTCATTTGCTATTGGGTAACCGCGCTCCTCATTCTCAGCTCGTTAGAAGCACTCACAGTTCTAGCCTAACCTGCCTTACCGAGAAAGGTATAACCGAGCTGTTATAATCCCTGGTGCAAGCCATTCACCAGTAACTGCCGTGGTCTGCTCACTTCACTCACTCAGATCGAGCGTGGCTGTTACATTTCTAATCAAACTCTTACGTACGTATATGACCTCCAAATGTTCACGCATAATTACATGCACTATTGTAACATAATGTACATACTCACAGTTATCTTCATTCATTCCTCCAGGTCAGAACAAGCATTCTGTTACCTTTAGGCGCTGATCTGATTATCTATTACGACACGTTTTATCCACAATCAGTACACAGATACAGCTCCATCTTTAAGATGACACTACGATGATTTAGTGACATCCAAGGGTTGGTAATTTCGCCCACATTGATGGATATCATTTTTCCTATAAACACTATACTTCTAATACAAAATAACTATAGATTTTATCGTATTTTATTAACAATATATTTTATTATGACAACTTTGACAACGACGTTTAATACGTCGCCATGGCAACCTTTCTTTCAAATTCTTACCTGCCTGTATCTTTTTAGCTAATTTGATATGAATACTTATTATATTTAATTACTGACCATCTTCATAACTCAAATTCATATTTTCTACATGATGTTATTCTACGAGCTGACATTATAGATCCACGCAATCCAAGGATCAGTTCGGGTTTCGCCTCTAAAGCGGATACAATAAAGAGCCTGATACTCCAGGGCTACCTATCGCGGGAATACCCAGCGTACCTCTCCGCTCCGGTACCTGTCGGACCCTGCCTACGCCTCCGTCCTCCGTCCTCCGTGAAGGGCTCCTGTGACTATTGGGCCGCGCCTCATCCGAGGGCCGCCTCACCTGGCTGGCTGACAGCGTCTCTGTCGTGCCTCTCTCTCTTGTTGTCGAGCTGCGTCCTGCCTTGCTGCGTGGACCCTCCAACGGGTGTCCTCCGCCTGCACTTCATCTATACCTGTACCTGCGCCGGCTCCTGCTGCCGTGCTGCAGCCTGCCCTGCTGCGTGGGCCCTCCTACGGGTGTCCTCCGTGCCGCACACGCACCAGTGACCTGCCCTCATCTGTACCTGCATCTGTCGCCGGCACCTGCCTCGCGTCTACCTCCCTCCATCTGGATCTCCACCTCAGCCTCCTCAGCCCACCTATCACGCATCATCATCCACACACCCCACCTCCACAAACTACACACCTCTCTCAGTCCATCTTCATCTTTTAATTTGATAGAAATATATCTTTTATTTGTTTCTACCTCCCTTTCTTTAATTTCATTTTAGCTTTATAAGTTCAGTTTTACTTGTCGCTACACGACACTATGACACGACGCCGCCGTCACTGTTAACAGGTTTTTTAAGTTTTCGGTGCTACCCTATTTTTTATTTTGGTGGCCGGGAGTCGGCTGTTGACTCGGGAGTCAACAGCCTAGCGCCGGGCGGCGCCTAGCCGCCGCAGGAGACGCCCTGGACGGGTCCAGGGCGTCTCCTGCGGCGGCTAGGCGCGTGAGGGTGCAGAGATTGCCTCTCCCTCACACGCTCCGCCTCCTCCTTCGCGAGCATTACTGCTTCGCAGAAAAGCACAATAAAGACATACGAAACTCAAAAAAAACTGTATCAAAACTGTGAAAAACTGTATGGATAGTGACAGCTAGCTGTAAAATTTTTTGACGTTGGATAGCAGTGACATCTGAAGTAAGAAAGTAGAAGTTTTTGTGCTCATTATAGTAAAATCATAGACCTGTATTTTTAGCTTTCTCAATTTTAGTTAAAAAATATATCAAAATTGGTTTATTTCGTTTAAGTAGGTTTATGGCAAGAGGTATCGTATTACCCAGTAAATGGGTGGTGGAGATCGGATAGGTACTGGCTCCATGTAAAATACTGGTATTCAGCTGCATCCGGTTAGAATAAAAGCCGACCTCAACATACGTAATTAAAAAGTTTAAAAAGTTTGATCATGTCTCCAACTTTCGCAAGATACTCAAGTGGCTCCCCATTTAAGGAGTCTACACACCAAACACGCCGACCCGCCGACACAGCCCGGCTTGGTGTCGGCGACCCAAACCCGCCAACCCGCCAACATGTGTCATGGGGCTGTGTCGGTGAGTTAGTCGGCGGCAAGAAATCAGTACAACTTTTTTAGTTAGTGATTGCAGTGTGTACGAACGTGACGTGTTGTTTTTCTCGAATATTGCAGCCTACAATAAACATGGATACTGATGCTGATCTAATAATAGCAGCATGTGGAATAATTTTAGCTGGGTCCCTGAAGAGAAAACGACAGTGTTGGGTTAGACCAAGCTTAATGAGTCGCAGTCGTTACAGTAACAGTGATAGAATAAAAGATTTAAGAACAGACGATTTGATTGTAAAAAGACCCTTACATTTTAAGACATTTATGTCGTTAACGTTTACCGACTTTGAATATTTACTAAGCATTGTTGGACCCACAATAGTTAAAAAAAATACAAATTACAGAAGTGCAATTTCACCAACGGACAGATTATCATTAACATTAAAATACCTGACTACGGGAGATTCATTCAACAGTCTTTGTGACACCTTTAAAGTATCTCCTCAACTTATTTCCTACATTATTCCAGAAGTGTGCCAAGCTATCGTAGATGGACTTTCGGATTATGTGAAGGTATGTACATATATGGGCGTTTAACTTTCTTTAATCTTCCAGAAAAACTATGTTCCGAAAAATTACTATATAAGTAGGCAAATGGCTATCCTATCACCGAGCACATTTCCGATTTCAGATTCCACGAACATCAAACGAATGGACAAAAGTTGCAGATGGATATCTGAGTAGATGGAATGTACCTAATTGTGTTGGATCTATGGATGGAAAGCACATTAGAATTGAATGTCCAGCACGAAGTGGAAGCGATTATTTTAATTATAAAATGTATTTCAGTATTGTACTGTTTGCATTAGTGGATGCAGATTATAAGTTTTTATACGCTAATGTGGGGTGCCAGGGTCGCATTTCCGATGGTGGTGTATTTGCTAACTCTTCATTATGCAGAATGTTGTATAATAATGATTTAAATTTGCCAGATAAAAAACCTCTACCTGGAAGAATTATGCCAGTACCCTATTTTTTTTTGGGCGACGATGCGTTTCCTTTACAAACCAATATTTTAAAACCTTATGATGGTAATCATGCGAAAGGGTCTCCCAAGAGAGTGTACAACTATCGCATGTGTCGAGGTCGAAGAGTAGTTGAAAACGTATTTGGACAGTTAACAAAACAATTTAAGATATTTAACAAACCCATCCAGCTAAATCCACAAAAAGTTACTATTGTAACATTGGCATGTATTCATTTGTTCAATTATGTAAAACGACATGGTATAATACAACAAAATGAATATGATACTGAAAATAGTAGGGGAGAAATCAATCCAGGAGATTGGCGCAGGAAACCACGTGAAAATAATTTGTTTGCTGGCTTGCCTAGACAAGACAATACACATTCCCTTGAGGTTACAAGGACACAATCTCCTGAGGTTATAAGGACAGAATTGGTTCAATATTTTCTTTCCGATGTCGGGAGATTACCATGGCAGAATGATCAAAGACTAACTCGTAAGTTTTAATGAAACTCATACTTGTATTAGTACTTGTATTTTTATTATAATTTGTATTAAAAACTTCGTAAATCACTTGTTTTTGTTCATTTATAACTGGTTTTATTTACCGAGTTATTCTATAAATCCCCACCGCGAAATCCCCACTGATGTTTTTATGCATTTTGAGTATACTATGACGATTCTATGACAACAACATTAAGACGAAATACTTGTGCCTACATAACGTTATCTCGCATCAGGTGATAGGGTTATTCTCAGAGTGCATACGGTGGGGATTTGTGGAATAAACCTATTTATCTGACTCAATAGATGATAATATGTTCTCAATATCACCACTCTCTTGAAGCGACAAACGTAACGAAGGTTCAATTGAAGATGTTGAAGGTTCACCAAGAGGCGGTGAAACAGGGTTTGTTACGGCAGAGTTGGATGATGAGTAGTAGGAATTTACATCACATTGATCCATTGTATAATATCCTGGATGACTATGGGAAGTAGAAGGTCTTGGCGAAGCTTCGAACATGTCTGAACGATATCCAGTTTCGGTTTCAAAAAAGATATTGTTAATCCGATGTTTTATTATTGCCTTTGTTGTTTTATCAAATTTTCTAAGTTGTGTCGCAATATATTCGCCAAACAAATCGTCCTCATCTTTTATTTTTTGATTTGTCCGTTGACTGACTGTTCTCATTAAATTTAATGCTTCCGACACCATCTCATTACTTGGATTAGGTTTATAACGTTTATTCGCTTGGGGAATGATGTTTGACGTTTGAGGTGAATCGTTTTCCCCATGTTGAGCATCATTGTCCGCATGTTGGGCATTATTGTCAGTTGCTGTTATCTCCTGAAATAATATTTTATTTGAATCACCAACAGTTTACTTATGAAATGTATTATACACTAGCTTTTACCCGCGAGTAGGTACACCGCACGGAATATATGAAAAAAAAGACAATGGTCATAAATCATACCTAATACTAATTGTTTTAGAAATATTATTATTAATTATTATTTACATTGATAATTATTATCAATGTAAATAATAATTAATAATAATATTTCTAAAACAACCTAAAAAGAAAAAAAAAGAAAATGGTACGGAATCTCTCGGTTTATAATAGAAATTCGGCGAAATCAAAAGATTGTTGAGAAAAGAGTTGTTAGTTTTTAAAAAATACATTTGCAATGACTATTATATCTGTGCACATGCCACTCCAAGAAATAATTTGTTTAGAAATATTTCGGTGCAATAACAATAGCGGCAGCGCAACAACAAAGGCAGATAAAATAAGTACCTATGTCTTTATTTACCGCGCGCCTCTCTTCACTCGGGCCAAGCTTACATATTATTCTTGTGTGCTCTAATAATTAGGTTAGAAATAAAATAATACAACATCACTGAAATGTTACATACCGTATCGATTGTTCCAGTAGGTTTATTTTTATTGAGCAAGAAATTCAAAGATTTAAAGGCAAACCACTTGCTCTCATGAACAGAATCTGCGCTGGTTCCAGACTTTTTTGATTCAATCGTCTTTTTTCTTTCTCTATAATATTGGCTCGTCAAATTTTTTATCTTCCGTTCTATTTCTGTGACATTTGTATTTAATTCGTTTGCCATCTCATTTAGTGCATCAAAACGTTTAGGTCTACATTTGTGATCCAAGTGCTTTGGATTCCATAATAATTCCTTTATATGATACAAATTTATTAACTTTAGAGTGGTTTCTTCGTCCCATTCCATTATTGCAGAAAATCGCAAAAAAAACACAAGCACGTCACTATCGCTGGAGTGTCGGCGGGCAACTGAGCGTGCGCGTGCAAGTCGCCGGCCATGCCGCCGACATGATTCTTGAAGCAAAGTCGCCGACACCAAGCCGCCGGGCTGTGTCGGCGGGTCGGCGGGTTTGGTGTGTAGACTCCTTTAGGGTTGCCAGGGTTGCCACCTTTTGTTTTGCAGATAAAGTACATTGGTTATTATAGGTAGGAAAAAAAAAGTACATACTTAGTATTAAAATAAAGTACAATTTATTTTTTATTATTATTGTTTAAATACATATTTTTTATTACTTTTTGCGGTTTGTATCAAATTAGTATCTCTACTAAACAATTGCACAGCATCTTTACAGTCTAAATTTAAATTAAAATAAATAAGTAATTCGTTTTAGATCAAATTCAGAGATGCTTAATTTCTTTCGTCTCGCCATTTGCTATTCATCACAGAAAAAACTCTCTCTGTGAATGCTGACGTGGCGGGAATAGATAATAAAAATGAAATGACTTTATACAAGTTTAAAAAATTATCATTGCTCCTATTAAACACTTGCTGACATTTTTGTGCAGTTGACAGTTCAGTAAAATCCTTAGAAGTACATAACTCATTATAAAGTTGGTTTAATAAAGAAATTTCTCCATATAGATCATCCATATCTACATTAAGTTTTTGCAGATTTAAATTTTCAATTATCTTATCAATATTATCAAATTCTATATTGCTCTTTAAATTTATATTATCAAGTTTGAATAACCAGTTGGTGTTATTAAAATCAAACCATTTATTTAGGTATTCTAGGGCTTTATTGATAAATAATAAAAAATTCTTATGAATTTTCCTAGTCAGTTCTGGTGAAGATAACAGTCTAATTTTTTTGCTTGTTTCATAGCCAAAATAGAGATCTTGTTTTCTTTGAGTTAACCCATCTCTAAGACTAACCATAATCCCATAAATATCTAAAATTGTTATGCAATTACCTTCTAGACATGTAACAGCTTTATTAAATAAATTTAAAAAGTGACTACAAAAATGCAAATAAATTTCAATCATATCATTCTCAGTTTAATTGAGCATCAACACATTTTGTAAAACCACTGGACAGTGGTGTAAGCTTAAAAAGTAGCTTCTAATAGATGACCAATTTAATAATAATGTTTCAATGCTTAGCAAAAGAGAGCCATCTTGTTCCCACATGGCGTTTTATTTCATGAAAGTCTCCATCTACTGATGCTACAAATTTTTTCAGCTGACTCTTACAGCAGAATGTGAAAAATGAGCATAAATTTTTAAAATCACATATTCTATGTCATGTGATAAAAGCTCATGGCATGTCTTACACAATTATGCACTATATGTGCATGACATTTGCCTTTAATTAAATCTGGTACCAATTTTTTCATATTTGTGAATAAAGAATGATTGACACCAAAATTTATTTGCGTTTTTATTATCAGCACTTAACCCAGATACATTATGAAAAAATAATTTGTTTTGCTCTAATGACTTTTGAATTGCTTCAAACATACCATCAGCCAATTCGTTACTATTTTCATAAAAATCTAGTAATTTGTTTTCAATGCCATTTTTTGCTGTAAAATATTGTATCACTAATGGAAACAGTTTTATATTTTTTTTGTTAGAAGCATCTGTTTGTAAGCAGTAAAATAAATTATCAGTATTAATAGTATCTATTACATTTTGTAAAGAATAGGGGCCCAACACCTCTGTAACAAGTGCTTCCATTTTTGTTCTAGCAAGATGAATTGATGTAGCTGTTGATGAATTGACATAAATAATTGTATTTAACTTTATAGTGCAATCCATGCTATTGTAGGACAAATTATGTTTTCAGTGTGATATGTTAGGGCTAACTCAGATGCAACAACTTTTTCTTTATCACTGCTTTGCGATGATGTGGAAGCAGAAGAAGAATCAAGGAATTTTCAAGTAGTCCAGATGTTTTCCTCATTTCTAATTTTGATTTGTGTTGTTTTGTTTGCAAGTGTTGTTTAACCTGAAAATAATAATAATAAGCCCATCACCTTACCTATCACTTCCAGTCACCATCAAATAATGATGCTTTCAAAGTTATTGCGAAAAAAACTGCATACTTATGTATTTTTAATAAAATCATTTTAATGCATAGCATACTCTAGTTTGGATATTAATTTAATTCAACCACACCAACAAACACACACGTGCACGCACAGAAAAAAAAATCTGCCTACCTGTCCTATTCCTGCTGAAGCAATTGTAAATGTAATTCCACACAATTTGCATTTTCCATTAAATTCATTTTGTGGATCATTAATTAGCCAATCACCGTGTTCCATCTCCCACTTACTTATAAACTTCTGCAATCGTTTATTTTTCTGTTTTCTCGTATCATTTTTTTTTAAACATTTTTTCGGTGTATTAGATTATATTCACTATCTATTTGATCGGTTTTACTATCGATATTACGTTTTGTAGGTGTATGTGGAGTATTCTTGTCCATGATTCATTGATTATTTTAAAGCATAAATCTATAAAACTTTAAATCTTATTGTTATTGCATTTAAACCGCTTCGCAGTCGCACGAAACAAACAAGAAATTGTGACAATTAATGACAGTGACATTGTTGACATTTGAGGTTAAGTTGCGTTCAGAAATATTTGTTAAATAAACGAGTGCTTAGGTGATGTGGTGTTGGCGAGTGGCGACATTGATTGAGCAATCGATGTATTTCGATTGCTCAATCTCTACGGGTGGCAACCCTAGTTGCCACTATGGTAATGCTAGCAAACCAAGCTCTTTAAATATTGGTTGACATGGACTCAACATATGCGCGATATGCCATCATAGCCGTTTTTATGTTGGTGACTTTTTTTACTTGTCTCAAAGCATAGACAAATTTATTTATTTTATTACATACAGCATCAACCTGTGCTTTCCAGTCTAATGTTCCTCAATTAATACTCCTAAAAACTTAGTTTGTGTCACTTGTGTAATTTTCGGAATGTCAATTTTAAAATTAAATGTATTATTATAAGATTGATTAAATTGTAAATATACTGATTTGTTAAGATTAATAGATAAATTATTATTATTTAACCAATTAATTAGATTGTCTATTGTCTTATTTCTGTCCGCTTCATGATCCGTGATTGATTTATATTTTTTATCAGTAGTCACAATTATGGAAATGTCATCGGCAAAAAGAAAGCATTTATGATTGGTTACATTAACAATGTCGTTTATGTAGAGTAGAAATAAGATAGGGCCCAATATACTACCCTGGGGGACGCCGCGTTTTATACTTATATAATCAGACGAATATTCTGTCATATCCCAACTTTCATTAAGTTTAGTGACAGTGACTCTCTGTTGTCTGTCAGTTAAATACGACGATATCCACTGAAGTGGCAGCCCTCTTATACCGATAGTCTCTAGTTTTTGTAATAATATTTCATGTGTAACCAAATCAAATACCTTTGACAGATCAAAGAATAGTCCTGTCGTTAGGTGTTTGTTGTTAATATTGTTTAATATTTCTTTCAACAGTGAAAAGATGGCTAAGGATGTGGACATAATTTTCTGAAAGCCTGTAGCATCAGTAGATGGAGACTTATTTATTTATTTTATTTAGGTTAGCCTACAATTGTTTACACGTTACATTTCTCTTAAAAGCACACATATACATTTGTAAGTGCATCAATTACTACTAGACTTGTATGAAATAAAACGCCATGTTGGAACAAGATGGCTCTCTCTTTTGCCAAGCATTGATACATTATTATTTAATTGGTCACCTATTATAAGACACTTTTTAAGGTTATGCCACTGTCCAGTAGTTTTACAAAATTTGTTGATGCTCAATGAAACTGAGAATGATATGATTGAAATTTATATGCATTTTTGTAGTGACTTTTTAAATTTATTTAATAAAGCTGTTAAATGTCTAGAAGGTAACTGCATAACAATTTTAGATACCTATTTATGGGATTATGGTTAGTCTTAGAGATGGGTTAACTCAAAGAAAACAAGATCTCTATTTTTGCTATTAAACAAGCAAAAAAGTTAGACTGTTATCTTCACCAGAACTGACTAGGAAAATTCATAAGATTTTTTTATTATTTATCGTTAAAGCCCTAGAGTACCTAAATAAATGGTTTGATTTTAATAACACCAACTGGTTATTCAAACTTGATAATATACATTTAAAGAGCAGTATAGATTTTGACAATATTGTTAAGATAATTAAAAATTTAAATCTGCAAAAACTTAAATATGGATGATCTCTAAGGAGAAATTTCTTTATTAAATCAACTTTATAATGAGTTATGTACTTCTAAGGATTTCACTGAACTGTCAACTGCACAAAAATGGCAGCAAGTGTTTAAGAAGAGCAATGTTATTTTTTTAAACTTGTTTAAAGTCATTTCATTTTTATTGTCTATTCCCGCCACGTCAGCATTCACAAGAGTTTTTTCTGAGAGACGACAGAAATAAAGCGTCTCTCAATTTGATTAAAAACGAATTACTTATTTATTTTAATTTAAATATAGACTGTAAAGATGCTGTGCAATTGTTTAGTAGAGATACTAATTTGATACAAATCGCAAAAGGTAATAATAAATATGTATTTAAACTTAATATCATCTGCTACCACTGGTAGATCGACGTAAAATTGCAGACTGTTTATTCTTGTTGAAAATCCTCAAGAACAATATTGATAACCCTGAGTTATTGTCAAAATTTTATTTTAATGTGCCAAGTAAAGCACTGCGTTTTAATTGTTAATAATAGTAATAAAAAAACTTTATTTCAGACTATAAGGTCCATAAATATGTTAGTATTTTGGTGTTAGTAACAATGGTGCTTAAATAAGTAGGTTAGTATTGTTAGTTTTCACAAAAATTATTATAATTATTTATTTAGACCTATGACTGTCCCCACCGTGTCCTTTTTTTTTTTTTTTGAGGATGGGAAATCATCAAATGACCCCTCCCGCTCTGGGTGGAGCAGAAGGGAGTGTCAGACTCTTACTGACTAAAACCCACCCGTGTTCCTTCCTTAGCCCTTTATGTACCAGGGCAGCGGTAACCCTTTCGGACGATCCCGCTACCCCACCCAGTGTCCTTGTCAACTCAACTCAACTCAAACTATTTATTTCAAATAAACCAATTACAGGCACTTTTGAATTGTCAAGGTCGGTCAGTCAAAAAGATGAAGCTAGTTGCCCATTCCAAAGCGTAGTAGGTACCTATGGAGAAGAACGGGCAAGAAACTCTATGGACACTCTTTTAAATCATAATAATATTGATACAAAGTATTGGTTACATCATTCATGTTCAAAATTATGCATGTGAGAACGATGCAGAACGTTAAAAGCGTCCGTAATGAAAAGATAAAAAAAAAAAAAACAATTCAAATATTAATTTAAATCAAAATAAGCCATGGCAGCAAAGAGTTGACCAGTCCCTACTGACGGCGCCCGTTCACGAACATGACGCATAGATAAGCACCATTCAGCTCAACCATTTTGAAGGGAGCTAAATGATCCAACACATGTGCCACCATCAGCGAGACATTAGAGTGAGCATGACATACTCTCATCCGCCAAGGCACATTCAGGTCAATGAAAGACGTACCCAGTAAATGGTAGCTTTATAGTATGTAACATATGTAGTACTCACATACGTTCTATGCAATTATACAATCCTAGGAGATTGAATTTATATAATGCCAACATAGTATTTTAGAATCTTCAGCAGCTCCAACAGTACGTAGGTTGGGTAGGCGTGTGTGAAGTATTTTCGAATGCCAATCAATTTATTTATGCGTCCTGTGGAGCAGGACCAGCGTTTAGCCATGCATTTTTGTCAGCGATGTAATCCCCCAACTTATAATATGCTTGGCTGCATAGTGTGCGTTTTATGCAAGATTTGAATTTCGTTTCATTGAGTTGGAGTATGTGGGGAGGTATTTTATTATAACATTTTAAACAGTACCCCATGAAGGAAGAGTCTACTTTAGCCAGTCTGAAACCTGGTTGAACTAATTGGTCCCTATTTCTGGTTCTATAGGCGTGTCTGTCACCTCTTTTACTGAAAAGATTTAAATTTTTCCTTACGTACATGATGTTTTCATAGATATATTGACAAGGTACCGTCATGATATTAATATTTTTAAACAGTTCCCTTATAGAATCGCGCCTGCGTAGGCCATAAATATATTGCTCTGATGGCTCTTTTCTGCAGAATAAAAATGGACTCAATATCTGCAGCCCGTCCCCATAGTAAAATACCGTAAGACATGATACTATGAAAATAACTGAAATAGACCAGTCTCGCGGTATCTACATTAGTAAATTGACGGATTGTTCTTACAGCATATGCTGCTGAACTTAGCCGTCTTGCAAGAGATGTTATATGAGGAGCCCATTGCATCCTTGAGTCGAGCGTTATCCCCAGGAAAACAGTTTTATCGACGAATTCTAGTTTCTCTTTATTCAATACTATGTCACAATCACTAAACTGAAAGGGAAGTCCGGTCTGGCAGCTATCATTTTCAGGATTCTGTTATTACTACCATGCAAGCGCTGTAGCAAGGAGGCAGCTTTCTTTCGCATGATGGCATGGAAGCCATCTGTGCGAGCCTCCGCGATCATTCCTGAAGCGCTACAACGCCATGGCAGTCCCAACAGCATCCTAAAAGCATTATTAAATTGAACACGCAGGACGTTGTAGGCTCGGCGCGTGTATGATACCCACAGGCCACTCGTGTAAAACGATTGACAGAACGCCTTAAAAAGGGTTATTTTGACGTCTGTAGTACAACGAGCGAACCTGCGGGCAATCATATTGCTCCTCACAGACAACGCCCTGCGCTCCCTCTCTATATCTAAGTCATCCCTTAGGTCGCTCGTGACAACGTGGCCAAGGTACCTAAAACTATCCAAAATTCTAAGTGCTACACCGTTGAGACTTATGGGAGGAACACTGCGCGGCTGCTGCTTAGGTGCTTGCTTGCATGGGTGCTTGTTTTAATCCACCCATCCGTGTACCTCATACATCTTCGAATTATAGGCAGAACAGTTACATTGTGCGCGCAAGCAGTAGTTTCAATGACTTATGCAAGGAGTATGATTTTGATCCATTCACAATTAGTGTGAATTCGGCCACAAGGTGTTTAAGCCTCAAAATTTTCAAGTAGCGGTAGGTATTTATTTTTGTTATTTTATTATTTTCTCTGTTATTTTAGGCATATAATTGCAAAATAAGTATTTATATTGCTACGTACTTCAATTTAGACGATGTGTTTTTTGTTTTGTGCTCACACCATAAATTATTATTATAAGTCTATACGTGAGGATAATTATATCTACATAGTTTGGTATATTATACAGCCATAATAATTTATGCGAACGGTAACATGGAACTCTGATATCGGTCTCTACGAAAACCCGCATCCGAAAGTGAGTTTGATACAATTTCCATATATAGCACTATTTCTACGAAGTTTTTTGTAATTGGCTTTCGGGTGACTATGATTTCCTTTTGTGTTTGTTTCTCTTAGCTGTAAGTCCTCCATGTATTAAAATAAATAAATAATAATATTAAAAAATAAATTGCACTTTATTTTAATACTATGTAAGAATTTTTTTTCTACCTATAATAACCAATGTACTTTATCTGCAAAAAAAAAGATGGCATCCCCTATCCCCATTCGACTTCGCAGGAACTCTCGGATATTGTGTCTGCTATTCAATCTCCTTCACAATCCTAAAACACCACACTATCTGCGGGAGCGTTTTTCCTACGCCCGTCCCTCAAATGTACCTTGCAGGTCACATCTAAAAAACCTTCTCAAGTCCCCTCCCTACTCCACCGACTTCTACTCCTACTCCTTCACAGTGCACGCGGTGCGATTGTGGAATTCACTACCGCCTGACATTAGGGACTGCCAAACTGTTGCAGTTTTTAAGAGAAGAGTGAAAGAACACTATCTGTCCACTTCATCATAGTTGTGTATGTATTTATTATTTTGAGTATGATATAATTATTATCATTCTAGTAATATTTGATTTAGAAGTATTTATGTATGTTTATTTGTATGTATGTTAGTATATTCTCGTAATTTTTGTTTAGTGTATAAGTAAATTGTTTTTTTATTATATGTATAATTTTTTGTCTCCTTTTCTATCACACGCTGTCTACATCTCTGTATCTATTGTCCTATCTCAGGTATGCTGCAATAGATTTCTTATGAAATAAGCATCACCTCTGTACCTATTTTGCTGTTCTGTTTTTCATTGTCTGTTTATATATGTGTGTATGTACATAAATGGTAAAATAAAATAAATAAAAATAGTTGAGAAAAGGCTAGGCAGAAAATGAAGATGGCCTGTTTCAAAAGTATCTGATGAAACTGTAATCAGAAAACGCATATACCTATTTATCGATGCTCATTTCTATTGCGACTTCCAAAGCCCTTTGATTTGATTATTTAAATACTTAAATCTAAATGTAGATGATTACAATCATCACCTATTCATCATACTTTATATCTCACCACTTTTTCCAGCAATTATTGTTTGATCAACATTTTTAAATTGCAACTGAAACATCATCATCGAAAGGTAGTTATAAAATTGACCTCTATTGTCAATTTGTAATTGATTGCGTAAAAAAATTTATTTAAACAGGGTTTGTTTACATTTTCATCAGATACTTTTGGGACAGTCTATAGATATCGCCTACGCAATGGCACAGCACGTAGACAGAGAGATAGAGAGTAGAATCTCTGGCTGGTCATACAGACCAGCAACTATTACAGGGTGTTCATGACGAGGCGGGACATATTATATTCTCTAAGAGCGGGAGCGAAGTCAGTAAAAAAGTCTGAAATTAATTGACCAAGTTTGTAATCGCTACAAGTACATAAAGAAAATAGGCCGCGAGGGCGGGTGGCGGGGCAGCGCGCGAGCGGCCCGTGGCAGGCGACACGCGCGCCTGCATGTTGCCGGTGCGGGCCGTGGGGGCGCTGGGGTTGCCTGGGGCTGCGGGGGCGTCGGGGCCGGCGGGACCGCTGGGCACGGTTGCGGTGGGCGTGGGCGACGCGATGGTCTTCACCGTTTTGGGGCTCGACGGCAGCAGCGCCTCCTCGCCGCCGTACTCGGCAGCGTTGTCACCGTACTCGCCCGCCTTCAAGTACACGCGTGAAGTTCGCGCGGGTCCATCCTAGAAACACCCGGTCGCGGCACTGCGGCGCCCGAGACGGGGCGTCTCGCGGCGGACGCGCAGCTCATACTTTACCTTAAAGTCGGGCCGGTTGGGTTCAAACTCGATCGCGGGCCGCGGCGAGGCTTGCACCGACGGCTGCGGCACCGGTTTCAAGGTGGCCTGGGTGGGCCCGCTGCGCGTGGGTGCCTTCATGCTTAACAGCCGCATCGGACGCGGCACTATCGCAAAACAAACCATTGAATACCTATGCTTCAAAACATTCGAAGTAAGTACAACATTCAGATCAAACCAAACTTATTTAGTTACAGTCTGCAAGTGCGTATTACAGGTACCTGAAGCATTGAATAGATAATTTGCCTAGTAGTAGGTACTTTCGATTCTAGTATACAAGCGCTTAGGTAGGTACCAGATTCAGTATGCTTAGGCCGCATAGACGAGGGGGGCTGGACCAGCGGTGTCTTGGTGTCTGCGGTAGCCTCGACAGTTTCCATCGAGGTCGCTTCGGTGACTTGGAGCTTCGGCTTGCTGTCCACGCTGTCAGTGTCCAGAAGGCGCTGCTCGCTGCACAGCAATGCGCAGTCACCTCCGCTGCGACACAACAACATACAAAACTCACACTCGCCCAATATCCACTTAACTAGCTATAATCACTGTTACTAAAGCTACTAGTTCTCGATATTAAAAGCAAACTTCACCTTCCACATGCGCGTAACGTGTGGGCGCAATGTAGAAAACGGCGCCAGCGCGCGACACTCTGCGCCACGTGCGTGTCGCCACAAGTGTCGTCCTGCGGCTCCAGCACCTCACTCGTGGCGCCCGCCTCCGTGCTGCTATCGGGCGCGCGCGACGAGCGACTCATCACTCCGCACAGCTTGCCCTCACACACTACGCCGGTGCCCCAGTCGCTCTGCGGACAGACACCCGTCACTCTCTGACCGGCAGGGACACCCTCGGGTCGCGGTGGACAGGCACACCTACCGAGCACAGCGTCGGTCCCACGAGGCACAGCGCCGACTCGCGCAGGCCCGGCCAGCCTGGCGAGCGCTCGGCACACATCTCGCCCGACACAAGCGTGGCATCCACTATGCGCAGGCGCGGCGTGTGGCCCAGCGCGCGCACCACGTGGCAGGTGGAGCTAGCCGCGCACTCGGAGGGCTGTGTGGCCATAAGGATAGGCCGCGAGCGTGCGCCGCCCCCGAAGGGCGCCTCCAACTCTAGCACGGCCAGATCCATGGCGGCGCCACTCCAGGCGTCATCAGCGCGCGTGACGTCCGCACCCGCCGCCAGTGCTACGCGCGCCACGCGTCGCGCCGCGCCCGCGCCCGGCGCCAGCGCCCACAGCTCGCTCGGCACGACGCCACCCTCGCCGCTCACGCACGACGCTGACGTGAGCGCGGTACGCAGCGACACCAGTGACCCGCCACAGCGCCGCCCACTTGTATGCTCCACTATGATCTGCGCACCCGCACATCGAATTGTTACCTAACTGCGCTCAGTGCGCTCTAGCACGGGCTATACTCGGAGTTTCTTCTAAAAAGGACGCCATATTTGGATCTCGATCCATCCTAAAACTAGCCTCGAACCGGCTCTGATCCGGAGAGCTAAACTGGAGTTAGCGACATAGAGAGAGAGTAAGCAAGCCGAAGTGACGATGCAGTGGGCTACCCATGTTTGTCGAAAGGCCAATAGCCGGTAAAGGCGACGACCTTAAGAAGGTGGCTGCTGGGGCAGACTGCACACGGATGATGGAGGGTTTTGTGGCGCAGCTTGGGGCTTGGGAGAGACCTATGTCCAGCAGCAGAGTACGATAAGCTGAGTCGAGTCTATCGTACGTCCCGTACGTATCAAGTTTATTTTTAATCTAGGTAATGTTCCACTTTTTTAATAAGGCGAAAGCGAGTGGCTGTGTGTCTGTTACCAATCCTCGGTTGAACGGATTTCAATTAATTTGGCACATAGGTAGACCCGTGACCTAGGTTAGGATATGATACTTTTATCCCAGTAGTATGTACGTTCCCGTGGGATAATTTTCAAATTATAGAAGCTAGTTTTTTAAAGTTTCGGGTTTGCCATGCTATCCACGCACCTTTAAAAAATGCACCCTGTGTAGATAGGTACCTATTTATCTCAATGATGCCTATAGATCCTATCCTACACCAATAAGTAAAAGAGCTGATCGTCTTCAAACCGACTAAACCATATTAAGAACGGAAAAGAGAACTTCTTTCTTTTTTCTGTGGTCTATCCGTTTAAGGCTTCAAACTGTATTAATTTTTTGCAGCAGGGGTTAAAAATAATTATAAAATAATAATAATAATATAACAGTCATTCGAAAGGAGTGGTCGATGATCTTGCAAGTACACATGGCGACTCATCAAGCTATACATTTTCAGTTGTATAGGTTTATATCACAATCAAGCTATACATTTTCAGTTGTATAGGTTTTTCGTACAATCAGAAGTCAGCTTATTCTGGTTACGTAAAGATTGATGTGTAGCCGTGTGGACCAGGTTTATATTGCACATAGTAGTGCAATAATCATTATTTTAATGATAAATAATGTTACCATGAAAGGTGCAGAGTCACTCTCTTCTTCTTGCTCGGGTTCGCGCTCTTGTCCCGTCGCCGGCGCTTTCACGGCAATGCTCTCTGGCTTACAAAGAAACTCACGTACGTATACATATAGAGTGCTACAATTGGCTAGAAGGATCTTTTGGTGCCTGATATCTGTGACAAGAAATTGTCACAGAAATTGTATTGTCTGAACGAGATGGCGTCGTTAGTTCCGATTTTGGCCACGCACCAAAAGAACTTTGTAGCGTTGTACTGTCACATGCAATAGTAAAGTACTAGTGCCAGAACAGTAATATGAAGGTATTATGTGCGAATAAAACACACAGTTTTGCTAGGTGAAGAAGCTGTACATCAGCTTCTTCACCTAGCAACACTGTATTTTCTAGAACAGTTGTATAATCCATTCATCATAGCGTTTGTATTTACCACCAGCAGATACCGAACAGGTCTTCCCCTAGCAACACTGTGTTTGAGAAAACACATAATACGACAAATACCTTGGGCACCGTCAAAGCCGCCGTCATAACCCTACCGCTATCTAGATTGGTTGCTAGAGCTGAATCCCCGGTATGTCGAACCCTAAGGATGCTAAACGCCCTCCTGACTGCCGACCCTGAATGTGATGTGTTTGCTGATGAATGGAAGAAAATAATGCGTGCCTGTCTGGTGTTTTGTGAGAGACAGACAATATGCGACGGTGTCCACTGTTATAAGATAGTTTATGTTAGCTTATGATGTTTCTAATTTATTTAACCATTTACGCAAATAATTATTAATACTTTTATCCACGAATTGTATATCTTTGAATTTGAATTTAATTTTTGTATTGTATGTTATTTGAATGCTTATTTTATTTTAATCTTTATAATTCTATGTTAATTAATGTAATTGGACCTGTGCCGTTTTAATTACTATAAATAAATAAATACCAAAAAATAAAAATAAAAAATTACTGTTTTGCATTCCAACAAAACAGGTATTATGTGTGAATAAAACACAATGTTGCAGCTATTCTATAGCTGGTGAGCTGAAGACCCTATGACATTGACAGCTTCGCGCCAAGCGTCCACCTTGATTAGAAAAGGACGCATGCTGGTGAGAAAGAGAGACAGGTATAAATGCATGAATAATTCGGTAAGTTTTAACCATAGATATCAAAATAAAGGCAGATTTACATCAGCTTCTTCACCTAGCAACACCGTGTGTTTTAGAAAACACATAATATCATTTCATCAATTATTCATTATTATATATTATAATAATAATAATATAAATATTCTCAAGAAGACATTAAAGTGTCGTTCAAAATATTATTCCAAAAAGTCAAGATCCTGTCTAGATGTAGTTAATAGGAAATCTTGAACTTTTTGGATTTAAATCACATTAAATACGCATTAATAAACGCTTTTGACATTTCTTGGGACGTTGGGGCTTGGGGTGCTGGACCTTTCAAAGGCGTACCTACGGGGTACGGGGGCCTTTAATTAATTTCTTTTCTAGTTTCACTTATGTAAGCAAGACGACGCTTGTTTTCGTTCACTTAGGTACTGTCAGTTATTTATGCGCCCAGTGCATTTTGCAGAGTTCCAGAGTCCAGACTATTTTTGCAATAAGAGCGGCACAGATTGCGATAAAGAAGAAAACTCGAAATATTATACCGTCAGATGTTTATATCCAATATTTAGTCATTCTGAGAGACACTACAACAATTTGTTGCCAAGTTTTCGATATTTCTTCGATGTAACATATTTGTGCTGCTACTTTTAGTTGACGCACAGATAATCAGGCTGTTTTTGTGAGTTATTAAGGTGGATGCTCCAAGGTAGCCCGCGAAATTCAAATTTTCTTACGTTTTTTGCAATTTGCTGGTCAGTACTAAGTTGTACGTTGATTAAAATATGATTCGCGGCCGTAACAAATATGTATTTACAGAATTGTAATCATTAGAATCAGTAATACCACTTGTTAAGTTAGCATAGGTAATCCTAAAATGTCAAGATTTCATGAAATAGTCATTCAGTAGGATTACTTGATCTTAGAGAGTTGTGTTGATGACTTTAATGATTATAATTCTGTAAATACATATTTGTTATGGCCGCGAATCATATTTTAATCAACGTACCTACAACTTAGTACTGACCAGCAAATTGCAAAAAACGTAAGAAAATTTGAATTTCGCGGTCTACCTTGGAGCATCCACCTTAATGTTATTCATTCATAAATATCGGGTCTCAAGAATTGCTCAAGAACACAAGTTAATCAACTTGTGTCTGTTCTTAAAACGTTGAAATTAGATATTAGTGCCGAACTGCCCATAGAAATCAATCTTGTTTGTTTATACTATATTGTGTATAATATAAATTAATAATTATGCTCGTGACTGTCCATACAAATGCATTTCATTAAGGAACTACTTAAATACTTTTTCACACGATCTGCTCGCTAACGTCAAATTAAGCCGCGTCCCTTCTAGAGCCGCGCGACTCCGGGAGGCCGAGCCTCGTGAGTTCTTGTAATGGAGACGCGTTGCAAACAATAGCAAGCCCGGACAACCTCATAGGTTGAACTGCGAGATGCCCTATCGAAAAAAAAAACCAACCATAGGCAAAAGCCTCACGAGACCGGGCTTCGCGAGTATTTGAGGCCCCGCGGCCCGTAGTGGGGACGCGCCTAGGCTCTAGCCGGGCATGAATATTGTATTAGGTAGGTAGGTACCTACTGAATTTCATTATTGTAAATAATGTAAGTATGGAAACATTCACAAAAAAAAACTCTTTTTCAATTAATGTCTTATAACATAGGTAGTTGAATTAGGGCTGATTGTTCCATCGCCAGATCACTTTTATTCGAGGAATAAAATTTACGTTTGACAGTTTTTGTATGTAATAACTTTCAAAATTTCAAAATTATTCTTCGAATAAAGTTATCAGATGATTGGAAAATCAGCCCTTAGTAAATAAAAAAGTTGTGGTTTACAGTTCAAACTTTCGAAACTAGAATTTTAAATCATGGTGTGGCATTACAGCTAAGGTTGAAAAATATCAACTAACTTTTGAAGGGCACTGTACCTATAAAATAGAATATAGTATCCCCATCGGTATCGAGCACCGTATTACCTAGACATTATTTTTGTTAAACATACATTGCTTGTCGATGACATTATGTCGCACAGTAAGTTGTCTGTCGAACTAATGACATAGGTACCTAGTCTTTGACCAATAAACGCAAATCCATCAGGGGCAGCATCAAACTCAACACATACAATAAACGATTTTGATTCGATTTTAATTCGCCCACAAACAAAAAAAAATTGAAATGTCGTATTTTTTAAAATTAAGTAGGTATTTTAAGTAAGTATACAAATTCTAGTGATGCATCAACATTTTTGGAACGTCTTTTAAACCAAAAACCGGCCAAGTGCGTATCGCAACACGCTCAGTGAAGGATTCCGTAGTTGGGATGAATAGTTACGCATGCACAGTTTTGATTAGCGAGCGCAAAAATTACCTACTTTCTATTAAAGACAAAGGTAAGTATTACTTACTTCGGTTGTATAGTTAAAAAAATAAATCGGTTTTGAATGCCATTATCTTTATAATAATTATGGGATCCAACGATACCACACACTTGTGATATTATGTGCATTGACTATTTTTTTTTTCATCCTTCTCTTACCTGCATGTATGGAATGAGCCACCCCTAATTGTTTTTTCGTAATTTCATTAAAACCATTGTTTAAAGTTGCACAAAATACGCTGTCTTTCCAATTTTCATCGATATAGTACAAATAGTCTCGAGTAAAATGGTTGTATCTATCCGGAAGGAATACCTACTTGAGTGCGAAAGCCGTATCATCGAATTTTGTTTCTTCGAAAACCTTTCAACGACATCTCTATACTGCGACGCCTTGTTAAATCGACGTCTTGTTATTGCGATATTTCGTTACATCGAAAAGCTGTACTGCGAACGATTTTACTGCGTAAATATCATACTGCAAAGCCTTGTTCAATCGATGTCTCGTTACTGTGATGTTACTTAGGAAAACTTTCTTCGGACGACCTTACGGCGAAAACCAAGTACATCGATTTTCTTTTCCAAAACAATACCTACCTACATTTTTAACATTTCTATAAAAGCAGAGAACGCCACCTGTCATGAATATCAGTGTTTAAATAGAGATTGTAGATCATCGCAAAGTTCGTAACAGAATTTATTTGTAGCTTTAAATGATTAAACTTAAGGTAAATACATTAACATAAACAAATTGTTCCTTGTTATTTATTAAATAACGACAAAATTACTGCTGCTGATCACGCTGCTGCTGATTTTTACTGCTTTTAAAGAAATGTTAAAAATGTAGGTATTGTTTTGGAAAAGAAAATCGATGTAGTTGGTTATCGCCGTAAGGTCGTCCAAAGAAAGTTTTCCTAAGTAACATCACAGTAACGAGACATCGATTGAACAAGGCTTCGCAGTATGATATTTATGCAGTAAAATAATTCGCAGGTCAGCTTTTCGCTGTAACGAAATATTAATATGAATAGAAGATAATGTAGCGTAACAACTGTAGAGAAGTGTAGGAGTGTACAGAGCAGAACTAACCGCAGGCGGCGAGTGCTGCAGCCGACACCAGCAGAGCCACCAACAACGCGCTCTTCATGACATCGTCTCTCTGCAACGCTTAGAATCAAAATTACTTCCTAATACGAACACGTATCGAACATATTATAACAAATGGCCTGCAAAAACTCTAAAATTCTTTATGTCAGTAGAATACACATCTGTAATTGTCATTTTCCATCACATCTGTACTTACCGAAAGAACGTGAAAGAAGTACCTATTGTATTTAGGAATTTTATGAAAAAGAAGTTTAGGTATTATGCTATGTACACACGCAGCCACTTTTAGACGCCAGCGACCCGCTGGCGATTTCAAAATCACACGTCCACACAGATTTTGACACGCAGTTTGTGTCGCTAGCGATTTCAAAATCCGTGTGTGAACATGAAATCGCCAGCGAGTCGCTGCGTGTGTACCTAGCATTAAAATTGCATTGCATTTGCATTGTTACCAAGGTGTTATCCAGAAACTGATTAGGTACAAGACGGCCCCGGGTCTCAAGGGTGCGCCGAACATATTTTACAGGAGCGCAGGCTCGCGTCATGTTGAGACGGACTCCAGGTAAAGTAACATAAAACGTCAAACATTTTTACCGACGTACCTATTCGTGCCGTTTTAAGTTAATAAACCCAAAGAATCAGATGTTTCATATACCTACTAAGCGAATTGCCCCGTTTTCACCTCCTTAAGGGTTGATTTTCGCAAAATTCTCTCTTAGTAGGTACCCTCGATTTAAATGGTTAGCTTTTGGAAGGCAAATCAGAGAACATTAAATAAAAAAAAGTTTGAATCTGTTTAGTATGACATATAACATAAAAGGGCTTAGGTACTGTGAGGATCTCAATGTTTTTTAAATATTTTGAAAAAAAGTAGTTAAAGCATTGATGAAATTATAAATTACAGGGAAACCTATAGGAAGTCTGTGGTCATAAAAAAACGTGATAAATCTCTCATTATCGTTCGTCCAAACTTACATTTGCAATTGGAATGTATGGGAAAACATGTTTTTCAACTACAATATTAAGTTAGTTCTTGGGATAAAGTCATCCCAACTACGGAACCCGTCATTGTGCGTGGTCCGAAATGAACTTGGCCGGTTTTTTATTGTATATACCTACCTACCAGCTTCCGCCCGCGGCTTTGCCCGAGTGGTATGTTGATAAAAAGTAGCCTATGTGCTTCCCCATGGTTCAAAGTATTCCCATACCTAGACGTACCAAACATCAAATGGACCAGCCGTTTCGTAGCTTAGTCGGAACAAACACAAAGACAAAGAAACAACATTTTTGTTAAAAGTACCGTAGGTATATAGGTATACCATACTTCATATGTCTTAAATATTCTCTGTAAGTATATATAAATAGAACTGTTATCATTATCTTTAACAAAATACCAAAGAAGTTTACAACAACAGGACCCTAAAAATAAATTAAAACTAAATTCAGGAATGAAATGTAAGAAATAGACACTCGAATACTTAAACAATTCAATTTATTGGAACTCTACACAGTAAAATAGTAATTTAACTCGAGACCACTTTCATCATCTCTAGCTGACAGGAAAAACCATCCAACCTTTCCCGCCGTTTTTCATCAAAGTTATCTATGGGTTGCCACAACTCCAAAAGCATCAAATGTTAAAACTGGCGATGTTGCAACCCACAAATAACATTAGTTAAATAGTCGATTATTGTGTATGCTAACAGAAAGGAATTAAACTACTGCGAAATCTAGTGTCACGACGTTGAATACTAGAAAGAGTAAGAAAGAGTTAAGAGTTACTTTCTACTAAGAGATACCTAATTATATATTTTTTGTAAAGTTAAAATTATGGCTGCTGATAAAACGATTTTATTCTATAAATGAATTTTCAATTATAAATTTCAAATCATAGGCTCTAGCCGGGCGTTTTAATATTGTACTGAATTCCATTATGACCCGCTGGTGATTTGAATTTGGAACCTAAACTGAGAAAATCGTTTGGAAACATCAACCAAAAAATGTACAGGTCGACCAGAGTTCTCACTTCATAGGTTTTAGTCGCCGTCGACCACTTTTTTTTTTTTTTGGGTGGGAAATCATCAAAATATGACCTCTCCCGCTCTGGGCTGAGCGGAAGGGCGTGTCCGACTTTTACTGACTAAAACCCACCCGTGTTCCTTCAGTTGCTGCCAGGGGCCACGGTATCTCTTTCGAACAACCCGCAGCCCCGGCGGCATGGGCCCTAGCGGACCCCGTCAGTTCGTGGTGACATCTCTTTGAGGCGCGCGTGGAACATAACGCGCCGCCGACCCGGGCCTGGTCCCTACCGGGCGGCGAGCTGCCCATTGCTCGCCGCCTGCAAGCCCGCGCTTACGGTGGCCGGGACTCGGCTGTTGACCCCCGTCCAGGGCGTCCCCTGCGGCGGCTAGGCGCGTGAGGGTGCAGAGATTGCCTCTCCCTTACGCGCTCCGCCTCCTCCTTCGCGAGCATTACTGCTTCGCAGAAGGAGGTCGCTCCGTACCATGGCCTGGACCAAAGCCGGATGCGAGAGATCGCCGCCACGAGGACACGGCGGGGCCCCGCCCAAGCCGGGCAGACCTCCACCGTATGCTCCAACGTGTCCTCCGGGCGATCCACGCAGTGGTGACACCCTGGCGTTTCCTCCCGCTTTATCCTGAACAGGAACCTCCCGAAACAACCGTGTCCGGTGAGGACCTGCGTCAGGCGGAAGGTGAGGGCGCCGTGGCGCCTCTCTAGCCGCTCCTCAAAGAGGGGACTTATCGCCGCTATTGTGGCGTGCCCACGCCGTTGACCCCCGCGTTTTATTGTTGGATTTTGAGCTGATGCTCCATTGACGATATTATTTATTGTTTTTAATGAAAATGCATGAGATAGATTAGAAAATTAAACAAAAAAACCCGACAGGCAGTAGGTATGTTATTTTAGTTCAATCTCAAATTTGATGCCACCAACTGCATTACACTGCTTGAAAAGTAAGCTATTATTATATATTACGTATAATTGAATATATACTATAATAATAACAATAACAACAATCTGTGGCCCGACTGTCAAGCTGACAGTAAAAAAAAATTACACCAATATTTTTTAATATTTTTAATTTAAATAAACAAATAATAATCTTTTGTTAAGTGTTCCTACTTACATCATTTTTATGACCGGAATTTAATACTACTATAATATGTATATCATAATGGCTCTAATAATAGACAGAAGAAATTTACAATGCTGACACGAAGTCGGGCACGACAACTCGAAACCACACACCCTACACCTTCGGGTTCGTCGCTCAGTTCCGCCTCGCAGCTGCCGGAACCTGCTCCAGACGTGAGTCCAGTGACACCGGCCGCTGCAGTTGCGTCGAGCTCGAGCGACGAATACTTTTCGCCGCCGACGACACCACCAGTACGTCGACGCGGAAGAGGCCGACCACCAGCCAGCTTAGGACTCCGAGGCCCACCGGCCTCTGATAGGGTACCCGCTGCCGGTGGAAGTGTGCAGCGCATGAGATGGACACAAACTGTCAATGAAAATGTCATGCGCGCATTCTTTGGGGCTACAGAGGGGGGAAGTAACTTGACTGCGTACCGTGGTCGGATGCTCTCTCTGTTTCAGGTGCTTGAGCCAGTTGTCAACGTGTCGACGCAACGACTGTTGGATCAGGTGCGGGTCATCCAGCGTAACCATATTGCTGGATGACGTTGTACTTGATCGACTACGCCTCGAATCACGGAATAGCCACGTTGCGCCTGCTTCGTCATTGGTCGCGGTGCGACTGCAAAATTTATCCAATTTTTCATCGCGACCCAACCGCGGTGATAAAGAGGATGATGATGAGGCTATATCCGTGAGTTCCCAGTGCAATGTAAGATTGAGGAGCGCTTTGGAGGATGCTTTCCGTGAGTACCGCTCGATTCCGACTGGACTCAGACCACGTTTACCTCGTTTGCCCATGCACAAGAAAAACAAGGCGCTGGTGTGTGTTCTAGACTAGCAGCTGTCAAATTACTTTAACGACAGCAAAGACCTCACCGATACCCATTCAATCTTGTACTGTGCGGCTGTTGCGGCATGTCGTGTGGCTCATGTCAAATTCCCGAACAGTGACAGAGCCACACGACCAAAACCAGCTGTACCAGCTTGGCAGTGCAGGATTGAGCGTCGTATCGGGGAGACTAGAGCACTCATCGGCAAGCTAATCTGCTTCAGGGAGGGCAATACTCGCCCTAGAGTGATGCGTTTTGTGAGGCGGGCGTTCTCGGGGACTGATATTAGTTCTCGAGATTATTTGTCCCGCGTCACAGAGCGTATCGATTTCCTGAAGCAGAAGATCTGTGCATGGGCAAACCGTATTCGTCGGTATAGGCGGAGAGTGGAGCGGTACACTCAGAATCGCACATTCCAGAGCGATGAAAGGTGGGTTTACAGAGATTGGGAGCGACCGGACCAATGTGTGACTGACACGGACCTACCAGATGATGACGCCATGTGTTCGTTCTGGCAAAACATCTGGTCGGTGCCTGTCAGTCAGGACTGGGAAGATCGAGCGAGCGTGCGAACTAATACCAGAAATGGGGCCACTTATCATCAGCCCCCAAGATATTGCTCGTGCAGTCCGTCCGTTGCCTAACTGGAAATCTCCAGGGCCGGACGGGCTGCACAACTTTTGGATAAAGTGGTTCCAAAGATCGCACGCCCCCTTGGCATCCCAGTTCCAGTCAGCCTTAGAGTCACGGTCGCTGCCCCAGTTCCTAACGACAGGAATAACCCACCTGCTCCATAAATCAGGTAGTACCGCGGATCCCAGAAATTATAGACTGATCACTTGTCTACCGACGTTCTATAAAGTTCTTACATCCTTTTGAGAGCTAAAAATAATAAACATATAGACACCAACTCCATCATGTCTGTCTCTCAAAATGGATGTAAGAACGGGTCCCACGGCACTAAGGAGCTACTTCTCATTGCTATGGCCATTAGCCAATAGGTTCGTCGTTCCCGAAAGGATCAGTCGACATGTTGGATAGATTATAAGAAGGCCTATGACTCGGTGCCACATACATGGCTCATGAGGGTGCTGGAGTTGTATAAAGTAGATACAACTCTGCGCACCTTCCTGATGACGTGTATGGGGCAATGGAGGACGGTCCTTCGCTATCCAGGATGTCGAAATATCCAGAGGAATAGCGAGCCGATAAGGATCGAGCGAGGCATATTCCAGGGCGACAGTTTGAGTCCGCTTTGGTTCTGCTTAGTCTTGAATCCTCTAAGCACGCTGTTGGAAGATTCAGGTCTAGGCTATCGGCTGAGGAAAGGTGGTCAGGTTATATCTCACCTCCTCTACATCGATGACCTAAAACTCTTTGCCCCCAACAATTTGCAACTGATGGAGGTACTGAAAATTACTGAAACTTTCAGTAGCGCCATCAGGATGGAATTTGGTGTGGACAAATGTGCGGTCATGCATGTAAAGCGAGGGGAGATCGTGGAATCCGTGGGAACCCAATTCTCGGATTCCACAAATCTTAGAGCCCTCTCCGCATCCGAAACCTATAAGTATTTGGGTATGTCGGAAGCGCTGGGCATCAATGTTACTGACATGAAGCAATCGTTGAAGGAGCGCTTCTTTAGCCGCCTGAAAAAAGTATTTAATAGTCTTTTATCAGGCGGAAACAAGGTGCGCGCCTTCAACGGTTGGGTCATGCCGGTTTTGATGTACTCTTTCCGCATACTCAAATGGACTCAGGCCGAACTCGACGCCCTGGATAGGAGGGTCCGTACGCTGCTAACTGCAAATCAAATGCATCACCCACGGTCATCGGTAATGAGGAGGTCGAGGCTTTTTAAACGCTAAGAACCTCCACAATCGCGAGATATGCAGTCTCAGGGAATATTTCCTAGAAACCGACGTGGGGATGCATCGAGATGTATCGCGGTGGACAAGGGCCTCACACCGCTCTCCTTAGGTAAAGAGAACTGGCGCAAACCAGTAGTGCTTGACACTAATGAACGCATGGAGGTATGGCAGAGTAAGGAGCTTCACGGACGCTTCTTTCGGGCCCTACATGGGCCCGATGTAAATCTACTAGCGTCCGTAGCCTGGCTGCGTTTCGGTGACCTCTTTCGAGAAACCGAAGGTTTTGTCTGTGCAATTATGGTTGCAAGTTATGATGACGAACAATTACCGGAGATTTATTGTGAAAGACGGCACGGTTGACATCTGTCGGGCATGCCATCGGCCGGGGGAATCAATCAGGCATATTATCTCCGGGTGTTCTCGTCTAGCTAACGGAGAGTACTTGCATAGACACAACCTTGTAGCTAGGATAATCCATCAGCAACTTGCTCTGAAATACAACCTTGTGGAATCGGAGGTGCCGTACTACAGGTATGTGCCCGACCCAGTTCTCGAAAATGGTAATATCACATTGTACTGGGATCGATCCATCTTCACTGACAGGACTAGTGTGTACAACATAAATGGTTGGGATACTGTCCTCTTAGATAGGCTACATAATAGCCTGTAGTAAAGAGAAACAGTGCCGCATCCCTCAAGAATGGAGAAATCAATTGTTTAGTGTTTAAAATTAAAAAAAATAATTATATTAGTTTTAATAACATAAAACAATTAATTATGGAATATGCCTGAAAGTATTAAAGTGTGCTGTGTGGGTGTATATGTGTGTGTGTGTCTGTGTGTTTGTGTTCTGAGAGTCTGCGTGAAGCGTGTACCTATACTTATGATAGTGTAAAAAAGATTCAGTGTGGAAGAAAAGATTCAGTTTCGTCATACGTTTTGTCTAGTAGGAAGGTGCGGACTGCTGATTTACATTCTTGAAATGATAAACAGTATACAGAAATATTTGCATTAATTTTGTTGTACAAGAAAGGTCCAAGATAATAGAAAATTTTTTTCGTAAAGGAGTGGCGGGGCTGTGGAAGGGAACAAATTAAATCTTTACGTCGTTTCTTAAGTTTAACACAGGGAGTAAGGTGATGTTGAAATAAGATTGCATGAAAAATAAACAACTGTCGTACATTAAGAACATTGCATTCTTTATATAACAGAGTGGTGGAGAATAAAATTGGACGAAAGGTTGCAATTTTTAATATCGCTCTGTGCGCAATTTCCAATGGAAGTAATGTGGTTTTAGAAGCACCACCCCAGCAAGAAATGCAGTAAGATAATATTGACTGACAGAGCGCATAGTAGACATTGCGGATTTGGTTAGCTACAATTCTAAGTGTTTTGAAAATAAACATCAACTTACGCACTCTGCCAGTCAAAACTTCCACATGGGCCTTAAAGTTTAAGGTATTATCAAAAATTACGCCCAGGTATCTAATACTATTTACAGACTCTATATTTGAGCGCAGTTACAATTTAGTGTAGTTTGTGTGAGACATGTTTTGTGAGCTGTGAGTGTTAGATTATTTTTTGGCTGGGATAATGAACTAAAAGAAAAAGTGATATATTTAGTTTTGCTTGTGTTGAGTGTTAGGGTGTGAGCCAAAAGCCAGTCAAGGGTGGAGTCGAGACTCCTTTGAGCTTTAATTTGAAGTTCTGACCATGAGTCTGGGGAGAAAGTTATTGCGGTATCATCTGCATAAGTTACAATACTAGAATTTGGAATAGGTACTTAGATTGCAGAGGTCATTGATAAAAACCAGAAACAGTGTAGGACCAAGAATACTCCCCTGTGGCACCCCATACTCAATAGGAAGCTCGTTACTAACGGAGTTTCCTATTTTAACCACTTACGTTCGACCTGTGAGGTAACTTTGGAACAACTTGAGTTGTGGACCTCTGACACCTATGTTTTCGAGTTTTTGTAGAAGGGTTTTAATGGGAACGGTATAAAACGCTTTCGCGAGGTCTAAAAATACTGTAAGTACTTTTTTATTATTATTAAGGTTTGAAACAATAGAAGTAGTCAATTCGTTTACAGCGTCAGAGGTGGACTTTTTTACGCGAAAACCGAATTGCTGTGGTGAAATAAGATTAAAGTTCTGTAAATAAGCTCTCAGCCTCTTATTAATGAGGCGTTCCATTACTTTGGACAGAGCACTTAGCACTGCAATTGGTCGATAATTGATAACTAAGTTCCCATCGGCACCATTGAAGATGGGATGAATAACAGCCCTTTTTAATGATGTGGGAAAGACAGAGGTCTGAAAAGAGAGATTAAAAATATGGCATATAATAGGTGCCAGAGTACCAGAGTACCTTTTCAAAATGGTAGGTGAGATCCCGTCCCAGCCAGTTGCTGCAGTAGATCTTAAAGAGTTGATAGTTTTCAGGATCTCATCATTGACGGTTTCTTCGAGGACAAAGGAAGACAAACTGGTAGGAGTCTGTGATGAGGTCGTTTGTGATGGTTGCTCAGTACTTCCAGTGATTTTATCGGCGAGCTCCTTTCCGATGCTAACGAAAAAATCATTTACTTTGTTAATTGAATCAATTGGGGAATGTGAATTAGGTAATAGTTGAGTAGACGAGTGCTTTGATTTGATAGAGTAAGTTATGTTTTTTATTACAGTCCAGAGCGCCTTAGAATTTTCCTGCATTTTTTAGTTGTTCGCTGTCGTATTGCCTTTTGGCTTTTTTAGGAGTTTAGTACAGAAATTTCTGTAACGTCTAAAGGTCATATGGAGGATTTCGTTGTTTGGTGACACTTTAAGCCTTTTGTGAAGTGTATCTCTGTTGCGAATACATCTCAACAAACCAGGTGTTATCCAGGGTTTGAGTACCCTTTTCCTCGCTGGCTGTATTAAGGTGGTTGAGTTCTCCGCCATAGCTAATACGGATAAGTTTACTAATTTATCCGTAGCCGAATTTGCATATTTTATTGCTAGAATAGGGGTGAAATCCATCTGTTGGAAAGATTTGTCTAGGCTTTCAAAATTGATTTTTATTAAAAGTTAGCTGTCTGTTGTGCGCACTTTTTTAGTTTTGATAAATGCTAGGGAGGAGTAGTGGTAGGGTTTAATAGTTGTCTAAGATACTGACCGAGTTCACCATGTCAGGCCTGGATAATAGGTTGTATGTAAGCACGTATGAGATATGTTGAATGGAAAGTGAGCGCGTTATGTGTGATCTGGAGAGACATGAGTAGTAGGTATAGAGTATAAATGTTTGAGTAAGATAATGTGAGTGTGAGTTAAAACTATTTAACATTAAAAACATATACAAGCGAACGTTACTAATATTACAATATTCTAAGATAATTATATATTTATATAAGATGAAAAAAATAGGTTAAGTTGAAAACATGCTAGCGCGATTAATAATATTAATAATAATAATAATAATAATTGATTGAAAATTACTGAAACTTTCAGTAGCGCCATCAGGATGGAATTTGGTGTGGACAAATGTGCGGTCATGCATGTAAAGCGAGGGGAGATTGTGGAATCCGTGGGAACCCAACTCTCGGATTCCACAAACCTTAGAACCCTCTCCGTCGACGAAACCTATAAATATTTGGGTATGTCGGAAGCGTTGGGCATCAATGTTACTGACATGAAGCAATCGTTGAAGGAGCGCTTCTTTGGCCGCCTGAAAAAAGTATTTAATAGTCTTTTATCAGGCGGAAACAAGGTGCGCGCCTTCAACGGTTGGGTCATGCCGGTTTTGATGTACTCTTTTGGCATACTCAAATGGACTCAAACCGAACTCGACGCCCTGGATAGGAGGGTCCGTACGCTGCTAACTGCAAATCGAATGCATCACCCACGGTCATCGGTAATGAGGCTGTATATCCCGCGAAAATGTGGAGGTCGAGGCTTTTTAAACGCTAAGACCCTCCACAATCGCGAGATATGTAGTCTCAGGGAATATTTCCTAGAAACCGACGTGGGGATGCATCGAGACGTGGTCGCGGTGGACAAGGGCCTCACCCCGCTCTCTTTGGCTAAAGAGAACTGGTGCAAGCCAGTAGTGCTTGATACTAATGATCGCATGGAAGTATGGCAAAGCAAGGTGCTTCACGGGCGCTTCTATCGGGCTCTTCATGAGCCCGGTGTAGGTTTCTTAGCGTCCGTATCCTGGCTACGTTTTAGTGACCTCTTCGAGGAAACTGAAGGTTTTGTCTGTGCAATTATGGACGAAGTTATCTTGACGAATAACTACCGGAGACATATTATGAAGGACGGGACGGCTGACGTGTGTCGGGCATGCCACCGTCCGGGTGAGTCCATCAGACATATTATCTCTGGTTGTTCTCGTCTGGCTAACAGCGAGTACTTGCACAGGCATAACCAAGTAGCCAGGATTATTCACCAGCAACTTGCTTTGAAATATAAACTTGTCGACTCTGAGGTACCATATTACAAGTATGTGCCCGACCCAGTTCTCGAAAATGACCATGTCACGTTGTACTGGGATCGGTCTATCATCACTGACAGGACTGTTGTCGCCAACAAACCTGATATAGTGGTGATAGATCGATTAGTGCGCCGCGCAATGATTGTTGATGTTACCATTCCACATGATGGGAACCTCGTGAAAGCTGAGAAAGATAAACAAATCAAATATCTTGACTTAGCACACGAGGTTGTTGACATGTGGAATGTGAGTTCGACTGTCATTGTGCCGATTGTCGTATCGGCCAATAGCCTGATGGCCGAAAGCCTCGATCAACATCTATCGAGGCTCTCGTTAGGCGCTTGGATCAAGGGCCTGATTCAGAAGGCAGTACTCCTCGATACGGCTCGCATTGTGAGGAGGTATCTCTGAAGCCCTAACGACCGGTAGCTTGGACCCTGCTCCCGAGACCGGTGGATCACTGTTTTTTTATATTTTTAAATGTTTTTTATTTTTTGTTTTTATACTAATATTTAAAAATCTATTTCATATTTCATATTTCATATTTTCATATTTATTTATTTGCGTACCATAATGTGTATACAGGTGTTACATAAGGCTTAAAGCTAAAGGAACAGTTATGGACCCTGTTAGGGCACAGCAACATTTAAGGTATAATTAAACTTTGAAAAATACAAATTAAAAATTAAATTTAAATTTAAATTTAAAAACATAAAAAGTAACATAACACTTCTTATAAAATCATAACATTTATAGTTTTTAAAGTCACTAATTTAAAAACTACTTTCAATATTTATATTTTAGAAATTATTTTAAGTTTTATGAGATCATAATAATATATTTTCTGTTGTATCTAAGTATTCAAATGTATAGTATAGTTCGAAATTATCATTATATTAATATTGTTATTTAATTATGGTATATTATTTATGTATTAATATTATAATTATATATTTTTAATGTTCGGTGTTTAAGAGAGGGGATAATTTTATTTTGGAATTGATTTGTCATCTAAAAACTCTTTTACTGAATAATATACCTTGGATTCCAGAAGTTGTTTACATTTATTAATAAATATATGTGTTTTATTTAGTTCTCTGATGTTATTCGGTAATTTATTATAAATTTTTATGGACATAATTAAAGGGCTGGTTGAGTGCATTTTGAGTCTGGATTGAGGTTTGTTTATTTTGTTTTTGTTATGTCGCAAGGTGTATCTTGTTTGTGTTTCTTCGCAATAAGTGTAAAAATCTGGGTGTTTTCTGACAAATTTACACATTTCCAAGATATATAAGCAAGGGAGTGTGAGTATTTTATGTTTTAGGAAGTGTGGTTTGCAGCTGTCTGTGTGTTCTATGTTTGTTATAATTCGGATTAGCTTCTTTTGTAAAATAAATATGGTTTGTGAATCTGTACTATTACCCCACAGCATGACCCCATAGCTGAGCCATGCCTGGGCATATGCATAGTATGCGACTAGTGCTGTTTGCAGGTTGGTAGTTTTTTTAAGTTCGCGTAGGGCATATGCGAAAGTTGATAGTTTAGCTCGTATTTTCTGTACATGGGATTTCCAGTTTATGTGGGTATCTATAGACACACCGAGAAGGGTAAATTCGTTTACTTGCTCAAGTTTATGATTATTAAACATGAAATTTAATTTTAATTGGGATTTTTGATGGGGATTAAAAGTAATTAATTTTGTTTTTGCGAAGTTGATTTCAAGATTATGGTTATCCATCCAATTTGAAGCTGTAGAAAGAAGTGAGTTTAACTTAGCATTTATGTTGTAATCATTTTTGCATGAGGTGAGTAAGGAGATATCGTCCGCAAATAGAACACATGGTTCGTTTATAATTTTAGGAAGGTCGTTTATATAGATTAGGAACAAAAGGCAGCCTATAACACTGCCTTGGGGAATTGATGCATTAACTGCTTTACTGTCAGATCTCATTTTAATTATTTCATTTGTGTTTTTGTCAAAATATTCAATTTCTACTAGTTGTTCCCTGTCCTTTAGATATGATGTGAACCATTCATGAGCTTTTCCTCGTATACCTATCCCATGTAACTTGTCTAATAGTATTTTAAATTGAACCTTATCATAGGCTTTGGTCATATCGAGCAGCATACCTACGGCGTAGTTTTTATTATTAATAATAGTTAGGGCCTCTTGTACGTACTTATATACTGCTAGCGTTGTTGATCGGTTTTTACGGAAACCGTTTTGGCAGTCGTCAAGTAATTTATACTTTTCGCAAAAAGAGTAAACGCGGTCACACATAGCCTTTTCGAAGATTTTTGACGCAGCTGGCAGCAGCGCAATAGGGCGATAGTTATTAGGGTCAGTTTTGGAATTTTTCTTGTGTATAGGCTTTATAAGTGAATTTTTAAGTTCTTTGGGAAAAGCTCCCTCCTCAAATGATTGGTTGATTAATTTATAAAAAGGTAGGGTTAGTTCGTCTGCACATTGCCTAAGTAGAAATGGGGGGAGTTCATCAACTCCATAGCTCTTTTTATTTTTTAAATTCTTTATAAATCTATTAACTTCATAGGGATCGACAGGGCTGAGGAACAAGGTGTTCTCTGTGGGGCACTTAGCAGGGGCTCCTTTTGCTTGTGATATGTTTCCTCCAATAGAAGCAAAGAAGTCATTAAAAATATTAGCTATTTGCTTAGGTTCTGTTATTATGTTGTTATTTTCATGTAGTTTTATGTTATTCTTTTCTGTTTTTATTAATTTATTCGTTATTTCATTAATTATATAATAATATATATTATAATAATATATATATAATAAAATAAGACAATTAAATAAATAAACAAAATAATAATAACATACATATACATATATCCCGATACCGGTGGGCTACTATATTTTATATTTTTAAATGTTTTTTTTTATCCTTTTGTTTATAAAAATATTTAAAAATGTAATTTGTAAGTATTTAAATGAAATAAAGGAGATAATAATAAAATAAGACAACTAAATAAATAAACGACATAATAATAATAATATGTTTATTCATTAAAAAAAAATACAGATAGTTACAGAATCAATGGGTAAATGGTTATACATTTATTATGTTAGGTTTTGTTGTAAATCTGTAACAAAGTCTTTAAAACCCTGCCTCTCAAACTAGGTTATAACCTGTATTTTGAGAAACTGTTGGGCCACAAAAAATTTTATCCACTATTACTGTACAACAATTAATGAACAGTGTCGTTCTACCGCTGCAATAATTTATGTGATTCTGTTTTGACGTATGTATATGTCTGTTAGGGTGTGTGAGCATGTCAAGGTGATTTTGTGTGTGAGTGTGTGTATGTGTGAAAGGTGGGGTGGGAGGGGGTGGTGCATGCGCGCATGTTTAAATGTGTATGTGTATCGAATCAGAATGCGTGAGAGATTAGGTGATGTATGTTAGTAGAGACTCCGTGTAGGCATAGTCCGTCTCTAGTAGCCACTCTTTTACTCTAGTTTTTACCGTGTGTGTGTTTAGTTTTATGATTTTTAATTCTTTATTAATTTTATTGTAAATATAATTACTTAGAATATAAAATTGATGCGTTGCGAAGGCGGTTTATGTTGATATCCACTGATAAGTTGTAGTCGCTTATTTAGATTTGGCGGTGGCAGCTGAGCATGAGTTCTTAGAATCGATCGAAGCCCGAAAAGCTGACGCACCGTAAGGACTTTGCAGTCAGAATACAGTTCAATTGTTGGAAATCTGTAGGGTTTCCTAGTCATTACCTTGAGTATGGCTCTTTGCGCTCTTTCTACTCTTCACATTTTAGTTTTTGCTGCACCGCCCCATGCAGTAATACAATATCCAATAACAGATTGGCAAAGAGCATAATACACCATCTTCAGAGTGTCAAGTTTGGCCGACTCCCTCAGTGACTTATAGACGTGTATAAGACGTGTTGTTCTTGTGGTAAGGGCGTCAATCTGTTTGTCCCATCTTAGTCCATCATCAATCTGAATTCCGAGATATTTAATATTGTCAGATCTGGTAAGGGTTGGACAGTTACAAGAAGCTAATGAATTTAAACATGAGTGGGCTGCAATACTAAAGGTATGAGACGGTCTCCTGTTACATCGGGTTGCGAATGGGATGTAATTGGATTTGGTTAAGTTGAGTGTCAGAAGGTTAGAGTTTAGCCATTTCATTATTTTGGACAGGGCTTCCTCTGCAGTAGTCTTAACCATGTCCCAAGTAGGAGCATAAACGAGGATCGCGGTATCATCCGCGTACGCGTAGATGTCACAGTTAGGCAGTTTCACCCTGCAGAGGTCGTTCACGTAGATTTGAAAGAGTGTGGGGCCGAGTATACTACCTTGGGGGATGCCATACGTTATTGGCTCCTCGTCACTATAATAAGTATCCACCTTGACAAGCTGCGTTCTATTATTGAGGTAACTTTTAAAAATTTCAAGTGGTATTCCACGCACACCAATACGTTCCAGTTTGTCAATAAGTTTGGGAACAGAAACCGTGTCAAAGGCTTTAGAAAGGTCCAGACTAATCCCCAGGCATTTTGTTTTACTGTCTAGCTTCCTGGCAACCTGTTGCGTAAAGTCTAAAACCGCATCTTCTGTCGACACACCTGTACGAAAGCCGTATTGGTTTTCGGCAATGATGTGGTGTTTGTCCAGGAAGTTCCTTAGTGAATTTGCCAGGATCCTCTCCAGCATTTTGGAAAGGGCAGTCAAGACAGAGATTGGCCTATAGTTATTGACACAACTTCTGTCCCCTCCCTTGTGAATTGGGTGTATTATTGCCTTTTTCAGAGCATCCGGAAATACACCCGTTTGAAGGCTGCGATTACAGAGAAATGTTATAGGGGGAACCAATACATGTCGGCATGCTTTTAACAATATGGATGAGATCCCATCCCAACCTACGGCGCAGTCATGACGTAATTGCAAAATGAGAGATTCCACTTCTGTTTCATCCACTTCCAACAGGGCAAGAGAACTCCCAGTTGTGTTATGAGTACTGTTTTTAATTTGAGTAGTAGGAGATTGATCACCTGTTGCTGTTGTCTGTCCAGGTGCCTGTGACACAATTTGTGCAGCCAAATTTTTACCTACATTACTAAGGAAGTGATTTACCTCGTTTAAGGAAGATTTAGGATCGTCTCTTAATTTGAGCAGCTCTGAAGGGCTTATATGAGTCTTTTGCGTGTTTGTTATTTGTTTAATTGTGTTCCATAAGATTTTGGGATTATTTCTTGCTTTTTCTAATTCTGTCGTTTCGTAAGCTATTTTTAATCTTCGAAATAAGTTATTACAGAAATTCCTGTAGCGAGTATACGTTGTTTTCAGGATTAAGTTATCAGGAGCTTTTTTTGTTTTGATGTGCATTTTATCTCTATTTTTTATACATTTTAATAGACCAGGGGTCATCCATAGCTTAATTGTTCTTTTTTTGCCTGGGAATTTTAACCTGTTTTGAATGTTTTGTAATTACTCGTTTACGTCATCAATTTGGTATATTATCGTAAAGTCCGTGTTTCTAGCTCAACAATAACGGCTTCGTAATCTAGGCGGATGATGACAACATTATTAATTTTCCTTGTTGGACTAAAGTGAGCTATCGATAAAAGAACCGGCTTGTGATCCGTAACATGAGATTTCAATACAAGTGTGGTGGATCGATAGTTAGATTTGAGGAGCAGGTGATCAATACAGTGCTCCAGTCGAGTAGGGAATAGGTGGGTCGGCATCAGTTCATACGAGGCGTTGATTGTAAGGTATTCGAAGCTTTGGTCGTTACTACAACTTGGACTTATATCTATATTTAGATCAAGGACAAGGACGGTAGTAGGGCTGGAGGATATTTTCTGATACACATTACACAGACTTGTCGTGAAACAACAAAACAACAGTTTGCCAGCATTTTTTTTATTCAATCTTTTCGAGACTTGTTCATTCAATGAAAATAAATGAGGGTACTTTTTAACAAATAAACAAACCTCAAAAATATACAGACACGGGAGTGGGAGAATTTTTAATTCTCTAAATAATGGTCGGCAATGGTCTAAATATTCTGCTCCACTCATGGCTCGGATACATTTTTTTTGTACTTTAAACGCTCTGTCGACGTCCACTGAATTACCCCATATAACTAGACCGTAACGTAATACTGATGAAACATAACCATGATATGCATTTAGGACTGTTTTTTTACTGGACACTAGTCTCAACTTGCGAAGAGCATATACAAACTTATCAAGCTTACTGCATACTCTTTCCACATGTTCCTTCCAATTCAGTTTGTTGTCAATTATTATAATGTTGTATCGTCAGCAAATTGAATACATTCACACTTTAGGCATTTAATGAGGTCATTTATACATAATAAAAATAGTGGCGGACCTAGTATGCTTCCCTGTGGAACGCCAGAATGATTAATTTTTAATACTGAGCACTATGTTTTACTAGTATTTTTTTCTACTCTAGAAATAACAGTTTTCTGTTGGCGATCAGACAAATAGCTTTTAAGCCAATCGTGCGCCTTGCCTCTTATTCCATACTTCTCCAGTTTGTGGAGTAGTCGTTTATGTGAGACAAAATCAAATGCCTTGCTCATGTCTAGGAATACCGACAATGCAGACATTTTTTTATTAAGAGCCTCAGTGATTAATCTCACTAAGGAGAAACAGGCTAGAGTTGTTGAACAGTTTTTTCTAAAGCCAAACTGAGTCTCCACAATCAAGTTATATTTAGTTACAAAGCTATTTATTCTGTCATGCGTTGCTTTTTCAAAAATCTTAGCAAAGATTGGAATCAGTGTGATGGGCCTATAATTACCCATATCAGAACAGTTACCCTTTTTGTATAATGGTTTAATTATAGACTCTTTAAGTTTCGTTGGGAAAATACCTTCTTCAAATGAGAGATTTATTAGGTAAGCAAGTGGGGATGCTATAATTTTTGCTCTTAATTTAATTATTGTAGTGGTTTCTTCATCATGTCCAGTAGAATTGGTGTTATTTAATGAATTAATTAATTTAATAATGTCAATTTCATTTACAGGAGTCAAAAATAAAGTATTTGGGTTATTGTCAATGTCAATGTTATTTACGTTATAATTATTATTGTTAGATTTTTGTGTCAGTTCGATAAAATAGTCATTAAATTGGTTACATATGGCATAAGGATTAGTAATTTTCTTTTCACAGATTATTAATTCATGTAAGTAGTTGTTGTTATTTGGTTTGTTAGAGTTATTTTTTATGATTGACCATGCCGCTTTACATTTATTTTTAGCATTATTTAAAAAATTGTTGTTGTTTATCTGCTGTGATTTTGATATGCATTTTTTTAAGATCTTAGTGTAATTGCGGTATTTTTTCTTGTGGTAGCATTTACTTATAGCATCGTGTTGATATGCGTAATATCTAGCTCTCTTCTTTATACATGATATTTTTAAACCTCTACTAAGCCATTTGTTTTTAATAGGCTTATTGGTTTTTTTGATGAGTATTTCGGGAAAACACAATTTATAAAAGAGCGTGAACAAGTCGTGGAATATATTAAATGCTTTATTGCAGTCTGTCTCCTCGTACATTTCACTAAAACTTAAGGCTGCTAAACAATCTAAAATGATGTCAAGGTTTATTTTTATCATTCAGTTCAATTCAGCAATACTTGAAGTTGGTTAAAGTTTTTGTTTACGCTACGTATGTTTAAATGTAGTACTTATATTTATATATATTACTTTCAGTTGAGTTGATGTATTTGGGACAGTCTCTGGGTTACAGTTAAAGGAGTTTCCGAAATTTATCTGGTCCGGTCATTATTAATATTGTTTATGATAGCCATTTATAACATTTAGAGTATTAATAAAAATTCGAACATTAAGCAAATCATTTTGTAATTATATCTATAGTTGGAGTCTTTTATAGTGTTACTGCGCTCTTTTGTATTGGATGTTTTGTGTGTTAATATGCGATTGTATTTTGTTGTTATGCGTGAGTTGTGTACATTAAAGATAATATTGTATGTTGATCTTGCGTGATGTGAGTACCTATGTGTAAAGTTTGATAACTATGTTTGCAAAATAAAAAATAAATAAATAAAGAATGTACTTATACAACAAAAATCAGCGATAAGGCCACAAGTTTAGCTAGTCAGATACTAATGCTGGTCAAATCTTGAAGACATTTTTCTGATTGTATTAGTAGCTGCTTGTCCCCTACTTGTTTACGAAGGAATATGTTTCCATTGCTTATCCAGCAGAAAGTGAAAGATTAAGAGTCATGCATCATTAGGGTGAGACGTTTGCAGCAGTTGTTGATCATTGCTAAGTTGCGAGATTTGCAGCAGGTGTTGATGATGATATGATGAGAACCTCGTGAAAGCCGAGAAAGATAAACAAATCAAGTATCTTGACTTGGCTCGCGAGGTTGTCGACATGTGGGATGTGGACTCAGCGATCATTGTGCCGATAGTCGTGACAGCCAATGGCTTAATAGCCAAGAGCCTCGACCAACACCTGAGGAGGCTCTCGTTGGGCAGCTGGATCAAGGGCTTGATTCAGAAAGCGGTACTTCTGGACACGGCTCGCATTGTCAGGAGGTTCCTCTCTCTGGAGCCCTGACCACCGGTAGCTTGGACCCTGTTCCCGATGCCGGTCAGCTACTATTTATTATACTTTTAAATGTTTTTATACTTTTTATATTATTTGAGATTCCAATATTTAAAAATATAATTGATATGTTTACTTTTAAATAAAGGAAATAATAATAAGTAATAATAATAATAAGTATTTATTTTCTCACCACAATAAACATTACAGAGATTGTTACACATGATATATTATTTGGTTTAATTTACTGTGGGAGACTGGTGCCTAAGCTAGGCTTTAAGGGCCTGTATTTCAGGTCACCAGGTCTCCGCCCTCTAGCAGTTCGATACATTGCATGATAATCATAGTAAAAGTGATTTAACAAATTTTGAATTAGGAGGTTGTATAATAGCTTTTAGAGTCTGTAGTTTAACATAAGGTGTTTAAAAAATAATAATAATAATAAATGAATGGAAAAAACAAAATAGACAAAAAAACCCAGCGTTCTTCCTCCTCTCTCCTACTTGATCTATGCTGTGCCCGACAGGGTCCATAATTATGACTAATTTAATTATTTCCTACTATGTATATACATTATGGTACGCAATAAAGAATTGAGAATTGAATTGAATTGAATTGAAAAACAGAGAAACAACAAAACAAAAAAAAAGTGTTTGTATACTGTTAAAATTGTCAGAAAACATAAAGTAGTGAGGACTCAGTGTATCGTGTGTGTATGTGCGAGAGTGCGTATGTGTGTGTGTGAGAGGGTGTGGATGAGGGTTTAATAAATAGCAGTTGGTATACATTAAGTCATACTGGTAAGTAGTTTTTCGGTGTCAACATAGTTGAGCCCCACGTGGCAAGCTTCTTTTTACATTGTCCTTTATTAAGGTTAAAAATAGGTTGAGTTTTATTGATTTTGTTGTACAAGAATTGGACGTAGTTATGCAAAATGGATCCAACCCACAAAAACCATTTTTTGAGTTACTGTCATAAATGGCATTTACACAACAAACTTTGAATATGCAAAAAATATCCAAGCCGCAAAGTATCTTTTTTCTAATAAAATACACAGACGTTAATGATACCAACAGAATATTGTGCATTATTGCAGAGTTAAAATAGAACCATGTGTCATGGTAACCTAGATAAGGGGTTAAGAGACCGGAAAAAAAGATCCAAACTACATTGAATCTGTATGTTAAATCGATTTTTTACTATAGAACAGGAACCATGTCATTTGGATCTATTTTGCAAATTAGTATTTTGGTAAGAATTATAAAATGCAAAAAAGAACCACAGCGCATGGTTCCGAAATAATTTTGAAAAGTGTTTTGTAAATTAGATTCATGCACTATGGTTACTTTTTGTACAAATAAATTTCTTTACTTGAGGGAACCATGTTGCATGATTCCTAAAAACTTATATAAAATAAAGAACCACGATATTTGGATTGTTTTTGACTAATACTAAAAATTAATTTAGTGTAGATGGACAAAATAAAAACTTACTAATAGGGTTATTTATATTAAATTATTAAAAAAAAACATAAATTGATCAATAAAAGTGCAAGTGAAATCACCTTATCGATTATTGTTACCATACATAAAAAAATTCTATCACTAGTTGAGAGAAATAATTCCCGCGAATTTCATTGTCATTCTCTCATTCTTCATTGCTATTTTGAAGTCAATACGTGCAGAGAGTGTGAAAGTGTTTGAAAGCAAGATGGACAAAATAAATAATGTTTTAAAAAGTGCAAATTTAGGTTACGACGAAGATGATGAAGACTCGTCAGGTGAGTGGAATAAAACTTATTAAAACTTAAACTTAACCTAAAAACAACTTGCAAAGTTTAGTGAAAACCACTCCGGTGTTCCATCTCACACCTACGCCGGGGGTCGCGGTAACGTACGATCCTTCCGCAACCCCCGACTGGTGCCGGCCCGCCACCGCGGGCCTCCTCGGGTCAGGGGGGGGAGTGAGGTGTTAGACTCCCCCCGCGACGTCTAAGAGGGGCGCGCGTGGAACACTACGCGCCGCCACCTCGGGTCCTGATGTGTGGGGGGCAACGGAAGTCCCCGAGTCCGTCGCCCCTGGTCCCATTTAGGGGGGCTGGAAGAGGGCGTTGTCCGCCCTCCGCCGACGCCCGGTGCGCCTGCTGTGGGCCGGGTGAGTGGACGAGATCTCCCTCTCCCTTTCCGCAGCTTCCTTCTGCGAGACGACTGTTTCGCAAAAGGAAACCACCGCGTCCCAGGATTCTTCGCTGCCGACCATCGACTTGACCACGGCCGGCAGCGACAGGTCACTGCTACTTCTGAGATGAGGGCACGGCGTGGCTCCTCCCAGGCGGCACACTCTGCCAGCGTATGCCGCACCGTGTCCTCCCGGCAGTCGACGCAGTGGTGATACCGGGCGTCCGGCTCCCTGTTTATGCGACACAGGTACTTCCCGAAGCAACCATGCCCCGAGAGCACCTGCGTCACCCGAAACGACAGGGAGCCGTGCCTCCTCCCGAGCCAGCGCTCGAGCACCGGCCGGACCGCCTCGATGGTGACGAGGCCAGCGGTAGGGCGTGTAAGCCTGTCCCGCCATTCCGCCACCAAGACCTCGCGAAGCTGAGACCGACGCAGCTCCATGTGTCGCTGCATCGGTCGCTCACCCCGCGCCCTCGCTTCCTCGCGTCACCGATACAATGACGCGAGTACTTTCACCTCGAGGTCCCAGGGCGGGGATCCAGCGAGTACACAGGCCGCCTCGTAGGAGATCGTGCGATATCCCCTGATGACTCTGACGGCCATCGCTCTCTGCGGTTTCCGCAATATTGCGATACTGCCGGCCGTCAGGTCAGAGGCCCACACCGGGGCCCCATACAGGGCCATCGATCGCACGATCCCCACATAGAGCCGCCTACAGGCGGCGCTCGGGCCCCCCAGATTGGGAAGCAGCGTTGATAGCGCTCCAGCCGCGCCCAACAACTTGGGCGCCAGCCGCCGGAAGTGGGGTCCGAATTCCCACCGGCTGTCGAGCACCAATCCCAGGTACTTCATGGTAGACTCGACAGCGATCCGAGCCCCCCCGACCACGATGTGTGAGCCGGCGGCGGCGCCCGCTGGAGGCCATGAAACACCATGGCCTCCGACTTGCTGAGGGCCACCTCCAGGCCTAGGCGACGTATGCGGCCCACCACCTGTGAGACCGCAGCCGTCGCCAGCAACGCTGCCTCCCTGTGCGAGCTCCCCTGGGCAGTGACCAGCGTGTCATCCGCATAGCACGTTAGGTCTACCCCCGGTCTGAGCTCGCCCCTCAGCACGCAGTCGTACCCGACGTTCCACAGGAGCGCGCCTAGGACCAAGCCCTGCGCCGAGTTATGGGTGTACAACTTGGGAGTACACACAGGAACTAACGACCAAGCCTACTGTTACGTGTGGGTGGAAGGAGAAGCGGGCTGGGGATCGCAAGAAGTAGGTTCTTTCCTTCTTAGGCATACGTTTCAAAACCTGAAGCCAAATGTAAAAAAAATAATATTATGGAGCAATTCATGTGGAGGACAGAATCGAAATATTAAATTAGTTCTAATTCTAAAAGCGCTATTAAATGATCATCCATCTCTGGAAGAAATAAGTTTCAGATTTTTGGCGTCAGGACACAGTTTCCTTCCAAACGATAATGATTATGCAAAAATAGAATGCGCTTTAAAGCTGCACCAAAGAATTTACCTACCTGAAGATTACATATACATAATGAAACACTGCAAAAAAAAAAGCCATTGCAAGTGCATAGAATGGATAAAACAGATTTTGTAACATCTTCTGAGCTGGAAAGTATTATCACAAATAGAAAAAAAGCAGTTGACGGAACGAAGGTCTCATGGTTGAAGACGAAAGAGATTGTTTTAAAGAAAAATGAAATGTTTACCATATATATGAGGTCAAGCTACGAAGAAGAATTTAAAGAAGTAAATATTTAAAAAAATGCTCGTGGGAGGCAAAGAAATATCACAAAGTTGTTGCTGAAACCTATGTGGCCTACTGGCAAAGCAATACCAGGTCCTAAATTAAAGGACCTGAAAAGTCTGCTTCACCTTATTCCACAAGATGCAAAAGGGTTTTACCAGAACTTAACGGCAGATGCCGATCTATTAGATGAAGTCGATGGATTTTCAGGTGAAGTTGATTTCGAAGTTGAAACAGATACTTTCGTGTCTGATCATGAAGAAAACTGATTTTTGTTTTGTAACTATGTTTTTTATTACTTTTAATTAAATACCTTTAATATTCTTATAAGTGTTTTATTGCCTAAACTTAAAACAAAAAGATCCATCCCACATTTTTAATATTGTAAAAAAGATCCAAAGACAATTTTACTGAAAAAAAGTATATATATTAACATGAAACTTATTAAAACAATACTATACAAGAAGTAGATAACAATACCCAATATTTAAGAGGAATTCGAAAACAAACTACAGTCTTGTTTTTTTTTCATTACAGATTTTATTAATCAAATTGTTTTTTTATTTCTACAGTTAAAACTAATATATACTATATACAATTATATACAAGTATAAAATACGAAAAAATATAGAAAAAGGCAGGAGCTCATTGGGCATCAAAAAATTCGTCCGCATCACTGTCAATGGGATAAGTGCCCAAAAGGCTGGCAGCATTACCACGTTGGATGGCAATGCTGATTCTTTGGGCTAAGAATAGGCCAGCCTTCTGGTCACGTGAAGAGTCAACCAACCGCTTGGCGATGTCCCGAAAAATTCGATGAGCACTCGGACCCCAGGGCCTTAGTGTTTCAACCCCAAACGGCTCAAACATATAGCTCCCAATAAGGTTGTTATATTTGCGCCGTTTGAGGTTTTCTGCTCCTGTAGCAGCCGCCCCAGCACAGCCCGCCGTGCTAGGAAGATGGGATGGCGCGAGGGTGTCAACACAGGTTGCATCCCACACCAAAGGCCTACCCAACTTCCAAGGCATTATGGTCATTCCATCGGGCCTCTTTCCATCGTCGCGTGCCAAGCCATTGGGTTCTAAAACAGCTGGCACCCCGGCGGAGACAAGAGCCCGACGGATGATGTCGTTAATGCTGGCGTGCCTTGCCATCCGTCCAGCGCTCTTGCTGCAGGATAGGCCATGGTGTCCGAGGTAGTCGACTGCTTCACCGCATTGACAGCGATGTGGAGCTACGCAAGGAGCGCCCAGACGCAAACATGTAGCGAGCCGGAATGTAGTGTCACCCAGCATAGTGCCTATATTGGGTGACGGTAGCGCCTGAAGCCAGAGGCCTGACTCCCATTCACCCACAGCCAGCAGGCGGGCACGCTCAGCAGTATTGGTGGACGTATTAATAAGTTTATTCCGTACCAACCTGCAGAGCGGCTCATCCCACTGTCTCTGGGAAGACGGGTTCTCGGGCTGAACCGTGTCCGGGCAAGCCACTTTCCAGGCGTTCACCGCGTCGGTCAAGCACGGCACTTCAGAGTCAACCTGAGCAGGAACCAAGATTCGTGTGGTTAACTTTTCGGTGCTGTGGACCGACGATAGGAACGCCGGTAGGCTTACACTAGAAATTTTGCGGACGCCGAGCCCACCAAAACGAATGGGTAGTGTGGCTTGCAACCATGCGCGGTCGTCCAAAGCTACATTAAAAATGGATGTAAGAGTGCTGCGAATAATATGATCGATTTTGTCCAAAAGGTGTGGATGCTTCCATAAAGAGGAAGAGCGGAGAAAATACATAAAATTTGGACCGAAACAACAGTATCTGATTAGGGTGAATGCCGAATGTAAATTAATTTTAGAAAGTCTATCCGAAATATCGTTAAAATGTTTAATTTTTCCGTCGACGAATGGTGAAAAACTGTCTTCTAAAATTGGGGAACCTAAGAGGTGCAATGAACTTTTTTCCAAAACTTTGATGTCAGGGGCTACTAAATTAAATTTCTGTATAATCGATTGTCTGTCAGTATTGTCACAAATGTAAATTTCACATTTTGAGTTGTTGAGGTCAAGGCCGATGGATTGAAACTGCTGCTTTAGGAATTGAAGATCTTTTAGAACGGTGTCTACGTCACCTCCTAGTGTTCCGTCATCTAAATACCACACATTGAATTTTGAATTAAAATTAAATTAAATTATTATTTTGATATATAAATTTTACTAAAACTCCTGTTTTCTCAAAAGTAAGTTTTTGTGGCTGGATCCATTTTGCATAACTACGTCCAATTGTCCGAGATAACAAAAGAAGCAGTTGGAGAATACTGTTCAAAGGGGAGAATGAGTGCGACTTACGGGATTATATCGTCTTTTACCATGTGTCATTGATGGGTGATAGGCGAGTAGTGAGTGTTGTTTTAGTAGGATCTTCAGGATAAATAGTTGGCGTACTGTTAGGGTTTTTGATTGCTTGTATAGCAGATTTGTAGGATAACGGTATGGGAGAAAATTGGATACTTTTAAGATAACTCTCTGGGCCCTCTCGAGTTCAAGGAGAGTGGTTTTAGGTGCATCGCCCCAAGTTGGTATGCAGTAACTTATCAACGACTGAACGAGGGCGAAGTAGACTGACCTCTTTAGTTAGTCATCCGCTACGTGTCTCAGAGTTTTGAAAACATATATCAGGTTACGTAGCCTAGTAATGACAGCCATTGAGAGGATCCGTAATGAGAAATGAAAGTTTGTTCAGGAAGTTTGTACCTCCTAGAGGCAACATCTTCGACATTAGAAACTACAAGGAATAGGTTACAATGGCGCGTAGTGGCGCGTAAAATAGAAATGAAAAAAGGCCGGCAAATGAAAGGAGCGTTCGTGTTCGGTAGAAGTTTATTGTAGTAAATCACGACGCGTGCGGCGGCGGCGCGAGCTCGTCCAGCAGCGTGTGCGCGCGCAGCTGTCGCTCCAGCAGCACGTCGGCCAGCGTCGCCGCCTGCGCCGGGCAGCACGCCGCGCCGCGCACGGCCAGCCACTGCAACACGACACACGTCAGGCCATCGCCTCGCCGCCGCCCGCCCGGCCGGCGCGCGCTCACCTTGTGCTGCGGGTGGCGGTCCAGCGCGGCGTACAGCGCGGCGGCGGGGCGCGACCGGTCCGCGCGCGCCTCGCTCTCCAGGCGCACGGCGGCCAGCAGCGCGCCGCCCGCGCCGCCGCGGCCCGCGCGCGCGCACGCCGCCGCCACGCGCGCCGCCGCGCCCGGCGCCCAGTCCGCGCCGCCCGCGCCGCCCGCGCCGCCCGCGCCGCCCGCGCCGCCCGCGCCGGCGCGCAGCAGCGGCGGCAGCACGTGCGCCAGCGCGGCGCGGTGCGAGCGCGCGCCGCCGGTCATGGCGCGCAGGCGCTCCTCCGCCGTGCCGTCCTTCTCCCAGGCCCACAGCGGGGCGCCGCTGCAGGCTGCGGACGGACGTACGGCTCAGTGCGCGCCCGGCCCGCGCGGCGCTCGGGCGCGCGCTACGTACCTAGCGCCAGCAGGCCGTTGTGCGGGAACTGCGGCGCCAGCGCGCGCGCGTACTGCGCCAGGCGGTGCTCGCGCGCGGCCTCGGTCACCAGCGCGCAGGCGCTCTGCTCCCAGTAGCGTTCCGCCGCCGCGCCCTGCGACACAAAAAGGACGTCGAACGATTCCTATAATTATGCTCACGGCCGGTACGCGCGTGCGGCGCTCACCTGCGCGGGAGGCGCGGCGCGCACGCGGCGCACGAGCTCGGCGCGGCGCGCGGGCCAGGCCAGGCGCGCGCGCGCCGCCGCCCACTCGGCCGGCGCCGGCAGCAGCGCGTCCAGCACGTCCGCCGCGCGCCCGTCGTCCGGCTGCTGCTCCAACGCGTCGCAGCGCGCCTCGCACGCCTGCAGCGCGCGCTGCAGCAGGTCGTGCGGCGGCGGCGCAGCCAGGCGCTCGTCGGGCGGCAGCGCCAGGCCCAGCGCGGCGCTGGCCGTGGCCCAGGCGCCCAGCGCGTCGTCGCCCAGCTCGCCGCACACGCGCGCCACGTACAGGCGCAGCGGCGGCGCGGCGGCCGGGTCGCGCAGCGCGGCCCGCAGCGCGTGCAGCGCGGCGCGGCGCGCGGCGGGCGCGTCCCCGGCCGCGTGCTCGATGCGCGCGAACTGGGCGAAGGGCAGCGGCGAGGTGCCCGCGAACCTCTTCAGAGCGGCGCGGGCCTCGCCGCGCATGCGCCGTGTTTCCCTGCGCCCTGACTCCTCCTGCCGCAAAAGTAAAATCGAATTTTCAAAAGCTATAGAGCATTTTAAAGAGATCCAGCTCTCGGGTCCTACGTCGGAAGAGCGTCGAGCGCGTCGTCACCTGCGGGTCCAGCAACAGCAGCAGCGCGTGCAGCCAGCGCAGGCGCCAGCACAGCAGCGCCACGCGCCGCTCGGCCTCCAGCCACTCGCAGGCCGCGTCCCACAGCGCCGTCACCCAGCTCAGGTAGCCTGACACAGAGCGGACGTATCGTTGGTGAGTCCCATGGTTCACGCGAGGGGTTACAAGTGTGCGGGCGGCGGGAGCGACAGTCGACGTCGGCTACGCATCTCAAAACGCATACGATATTATTATCCAGAAATGAAAAATTATTTCATTTCTTTTTTTGAAAGTCAAGACCATATTAAGAAAGTTACCAAACCGCCACCAATAATCCTGTATGGTATAACGGACATATCAAAATTGACAGAACTCCTGAATAGTTCCGTACCAAGGGAAACTTACACATATCAAATAGTGATTAGAAATCAGTTGAGCGTAATGGTGCAGATAAGGGATGCGTACCAAAGTATCATAGACCTTGTTCGAAAAAATGGACATAAGGGGCATACGTTCACACAAAAAGACCAGAGGAGCTGCAGAATCTGCACCACACGACTCCAAAAGAAGCCGTTGTTGACGAAATAGGAAAAACTGGGAATAAAGTCAGAGGGGAAATTTTATGTACACACTCAAGGAGAAACAAGAAGCCACTGAATATGTTTTTCGTAAATGTAGAACCTGGCCCAAATAACCTCAAACTTAAACGTATAGATTCTAAAAACACCATACAAAAGTTACGAGATCCACGAAAAACAACTGAAATTTCTCAATGCACTAGATGCCAACAATATGGGCGCACTAAAAATAACTGCATGCTCCCCTATCGATACGTCGAATGCGCAGAAGGATATAGAACCACAGACTGCCTAAAAAAAGACAGGAATACACCGGTCACCCGTACGTCGTGCCTGGGAGACCACATTTCATAGAAAACCTGCAGACTCATCTTCGACGAAGCGGTTCCTCGTGCGGTCGGGCACGCGTCGTCTTATTTTTACTCGCGACCCCTCACAGACAAAATCGTCGGCCAATAGTCACCGGCGTCGTTCGTGAAGTAGTGCGGCGGGTCCAGGAACAGCGCCACCAGCGGCGCGGCGCACGCCGGCGCCGGGCGAGCCGCGTGCGCGCGCGGCAGGCGGCGCGCCGCGCGCAGCAGGCCCAGCAGCGCCTCGCCGCCCTCCGCCTCGCGCGCGTCGCCCAGCGCGCAGTTGGCGGCGTGCGCCGGCGCCAGCGCGTAGCCGCTGCACGGCAGCAGCGGCACCTTGGCCAGGCGCAGCGCCTGCACCAGCAGCAGCGCGGCGGCGCACGGCCCGGCGGCGGGCCGCAGCAGCTCGGCCACGTCGGCCGGGCGCGGCGCGCGCTGCGGGTCGGCGTCGGGCCGCAGCAGCTCGGCCACGTCGGCCGGGCGCGGCGCGCGCTGCGGGTCGGCGTCGGGCCGCAGCAGCTCGGCCACGTCGGCCGGGCGCGGCGCGCGCTGCGGGTCGGCGTCGGGCCGCAGCAGCTCGGCCACGTCGGCCGGGCGCGGCGCGCGCTGCGGGTCGGCGTGCGGCGCACCGAGCGGGCGCCAGTGCGCGGCGGCGCGCGCGCGCTCCACGCGCGTCCACATCGTGCTCAGCGGCAGGCCGCTACCGATGACCTGCCCCGAGTTTATCGAATGCCGTACGAATTATTTTATCAGAATATTTAAAAAATGCCCTATTTATAAAATATTTCATAAATACTGTTGCGCGCCACAATTAATGCCTGATACATGGTGACATCAGTTACCACTAGCGCCATCTAGTTTCGAATAGCCGAACTAATAGTCCCTAGCGCCATCTATTATTGAATGGCTGAACTAATAGAGTCACTGGCGCCATCTATTATCGAGTAGAGATGTCGGCGCTGGAACTTACTAGAACTGTCGACATCTGGTCAGTTGGGGCCGGTATGTGTTCGAACATTCTAGATGTTTCTACAATAGAAGGTTCTGGAATTATCTGCGGCACTATATAAGGCCGGGACTAGCCGCGACCAATCAGACTTGGTTCTGCGATAGAAGCGAATACATCGAAAGCGATCTTCAAGTGCGACTTAAGAGCGATTGTGTTTTATAATTAGTGTGTTTGAGTTGTTATTAGTGTTGTTTAATTAAAGTGTAACTTTTGGTAATTTTTATCGGCAGTTTTTATTGTCCCGAACCCGAAGCTCATAACAATACGAAATCGCCCCTTTCCACCTCCTAGAGGTAGAATTTCCATCTCACGCCCATTCTACATACAAAATTCAAGAGATATTTTTATACTGTCGACTAGTACATGCGGCTCATCCGAATGACATTTTTTTTTTATTACTTTGTAAGGGATGTTTTACTCAGACAACACACCTGTCAGGCAGCAATGTAAGGCTATAATACTAATGCCGATATGTAGTAATCACTTTTCTACTTCACTACGGGCAGTACCTTGTCCTCGAATGTCTGCAACTGTAGCTCCTGCTCCTGGAATCGCTCCGGCGTCTCGGGCGGCGGGAAGGCGGCCGGCGGGAAGTTCATGCTGCACACCAGCTCCAGCAGCAGCACCAGCCGCTCCCACAGCCCCGCCGCGCGCAGGTAGCCGCCTGCACACACTCACACGGTCACAGCAGGCGGGCGCACGCCGCGCACCCGCCGGGCCGCACTCACCGTACACGTACAGCACGTGCGGGTAGGCCAGCGCGTGCGCGCGCGTGGCGCCCAGCGCGGCGCCGGCGGCCGCGTCCAGCTCGGCGCCCGAGCCGGCCCGCACGGCGCCGTCCAGCACGCGCAGCCACAGCTCCGTCATCGTCCCGCCTTCCGCACCGCTCGCTCCTACCGAATACCACATAATTATTTTGTATCTGCGCCTAAATCATCGCATGCTTAGTTTGCTTGCTTCTCGGTTTAGTCAGTTCACAACAGAGCACGGTGCGCGACATGTTCGCTTGGATTTTGTATGAGGTGCTCATTATGTGTACGAAAATAACAAAAAAAAAAGTTTTTGCTAATGTTCCCAATCCTGGTCGGCCCGGAGGCCGGCCTCTATCAAACATCCTGTATATTTTAGGTGGTTTGTAAGAACACTGTTAAGGATGATTTATGCTACACCGTGCAGCGTCCGAGTCCCGCCAGAGTCTTGGTTCCTACAAATTGAGCAGACACGGACGCGGCTCGCGTCCCTGACCGTCTGGCATAAATCATTCCTTAGTCATCTTCGGTTTAATAGATGCGGTCTCGGCAAGGCGGCAGCGTGTACTGACCGGCGGCGGCCAGGTCCTGGCGCAGCAAGTCGAGCCGCGCGTGCGGCGCCAGCGCCAGCTCGCGCGCGCGGTGTAGAGCCGCGCGCACGCGCCGCGAGCCGCGCAGCCGCGCCGCCGCCTCGCTAGCCGCCGACAGAGCCGCGTCGGCGTCGCGCGACCGCTCCTGTTTCATATTGGGTATAAATTTGACTGCGAGTGAGACCACGGGCGACAGCTAGTCCGCTAATTAACCCTTAATTGGTCGCGTGGGGTGTGACATACCCCAGTGCATGTTTGAATGTTTAAAACTCTTAAACTTTTTAATTTAGAGGGCTGCTGTTCCCGGTAGCTTAGTAAAAACGCATAACCTTTGTGTTCTAGTAGCAAGCAGCACTCGGTCATCTATAGTTATGTCAGGAGAGCACCTTCGGGGTGTTACCCACGCGGCTATTTACGTAGTTCAAGTTTCAAGTAAGTGCATATTAGTTTTTTATTTTTATGCAGTGTGGTAGTTAAAAACTAGATTTTGGGTATTACAATGATATTTATTGCATTTATGATTATCTAATGACAGCTTGTTGACTGCTTTTGGTCATCAATTCAATATCAATGGTATCAACTCTTATGCCAAACATCGCGGAAGGGTATTTCTGAAGCTGTTAGTTGTTGATTTGGTAAATGAGATCTAGCGTACCAACACTACCTCGACCTTTGTAACAGCAACTAAAACGGCACATTGAAGTTGAAGACCAATAATCATCTTCTGGAGCTGGCAGAGCACCTTCATATAAAAGATGTCATGTATGTCGAAGAATCAAAGACAGAAAAACAAAGACTACTTGTTCAAAAGGTAAAAAAAATGTGCAATGACAATGACCACATAACTGGTGTCTGCGAAACATGTGCGGAAGAAGACTAATATATGTAATATACTAGCTGCCCCGGCAAACGTTGTTTTGCCATATAAATTATTTCTAGCTGCCCGGCGCTGCTTCGTTCGCGTGGTGTCTTACTCCCTACCCTACCCCTACCCTACTCCTACCCTACTCCTAACACTACTCCTACCCTACTCCTATCCTACTTCTAACCTACTCCTACCCTACTCCTACCCAGAAACCATCCAGGAACCCGTTGAAATATACACACAAAATGTCATCCAAATCAGCCCAGCCGTTCCCGAGTTTTAGCGAGACAAACGAACAGTAATTGATTTTTATATAATATATAGATAGATAGATGTTCATACTTTTTTCTTTTTCTTACTTTTTTTTTTTTAAAGCGTTGCCCCCCACTAGGAATTTCTCCTGTGTCGTGGGTGCGTTTACAAACATTTAAACTCACATACACAAACAGCCAGACCCGGAACAACTACTTGTAGGCCATACAAATATTTGTTCCGTGCGGGAATCGAACCCGCGACACGCAGCGCAGCAGTCAATCGCTTAACCACTGCGCCAACCGTGCCGTCAAATTCTTGTCGCCGTGTATGTTTAAAATATGTGTAAAAGTTAATTAATATGTGAGTAAAAATATTCTAATCAATAAAAAAATTATTCAGCATGTATTTTATGTACTTATATGATCAAATTTAAGGTGTCACACACCCCACGCGACCGATTACGTAACTTTTTAGGCGCGCCCAATTAAGGGTTTACGAGGGCTGTCTTTTAAGTTGTGTCGTTTGAGATAAGTATAGACAATGTAATAGATTATTACCAATTATTGTTTTTCAAAGAATTCTCCGTGAAATTTAATACACTTTTGCATGCGTTCGAAACAGTTTTTAAAACATTCCACTCCGAAGTGGGGGTAGTCAAAATGGCCGATTTGTATGCGTCAACAGCTTCTTCGGGTGAGCTGAAACGTTGACCACGAAGACTTTGCTTAATTTTGGGGAACGTAAAAAAATCGTTAGGGCTTAAATCAGGGCTGTAAGGCGGGTGATCTGAAATTTCGACATTTTCGGTGTTCAAAAACATCTTTGTATCTCGGGCTATGTGCGAACTTGCATTGTCATGGTGGAGTATCATACGACGTCTTGAGTTGTTTATTCAAAACTTTGTGATGACTTGTAGCAAACAAACAGTGGTATACCAGTCAGCGTTAACCGTCTTGCGATCTTCTAGTACCATAGTGGCGACGTGACCACCCTTGCCACCCGTGCCACAAAAAGGCAACCATTTTTTTTAAGTGCTCCGTGAGCGTATGACTTTGGTCGGTTTTAGCTCATCTTGGAAGACCCAGACAGTTGACTGCTGCTTGGAATCTGGATTGTAAGCATATTATCCAAGACTCGTCACAACTAACCATATCATAAACGTGTTTTGACTCTCCTCGGTTGAATCGCTGCAGAGTTTTGCGACACCATCTAACACGGGCTGCTTTTTGGTCGTCGCTAAGCAAATGTGGTATCCAACGTAAAAAGAAAGTTGATCTCTAACTTTCTTACGTCGAGTTCTTCGTGCAGTATTTTTTGGATAGTAGTCCCAGAAATGCCCACGGCTGCCTCTATTTCACGGTATGTCACATGACGATCTTCGACGATTAGCTCCCGCACGGCGTCGATATTCTCTTGCGTCATGGCGGTTTTTGGACGACCTTCACGTGGCTTGTCACTGAAGCTAGAGTGCCCACGTTGAAATTCTAAATACCAGCCTTCTACAGTCCTAAGACATGGTGCTGCATCACTAAACACAGAAGTGATCTCCTCAAAGCACTGAAGTCGCGTTAATCCCCTTTGAAAGTTGTAGAAAATTATCGCACGCATATTCTTCTTTGATATTTCCATTTTTAGAACCGACTTGTTGAAAACTATTCGACCGATCAAAAAACATTATTTTGTTTTTGAATGCTAAATTAAAAAAAAAGCCATATTATTTCTTTTTAATAATTGCGGGAGGTTTGCAAACGACACGACTTAAAAGGCAGCCCTCGTATTACGTACAGCCGAACCCAAAAGAAACATACTTGAAATTCGATAAACCGTAGCCACAGAGTTTCGTCCGTGGGGTTTTCAGCGAGCATGTCGCGGAAAGCGCGCGTACGCTGCGCAAGCTCGGCGTCAGCGAGAGCGTCGGGAGCGGGCGTGGCTGCGGCGTAGTAGCGGCGCACGCGCGGGCCCGCCTTGCCGCCGCGCGCTGCCGCGCCCAGCGCAGACAGCGGCGCCACGGAGTTGTATCTGTGCATCACGTTCACACCTTTTTTACAAGCTTTTATTTAACTTGTGATGTATGTTCGGGTGGACTCTTGCAACTCAATTTTGAAGCAGATATCTTCAACCGATTGAGCTGAATATTTTCATGCATGTGTAAATCGGATGACAATGCAAAATTATTATGACATGGAGCTGATCTGATGATGTAACTGGAAGGTGGCCATAGGAACTCGGTAGTTAAACGACACAACCCCATCGAGTTTGGGCTCGTATGATTCGTCTTGACGAGTACTTCGGTGCTAGATGGTAACCAGGGTCTGATGATGGAGCTGGAAGATGGCAATAGGAACTCAGCAATTAAACAACATAACACCATCGAGTTTGGGCACGTCTGATTCGTCTTGACGAGGTCTTTGGTGCTAAATGCAGGCCACCAGCCGATCACGCTGGTCTCGGCCTACCTTCCTCACTCTACCGCTCCAGAGAACCCACAGCTTCTGTCTGATGACCTGTCTACCCTTCTTGGCTTGAGTGACTCCGTTATCATAGCGGGCGACCTCAACGCCAAACACACTGCTTGGAACAGTGTCACGATCAACGCCCGGGGCAGACAACTCTTCGACCTCTGCCCTTTGCTCAATTTCGATGTCATAGGCCCCATGACTCCCACTCACTTTCCCCACGACCCTTCCCAGACCCCTGATATGTATATATATATCTGGACGTGGTGCTTCAGTCAACCTACGGTTAGACTCTCTAGAAGTAGTACAAGAGCTCACATCAGATCATCGGCCAATCATCATTCGGTTGACCCCTCGCACTGGACTCACCGACCCTGACCTACCTCCCCTGACAAAAGTGGTAACGGACTGAAGGAAAGTAAGGGAATGCCTGAAATCCACCACATCCCCCCACTTAGACACCATCCCCGGTCATTTCAGCTCTATCGCAGACACGACGGCCGCGATCGACTCATTCACGGAATACGTACAGTCAGTCATGAACGATTGTTCTAGGGAAGTTCTAGTGACGGACGACCGTCGCTGGAAGTTGCCTGACGACGTGTGTGAACTGCTGAATGAGAAGAACGGGGCTGTCCGTGCCTACAGTAGCTTTCCCTGCGACGCTAACAAAGCCCATATGCGTTACTTGCAGCGTTCTGTAAAGTCACGTTTATCGGAGTGGCGTAAAGCTAGCGGGAATAAGATGCTAAGCCAATTAGAACCCACCCATCAGGCCTTCTGGGAGCTTCAAAGGAGACTCAAATCCCGCGAAGTAGTCACCATACCACCCCTGGTCCGCCCAGACAAAACCATCGCTTTCGATGATGACGAAAAGGCCGAGTGCCTGGCCATCAGCCTCGAAGCTCAATGCTCACCCAGCACTCAACCAGTAGACCAAACTCACCTCTTAGAGGTCGACGCGGAAGTCGAACGTCGTGCCTCCCTCCCGCCCGTCGAAGACCCTGATAATCCTCTGCCTCCCGTCACTCTAGACGAAGTGCAGGATATCATCAAAGGTATCATACCCAGAAAGGCCCCCGGTTCGGACGGGATCACCAACAAAGTGATCCAGCTCCTCCCAGCCCCTCTAATGTTGCTACTGGCCACCATCTTCAATGGCGCCATGGGCAACAACATTTTCCCACAATCGTGGAAAGAAGCCACCGTCATTGGCATCCATAAGCCCGGAAAGCCCAGGTCTGAACCGACGAGCTACCGTCCCATCAGTCTGCTCAAAGTCCTCGGAAAGATCTACGAGAGGCTTATTTACAAGCGTCTCAGGGTCTATGCCGAAACAAAGGGCCTCTTTCCAGATGAGCAATTTGGTTTTTGAACCCAACACTCTTGTGTTCAACAAGTCCACCGCATCACCGAACATATCCACTCAGGATTCCTGCGCGGTATGATGACAGGTGTTATTTACTTCGACATAGCGAAAGCATTCGACAATGTCTGGCACAATGGCTTATTATTCCAACTTTACCAACTCGGTGTGCCAGACCGACTCGTTCTCATCCTACGAGACTTCCTGTCGAACCGCACCTTCCGCTACAAGATCGAAGGAGCGCTCTCATCCCCCCACCCCATCAGAGCAGGAGTCCCTCAGGGCTCTGTACTCGCCCCACTCCTATTCACGCTGTTCACTAGCGATATCCCAAAGGACGCTAAGACCCATCTGGCTCTGTTTGCAGACGACACAGCCATTTATTACACTGGTCGCAGCCACATCCAAATACGGCTTCGTCTCCAAACCGCAGTCAACAAGTTGGCTGCTTGGTTCAGGAAATGGCGTATTGAAGTCAACCCCGATAAGAGTCAAGCGGTTCTCTATTTGAAACCCAGACTCCAACCACTATATTTGATATTTTGTAATCATTTTTAATAAATGTTTTTGTCGGAGTGCATTTTTTTTTAAGCAATAATAGTCTAAAACGCTAAACATACACACCTCACTAATATTGTATTTGGATATCCGTAAAGGCAGCTCTCCCTAGGCGGCACCAGGGGTTGTGGCATTCTATTTTAACCTTTCTAATCAGATTGACCTTTCTAATCTAACCTTTGATTAGAAAAGTGACAGTTCTTGTTAGGAACCAGATAACTGCCTTCACTGGACTCTGTTATGACTGCTCTGAGAAAAGTCGAGCACCAAACTATGTGGAAGAACATCATACGAAAAGCCACAATGGTCTTTCAGGGAAACGACCTTGAGTAATGAGGTCCGATAGGTACCAAGAATGAAGAACAAAGGTTAAAAATGAATGTTTATCCTTTTGCCTTTTTGCAGTAATTTTGAAGTCATTTTTTTCCAGCAATCATCTACCATTCAGCATTCATAGCATGCACAGTCCCATTTTGTTTGTTAGACTTTAATTTTGGCCCTTCGATGAGGGCTCATCCTATCATTGTGGACAGGGAAGGGAAAGTGAGCAGGGTTTACCCTATCGTGGGACAGGTTAGTTCTACCCTAAGTGTTCCTTGACTAAAATATCAAAATTGGGGAAAAGGCAGTCTAACTAACAAAATGGGACTGTGCATGTCAGAATCAGAATGCGGAATGGTAGATGATTCCATTATACAATCTGAAATTCTATCTCTCAGTAAACTAAACTCTATGAGTCACTGCTGAACCACAAGGACCATTTAAAACATTTTAATTGATAAAGAGTTGTTGTCAAAAGCGGTAAAGCAATTATATGAGTAAAGATCTGTTTTTAATGTCTATGTTCAATTTAGTAGGTTTATTTCATTTGCTTTGCCACTTCTTAATAAGAACCATAATTATTCACATACTGTGGTCTTCCAGGATAGTAGAGTGTGGAGACCCGCAAGTTACCAACATCAAACTTGCGGTCCAGGTAGTAGTCCTGCTGGTCGGTCAGGCCGCGCTCGTAGCTACTGGAGGCGACGCCCACCTCGGCCGCCCCGGGGGGCTCGCGCTCCTCGTCGTTGTCGCTGGCCAGCAGCTGCGCCTCCAACGCTAGCGACTCACTGCATAGCTCCTCTGCAGCGCAATGAATACTCAAACTTGTCAATTTGTATTAACATTAGACCAGTATATAATAAATTTAAAAAACCCACTAGTCCTGAACAATCACCTTCATTTTCGGTTTTATTTCCACTTGAATCTCGCGCATAAGCCGGAAATAAAGACATTTCAATTCTTCCTTCTAAACAATTGTTTATTATTTTTATTAATTAGGTACGTAATTATTCAGCACTATTACGTTAAAATAATCTACAACATTGATCTTTAATTATGTTGTGTTTTCTCCAATCATTAATGAAGGCGCCCCTAAAATGACCCACTGACCAAGGTTGGCTATCTATTTAACTTAGTAAAATGATAACATCCAAAACAAGAACACATTGTTGTTATTTGGAAATCGAAAATTCATGAGAAACGCTGAATGCACCTCAAGAAGCTTCAACTTCAAATCAATCAAATACAGCGTGACAGAACAGACAGCAGCACTGACAGCAACACAATTTTTTTTTTTTTTGTGCGGCCAATGGGCAGGCTATAGTCTTTCGACCATACCGTCTCGTCTTCCGTGTAGAATTTCTTACGTGGTAACAGCATCACAATCTTGAACACATTTTAGTGTCCACAGAACATATATACCTTAACGGGGTAGAGTCCGTTCTGTCCGTTTCACAATAGAAGTCCCGCCCGCGGCAATAAGCGGAACTAATTACTATTAAATGTTGTTGCTTGTCTGGCCCATTCACCATTTAGAGCCTGTATCGGAAGTCGAATGGACGCCAAAATGGATCGAGAAACAATTATTTCACGATATATTGAAAGATATAAATCTCACACTTGTCTGTGGAATGTATCAAATGCTGACTGCATGAATAAACAATAACGTTAATGATTATTTTTTAGCTTCAAATCAAATCATTTATTTGCTTAATACAGGTAGGTATAATCAGATATTTCAAAAAAATTGATATAATTACCATTACCATTATCACTGTATCATTACCTAATAATGTGTGCAAATATTTATACTATTATTAATCTTATTCAAAAATTATTGAAATGATTATGTTAAAAATAAAAATAAAAAAATAAATTCGGTATATAATACCAAAAGTTTAAACTAAAAAACAAAAAAATTGTTAGATGAATTATAAATTTATAATACATGTCATAGCCTTAACAATCATAAAAAATAAATTAAATATATTGGTCCAAATTAAAATAAGATTATACAGATGTCAAATTAAATTATTAAAGCATGTCACCCATTTTAATTGTCATACTATTCAGTTCAATAAATTACTCTTGCTATATGTATCCATCTATATTCTTATCCTGTAAGTACTCCTTGACATTATAATAACATTTATTCACTAGGAATTTTTGCAACTTAGACTTGAATTGATGAACAGGTAACTTTTTGACATCATCAGACAACTTGTTGTAAATCAATGATGCCATACAAAGAATACTTTTATTGATTAATGCTGTTTTCCCATGTAGTATATCAATTTCTAATCTTTTTTGTCACGTAATTGTCTATAGTAGCTTTTAACAGCAGTCTTATAATAATTAGGATTCAATTTCACAAAAACATTCAAGTTCATATATGTATAACGAAGGCAGTGTCAGAATTTTTAAGCTTTTAAAGTGGGGTTGCTGGTAGTGTTGTCTACGTTACACATAGCTCTAATGCATTTCTTTTGAGCTTTATATACAGATTCCTTATCGACTGAGTTGCCCCAAGATATAATACCGTATCTTAGAACAGGTGCAACAAGTCCGTGATAAGCAGCTAATACGGCTTTTTTATTAACAATTTTTGACATTTTGTACAGAGCAAATGAGGATTTATTAATTCCTTTACAGACATATCCTAAATCTCTTCCTATTTTTTTTTCTTCTCTTCTGCTACTGCTGACACAGAAGACATCAGAAGAACTCCCATTTTTTGGCAAAAAATCTTTTTGACAATACTGGTGGCATATTGATTTAAAATACACGTGCGCTCACTACGTTCATTCGATTACATTTAGCAGGCTGGATGCGCGCACGATAGTGTGTATGCTACGTCCAACACCACCGCCTTGAGCGGACGTCCATGATCTGAGATGGACCGTGTATAAGAGGCTTTAGAATTGATCATTTCATGAAGTGTTCGGTCACTTTCGGTCAGCTGAAGTTGATCTTAGTCGTATCGTTTGAACATCAACGTTTAATGACATGTCAGTCGACGTTTGGCTATATCATTAACGTAGGGTATCTATGGTTAAAGTGAAGTAAAAATTCTATTTAAATAAGAAACTTTTGTATTGCTCTTGTAAGAAATTAAATACAAATCTTAGAAAAGTAATTTTATCTTCCATTTGCATATTTAAGAAGGCGGGGTGATAAGAACCTCCTTGTTCACAAATCTTTTGAAGGACTAAATTAAAATTTTCAGCCAGTAGAGCCGATTAGTTTTTTTTTTTGACACCCAAAAGAAAAACAACTGAACACGTTTTTGAAAAGTTAATTTCGTGTCGTGATTAAACATTATTTTTTGCGCAAAAAAATTTAATCGGAAGCGAAACAAAAACTTGATAAATATTATGGGGACTCTGCTCCGTCTGACTGTTAATAAAAAAAGCATGCGTGTGACTAGGGAATGCAAATCCGTTCTGTTTTAAAATCCGGATTTTTAAGAACGGATTTTTTGTTCAATCCGGAGCTTCCGGATTTTTCATGAAAATAAACAAATATACCCAAATTAATTTGTTAATATGATGTTTCTTATATTTGTGTCAAGCACATGAAACGATTCGACCTGTTGGAAACCACAGGCACTATCGACGAGAAAGCTGACGACGTAGTCAAAGCACTACGTCTCCCGTTGACTTTTCCCGTCACCGCGAAAAAGTAAGGTGTCCATACTTTACCGGATATCGACCAGTGCGAGATTAGATTAGGCCCTAGAGCAGCCAAAGAACAGCAAGGTACCTGGGGATAAAGGAATAATGACAGAGCTCCTTAAAGCGGGTGGGGCTCCAGTCCTGAGAGAGCTAGCGGGTCTCTTTAACTCCGTCATCCAAGGTACAACACCCGAGGCGTGGAGCAGAGGTGCGGTGGTTCTGTTCTTCAAAAAAGATGACAAATCCTTACTGAAAAACTATAGACCCATCTCACTTCTGAGCCACGTATACAAGCTGTTCTCGAGGGTCATCACGAACCGTCTCGCCAGGAGACTTGACGAGTTCCAGCCGCCAGAACAAGCCGGTTTTCGAAAAGGCTTCAGCACCGTAGACCACATCCATACTGTTCGGCAAATTGTTCATAAAACCGAGGAGTAAAATCAGCCCCTGTGTGTGTTTGTGGACTACGAGAAACCCTTCAACTCCATCGAAATATGGGCAGTTGTGGCCTCTCTGCAACGATGTCGAATTGACTGGCACTACATCAAAATGTTGAGATGTTTGTATGACGCTGCCACGATGACTGTCCAGATTCAGGACCACAAAACCATCCCCATCCAACTGCCCAGGGGGGTGATCCCGCAGCATGGCCGTCAGCAAAGGCGGGGATATAATTACCCATCGACGAGGCACTGCCTGTGCAGTTCTTCAACATCTCTCCACTGACCACTGCCTTGTGGTCCACCTGGAGGAGTGCGGTCTGCACGTGGTCTCGGCGTACTTCCAGTATGGGGAAGCAATAGATCGCCACCTGCAGCACCTGGAGGGAATCATGGATGCGCTACGCGGTAAGTGCGTATTAATATGCACCGACGCTAATACCCACTCGCTGATGTGGTATAGTGCGCCGCGCCACTACACTGGCCGAGGCCACACTGCGTAGTACCGGCGGGTGGGTTTAGAGGCATTCATTGCCACACACGGACTCACCGTTAATAACGTGGAGGGCCAGCCGTCCACTTTCAGTGGCCCAAACAGTGAGTCCAACATTAACATCACGCTCAGCACCAGGAGCGTTGCGCTGAGCAGCTGGACAGTGCTGGATGGAGCCAGCAGCAGCGACCACTGGCTTATTACCTTCCAGGTGGACGCAGTCAGGAGATGCCATAGCGCTGTGCCGGTCAAAGAGCCGGTGCGCTTCCGGGATCAAGGGGTGGACTGGCCGCGCTTCAAGCAGGCTATCCACGCGCGAATGGGGTGGCTTGACTTCAGCAAGCCAGCATCCTTTGTCTGCAGGGATTTTACGAGAGTGATTGTGGATACGGCGTGCAAGACTCTAGGTGTGAAAGGGCCACCTAAGGACGTGGGGTATGAATGGTGGAATCCGAAGCTTGAGAAGCTCCGGAAATCCAACTGCAAGGCGAGTTGTAAATGGCAGGGATCGAGAACGGGCGGGGGCTTGAGAGAGGAGCGACTGAAAGCAGAGTTCCATGAGGTGCGAGCGAGATACCGAAAGGCGATGGAGGAGGCGGAGCTCGAGCATTTTAGGAAAATCGCCGAATCAGGCAACGCGGACCCGTGGGGGTTGGCGTACCGTGCCGCCAGCGGCAGGCTAAAGCCACCCTCACGGGTTATAAATGGTACGAAGCTGGCGGAGGGCTTTGTCAGCACTGTGGCCGACGCGGCGACCGGTCTCCTGCGCGCGCTGTGCCCGGACGACGATCCGTCCCGGGACACGCCATACCACAGGGTGATACGCGTCGCTGGCTCGCTCACCCCGTCAGGCCAAGCTGCGCCTCCTCTGTCACGTGACAGTCTGGGAGGCATTATCAGGAGCTTGTCCAAAACGGCATCGGGATTGGACGGAATCAGCGCGCGAATCGTGAAGAATGTGTGGAGCGTCGTACCCGCGGAAGTCACCGCGGTGTACGGCAAGTGTGTATCGGATGGTGTGTTCCCGGACGTATGGAAGGAGGGCCGGCTGCTTGTCCTGCCGAAGGGTAACGGCAAGCCGCCTACAGACCCTAAGGCCTACAGGCCGATCACGCTACTACCTGTGCTCGGCAAAATTTTAGAGCGAGTCATGCTGAGATGCGCTCCCACGATCGGCAACCAGATCTCTGCCAGCACGGATTCTCTCCGGGTAAGTCAACCGTCACGGCACTCAATGATATCTTGCGTGCCACGAGGGAGGGCTCGGGCAAGTATGTGCACGCCATATTCCTGGACATCTCGGGCGCCTTCGACAACGCCTGGTGGCCGATGATTCTGACCAAAGTCAAGCGGGGAGGGTGTCCGCCCAACATCTTCAAGATGCTGGCGGACTACTTTGTCCGCCGACGAGTTGGTCTTTTCATCGGGGACCGGGTGGAGTGGAAGGTGTCCACCATGGGCTGCCTTCAGGGGTCTGTCCTGGGTCCAGCCTTATGGATCCTGCTCATGGATGACTTGCTTCGACTGCCACTGCCGGACGGCGTTCGCATGGTCGCATACGCGGACGATGTGACCATCCTGATCGAGTCCCAATCTCGCTCGGGGATTGAGGCAGCGGCCAAGATAACACTGGACTTGGTCGCCAGTTGGGGTGCCAGGAATAGGCTGGGATTCTCCCCTGCGAAGTCATCTATGATGACGATCAGGGGAATATTCCAGCGGGCCTCCACTGTCAGGATGGCCGGGGATTCGGTCAGGAGTGTCACCTCGGCAACGGTTCTGGGCGTGGTGCTCGATACAAGTCAGTCCTTTGCGCAGCATGCAGCATCGATAGGGGAGCGCGCGGCCAAATGTTTCGGGAAGATGTCAAGAGTGTCTACTTCATCCTGGGGCATTCGATATCCCGAACTCCGCGTCCTCTACAGGGGCACTTTCGTCACCACGGTAACGTATGCTGCTGCTTGTTGGCACAAAAGGGCGACACTCCACGTTGTTCGCAGCGCGCTGCTCAGGTGCCAGAGAACGAGCCTGATCCTGCTGACGAAGGCGTACAGGTCTACCAGTACGGCTGCGCTGGCGATATTGGCCGGCGTTCTCCCGGCGAACTTGGAGGTGATCCGTGCTGGGCGGTTCGATGAGGAGCGCCAGAGCGCAGCCGAGGCACAGGTCGAGTTGGGCTTGCGGAGACAGGTGCTGGCCCGATGCAGGCGTGAGATCCACGATGAGGCCATGGATGCATGGCAAGAGAGATGGAAGAATGAGGAGAAAGGACGGGAGCTGTTCCGTTTCTTCCCGGACGTGTCGACTCGCGTAAAGTCACACTGGGTCGTGCCAGACCACCAGGTCTCCCAGATTCTCACGGGACACGGGTGCTTTAGGAAAAGGCTGCATGATACGACGTTATGTGAGGACAGTGCCTAGTGCTCATTGCGGTATGGATGAGGAAGACCTGCACCACGTGCTGTGGGTCTGCCCCCTGTATGAGGAGGCTAGATGCAAGATGATGGATGGGATTAGTCGCTTGGAGGTTGCGGTCGGCCCGATCTATTACGGCGATCTCGTAAGATCACCGGCGAACTTTGACCGGCTGTTAGAATACGCGCACAGTTGGCATGCGGCCCGGGACGCAATGGAGCGTGAGGAGGAACGGTGAGTGCCGAATGGCCAGAATGAGACAGAACTGCCTGGAGACGGAGGAGTGATTGCCGCCGACGACGAATAACAACACAAAACGTACCGTATGTGTTTGTTGCCCGCCCAGAAGGGGAGAGTGGCAATCAGGGACACACATGGTCAACTTGTAGGGATCAAGAAGCGCCTGCGGACAGTAAAATAAGATGGCCAAGGGAGCTATGTCCGCAGCCGCCCCACGTTTCGGCCCGTATAACGAACGTTGGAAGGGCCATGGGAAGGTTTTGGAGGGAGTGTGTCCAGGGGGGTGATACAGGGGTATGTAATATCCCCTAAACTGTTTACAAATGCGTTGGAGGACGTCTTCAAGACGCTGGACTGGACTGGACAGGGTATCAACGTGAACGGCGAGTACATTTCACATCTTCGATTTGTCGATGACATCGTCATAATGGCAGAGACGCTGGAACAGCTACACCAAATGCTGCACGGCTAAGCTAATGCTAATGCTAAGTGCTAAATGGAGTTTCTCGGCGGGTTGGTCTAGGACCACCGGAATTTGGACAACACGAAAGTTATTTACAATTCGCACGTCTTGCCGAGTCCAATCCACATCAAAGGGTCGCTTCTCGAAGTTGTGAAGAATTATGTCTACCTAAGGCAAATAATCCAGCTCGGTAGACGCAACTTTGAGAAAGAAGCCGACAGAAAGATTCAGTTGGGTTGGGCAGCATTTGGAAAACTCCGTAAAGTCTTCTCCTCGCCTATCCCACTGTGTTTAAAGACTAAGGTATTCAACCAGTGCGTCCTCCGCGTTATGACATATGGTGCCGATACGTGGACACTAACGTGCTGGTCGGGCTGGTCCATAAATTCAAGGTCGCTCAGCGCGCTATGGAGCGAGCTATGCTTGGAGTCTCTTTGAAGGATAACATCAGGAATTAAATTATCCGGAAAAGAACCGGAGTTACCGACACAGCTTGCAGACCAAGCAAACTGAAGTGGCAGTGGGCTGGCCATGTATGTCGAAGGACCGATGGCCGGTGGAGCAGACGAGTCCTGGAGTGCAGACCGCGTATCGGCAAGCGTAGTATGGGACGCCCCCCAGCTATATGGATGGATGACCTTAAGAAGGTGGCTGGGACGGAATGGATGCGGAAGGCGGAAGACAGGGTGTTGTGGCGCAGCCCGGGAGAGGTCTATGTCGAGCAGTAGACTGTGATAGGCTGAGTTGATTGATTGACATGAAAATCAAATTATTTTATTTTATTTTAAGTAATTTGGATTTATTCAAACTATCATAATTAAATACCATAATTATGGTGTTATTGCTATAATAATGTACTTATTCTTATAAAAATAATCAGTCTGTGACTCACGTGCTGAGCAACACACACTCGCGACACTCGCAAGACGCGACGCGCAAACAGCAAACTCGCTCGTTTGGATTTTTTTGTTACAATTTCTTATTATTCAAAAAATCCGGATTTGATTTTCAAATTCGGATTTGGAAGTCTAGTAAAAATCGCGCGTGGCGGGACGCGAGCGCGTTTTTGATTTATTTCATGCGTCCATCTCCGTTTACGTTGTTTTTTCTTAGCTAGCGCAACTATGAGCAATAGCGTTTCCATGTTTGGATCGCTCAATATCTTTTTTGATGAAAGGCGGCGGGACGGGACGTGATCGCGCCCGCAGTGTGAACACTATCGCCGCGCCAGCGCTGCGTCACCGTCCCGTCCCGCTCCGCCCCGCCCACTGTGTCAGACACCGTAATGAATATTGAATACAAAAGCGTGTGTAGCCGGCTTATAAAACTTTAGACTCTATAGTATTGTTTAATTTTTTTGAAACTTCAGTTGTCAGTCCTCTGACTTAAAAAAATATATATATATATGTATATAGTTATCTGTGGTCAGTCCGCTGGACCATGACAGTTGCAGTCATTACCACTCAGCTGTCACGAATTCACGATGTATGTTATCCTCTAAAAACAGTCTGTCTCTGTCTTCTTGTAGAGGGGTATTGTGTGTATTGTGTTGACACCACTCGCTGGTTGTTCATAGATCGAGACAGACAAAGTTATGATGAGATATAATATAAATAAATTGATTTCTCTTACACGAGTTAACAATCAAGAAGTATCATTTCTAGCATCAAAACGACTTGTGGGCAATTTAAACAGATCATTTAATAATGTAAGTATAAACTTGGAAACGGTAGGTAAGTAAATAAAAGTTACATTACAGGTACTTACTTATTCTTTGTAACTAGCCTGTGTTGTCCCCCTGCAGGGCAAGCAGGCAAATGTTAATAAGTAGTAAATACAGTTTAACATGATCTACTTGCATTGCCTGCAGTTTACAGCATATTAATTAATATGTGCAACACATCAAACAGGAGGTCGGCACCGCGAGTGAGGCGCGGGCGCCGACGCAGGACGCAGCGGCGCCGCTCGTGGACTCGTTCGGACGACGTCATAACTACCTGCGTATTTCGCTGACCGAACGATGTAATTTACGATGTAAGTATTTATTAAATTATCTACTAGTGTATTGATTAATATACCCAATAAGAACCTGTTTAGTTCAGGTAGTCTTTGAGGAAAAAAGACCAGAATCATCTTCGAGAATCAGCCTCGATGATGATTTTGAATCATCATGGGATACTTATTGAACGAACACTTAAAAATCTTGCAATTCTTATCAGACAATCCTTATTGTTTTTATGTCTTGTCAATCATTAGTTAGCACGAGTAGACAAATCAATTTATATTTGACAAATATATGTGATTGTTATCTTCATAATTAAAATATACTCAAAGGTTTTGCCCAACTTACTTTTTCTTCCTTTGTCCCTTAAGAGGAGACCCATTGATGTATGCATACTTCCCATCCTCACATATGGTGGACAAACATGCTCATTACCAAATCAGCAGAGGTCCACACTCGAAGTCTGCCAGAGGGCTATGGAATGTGGATTCTGGGTATCAAACTATCAGACCGGTTTAGGAATCCGTTCCATAACAAAAATAACTGATGTCACTTGGAAAGCTGCCGCACTAAATTGGAATTGGGCTGGACACATGTGCAGCATGTCAGACGACCAATAGGCCAAACTTACAAACCAATGGGTCCCTCTTAATGGCAAGCAAAATTGCGGCAGGCCTAGACGGAGATGGTGGGACGAGCTGGAATCCTTCAACAGGAACTGGTAGCAACTTTAAACAGAGAGAAGTGGAAAGAGAGTAGGGCCGTTGCCCTGCAGTGGGACATCACAGGCTATTAATAATAATAAAACATGCTCAGGGGAAGGAAGTATTCCGGTAAGTGTTAGTAGGGATCTTGACCATCTTCCGGGCTCTGAAAGCTGTAGAATAGCTTCACCCCTCAGCACCTCAGGACATGTTGCTCCTTGTCGCTTCGTCATAATGTGGTAGCAACGGTTTCCGGGGGCCCATTATTTAGTGTGCAAGTCACCTCTGCCATTTTATCTGTGAATATTATATTATCATTGGTCAGGCAGGGAACATAGTCCTTCCAGAGTTCAAAGTAACCGATTCACTATAGCCACCGAAACCCAAAGCCTGATATATTTTGTGTCCATGTTCTGCAATAGTCCTGCACCAACCGGGGATTGTCCTTGGGTGCACTTGCATAGTGTATACAGATATAATCATCGGTTGGTGCCTCCTCATCAGTTAAAATTGTCTAAGTGGCCTCTGCAGGTTGGCTTTGGCCCCTGGCATACCTTCCAAAGGTCGGGGACCTCAGGGTCCCGAGATATGTCCAAGACATTCAAATAATAATAATTAATTTTTTGAAGTTCCATATTATACAAAATATTTTCGAGTTCTTAGTTCGAATTCTAGCATATAAACCAGTTCGGTAGGTTTAAAAAGTGATCAATTATCTCCCGGGCCTAACTCACGGTACTGGAAGGAACAGAGGGGTTTTAGTGGGCAGGAGTCCGGCATAACCCTCTGTTGTTCCCAGATGGAGGGTATCATTACAATGCTCTGCATGCTGTTTAGCTTGACGACTTAATAATTTATCACATACCTGTAAATTACTTTGCCTTATAATATCAAGAACTTCTTAAATGTCATGTGAACAAACATTAAAAAAAAAACATTTATTGGTGAATTAATGTGGCTTCATTACCGTGGAACAAATTCGAAAGTGCTGATTCACTGAAGCGGAACATTTGTCTGACCTTGGAGTGTTTATTAAGTAAAGTAGTTATACATTGATAAATTAGGCACATAAGTGTATTATCCGAGAAGCGCATGTGTGTGCAGGTGAACAGGTGCTGGCACTCTGGCAGTGTACAGTGTTTGCTACATATATGATAGTGTATTTAATGTACCTACTGTTTATCAGCGTGGCGTGGGTATCAATATCCATTTCAACAACATTGTTTGAATCCTTAGCGATGTCAAGTTCTAAGACTTCTAATCTCGTCAAGATATCAACTTATTTAACTTGATGATTTGATGAGAAGTGAACTATGATTTTAAAAGTGGACAATGATTGAGCCCGGCTTACCGACCTTGGCGAGCCATTACTTATCTATACTTCTTAACTATAAAAGATTCATCATAGAAAATGGTGGAATGCATCTCTTGCAATCTCCTGTCTCAAGTAACTATTAAAGAAAACACCGCTAACACCAAGCACCGTTATTAGTATGTATACAGACAATTCTAATTTCAACTCTTTATTTAGTGGTTGTAATGGCAATCATGTCACTTGGTTTTAATTTTTTTTTAATATTATATTATTTATCTATCCTTTTTCTTCTATATTTTGCAAATGTGAGGACTTTGTAAGCCTTGTAGACTATAGATCTGTAGACCATTTTTAGGGTTCCGTAGTTCACCTCTCGGGACCCTTATAGTTTCGTCACGTCCGTCCGTCCTTCCGTCCGTCCTCAGCTTACCTCCATACGGTTAGTGCTAGAAAGATAAAACTTTGCATGGATGTGTATTTATCACATCGATAAAGTGCTAAATTAAAATCACGAAATTTTTTTTTTTTGGGGTTCTTATACACGTGAAGTGGGCATGAGTTTTTTTTCTCGCGTCTTGCAGTTGTGCGGCGTGTCATTAGATAGGTCTTTTAAAACATTGAGAGGTTGCTAAGACGATTTTTTGATATAGGTATCCGTTTGCGAATTATTCAACTTTAAAGCGCATCTTTTTGTTAAAAGTTCATGATGGTAGTCCATCTGATGAACTTTAAAGGAAAACTGGAAGGGCTTAGATAACTTTGTTAGTCCAGGAGTTATAGAGGCCTAACTTGTATAATGCGCTTACTTGGAAAACTTCGTACAAATATAACGAAATAATATGTAAAATATTAAAAATAAATCATAGTAATAAATACCAACCCCGCCTTCTAAATCCACGTGCCATTATGGGTGATACGGAACCCTATTCTATGCTATTTTAAAAGAGTAACCGTGGAGTTTCTTGGCGGCTCTTCTCCATAAGAAACGACCAATTGGAACCGTGCACCTAGCTTCCGACGTTTCATAAGTGCCCATGTTGGTTTATGTGAAATAAAATATTATGATTTTTGATTGAGATTTTACTAGGAAAATGAGTACAAATAACGTTTTAGTCAAATAATTGAAACGTAACAAACTATGTTTAAAAAACAATATCGAAGTGAAAAGGGAGGACATAGTTTATATGAACAATATTATTCCGTTAATTTATAAACTTGAAGCTTTTCTGAATAAATTATAAGATCTTAATAATTATTTTCAAAAACTACCTTTGGAAGGGTGGAGCCCGGTCTTAAGAAATTTAGGAGAAAGTACGAAATCCATGCGGACAAAGTCGCGGCCAGAAGCTAGTTCATTATAATATTCACAGATAAAATGGCAGGGGTGACTTGCACGCTTAATAATGGGCTACCTGAAACTGTCGCTAACACATAGTGACGTATCGACAAGGGGGCAACATGTTCTGAGGTGCTTGAGGAATGGAGAGGTATTCCACAGCTTTCAGGACTATCCAAGAGCCCGAAAGATGGTCAAGATCCCTATGAGCACTTACTGGAATACTTCCTTCCCCTGAGCACGTTTGCTCTTGCGAATCACCACTCATAACAGCCAATAAAGGCAAGAATCGTCCTCGGCATTGTTCACTCCAGTCCACTATTCCCGGGAGCTAGAGTGCGTGGGGTCGCTTCTGCCCAACAGCTCGCCACATGCTGCCCTGCGGGTTTCTGTATCTCTCTTGGTCTGGCTTCTCGACCTAGACCTGTTCCGGCAAGGTAAACTACCGGCACAGGTCTAGAGTTCGGAGCGTGCAAGCCCGGATATACGGTGGTGGGGTACTTAAAACAAAAATAATATTATTATTATTTTTGTTTTAAGTATTTGCGCCGGATTTATGGGGTAATCCCGGGCCGAAGCCAAGTGCTACCCCTGGAAATTGGTTAGATTGTGATGAGATGATGATGTGTTTAGATTTTATGAAGGTGATTGTATCTGCCCATGAGGCTGTGTTCGTGTGGTGGTTGCTGCATACAAGTGCTGAACTGTTTCTCTTTCACTGGGGAACGATAAAAGAAAAACTGTACTCTAAACCCATTCATGATTTACGTCTTTTTTTTTTTTGGGTGGGAAATCATCAAATGACCTCTCCCGCTCTGGGCTGAGCTGAAGGGCGTGTCAGACTTTTACTGACTAAAACCCACCCGTGTTCCTTCAGTTGCCTGTGCCAGGGGCCACGGTATCTCTTTCGAACAACCCGCAGCCCTGGCAGAGATTTACACGTCCTGCGCTAAGTTCTGATTGTGAGTGCGGTTGTATGTTCGTTTGAATTGAAAGAAGCTCTTGTGGCGTGTGGAGCTTAGTTGTAAGCTTAGTAGTTATTGGGTGGTTGTAAACTATTTCTTACTTCTAGCCTAATTAAATCGAGTGTAGTGTAAGGTAACAACTTTTTGACAACTATTGCTCTCCTTAGATCTCCAATTCTTTGCTTAGAGACTTTCATGTCTAAGATTTTCTATAATATGTTCTAATAATGTTAAGTACCTATGCATTTAAGTCGGATTCGGAGTTTGCGATGATAAGGCTGGTACGCCAAATGAATTCGTTAATTTCTGTACTCCATTTTTTTTAAGACAGCACTGGGTGAAGGTTTATTTGGCAAATTAGCCTTAGACACAACATATGCTGCCGTTGGTTGCCATTGATGAAATGTATCACACGCACCTGAGGCAAAATGTATTTCATTTAGATTTAAGCAATTACTTTGTATCTAATTGTAAGTGAACTTATATATTGTTCTTATGAGAATAAAATTCTTTAAACCTAACCTATCTGATGCAGAAGGCATATTTGCCTGAATACTTTTTTTTGTTTTCGATCTTGTTAGTCCCACAAGTAGCTAAGGAGCTACTTTAAGGGTAAGTAAAAGTAAATTCATTGGAGCGGGCAAGCCCCACCACGATTTCAATGTAAAAATATGCCGTTGGGTTATTACCGTGAAAACAGGAACCAGTTAAGTACTCATATGTTTTAATTTTTTTGGTACGTAGGCTACGCTAGGCATGCGATTTACAGCCCCTGCCTAATTTCATAAACATGCCATAGTAGACCATGAATGAAGCAAATCCGCGCTGGGATGATTCTAGAAACTTCTTACGGATATTTTCACGTGTGCCATCCTGATATTCAAAGGAAGCGCATTCCAAAGAAATACCGCATTGACAAAGAAAGAAGAGCAAATAAAACCAGTGCGGTGAGAAGGACATTATAGAAGACGATTAATGCTGGAACGAAGATTTTAACTGTGGGCAGAGCATAAGTATTGAACATGGAAGGTCAGGTAAGAAGGAGAAGTGGGTTTGTCGAGTATCGAATACAACATAGTCAGAGCCCTCACCTCTCTGCGCTGACGTATAGGTAACCATTTTAAAAGTCAGATGGATCGGTGTGCAGACACATGATCATACTTCCGAAGATTGAAAACGAATCTAATGCAGTTATTTAGAAGGCAGTCAAGTTTATTGAGATCTACATTCAGGTTATAGTAACACGCATCACCATAGACTATTATGGTAATAATAAAGGACTGTACAAACATTGCCTTTATGTAGGATTTTCAACCGATAGAATCTTGTCTTTTTTAGTTGCGTTGTGTCACGATAGCGATGTTAGAAATTGGGATAACTACGTGGTGAAGGTTCAGTGGAGCCTAAATAATACACTGGCCTGCAAAACTACGTATCACACTTTTAAAATTGGAATAACTTTTTAAGTACATAAGATATACTTTCGAAATAAAAAGGACTCTGAAAAGAGTTTAATTTTGTATACAAAAACTTCATACTCGAGAACCTTGTTCTAAGAAATGGCTGAAAAGAGCTTTAAAAACAAAAATAATCCTTTTCGAATTACAATTTTACCATTCATATTTTTGTTTGTTTTTGTTTTCAAATTTTTTCTTGATCGATGAGTCTTGTTACAAAAGCCAAGTTAGACAACAGCACATACATGTTATTTATCATGCCTCTTTCATCATGTGGAGTTTCTTGCCCATTCTTCTCCATACGAAAACTACCTTTTGGAAGGGGCGACTAGAATCAATTTTAATTTTATTTTTGACGTTCAAAAGTGCCTTTTATGTGCCTATTTGAAATAAATGATTTGACTTTGACTTTGACTTTTCTGTTTTAGGCATCGAACGGTCTAGAAGGTGAAGCGAAGGTACGAAGAGACTGGAAACCATCTGAGGAGACCTTGTAATGGCAGACCCAGGTGTACTAGTGCCCGAAAAGACTGTTATATTGTTTCCACTGTGTTGAGAAATCGCCACCTTAATGCAGTTGAAGTCCAGCAACAGCTTCTTCAGACCCGAAAGGACTACATTAGTGACAGTACAGTGAGAAGAAGACTTGCTGAAGCAAATCTGAAACCCCGAAGACCAGCGAATGGCCCCAAACTAGAGAGGGAGCATCGAGTAGCGAGACTGCGATGCGCCCGTGAATACATACAGTGGGATGAAGAAGAGTGGTCAAGAATTTCGTTCACAGATGAGTCTCGATTCTCACTTTACACTTCTGATGGAAGGCGAAGTGTCTACAGGCGGCTGACTGCTTCTCAGAAAGAGTCCAGTACGGTGGAGGCAGTGTACACACGGCTACACATCAAGTTAGACTGTTTGGACTTTGGACTACTAGAAGTTGAACGCTGTGAATCGTGCGAGAGGGTGCGATATGTTTTTGTTATTTCGTCTCACTCACGCACGTCGCAGAACTGCGCGGGAGCGCGTGGCACCAACATCAACGCGCATAGATAGATGCGTATCATGTATATTATTTTGTAAACAAGTTGAGCTCGTATTATAATACTAGCTTCTGGCCGCGACTTCGTCCGCGTGGTCCGCCCCACCTCGTCGCATCGCATCGCTCGCTTCTCGTTCTAACTGTATTCATTTAGACCTAGCGTGATGTTGAACCGACCCGAACGTTATCATACCTATTTTGTTGCAGAGTTATTTTAAAATTATAATATCTCCTAAGATGTTGATTGAAATCGAGTGATCTCAAGAGCAATTTAGTTCACAACTTGTGATGAATAACGTATTTATTTGGATAAAGATAATAGAAAGAATATATCATGTTGATAAAACAGCTTCGTAGATAATGCATTAATTTCGAAAAAAATTTGATTACTATAAAAAATTCTATAGTGAGTCTATCTTAAAAGATAGACATATGCTGTCGCGGACTTTTAAAGAGAAACAATTCCTTCATGCATAATTTTTGCGTAACTTAAACCGTTTACGCAGCGCACGCAACGGAAGCTCTCAAAAAGGAATCCTTTTTCCCGTTTTTGCAACATTGTCTATTGATGCTCCGCTCCTATTGGTTGCAGCGTGATGTTGTATATATTGCCTTCCTCGATAAATGGACTGTCCAACACAAAAATATTTTTTCAATTCGAACCAGAAGTTTCTGAGATTAGCGCGTTCAACCAAACAAACTAACTCTTCAGCTGTATAATATTAGTTTAGAAGAGTTTGCACTAATACATCCATTATCATCAGTATATTATTATAACATTATATTTCGAGCTTGCGGTCCGCATACGTGTAGGTAATTCGGAAATCTACATCGTGACGGATTTTCATACAAACTTTCAACCAACACCGCCATCCAACCACCCATTCCATTTTTATAACAAAAATACTAAAACCCGTACTACTTTATTGTCAACCAAAAAAACAAATACGAATTTTGATAGATCTAACTTCAAAACGACGGATTTTCATACAAACTTTCTACCCCTTTTTGACCACCACTCCTGCACTGCTTTTATAAAATCACTGAAACACTTACTTCTAAATAATCATAATATTTATCATAACTTTTCAACTGTTTGCCCCCTTCTTTACGACACAACAAAGCATTCAATACATTGACGTGTTGTTGTAGTGCATCCCAGCGCGTCGAACAAACAGACTGTTTGATTTTCGACTCTCGGCGCTAATGTTGAAAATCCAGTGCGCGATTAGGGGTAGCTTGAACCCATAGGATTTTTATCAAATGGGTTCTTATATTACAATATCTACTTATGGCAAATAAAACTTAATGACTAAAATCATTAGTTAAAGGCCTATTCTATTCAGATACCATATAAGCGATATTCGATAGATACGGTTGTGGGTAACAACTACATACGAGCAGTATTCCGCCGGGTAGGTATAATTTGTATTCTGGTTTCGCGCTAGCCACGGGAGGATATACAATTACCGCTTATATTTGAATAGGCCTTTATACGGGTCTCCCTTGTTTCATCAAAAAGAAATTGCCAAATTATCAATTCTCAAAAAAAATTCGCATAATTTCATTTGCCAAATTATTACTTAGCAAAAAATCTTTTCACAAATAATCGTAACGCAAACCTAATGTTTGGCAAGTTAACGTTTAAACAATGACTTGTTTACCAACTAGTACTTTAACCAATTTTTATGTAGTATATTTCAGTTGGAATAACTCATTTTACGCAAAATAAAATTTGCCAAATATTTAGTATCGTCAGTTTTCAATTTACCATTTCTATTCAGTCAATTTTTATAGTCTAACTAGTTCAGTCTCGGGTAGCCTGTTTTTTTCCATATATTTTTTTTCATATATTTTTTTTTCTATAATAATCTAGTCGTTTCTGGCACTCGCCGGCCGCTGCCGCGGCACCGCTCGCTTCGCTCGCTCGGCTCGTGCGTAGGAAGTCGCAGTTTTAGCCTAACCTAACCATTTTTTTTTAAATTGACCTCTTCTAACTAGTGCGGTTCTTGATAGCCTGCTAACAATAATCTCTTTTTTCCCTTATTTGTATCAAATAAATGATTATATTAAAATAAAATTGCATTTTTTAATTTAATAATTCTCAAAAATCTTATTTTTGCCTGTATATTTTTTGCCATAACAAATCATTTGACCAAACGTTTATGGTCTAAAGATTGCTGTAATAAAACATTTGATTAAAGACCAAATACCTAAATGACATTATCCTTTATAATATTCTGCTAAGTAAAAATTTGACCAAATGAAAATGTGCGTACTAAAATTATTCCAAACATTGCATTGGTATAAAAAAAGGTTGCTAAAATTTGTTTGGGTAGTGAAATTTTGGCAAAATCATTTCGGCAAAACGGCAGGATCCCCCTTTATACATATTGCTTAAGCTAGCATCACATGCATTGCATAGGTATATCATCAATGTGTCGAAGAAAGCCTAAAAAGAATTAACAATTTAAATATACTTCAATTCATAAAGCTCCGTGCGGGGCGTCCACGTCGGCTTACCGCGTAACAATAGTTAATACTTAATTAATGTAATGATTCCTTATTATTTTTGTCTAATTATTTAACGCTTGAAAGTCGCGAAATAACTATCATAATCTAAACATAACTACAAGTTACCTCAGGAGCCAACAATAGTTAAAAATCTAAATCAACAATGAACATGAAAACAACACAGTAAAAAAAAAAAATCATCCAGTGCCAACCCTCTATAATCAACTATGGCAAGTAAAACTCGATATGGTTTATTGGTCTATGCTACTAATAGGTATGAGAAATATCTTCAAACTAGAGTAATTATTATGTAAATTCTACTAATATTATAAACTCGAAAATTTGTATAGATGGATGGATGGATGTTTGTTACTCTTTCACGCAAAAACTTTGGCACACAGATGGTTTATAACCAGGATTAACACATAAGATACTTTTCATTTTGATATTCCCACGGGATCGAAACTTATGCGGGTGAAACCGCGGGGCGCAGCTAGTAGTTAGATACATTATATTTATGACTTGAAAAGAAGCTGAATCCACATACATTTTTTTTAAACTATTAATATTTAAAACAATAATATGTTATTCTTAGATAACAGACTACTGTCAAATTTAACAACTTCGAGTTACTTCGGGAGCCAATAATAAAAACAAATAAAAAAATTATTAATTAAAATAGTCGAAAATTTAAACTCCTAAATGAGTAATAGAAATCAACATAGATAAAAAAAACAAAAATTTGGAAAACAATATTAACAATTAATCTAATTAGTTTGCTTAACTTAACGTAACTTAATAGTCGTGAATCCTGGGCGACGTTTAGTATAATGTACTCTGTGGTTTAGGAACTGACTGGCATAGAACGCTGAATTAAATACGAGTGAAACTAGCGAATGCTTTTGCCAAAAAAAAGTGCATCTGTGTGCGTAGGCGCAACGCAGCAAATGCTGTGATTGGCCGATGCCACGATACGCAGTCGCTTTCCTACAATTCTCTTTATTGCTGGTAGCGTAGGTATGCGTACATATATAGAGTGTCTAACTTGATGTGTAGCCGTGTGTACATGTATGGGCTGGCATATCTTCAGAAGGTCCCACAGAGTTAGTGGCCATAGAAAATGGCACTGTGACTGGGGAAAGATATGCCCAAGAGATTCTCGTGAGTATGCAGGGCCATATTTAGTAAATATGGGTGATGGATCGATGCTGATGCATGATAATGCCCGGCCACACACGGCTCAGGTCGTGCAAGAGTATATTCACGAGGTTGGTATCAGCGTGATGGCTTGGCCATCAAGAAGTCCTGATCTCAAGCCGATTGAGCACGCCTGGGATGAGCTAGGGAGGCTAGCCAGAAGCCGCAGACCACTATCTACCCCCCCCCCATGGCACTAAAACAGGCCCTGATTGACGAATGGGAGAATATTCCCCAACATCTACTCCGAAACCTCGTGTTCAGTATGCCAAACCGGCTCGAAGCTATAGTCAGAGCCCGAGGAGGCAATACCAGTTATAAAACATTAAATAACACGTAAAACATACTTATAAAAGTTAATTGAGTTTTTTGACACTAATTTAAAAAAAAATTGTTTTATCTTTTATGTTACTAATGTATAGTTTACTAGTTTCAAAGAAAGCTGATAAAATTTGCTATACTTAAAACATTTTTTTATTTTAAATCTCGAACTTCTATAGTTTAGAAAAAAATGAAATTTTAAAAGTGTAGTACTTAGTTTTGCATGCCAGTGTACAATTAATCAAAGCACAAGTAAAATAATGTTACCGAAACAATTTTCGGAAAACCTAGCGTCAACGACACCGAAGACATTATTATTATTATTATTATTATACACGAGTTAAATGCGAACGATTCTATACCAAATGATACACCCTACAGAAAATCGCGACGATGCTAGTGATAAGATTAGGAAATAACAAGATGATATGAAACAAAGATATGACCATAAAAGGTGTAAGGTTAGGTCCTAAATAGTTGGAGCTTTGGTCCAATGCTCCAGAGAGGTCATGATGTATTAACAAGATGTAGGTATCACAGTTTGCAATGTATCATTGTAGACGCACTGCTGATTGCTGGGACAATGCCAGCGGTGACCCCTGACCCTCCTCATGATAATTTGTTATTTATGCCATACAGTCATGATGTAATTGATAATAGTAATGATTTCTGGATTCTAATAGAAGGTGTGCATGGTAACGGCCGCGTTAAATGATTACTAACTAGTGATATGAATGATAGTGATGCATGGTCCACCGCAGGTCAGTACTGCATGCCGGCGGAGGGCGTGCCGCTGTCGGCGCGCGGCGCGCTGCTGTCGCGCGCGGAGCTGCTGCGCCTGGCGCGCGTGTTCGTGGCAGCCGGCGTCGACAAGGTGCGCCTCACGGGCGGTGAGCCCACGCTCCGCAAGGACCTCGCCGATATCATACGTGAGCAGCGCTGTACAACTGCACCACATGCACCAACGAGTCCTCGTGATTTGAATTCCCCGTAACACACGAACATTCACAATCTAAATAATTTTGAAGGATATTGCTAATCCAATGCTTCATTTTTCATAGAAAAGTGCAATACCTACGCGGTCAAAATGTATTGCAGAGCAAATTTTTTTTTGAACCGACGTATAATTTAATTGCAGCGGGGTTCGGAATCATGTACTGAATTCATTGTTACAGTTTGTGTTCTGGTTAAAAAATTATCCTGTATATGTCGCAGATGGATTGTAGAATCCGCTGTTTTACAAAACAACTCTGTTACCTATGTAAAACAACTGAACAACCATCAGCGGTTTTCCATAATTACTGAACTTGAACACGCAGAATTGCATAAACGTTTTGAAAACGTCAGATTGTAGATTTTAGTTTTAAATTTTGTCGCTCGTGGCTTTGTGAGTCGTAACGTAACAACAATAATGGCGTCCGAAACAGATATAAATAAAACGAGTAATACCAGTAAAAATAAGCCCTCCCCCCGACCCTTGCTCGATGAAGCGCCAGCCCGCGCCGTAGCGGAGGCTGTAACTTTAAACCCCCGACTGTGACCTCTGAGTTTGTTTCGGCCTTTCTTATCAAAATCAATATCAATAGTCATTTATTCAAATTAGACTAAGAATCAGCACTTTTCGAACGTCAAAATTACAAAAGACAGTCCCCCAAAAACCCCCGCCCTTCACCACTTCCTAGTGCTATCGCTGGGAAGAAGTGGCGCAACAAACTCCCCAGCAGCACAGCTGTCTGTTCAGTTAGAAAATACTTGATTGTATACAATACTACCTAGTATTGTATACAATCAAGTATTTTCTGACACAAACAAAGGTTAACCTACCTTTGTTCAGTAATTAACATTACAAAATCAGAACATAAAATTAAATTATTTGCCATATGTCAGCTAGTCACGCCAATATACCAACAAATATAATAAAAACTATACGTACTCAAGATAAAAAATAATTAATTAAAATTAAAATGTAAATAAAAACTTACTACCCACCCAAATAAAAGCCTCCAGGCATAAAGGGCGTGACAGCTTACATATTTATGCATTGCTGGGTTCTGTTCACATAACTGTCACTCGAAGTCACAAATGATAAACTAAGACCATTGAAGTAAAATAAACTACGAGATGCCATTTATAAAAACAAAAAAACGAGTAAAAATAACCTTAACTCAAATTTAAACAATTATTTTAAGGACAATATTAATTTATCAGATTAAAATAAAAGTTATCAGAGTTTTATGAAAGACGCTCATTCTGCTCATTGTGACTGCAAATAAGCCATTCTGCATTACGGCTAAACGTCTGTAGCAGTTTCATAAAACGTAACGCAATGAACCAGAACAATCCAGCTGAACGTTGTTCAGTTGTTTTACATAACGGAGCTGTTTTGTAAAACAACTAGCGGTTTTGTAAAACAGCGGATTCTACAATCTATCTGCGACATGTATATTGTGGAGAGTGAGCACGTGTTTGTTGTGTGTGCAGAGGGGCTACGCGAGGAAGCGGGCGTGCGCTCGGTGTCCATCACGACCAACGGGCTAGTGTTGACGCGGCGCCTGCCTGCGCTGCAGCGCGCCGGCCTGGCCGCGCTCAACGTGTCGCTCGACTCGCTGCGCCCCGAGCGCTACGAGCGCATGGCGCGCCGCCCGGTTGGTCTCCAACTAACCGTATACCTCGAAAGCACCTCCGATTGGACCCGCACATAATTACGTAACACACGATCAATCACAATCTGAATGATTTTGAAGGATATTGTTAATCCATTGCTTCATATGATCGAAAAAAAAAACTATGCTCAATAATCGCTTAGGCTTCCTTATTGACTGGAATAACTTAGAAATACCGTAATGAATGACTATTCCGTAACAATCATGACATTTAAGGGCAATTCTAACTTAGAGAGTTGTATTGATGAATCTCTTGGTTATAATTATGTAAAAACATGTTTTTTACGGTCGTGAATCATATTTCTATAACATACAACCTAATACTGTACTTGTGAATTCAAAAAAAAAGGTAAACAAATTTGAATTTCTCGGGCTACCCTGGCGGGTTAGTTGTATAATAACTTAACGTGTGTGCAGGGGTTGTCGCGCGTGCTGTCGGGTATTGACCTGGCGCTGCAGCTGGGCTACTCGCCCGTCAAAATCAACGTCGTACTCATGAAAGGTACCCACCGTCAGCAAACAAACACTGCTCGAATATTATCTTCAGAGATTTGACTGGTACCATAAAAATAATTTGTACTTTATTTCAGGTTTCAACGATGACGAAATATGTGATTTTGTGGAATACACACGAGACCGCGACGTAGAAGTGAGGTATGTAATTAGGTGGATGCTCTTAGAATTAGCTAGAATGCGCGTTCGTGACGTCGATGACGTGGTGTGTGTCGGCAGGTTCATCGAATTCATGCCGTTCTCGGGCAACAAGTGGGACGACTCCAAGCTGGTGCCGTACCGCGCCGCCCTGCGCGCCGCCGCCGCCGCGCACGCGCTCGAGCCCGCGCCGCCACGGCCCAACGACACCGCCACCGTATGTACACCACACAACAAGTGGGACGAATCCAAGCTGGTGCCGTGCCACCGCCGTACCGGCGGTGGCGCAATGCGCTTATGCGCGTCGCCGCCGTCGCGCAAGCCCCACCGCCGTATCTCTACGTTGACGTCGTGGTGGGGCATGGGCGCTCTAAACTCTAGGTCTGTGATGGAAGAGTTTACTTTGCCGGATCAGGTCTAGGGTGAGGAGCCAGACCAAGAGAGGTACAGGAACCCGCAGGCAGCATGTGGCGAGCTGTTGGGCCTATTACCCGGGGGAAGTCTTGTTCCTCACCTCTGGCTTGCCTTTATTGGCCGGCTGGAGTGAACACTGACGAGGAACTTCCGGGATTTTCCTGATAGCCGTGAAATACCTCTCCACGCCTCACAAGCACCTCGGGACATGTTGCCCCCTTGTTGCTACGACACTATGTGCTAGCGACCGTGTTCGGGGGCCCTTTATTGAGTGTGCAAGTCACCCCCTGCCATTTCATCTGTAAATATTATATTATCATTGGTCAGGCAGGGGACATAGACCTTCCATAGTTCAAGGTAACTGATCTACTATAGCCACCCACACCCATAGCCCAGTATATTTTGTTTCCATGTTCTGCAATAGTCCTGCACCAACCGGGGGTTGTCCTTGGGTGCATTTGCATGGTGCATACAGGGATAATCGTCAGTTGGTGCCTCCTCATCATTTAAAATTGTGTAATGGCTCTGCGAGTTGGCTTCGGCCCCTAGTACGCCTTTCAAAGGTCCGGGACCCCAGGGTCCCTAGATATGTCAAAGACAACTATAATAATAATAATTTATTTATTTTATTTAATTTATTTATCTTGACTTAGCACGCGAGGTTGTTGACATGTGGAATGTGAGCTCAACTGTCATTGTGCCGATTGTCGTATCGGCCAATGGCCTGATGGCCGAAAGCCTCGATCAACATCTATCGAGGCTCTCGTTAGGCGGTTGGATCAAGGGCCTGATTCAGAAGGCAGTACTCCTCGATACGGCTCGCATTGTGAGGAGGTTTCTATCTCTGGAGCCCTAACCACCGGTAGCTTGGACCCTGCTCCCGACACCGGTGGATCACTATTTTTTTATATTTTTAAATGTTTTTTTTAAATTTTTTATTTAATCATACTAATATTTAAAAGTGTATTAAAATAAGACGACTAAATAAATAAACGACATAATTTATTTATTTAATTTGACAACATTGGTCCAATGGTTAGTACAAAAATAACTTATCAACTTAGGGTTAGTAATAAATTAAATTAAATCAAATCAAATAAAACAATTTCTATTTTTCCTGCCGCACGAGCAACCGGACAGCTCTCTAAGTATTGGTGCATCGTGTTTTTCGGCTAGGGTTTTCAGTATGCTGTTGGTGCTAGCGCTCATTCTGCTTATTAAGGATGGCAAAGAAGTCGTCGATTCGCGCTACAGCAAACATGCCAGACGTGCTGCGGAATCGGGGCAACCTCAACAGCACCCTGAAACCATTATTGTATTGCACCCGCAGGGCATCTAGTGCCCTCCGCGTGCAGTTGACCTACAAACTGCCCGTATTCTAACGTAGAATATTTTGGCCATCAAGTGGCCCGCAAGATCACCTGATCTGACGCTTTTAGATTTTTTTTTTCTGTGGCACTGTTATGCAACAGGTGTTCCAAAAACAGCATTTCGAGGTCGAAATGCGTTTACGCATAGTATCAGCATTTGACCACATAAAGTCCCGATACCTCCGTTCTGCGAAGCGTACGCGAGAATATTAATACGCGTTGCAACAATTGTGTAGAGGTAGAAGGTGGTCATATCGAACAGCATCTGCCTGGCCGTCCAGTAGACATCATAATAAAAATGTAAGTAGGTACATAAGGTTTTATGTGACAGACGCGGCGACTTTGTTTTTTTTAATGTAATGAAGTGTTAAATGTAGTTTTAACAAATATCAATTATGCATAAAAATACCGCATAAACCAAAATTTTCAAAAATTATTTGGATAAAGTCATAAACAACAGCTGACAAGGTCACGAACTTGCGTAGAAAAATAGGTAGATATGCGGCGGCGACCAATTCTTAAAACGTAGGTAGAAGGAACAACAGGGTTTTGGTTACATATTGTATAGGATACATATATGCGTGGCAGGTATTTTGAAAAAATAAATAAAATGGCGGACAGATAGGTATGCCACGGATCTTCAAACCCTTTGTGTTTCTCTGTCTGATAGGAATCATCGACTTCATCAATAGTTTTAATGGTTATTGACTCGTCGAAAACTCTTATATAAACATTACAAAAATAAAATCATAAATCATTTATTAATGACACGAAAGGGGTTTGAAGGTTTTTATATGGAGCCTGGCATACCTACTGTCGCGCCATTTTGAAAATGGCGGCCACGCATAGACCTATATAAATCGATAGCAGACATCAATGCAAACAGAAAACATTATCCGATTAAACCCCGTAAAGTATCACGTTTCCGAGATATTAACGTTCAAAGTTGATCACGTGACTCAATCATCAACTTTGAGCGGTCTCATGCGTGGCTGCCATTTTCCAAATGGCGCGACAATAGGTATGCCACGGATCGTCAAAGCCCCTAAGGGCTCATGCTAATGCAGCTTAATGCAACATCGTTTGTAGGACTTCCACTATCTAAATAGTGGAAGTCCTACAAACGATGTTGCATTAAGCTGTGATACTCGTCCACTGAGCCCGGTCCCCCGCAGGTGTGGCGCGCGCCGGGCTACCGCGGTAGCGTGGGATTCATCTCGTCCATGACGGAGCACTTCTGCGCCTCCTGCAACCGCCTGCGCCTCACCGCCGACGGAAACCTCAAGGTGAGCGCGACTAGGTTGTCTGAACTACTGCATAGTGTGCATGCTTTTGTACTATATCATATGTATGTCGCAGATGAATTGTAGAATCCGCTGTTTTACAAAACAGCTCCTTTCAAATCAAATCAAATCAATTTATTTGCGAGAATGTAGGTTTACATGGTGATCTTAAACTATAATGGCCCCTTTATGTAAAACAACGTTCAGCTGGATTGTCACTGCGCTACGTTTTACCAAACTGCTATCGACGTTTGTACGTAATGCAGGTTGGCTTATTTGCAGTCACAACGAGCGTCTTTCATAAAACTGATATCTTTTAATTAATATTGTCCTCGAAATCGCTGTTTTCACTTGACTAATGGTAATTTTTACTCGTTTTATTTATTTCTGTTTAGGATGCCATTATTGTTGACACACAGAGCCATGAGCAACAAAATTTAGAACTAAAATCTACAATCTGATGTTTAATTTCAGGCTGTTTTAGATAATCGCTGATCGTTGACCCGCTGCATTGATAAATGCAAAACGTTTATGCAATTCTGCGTAAGTTCAGTAATTATGGAAAACGATTGAACGTTGTTCAGTTGTTTTGTAAAACAACTAGCTATTTCGTAAAATAGCAAATTCTACAGTGTGTCCGGACATGGACTAGCGTTATTCTAAATACTTAATAATAAACTATTTTAAAGTACAATTGCACTCTAGGCTTGGGTCCAATACCCGCTACGTGGCAGCCATTTTGTTTTTATTTTGTTGAAATATGCTCTATGAGAAAAAAAAAATATAAGAATCAGAATCAGAATTATTTATTTGTGAAACATAGGTGAAGAACATATATACATTAATCATACATGTCAGGGTCTTAAATAGATAAGTGTTGCACTATGCTTTGTCATTGTTGACATACAAATATTAAAGTCAGGTTCGTCAAAGTTAACAAAATTTTACGTTAACAAAATACATTAAAATAATCAATTTAATAATGTCCACTACAAGAAAGAAAAACAAAAAAAAAACAAACACACAAGAAGATCATAACAAAAGAATATGCGAGAAAGTATTCGTTAGTTTCGTTCGTTATATAAGTATCTCAAAGTTTTAGTCATACTGAGATAAAAATAGGCTTATTCGAAAAGTAATAATATTTCTACAGTCTGCATTACAAAGCAATGTGTTCACAATTCCATAACTTTTGAAAAAAAATGTGTCGAAAAAAATAACTAAAAATTATGCAATTCCACCAATAATTGTTATTACTACAAAAACACCCCGACAACCTTTTTTTTTTTCTATGTTCGGTCTAACCAATCGAGCACTTCTAACGCAGCAGTTTACAACACCATTGTTGTAAACTGCTTCGGGTATCCTTGTATCTAAATGACAATTTTATGTATACTTTAACGTCAGTGCATTTCCATACGTCAAACGGACCGGGTGCATTCAAAACATTTAACATTAACATTTTACTTTAAGACATTTTTCATTAGCTTTGAAGAACTTTTAATAAACATTTTAAATCCAAATACAAACAGTGCTTTAATATTACCTACGACCTTGCACCCCGCACATATTGGTACTTCGAGCCGGATTCGCGCGCGTTTCGAAAAGTAATCGCGAGTATTGCGTATACAACAGTTTGGCGTGTTGTGGACTAATGTGGTATTCTGGACTGTTTGGTGACTGGATTACGCTCCTGATCGAAGGAGAACATCAACGGTGGTATAACAGCAGACAACAAGTAAGACCTTTCCATTATTTTCCACACCTTGGGAGATTTTACGTTCTTAAACAACGGGTGAAATGGCTGAGCTTTAAGACGTCCAACTGACGCTCGCCATCAACATTGAAAAGATCGGGGTTAATTTGAAGAAGGCCAGTGTCCAAAGACGAACCTTCGAATACTTGTTCAAATGTCCACATTTTAGTGGCGAAAATGGCCTCTACAATTGCAAAACTTTCTTGGAATTGCCCACTGAACAAAAGCTTGCAATTACGCAAAAATTGCAGGTGTGCACTAATTGTTTATTTAGCCATAACGGCAACCAGTGTACTTCAACAAAACGATGCCGCAAATATACAGCTTCTCATAACACGATATTACATGACGCTTTTGTAAGGCCGACGGGCTCTCAAGTTTTTAAACATACTGAACCGACGGTCAAAGTCTCTAATGCATCACTGGACTATAATGCAGAGATTTTGCTTACAACAGCTCTCGTGAAGGTCATGGCAGCCGACGGGACTTACTCGTATCACAACATGCGTGCTCTTATCGACCAGGATTCGCAGATATCTTTAATAACCGAAAAAGCCGCTCAGTTGTTAAAGATAGAACGCCAAAAATACAAAGGGATTGTTCTAGGTATAGGTGCAAAGGAAAACAATTTACATTGGGATGAGGAAGTGTCCAATGACATTTTCAACGATTGGGCCAAAATACACAGTCTGGCCATAAATACTGTTACAATTAAAAATAAAAATAAAAAAAACATTTGAATTTGGAATCTGTCATTTTTATACGATTGTTCATTGAGTTTTCTAATTTTGGCGCCAATACATTGTACAATATTTTGCGATATTAAAATGGAGTGGGGTGATAAAGAGAACCGAATCGCTGTGATTGCATTACACAAAGTTGGTATGGAGCCAAATGCAATTTTTAAAACTCTCCATACGCTTGGTATTAGTCAAATGTTTGTGTACCGGGCTATTAATAGGTACAATGAGACCTCCTCTGTTTGTGCAGAAAAAGATCTGGCCGTCCACGTAGTGTTCGTACGAAAAAGGTGGTCAAAGCAGTAAGGGAAAGAATTCAAAGAAATCCTGTCCGAAAGCAAAAGATTTTATCTCGGGAGATGAAGATAACACCCAGAACCATGTCGCGTATTTTAAAAGATGACTTAGGACTTGCAGCCTATAAAAGACGCACTGGTCATTTTTTAACTGATAATTTTAAAAAGAATAGGGTGGTAAAATCGAAACAACTACTGAAGCAGTACGCAAAGGGAGGTCACAGAAAAATGTTGTTTACGGATGAGAAAATCTTTACTATTGAGCAACATTTTAACAAACAAAATTACCGTATTTATGCTCAAAGCTCTAAGGAAGCTTCCCAATTAGTCGACAGAGTGCAACGTGGGCATTATCCGACTTCAGTGATGGTTTGGTGGGGTGTTAGCTATGAAGGAGTGACTGAGCCATATTTTTGTGAAAAAGGTATCAAAACATCAGCACAAGTGTATCAAGATACCATTCTTTAGAAGGTAGTTAAGCCCCTTAACAACACCATGTTCAATAACCAAGTATGGTCCTTCCAACAAGACTCGGCGCCGGGTCATAAAGCTCGGTCCACGGAGTCTTGGTTGGAAGTGAACGTTTCGGACTTCATCAGAGCTGAAGACTGGCCGTCGTCTAGTCCCGATCTTAATCCTCTGGATTATGATTTATGGTCAGTTTTAGAGAGTACGGCTTGCTCTAAATGCCATGATAATTTGGAGTCCCTAAAACAATCCATACGATTGGTAGTGAAGAATTTTCCCATGGAAAGAGTGCGTGCTTCTATTGATAACTGGCCTCAACGTTTAAAGGACTGTATTGCAGCCAATGGAGATCACTTCGAATAAGCTTTTTATATTTTAAATTGTTTTATATTTATGTATTAAACTAACACACTGTAAAAGTAATAAATATAATTAGCAATAAAAAAAAATTTTTTTTTCTTCGTGACAATATTTATGGCAAGACTAGGTAAAAGCAGACCTAGACAACATAAACAGCTGTGAGGTACCAAGATGGTTGAAGAACAACAGTGATGGCATCATCGAAATTCATGGATTCTGTGACTCATCCATGAAAGCATATGCATGCGTAGTTTATGCGGGCGTAAAACATCAATCGGACGTAATACTCATCGCCGCAAAATCTAAACCCGTACCGCATAAGAAAGCCCTTACGTTCCCAAAACTGGAACTTAGTGGCGCATACCTACTCTCTGAACTAGTAAATAAAATACAACGGTTTTTAACAAATAGACTAGACATATTTGGATGGACGGACTCGAAGGTAACACTCGGTTGGATACAGGGTGAGCCTAACCGATGGAAAGTGTTCGTCGCAAATAGGGTTGCCAAACTCACAGAAACAATGCCTCCTGCCTGCTGACGTTATGTAAAAACAACGGATAATCCAGCGGATTGTGCCAGCCGCGGGATGTTGGCGTCGCAGTTAGAACAACATACATTGAGGTGGCAAGGTCCCCAATGGCTAAAAACATGGACTCCAGAAGATGAAACTGAAAAACAATTAATTATTAATTTTATCATCAATGAGGAGTCCAAAACAGTTAAAAAACAAGTCTACATTGTTCAAGATTGCCCAAATATCATAGATCACTTCTTAGAAAAATACAACAGTACAAAGAAAATAACACATATACTTTCAAGGATATATCGAGCGATAACACCTGCACGTTGCCGTAAACATTTGCCGAGCTATCTCACATTACAAGAGTTGCGCAAAGCTAAAACAATTATTATAAAACATGTGCAAAATAAGGAATTTGGAACAGAAATTAAAAAAATACGCAAACATGGTAGCGTTGGCTCAAAAAGCCAATTAATAAAATTAGATCCCTTCATTGATCTCAACGGATTGTTACGTGTTGGTGGGCGATTGAAAAACGCTAACATAAGTGAGGAGATGCGGCATCCGATAATCATACCACATAAGTGTCACATAAGTGTGCGACCAAGGAACTAAATTCGTTGGCGCCAGCAACATTTTGGAAAATCAATACCAACAATTACAACAAATCTTCCAAGATAGTTTCTTGGCAGAAGTGACCGAAATGGAATAGCACTTTAACGCACCATCATGACCGAGTGCCGGAGGCTTATGGGACAGAGCTGTAAGAAGCCTTAAGTTCCACCTTAAGCGAGTAATTGGTGAACAGAGGCTCACATTTGAGGAGTACTCGACTATTCTTGCTCATCTTGAGGCTTGCTTGAACACTGGACCTCTTTTTTTTTTTTTGTGGATGGGAAATCATCAAATGACTCCTCCCGCTCTGGGTGGAGCAGAAGGGAGTGTCAGACTCTTACTGACTAAAACCCACCCGTGTTCCTTCCTTAGCCCTTTATGTACCAGGGCAGCGGTAACCCTTTCGGACGATCCCGCTACCCCGGCAGGCTTCGGCCCTGTCGGGCCCCGTCAACTACGCTGACATCTCTCTGAGGCGCACGTGGAACACATACGCGCCGTCCGGCACGGGCCTGGTCCTGATCGGACGGAGAGCTACCCATTGCTCTCCGCCCGCAGGCCCGCGCCTACGGTGGCCGGGAGTCGTCACGCGGCTCCCGACGCCCGGAGCGTCTCCCTCGGCGGCTGAGACGTGAGGATCTCTAACACTCTGTGCTCCATAACAGAAAACATAGAAGATCTATTATAAATTCCTAACAACGGCATACTTTTTAACAGGACGCACAGGATTAACAGTTAGTGAAACCGAAAGGGATGCCAGGACACGTTAGCATTGAATCCAGAAACTATCCGAAGACATCTGGAGAAGGTGGAAGTCAGAATATCTAAGCCAACTAACAGCGAAAAGTAAATGGTTGAAACCACAACAAAATTTGAAAATGGGCGATTTGGTCGTCATTCAAGAAAATATATGTCTCACTCAGGAAGAGACGTACATGTGCTTGCTTAAGAAGCCTGTTTACCATCTAGGCAGTGACAACAAAAATTACTGCAATCTCAATCATGAGACTAACTGATGTAAAATTGAACAAACTTTATGTTCAGATATGTGGGTACCGTTGAACGATCCCTCTGAGCATTTATATCACTGCTGTAACAACTATTCCATTAAAATAATTTGTGGAGAACATATCACAGTCGAACAACTCAACCAAGCAGGAGTAATATACCTCGGACAATGTTGTATTATCAAAGGGCAAGATTTTACCTTGCATGCAAACACAAAATTTGACAACAACATAACGGCTCAGTCAAATATTTACGTACCAAAGATTGACCAACTAAACTACATTATCAATGTGAGCATACCGATGAAGAAGTCTCACGACAACCAAACTGAGGAGGACGAAGTAGAAGACGACTTGCTCAAAATCTACAAACAAATCAAGCAGATGAGAAACAGCGACGTAGAACAAGATGAGATGTTGTCACCACATGAGATTCATCATTACGTGGTAAGCTACTCTCTCATGCTGGTGGTGGCTGCGGACACGGCCGTGCTCCTGTGGCGGTGGCGACGACGCCGCATGCGACGCGTGCTTATCTCCCCAAACATCGAGCTACGAAGTGTTAATGACGCGAGTGCTAGTGCTTGTGCGCGACTACATAACAAGGCTGACCGTCAGCCCAGTGCTTAAAGTGCAGTGCAAGTGTGCGTGGTTAAAAAACAAAATAAAGCGTGTTCGCCAATCTTAAACAAAAACTAGAGACATTAAGACTATCTTAAGTGTTTCTCTAAACGCTATTGTTTCTTATTATCTTAAGAATCACCACTAACATTAGGTTACTATCATCTTAGCTAACATGATTGTACTATCATCAACTCATCTCAACTACATCTTTGCCGCCCCGGAATTGTTCGGTCTAAGCAATCGAACACTTCTAACGTAGCAGTTTACAACAATGGTCCTTGTATCTAAGTGACAATTTTATGTATACTTTAACGTCAGTGCATTTCCATACGTCAAACGGACCGGGTGCATTCAAAACATTTAACATTAACATTTTACGTTAAGACATTTTACATTAGCTTTGAAGAACTTTTAATAAACTTTTTAAATCCAAATACAAACAGTGCTTTAATATTACCTACGACCTTGCACCCCGCACATACTAGATCGACTGATTGTGAGCTAAGCTACAATACAACATAAAATTCAAAACTGTATGTCTAATACTTTAAGACTTATTGTTGTTTGAACATAGCGTATGCGCAAGCACAAAAGGCCTTTGTCGGAACCCTAAACAGGAAATCATGAAAAACCCATAACATTCATATTGAATTTTATTTAATGTTTTTTTCCAATATTAAATGACGATTAAAATATTTAAAGCAGTTGTTCAAAGTGACGACCTCCAGATTGTAGACACACTACGGCTCTCTGTGCCACCTGGGTTGATGACCGCCTAATTAAATCCAAATCGGATCTAAAGTTCTTCCCTGGTGCTTGGAACTGTAGCGTATACTTTTTGTGTTTAAACGACCCCACAAAAAATAATCCAAGGGTGTCAAATCGGGTGAGCGAGGCGGCCACGCTACTACACCACCACGGCCGATCCACGGCGATAAATCAAATTAAATCATCATTTATTTGCTGATCAAAGGTATATAGTGGTGTTGACATAAAATATGATAACGTTCTCCTTGATCTACCTTACTAACTGCAAATTTTACTTATTAAGTTTTATTCAATTTTCACAAACAAATTCGTGCTTGGTAGATTTAAGTGGGGACATGCATTAACATAGAATTGGTATATATTCATAACAATATTATATAGTAAAAATTAAATATTCTTAATGATAAAATTCATATAATAAAGAATAGCACTATTTTATAGTACCAACAAAACAATCAGTCATGTTTTTAGAATATAAGTCAAATAATTAAATACATTTCTTAAGGGCCATGTCAATACAGAAATAAAAATTTACAATATATCCATCAAATGTACACAAAGTATTTTTTTTTTGTACTCGCATAGTAAATATTTCAACAAAAAAAAAAATGGCTGCTACATAGCCGGGAAGTGTATTGGACCCAAGCCTAGAGTGTAATTGTACTTTAAAATAGTTTATATTTAAGTATTTATAATATCGCTAGACAGTCTGTATAATCCATCTGCGACATGTATATTATTAATTTAATGATAGACCGAAACAGGATTCTCAGCCGAAACCGAAACCGTAACCGAACCTTCGACTCCTCTTCTAGTTTCGACCGAAACCGATTCCGAAACTTATAAAATTAAGAAAAAGTTAGTTAATTAAATGACATTTGAATAAAAATAAAAAGAGTAGAGACTTATAATTCAAACATTATTCTGAATATGGTGATATAGGGACTAACCACACTTACTTACTTCACCTCTTGTCCATAGGAAACAACGATTCTGTATGGAATGCGTACGCATCCAAATTTTTTTGAGTTTTGTACAAAATGGGTGGAAACCGGATCCCATTACTAAGTCTACGCTGTCTGTCTATCGGTCAGTCATAGACGAACGCCATATGCCAGTTTCGGACGGGCTGAAGATTCCGCTACTTTTTGGTCGAAACTGACTGAACCTTGCTTCGGTCGGTCATTATTTATTACAAGCTTTTATTTAACTTGCGATGTATGTACTCGTATGTATGTATGTAACTATGTTTGTTCGGGTAGACTCTTGCAACTCAATTTTGAAGCAGACATCTTCAAGCGATTGAGCTGAAATTTTGCATGTATTATATTATTCAGTATATAGTAGAAGTACAAGTACGTATATATTACCCAAATAACAAGCTTTGAATATCAGAATGGTTACCTACTAGTTAGTTATTTACTGTGGATGAAGGTTATTATTGAATATGGTTTGTAGGGAAAAGGTTTTATGAAGTAAAGCACAGATAGACAAGGCTAATCATTTATTTTAATTTAGGCTTGTCAGTAATTAATCAGAAAACTAGTCGTCCGATCATAAAACTAGGTCATCATGAAGAAGAAGGACAAGAAACTCCATGGAAACAGTATTAAAGTTTTCTATCAATACATTTCTTACCTTGTCATAAATTATCGTTATTTTTTTTTTAAACAATTAATCCTATCTCTTGGACAACAGTCCAAGAGAATTCAAAATAATAGCAACATAATAACAATAGCTAGGAATATTGGCCATAATATGACTTACAGAAGAACATAGTCATAATAAGCAATAATTAAGGTATAATATCAAATTACTTAACTTACGTGACATCTGGTCGACCTATTCCACATTATAACGGCAATAGAACTAACCAACTGAACATCTACCAAGCAACTGAACTGATAACGTCATTACAATCCTTTTGATATACTACCAACGTCTTTTTACGTCAAATATCTACCGCCATTTTGAACCAATCACAGATCATCATATATTTTGGCTTAATATCTTCTAACACAAGTAGTAGGTAATAAACAAATCTTATGTAATGAAACCGTTTTAAAAGATTATAAGGTGATTAATCAATTTATTAGGAGTTGATTCGTAATTCTTAGACATCATCAAAAAGTATATCAACATCAACTGACAGTAATGTGCCAATTGTTTGAAACAACCTATTATATTAAAATTGCAATATAAAATCTAAGATATACTACAAGTATAATCAAATATTACTTAATCATTTTTGTAAGTGTTTTTTACAAGTTAACTTTTGTTTTTTGTAAACACAATATCTAGTCAAATTAGGTACTTCTACGTTGGTCCCAAACTTCTTAAATGTGACAGATGCCACTATCCAACAAACAATATTCTAATATTATAATGATATCAAAATGAAATATCTAACACATGCATTTGTAAATCGGACGACAATGCACAATTATTATGATATGGAGCTGATCTGGTGATGGAACTGGAAGGTGGCCATAAGAACTCGGTAGGTAAACGACACAACCCCGTCGAGTTTGGACTCGTTTGATCCGTCTTGACGAGAACTTTGGTTCTAGATGGTAACCAGGGTCTGATGATGGAGCTGGAAGATGGCCATAGGAACTCGGTAATTAAACGACACAACCTCATCGAGTTTGGGCTCGTATGATTCGTCTTGACGAGTACTTTGGTGCTAGATGGTAACCAGGGTCTGATGTTGTACAGGTAGCTTAAGTGCAGTAAACGCATATAACAGAAAAATACTGCTACGCGCTACGAACTACGCCGTAGTAAATTTCGCATCAAAATAACAAAAAATTTAAAAATTAAATTAAAAGAAGAAAAAAAAACTTTTTATAAACAAGCTTTTATTGCTTGTTAATATAAATAACTAAAAAGTTAAAAATAATTTAAACCTGCTAAGGAATCAATAAAAGCGTGTTACATTGTGAATTTTTACAAAAATAATGAAGGAGTAATATGCTAAATGTTCTTTAATGTTCCATCAAAATTTAACACACTTTTATTTATTGCTTATCAGGTTTAAATTATTTTTAAGTTTTTAGTTCTTTTTATTAACAAGTAATAAAAGCTTGTTTTTAAAAAGTGTTTTGAACTAAAAACTTCTTTAGCGGCGTTGTGCACTTTTTTTGTGAGGGGTAAAAAATGTTAAACTCGCATCAGGACACTTGACCTGATCGAAAATTCGTAAGACGGAGCACGCGTCAGGACTCGTGACCTGATCGAAAATTCGTAAGATGGAGCTCGCGTCAGGACACGTGACCTGATTGAAAATTCGTAAGACGGAGCCCGCGTCAAGACATGTGACCTGATCGAAAATTCGTAAGACGGAGCTCAGTAGACCGCATTCCAAAATATCGAAAATGCACAACGTTAATATTTAAGTTTTCACAGCTCCCGGAGTGCAACCCGTTTTTTTTTTCTTTTATTATGAGCCCGTTGCGTCCCACTGCAGGGCAAAGGCCTCCCTTCCCTTCCGTCTTTCCAGTTTTCTATCGAATTGTAATTTTTCAATCAATCTGAGCTCAACCCTTTAGGTAGGAGTCTAACTCGTCATGCCATCTCCTGGCGTCGCCAGTTTCTGCTGTTCGGAATCTAATCTGTGGCTACTTTCGCCCAGTTCTGATACTAGCAAGTAACTCTAACTAATGAGACGTTCAACGAGCGGCTAGCCCTCGTAGCGGGGCGACGTGTTTGAGGTACTTACGTGGCTGCGCAGGTGTGCCTGTTTGGCGCGGCGGAGGTGTCGCTGCGGGACCGGCTGCGCGCCGGCGACTCGGACGCGTTGCTGCTGCAGCTGGTGCGCGCGGCGCTAGCCAACAAGAAAGCCCGCCATGCAGGTACCTCACCACATACACACCTCTCCTGCTAGAGATGTTCTAATAGGTGGCTTATGCCTGAACTACAATTCAAAATCAGCTACGATCATTTTGGGCAACTGAAAAACAAAGTTATTTCTGTAGAATATGTGTACAATACACACATTCTACAGAAATAACTTTGTTTTTGTACAATACACACATTTTTTTAAGATATTATGTGCTTTGAAATTCAAAGGACAATGGAAAAAAATGGAAACTCTGTGTTCGATAACAACTGCATTAGTATAATACTGTGTCGCAGTCATTAACGCCCACCTCCAAAAAGTCGAGACAAAAGTAAAACTAAAAGACTAAAAACTAAAACTAAACAAAATATAGTAATGACATATGTCGTTGGATAGACCTTTTACTTGGCACAAAACGTTTTGTGGCGCTTGACTGAAATGTTTGTCCGCTTCGAATAATAGGTACATATGAAGGATTAAAAATTAAAAACTATATTTCAATGATTATTCCAGTTTTAGGGAGAAGGATGGCTCAGGTTAGATCAAATAGATAATACCTGTGCGTGTGCTGCGCATCTGTACCGCTTCAACCGGTTCAAGGAGGGAAAAAGGCTCCCCGCGGTCGCCCATCACTAGACGACATATTTGTTCTTGTTACATTTAAATAAAAATGATAACCGCAATGTAATTAATATTATGATTGTACGAGTTAGTGCTCGTATGAGCACTAACTCGTACAATCATAATATTAATTACATTGCGGTTTATTATTTATTTGTCTATAATAACGCGTGCCGCTCGTGTGTATACACGAGCGGCACGCGTTCACGCATGTCGCTCGTGTAATTTATTGCACCAGCAATATTCCTAAATTATGTTATTATAGACAAATAAATAATTACTGAGTGCAATAAACTACGACATATTATTAATATTTAAGGTGTCTTTGACATATCTTGGGAATCACAAAGCACTTGGTGGAAAAATTTCTTCCTCCGAGCAAGCTTCCTCTTGCGAATCTCCACTCAACCCGGAGGTGAGGAATAAGACTTCTCCCGGGAGACAGGGTCCGTGGGGTCGCTACTGCCCACCAGCTCGCCACATGCTGTACTGCGGGTTTCTGTATCTCTCTTATATTCCGAAAATAAAATTGACGTGAACGTATTATAATTTAAGTGTCTTCAAGGCTAGAGTAAATAGGCTCATAATAAATTAGTGCGCTTTACCATCAACGATTCCATCACTGCTTTCCATCAGGCGGGATCGCAGTCAAGCACTAGTTTATATCAACATAAAAAAAAACGTAGAGGTACGGCGGTGGGGTTATTAATATTATTGTTGTTATTTGCTCCAAATAGTATGATAATAATTGAAAAAATAATTCATTTTACCCTGATTCGGGTTTCTAAAATTCCGAACGGATAAACATTTCAAGAACGCTGCCATAACAAATATTGTTTCAACACCTATTCAATTATATTATGTCACCGTAAGATTGTGAACACCGTAAGTTTATAATCTAACTCACGGGATTGTAAACTGTCGATAAATTGTTAACTGTATCATAGATGATAATATATCGTACTCATTTTCGATGGTTTAAAATCTATCCATGTCAAACCGTCAAATTGTGAACTGGCATCATACTTGAATGCGACTTGGTTGAAAATCATGTGCCCCGCGCCACTATCATTGGCTGTCCTTAGTCGCCGAATTGCCGAACATAAACATTATGTTTTTGTGGTTTTTATTAGTTTTCGAGTTGAAAATAACTAAAAGCTACTGTAGCGGTATCTACAACGCCACATGCGTACAACGCGTCATACTGACGTCACGCAAATCCTGCATCTCGCAAGCAGAATTTACCGCGCAATTAGCATAGATACAATTTCCCAACATCAATCGTTGGGGCATTTGCCTGCCAGACACAACACCCGTCTGGTCGGAGAATGCTTCCTTTTCTATGGAAGATGATTGAACTTTTCACCCTGTTCCTCACTCCATACTACAATAGAGTAACATTTAAGAATAAAATGAAACTACGATTAAACAAACAAGTGAAGTTTCAGTGAAAAATAACTGTTAGACGTGAAGTTATCCTACTTTTCGTGCTTTAATTTTTTTTTTGTGTAACTAGTTTGATAGTGGCGCCGATTCCCTTGTTCACAAATTAAACTAAATTTAAGTTCAGTGCACCTTTTTCTTTCTACACTGGTCATCAAAAAAATCAGCCCCCCTGCAGTTTTACCGGAAATCACGTTTTTTCTTTAGCGAAACAAAACAAAATGGTTCAGTACTGATATGTTTGTCGGAGAAGGTATATCTGTCTCTCGTTAGCATCAGGCATATTTTAATTACTGTGGGCGTACTATGGGTAGTGTTGGTTATAGCACAATAGAAAAACGGTTTACAGTTCAAATCAGATTATAATTTACGAACAAGTTAGTCACACTAGCGAATCACACACTCACACAACTCAACGATACGGAACGCAATTGACAGTTTCTATGCACATGTTGTTCGTACGATGTCCAATGTATCGATTCTCCCGAGAGCTCTGCTCACACCGCTTTTTTAGCTGTTGCTCTCGTCCCACCACGAACTCAGGCTAGATTCTGTCTAGCGCCACAAGATGGCGCTAACGTTCCGAATAGTCAAACACACGTCCTCGTGTGCTAATCTGTAAAGCAACATACCCGCAAAGTATCACATAGCTCGGCCACTCCTGACCACATTTGGTACAGGCAAAAACACACTGAAAACTCAAACAAACTAACAATAGCAGAGTTCAGAGCATTACCCCCTATTTGATTCCCAAATCTCAAGATTACAATCAAAAGAATAAACTAAGATGCATGTGTCTCATACTATCTAGTAACCTCCAGTTACTCAACTCGTCAAATTCATTTGCGCATCCCCATCGAATCGCCAAGTCACTCCTGGACTTTATGGTATCTCACGAAACCCCACACAACACAACTTAATCTCTACTCTTTTTCGTCAACAAAACTATCACTATCCTCAAATTCGTTAGTAATACTCTGATCAAAACTATCATCGATAATAAAAGATTTCTCTGAGCCTTAGTAATAACTGCTCAGGAACTGTATCAACTTACTGGTAGACATAGCATTACTCTCATACTAACTGTAACTGTCTCAGAACAAAAGAAAGCGTGTGTCCTTTCGGCCACTCATGGACCGGACGGCACCTTTCTCTAAACACACTCTAAACTCGACCAGCATGTCCTATCGACCAACCCTTAGGTCTGGCCCGGACGATACCGTCGTGTTGCGATCAACTTTCCACACAATATGAACCTGGACCGGAATGGTGTGTCCTTTCGACCAGCCACTAGTGCATGCCCCGGACGACACTGTCCCTTCGATCAGTAAACACTTAAGGTTGGACCGGATGCATGTGACTCCTCGACCAGCCGCTATCAGCTGCATGGCCCGGACGACATTATCCCTTCGACCACCTTCGCATAGAGTCTACGACTCTCAGTTCATTACAAGACCAACACAACAATTAACCTGGACCTGACGGGTGTGTCCTTTCGACCAGCTACTAGTGCATGGCCCGGACGACACTGTCCCTTCGACCAGTAAACACTTAAGGTTGGACCGGATGCATGTGTCCCCTCGACCAGCCGCTAGCAGCTGCATGGCCCGGACGACATTATCCCTTTTGCCACTTAATTTGGCTGCACAACTCGCTTTTACTACGAGCACCCAGCACCATAATCGTAAACAAAACAATACAGCTCACCTTTATTTTCCAATGTGTCTGAGGGTAGTTGTACGACGTCCACTCGCCATTCACGACTTCCAGCACGTTGTCCACTATCCGCTTAGGTGCCACTACCCGTGTACCAGGCTGCGATATGTCTTGGTTTCCCTCACTTGCAGCACACGAAGGCTTCGCTCAGATTCTTAAAGTCACGTTGATGCTGCTCCTTTGTACGTCTTACTGATGGCCACAAGTTGACCACCTTACAGTGAATTTTCGTCAAAACACAAATCAGCTGTGCACTGTTACGTTTGCACACGCCTTATACTGCGTGTTCTAAACACTGGAACGGGATACGTCGAACTTAAACGCCGGTTAGACAGTCTTTTTTTTTCAAACATGGCGGTAGGCGCAACAGTCGCGTCATTCGGCAAAGGTATTTCTGCATACAGCCTATGCCCAAAATAACATGTACCATGATCGCGCATCCGTATCAGCTTTGTCTGGGTCGAACTTGGACAGATCCACACGATTATTTAATAATCGTTCGCATGTTTGCACTTTGTTTTTCAAATGTCAACGGTCACTTTCACTTTAAGCGTTCTTATTTTGTGCATGAACCAACACGAATCCCACTTCTGATGTCGGAGAAGGTATATCTGTCTCTCGTTAGCATCAGGCATATTTTAATTACTGTAGGCGTACTATGGGTAGTGTTGGTTATAGCACAATAGAAAAACGGTTTACAGTTCAAATCAGATTATAATTTACGAACAAGCTAGTCACACTAGCGAATCACACGCTCACACAACTTGACGATACGGAACGCAATTGACAGTTTCTATGCACATGTTCGTACGATGTCCAATGTTTCTATTCTCCCGAGAGCTCTTCTTACACCGCTTTTGCTGTTGCTCTTGTCCCACCACGAACTCGGGCTAAACTCTGTCTAGCGCCACGAGATGGCGCTAACGTTCCGAATAGTCAAACGAATGACTCCGACATGTTTAATTTAACTTGTTTATTTACACCAACTTTAGCACAATATAAACATTTTTTTTTTTTTAATTTAGATTATAAAAATAAAAAGAATAATTTTACACTGTTTTTGATTAATCTTAAAAACGCTCTAATTTTTCAGTCTTAACTTTTTCAGTTTAATATTGAGTGTTCCCCCTCTTGCTGGAATGACGGCCTGCATTCGCCGTTTTAGTGATCTAATCAATGTTCTGATGGTCTCCTAAGGATGTACGGGCTCTAACCTTTTGTTTTAGGGTGCCCCACATGTGCTTTGGTTAAGATCAGGGCTTCTCGCTGACCACGACATAACCCCAATGCCGACCTCTTCAAGATAATCGGTGACATGGCGCGCTACGTGTGGCCGTGCATTATCATGCATTAACTCAAAATTTTCTCCAATGTAGCCGGCATATGGAACAACATGGTCTTCCAAAATCTGTGATGTAGCGTACCGCAGTTAAAGCACCACTTCTTATGAAAACCAGCTTCGTGCGTCCCGTTAAAGATATCCCAGCCAATAACATTATAGAGCCCCCACAATAACTGACTGTTTCTCTTATGCAACACTGGGCATAACGTTCATCTGGCCGTCGCTTGACATTACGGCGTCCATCAGAACCGTATAAAGTCATCCGACTCTCATCGCTAAAAAGAACTGACTCCTATAGGCCGATAGTCCAGTTGACGTGATTCTGCGCAAATTGAAGTCTGGCTTGTCGATGAGCTGTGGTAAATTGTGGCCCTGTTGCTGGCTTATCTGTTCATAAATTCTGCTCACGTAGTCGGCTCCTTACAGTACTGTCACTTATAGCCACACCCCGTCTTCACGTAAGCGTCGCTGGAGATCTACGCCAGAAAGGTGGCGATTTCGTAAAGCGGATACCACTATAAAGCGGTCATGCCTTTGAGTTGTCACCCTATGCCTTCCAGATCCAGATCTTCTTCGATACTGCCCAGTCTCCAGAAACCTTTGGTAAACTCGCCGAACTGCAGAACGGCTGAGATTTAACCTCCGGGCCACTACACGTTGACTTAAGCCTTGTTGCAGCAAAGCCACAACTTGGGCCGCCTCAGCTTCAGTAGTGTCTATTATTTTTAGACAGAATTAGTCAAAACTACAGCCTCAGCAACTAAACTTAACGATATTCACATGAACTCCCTAGAAAAATCTGTTACTGACTGAAAGAACGGGACGATTTGCTCCGATGTTTAACCGTAAAATTAGCACGCAACAGTATTTCTGTATAAAAAATGTTTACCTTTAAGTGCAATAAGATTCATGACAAACAAGACGTCAATCATCATAATATCGACCCTCAAAATAATAAACAAACGTGGAACAGCTTATCTGTGAAACAGTCGATCATTATTGAACAAAAAATGGGTGGGTCGATTTTTTTGATTACCAGTGTATTTCATTATGAAAAGGACAGAGATATTAATTTTGTTCTGTCAAATTAGTCAGCGCCTGACGTAAATTGACGTATTTTTAGTAGCCAAGCTTTTAATCACCTCTCATTTGTCTACGGAGTATCTTAAATTGACAGGACTAAACTAATATTTATCTTGTCCTTTTCTTAACGAAATAGAAAGAAAATGATGCACTGAACTTAAATTTAGTTTAGTTTGTGAACAAGGGAATCGGGACCATTATTAGTGAAGTTATATCCAATTGACAATGTCGGATATTGAATCTGCCCTTATACAACTCATGTACAAAACACTTTTAGCAATAACTGAATAAGTAATTTGTTTTGTTTTTCTTTATTTTGATTTTTATTTTATTAGCATCCGTAACGTTGTTTTGCTGCTCCGCTGGTCTCTTGGAGTCTTGGTCGCAAGCGCGACTGCTGAGCGCGGCGTCCTGGGTTCGATTCCCAGCTCGGGCAAAGTGTCATTGGGTTTTCCGTGAAGAATTTCTTAGTAACAGTCCGGAGTTTGGAAGTTGGCGGTTTAATACCCGTGCCTCAGAAAGCACGCGAAGCTGTTGGTCCTGCGCCTGATCTCTCCCCGGTAGTGTCGGATTACCGTCCCATCCACTATAAGAGTAAAGGAACAGAGAGTGCCATTTGTGTTTGCACACTTTCATAATCTTCTGCGACCTGCAGCTAATCTCCATTGAGATCGACCATCATGACCGAAATCGGCCGAGACGCTATTATTATCATTAATTATTTTTAAAAAAATATTTTACTGACATACTTGATCTCAACAAATAAATATGAATTTCCTTTATTTGACCCATAAGTTTGTTTTCCATTTCTATGGACACAGAACGAGCTACCTACCGACAAGACTGGCCAATCTGGGACGGTTCACAATTTGACGGTTTGACATGGATAGATTATAACCCGACAATCAATAGGTACGTTATATTGTAAGCAGTACCTGTGGTACAGTTGACAATTTATCAACAGTTTACAATCTCGCGAGATATATTCTAGACTAACGATGTTCAAAATGTTACTGTAACTTATACAGTCATCGCTATTGGAGGGTTTTGACATTCTGACCATCATCCTTTATTTTTGCGGTCATTATAAATTGCTTTTTTCAAAAATTAAATAACTGTCAGGTTATTAAATCGAGTTAAAAGTCGAACTTTACACACAAAATCGAAACCCTAGCATATTTAATTGCTTGTTATGAATAGCACGATATTATAGTCGTACGATCACGTCACGGTACAATCATTGCAAAGTGTCAATAGATCAACAGGGCCCAAAGTCCTTCTGTGCCAGTAAAGGCTATTATTGGCAGGAAGATATATAGATCAGACACTGTTCGAGCGATTTATAGGAGTCGATATGCGCTAGGCGCCGGTAGCCAGCTCGGCGAGTTCCTCGTTCGACGTGTATTTTTAGGCATGGAGAATCTGGCCACCATGAAGAACCGACCGATGATCCTCATCGGCGGCTAGCGCTCCCCGCGCCCGGCTCGCCCGCCTCGTAGTGATGTGGACACGTTCACAGCGCGGGGCTCGGCGACGCCGCGCCGGCCGCTGTGGGCGCCGGCGGGGCTGGCGGGCCTGGCGCGCGCTCCCGTCGTCGCGAGCCGCCCCGCCGCTCGCGCCTACAACTCGCGTCCGCCGCCCGAGGACGACGAGGAGGCCGGCAGCCCGTTCTCGCACCTGGACGCGCACGGCCGCGCGCGTATGGTGGACGTGGGTGCCAAACCGGTGACGGCGCGCGCGGCCGCGGCCGAGTGCTCGCTGCTGGTGAGCGGCCACCTGCTGCGCCTGCTGCGCGACGCTCGCCTGCCCAAGGGCGACGCGCTCACCGTGGCGCAGCTGGCGGGCGCGATGGGCGCCAAGCGCACGGCCGAGCTGATCCCGCTATGCCACCCGCTGGCGCTGGACGTGGTGCGCGTGCGCGTGCGCCTGCCGCCCGGCGAGTGCGCGGGCGGCGGTGCGCTGACTGTGACGTGCGAGGCGCGCGCCACGGGCCGCACGGGCGTGGAGATGGAGGCGCTGACGGGCTGCGCGGTGGCGGCGCTGGCGCTGTACGACATGTGCAAGTCGGTGGACCGCGGCATGCGCATCACGGAGCTGCGCGTGCTGCGCAAGTCGGGCGGCCGCAGTGACGTCACGCCGCCGCCGCCGCCGCCGCCGCTGCGCGCGCCCGACCAGTCGCCGCTGGGAGAGGGCGAGACCTACGCGCCCACTAACGTCATGCACTTCTAGCTGTTGTTGCGCTGGGACTACGACTGAGTGAATCTTCAGGTGTATCATAATGAATGTAGGTGTTCCAGCTCTAGTCGTGTAAGTTTTACATATCTTATGTTTTGTTTTTTTTTACTTAGATATTAAGGACAAATTAGCATTCCTTCCGGTTGGTGAATACGTGATGGTAAAGCATAATAGCGGGCACCCCAGTGAACGTTTTACATAGTCAACCTGTAATACAGGATTACAAGAAATACACCACATAATGTAAAATAGGTACTGTCAGCCTCATAAAGATGTATAACATCGACAAGAATTAATTTGTCTACAATCTTTGTTCCTTAATCTTGTATCAATGTGTAGCCACAAAACATATTAGAAGTTGGGTACCTACTTAATTGTAGTTACACATTGATACAATGAAATGGCTGTCTTCTTGTCGATTTTTTAATCTTATTGAGGTTAAATATACCATACATTAAATATGCCAAAATCTATATCTGACCACCGTAAGGACTGTTTCTGCTTGCAGCACATTATTAGTCGACCTAAAATGGATTCTTTTTTGTTTTACTTACGGACGGAGCTGTGGTCATCATGTGCACGGGATTTTTTTTCAAAATGGACTGATATAGGTTTTGGCGATAGTACATACGACATGGTTGTATTTGTTTCCGTATCTTCTTAAGAGCAGGCCTGGCGCCTGGTCGGCTAGCATCAGTGAATCTCGTAGTCAAATAGATTACGTGTCTTCAAATCATACTTAGTAAGTACAACAGTTATTTCAGAAGTAAGCATATAAAATAGTAAAATAATAATGGACTATAAACCAATACAGGTATGACATATATAATACAAAACACAACTATGTTGTATGAGAGACCCATATACTTTGCCTTTGCAATCTGTAATAGATGTTATGAAAACTATAAGTACCTACATACAATATTGCATCTTTACTCTTTGGTGATGTAGACTGTTCATCGTCGGTCGGTCACGAAACTGTTGTACCTATAGATAAGTGTAATAATATCTACATAATAATGTGCTATTGTTACAGCTGAATGTTGTGCTAATGTACCTATGGTACGCAGTACGAATAGTAATCCTCTGATTAAAATGTATATCTTCATTTCCTCACAAAATAAAAACCTAAAGAAAAGGGTTTGAAGATCCGTGGCCTACCTACCTGTCCGCCATTTTGCTTTTTTTTTTTTCAAAATCGCTGCTACGCATGAAACCTATTAAATCGATAGCTGACTAGTGACTAGTGAGTCAGCTATCGATACAGCGGTGTTTAGTCGTTAGATGAACGTCGTATTAACTGTATCCATTGTTTAGGAGAGACAAAAAAAAATAAGAATAATGACAATGCACTGTAAAATAATTAGGTATGGCAGACAGGTAACAGTAGTTCTGTGCTGCTTTTCATACAATAGAGGTAGGCAGCATTTGTTGTTAGTTACCAGACTGTACACTCCCACATACATGACTCATGAGGCACTGAGATCATTTCACTAGATGTAAATTGTTGGGGTCAGACTATGAACCAATCAGAAGCTTGTGAAGTACAAGTAAGGTATTTGTTCAATCTGTGTGATAACATTATTTTAAAAACTTTCTTATTTTAAAAGGTTGTTTGGTGCTACATAGTTATGAATAAAAATATATAAAATGATTAAAATATATAGAAACAGTTTAACTGTTCATAAGTATACTTTTGTAAGTAATGTGCAAATCATATTATTGTAGCTATTAATATTGAGGTGTTATAATATTGTTTAGGTATATTTTTTATTATATTGTATACAATGCAATAACAAGTGTAGTTTCAATATAAATATGAGCATCACCCTTGACTACCACCGGTATATACGACGACATATCAAGCTGTAATTTCAAGACTTCCCATTGTACGAAAAGCCTATACCTTGCGAGGTCAGCTAAAACTGGAAATGCTTGATATGTCGCTGTGTGTACAACCATTTGCTACAGTTTTTATTCTCTACTAGCTTATGCCTGCGGCTTCTCCATAGCATAGGACCATACTACTGGGATACAACAAGTTAGCTGCACAATTTTTTTAACTTTTACATTTAAAATACTAGTAGGATCTGACACTGCCTTTCCACTAGCAAAAAATTTACAAGTAACCTCTAATATTCAAAAGGAGTGTTTCGCCAAAAAATTTTTAAGGTTGTAAGGCACTATAGAAACGCAAAATAAAAGAGAATTTCCTACAGTAAAATGTGGTTTCTAAAGAGATTTATTAGACTATTTCATCTGTTAAAACTATTGTCTGCCTGATATTTATATACAATGAAAATATTTTGGCCAGCCCACCTAGCCTGCTGCAGCCAACAGGCAGATTTGAGTTCTCATTAATGTCTACAAGTATTTATTAGAAGTGTGCCATGAGTTGCATTTATCTAAAAGTTTATTGAATCCTATGACACGTTTCTGTCCATATAATTACCTATCGGGTTTATTCATAAACATTGCTTAGTCAAGAGATGTTTAAATATTGAAAATGTCAGTCACTAATCATTACCTAACTAGGCATTTATAAACAGGAGGTGTGTACACCAGGACAGGTTTTCAGATTAGAGAAGGATAAAAAAAATGCTGTAGTGTTATTATGTTAATTTATATTGTAGGAAAATAATAACTGTTTGTGTACGAGCTACGCTGTACATGCCACTAACTTGACCTACATTATGTATAGTGAAACGCTGCATATTGTATTTACTTTACTGTGTACTTTACATGTTATTTTCAGTAGCAATTAAACCTTTATACCAATCGGTTGTCTACTCAATCAACATAACATCCCACTTACAACATCAACATAACATTTTCACTGTTGGGAGTTACGCCCCAACATTTGGTCCTTCGAGCAATTTAGTGTTGTGTGACTTATATCTTTTACGATCGCGAATCGGTTGGACTGGTCTCTCACAAGCGAGTCGCCCCAGTAACCAATTGAGAAGGCGCATATCGTAGAAGAGAAAGGTTGCACAGTACCAAGAACCAGGAGTGTGGAACAACAGTCGACGCTCGCAACAGAAGAGTTCATCTTGAAGTCAACACGAACAACAACATAAACAACATGTCAACAGCTGATTTATACCTGAATCAGAACGAACTCTCCGACAACATAAAGAAGATCGGAGTAAATATCAAGAAAGATGGTTGGGACAGGAAAAACCCCGACTATTTCAAACGCCGTATGGCAATGTTGGAAAACTTGTGGTCAGAATATCAATTCAATCATGACCGCTTGTCTACGGAACAAAGTGCAAGTCATCCCTACTTTACGAATGACTCCTACAACCAAACGCTGCAGTGCTACAACGCAGTAAAGGAGCTAATTCTTCAACAACACCAACAACTAACGGCCGTCGCTCGTTCTCCAAGGGAGCAGCCGGTACAAACAAAAACAGTGGGAGGTGCCAACCAACAAACAGGAGAAGGTACCTCAGATCAGGCAAGACAGGGACAAGAAACCTACAAGGAGGAGGTGGCAGAACAAGCTAGAGATGACAATCAAGAACATCAAAACAGAGAACCCTCACCTCCTCCTACTCAACAAGAGCAAAACAAACCTGCGAAGAAGGATACGGGAACCAATAGCAAGCTGGACGACATGATACGCAAACAAACGGCAAACTTCAAAGCCTTCATGAGAGCAGTCGCGAACATACATGTGGAGTTTTTATCTGAAAGATGGGAATTTCAAGACGCTCTGCAAACACTCCAAACGCGCTGGTCAGCAATTGACAACCTTCACTGGGAGATAGAGTGCGAAACCAACGGAGAGAAGATTATAGTGTACGAAGAACGCTACAACAGGTATGAAAACCAATTTCACGAACTGAAAAAGGCTTTGAATACCAAGTTGTGGTCCGGCGCTCAACGTGAGAAAACAACACCAAAACTAGAGATACCTGTATTCAACGGTAACTACAACCAGTGGATCCCGTTTAAAGACCTTTTCACAGAAGCAATACACAGCAACAATTCCCTTTCATCTGCTCAGAAGATGCAGTTTCTGAAGAGCAAGGTACAAGGCGAAGCAGAACGCTTGATTCAACACCTACAGATAAGTTCAGACAACTACCTCGTGTGCTGGGATATCCTCAATCACCGATACAATAACGAAAAACTTATCGTTGCAATGTGGTCATCAACAATCTGGAAGACATCAAACAGTTTTGGGAATCCGAAGACATCACGGACCAATCGGTTGTCTACTCAATCAACATAACATCCCACTTACAACATCAACATAACATTTTCACTGTTGGGAGTTACGCCCCAACATTTGTTGATTGAGTGGCATTTTAATGCCCCCGCTTGGCCATCAGCGGGAGGACTGTGGGAACGAGCAGTCAGAAGCCTAAAACACCACTTAAAGAGAGTAGTAGGTGAACAAAAACTAACATTTGAGGAGTTTACCACAATCCTAACAAAACTGGAGGCCTGCTTGAATTCCAGACCTCTGTGTCCACTAAGTGAAAACATAGACGATATAGACTGTCTGACGCCAGCACACTTTTTATCGGGTAGGCCGGGCCTGACAGTTATCGAAACAAGTGAAGATGCAAGAACAAGATGGGTAACCTACCGAGCGCACGAGCAAATCAAGCGCCGCCCTTTTACCATACAGGGGTGGATTACACTGGATTTGTGGACGTCAAAATGAACAAAGGCAGAGGAGCGAAAACAACAAAGGGCTACATTGCAGTCTTCATATGTATGGTGACCAAAGCTGTGCATATTGAACTGGTATCAGATCTCACCAGTTCAGCATTTTTGGCAGCCCTAAACAGGATGGCAGCAAGAAGAGGCGCCCCTTGTCACTTATACAGTGATAATGGAACAAACTTCGTCGGCGCAAACCGTCAACTCATGGAACAATACGAGGAAATCGAACATACATACAAAAGCGACCAACTACAGAGGGAAATCGCGGAGATGAAGATTGAGTGGCATTTTAATGCCCCCGCTTGGCCATCAGCGGGAGGACTGTGGGAACGAGCAGTCAGAAGCCTAAAACACCACTTAAAGAGAGTAGTAGGTGAACAAAAACTAACATTTGAGGAGTTTACCACAATCCTAACAAAACTGGAGGCCTGCTTGAATTCCAGACCTCTGTGTCCACTAAGTGAAAACATAGACGATATAGACTGTCTGACGCCAGCACACTTTTTATCGGGTAGGCCGGGCCTGACAGTTATCGAAACAAGTGAAGATGCAAGAACAAGATGGGAACTAACAAGAAAGATTTTCGTAGAAATCTGGAAGAGATGGAAGAACGAATACTTGTGCCAGCTATCAGCTAGATCAAAGTGGCAGGAACCACGGAAAAACCTGAAGATAGGCGACCTGGTAGTTATTCATGATGACCATATACCAGCCGGAAAATGGCTCATGGGGAGAATAACAGAGCTTCACCCTGGGAACGATGGATATGTTCGGGTCGTTAGCCTAAAAACAAAAAATGGGCACATGAAAAGACCTATTACGAAACTATCCGTCTTACCTGTCAAAGATGACGAAACTGCCGAACCGCAAACTACTTCAAAACCAAACGATAATGAGTCATACCTACGAACAAACAGCGAGTCGCAAAGTTCACGACGAGGCAAAATAACAAACAGAAAAATAAACTTCATTGGACTGGTCATGGCACTGCTGTATTTGCTAAATCCTGTCGCGGCCGCTAACACAACAAACATTGCCGAGCTTCAACAAGGTCTATACTTTGATAAAGTGACCAATATGCAACTAATACGCGGCGAGTGGAAGATTATCGTGTACTACGACGTCAAGCCCTACTGGCAAGGTATAGAAGTATCCAGTAAGTTCACCAATCATCTGGAAAACATCTGCGAGAAAATTAAACAGAAAACACAATGCAACGTAATTTTAACGCAACTACAACACTCGACCGAAGAAATAGGACACTACAACCATATGTTGCTGAATCCGCAAGGCCGAGTGAATACGAGAAACAAACGTGGGCTTATTAACGGTGTCGGTTCCATCGCGCGCTCCCTGTTCGGAGTATTAGATGACGAATTTGCAAAACAATATCAAGCAGACATTGACCTGGTCAAGGCAAACGAAAAACACCTGGCACTGTTGTTAAGAAACCAAACATCCGTGATCGAAGCTGAATATAACTTACTGAAGAGGTCGGAAGACGCAGTTGAAAAACAGTACAAAATGTTTAACCAGCATCTGCTAAACCTCGAGAAGTTTACGAACAATCTCCAGAAGGAACTGGATTCTCAAGAACTGTCCATCGAATTTGTGATGTCCGCTATTACGGCAAATAGCCTGATTGAGCATCTAAGAAACGTCCAGGAGACCCTAATAGATACTGTCACAAACATCTACAACGGCAAGATGAATTTACATCTCATCGCACCGGAACAGCTTCGGCATGAATTGAACATAATCTCGGGTCAATTGTCCAAGGATTTAGTCCTACCTATCACCAACATTCAAACAGAGTTATTTCGCCTGTATCATCTTCTACAAGTAAAGGCGAAAATGACTGAACAATACCTTATAATCGAGGTAAAGGTACCCCTAATCAGCAGAGATAACTTCGAGATCTACCGAACAATACCAATACCAAAAAACCATGACTTGGATATGGTCACCCTAATACCTATTGCTGAAATCTTAGCAATAAACATTCAAAAGGATTCGTACATCCCAATGATGGAATCCGAAATACATCAATGCGTGCAAAATGACGCGACAACTCTACTGTGTTCACTACAAAAACCCATATACCGCATGAAGTCTGACGAGAGCCTCTGCATGAAGAACAAGGAATCTCTTAACTGCGAAACCACACATGAAACCTGCAGAGACAAGTGGTTGGAATTAAACAATGTCAACAATTACTTATATTTTTGCTGTCAACAATGCAAAATTCGTATTATTTGTGGGCATCAAGTTTCCACGCAGCTACTACACAAGGCCGGCGTCATAACAATAAATGACGATTGCATAATTAGTAGTGAAACTTTTGCTGTGTATCCTCAAAGACAGCAAACGAACAAAATTCAAGCCCAAGTCGACGCAGGTCCTGCAGAAATTCCTTCAATCAACAACATCATAAACCTACCTGTACCGGTTTCAAAACATCTTCAAGAGAATGAGACGGCATCCGAGCAGAGAGTTTTACTGCAAAAGCTTGGCAAACAAATAGAGCAACTGAAAGCCGCAGCATCAGAAGACATCCTGTCAGATCGTGCAACAAACCACGATGTCCACCAATACGTTGTCATCTACCTATTGGCGGCGGCAGCAGCATTCGCGGGCGTAATCTACGCTTATAACCGCCTACGCAAGCATTGGGCGAGTCGACGGAAACCAGAACCTCCATCGGTTCCCAACCCGATGCCCCGAAGAAGGTCGACAGCGAGCATCGCGGACAACGCCTTATTTGAGGTCACCGACGACAGAAGCGCAGCGCACTTATCGAGGGCACGCGCACTCGATAAAGCAACGTCGCCAATTTCGCGTTGTGACCTACCATAATAACTTATGACTTTGTCTGTTTTAATTTTTACATTTTAACTTACATTTTAACTTTATTTTAAAACAATTTTCGATGTAACTTATATTTAAGTTATCTTTGTGAGCGGGCAATATGTACGAGCTACGCTGTACATGCCACTAACTTGACCTACATTATGTATAGTGAAACGCTGCATATTGTATTTACTTTACTGTGTACTTTACATGTTATTTTCAGTAGCAATTAAACCTTTATACCAATCGGTTGTCTACTCAATCAACATAACATCCCACTTACAACATCAACATAACATTTTCACTGTTGGGAGTTACGCCCCAACAGTTTGGATGTTATTGCTATATGTGCTCAAGCAGATTATACAATACTAGCATACAAATTAATATGTGGAGAGCTTTGTACCTAAAAATCATAGCATATTATAGGAAATAGTACATAAGTACATACTGTATGCATTAGTTAACACAGTGTCACATCATCAATCAACAAACAGATGCGACAATTTCAGGAGTTTTGTAACAATGGATAGATATGCTTCTCATTAGTCGATGCTTGAACTATATAAATATAACTACTTTAGTAAGTCATAAAGTTAAAATATTTACACACACTGCTTTTACAATGTAGAAAAGCTTGAAAGCAATCAGTATAGGTTATATAAATGCTAAATAGTTCAATCCCTATCCTATATTAACCACTAGCAACCAGAACATTAGACTTGGCAGGCTGCTCCGGTGCTACTTCAGCAGGGGGGCGGTCCACGCGCTGCAGGCGGATGTCGTGACACTCTATGTATTCATTAATCTCTCGACCCTTTTTAGAGAGTTGTTCTTCCAATGCTTTGAGAGCTTTAGGCAACTGTTCACTATTGTTCTCTAGCTCGGGCAAAACTTCTGCCACCGTGCGTTCAACTAACACACCACCCACCATTCGAAAACATTTACGAGTTTTATCCACTCCTCGGAGAGTTTCGATTACTATTCTGAAACATAAACAAGTTGTTTAACAACAGCAGCACGAGTACAAGCAGGGACAAATCAATGACACAGCACAAAGACAAAGGACAAAGCATGCATGATAGTCAGCAGTGGGGACACTTACTTATGCTCGTTGAGATCCATCTCTAACTCAGAAATCTTATTTGCGAGTTGTCGCTGTTCACCGCGAAGAGTTTGAAAGCCAGAAAAAATCTCCTCGCTAGATTTCGCTTTAGGGTTTTTGGCAGCTGCTTTTTGAGCCATTTTTTCAAGTATAATACTATTTTTACCTAACTAGTATTCTTCCACAAACTGCAGTTATAATAAACGAATTTAATCAATTTATTGTGAAATGCTGACCATTTGTCTCATTCGTTCGTTTGACAGATGTGGAATTTTAGGTTAGCAATTAGCAAATTTTTGTTTGTGGTGTTCGGAGAGCAGCACAGACTGGCACCATAGACCATAAGAGAGGTATTATAAAAAATATATTTGTACTTTTTTTAAATTGAATTTGAATTAATGATTTATCCACTTAAAATTTCTTAACGCGTCAAGTACATTGCCCCACAAAACTGCTTACGTAGTTTAGTTGTTCTCACAGCTTAACGGCGAGTCTATCTTACAGTAAACTTAATATCAGGTAACTACATCTATAACCTATAATTATATACTTAGGTACCTACATAGAATCAATCAATATTTTTTTAAGTTTACGTGCGAATTTTACTTTATTATCTTCTTGTCTGATGTGAGCAGGCAGTGTTCAATAAATAGGGAACGCGTTTTATTAAGGTTCTGTCGCCATAGTAATTACTAACTCTGGGTACATCCTAATTACCTACTGTCATCGACCTGTTAGAAACTTCCTTTTTAGTTAATACACTCTATGTTAGAAAGTAATGAGTCACTATCCCGACTGCCATGCTTATTAACTAATTTATGTTTGAATATTTTGCACGGTGGCAGAACTTTATTTCTCATTAGTTCTAAAAATAAATAGTGCCGCCTTTATTAAGCGTAGCAGGAACGATAAATAGTGCTACAAACTTATTCTACCCGGTGGCCGAAAGTGTAACTATCGAATTCACCGATCGAAACGTTTTTCTGATTCCCTACCGTTTTCCTTTTTGAAGAAACTTAATTTCATAATATAGAACAATATACTTTTAAAAAATTCCTTTCCATACCCACAAGGAAGTTCTAAACGTCGACTACCAAGACGTTATAAAAAGGCGTCTCTTAGGGATTGCCCACCCATAGTGCGCCAGCGTGCTAGCTAGATGTAATCGAACGAATTAAATTAGTGCACATGTTTTATTGATTTTAAATTAAAATGCTTCCAGTTGGATCAATGATGAAGATCTTTTCAGCAGCAGCAGAAGAGAGAAAAAAATAGGAAAAAGTTTTGGATGTTTTTTTCATCATAACGTGCAAATGAATAATATCATGGAAGTTTCTTTTTATTAGCCGTTAATATCCCACAGCTGGGCAAAGGCCTCCCTGCTCTCCTTCCACCTCTCTCTGTCCACAGTTGCCAAGGAACAATCTTTATTAAAGGAGTCCAGTCCACGCACAATCCTTCGGATTACGTGCTCGATTGTATATAAACTCGCTGTATGCATTCACCATTATTAGAGTCTGTGTCGGAAGCCGAATGGACGCCAAAATGGATCGTGAAACAATTTCACGATTTATTCAAAGATATAAGTCTCACATTTGTCTGTGGAATGTATCAAATGCGGACTTCATGATTAAACAAAAAACGTTTATGATTATCCAAAATCTCTTCCTATTTTTTTGTTCTCTTCTGCTACTGTACTGCTGACAACATCAGAAGAACTCCCATTTTTCGGCGTTTTAAAACTGGTGGAATTTTGGTTTAAAATACACGTGCACTCACTACGTTCATTCGATTACATCTAGCAGGCTGGATGCGCGTATCAGATATTTCATTTTGATTTAATTATAATAATTATGTATTAGAATATAGTTTGTTGGATAATAGCATCTGTCACATTTACGAAGCTTGGGGCCAACTTAAAAGTACCTAATTTGACTAGATATTGTGTTTACATAAAACAACAGTCTTAATTTGTAAAAAACACTTAAATGTTATAAATGATTAAGTAATATTTGATTATAGTTGTAGTATATCTTGGATTTTATATTGCTATTTTAATACAGGTAATAGGTTTTTTCAAACAATTGGCACAATACTGTCAGTTGATGTTGATATACTTTTTGATGATGTCTAAGAATTACGAATCAACTCCTATTAAATTGATTAATTACCTTATAATCTTTTAAAACGGTTTTCACTACATAAGATTTGTTTATTACTACTTGTGTTAGAAGATATTAAGCCAAAATATAATATGATGATCTGTGATTGGTTAAAAATGGCGGTAGATGTTTGACGTAAAAGACGTTGGTAGTGTATAAAAAGGATTTTAACGACGTTATCAAGGCACCCCCCTCCGCCCATCACCATGTTCGGCAGGGTTAGGGGTCATTCGGCCCACTATGGAACTGGGACCGCGGACCAGTTACCCCTTTTAAAAATTGATAATGGTTAACTGGGCCCACATCAATTTTATTAAGCTCATTGTTGCGAAATTTTTATATATTTTATAGTTTTTTACTCTTTAAAAATGTTTATGCTATAGTTCAAATTTGTTGCAAAAATTAAGAGTTCATTTACAATACGTATTGTGTAGTTGACTGTGCCAAAGGCTTTGCTAAGTTCCACAATCATTTCACAATTTTTTCTTAGCAAAGTTTGTTTTAAAAAATGTTCAAGTTTTATAGCTTCCTTTTTCAGGCTCGGTGTGAACGGCAGGAATTGTGTACTAAAAACATTATGCCTGGTCGGGCAAACGCAGGACCATCCTCAAGGAAAGTCCGGTTAAGTAGTCACTCAAGGTCAACTACGAGATGCCATTTATAAAAAAAAAAAAAAAAAGTTATCAAGGCAGTTGCTTGGTAGATGTTCAGTTGGATAGTTCTAGTGCCGTTTTTATGTGGAATAGATGGACCAGATGTCACGTATGACTATGTTGTTCTGTAAGTCATATTATGACCAATATTCCTAGCTATTGTTATTAGGTTGCTAATATTTTGAATTCTCTTGGACCGTCGTCGAAGAGATAGAATTAATTGTTTTTAAAGATAACGATAATTTATGACAAAGTAAGAAATGTATTGATAGAATACTTTAATACTGTTTCCATGGAGTTTCTTGTCCTTCTTCTCCATGATGACCTAGTTTTGCAAACGGACTACTAGTTTTCTGATTAATTACAACCCTAAATTTAAATAAATGTTTAGCCTTATCTATCTGTGCTTTACTTCATAAAACCCTTTCTCTACAAACCATATTCAAAAATAACTTTCATACACAGTAAATAACTAACTAGTAACCATTCTGATATTCAAAGCTTGTTATTTGGGTAATATATAGATACATATACTTCTAGTATTATACTGAATACCCTAATACGCGCTTGATAGTGTGTATGCTACGTCCAACACCACGGCCGTGAGCGGACGTATAGCTGGGATGGACCGTGTATAAGAGGTTTTATTTCCCTTTTAACCTACGTGTATGGTCTATGGTCAGTTATTAGATTGACTTTGACATTGACAAGCAACGAATGACAATCATGGGTGACAGTGACATAGTCTATCCAGTATTGGCACCTCTCTTTTCGTGCTAGATTTGGCTCTTTTTATACTGGTTGAACCCCTTTTTCATTCCTTTAGCCCGAAAAGGGCAATCTAGCCCTAATTGATTAATTGGTAAGAAATATTCACATAGGAAAGAATTGCCATAGAATACAGAAACCCAGCAAGAAATAATCCGTATCAGGAGATTTGTAATTTGGCAAAAATCATTTAATCTTTACCACTTTCAAATGCCGATGTTCAACGTGCCTTCACTTCCATGAGCTTGATAAAAACAAAAAATCGCAATTAAAAACAATGACGTCAATTTTGCATATTAGGTAGGGATGAGGGTTTAAAACAAACCTGTTGTTATCACCAATATTACCTCATGTGGTGATAAAAAAGAGTAGACACCTCTACAACATTATGGAATGCAAATAAATATATGAATATGAATATGAATAAGTACTGAATGGTCCTGCAAATTAGGAACTAGGAACCAGTATTGAAAAAACAGATTCTCTGAAGATGATTTTATTTTTTAATCATATAATTTATTATTAGAATGTTCGACTGCTTACCAAAAATCAATTTTCTATAGAAGTTATTATGTTCATTTTATTGGTTTTCCTAAGCCGTTTCTACCCCTTTTCTTGCATTCGTAAATAGCCCGTCTTCAAAAGGAAGGTGGCTGCACTTTTAGTCTGTGGGTGACGTCCCTATACATATTAACGTCTCTAAAGGAAGTCTTAAAAGGAAGGTGGCAGCACTTTTAGTCTTTGTGGGTGACAGACTTCACTGATGACAGCACAGTTTGTTGATTATGAAAACTAAAAACTAAAACTGAATTGTTATTTGCGTACAATTTTGTTATGTTTGCATTACACAGTGTTTTAATGTATTTCAGAACCGAAGTTAATTTAAAAACAATAGTACATTTTATTTGACAAGTAGCGGCATCTAAAGCTGAAACTGAGATTAGCCTTCACAGTATTATTTGTTAATAAAACTCCTACAAGCAAACATAAATTTGTAAAAACATAAAGACATCGTGGGCTTCTAACAACATGAAGTACGAAGAAACAGCACTGCAACGTGAATGGGAGAACAGCAAGGAGCAGCCTTGTGCCGACGTGGTGAGCTAGCGCTGCCCCCTTGTTACGACGTGATTCATACGATTACTTAAGTTATGAGTGCCTCACGCCTACACTATGTGTCCGTCGATAATCTCTCTATATTCCATCTTATGTTATTCTGGATATAATTTATATTATATATACCTAAGGAGAAAGTGACCTATCTAGTGAGACTAGGAACATGAATTTTTGAGCAAGATTTCTTTTATATTGTAGCATAGTTTAGCACTAAGGAGGGGTTTCTGGAAAAGCAACCTCTATAGGTACTTAGTATTTCTCAGTATGCCTGGTAACTAGTAGCCATACTTATACCATTTAGTATTGCTACACTATTTTAAGTGGCTTGATTATAATATTGCAGTTTGACATTATGGCAAATCAAATCCAAATAAAAAATGCAATCTTTATTTGTTAAAAACACATTATCACACACACATACGGATTGGTTCCGGAAACATGATGCATGGGCATTACAGTGTTCTTTATATTAGTTTTCACCAGACATTATTGCCACCATATATGACAAGATATGGGTCATCTGCTAAATGATATTGAGAAGGAGCCCAGACATAATCTTGGTGCATGTGATTGACCAGGTTAGTGTCTGAAATCGTCTTTTGAGGAAAGAACCACACAGATTTGAGTGGATCTGTCTAGTCGGTACACACATTTGTGAGTAGTTCTATAGCTGAACTCAGAACTTAAGGAGCTCAATAACTTTACAAACAATACCATAGATATTAATAAACATACTAAAAAAAATTAAATGTCCTACACAGTCCTCACATTTGCAATAATTAAATACTAGCAGTATAATACTTTACAATTTATGTATTTAATATTCATCATAATGGTTTTTTTTTTGCCAAAAAATGAATACTCATTGTTTAATTTTATTTGGAAAAGCTCATTCCCAAACCTATGCCAGGCCATACATTGTTAATCCAGATTTGAAAATATTGCAGCCACATTACAGTAAAACTGTGGCCCATTCTGAAGGGCCTTTGTGTGCTTGCCACACTCCATTATTTTGTTTCACATTTATTAAATATTATGATTAAGATATTAAATACGATAATAAAAAGGGGGGGTGTGGCAGGGCGGTGACGATGTGACGCCATCGGATGCGGCGCTCGGCGCGCTGCTGGAGGACGCCGAGCCTGTCGATGCCGACGCCGAGCGGCGCGTGCGGCGCCTGGGCAGCCGCCTGGCGCGCCTCGACGCGCTCAACGTGGCCGGCATGCTGGCCGCGGCCACCGAGAGCGGCGGCGCCGGCGCCGCGCTGGCCGAGCGGCTCGAGGCCGGCCTGGGCGCCGGCGCCGCGCTGGCGCAGCGGCTGCGGCGCTACGACGAGCTGGCCCGCGCCGCGCCCGCCGCGCCTCATGCGCGCTCGGACGCCGCGCGCGCCGACGCCAACGCGCGGCTCCTGCTGGCCGAACTGGGCGACGTGTACAGCTGGCTAGACGCGCCGCCGCTGCGCGACCTGGACTCGCTGGCCGAGGTGTCGCTGACGTCGGCGGAGGGTCGCGCGCGCGCGCTGGGCGCGGGCGAGGCCCTGCGCGCCGCGCTGCGCGCCGAGGCGGCCGCGCCCGCGTCGCGCCGCCGCCTGGCCGCCGTGCGCGAACGTCTGCGCCGACTCACCCGCGCGCGCGACCAGGTGAGGCGCAACTAATACAGATCTCGCATGAATTTTGATACCGTCCTCTATACTATGCAGAAAGCTTGTCGATCGGTCCAGTAACTAGGCATGGTAACAAGGCATTTTCTCGACATGGTATGACGCATGTGCCCGCAGCTGGCGGCGGCGCTGGCGCGGCACCTCAACAACGCGCTCATCCACCTCGGCAACGAGGCGGCGCACGAGTCGCGCGCGCACCGCCACCACGCCGAGCTGCTGCCCTACGCGCCCTTCATGCGCTGGCTCAAGGACATGGACGAGAAAGCGTTCGACGCGCTGACCAAGGTACGTGTGCAGTGTGCCGTGCGGCAGTGCGCCAGGCTGGCAGGCCGACTGACCTCGTTGTGCGCAGGTGTACGTGGGCACGTGGGCGCGCGTGTACGAGCGCGAGGTGCGCGCGGCGTGCGAGCTGGCGCGCGCCGGGCTGGCCAGCGCGCCGCCCGACCGCGCCGACGAGCCGCTCGACACCGTGAGTGAAGCGTGACTACACTGACCGACGCATATGTTTCTCTACCGCTCAACTCGACGCCCCGTCTGTCGGCAGGTGCTGAGCCTGGTGGAAAGCTTGTGCAACGCCGAGCAAGACTTCTGCGCGCAATTCTTCTTTTTGGACATCGACGTCAAGGTAACATCGCGATTCGCGTAAATATCCAGCAGTGGATGTTCGCGACGCGCTATGAAGCCAAAAGTTTCATTTTAGGGTGAAGGCGGCGACGGCGAGCGGAGCGAGGGCGGCGAGCGTGGCGAGGTACGGCGCGCAGGCGGCGAGACGCGGCGCTTCATGTGCGAGCTGTTCCCGTCGCTGGAGTGCGACCTGGTGGCGCTGGTGGCGCACGTGGAGCGGCACGACCCCTAGTACGTACCCGGCGCCGCACGAGCACGCGCTCGGGCGGCCGCTCTACGAGTGTCTCTGTGCAGCGGAGCCATGCGCGCGCTGGCGTGCGTGGGGCGGCGCGTGCTGGGCGCGGCTGAGGGCGCGGGCGGCGCAGGGGGCGCGGGCGGAGCCGGGGGCGCGGGCGGAGCCGGAGGCGCGGGCGGAGCCGGGGGCGCGGGCGGAGCCGGGGGCGCGGGTGAGGCGCGCTGGGCGCGCGCGGCGCTGGCAGGCGTGGCGGTGGCGGCCAAGCGCGGTGCGGACCGCAGCGTGGCCGAGCGCCTGGCCGCGCTACCCGACGCCGTCAAGCAGGTGAGCCATATCGTCGCCTGTAATAAACTTGAGAGTTTGATGTGAGGACACATGCCCGGTTTCTGAAGACCTCAGATCCACTCTGGAAACTACGGACTGAATAAACTTAATTCAATTCAATTCTCAATTCTTTATTGCGTACCATAATGTATATACATAGTAGGAAATAATTAAATTAGCCGAGAGTACACCGAGAGTTCATGTCCCACAGGCGGCCAAGAAGCCCAAGTGCGGCCTGCTGAGCTTCCTGCAGGAGCTGGAGGCGCTGAGCGCTGCGTGCGAGCGCATCTTCGTGTCGAGCGGCCGCCGAGCGGACCTGGACCGCTGGTACGTGGCGCTGGCCGGCGCCATGATGCACGCCGTGCAGCACGCCGAGCACCCGCGCACGCCGCGCGCCGTGCTGCACATGGGTGAGTGAGCCAGAGTGTGCTGGACCGCTGGTACGTGGCGCTGGCTACAATGTGTCCGGTTGTCGATTGTATACTAATAATATAAACGACTTTCACTGTAGCAACAACAATGAAAGTAAAAAAAAAAAAGCTGTTTCAAACAAAAGTGCTTAAATACTAACACGCCACGAACATGAACAAAACACGAATACGATAAAAGTCTTAATGATATTTCTCGAATAGCCGACAACACAAGATGTTTTTTTTCAAATCCGTCATTTTATAGTATTGGCTCTGTGTGAACTTTCAGTTTTGAATACAAAAAGTCACTATCTACTGTATACGATAAAATATCCTATACATATACTTGAAAAATAGCGCCTTGTGAACGTAGCCTGGCTCGTATAACTCGTTGCCCATGTTCCAAAGCAAGTTCGTCGATGACGTATCGTATCTTTGTTCGTTTGTAACTTTTAACATATTGATACTTGCATCTGTGCTACCTTTACATCTGTGCTACCTTTACATCTGTGCTACCTTTACATCTGTGCTACCTTTACATCGATAAATTATAGCTGTAGCAGTACGTCACCTGACAATAAACTACGGCAATTATTCCTTCTATGTAGATAAGGTAAGTCTTTATTTGCCTTAAACATGGTGTAATGGTGTTACAGTCTTATTTAAATACAATGTTCCCTATACAGAATATGTATCAATTGCATGCAAACATAATTATGATGTAAAAATAATAGTGAGTAGTAATTAATTATTCAAATTAATAGATATATTATAAATGTATGTCAATGAAATCCTTAATGTCATAGAAATTATGTCCATTCAGCCATTTATATAGCTTGTTTTTAAATGAATTAGCATTATTTATACATTTTAGTTCTTTAATGATTTTGTTGTATATGCGTACACACATCACAAGGCAGCTTTTAGCATACTTGGCTGATTTAGGATTATCCTTTGTTACAAGTCTGTGTGGATCCCTTGTTGGACGAGTGATTACTTCATATGCTTTTTTGAACATTCCCTTATTACTGTAGACAAAGTTACAGGTTCCGTATATGTAAAGTACAGAAAGTGGTAACAGGCTTAACCTCTTAAAAAATGACTGGCAACATTCGTCAGGACGAAGTCCGCAAATGGCCCTGATACACTTCTTTTGCGCAATGAATGCTCTGTCTTTATCCGTACTGTTGCTCCACGTAATAAGTACGTAACTTAAAATTGATTCAATATATGCATGGTATGTAGTAATTGCCGTTTTTACGTTTGTTACGTTCTTTACTTGTCTGAGGGCGTAAGTAAATTTATTAATCCTATTGCATAAATCATCAATTAGACCAATTACAGGCACTTTTGAATTGTCAAGGGTCGGTCAGTAGGACACGGTGGAGCATACGGTGGAGGTCTGCCCCGCTTGGGCAGAGCACAGCCGTGTCCTCGTAGAGGCGATCGGCAGCGGCGGCGACCTCTCGCGTCCGTAGTCCGTACACCCAAGAATTTGGTTTGCGTTACTTCTACATGCCAAATACAATTTTAAACTAAATATTGACAGACTAAATGTCAATATTAAGTTTAAAATTGTATTTGGCATGTTTCGGGTTATTAAATTGGATGTAATTTGATTTATTTAAATTCATTTTTAATTTATTAATCTGTAGCGATTGTAAAATTTTGTCTATAGTATTATTAATGTCAATTTCATGATCAGATATTGATTTTTTATCAGATGTCACGATAATTGAAATATCATCTGCAAATAATATAAATGTATGATAAGTCACCAGTGGTATGTCATTTACATATAATAGAAATAATATGAGACCTTGACACTTCCTTGAGGGACGCCACAATTATTTACCGAGACTTTTATAGAGTTTGAACAGTAGGAAGTAAGTAAGTTTTCATTTACTTTATCTATAACAACGTATTGTTTTCAATCACTTATATAAGACGAAATCCACTGCAGTGCAACTCCTCTTATTCCCAGGATTTCCAACTTTCTCAATAATACGTCATGCCCTACGAAGTCAACAGCTTGTGATAGGTCGAAAAATAGACCTGTTGTTAATTTATTATTGTTTAGGTTACTCAGGATATTGCTCACAAGAGTAAATACTGTTATGTGTGGTTGATTTGTGCTTTTGGAATCCAAACTGTTCATTTGATATAATATTAAATTTGCTACAATAGTCGACAAGTCTCTTGAGCATACATTTCTCGAAAATCTTTGACAGTATAGGAATAAGTGTAATCGGGCGATAGTTTTGACGTCATTTTTATTATGTTTTTTGTACAGTGGCTTCACGACTGATAATTTTAGGGCATCAGGAAAAGTACTTATGTAAGGCTTAAGGCCATACAGGTCGAACAGTCTTTGCCTACTTATCCTAATACCTCTATCTGCCCAGTCACTAAATATAAAATTAGGGCAAATAATTTTTGTTTTCTTTTCAAAAGTTTAATTGAATTGAGTGTGCACAACCGAAAAGAAATCCTCGTACAATTTATTTGCATCATCCATATTATGGCCTAGATTATTTCCCTTATTATTTAGGGTACTATTGAATCTTTTTAGTTTACTAGTTGTTATTGGCCTAAATTGTATTTGCACTTTTTGCAAAGGTATTTTAAACTTAATAGTTACCGTTTGTCCACTATGATCAGACGGCAGATAATTTACGATAGCTTTATCTAAATAATCACAATCGCAAAAGACATTATCGATACAAGAAGCAGAAGTTGGAGTTACTCTAGTCGGTTCAGTAAAAACATTAGATAAATTGAATGATTTGAAAAGGCTTAATAATCTACTGCTATTTGAATTATTTTCCAAAATATGAATATTAAAATTACCACAAATAATTGCGGCTTTCTTGTTGGATGCAAGTTTCGCTAGGACATCTTCCATTATTGACTCAAATAACGAAAAGTTCTGATAACTAAGGGGGTAAGGGGGTCTGTAAACGCACACTACAACATGCTTATCGAGCTCAACACAGGACAGTTCAATGCAATGTTCAATTGATAAACCCACTATGTCATTTCGTTGTTTGGATTTTAAACAATTTTTAATCAAGATTAAAGAACCTCCACGCAGCATAGATTTACGATTAAAACAACTGCCCACACTATAGTTCTCATAATTAATTAGCATTTGGTAATCCTTTAACCAATGTTCAGTACAACAAACAATGTCAAACTTTGTTTTTTCCAAAAACATTTGAAATTCTAATAATTTGGAAGACATACCTTGAATATTTTGATGAAATAGTTTCAAGGCATTCTGCTGATCTCCTTTTTGATATTTACTTAATTTATAGCAAGAAGATACCTTGTTGTTGTTAGGTATAAGAATATTATTACTGGTACCTTCTGTTGTCTTACAAACTAGTTTAAATGATTATCCGGAGTTAATCTCAAGACTTCAATGTTATCACCAGGCAGTGAGCTCATAGTGCTTGAGGGAAATGGAACCTCCTTCGTACAATTTATATAAATATTTATAGCATTTGAGCTACACTTACTTAGGTCAGCCACCTTATTATTAGTATTATTACTCCTTTATTTCATTTAAATACTTACAAATTACATTTTTAAATATTTTTATAAACAAAAGGATAAAAAAAAACATTAAAAAATATAAAATATAGTAGCCCACCGGTATCGGGAACAGGGTCCAAGCTACAGGAGGTCAGGGCTCCAGAGAGAGGAACCTCCTGATAGTGCGAGCCGTGTCCAGAAGTACCGCTTTCTGAATCAAACCCTTGATCCAGCTGCCCAACGAGAGCCTCCTCAGGTGTTGGTCGAGGCTCTTGGCTATTAAGCCATTGGCTGTCACGACTATCGGGACAATGACCGCTGAGTCCACATCCCACATGTCGACAACCTCGCGAGCCAAGTCAAGATACTTCATTTGTTTATCTTTCTCGGCTTTCACGAGGTTCTCATCATGCGGGACGGTTATCTCAACAATCATTGCGCGCCGCTCTGATCGATCCACCACCACTATATCAGGCTTATTGGCAACAATACTCCTGTCAGTGATGATGGATCGATCCCAGTACAATGTGATATTTCCATTTTCGAGAACTGGGTCGGGCACATACCTGTAGTACGGCACCTCAGATTCCACAAGGCTGTATTTCAGAGCAAGTTGCTGATGGATTATCCTGGCTACCAGGTTGTGTCTATGCAAGTACTCTCCGTTAGCTAGACGAGAACACCCGGAGATAATATGCCTGATTGATTCTCACGGCCGGTGGCATGCCCGACAGATGTCAACCGTGCCGTCTTTCACAATAAATCTCCGGTAATTGTTCGTCATCATAACTTCGTCCATAATTGCACAGACAAAACCTTCGGTTTCTCCAAAGAGGTCACCGAAACGCAGCCAGGCTACGGACGCTAGTAGATCTACATCGGGTCCATGTAGGGCCCGGTAAAAGCGTCGGTGAAGCTCCTTACTCTGCCATACTTCCATGCGATCATTAGTATCAAGCGCTACTGGCTTGCGCCAGTTCTCTTTAGCCAAAGAGAGCGGGGTGAGGCCCTTGTCCACTGCGACCACATCTCGATGCATCCCCACGTCGGTTTCTAGGAAATATTCCCTGAGACTGCATATCTCGCGATTGTGGAGGGTCTTAGCGTTTAAAAAATCTCGACCTCCACATTTTCGCGGGATATACAGCCTTAATACCGATGACCGTGGGTAATGCATTCGATTTGCAGTTAGCAGCGTACGGACCCTCCTATCCAGGGCGTCGAGTTCGGTCTGAGTCCATTTGAGTATGCCGAAAGAGTACATCAAAACCGGCATGACCCAACCGTTGAAGGCGCGCACCTTGTTTCCGCCTGATAAAAGACTATTAAATACTTTTTTCAGGCGGCCAAAGAAGCGCTCCTTCAACGATTGCTTCATGTCAGTAACATTGATGCCCAACGCTTCCGACATACCCAAATACTTATAGGTTTTGTCTGCGGAGAGGGTTCTAAGGTTTGTGGAATCCGAGAGTTGGGTTCCCGCTGATTCCACGATCTCCCCTCGCTTTACATGCATGACCGCACATTTGTCCACACCAAATTCCATCCTGATGGCGCTACTGAAAGTTTCAGTGATTTTCAGTAGCTTCATCAGTTGCAAATTGTTGGGGGCAAAGAGTTTTAGGTCATCCATGTAGAGGAGGTGAGATATAACCTGACCACCTCTACTCAGCTGATAGCCTTGACCTGAAAAAAAAAAACTGTTGGTGTCAAAAAATATAAGTTTGTCACTGTAGTGACTTGCTAAGAAATGCACATGCTTATTAAGCATATGTATATAATTGTTTTGTCTATTTGATAATCTCTCAAAATATGGAAAAGCACACAAAATAATTTTATTACAGTTTATCTTTAAAAGCTCAGAAACACTGTCAGTGACAACTTTTTTTTTGACCTGTGAACTATTACCTACAAATACAGTAATGTTGGTATTAGAATCATATTGTTTTCCTGTAATTGATGTCATTATTTCTCTGAAGGATGTCCCAGGTAAACAATAGTTTTGAGTATTAAAACTAAAGTTGTCACTAACTCGAGCATTTCCAAAGTTTGGCCACCAAACTGGAACGGACCGGGGCTGCCTTAAAGCGGCTCCTGGCCATCCTGAGGGGGCCAAACGCCTCCTGCCGGAGACTTTATGCGGGGGTCGTGCGGTCCATGGCCCTTTATGGGGCCCCGGTGTGTACGCGTTCACTGCGGCTTCGAGCCGCACACTATCTGAACGCGCCCCAAAAGGTGGTAGCCGTAAGGCTTATAAGGGGGTACCGCACGATCTCGGGCGAGGCAGCAGGCCTCCTTGCCGGACTTCCGCCATGGGATCTGGAGGCGATAGTCCTCGCGCGCCTGTATGACTGGCGCGCGGAGGCACCACGTCGGGGGGAAACTCTGCCCCCGCGGCAAATCGCGGCGGAGCGGACGGACCTCCGGCGCGATCTCATAGCGGAATGGAAGGCGCGACTATCGCAACCCAGCGCAGGGCACGCCACGATAGCGGCGGTAAGACCCCTCTTTGAGGAGTGGCTAGAGAGGCGTCACGGCGCTCTCACCTACCGCCTGACGCAGGTCCTCTCCGGACAGGGATGTTTCGGGAGGTTCCTGCACATAATCAGGCGGGAGGAGACGCCCGGGTGTCACCACTGCGAGGATCGCCCAGAGGACACGGTGGAGCATACGGTGGAGGTCTGCCCCGCTTGGGCAGAGCACCGCCGTGTGCTCGTAGAGGCGATCGGCAGCGGCGGCGACCTCTCGCGTCCGGCCCTGGTTCAAGCCATGGTCCGGGGCGAGAGGGAGTGGGAGGCGGTCACCTCCTTCTGCGAAGCAGTCATGCTAGCGAAGGAGGTGGCGGGATGGGCGAGGGAGAGATCCTCACGCCTCAGCCGCCGAGGGAGACTTTCCGGGCGTCGGGAGCCGCGTGACGACTCCCGGCCACCGTAGGCGCGGGCCTGCGGGTGAAGAGCAATGGGTAGCTCTCCGTCCGATCAGGACCAGGCCCGTGCCGGACGGCGCGTATGTGTTCCACGTGCGCCTCAAAGAGATGTCAGCGTAGTTGACGGGGCCCGACAGGGCCGAAGCCTGCCGGGGTAGCGGGATCGTCCGAAAGGGTTACCGCTGCCCTGGTACATAAAGGGCTAAGGAAGGAACACGGGTGGGTTTTAGTCAGTAAGAGTCTGACACTCCGCTCCACCCAGAGCGGGAGGGGTCATTTGATGATTTCCCATTCTCAAAAAAAAAAAAAAAAAGTTGTCACTAACTAATTTCCCTAAACCTCTTCCTATGCTATCTGAAAACATAACTGACTGATAACATACTTGACTACTACAAGAGGAAACACTTCTAGCTGCTGACTGTATTGCTTGAGATAATTTTTGTACAGTATCAAGTATATCTTGGTTGGGGATACAGTCCAGAGCACTCACAACTTGGGACGGGTCCTCCGTTGCCTCAGGCTGGAGAGTATCAAGATTGGATCCCCTCTGACAAGTACACTGAGTGTTGCTGAGAGTCAGCGAGTCCACTCTGTCTACCAACTTGTTAGTAGCAAGGATGTGCTCCTTGATTTGGTGTTGAGAGCATAAATACTTAGACACTCAACGCTTACAAACTGAAATTCAAGCTCTTGATGACTCACTAAAATCCCTTTATAATGGATTTTAGTGAGTCATCAAGAGCTTGAATTTCAGTTTGTAAGCGTTGAGTGTCTATTTCATAAATATTTATACTATCTTCTAATTTAATTTGATAGTTCTTCAACTTATTCATAAGAGTAACACGTTCTTTCCTTAATTGAATATTTTTGGAATAATGGTTTTGCTGTTTCTTAAATTTATTACATTTTTTAATGATTTTATTCAGTCTTGCATATTTTTGAGGAAAGCCGAAGAAAAGATGGATGGATTGTGTGAGGAATGATATGAAAGAGAAGGGAGTGAATGATAGCGTGACGGTTGACAGGGGAGAATGGAAGAAGAAAACGTGTTGCGCCGACCCCAAGTAACATGGGATAAGGGCAGGAAGATGATGATGATTCAGTCTTGCATATTTTTTTATTTTATTTTGACTCATCTTATGACTATAGTTATGTTTTAGTACGGAATTCCCTGTTAGGTCTATTGTTGTTATGGAATGTGGGTTACGTCTTTTATTTTATAATTCACTAGCTTCTGCCCGCGACTTCGTACGCGGATCCTGTTGCTTATGCCAGCGACAACGGGGTCGTCAAAATCGAAGATCTGAAACGTCTGATGTCGAATTCTAAGAGCCCGGGGACGGGAAAACAGCGTGATGCGCGAGACGATTCAAGACGTTCCAGATCTTTCATTTTTGTAAGTCAACAGGAAATGCCCATCAGACTAAACAACTTTTGCTAAGACGTCGTTCCTATATATGTTATAGTGTCGCTGGGTTTTGGAGTTCCACAACAGGTGTTCCAGATCTTCAAATTTATTCTCACAGCAGAAAATGCTCTTCACGTGGAATATTTTTTTGCTATGGCACCATTTTTATATCTCTTATACTTTAGCTGGTCTGTTGCGGTTCTGCATCAGGTGTTCGATTTTCCAAAATAAATTATAGCCTATATGTTGCCCAGACTTAATACCTATACAACAAAAAAATTTTCTTCCCGTAATTCCGCAGTGGATCCCAAGGGTACACTGAATTAACAATAATATTGCAAATAACTTTAAAAAAATATCTTTATAAACTATAGCTGTACCCGTGGCTTTGCCCACGTATCGCATAAGTATTGTTTAAATTCTATTTTAATTTTAATAATAGTTACTGAGAGTTTGTTGATTTACAGAAACACTCAAAAGATGCGTCCCATACTATACTATAGCTTAGATCCCTCAAAAACTATTTGGCTTAGTAAACTCAAAATTTGAAAGTTATGTAGTTAATTTACTGGTAAGAGACGTCAGGTTAATAAGGAAATTTAGGAGACGTCGAATAAAAACACTGTGTTTAATTTACTGTAAAACTTCTGTGTAAACAACGTTCGTTGTTTTTCCCTCGGTCTCATTCAATATGTACCGCGAGTCAGGACTGGTGACGCGGGAGCAAGCGACGTACAGTTGTCCGTGTGAGAAGTAGCTCGTCCTGAGGTCGACGCACGGCGAAGCACACGCTCACATGAAACTGCACGCGCTTGAATTGAAAGGGGTAATTGTGGGGAATCAGTTGTATACGTGGTATAAACACTGTCTCGCCGACACCACAACCCGTTAGAATTTCCGCCTCAATGATATTTCCCCATTGCACAGTTTCGGCGGAGTGAGATTCCGAAGAAGCATAATTGGGACACCGACCTTTAGCTTAATGGTGTGCGCTGGTAGTCCACTTGCACTGAGGGAATTGAGAAATTCTACGGGGTAATGTGTGGCGTCATCTTGGTCGACAACAGTGTTTATTGAAGTGTAGATCACTTCATTTCCCTCAATTTCCGCGAGAATGCATTCATTGATCGCTGAAGCTTGGTCGTTTCTGGGTGTTAAAATGGCTTGTTCTCACACCCAAGAATTATCTTGGTGCGGTATCCTATTGATGTCCCCGTACACCAGGCGAATCAAATCTTCTAAGGTGGACACCACTCTCCCAAGTATCTCAGGTTGAACCAACTGGCCACCGTCTACTGGTAGCGTTCCCTCACCCAATTTTAAGAGAACATCAGAAAATTCTTGGGCGTGTACATTCCCGCCAAGCTGTGTTCTCATATTCATCGTTAAGCGCAACCTATGAATATGTGGCCATAAGAAAGAGCATTTCAACGAAGCATTCACCTCATCAGCCCTAGTTCCTCGCGTCACCACAGGCAGCCTTTGTCGGAAATCGGCGCTAAACAGAACTGTAATGCCACCCATCATTTGCTGGTTCCTGCGGATGTCCTGCAAAGTCTTGTTTACCGCCTCTACTGCTTTTCTGTTCGCCATAGTGCATTCATCCCACACGATTAAAGAGCAATCTTTAAGCACGCGCCCTTTGTCACTGTTGCGTGACACTCCACAAACAGGTGTTTCATTACTCTCTAAATCTATGGGAATCTTAAACATTGCGTGCGCTGTTTTGACACCAGGAAGCAGTGTTGCGATTCCTGACGATGCTACTGCAATGGCAATCTTGCCTGGCCTTCTGACCTCTGCGAGAATGCCAGCGGGTGACAAATGTTTTCCCTGTTCCACCAGGAGCATCCAAGAAAAACATTTTACCTTGGCCGAGCCCAACGCTTTCAAGGATGGTGTCGAAAATTTGCTTTTGCTCTGAGGTAAACTTAGAGACATGGTCATTGACGACGGTACTCATAGCTCTTGAATCAATTACCTACAACAAATGTGCTTGGTAAGATATAACTTAGAACCAAAAGTTTGACTTGACTTCATGATAGTGTAGCTTGTTGTACCACCAATCAATCTGTTTAGTAATATTGGTGTGAAACTCTCCATACAATTAGATAGGATATGTAAAGTTCTCAGATTTCATAACAGTATCGTTCCTAATGCACATAAAAATGCAAAAACTAAAAAAAGAATTTTACGATTTTTTAAAACAATACTATAGGATTTGAACTCGCACCATTTAGTGCGGTAAACAGTCGTCTGACCTTACCGCTAAATTCCCCGTTGACATATTGTTGAAATAACAGTTCCCTTGCAATTTATAATATTACTGCCCCGCTCCTTTATAAAAATAGCGTGATTATTATGTTCCCAGAGTAAAATAATTATTAACTAAATAAATAACATGTCATTTTGTGCATTCAATTACGAACAAAAACCTTTTAAAATCAATATTGCTTACCTCCCTGAACATACGGCGTGATAATATGTAGCCTAAAGCCTTCCTTGGTTTACAAAGAACATTTTTGCTGAATTTCAATTCAATCTATCCAGTAGTTTTGGCGTGAAGCCGTACCATACACACAGACAAACAGACAAAAATTAAAAAAATTCACTTTTTGTCATCAGTTACGTTTTTATAACAAAAGGAACTTATTTTTTCTCGAAAATTCTCAATGTACAGTTTTTCTTTCGTTACTGTTTTATTATATGTATAGATTAAATAAATGGTCAGTTTCTTTGATCTGACAATGTTCCTTATCCTTCTGTAATTTTAGGATTTGAACATTCGCGTGGATTAATTCATCCTCTAGGTCCCTAATCTTACACAAAGCCTCATCGTATAGATTACTGCAGTTGTTGAAGCCATCTGTGACAACCCTTAGTTGATCCCGTTCATCGACAACATTGAGGTACAGACGATGTAAGTCTACTAGCTCCTGTTTTAAGCTTGTGTTTTTGTATATGACTTTCTCTACTTCCCTCTCACTTTCCTCTCTCTCCTCTAACAGCGCTTGACATTTTCTCTCTGAAGCCTCAAGTTCATGAATGGTCGTTCTCAATCTAAGCTCCACATCCTGAGCAGCAGCCTTACGGGTCATCACAGGCATGGTTTCAGGAATTAGTACTGAAAGGAAAATTAAAAGAACGGTGAGAACTACTTAGACAGACAAAGAAAAGGAGGGAAAGCTAGAAATGAAAGAATCAATTGTTAGAAGTTAGTGTTGCTTAATAGAGTAAGTAATGAAATAGGCTGCTGAATCTAATTGAAATGCAACTAATATAATTAGATCAAGTACAATGTTACATTGATTCTATTGCCTAATGCTTTTATTTTTGCATAAGTGGGTAGGATGCCTAGATAAAAGAAATTAACTAAAAAACTAGTTTTCAATAAAAGATTACAATTGAAAACAACGACAGTCAATGTTTCTAACTACTTCTAAGACGAAATATATCTAAGACCCTTACTTATCGATTTTTTCTTAAATGCGTTAGAGTTTTTAATCTTTATTTTTATTTTTGGAAACATAAATTATGACTCCGCTACTGAATGTCGAAGTTTGAAATGTCGACGTATGTTAGTTCTAAAGTACAGGATCTCGATGCACGCCAGTTCGAAAGTTCACTAGAGCGAAGTATGCAAGGCCGACGTATCGTTAGTTAGAAAGCATACGAGTGCGATGTACGCCAGTTCGAAATTACCCTGTTACGAAGTATGAAACTTTCACCTTACTACCGCAAAACCATGTTTATCAGTAACTAGCTTCTGCCCGCATCTTCATTCGCGTGGAAGTCTTAAGACACCACAATATACTAAAGTAACAGCCGCATTTTATAAAACTTTCTACGTTTGTAGTTTTGGTCTCAGCAGCCAAAATATGCAGAGGGTTAGGACTGGTGACGTGGTAGCAAGCGACATACAGTTGTCCACGTGAGAAGCAGCTCGTCCTGAGGTCGAAGCCTGCAGCCTTCAGTAGCAATAATATACTCCACGTAATATTATAAATCCGAATGAATGAGGTGACAAGCAACTCGTGTCTTGGTCTATCTGTTTGTTACATTTTCACGTCTTAAAGGCTGAACCGATTTCGATTACACATGGCACACCATGACCTGGGTAAGGACTTGACTACTATACAGGCAGTATGATCTCGTGGAATTTTTTCCAACCGCACCACCACATTAGCCGACAACGACACCGACACGATATCAGCGGTCAGATAATCGCATATGTTTAGTACCTTCTAAACGCTTTTCTATACAGGGTTATTGGTAAAGCACTAACTACCTTGCAGGACTGGATTACTAATATCATACACAAAAACTTGTGTTCTATGACTTTTTACATAACATAATAAATTTACCAAAAACAAACCTTTAAAAGTTCGTTGTTCTATTTACCCCCGCGCCCCTCCGCTGCATATTGTTCTAGACGGCAGTTTGTTTACCTAATTCGCGCTTTTTTTTGCTTCGCGTAGAGTTCGCAACAGAAAATCGAATATTTCAATTGATTGAATTGAAATATTTTTATTTTTGTATGAAAGTCTGATGAATTAATAAAAGTCATAGAACAAAAGTAGTTGTTTATGATGTTAGTAATATAGTCCTGAGAGGTTGTTAATATTTTACCAATAACCCTGTAAACATTGTGTTGTTGTTGTTGTCACCTATACCGTCGCAGACAGTGATCGACACCGATACCGCTAATACCGCGCAATCAATCAAAGCTTCCAAGACGGCCAATTTCCAGACGCACTTAAAGTAGCTTTAGTAAAACCAGTTCATAAAAAAGGTGACAAGCATGTTCCAAGCAATTATAGGCCCATAGCACTGCTACCAAACTTTTCCAAAATATTTGAAAAAACTATGTACAATCAGATATATAAGTTCTTAGAAAAGTTTAATATTCTTGACGACGCACAAAATGGATTAAGAAAATGTTGATCAACAGCATTAGCACTACAACATATAAACGACAAACATTATGTAATTGGGCTACTACTAGACATGACAAAGGCATACGACAAGGTACTTTATGACATCTTACTTACCAAACTCTATGGTTGCGGCGTACGAGGACCAGCTTATTCGTGGTTCAAATCATATTTACATAATAGGTCACAAATAGTACAAATTGAAAATTCCGATCATGATAAAAATGAGATCAAAACTATTAGATCACAAGAAAAACAAATTACTTGCTCAATCCCACAAGGAAGTGTGTTAGGATGCCCACTATTTTTAATTTATATTAATGACCTTCCCAAAACATTAGATAAAGAAAATGCTTTACCAAACCTGCAAATAATACATTTGCAGACGATATCTTAATATTAATCAAGTGTGGAAATGTAAATAACTCTAGTCTACAAATACAAGATACCCTCCAAACTGTAGATACTTGGCTCCAGATCCACAACTTGGAAATTAATAGTAATAAAACTAAAATAATACAATTAAGATCATATAAAAAATCACATCTTAATCTAAAAACAACATTCAAAAACACGCAAATAGAAGAAGTTAATACATTTAGCCTACTTGGCATAAATATTGACACACATTAACTGGAAGTCACACATAGAACATATAAAAACAAAACTCTCCAGATTCTCTTACGCTCTCTTCCAAATTAAACAAAGCACCAACACACAAACAGCGATGGCTGCTTACTACGCATACGCATACTCATGGCTGCGATATGGAGTCATGCTATGGGGAAATAGTGTGAACGTAGATGAACTATTCACATTGCAAAAGAAATGTGTAAGAATTCTAGCCCAAATGGATAATACGGAGAGCTGCAAACCGTTCTTTATAAAATATCAGATTCTAACTCTGCCTTCAATATACATATTTGACATTTGCGCATTTGTTTTTAAAAAAATCGACAAGTTCACTAAAGTAGAAGATATGCACAACGTCAACACTCGCCATAAAAATAGGTTATGCGCTTGAAAGATTAATATATTTGGAAGAGCTAAAAATAATAGACGTACAAAGGGGCAAAGCATCTATTTATTTAATAGGTACACAAGCAGTTTAGTCTAGCCATTTATTTTATAGACATAGGAATACACATTAAGTGAAGTATACACATAAATCATACATCAATAATTTATTAGAAAATATTTATAAAAATGCACATAAAGTTAACCAACAAGATAAGGTACTTAACTTAGGTCCGTTCGGTGTGACTGCTCCGGAGCGAATGTGCCGAGTACTTTTTTTTTTTTTTTTTATAAATGGCATCTCGTAGTTGACCTTGAGAGGTCGTGACTACTTAACCGGACTATCCTGTGGTTGCCTTAAGAAATCTTAAAGCCTCCAGCCAGGGCTAAAACTAATTAAAACTAGGCGACTGCACGCTAAGGGCACCCCCTATGGGGTACGAACCTCGGCTTAGGGCGTCGCTGGGAGAGGGCAGCAAAGGGACAGGCTGGATCGAAATTATATTTTTAGTGCTTTGATGAGCACGGCGTTTCCTAGGACTATCTCTGAGAAGAAAGGCCGAAACAAACTTATGTTATAAACGTATTTCGTAATAGTATTTACAAGATTTTGGTAAGGAACCGTTGTAATGTTGTGTTTCATATGTAAACAAGGGTATAATTAATGTAGGGATGTTTTTCTTTGTGTCCAATTAAAGGAAAAAGATTGGAATAATCTATCACGCTCCATCGTCAAGAATTAAAATGTTAAGTGATAGCCCATACTATATGGCAATAAAAAATATATAATAAGTTTCCCAACATATTTAAAACTGAAAAACCTGCAACAATATTCCAAAAAAGGCTAAAACTATACCTAATCCATAAATGTTTCTACTCAGTAAAAGAATATTTAGAGTCCAAAAGTGGTGATCTGTCCTAGACATAAAAAGGCAAGAAATATATCTATGGTCCTATACAAACAATAACATTTAGTCTATCCTATTTAACTTAAGAGCACTTTTACAAAATAGAAATGCTCAGATTTAGGTAAAGACGGCGCGTGGCAGCGGGCGCGCGCGTGTGCGTCTAGTGAAGTACGCTACGCACACACGCAAACCGCTATGCGGAATAAACCAACTTGAGACTTTGCCACTTTGTTTTCGAAATAAATTATTGTTATTGTTACAAGCTTCGGGTTCGTGACAATAAAAACTGCCGATAAAAATTACCAAAAGTTACACTTTTATTAAACAACACTAATAACAATTCAAACACACTAATTATAAAACACAATCGCTCTTAAGTCGCACTTGAAGATCGCTTTCGATGTATTCGCTTCTATCGCAGAACCAAGTCTGATTGGTCGCGGCTAGTCCCGGCCTTATATAGTGCCGCAGATAATTCCAGAACCTTCTATTGTAGAAACATCTAGAATGTTCGAACACATACCGGCCCCAACTGACTAGATGTCGACAGTTCTAGTAAGTTCCAGCACCGACATCTCTACTCGATAATAGATGGCGCCAGTGATTCTATTAGTTCAGCCATTAAATAATAGATGGCGCTAGGGACTATTTGTTCTGCTATTCGAAACTAGATGACGCTAGTGGTAACTGATGTCACCATGTATCAGGTATTAATTGTGGCGCGCAACACTGCCCCCTCCTAAGACATGCTCGTCCCGAGCATTATCGGCTCCATAATAACGCGCCAATCGATCCACATGGACGATCTTAGGAGTACCTCTTGCACCTTTCTGTATCCGGTAGGTTACGTCATTGATCTTTGTCACAATCCGGTACGGCCCATCCCATTTAGCTTGAAGCTTAGGAGATTTCCCCTTGCTGCGGACTGGATTGTGCAACCACACTAGTGAACCTTCGTCGAACCATTTATTGTTCATTTTGCGGTCATAACGGGTTTTCATCTTTTCAGACATTTGCTGGCCCGATTGTCTGACGTGTTCATAAATGTCATTCATTTTGTTCCGCAAGTTATTCGCATAATCAGTTATACTGCGTGGGGCATCAGGTGGTATTCCGGTGATCAGGTCTGCAGGCAGCCGTAATTCTCTTCCAAAGTTTGCGAAAGCTGGTGTCACCGATGTACTTTCGTGAACAGCGCTTCGATATGACAACAAAAACGGTTGTATGTGCTTGTCCCAATCTAGTTGCCGATTTTCCACAACTTTTGCTAGGTACCTCTCCAGTGTCTGATTAAATCGTTCCACCATTCCATCCGATTGTGGGTGGTAAGAAGTTGTTCTTGTTTTATGAGTACCCATAACTCGACAAGTTTCCTGGAATATTTGGGACTCAAAATTCCTTCCTTGATCACTGTGAATCTCTAGAGGTACTCCAAACCGACAGAAGACTTCATAAACTAATTTATCTGCAACTGTCGAAGATTCTTGATTTGGAATGGCGAAGACTTCCGGCCACTTAGTGAAGTAATCCATCACAACCATGAAATACTTGTTACCACTTTCCGGAAACGGCCCTGCAACGTCAAGGGCTATCATCTCCCATGGTGCGCCAACATTGTACAATTTCAATGCACCACTACTACGAGTCTGAGGTCCCTTTACTGCTGCACAACTTGTACATTTGTGACACCAGTCTTCGACATCGTCCCGACAGTGGACCCAGTAAAACCGTTCTCGTATCTTCAGTAGAGTCCGTTTTACTCCCAGATGACCTCCTGAACAACCATTATGGTACAGCTGTAGAACATCCGGTACTTGAGCTTTAGGGACAACCATTTGCAAATGACAGCTGTCTCCCCGAGAATTTTCCCACTTACGGCACACGACTCCATCCTGAATCACCAAGCTGTCCCATTGGGCCAATAGCTTTTTGTGATCGAACTCATTGGTGAGACGTCGCTCCACCTGGGCTTAGGAGCTCTGGCCTTCATCCACTCCAGAATCGGCTTGATGTCCGAATCTTCCTGCTGTGCACGTTGTAGGCTTTCCTTCCACTCTTTGCTGAGGTCTGTCTTGAGCATCCTCACAGGTACGACTTCTTTACTTTCTTGCCTAGTACAATGCTTACAGTCTTCAGGACAAGGTCTTCTTGACAATGCATCTGCGTTGCCATGAGATTTTCCGCGATGTTCGACCACGAAGTCGTATTCCTGCAATAGTTCAACCCATCTCGCAACTTGACCTTCTGGATTTTTGAACTGCAATAGCCATTTCAGTGCAGCATGGTCAGTTCGTAAGTGGAATTTCCGCCCCAGAAGATATTTGCTAAAGTGCTGCAATTACTTTACCACAGCAAGCAGTTCCCGTCTCGTAACACAATAGTTCCTTTCAGGTTTCGACAATGACTTGCTGAAGTACGCTATCACAAACTCTTGATCGCCATTCCGCTGGGACAACACACCGCCAAGTCCTATGTCGCTTGCGTCTGTGTCAACTATAAATTCCTTGCCCGCATCAGGGTACCCCAAAATAGGTGTTTTGCACAGACGGTCCTTTAGCTCCTGGAATGCGATGTCGCAACTTTCATCCCAACAGAAATGTCGCTTCTCCTCGGTTAGCTTATGCAGGGGTTTGGCTATATCTGCAAAGTTCTTGACAAATCGCCTATAATAGGAGCACAAACCCAGAAATGCTCTGACCTGCGTCTTGTCTTTTGGAATTGGCCAATCATTGACAGCGGCGATTTTCTCTGGATCCGTGCGGATACCTTCTTCAGACACTACATATCCCAAAAAGCTAACTTGTCGTTTGAATAGTGAACACTTCTTCGGACTTAACTTGAGGTTGGCACTCTGGATCTTCATGAGCACGCGTTCCAGGTTTTGAAGATGTTCTTCAAACGTACGGCCTACGATGATGATGTCATCCAAGTAGACTAGGCAAGCATCGCCAATAAGCCCGGTAAGTACAAGTTCCATCAACCTTTCAAACGTTGCCGGAGCACTGCATAATCCAAACGGCATAACTTTAAATTGCCACAGACCCTTTCCTGTCGAGAATGCAGTTTTTTCCTTGTCCTTAGGATCAATTTCAACTTGCCAGTAGCCACTTTTCAGGTCCAGCGTGATAAACCACTTTACTCCAGTAAGCATGTCCAGCGTGTCATCAATTCTTGGCAAAGGATAGCTGTCCCTCTTCGTAACGTCGTTCAGACGACGATAGTCACCACAAAACCTCATGCTGCTGTCCTTCTTTCTTACCAGCACTACAGGTGAACACCATGGACTAGATGAAGTTTCAATAACACCATCCTTCACCATTCCCTCAATCATGGTTTCCACTTCCTTTTCGCGTGCTACCGGCAATCTCCTTGGCCGCTGACGGATAGGCAATTCTTCTCCTGTGTTTATTTTGTGTTGAACTAAGCCAGTCCTCCCGATGTCAGCATCGTTTGACGAGAAAACATCGACATACTTAAGTAACATTTTCTTCGCCTTGACCGTTTCATTTTGGGACAGAGCGCTGCGGCAGTCTTCTAAAAGTGTGGTCACTCTCGTTTGTGCATCCTTGCTGAGGGTCCCAGTCGATAGATATTGGCATCGACGCAACCAATCCACTTCCTCGCAAGTACCAACTAGTGTGCCTTTTTCTATAACCTGTTCCTTATTAAAAAAGGTTCAGCACACGTACCCCTGAGATGCCGGTGGTTCTGACCAAAGTTCGTGCCACTTTCCATGGAAGGTCATTGTCTACCCTTTCCACGAGTACACAACGATGAATTTGCCCAGGATTCCGAGGAAGACTAACCGGCACAATCGTTTCCGATCTCGGCGGAAGAACAATCTTCTTAAGGCTGTACACGTTCCCTGGTACGGCCCCTTCCACGAAATGTTCCTCTTGTCCACATTTCAAAACACCTTGCTTGACGTCAATTTCGCAACAATTCTTCCTCATAAAGTCAAGGCGCAGGATGCAATCGTCCATTATATCAGCCACGATGACATTATGCAGGTAGATTCTGTTACCTAGCTTCAACCCCATCTTCTCTCCATGGACGGGTATGCGCTGACCGGTGGCTGTTATCAAATTAATGTGTTTTCGGTTGTATGCGGAGTCCCCAAGGGACCGTCTTATGAGTTGGGAACTGACAACCGTGCGAGTGGCTCCAGTGTGTATGGTCAGCTTACACGGTGTTCCGTTGACCTCGCCCTTGATGATTAGGCTGTTCCCGTATTGGGTTTGTGTGATCGAAACCCTTGGGGCTCTTTGAACATCAGCCAGCACCCGCCCCGCAGTCTTGGCTATTACTCGTTTCCCTGCTGCTGGTGCTGGGCGGTGCTGTTAGCTGCACAGCCCTCTGGAGATCGGCCGTTTTCTCTTTCTGCAGTTCGCTTGGCGCAACTGGATCGAAGGTGGCCCCTTTCCCCACAGCCGTAGCACCTAGGGCTGTACCCTTTATTGCGGTCGCGAACAGTAGCCGCTGCAACCTCCCTGACGCGATGGGATCGATGATCCTGTCGCACGGCTTCCACTTCCAGTGCATAGGCCAAGGCGTCCTTCAGCGTCCCGTGGTGCCCGAGCCTCACAGCAGCTCTAACTTCAAGGTCGCGGATGCCGTCGATGAATGCCTGCACCAGGTTCCCATCAATAAGCGCAGGTACGGACTGGTAAGCTTTACGCACAAGCGTCTCCACTTCAAGGGCCCACTGCTGCAGGTTTTCATTACTGCGTTGCACGCGATCCTTGAGCTGCGCACGAAACACGTGTTCCAATGCCTCAAGGAGCTGTTCATAAGTCACTTCCTTACCGAGAGCTTCCAGAACAGTTAAGGCCTGGTCGCGTAGGTCTAGGGTGAGGGCAGTCATTGTCTGACTTTTATTCCAAGCGTTCGCCTTGATGACAGCCTCAAACTGGATTTTGTAGGCCGACCAGGAAGAAGTTCCGTCGAACGGTGGCACTTTTAATTCACGTAGCGAAGGTGTTGTAGCTACGTGAGCTGCGGTTCCATCCCCAAGTTTAAGGTAATCCAGCGTTTTCTTTACGTCAGCCATCACGGTTTTTTTTACGTCAGCCACCACGTTGTCAACCCGATTATTCACTTGGTCGATCCGGATTTCAGCTTCCGACAGGCGGTTGTCATATTGAGCAACCTTATCCTTCACCTCCTTCATGTCTTTCCCAAAAGTAGCGTGAAGGTCCTTAATAAGGAGCATCTGCTCTTTCTGGCGGCGTGCTTGCTCCTCCTGACGGCGGGCTTGCTCCTCCTGGCGGCGCGCTTGTTCATCCTTATCATGTTGGAGGTGTTTTTCCAACCGACGAGCCTGTTCCTCCTGTCAGCGAGCCTGTTCCTCCTGTCGGCAGGCCTGTTACTATCTGTCACGCAGCAGCTGTTCTTCCAACCGACGGGCCTGTTCCTCCTTGTCCCGCTGGAGCTGTTCTTCTAACCGACGAGCCTGTTCCTCCTGTCGGCGAGCCTGTTCCTCCTGTCGGCGGGCCTGTTCCTCCTGTCGGCGGGACTGCTCCTGCAGCATCATCATCAGGGCAGCAAAGTCTGGTGCTGCTGATGCTGGAGCTGCTGCGGACGGTTCGGCCTCCGTGGTTGGTAGCTGGCCCTCCGACCTCTGCGGCATAGCTCCACCAAAACGTCTCTGGTCCGTCTCCTGTTGGCGTTGACTCCGGGTACGGATACCCTCCATGTCGTCTTTAGTTAAAATCGGCATGATTTTAATCCTTGCTTCTGACACCAATTATTACGAGCTTCGGGTTCGTGACAATAAAAACTGCCGATAAAAATGACCAAAACTTACACTTTATTTAAACAACACTAATCACAACTCAAACACACTAATTATAAAACACAATTGCTCTTAAGTTGCACTTGAAGATAGCTTCCGATGTATTCGCTTCTATCGCAGAACCAAGTCTGATTGGTCGCGGCCAGTCCCGGCCTTATATAGTGCCGCAGATAGTTCCAGAACCTTCCATTGTAGAAACATCCAGAGTGTTCGAACACATACCGACTGACCAGATGTCAACAGTTCTAGTAAGTTCAGCACCGAAATCAACTCGATAATAGATGGCGCCAGTGAATCTATCAGTTCCGCCACTCGAAACCAGATGGCGCTAGTGGTAACTAATGTCACCATGTAACAGGTATTAACTGTGGCGCGCAACAATACATTGCAAGCATCGACCACTAATTAGTGATCGATGATTGCAAGTTAAACAAGCTTGTAAAATAAATATATCGAGGGTTAGGTGACGTGATTTAGTATAAGTACACCGTTCATCACAAATGATTTGTAAGAATGCGTTAGTCAGTGTATCAGTGTAGTGACATTAGGCAGTATACGCAGAAAGGAACGCAGGCGCAGGTTGGCTGCTGAGACCAAAATTACAAACGCAGTAAACAGGGGATTTTTAAAAAGATGTGGCTGGAGGCGCTGCGGCGCGAGTGTCGCACGCGGTAGTCCGACGTGTATTGTATTCCAAACTGATGTCCCTTAGAGAACTACCACCGGCTGCACGGGGTGCTGTCGGCGCTGCGCGTGCCGGCGCTGGAGGCGCTGCGGCGCGAGTGTCGCACGCGATAGTCCGACGTGTATTGTATTCCAAACTGATGTCCCTTAGAGAACTACCACCGGCTGCACGGGGTGCTGTCGGCGCTGCGCGTGCCGGCGCTGGAGGCGCTGCGGCGCGAGTGTCGCACGCGGTAGTCCGACGTGTATTGTATTCCAAACTGATGTCCCTTAGAGAACTACCACCGGATGCACGGGGTGCTGTCAGCGCTGCGCGTGCCGGCGCTGGAGGCGCTGCGGCGCGAGTGTCGCACGCGGTAGTCCGACGTGTATTGTATTCCAAACTAATGTCCCTTAGAGAACTACCACCGGCTGCACGGGGTGCTGTCGGCGCTGCGCGTGCCGGCGCTGCGCGTGCCGGCGCTGGAGGCGCTGCGGCGCGAGTGTCGCACGCGGTAGTCCGACGTGTATTGTATTCCAAACTGATGTCCCTTAGAGAACTACCACCGGATGCACGGGGTGCTGTCGGCGCTGCGCGTGCCGGCGCTGGAGGCGCTGCGGCGCGAGTGTCGCACGCGGTAGTCCGACGTGTATTGTATTCCAAACTGATGTCCCTTAGAGAACTACCACCGGCTGCACGGGGTGCTGCACGGGGTGCTGTCGGCGCTGCGCGTGCCGGCGCTGGAGGCGCTGCGGCGCGAGTGTCGCACGCGGTAGTCCGACGTGTATTGTATTCCAAACTGATGTCCCTTAGAGAACTACCACCGGCTGCACGGGGTGCTGTCGGCGCTGCGCGTGCCGGCGCTGGAGGCGCTGCGGCGCGAGTGTCGCACGCGGTAGTCCGACGTGTATTGTATTCCAAACTGATGTCCCTTAGAGAACTACCACCGGCTGCACGGGGTGCTGTCGGCGCTGCGCGTGCCGGCGCTGGAGGCGCTGCGGCGCGAGTGTCGCACGCGGTAGTCCGACGTGTATTGTATTCCAAACTGATGTCCCTTAGAGAACTACCACCGGCTGCACGGGGTGCTGTCGGCGCTGCGCGTGCCGGCGCTGGAGGCGCTGCGGCGCGAGTGTCGCACGCGGTAGTCCGACGTGTATTGTATTCCAAACTGATGTCCCTTAGAGAACTACCACCGGATGCACGGGGTGCTGTCGGCGCTGCGCGTGCTGGCGCTGGAGGCGCTGCGGCGCGAGTGTCGCACGCGGTAGTCCGACGTGTATTGTATTCCAAACTGATGTCCCTTAGAGAACTACCACCGGCTGCACGGGGTGCTGTCGGCGCTGCGCGTGCCGGCGCTGGAGGCGCTGCGGCGCGAGTGTCGCACGCGGTAGTCCGACGTGTATTGTATTCCAAACTGATGTCCCTTACAGAACTACCACCGGCTGCACGGGGTGCTGTCGGCGCTGCGCGTGCCGGCGCTGGAGGCGCTGCGGCGCGAGTGTCGCACGCGGTAGTCCGACGTGTATTGTATTCCAAACTAATGTCCCTTAGAGAACTACCACCGGCTGCACGGGGTGCTGTCGGCGCTGCGCGTGCCGGCGCTGGAGGCGCTGCGGCGCGAGTGTCGCACGCGGTAGTCCGACGTGTATTGTATTCCAAACTGATGTCCCTTAGAGAACTACCACCGGCTGCACGGGGTGCTGTCGGCGCTGCGCGTGCCGGCGCTGGAGGCGCTGCGGCGCGAGTGTCGCACGCGGTAGTCCGACGTGTATTGTATTCCAAACTGATGTCCCTTAGAGAACTACCACCGGCTGCACGGGGTGCTGTCGGCGCTGCGCGTGCCGGCGCTGGAGGCGCTGCGGCGCGAGTGTCGCACGCGGTAGTCCGACGTGTATTGTATTCCAAACTGATGTCCCTTAGAGAACTACCACCGGCTGCACGGGGTGCTGTCGGCGCTGCGCGTGCCGGCGCTGGAGGCGCTGCGGCGCGAGTGTCGCACGCGGTAGTCCGACGTGTATTGTATTCCAAACTGATGTCCCTTAGAGAACTACCACCGGCTGCACGGGGTGCTGTCGGCGCTGCGCGTGCCGGCGCTGGAGGCGCTGCGGCGCGAGTGTCGCACGCGGTAGTCCGACGTGTATTGTATTCCAAACTGATGTCCCTTAGAGAACTACCACCGGCTGCACGGGGTGCTGTCGGCGCTGCGCGTGCCGGCGCTGGAGGCGCTGCGGCGCGAGTGTCGCACGCGGTAGTCCGACGTGTATTGTATTCCAAACTGATGTCCCTTAGAGAACTACCACCGGCTGCACGGGGTGCTGTCGGCGCTGCGCGTGCCGGCGCTGGAGGCGCTGCGGCGCGAGTGTCGCACGCGGTAGTCCGACGTGTATTGTATTCCAAACTGATGTCCCTTAGAGAACTACCACCGGATGCACGGGGTGCTGTCGGCGCTGCGCGTGCCGGCGCTGGAGGCGCTGCGGCGCGAGTGTCGCACGCGGTAGTCCGACGTGTATTGTATTCCAAACTGATGTCCCTTAGAGAACTACCACCGGCTGCACGGGGTGCTGTCGGCGCTGCGCGTGCCGGCGCTGGAGGCGCTGCGGCGCGAGTGTCGCACGCGGTAGTCCGACGTGTATTGTATTCCAAACTGATGTCCCTTACAGAACTACCACCGGCTGCACGGGGTGCTGTCGGCGCTGCGCGTGCCGGCGCTGGAGGCGCTGCGGCGCGAGTGTCGCACGCGGTAGTCCGACGTGTATTGTATTCCAAACTGATGTCCCTTAGAGAACTACCACCGGCTGCACGGGGTGCTGTCGGCGCTGCGCGTGCCGGCGCTGGAGGCGCTGCGGCGCGAGTGTCGCACGCGGTAGTCCGACGTGTATTGTATTCCAAACTGATGTCCCTTAGAGAACTACCACCGGCTGCACGGGGTGCTGTCGGCGCTGCGCGTGCCGGCGCTGGAGGCGCTGCGGCGCGAGTGTCGCACGCGGTAGTCCGACGTGTATTGTATTCCAAACTGATGTCCCTTAGAGAACTACCACCGGCTGCACGGGGTGCTGTCGGCGCTGCGCGTGCCGGCGCTGGAGGCGCTGCGGCGCGAGTGTCGCACGCGGTAGTCCGACGTGTATTGTATTCCAAACTGATGTCCCTTAGAGAACTACCACCGGCTGCACGGGGTGCTGTCGGCGCTGCGCGTGCCGGCGCTGGAGGCGCTGCGGCGCGAGTGTCGCACGCGGTAGTCCGACGTGTATTGTATTCCAAACTGATGTCCCTTAGAGAACTACCACCGGCTGCACGGGGTGCTGTCGGCGCTGCGCGTGCCGGCGCTGGAGGCGCTGCGGCGCGAGTGTCGCACGCGCTACTCCGATGCGCTGCGCGCCTACGTCACGCAGTACTTCGGCCGCCCGCTTGAGAAGCTCACGCAGTTCTTTGAGGTGAGATAGCGCGCGTGTGTGTGTGTGCGTGTATGTGTGGGCACGGACTGACGGGCTATTGTAACTTCAATTCATCATTAGTGGCTTCTGTGGACATGCATTCATTCAGATTTTGTAAATAGTTGTACCTATACTTCAACTTTTAATTGTAATCAGTAACTTGACAGTTGAAGGGTTACCAGATTTTGACAAAAAAAAGATAGTGAGGTAGTGCAAGAATGAACGAAATTTAATGAACTTTAATAATGTACTTAAATAAAAAAAAAAGTATTTTTTTAATAACTTGTCTTAAAAACACGATATACACTATTAAAAATTGTAGAATTTGCTGTATCTTTTGTGTCTTAGTAGTATGTACAACTTAGTTAGAATGCAATGATTATTATTATCATTCAGCCACTCTTGAATTTTGGGAATTGTTTCAATTTTTCGAACACAGACACTATAGAAACTTCAAATCACGTACTTCAAAGGAGGGCAATTCAAAGTTGTAATTCGATGTAAAAGGTTTAGTATTATGAACTTCAATAAGCATCACCTCTGTACCTATTTTTTCTGTTCTGTTTGTTCTTGTCCGTTTATAAATGTGTGTACATACATAAACGGTTAAATAAATAAATAAAATGACCCACAGTCTTCACATTCACAATAATCAAAACATTAATAATAATACTTTTGTATATAATTATAGTTTTGGTATAAGCCCAGCTTCACACAAGTATCTGGTCTGTTATGGAAAAAAATAAACATTTTTAAACAAACTTGGTTTTTTATGTATCCGACATTGTTTCAAATTCTCTTTTCAATTATGTAAAAAAGCAAAAATCGTTTTTTTGCAGTTTCGATAGTGTTTGTTGCGACAGTCGAGATGTTTGAATTGCATTGATGTCAGCTACCGATTTATATATAGATGTCATGCGTGGCCATGACCATTATGAAAAAAAATCAAAATGGCGCGACAGTATGTATGCCAGGCTTCATATAATAATCTTCAATCCCCCTTTAACCTATTTCTATTGTCGTATCGAAATGAAACTTTGTATACCTACATATATGAAGTTCAAATGACAAAACTATTATTTGGTTTCTTGGAGCTGATCTGATTATGGAGCCAGGAGGTGGATAGTGGAACTCTTCAGTGGCTACTAGTAAAGCACTTGAGTTTGGGCTCATATGATTATATGATGTTCGTTTTGATGAATCCAATATATTGCACTTGGTGTCAAGGGTCTGATGATGGAGCCAGGAGGTGGATATCGGAATTCTTTATGGGTTACTTGTAAACCCCTCGAGTTTACTAGTAGCCCTTAATCGTCATAACTTCGTTGATTTTATACTTATTAACTTAATGAAGAATAGACGCAAAAGCTAAAGATTTATGTAGTTTAATAAAAGTAAAAATCTGTAGTTTAATAAAAGTAAAAAACACGCTTTTATCTCGCACTAAAACTGATAAAATAATTGAATTGACTTAAATTTAATTAAAAAAGCGTGGAGCGCACTTATAATTAATTCAAAAAGCGCTCCAGCGTCTTGCCGGCTCTTCAGGAAACGACCAAATGGAACCGTGCACTTAGCTTCTGACGTTTCATAGTGCCCATGAAGATTTATTATGTGAAAGAAAATATTTTGAATTCGGTGCTTTGTGCGTGCAGGGCGTGTCGGAGGCAGTGGCGCAGGGCGTGCGCGAGGACGAGGTGTGCTACCGCGCCGCCTTCAGCAAGCACGAGCTGCGCCGCGTGCTGGCCATGTACCCCGCGCAGGAAGGTATACCAGCACTACTGTACCACTATACCAGGCGTGCGCGAGGACGAGGTGTGCTACCGCGCCGCCTTCAGCAAGCACGAGCTGCGCCGCGTGCTGGCCATGTACCCCGCGCAGGAAGGTATACCAGCACTACTGTACCACTATACCAGGCGTGCGCGAGGACGAGGTGTGCTACCGCGCCGCCTTCAGCAAGCACGAGCTGCGCCGCGTGCTGGCCATGTACCCCGCGCAGGAAGGTATACCAGCACTACTGTACCACTATACCAGGCGTGCGCGAGGACGAGGTGTGCTACCGCACCGTACCAGTGGGTACAAAAGGCCTGTCCCTTTGTGCCTAGTCGAATTCCCAACAGAAGGACATAGTTCAAAAATCCCAGCTCATGAATCGCGACTCATTCAGTCATTAACGATCAGTGAGATCGTGAATGCCTTGCATGGGACATCAGTGAGATCGTGAATGCCTTGCATGGGGCATCGCTGTTTAGTCAGACGACACGCAAGTCGTCAATATTTTTCCCACAGATATACAACATACCACTTGTACCCACTAGTCTCAAAAAGTTATCAGCATAGCTATTCAGAACCACTCGATACGCATCCGTACCGTATCGAACATCAATCAATGTTATCGTAGGAGTCCTCTAACCGCTGTTCACAAGTCCAAAACCTGAGAATTTTGTCAATTTAAATCAAATAGACGACCGCTATTGTTCCGACAGCTGTTTTCTGTCGGGGGCAAGGTAAATCAGGTTATCGCAAAGTGTTATTTTCGATACGATAGCCTGGATGGTTGTGAATAGCTATGTTGATAATCGCCATTGCCATTGCCACTGTAACGGCTAGGGCTTTGCAGGTAGGCTCCGCAGGCCGCTAACAAATTAGGTAGGTAGAAAAAAACACCAGTTGACGTTCATAGGTTTAATACTTTACTAATTGTCTAATGTAGAGCGAAGCCCTAAAATCTACAAACCTTACATCTTAGTCAAAATGTATGGCTTAGCTGTTTTACGGACTACGGACGTGCTTAGGGAGTAGACCCCAGGCACCCATTAGTCTTGAATCTCGATGCTACTACACGAGTATTATTGCATTTTCGCGCTCATAGCTAGTACTAAGTAAATGGAATTATTACCGCTATGTCGATATCGATACCCAAAACAAAATAATAATAACCCCACCGCCGTATCTCTACGTTGACGTCGTGGTGGGGCTAGCGCGAACTATGCTCTAGGTCGGTGACGGAAGAGTTTACTTTGCCGGATCAGGTCTAGGGTGAGGAGCCAGACCAAGAGAGGTACAGGAACCCGCAGGCAGCATGTGGCGAGCTGTTGGGCCTATTACCCGGGGGAAGTCGTGTTCCTCACCTCTGGCTTGCCTTTATTGGCCGGCTGGAGTGAACACTGACGAGGAACTTCCGGGATTTTCCTGATAGCCGTGAAATACCTCTCCACGCCTCACAAGCACCTCGGGACATGTTGCCCCCTTGTTGCTACGACACTATGTGCTAGCGACCGTGTTCGGGGGCCCTTTATTGAGTGTGCAAGTCACCCCCTGCCATTTCATCTGTGAATATTATATTATCATTGGTCAGGCAGGGGACATAGACCTTAGTTCAAGGTAACTGATCTACTATAGCCACCCACACCCATAGCCCAGTATATTTTGTTTCCATGTTCTGCAATAGTCCTGCACCAACCGGGGGTTGTCCTTGGGTGCACTTGCATGGAGGACACGGCGCGGCATACGCTGGCAGAGTGTGCCGCCTGGGAGGAGCCGCGCCGTGCCCTCATCTCAGAAGTAGCAGTGACCTGTCGCTGCCGGCCGTGGTCAAGTCGATGGTCGGCAGCGAAGAGTCCTGGGACGCGGTGGTTTCCTTTTGCGAAACAGTCGTCTCGCAGAAGGAAGCTGCAGAAAGGGAGAGGGAGATCTCGTCCACTCACCCGGCCCACAGCAGGCGCACCGGGCGTCGGCGGAGGGCGGACAACGCCCTCTTCCAGCCCCCCTAAATGGGTCCAGGGGCGACGGACTCGGGGACTTCCGTTGCCCCCCACACATCAGGACCCGAGGTGGCGGCGCGTAGTGTTCCACGCGCGCCTCTCTTAGACGTCGCGGGGGGAGTCTAACACCTCACTCCCCCCCCTGACCCGAGGAGGCCCGCGGTGGCGGGCCGGCACCAGTCGGGGGTTGCGTAAGGATCGTACGTTCCCGCGACCCCCGGCGTAGGTGTGAGATGGAACACCGGGGTGGTTTTTAGCCGGTAAGAGTCCGGCATGCCCCTCTGCCTTCCCCGGGGCGGAGGATGTCCATGAGGATTTTCTCACCGCCAGACCATAAAAAAAAAAAAAATGTGTGCACTTGCATGGTGCATACAGGGATAATCGTCGGTTGGTGCCTCCTCATCATTTATAATTGTCTAAAGGGCCCCTACGAGTTGGCTTCGGCCCCTGGTACGCCTTTCAAAGGTACGGGACCCCAGGGTCCCGAGATATGTATAAGACAAAAAAAAAAACTTTATTTGCATCTTATAAGTACAACCATATAATTAGGTATTTTTAACATTTGGTAGGTAGATACTACAAACGCAAATAAATAGTTTCCTGCACTTAAATACTAGCCAATAATGTGATATTATATTTCTCACCTTTCTAACGTCTTATAAATGTTGTTCGTTAAGTATTTACGTCACCTTATAATTATTTAGTACGTATTTAAGCACTAATCACTCACCAAAAATTACTGGGAGGTGAGGGATTAGTGAATTACTTTGTCGTTTTTTTATTTATTTTATACTGTAGTATCTACTCTGGGCAGTCGATGTCGAAGTGAAACAAAAGCGTCACGCACTGGGCCGAACAAAGAAAAATCAGGAGTCCACGAAGCGGGACTAATTCAGTAATAGGACTTCTAGAAGGAAAATCAGGAGTCCACGAAGCGGGACTAATTCAGTAATAGGCCTTCTAGAAGGAAAATCAGGAGTCCACGAAGCGGGACTAATTCAGTAATAGGCCTTCTAGAAGGAAAATCTGACATGAGGTTTATTTTTTCCTATCTAATATTAGGGGTTAAAGTATGAAATTGCCGAATTGTACTGAAAAATTGTAATTCGTTTTTTTTTTAAATTAACATATTTATTTAATCAAAATAATTACCATTATTATCTATACATTGCTGCGATCTAATAGGAAGGTCATTTATGCCTTTGCGATAGAACTCTCGTGATCTAGATTCGACAGACTGTGTGAAAGCATTTTGTACTGCCTCCTGAGAAGAAAACTTTTTATCACGTAGAAAATTGACCAAATCACGAAAAAAATGGTAGTCCGTTGGAGCAAGGTCTGGCGAATATGGAGGGTGACGAATGGTTTCTGCAGTTCCTGTAGAGTTAAAACGGTTTCTCGTGCTGTATGAGGTCTCGCGTTATCATGGAGCAATAATGGTGAAGATCGATTCATGAGTCGGGGCTGTTTCACTACTAGTCTTGCTATTATTGTTCGGAGTTCGGCACAGTAGACATCTGCCGTTATTGCTTGACCAGATCGAAGAAAGCTATAGTGAATAACACCATGCTGAGACCACCAAACAGTTACCATTACCTTTTTATTGGTAAGCTTTGCTTTAGGACACTATTGCGGCGTTTGACCTGGGGTCAGGCATTGCATTTTTCGCTTACGGTTATCGTAAAGAATCCACTTGTCATCACATGTCACAATTCGACCCAAAATTCCTTCATTTCTGTATCGATTCAACAAGGCAACACAAGTTTCAACACGCGTTTCTTTCTGCAGATCAGTCAAATCATGAGGCACCCATTTCTCTGTTTCTGCCGCGTTAGTTCCGCGTCGGAACTCATATTAAAAAATAACTCGAATTTTCGTAGTATCCATCTTTCTAGTCTAAGCTGAATAAAAAAAAACAACTGAAAGTGGATAATCGAATGTTGCACATTTTTTAAAAGAAGAACTTCATAGGTACCATGTGAAAAAAGTTTCACTCAAAAATCTCAAACCATGAAGGTTCTATGTCCATTCGAAGTACCTATTACAATAAAACGGCAATTTCATACTTTAACCCCTATTATTAGCATTAGAATTTCCTATCTAATATTAATATTAGCACTGAGCGGCTCGGTGTGAGAGTACGCGGTGAATGAGAAGACTCGTAGTGTGTCGAGCAACGGTCTTCGTTAGACATAAGATCCTGGGCTAGCGGCCGCCCTCCGCTAGCCCAGGATGTTATGTCTAGCAGTAGTGCTGTAGGCTGATGACGACAATGTGTTGGCAGTGCGCAAGTCGCTGCACCGGCTGTACCGCACGGTGGAGAAGCACCTGAGCGAAGAGGGCGGGCTGCTGCAGGTGGTGTGGCGCGCCATGCAGGAGGAGTTCATCGCGCAGCACGTGGCGCTGCAGGTGAGTGCCACGCGGCGTGCTCGTGCGCAGTAGTGCAGGAGCACGAGTCCCTGACGTTTGTGTGTGTGCAGGAGCACGAGTCCCTGACGTTTGTGTGTGTGCAGGAGCACGAGTCCCTGACGTTTGTGTGTGTGCAGGAGCACGAGTCCCTGACGTTTGTGTGTGTGCAGGAGCACGAGTCCCTGACGTTTGTGTGTGTGCAGGCGCGCATCGCGGCGTGCTACCCGGCAGCGGGGTTGGCGCTGCCGCTGACGACGCAACACATCCTCGACGCCTTCTCCGACATCGCGCGCGAGCACTGACCGCGCCGCACTGCACGCGAGCACTGACCGCGCCGCACTGCACGCGAGCACTGACCGCGCCGCACTGCACGCGAGCACTGACCGCGCCGCACTGCACGCGAGCACTGACCGCGCCGCACTGCACGCGAGCACTGACCGCGCCGCACTGCACGCGCTCCCCGCGCTACGGCGGCGCCTTTGTTTCGTAGCAGTAAGTCGACGTCCACATGGACGTAAAAATATCGCGGGGGTTTTTTGTCGCACTCTGGATTGTCAACTCTCTGTGTTGATTCGAGCATTGAGAATCCAACAGAGCATATTCCAGCGCGTAAAAATACACTTTTTGAGTTTCAACTCTCGGCGCGAAGCAGTCCGTTGAAAATCCAGTGCGTTCGACAAAAAAAAAAAAAATATTGCCGCGGGAAAAACGCGCCCTTGTAACCTGGACTAAGAGCAGGTGCGATGTATCGACGCGTACCTATGTAAGTAGGTATACCTATGTATGTACTGCGAACTAGAGTCGATTCAACTAGCAATGTTTGATGTCGAATTCTTATCAGTTATTATATTGTAAATAGTCCTAGGTCCTTATTTAATGCCCAGATACTTTACCAATGTAACTAGTTGTTATGCTGTTAATATTTGTATATTTTGTTTGTATTATAAAACCGGTTATACCCATACCTTTTTTTTTTTTTTTTTTTTTTTCAGGATGGGAAATCATCAAATGACTCCTCCCGCTCTGGGTGGAGCAGAAGGGAGTGTCAGACTCTTACTGACTAAAACCCACCCGTGTTCCTTCCTTAGCCCTTTATGTACCAGGGCAGCGGTAACCCTTTCGGACGATCCCGCTATACCCATACCTAAAGTTTATTTTTCCCTTTCTCTTACCTTATTAAACTCCTTGAGGCTACGATCACATAGCGTTGTTCTGTACGATAATGTTACATACATACAGTTAATAATAATATACCAATAATGTATAATGTTGCAAACACCCGGGAACATTCCGCTGTCCATACGGTTAAAACAAATGCTGTATGAATCTAAAAGTAATGAAAGAATGATATTCAAAAGCGGCAACTGCAACGCGGACAAGAAACGTTCTCTTTTAAAGCACGTTCAGTGAGATTACATCATTATGATCCCAACATTTTATTGTAAAACATCGTAATGTCGATTCAATATTTCCAATTGATGTTATTTCCTCTTAAACAAATATCAACTTTATTAAGTTAATTTCAGAATGAATAATATTGTTGAATAAGTCTTTTTTTTATTAAAAAAACATTTCTTTACCATGCGTTTGTTTGCCAAATCGCGAACGCAGTATGCAAAGCCGTGTTAACGTAGCCACTGAATCCCCTTTTCCTCCGTGAGTCTCCACTGCCACGAGTATGTAGTGTTCTCCATACTCTGACTAAGACATGGCCAATTGCGGATATAATCCTTTCTTGAACATCAGTTTGTATTTTAGTTTTCGTAGCAAAGTGGCAAACTGAAACTTCCGTATGTAATTCCAGGCGCCGTCGCAGCGCAAGATTTGGGGGGCGGGGGGGTCACCATGGGTGCCGAGGAATATTTTTAGGGAGGTACATCTCCTCGTTGGTGTAGTGGTCGCCAGCGTTACTGCTGAGCATGAGGTCGTAGCTGGGTTCGATTCCTAGGTTTGGTAAAGTGTTATTGGGTTTTTCCATCAGAAATTTCTCAGGTGCAGCCTGCAGTCTGGATCTGTGCCGAGTCGGCAGTAGGCTCGCCCCCTATGACATGACACTTAAGTACTATATGAAGGTAGACCCCTGTCATCTGGGACGCAGCTTTTACAGGAGAGGGGGGGGGGAGGTGTTCCTTAATAATGCTGCCAAATTGGTCGTATAAAGTTGGGAGAGCGAGCGAAGCAAACTCGAAAATTTAACAACCCGCTTCGGTTTGGTGTGACTCAGGCTGGCTGGATAAATCTTCATAATAGCTCGCATTTAACTAGGTCAATAGGGCACTTTATGTGACGGCTAAACAGCCTTATATCAGAATTTGTAACGCTACAGAATCTTAGATAATCGATCGAAAACGTGTCCAGCCAGCTTGAAAAACCACTTTTCGCTGGTCTCTCAATCTCGGTAACGGCAGTGATTTTGACGACTTTTTGCATATCAACGGGCGTTACATAAATTTGTAACAGGCATCGAGCTAAAAGTTTTATGATACGTACAGCGGTTTAGTAGAAAAAGGCAAAAATCTGTGTCCAGCCAGCTTGAATTTACGTATAAAACTTCTGGCTGGCACTTAAGAATCTCAATAACGGGAGCGTTTTCGAATATGGTTACTTTAATAACATTTAGTGACGCAATTTGTAACAGTAATAACATTTGATTTATGGCGTCACATGTAAGGGTTTACGAGAAATCAATAAAAACTTAATTTTCAGCCAGCCTGAGTCCAAGCTGGCTGTTCACATGTATCTCCGCTACCTGATGATCTACGACCTTCGAAATGTGTTTAACATTTTGTGACGGGGACGATAATGATAACCTGAATTTGTAACGGAGAAACTTTGCGTAGTTTCAAAGATATAGATCATTTAAATTTTCCCATACAAACATTGCAGTATGACACTTCACTTTTGTTTAAACTTAAACGTCAGCAGCAGGTTACTGACGATGTAAATAGCGCGATCTCTAAAGTAGTCCACTGGTTCAATGTTAATAATTTACTTCTAAACGAGAAAAAACCAAATGCATTAAGTTTACGCTACCTCACGTTAGGCAGGTGAAAACTAATGTGTTGATAAAGGGCGAAGAATTGAATCCTGAAGACAGCACAGTATTCTTGGACATAACTTTGGATGCTATGCTTCAGTGGGGTCCACATATAGATAAATTGTCAAAAAAGCTAAGGTCCGCAGCATACGCTGTTAGAAAAATTTGTAATTTAACTGATATAGAGACAGCCCGTTTAGTGTATTTTAGCTATTTTCATAGTGTAATGTCGTACGGTATTCTATTGTGGGGAAATGCCGCTGATATTCAGACTATCTTTGTTTTGCAAAGCGAGCTGTTCGATCAATTTATAAATTAAGTCCGAGACACTCGCTCAGAGACAAATTTCAAGAAATTAAAGTTATGACTGTGCCTTCTCAGTATATCTATGAAAATCTTTTATATGCCCATAAAAATATAAAATTGTTTAAAAAATACAGTGATATCCATGATATAAATACTAGGAACAAACACAAATTTGTTGTACCTGTAACAAGGCTCAAGAAAATAGGTGGCTCGATCAGATGCTAATGTATACGCTTCTACAATAAAGTTCCAAGCCCCGTTCAAGATCTAAGCCTTAATAAATTCAAATCATTCATTAAACGTAAGTTGTGCCAGAAAGCCTTTTATACCGTTAAGGCTTATATCGAGGACAAAAAGGCTTGGGATTAAGCTGCTTCCAATTTTTACATATTGAATGTTTTTTTTTGTTTTGTTGTTTTTTTTATATACTTATACTGACATTAATGAATTTCATATATACTTATGACATTTGCTTACTTTGTAAAGTATTTTATTATTTTAATTATTTTGAATGTGAAGACTATGTGGGTCATTTTATTTATATTATTTTTCTCTCTGTTCTCTTAGTTTTTGTCATGGTCTGGCAGTTTGAGTAATTAATGTGGCCTACCCAAATGTCCTTTCTTTGGTATTGTTCGTCGAATCGTTGAGCTCCTTAAGTTTTGAGTTGAGCTGCACGATTTCTGACAAATGCGTGCACTGACTGGACAGGTCCTCTCAATCTGTGTGGTTCTTTCCTCAAAAGGCCATCTCAGACATGGACCTACATGGTCTTCATATGATCTGACCAAGATTATGTCTGGACTTTAAAAGAGACTGTGACCTCTGAGTTTGTTTCGGCCTTTCTTCTCAGACTGGTCAGATAGGAAACGCCGACCTCATCTAGTTTTAAAATATGATTGACGTGTAAAAGTGTTTGTTCAAACCTACTTACAAAAATAAAATCATTTATCATTTAGTAGGGTTACCAATATTGTAGGTGAGTCTTCACGTGGTGCCATATGCTCTAATTTAGAAGTAGCTCAAGAATTTGTAAATTTCTTTACTAATATACCATCAAAAACGACGGAAGCCTTAAATTCCTCACCGGACGTATCACTTGAGTTACTAAGAGCGAACGTTCCTGGCTGCCCGGTTGAGTTTCAATTTAGACTTATAAACCCTATGATAGTTATAAAAACTTTTCGACAAATCAAAATCAAATTGACCGAAGATCTATGGGGGAAGATCTATCAAAGTTTGTACATCCATAATCGAGACTATATCGCCATACTTAGCTTTAGAACACTAAAGCTAAGTGGAATAACCTTACTATATTATACTATATTATTAGTAAGGTTATTACACTTTTTAAATCTGGGGACAGCAAAGACACCAATAATTATAGACCAGTATCCGTGTTGCCGGTATTCAGCAAAGTATTCGAAAAGGTAATGCTCAATCATTTTAACAACAACAAAATCTTACACGATCGGCAATATGGCTTCACCAAAGGACGTTGTACGACTGACGCCGGTGTCACTTTATTAAAACACATATTTACAGCGTGGGAGGAAGCCCAAGATGCCATAGGAATCTTTTGCGTCCTCTCCAAGGCATTTGATTGCGTTAATCACAAAACCTTACTCTTGAAACTTGAGCATTACGGACTAGGTAAACTTGCGCTCAGTTTAGTAAAATCTTATTTACTTGATAGACTACAAAAAGTTCAAGTAAATGGTGTCAATTCACTTGGTTTACAAGTAAAAATGGGTGTTCCACAAGGCTCGATATTAGGTCCTTTCCTCATTTTAGTATACATAAATGACCTGCCCCATTTATTAAAAAACCAACCACAAATGGTGTTATTTGCTGACGATACTTCCTTAATTTTTAAGATAAATAGACGTGCATCAAATCTTGACGACGTAAATAACGCCCTACTGCAAGTGCAAAATTGGTTCACTGCTAATAATTTAGTATTAAACGGGAAAAAAACTAAATGCATAAGATTTGCTTTACCGAATGTTAAAAGTAGTGATTGTGACATAGTATTGAATAAAGAGAAACTAGAATTCGTCGATAAAACTGTTTTCCTGGGGACTCAAGGATACAATGGGGTCCTCATATAACATCTCTTGCAGGACGGCTAAGTTCAGCAGCATATGCTGTAAGAACAATCCGTCAATTTACTAATGTAGATACCGCGAGGCTGGTCTACTTCAATTATTTTCATAGTATTGTTACGAGCTTCGGGTTCGTGACAATAAAAACTGCCGATAAAAATTATCAAAAGTTACACTTTAATTAAATAACACTAATAACAACTCAAACACACTAATTATAAAACACAAACGCTCTTTTTTTTTTTTTTTGAGGATGGGATATCATCCAATGACCCCTCCCGCTCTGGGTGGAGCAGAAGGGAGTGTCAGACTCTTACTGACTAAAACCCACCCGTGTTCCTTCCTTAGCCCTTTATGTACCAGGGCAGCGGTAACCCTTTCGGACGATCCCGCTACAACACAATCGCTCTTGAGTCGCACTTGAAGATCGCTTTCGATGTATTCGCCTGTATTGGAGAACAAAGTCTGATTGGTCGCGGCAAGTCCCGGCCTTATATAGTGCCGCAGATAGTTCCAGAACCTTCTATTGTAGAAACATCTAGAGTGTTCGAGTACGTACTGGCCCCGACTGACCAGATGTCGATAGTTCTAGTAAATTCTAGCATCGAAATTTCTACTCGATAATAGATGGCGCTAGTGACTCTATTCGTTCAGCCATTCGATAATAGATGGCGCTAGTGACTATTAGTTCTGCTACTCGAAACTAGATGGCGCTAGTGGTAACTAATGTCACCATGTGTCAGGTATTAATTGTGGCGCGCAACACTGCCCCCTCCTAAGACAAGCTCGTCCCGAGCATTATCTCCATATTAACGCGCTAATCGATCCACATGGACGATCTTAGGAGTACCTCTTGCACCTTTCTGTATCCGGTAGGTTACATCATTGATCTTTGTCACAATTCGGTACGGCCCATCCCATTTGGCTTGAAGCTTAGGAGATTTCCTCTTGCTGCGGACTGGATTGTGCAACCACACTAGTGAACCTTCGTCGAACTCATTACTGTTCATTTTGCGGTCATAACGGGTTTTCATCTTTTCAGACATTTCCTGGCCCGATTGTCTGACGTGCTCATAAATGTCATTCATTTTGTTCCGCAAGTTATTCGCATAACCGGTTATACTGCGTGGGGCATCAGGTGGTATTCCGGTGATCAGGTCTGCAGACAGCCGTAATTCTCTTCCAAAGTTTGCGAAAGCTGGTGTCACTTTCGTGAACAGCGCTTCGATATGACAACAAAAACGGTTGTATGTGCTTGTCCCAATCTCGTTGCCGATTTTCCACAACTTTTGCTAGGTACCTCTCCAGTGTCTAATTAAATCGTTCCACCATTCCATCCGATTGTGGGTGGTAAGAAGTTGATCTTGTTTTATGAGTCTACACCTCTACTACGAGTCTGAGGTCCCTTTACAGCTGCACAACTTGTACATTTGCGACACCAGTTCTCGACATCGTCCCGACAGTGGACCCAGTAAAATCGTTCTCGCATCTTCAGTAGAGTCCGTTTTACTCCCAGATGACCTCCTGAACAACCATTATGGTACAGCTGTAGAACATCCGATACTTGAGCTTTAGGGACAATAATTTGCAAATGACAGCTGTCTCCCCGAGCATTTACCCATTTACGGCACAGGACTCCATCCTGAATCACCAAGCTGTCCCATTGGGCCCAATAGCTTTTTGTGATCGAACTCATTGCTGAGACGTCGCTCCACCTGGGCTTAGGAGCTCTGGCCTTCATCCACTCCAGAATCGGCTTGTTGTCCGAATCTTCCTGCTGTGCACGTTGTAGGCTTTCCTTCCACTCGTTGCTGAGGTCTGTGTTAAGCACCCTCACAAGTAGGACTTCTTTACTTTCTTGCCTAGTACCAACTAGTGTGCCTTTTTCCATAATCTGTTTGATAGCTAGTGGATTGTATTTGATAGTGGACTGTAGAAATGAAACGATAGAAACACGTATAGTAATATTATAAATTTATATTAGAAAATTAAGACAAAGACCTGACAACCGCTCAGACGTAACAACAGCAACGAACCAAACAAAAAGAACATAAAAAAACTATATTTAAAAAACATGACATTTATAGTACAAAAAAGGTCGCACCACAGCCAGTCGCCAACATACTGGAGCCCCAGTGGAACACTAACAACCGGTGGAGACTGACTAGGGTGCGGCTTCTATTAAAACAAGTTTTCGGGCCGGTCGGCGCAGGAGGCCGCCCCTGGTACGGACGTCTGCTACGCGGACCGCTCCGTCAGATCCTATGTACACCTTTCCTATCCTTCCAAGGGGCCATAAACCACGAGGCAGGTTAGGGTCAGCGATCAGCACCACATCCCCCTCACTCAGATTTGTTGTGTTGCTGGTGGGGAGGCCTCTCGGTCGGGCGTCGGCAGATACTCACGTACCCATCGTACCCAGAATCTATCAGCGAGTCGCAAGGTTCTACGCCAGTCGCACCTTCTCAGCAAGTCTGCGTCCGTGAGTGTTGAAGTCCATGGCACGACAGAAGATGTACCAAGAATGAAATGAAATGGCGTTATTGCCTCTGGTGAGTCGGGAGATGTAGGAACATACGTCAACGGCCGCGAATTTACAATGGCTTCTGCCTCCATCAAAAGCGTCGCCAGCACGTCTTCCTTGAGCGGTTGGTTGGTGAGGCAGGTTTTCAGTGCTGTTTTTACGGTTCGCACGAGCCTTTCCCACGCACCGCCCATGAATGGAGAAGCAGGCGGAATGAAGCGCCATTCGATTTTGTGATTGGTGGCGTATTCTTGTACCAAGTCGTCATGTAGGTCGCGTAGCTCACGGGAGGCCCCAACGAAGTTTGTGCCATTGTCCGAAAAAATAGTTGTAGGTGATCCTCGGCGAGCAATGAAGCGTCTCAGGCTCATTATGGTGGCGTCTGATGATAGTGAAGTGACTTATTCTAAGTGAAGCGCTCTCGTCACTAAGCACGTGTATAATGCGACATACCTCTTCTCTTGGCGACGGTATATTTTTATCATAATAGGACCAAAATAGTCGAGGCCGACGTGTGTGAAGGGCCTTTTGTGATGGTCGAGTCTTTCAAGGGGTAGGTGGCCGATCTGGGGTTGAGTTGGTTGGGTTTTCCATCTTCGGCATTGTAAACAGGCGTGTGCTACGCTACGAATGCTGTCTCGTGCTCTAAGTATCCAATATTTCTGTCGGAGTTCGTTCAGCACTAGTTCGTTGAAGTGATGCGACGCTCTGTTGTGTTCATAGAGGATGAGTAGTCGTACAGCATGGTTGTGGCCGTCGAGGATTATCGGGGACTTTGCGGTCTCGCTAACTTCCGGTGCAAAACTTATCCGTGTGTCTAGTCTCAACAAGCCGTCTAAATCGAGTGTCGGTGCGAGTTTCGCTATTCGGCTGTTTCTGGGCACTGGCTTTAAGGATTGTAAAGCTGTTAGCTCCTCGGGAAAACTCTCAGCCTGAGCTTGTTGGAGTACCATCTTCTCGGCTTCTACGATGTCCGCGGCGTGAAGTTGGTAGGGAGATGTGGTACCGTCTGTATACAATTTAGAATTTGGAGTTATAGGCCGAGACAGTTTAAGCCGGAATATTCGTGCGCCCTGGAGAACGCGGGCGGCGGTGCGAAGGAGACGCAGCCAAGAACTAAAACGCGACGGGTTAGGGAGCAAGTCTGATGACGGGGTGACGAGGAGCAGAACCACTAGGTCTGATTTTGACTCGGGATCTAGTGAACTCTCTTCCACGTCATTGTCGTACTCGTTAGGCCACGTGCATGGTGGTCCAAGAAGAAACGGCGGCCCGGTAAACCACCGATGACATGCGGTGAATTTCATTTTTTTTGGTTTTGTTGCATCATCAGCGACGTTAAGAGAGGTAGGGATCCACCTCCAACTGGACGGGTTAGAGTCTCCAGTATCTCTCCTAACCTGTGTGCTACAAATGCTTTGTATGCGCGAGCATCGCTCCGAATCCACTTAAGGACCGTGGTTGAATCAGTCCAAAAAATAGTCTCGGAGGGCTGAAAACGATGAGCTTGTAAAATCATTTGTGCATACCGCGAGGCGATTAGCGCGGCTTGTAGTTCTAAACGAGGAATCGAAACTGGTTTGAGAGGCGAGACACGTGCTTTGCTTCCGATGAGAGCCGTAGACCCGGTGCTATCGCTGTAAATGAAACGCCAGTAACCAACACAGGCAAAGGCTTGCTCGCCGCCGTCGGCAACCATGTGCAGCTGAACATCTACAATATCTGACCTATTCATGTACCAGCGAGGAATTTTTATGTTGGCCGCAACCTTTAATTGTGTAAACCAGTCCTCGCATTCACTAACATACACCTCGGGGAGTGGCGTATCCCAACCAATACCTGCGCGCCACAGTCTTTGAATTAAGATACGGCCCCAGATAATGACTGGCATCAAAAGGCCGAGAGGATCGTAAACCTTCATAACGTTTGATAATAGGCTGCGTTTGGTTAAAGTTTCAGTGGGTATCTGAGGTAAGGTACGAAAGCCTAACGAGTCTTGCCGTGGGTCCCATTTAACACCCAAGACGCCAACCTCAGTGCTAGGTGGTAGCATAACGTCAGAAGTAGCATCGCTTCTAAGTTCTTTAGGAACAAGTGAGAGAGCGTCTTGACGATTTGACACCCACGCACGCATTTCGAACCCGCCAGCCTTGTGGACAGTGACTATCTCAGTAGCTAGTCGAGCCGCGTCGTCAATGTTGGAGTGGCTTCCGAGATAATCGTCCATATAGTGGTCTTCTATAATTGCCTTACAGGCATTGGGGAACTCTGCTTCCATTATTTTGGCATTTTTGTTTTTGATATAGAGCGCGATAAATGGGGATTACACTGCGCCAAATATCATAGAGGACATTCTGTACTCTTTGAGGTTGCCATCCTTCCCGCGCCAGAGAAAGCGTTGGGCATCCCTATCTCGTGGAGTGATTTTAACTTGTGGAAACATTTCCTTGATGTCCCCGTTTAAGGCGGCTTCGCCTTCCCTAAAACGGAACAAAATATCGAGAAGGGATGACAATAAATCGGGGCCTTGTAGTAATAGACTGTTGAGGCTTATTCCTTTCGTGACCGCAGCAGCGTCATGGACGGCTCTCTGCTTCTTTTTTTGTGGGTGAAGGACGCCGAATATAGGTAGGTACCAGCGGATGGATCCGTCTGGGTTGATGCACGATGTATTTGGTGTAATCCGCTGATGATACGTCTGTGGATCGCACTCTTCGGCATATCCCTTGCTGATAACATCGTCTACAAATTGTTGAAAAGCGGCGGCGAACGTTGGGTCCTTTGCCATTTGACGTTCGAGTGCCTTGAAGCGGGACAGTGCCTGCGGATAACTATCAGGTATGACTTCCGGTAAATCTTGTTTCCAGGGTAGACCCACCTCAAAATGGCTATTGTCGAGTTGACGAGCCGAAGATTCTATTATATCTATGGCTCGTTTATCGTCGTCATTTAGGCGAGGAGCACTTTTCGCAATACCCAAAGCGTCAATGTCGTATTGTCTTTTAATGAGGGCGTCCAAATCGTCCGAAATGTGATTTACGAAATCAAGTGGCTTGGACGAAACGGAAAGTGCGCCATGAAGTACCCAACCTAATAAAGTTTTAGAGGCAACGGGCTCGTTCTTCTTTCCGCAACGTACTTCGCGACTCAAGGAAAGGTGCCAATCTGGCGCGCCGATGAGGACAGTTGGGGGAGTATCGGCGTACGAAAGTTCGTCAGATAAGTCTGCCAGATGACTATAATCCGAGAAGTTTACCAAGTTATGATTTTGTACGCGAAGCCCTAATGGTTTAATGGCCCGCGCATGCTTCACTAGGTAACGATCGGTTCGGTTACGTCCACGAATATGAAAGTCTACGTAGCTTACTTCAACTTCCTTGGTCATACCACTGACACCTTCAATGTGAAGACGCTCTTGAGACGTGGGTTTCGCACCGATGCGTGCTATCACCTCTCCGTCAATAAATGTTGCCGTACTGCCCTCGTCAAGTAGTGCTGTCGTCTCGAACTCGCCGTCGGGACCCTCGAGTACAATCGGCACCACTTTCAGCAGACCGCGGGGACGTGACGTCGACGGCAGAGACCCTGTTGCATTAACAAGAAAATCAGAAGTGTTCGTGATCTTAACAGCAGACTCGGTTTTGCTGTCGGTACCGTCCGTGTGGGTAGAGTCGGTAGTTTTAGCTGAAGATACTTGTGTATTATTGCACTGTCCGCAGGGTGCCGCGCTAATTTTAGCATAGGAGGTTCCCGGGCCGTGAAGGAGTGCGTTATGACGTCTCGAACATCCGTCAACTCCACAACATTTCGCGCGGCAGTTGTTCCACGTGTGCGGATTCGACTTAAGGCAGCGATAGCACACTTTGTTTTCACGTACCCATCGCCACCTGTCGTCGACGTTCAAAACTAAAAAACTCTTACAAGTTTTAATGTTGTGAGGTCCTTGTTTGCGATATATGCAATACTCGGGAGTTTTATCGCTTGACAGCGTCGCGTGTATATAGGTAGTTTCCTTTCGTGGTTGAAATTTAGAGGAATGTGCCGGAGTCGTTGCCTTAACAGTACTGTCAGGAACAAAATTGTATTTTAATTGTTTGTCAGCTTCGGACAGAAGAAAGTGTGACAATAATTCCAATTTTGCGATTGATTTTCCTTCGGGTGCGTAGGCAGAGGCAAAATCTATAAAGCGAGCTCTGGTGTGTTCGCTCAGTTTTATCAAAATACACTGAAAAAGCTCCGGTGAACATAGATACTCGTTTTGTTTCAGTAGCTTAAGAGTGATAACAAAATTACGTAGTTTGTTCGCTAAATCATTTAAATCTTTGGGGGAACTTAGCTTAGGACTGTTACGCAGCTCGGTGACCTCGCGGGCTACCAGCAATTCCGGTCGTGCGTACGTCTGCTCCAGGGCCTTCATGATGTCGCCGGGGTCGCCGGAGATCCACAGGAGTGACGCGACGGACTGGTACGCCGGACCGCGTACGGCGTTGTTCAGACGTTCTAAGTTCTCTGAAGGTGAAAAATTTGACTTAGTTCTTTCGTAACTACTCTTGAAAGCCATCCATTGACCGATATCGCCCGAGAATGAGACAAGTTCAGGTTTCTTTGGTCTGTTAGAAAGAGAGTTAATCGCTTGTGCGAGTTTGGTTATAGGATCTGAGGAGCGTTCAGATTGTAGCGATTGATGTGCCATGTTGTTGTATTTATTTTCGTAAGGTGCATACTCGTATGTGGGCTTAGAAAGGGTTCTATAGTTGACGTCGGGCAAGAAAAACGGTGCCGTGTTGGTGAGAGCGGCCGGCTGTGACTGATGTCCTTGTGGGTTACCCAGGGTGACAGTCGGAGCCTCACCAGGCATGTTTTTATGAGTTGCCGTGGTCATGTTTACGTTTTGTTCTAAAACCCAACTTTCAGTGCGCTTTTCAGAGACACGACTAGAAAAATACGAATTACGAGATTTGGCTAACTTATCTGAAGCTTCCAGGGAGGCGATGTTCGCTTGTAGTTCGGCCTGCTCTGCCTCAGCCTCGAGGCGAGCGAGCTCGAGCTCGCGCTTGCGCTCGCGTTCAGCCTGTTGACGTTCGCGCTCGAGTTCAGCCTGTTGACGTTCGCGCTCGCGTTCAGCCTGTTGACGTTCGCGCTCGCGTTCAGCCTGTTGACGTTCGCGCTCCACTTGGCGCCGCTTCGCGACTGCTTCAAGAGACAACTTCTGTGCGCGGACGGTCGCCGAAGAACACGAGTGGCGAGTGGCCTCACTGCGCGACATTCCGCTGTGGACACTAGAAGTGCTTTTAGTTGGCGCATTGACATTCGCCTTGTTATGTGTGCAAGCGTGAGCAACTGGGCGTTCCGAAGTGGGACCAGACTGTGGAATGGTGCCCGCCTGTTGTATGCCCGCACTATCAGGCAATGCCGAAGCGCCTTCGGTTGTTGTGGTTGAAACCGGCCGGGTGCCACGCGGTGAATGTTGCACCCGTCCGAATCCCGTAGCCGTCAGGTCTGGCTTTGTCTTGCTACGTGTTTCTACCATGGTGTAAAATTTACGTGAACAATGCTTGAAATGTTTACGAAATGAAAGCGAAAACTATGAATCAGTACGTGAAAAAAATTTACAGATGTTGTAATTACAATTAATGTTATACTTACGGCGAGAATGGACCAAAATGATAGCTAGTGGATTGTATTTGATAGTGGACTGTAGAAATGAAACGATAGAAACACGTATAGTAATATTATAAATTTATATTAGAAAATTAAGACAAAGACCTGACAACCGCTCAGACGTAACAACAGCAACGAACCAAACAAAAAGAACATAAAAAAACTATATTTAAAAAACATGACATTTATAGTACAAAAAAGGTCGCACCACAGCCAGTCGCCAACACTGTTCTTGATCACAAAGGTTCATAGTCAAAGTCAAAGTCAAAGTCAAATCATTTATTTCAAATAGGCACTTATAAGGCACTTTTGAACGTCAAAAATAAAATTGATTCCAGTCGCCCCTACCAAAAGGTAGTTTTTGTATGGAGAAGAATGGGCAAGAAACTCCACCGTTACTCTTTTAAAATGTTTTACAATATTTAGCATTTAGATTTTGTCTAGACTCTAGAGATTGTCCTATAGAGCAGGACCAGCATGTTTCCAAGCATTCTTATCTTGGATATAATCCTCTAATTTGTAATATCCTTGCTTACAAAGTGTAATTTTAATATAAGTTTTAAATTTTCTTTCATTGCATTCATTGCATTGCAATATTTCACAAGGTATTTTGTTGTTCACTGGCACACGTACCCCTGAGATGTCGGTGGCTCTGACCAAAGTTCGTCCCACTTTCCATGGAAGGTCATTGTCTACCCTTTCTGCAGTTCGCTTAGGGCAACTGGATCGAAGGTGGCCCCTTTCCCCACAGCCGTATCACCTAGGGCGGTATTCTTTGTTGCGGTCCCGAACTGTAGCCGCTGCAACCTCTCTGACGCGATGGGAACGCGATGATCCTGACGGACAGCTTCCACCTCCAGTGCATGGGCCAAGGCGGCCTTAAGCGTCTCGTGGTGCCCGAGCCTCACAGCAGCTCTAACTTCAAGGTCACGGATGCCGTCGATAAATGCCTGCACCAGGTTCCCATCAATAAGCGCAGGTACGGACTGGTAAGCTTTACGCACCAGCTTCTACACTTCAAGGGCCCACTGCTGCAGGTTTTCGTTACTGCGTTGCACGCGATTCTTGAGCTGCGCACGAAACACTTGTTCCAGGTGAGCGTCGCCATACCGAGCTTCCAATGCCTCAAGGAGCTGTTCGTAAGTCACTTCCTTACCGAGAGCTTCCAGGACAGTTAAGGCCTGGTCGCGCAGGCCTAGGGTGAGGGCAGTCATAGCCTGACTTTTACTCCAAGCGTTCGCCTTCATGACAGCCTCAAACTGGATTTTGTAGGCCGACCAGGAAGAAGTTCCGTCGAACGGTGGCACTTTGAATCCACGTAGCGAAGGTGTTGTAGCTCCGGGAGCTGCGATTCCATCCCCAAGTTTAAGGTAATCCAGTGTCTTCTTTACATCAGCCATCACGGTTTTCTTTACGTCAGCCACCACGTTGTCAACCCGATTATTCAGCTTCCGACAGGCGGTTGTCATGTTGAGCAACCTTATCCTTCACCTCCTACATGTCTTTTCCGAAGGTAGCGTGAAGGTCCTTCATAAGGAGCATCTGCTCTTCCTGGCGGCGCGTTTCCTCCTCCTTATCACGTTGGAGCTGTTCTTCCAACCGACGAGCCTGTTCCCCCTGTCGGCGAGCCTGTTCCTCCTGTCGGCGGGCCTGTTCCTCTCTGTCACGCAGCACCTGTTCTTCCAACCGACGGGCCTGTTCCTCCTTGTCCCGCTGGAGCTGTTCTTCCAACCGACGAGCCTGTTCCTCCTGTTGGCGAGCCTGTTCCTCCTGACGGCGGGCCTGTTCCTCCTGTCGGCAGGACTGCTCCTGCAGCATCATCATCAGGGCAGCAAAGTCTGATGCTGTTGATGCTAGAGCTGCTGCGGACGGTTGGGCCTCCGTGGTTGGTAGCTGGCCCTCCGACCTCTGCGGCATAGCTCCACCAAAACGTCTCTGGTCTGTCTCCTGTTGGCGTTGACTCCGGGTGCGGATACCCTCCGTGTCGTCTTTAGGTAAAATTGGCATGATTTTAATCCTTGCTTCTGACACCAATTGTTACGAGCTTCGGGTTCGTGACAACAAAAACTGCCGATAAAAATTACCAAAAGTTACACTTTAATTAAATAACACTAATAACAACTCAAACACACTAATTATAAAACACAATCGCTCTTAAGTCGCACTTGAAGATCGCTTTCGATGTATTCGCCTGTATCGCAGAACAAAGTCTGATTGGTCGCGGCTAGTCCCGGCCTTATATAGTGCCGCAAATAGTTCCAGAACCTTTTATTGTAGAAACATCTAGACTGTTCGAGTACGAACCGGCCCCGACTGACCAGATGTCGATAGTTCTAGTAAGTTCTTTTTTTTCTGCAGAAAAGAGCCATCAGAGCAATATATGGCCTTCGCAGACGCGACTCTCTAAGGGAACTGTATAAAGATATTAATATCTTGACGGTACCTTGTCAATATATCTATGAAAACATCATGTACGTAAGGAAAAAATTTAAATCTTTTCAGTAAAAGAGGTGACAGACATACCTATAGAACCAGAAATAGGGACCAATTAATTCAACCAGGTTTCAGACTGGCTGAAGTACTCTTCCTTCATGGGGTACTGTTTAAAATGTTACAATAAAATACCTGCACACATACTCCAACTCAATGAAACGAAATTCAAATCTTACATAAAACGCACACTATGCAGCCAAGCATATTATAAGTTGGGAGATTACATCGCTGACAAAAATGCTTGGCTAAACGCTGGTCCACAGGACGCTTATATAAATTGATTAGCATTTGAAAATACTGCACACACGCCTGCCTTACCTACATACTGTTGGAGCTGCTGAAGATTTTATAATACTGTTACGAGCTTCGGGTTCGTGACAATAAAAACTGCCGATAAAAATTACCAAAAGTTACACTTTATTTAAACAACACTAATAACAACTCAAACACACTAATTATAAAACACGATCACTCTTAAGTCGCACTTGAAGATCGCTTTCGATGTATTCGCTTCTATCGCAGAACCAAGTCTGATTAGTCGCGGCTAGTCCCGGCCTTATATAGTGCCGCAGATAATTCCAGAACCTTCTATTGTAGAAACATCTAGAATGTTCGAGTACATACCGGCCCCGACTGACCACATGTCGATAGTTCTAGTAAGTTCAGCCAATCGATAATAGATGGCGCTAGTGACTCTATTAGTTCTTCTACTAGAAACTAGATGGCGCTAGTGGTAACTAATGTCACCATGCATCAGGCATTAATTGTGGCGCGCAACACTGCCCCCTCCTAAGACATGCTCGTCCCGAGCATTATCGGCTCCATAATAACGCGCCAATCGATCCACATGAACGATCTTAGGAGTACCTCTTGCACCTTTCTGTATCCGGTAGGTTACGTCATTGATCTTTGTCACAATCCGGTATGGTCCATCCCATTTCGCTTGAAGCTTAGGAGATTTCCCCTTGCTGCGGACTGGATTGTGCAACCACACTAGTGAACCTTCGTCGAACCCTTTACTGTTCATTTTGCGGTCATAACGGGTTTTCATCTTTTCAGACATTTGCTGGCCCGATTGTCTGACGTGCTCATAAATGTCATTCATTTTGTTCCGCAAGTTATTCGCATAATCGGTTATACTGCGTGGGACATCAGGTGGTATTCCGGTGATCAGGTCTGCAGGCAGCCGTAATTCTCTTCCAAAGTTTGCGAAAGCTGGTGTCACCGATGTACTTTCGTGAACAGCGCTTCGATATGACAACAAAAACGGTTGTATGTGCTTGTCCCAATCTCGTTGCCGATTTTCCACAACTTTTGCTAGGTACCTCTCCAATGTCTGATTAAATCGTTCCACCATTCCATCCGATTGTGGGTGGTAAGAAGTTGTTCTTTTATGAGTACCCATAACTCGACAAGTTTCCTGGAATATTTGGGACTCAAAATTCCTTCCTTGATCACTGTGAATCTCTAAAGGTACTCCAAACCGACAGAAGACTTCATAAACTAATTTATCTGCAACTGTCGAAGCTTCTTGATTTGGAATGGCAAAGACTTCCGGCCACTTAGTGAAGTAATCCATCACAACCATGAAATACTTGTTACCACTTTCACTTTCCGGAAACGGCCCCGCAACGTCAAGGGCTATCCTCTCCCATGGTGCGCCAACATTGTACAATTTCAATGCACCCCTACTACGAGTCTGAGGTCCCTTTACGGCTGCACAACTTGTACATTTGCGACACCAGTCCTCGACATCGTCCCGACAGTGGATCCAGTAAAACCGTTCTCGTATCTTCAGTAGAGTCCGTTTTACTCCCAGATGACCTCCTGAACAACCATTATGGTACAGCTGTAGAACATCCGGTACTTGAGCTTTAGAGACAACCATTTGCAAATGACAGCTGTCTCCCCGAGCATTTTCCCATTTACGGCACAGGACTCCATCCTGAATCACCAAGCTGTCCCATTGGGCCCAATAGCTTTTCGTGATCGAACTCATTGCTGAGACGTCGCTCCACCTGGGCTTAGGAGCTCTGGCCTTCATCCACTCGAGAATCGGCTTGATGTCCGAATCTTCCTGCTGTGCACGTCGTAGGCTTTCCTTCCACTCGTTGCTGAGGTCTGTCTTGAGCATCCTCACAGCTACGACTTCTTTACTTTCTTGCCTAGTACCAACTAGTGTGCCTTTTTCCATAACCTGTTCCTGATCACAAAGGTTCGGCACACGTACCCCTGACATGTCGGTGGCTCTGACCAAAGTTCGTCCCACTTTCCATGGACGGTCATTGTCTACCCTTCCTGTAGTTCGCTTGGGGCAACTGGATCGAAGGTGGCCCCTTTCCCCACAGCCGTAGCACCTAGGGCTGTATCTTTTATTGCAGTCGCGAACTCTAGCCGCTGCAACCTCCCTGACGCGATGGGAACGATGATCCTGTCGCGCGGCTTCCACCTCCAGTGCATGGGCCAAGGCGTCCTTCAGCGTCCCGTGGTGCCCGAGCCTCACAGCAGCTCTAACTTCAAGGTCGCGGATGCCGTCGATGAATGCCTGCACCAGGTTCCCATCAATAAGCGCAGGTACGGACTGGTAAGCTTTACGCACCAGCTTCTCCACTTCAAGGGCCCACTGCTGCAGGTTTTCATTACTGCGTTGCACGCGATCCTTGAGCTGCGCACGAAACACGTGTTCCAGGTGAGCGTCGCCATACCGAGCCTCCAATGTCTCAAGGAGCTGCTCGTAAGTCACTTCCTTACCGAGAGCTTCCAGAACAGTTAAGGCCTGGTCGCGCAGGCCTAGGGTGAGGGCAGTCATGGCCTGACTTTTACTCCAAGCGTTCGCCTTCATGACAGCCTCAAACTGGATTTTGTAGGCCGACCAGGAAGAAGTTCCGTCGAACGGTGGCACTTTGAATCCACGTAGCGAAGGTGTTGTAGCTACGGGAGCTGCGATTCCATCCCCAAGTTTAAGGTAATCCAGCGTTTTCTTTACATCAGCCATCACGGTTTTCTTTACGTCAGCTACCACGTTGTCAACCCGATTATACACTTGGTCGATCCGGATTTCAGCTTCCGACAGGCGGTTGTCATGTTGATCAACTTTATCCTTCACCTCCTTCATGTCTTTCCCGAAGGTAGCGTGAAGGTCCTTCATAAGGAGCATCTGCTCTTCCTGGCGGCGCGTTTGCTCCTTCTTATCACGTTGGAGCTGTTCTTCCAACCGACGAGCTTGTTCCTCCTGTCGGCGAGCCTGTTCCTCCTGTCGGCGGGCTTGTTCCTCCTGTCGGCGGGCCTGTTCCTCTCTGTCGCGCAGCAGCTGTTCTTCCAACCGACGGGCCTGTTCCTCCTTGTCCCGCTGGAGCTGTTCTTCCAACCGACGAGCCTGTTCCTCCTGTCGGCGAGCCTGTTCCTCCTTGTCCCGCTGGAGCTGTTCTTCCAACCGACGAGCCTGTTTCTCCTGTCGGCGGGCCTGTTCCTCCTGTCGGCGGGCCTGTTCCTCCTGTCGGCGGGCCTGTTCCTCCTGTCGGCGAGACTGCTCCTGCAGCATCATCATCAGAGCAGCAAAGTCTGGTGCTGCTGATGCTGGAGCTGCTGCGGACGGTTCGGCCTCGGTGGTTTGTAGCTGGCCCTCCGACCTCTGCGGCATAGCTCCACCAAAACGTCTCTGGTCCGTCTCCTGTTGGCGTTGACTCCGGGTACGGATACCCTCCGTGTCATCTTTGGGTAAAATCGGCATGATTTTAATCCCACTTCTGACACCAATTGTTACGAGCTTCGGGTTCGTGACAATAAAAACTGCCGATAAAAATTACCAAAAGTTACACTTTATTTAAACAACACTAATAACAACTCAAACACACTAATTATAAAACACAATCACTCTTAAGTCGCACTTGAAGATCGCTTTCGATGTATTCGCTTCTATCGCAGAACCAAGTCTGATTAGTCGCGGCTAGTCCCGGCCTTATATAGTGCCGCAGATAATTCCAGAACCTTCTATTGTAGAAACATCTAGAATGTTCGAGTACATACCGGCCCTGACTGACCACATGTCGATAGTTCTAGTAAGTTCAGCCAATCGATAATAGATGGCGCTAGTGACTGTATTAGTTCTTCTACTAGAAACTAGATGGCGCTAGTGGTAACTAATGTCACCATGCATCAGGCATTAATTGTGGCGCGCAACAATACTATTTTTGCAATATATAAATTCAATCTCCTAGTATTGTATAATTGCATAGACCGTATGTGAGTACTATGTTTCATACTATTGTTGCGCGCCACAGTTAATGCCTGATACATGGTGACATTAGTTACCACTAGCGCCATCTAGTTTCGAATAGTAGAACTAATAGTCCCTAGCGCCATCTATTATCGAATGGCTGAACTAATAGAGTCACTAGCGCCATCTGTTATAGAGTAGAAATTTCGATGCTAGAACTTACAGTCGGGGCCCGTATGTACTCGAACATTCTAGATGTTTCTACAATAGAAGGTTCTGGAACTATCTGCGCACCACTATATAAGGCCGGGACTAGCCGCGACCAATCAGCCTCGACACCGTTTGACACTCGCCGCTAGCGGCCGTGCCCAAGCGCTCCCTCCCGGTTTAGTGCCCCTCGCTGTCGCTCTCGTTGCGTTATCGTAACGGCTCTCTGTAGTCGCCCCGACTACACTCGATCTTTTCGGTTGAATTTATTCTCCGAAATACAAGATCTCTCAAACTGCCTTTTTCAAGGCTACTACTGTTTCTTTGACGTATAGTTCGTCGTAGATTCACTAGGCCCCTTCTGGGCTAAAACCACAGTTTCGTGGTTCTCGGAGGAAACCTTACGGTGCCAACGAATCCGAGTGGGGTGTTGTCCCAATCACACCCGCCGAACCCCTTCAGGGCTAGGCAGTCAATTGGACGGGTCCCAGTTCCCGGCCTTGGGGGGTCTCCTAGTCGGTGCTGGTGACAGTTTTTCTTCACAGCTACACACCTAGTGTCTTTAGGGTGTCTCTACACCCTTCGCGCTAGGCTGTCTAGGGCCCCGTTCGCACAATAAGACTGGCGACGGGTTACAAGCTTAGGGCTCACCCTTAGGCACTCACCTCCCTGTCCACACCCGACAGGGAGGGTACACACCCCCGGGCCCATCCACCCGGGGAGTTAGGTATAGGCATAAATCACGGATTAAATTCCGTTCCCCCGCCCCCGACTATGGCAGATAATGCCATAGTGATCTTTATAAAGGAGGTCCTCCTCAAGGACCCCGACATCCTCGCCAAATATGGCTCCAAATTAGCTGCTCTGCAGCTTACCTCCCCCGCCACGACTGACAAATCGAGCCTGCTCGATGAGTCGCCCACCTCCTCCCCAGTGTCCATGGACGCTGAAGAGGCCTCGGGCAAACGCGCCCACGTCTCTTCGGACGAGGAATCTCTCCTCGTCTCTGACTCCTCCTCCGCCCCTTCCTCAGACGACGACGGCTTCACGCTGGCGTCAGGGAAGAAAAACATGAGAAAGAAGAAGAAAACTTCTTCTCCTCACAAAATAGCGGCCTCAGTCTCGGTCGCTACCCCTCCCTCCGCCCCCGCTTCTCAGGCCGCCCGCGCCGCTACCCCCGCCCCGTCCGCCCCACGCGCCTCTCGCGCCACTACCCCCACCCCGACCGCTAGCCACAGCGCTGACGTCACCCCCTCCGCCCCTCGGAAATCTCCCCCGCCACCCCCTGTGTTCATTCAGGACAAAGGGAAGTGGACGGACGTTTCCTAATGGTGCACCGATCTCAAGATCGGTTTCACCAACGCTAAATCTACCCAACAGGGTATTAAAGTATTAGTCCCTACGTCGAAAGACTTCAGGGAACTAACCCGTATACTCCGGCAGAGAGGTGTGTCATTTCACACCTACTCCCTCCCGGAAGAACGCCAGACCCGAGTGGTGATCCGCAGGGTCCCAAAAGAGATCCCCGTCACGGACATCAAGGCGGATCTCCAGGCACAGGGCATCCCTGTGTCCGACGTCCACCGGATGCACCGAGCCAGAGGGCAAATTGCATTCGACATGATCCTCGTGGTCTGTCCCGCTGCAGAGGATCAATCTTACCACCCAATTTTCAAGATCAAGGCGATCTGTGGTCTCACAGGCCTTATCATCGAAAAACCCCGCAAGAGCGGCATCGTCGGGCAATGCCACCGATGCCAACTCTATGGCCATTCCCAGGCACATTGCCATGTCAAACCCAGGTGCGTCAAGTGCCTGGGTGAGCATGGTACGTCTGACTGCCCCCGTCCCAAAGACCGTTCCCTATGCAAGGAACCCCCCAGCTGCGTACTGTGCGGCGAAACAGGGCACCCAGCCAACTACCGTGGCTGCCCTAAGGCCCCCAAATCTTCCTCCCCTAAGTTGGCCAAACGTGCAGACGCCCGCCAACAGAGGGAATCTCCGCCCCAAAACCCCTCGACCCAGCTCCCCGAGCGACTAAGCCCCCACAGGCCTAGTCCCTGGAACATGCTGAACCACCAGAGCGCTTTCCCCGCTCTCGTGACAACCTCGCCCTCACCCACCCCTGCAAGGGTGGATCCCCGACTCTGCCCCCCCTCGCTACAATCATATTTAGCGACAAAACCTAAGCCCCCACCCCCGCTCCTAAAGCCGCTCCCGTCGCTTTAGCTCCCCCCCCCTCCCACCACCTGTACCCAGTCAGCGCGTCTAGATCCATTTAATGTGATCAGCAGCACCTTCTTGACTTTCCTCACTCCCCGTGCCAAGCAAATGGCACAGGAGATCACTGCCGCTAAGGCCTCCGGCGACCTCTATCGCATCCAAGCGATATACAACGCGTACCCGGAGATTACGCAAGCCCTCACTTCTTTCATTACAAAACCGTAATGGATAAATCCATAATTACGCGAACGAAACCCCGATCCCTCAAGTTGGCATCTTTCAATGCTAACGGCCTCCGACCACACCGAGATGAGATCGCCACTTCCTCCGCGATCATCAAATCGACATCTTTCTCGTCCAAAAGACCTTTCTCAAGCCCAACCACCGCAGCCCTGCAATATTGCTAACTATCGTCTGGTTCGTAATGACAGGACGAGGTGTGTAGTACAAGAGCTCACATAAGATCATCGACCAATCATCATTCGGTTGGCCCCTCGCTCTGGTCTCACCGATCCTGACCTACCTCCCCTGACAAAAGTGGTAACGGACTGGAGGAAAGTAAGGGAATGCCTGAAATCCACCACATCCCCCCACCTAGACACCATCCCCGGTCATTTCAGCTCTATCGCAGACACGACGGCCGCGATCGACTCATTCACGGAACACGTACAGTCAGTTATGAACGATTGTTCTAGGGAAATTCTAGTGACGGACGACCGTCGCTGGAAGTTGCCTGACGACGTGCGTGAACTGCTGAATGAGATGAACGCGGCCGTTCGTGCCTACAGTAGCTTTCCCTGCGACGCTAACAAAGCCCATATGCGTTACTTGCAGCGTGCTGTAAAGTCTCGTTTATCGGAGTGGCGTGAAGCTAGCTGGAATAAGATGCTAAGCGAATTAGAGCCCACCCATCAGGCCTTCTGGGAGCTTCAAAGGAGACTCAAATCCCGCGAAGTAGTCACCGTACCACCCCTGGTCCGCCCTGACAAAACCATCGCTTTCGATGATGATGAAAAGGCCGAGTGCCTGGCCATCAGCCTCGAAGCTCAATGCTCACCCAGCACTGAACCAGTAGACCAAGCTCACCTCTCAGAGGTCGACGCGGAAGTCGAACGTCGAGCCTCCCTCCCGCCCGTCGAAGACCCTGAAAATCCTCTGCCTCCCGTCACTCCAGACGAAGTGCAGGATATCATCAAAGGTCTCATACCCAGAAAGGCCCCCGGTTCGGACGGGATCACCAACAAAGTGATCCAGCTCCTCCCAGCCCCCCTTATACTGCTACTGGCCACCATCTTCAATGGCGCCATGGGCAATAACATTTTCCCACAATCGTGGAAAGAAGCCACAGTCATTGGCATCCATAAGCCCGGAAAGCCCAGGTCTGAACCGACAAGCTACCGTCCCATCAGTCTGCTCAAAGTCCTCGGAAAGATCTACGAGAGGCTTATTTACAAGCGTCTCAGGGTCTGTGCCGAATCAAAGGGCCTCTTTCCAGACGAGCAATTTGGGTTTCGAACCCAACACTCTTGTGTTCAACATGTCCACCGCATCACCGAACATATCCACTCAGGATTCCTGCGCGGCATGATGACAGGTGTTATCTACTTCGACATAGCGAAAGCATTCGACAAAGTCTGGCACAATGGCTTATTATTCAAGCTGTACCAACTCGGTGTGCCAGACCGGCTCGTTCTCATCCTACGAGACTTTCTGTCGAACCGCACCTTCCGCTACAAGATCGAAGGAGCGCTCTCATCCCCCCACCCCATCAGAGCAGGAGTCCCCCAGGGGTCTGTACTCGCCCCACTCCTATTCACGCTGTTCACTAGCGATATCCCAAAGGACGCTAAGACCCATCTGGCTCTGTTCGCAGACGACATAGCCATTTATTACACTGGTCGCAGCCACACCCAAATACGGCTTCGTCTCCAAACCGCAGTCAACAAGTTGGCTGCTTGTGATAAGAGTCAGGCGGTTCTCTATTTGAAACCCAGACTCCAACCCACCCCCCCTCCGCCCATCACCATGTTCGGCAAGCCAATCCCGTGGGAAAAGCGAGCCAAATACCTTGGTGTTATCCTTGACCAACACCTCACCTTCTCAGAGCACATAAAGACGGTCCGTTCGCGCGCCGCTTTCGCTCTCGGTTGTCTCCACTCCGTCCTCAATGAAGGCAGCAAGCTGTCACTAAAGTGCAAAATGCGCTTGTATACAGCCTGCATCCGTCCCATAATGACTTACGCTTGCGTAGTCTTTGCTCATACCAAGCCCCGCCACATCCATAGGATGCAAACACTACAGAACCGATTCCTCCGCAAGGCCACAAACTCCCCTTGGTTCGTTCGCAACGAGATCCTCCATATCGATCTCAAGATCCCCACCATCCAGCAGTTCATGAAACGCCTCTCCAAGCGTTTCTTTGACACACCCGCCAAGCATAGCAACCCTCTGGTTGTCGCGGCCGCCAAATACACCCCCTCAAATATCAGTAAGCTTCGCCGTCCAAGGCATGTTCTCGGTGACCCCGATGACCCCATAACCCTCCTCCAGGAGAGCGATAGGGCAACCAGTACAGCTCACAAAAACAAAAAACCGACATTCCGACCCCGCCGCCGGGGTCCATCGCGACGTCCCCAAGTAAACTCACCAGCCCGACCCTTCATTGTTGAAGAGCCAGCTCGCGTCGTAGCTGAGCTAATAAATGTAAATTCACGACCGTAACCTCTGAGTTTGTTTCGGCCTTTCTTCTCAGAGATAGTCTTAGGAAACGCCGTGCTCATCAAAGCACTAAAAATATAATTTCGATCCAGCCTGTCCCTTTGCTGCCCTCTCCCAGCGACGCCCTAAGCTGAGGTTCGTACCCCACAGGGGGTGCCCTTAGCGTGCAGTCGCCTAGTTTTAATTAGTTTTAGCCCTGGCTGGAGGCTTTAAGATTTCTTAAGGCAACCACAGGATAGTCCGGTTAAGTAGTCACGACCTCTCAAGGTCAACTACGAGATGCCATTTATAAAAAAAAAAAAAAAAAAAGCGACCAATCAGACTTAGTTCTGCAATAGAAGCGAATACATCGAAAGCGATCTTCAAGTGCGACTTAAGAGCGATTGTGTTTTATAATTAGTGTGTTTGAGTTGTTATTAGTGTTGTTTAATTAAAGTGTAACTTTTGATAATTTTTATCGGCAGTTTTTATTGTCACGAACCCGAAGCTCGTAACACTATAAAGCTACCATTTACTGGGTACGTCTTTCATTGACTTGAATGTGCCTTGGCGGCTGAGATTATGTCATGCTCACTCTAATGTCTCGCTGATGGTGGCGCATATGTTGGATCATTTAGCTCCCTTCAAAATGGTTGAGCGAATGGTGCTAATCTATGCGGCATGTTCGAGAACGGGCGCCGTCAGTAGGGACCGGTCAACTCTTTGCTGCCATGGTTTATTTTGATTTAAATTAATATTTGAATTGTTTTTTTTATCTTTTCATTACGGACGCTTTTAACCTTCTGCATCGTTCTCACATGCATAATTTTGAACATGAATGATGTAACCAATACTTTATAACAATATTATTATGATTTAAAAGAGTGTTCATGGAGTTTCTTGCATGTTCTTCTCCATAGGTACCTACTACGATTTGGAATGGGCAACTAGCTTCATCTTTTTGACTGACCGACCTTGACAATTCAAAAGTGCCTGTAATTGGTTTATTTGAAATAAATAGTTTGAGTAGGTTTTATGTAGGACTAAGTATATTTTAAGGTGTTACTCTTTAGAATAATTAAACAAACAATATCGGTTTCAAAATTTGAAATCAATAAATTTGCCTAAAAATGTATTTAAAGTTAAACGTCGGACGTATCGGAGGACAAAATAACTGTGAACGGAATGTAATACTTCCATGATAGCTGATGTTGGTGTCGCCATCTATTGTTGAAACTTGGTACTACTAGGACAACTGGTCGAATCTTAACTCTTATTTATGTTGTCTGTCTTACCGCAGATTAATTAATAGTTGTCTTACTCTGATTAGTGATAACATTTCAAAAAGTACATACAATGCCGACTGTCGAGTTTAGTTCTCACTTTAAGTTACCTAAGATAATGAACTAAACGCGAAATACAAGTGGGCTCTCTTTTGCAGCGCTGGTAGTCAATTATTATTTTTGAATTAACATATATTTACGCTTTTTACTGCAGGAAAACCTTTTATTCCCACGGGAAAATCAAATACAAAGCAGGCGTGGCTGCTACCGGCCGATTAGTCGATTAAAAAGAAATCCTTTATTTATGTAAAAATTATGGTCACCTCACAATATTAATGGATGTTTGTATGGGAAAATTTAAATGATCAATATCTTTGAAACTACGTAAAGTTTCTCCGTTACAAATTCAGGTCATTATTATCGTCCCCGTCACAAAATTTTGAACACATTTCGAAGGTCGTAGATCAGGCAGCGGAGATACATGTGTCCAGCCAGCTTGAACTCAGGCTGGCTGGACATTAAGTTTTTATTGATTTCTCGTAAACCCTTACATGTGACGCCATAAATCAAACATTACGTCACTAAATGTTAGTAAAGTAGCGAGCGTTTTCGAATATGGTATTCGAAAACGCTCACGCTATTGAGATTCGGAAGTGCCAGCCAGAAGTTTATACGTAAATTCAAGCTGGCTGGACACAGATTTTTGCATTTTTCTACTAAACCACTGTACGTATCACAAAACCTTTTGCTCGATGCCTGTTACAAATTTATGTAACGCCCGTTGATATGCAAAAGTTCATAGGTCATAAAAAAGGAGGAGGTTCTCAATTCGGATATTTGTAGGTATTTTTTTTTTATGTTTGTTCGCGCATAACTCCGTCGCTTGCCAATCGATTTGAAAAAATATTTTTTTGTTGGGAAGCGTATACTTCTCAAATGGTCCCATTGAAATTTCGACAAGATCTGATGATGAGTTTCGGAGACAGACAACGAAACTCTTCAATAAATGCCAGCAAATCAACGGCTATTGCTGCTATCGCATATGTATGTATTGTTTACGCAATCACACAACATAACGTCACGCCTGTACCCTTTAAAGAGGTACGCAGATGTGTTCAGTATACCGCGGTACACCCTCATTTCTGTCAAACTTGTTATTGGGGTACCTCTAATCTTGTAAGTATATACGAATTTGCGTGGGGTAGGTACAACTAAAAAGTGAAAAATAAAACTTTTTTACAAAAAAAGTACACCCAACTTCCACAAAAAACACTACAAAGAGAAAAATAACTTTAATTTCGGAAGTCGGTGTCAAAAAACGAAAATGCGGAACCAGCGACACTGATTTCCGATATTAAAGTTATTTTTCTCTTTGTAGTGTTTTTATATTTTCAAGCAGAAATAGGAGTTACATTGTCGACTTACGCAAGCAAGCTCAAACAACTATCAGAATGTAGATTGCAAGAGCGAGCGAAGCGAGCCTGAAAATGTTAGGTTAGCACCCCACAAGTTCAAGTTCAAGTTATTTATTTCATAACAAAAATACATTTGTTTAATAGTCTCCGTTTTCTTTAAACCATCATACAAAAACAGAACTTACCTTATCGAATAATGACGAAAAGTTTAAACTCGTTTTACAGCAGTTTAGGTTTTGGAATCTGGGCGTTACCTAAGCTTTTCGAATTTTCGTATCTTACGTTCGAGCGGGGTGCCCATAGATATAATAGGAATGAAGGAGATATGCCCCGCACACACTTGCAATTCATAAATCAGAACGTACTACACAATCAATTCTAAACCTTAACTCATCGTGTATGTATGGTGCATGCATTACCATGCACCGCACAACTTACACAAAAACATCTGTCGCTATCATTGTGCTGTGCAAAATTCATTTATTTTAGGTACATATACGCTAGTGATTGACTAAATCGGAAAGTTATTGATTCTTCAATTTATTATTGTGCTAAAAAAAATTTGGGGTTCTGAAAATAAAATAAATAAAAACCAATATGTCCCGAAAATATTATTTTATAAATCAATTAAAAAAAGCAAAAAAAAAAAAATTGAAAGTAAATTAAAAAAAATAAACATTATTTTACATCTTCTCAAGGGTCTTCCAACTGGATTAAAACTGTTGACAAATTGTAAAATTAACTATGTATTCGTTGGGTAATCGACATTGTTGTCGATACCTTACGTTAGTGGATCTGCACAGCCACATCACTCATCATTAGCTGGCCGCAACAAGCAGCGGCCTTACCATGCGATGCACCGCATAAAGTATCGTTTTGTGATTTTTACATTGCTTGTCTAGTCACTTAGCGACATACTTAAGTAGTGGTCAAGGAGCAATGTATTCACTGCGAAAATAGCACAGTCGCTGCGATATTTGAAAACAAAATTAACGTGGTAAAAGCAACAAATATTTTACAATTTGTTGTTTTTCATGATTTTAAAGACAAATATAGTAAAATGCTTTTATTTATAATATGGTGATTCCATGATTTACAAAGTTTTGGTTTTTACAAGAAACCACTCACCAACACGGCATTCTTATATTTTTTCACGATCACGGTCGAAAGGGCACTAGTTCGCGGTGACGGCCATTTGACTAGAACATGGTAATTTTTAACATACCGCGACGACACAGACAAGCCTCCTTGTCACTTCTCCTGTTTTTTACATTTCCATGGGGTTGCCCAATATCCCGAGTTAGCTTCGTTCGCTCTTGCATCCAAGATTCTATATTTTATAAAATGCTTTTTAAAGTAAAAACTTTTTTAGGCTCTTTAAAAAACCCACTGTTATTTCAGTTTTAAGTTTTTACTTTTGTCGGAAGTCCCCATGTCTGCCTATGTTCTTAATGTTGTATATAACCTTATAATTTCGGGGTTTTCGTGGCTCAAGTCCAGTTTTAAGTTAGTAAGGCAAGTAAATCATGCAGACTCACGACAGCTTAAATGATTTTGGGGGGGGTCATGACCTCCACGACCGCCCCCTCGGACCGCGCCTGTGTTAATTCTGCCATCTTACGATCGCGATTTTAATGCAAGATTCTGCAGGTAGGTTAAAATTAAAAAAAGAAATGGGTAGCTATCATTCTTAGAACTTAGGGAAGATTTTTGCGCAAACCATGTTTTGATAAATAGTTTTAGTATAGGTTCTTTCCTTGGCAAGGATAAACACAACAAAAAAAAAACAAAATACCTATTTATATTGATTATATTAAACTATCACATTGATATTGCTCAATTTTTGTAACTGTCAGTGTTATGAAGGGTGCTTTGACATGAATGCTGTGCAAGTACCATGTGTCCCACACTGGTTTTACAAAAGCTGAACTTCTTGATGTATGCATTCACTGCAACGTTTAGTCCAGGGACTTAGGGGGCGAGTAGTTCAGGTACACTAGTCCGGAAGCCTTAGCCTGAAACAAACAATTAAAATTTTAGAATACATTCTTAGCACAAATATATGATGCTAATATTTTATTACTTTCGGTTCATTGGGGACAAAGGTTTGTATAGATCCTAATGATTTGCGTACTTGAGGTCTCTCACAAAAGGTAACAGAAGAAAATTCTTTGAAACATTCCTATCCATTAACTATACTTTTTCCATTTTGAAATTCCTTATGGATTTGTGGTCTTAAGATGTCAGTTTAGAGAAGTTTTTGTTTGTTTAATGAACTGAAATACTCCCCTACAGTTATGGAAGATCTGCTTGATATAACCTAATACATATAATTTTTAATAATTATGTTGAATACGAGTTGCGGCGACCCCAAATAACATGGGACAAGGGCAGGCAGATGATGACGATTGTCAAATTAAAAGGGTAACAACAACAATAGTAAGATCATTGTATGAGTATAGTCCCACAGAAGCTCTCCGTCAGAGGGTGACACCAAATAAATAATTACATACAACAACTAAGCTGCCAACGGCGAAAGAAACTCCGAACAGCAGCGCCAGGTTGTAGCGGCGCTGCTGCGCGTCGTGGTGCGCCTGCCACGAGCCGCGCGGCACCGGCAGCTCGTCCATGGTGGGCGCCTTGAAGTGCTCATTGTGGTAGCGCCGCACTGCAACACCACAACACAACACATACTTTATTTAGTAATTACCAACTTATAAACAAACAATAATATCCATATAATCGTGACTTTCAAGCGCTGTTGTTATGGGTCAAGCTCTCATGTTTTGAACAAGTGTTGTCCAAACCTTGCACTATTATTTAATTAATTTCATCCAATTTTATACAAATCAAAAAAGTAATTTGACCTATATGAGCTCATAAATATATATTAGAATAAATAAAAATCTCAACATATTATATTACCGGAAATGAAAGCAAGGAAAAGTTTGGCTAAAATTTCACACATTCACTTCCAATAAGTACATGATACAATAGAAACAATTTAACTTACACAGTGCGTGGCTCATTTCATAATTTATTATTATATCGTTTTTCTCTTCTTTTAAATAATTGGATCAACCTACCCCTCAATGTGGAGGACAGGGTGTTGTCATGCATGTCAGGAAAGGCCTATGTCCAGCAGTGGACTGCAATAGGCTGAGCTGATTTACTGAATTAAATTTGTTTTTTTTTCCATATTTTTGCAAACATCCGGTTTTCGCAAGTTTAACCAAAATTACTTTCGGAGTTAATGTCAACTTCATGATGATTGATTTATAACCAACTTCATTATAAACAACAACTTTACTTAAAACAGGTGATAAAAATCATCTTTCCTAAATGGGTAAATTTATTTATATTTGTTGTTAGGTCCTGAAATATTATTATCAGGGCGTGTCCCTGACTAGGGTTTAATATTTGTTCTCGATTGTCTCCTCGTGTTGTACATTTTACCTTATTATAATGATTCGCTTGCAGTGGATGAGTGAGTGTGATTGCCTTCGCTATAATTAGCTGTCCCTATTCCCACATGGACCTATAACATATTAGTAAGTATAGGATTTTGATTGGTTACGGGTCTGATATAAGAGTGAACAAGATATTCCCTCAAGTAATTAATGATCCCTGAGAAAGAAGGAACTGAATGCTCTGATTATGTACAGCCCACAATCTATTTCCAACATTTACCATTACCTACGGTACGGTAGTAGGTATGAATTATAGAATATGTACCTAGTATGTGTACTGTGTGTGTGATATTTGTCTGAATTGTTGAATTATAATCCTCAATTATTATTTAGCTCTATGAAAGTGTTTTTGGTTTCCTAAAAGTAACCAGTAGTTACGAACTTACTATTTCATTCTTCAAACAATAATTTATTATCCTATTACCATTATGTACCTAAGGAAAAATAAGTACTTAGTCTTGACTGTCAGAGTTAGGTTATCTCTGCAGATGTTATGTAACGTTAAACTTTAAAAAATCTATACATTTAGCCACACACCAATCTACATTCAATTTAAGGCTTTCAGAAAAACAAGAAACTTTCATTAAACAAAACAAAAGCGTATCTATAGGTAACCGTGTTTGTTAAAAATAATAAATATCGATCCACACTCAAATAAAGAATTTGAATGGCGCAGATAACTCACCAGATTGCTGAAATAGCCTGGATACAATAGGTCGTGAGACATTCATTGTTATTTAAAGACGAGTGTATTTTCTTGAACTTGCTGAAAACTGAATAACTATCAGTCAGTGTAGAAAATTCTCGCAGAAGCAGAACATAAAGTAGAACCTGGAGAGTAGAGTAGTCAGTAGAGGGCCTAGACTACTGACCAGTGTTGCCAGCCGGGTCTTGTCAAAACTTACCTGAAATGGATAAAATATAAAAACTTTTTAACAAAAAAATTAAACCGCCGCAAAAACTGAAAAGCAAAAAATAATAAACTTTTTTATTTAACCTTAATAACTAAGTTCTTAAACTAATGTAAGTATACCTAAGTAATTTTGAGTCTGCGCCAAACAATCAATAAACAAAGATCACTAAATTGCCTTAAATTTAAACGGTGCCGACTCAAAATTATTTAAGGTTAAATAAAAAAGGTTTATTATTTTTTGCTTTTCAGTTTTTTTGGCGGTTAAATTTTTTTGTTAAAAAGTTTTTATTTTATAATTTTTTGTGGCTTTATTCTACTAATTGTTTGCCAAAGGGCAGGCATATGTGGCACTGAGTAGAGTAATACTACACAACTCAGCATTAAAATCTATGAGTGAACAATACATCACCCCTATTTTCCCACCCTTAGGGTTGGAATTTTGTTTCCAAATTTATATGGGACCAACTTTGGGCTATACCCTTTCCAATAAAAAGATTTATCAAAATCGGACTACTCTGTAAAAAGTTATGCGTGGTCATACATAAAAAAAAAATATATATATATGTACATACGCGTCGACTTGAGAACCTCCTCCGTTTTTTTTCGTCGCTAAAAAAAGTAACCCTTTAGTGTGAAAAATAACCTTTCATTTTTTTTTCCAGCAGTAAGATTAAAAGTTGATAGACAGATGTTGGTTGTAATAACTTACAGAAATGTGGATAATATAATATTTTGCGTTGGCCAACATTGCGTTCCGTTTTAGGTTGGTTTCACGTAAGAAATTAAAAATTAATTCTACAAATTCCGCAAAATCACATAAAAGTAACCTTTTCAGTCGTGTAACCTAGAAGTAACCCGAAGGAGTAGAAAATCACCTAAAAGGTTACAAAAGCAACCTTCTGGCAACGCTGCTACTGACTGATAAGTCTAGTGTTGCCAGTTTTTCAATAGTCGATTATGCATTAGACAAAGTATATTTTTTTCATAATCGTTGACAAACAAATAAACTTGTAGACACACACACGCCGTTGTTACATAAGGGTAGGCAAAATCTTCAGATTGCTACGTGCTCGGACCATCCAGGTTCAATGGCATCTTAGCAAAATAAGAATTTGAAAACCGCTTATTTGCTGAGCCCGTTCCTTCTGCAAAAAATATATACACAAAACCAGACAAAAATCTGCAACTGCAACGTTGCAGATTTTTGTCTGGTTGTGTGTATATTTGTTTAACTTTTAAACTTGGTGAAGTGGTTAACTTACGGCCGGTTTCTGAAATGACAATCAATTAGGTGTCAAGTGATCAGCCGATCGATTCTGTAAAAATTTCACTGTGAAAAGTTGGGTGAAGTGAGCTTAGAGTGAGCTCTCAATAGTGTCAATTCCCTAGCATTAGTTGGAATGACAGCTCACTCCACGCTCACTTCACCAAAGTTTTCACGGTGAGATGGTTACAGAATAGCACTACTTACAGGAACGACAAACGTTCAAAACCTAGTCGCAATCTCATCTCAATGACAATCAATGCCAAAAACTCTTCGATCAACAATAACAACAAAAGTGGTAAAAAAAATGTAGGGAAATTAGAGGTATTTTTTACAGATTGGGCGTGAAATCTGACTGTGAATGTTCTTAAAATTACGAGAATTGTCCTGACTGTTGATATTTCAGTTAAGGTGGATGCTCCAAGGTACCCCGAGAAATTCAAATTTTCTTACGTTTTTTGCAATTTGCTGGTCAGTACTAAGTTGTACGTTGATTAAAATATGATTCGCGGCCGTAACAAATATGTATTTACAGAATTATAATCATTAAAGTCGTCAACACAACTCTGTAAGATCAAGTAATCCTAATGAATGACTATTTAATGAAATGTTGACATTTTAGGATTAAGCTAACTTAACAAGTTGTGTTACTGATTCTAATGATTATAATTCTGTAAATACATATTTGTTACGGCCGCGAATCATATTTTAATCAACGTACAACTTATTACTGACCAGCAAATTACAAAAAACTTAAGATTTGAATTTCGCGGGCTACCTTGGACCATCCACCTTAACTGAACACGGCTGTGACATTTCATTCGGTGTATTCCCCGCATATATTATCTACAGTAAACAGGGCCGTCTTAACCATAATATTGGGCGCCAGGGTGCAAAAATCAGCAAGCGCTACCAAGCCAACAAAAAAAAAAAAAAAAATTTTTTTCTTATGTTAGTAGGTATAAGAAAACATTTTTTTCTACAATAAAATTAGATACCTGCATAATATAAACATTAAAATCATTGTTTCTGGCTTATAAGTTATCATTTTATGATGATTTCGTCGGTTTGTAAATCTACTTTTGATTCGAAACTTATCAGACCATCTTGTTGGGTCATGGACTCATGGACCATGGTTGACCGTAAGTAGTTTCTTTTCGTTAATTTTAGTTTCGAAAAGGACTTCTCACCTTTTGCTACTGTCACAGGATGTGTTAAAATATAACACGTAAAGGTGTTGAAACATTAGGAAACACTGATATTATGTTCATGTGTTAACTTTTCTTGTAAGTTGAGACAATTGTGATTATTTTTGGTCTCTCTCCAGTGCTCTCCCATTGGATAGAGACCAAAAAAAAATCTTAAAACCCTAAATTTTGTTTTGCGGTCTAGTAGGGGCTCATCTGCAGCCTCGTAATTAAAATGTTTTTTTCGGGGACGTTGACGAACAGTTTCGGTGAATTCAGGTTCACATTCTAAATCTTCAGCAATTAATTTTGAATTCAGTAGCAGAGCAAAGTAGGTAGGTATATCCTAACGTGAAGTTGATGCCGAAAAAAATTCATCTATTTCCTGAACAATAGAAAAAGATTTGATATTTCCAAAGCACTTTTAGCACCATCATTCACTACCAAATTAAGTGTGAGCGGCACACGGAACGTAAAACGCACGAGGATTCATGTAAATTTTTTTTTGTAGTCCTATATTTTGTCTTGTCATGTTTGCCCCATTAAAATATCCTTGGCCCCGTAAATTGTCTAATTCAATATTGCATGATTTTAAGAAATCTAACAAATAAGTTGCTAACCCAAACCTTACAATAACAGTAAGTTGTTCTTTGTGTGAGATATAAATAGATAGAAATAGTCATTCTTTCACGGGCTGCCCTGGCACTTCCTCTTTAACATTTTTTAATTGAAAAGAAAAACTTGACTTACCTTGACAACATTATATTAATTTCCACAAACCAACAATTTTACACCCCTTGCACATAATTAATTCCCCACCCCTTGCACATAAGTATTTCACTACATGAATAAAATAACTTTTTTTTATTACAAAATAAGCATGCCAAACGATACGTAGTATGGTCACTTACTATGGCTGTCGCAATTCTAATGGTAGTGGTAGAAACTGAAACTTTTTTTGACACAATTTTTATTGATAACTAGATAGGTACATACCTACCTTTAAGCGGGTGGCGATATGTCAAAAGACGGGCGTCGCGTGTCAAAGGGCGCGCGCGCACTCACTTGTGGCCGCAAGTTCTCTGTGAATTTGCCGTGTGTGTTTTTTGGAATATAAATTTAATTTATGTAGTTATAAGATCTAAATTGGCTTGCACATCGCAAGTCGAATATGCCGAAAGCGAGGCGTATGTTTTGTAAACAATATTAATTAAAGATAAAGATATTTTATTTTGCAAATATGGGTAAAGTACATGGTGTTTTAAGGAAATAGGTTCAGCCATATTTTACGCATGCAAAAATGACAAAAATAAGAACTAATCCACTAAATATAACTAAATACTAAACTTTAACAAACAAACAGAACAAGAAACAACACAAAACCAGACATAATTCTTATTTTAAACATTATTGTAAAGCAGTCAAGTTTAATTTTTTTTATCAGTCAAGAATTCTGTTACACTATAGTATACTTTGACTGTCGAAAAGGTTCGCAGCCTCTTTTCAAATAACGACAGCGGCAATTCTTTCCAACTTTTAGGTATTTTATATTGTTTTTTTTATATATTTAGGTTTTTTTTTTTTTTCTTATAGGTTTTTTAGGTTTTTTTTTTTATAAATTGGTGCTTATATTTTTATAGGTTTAATGAATATTCGTTATGTAGTTTTTAAAACTGATTGTGATTAGTGTGATTACGCAGGTATGGATAAGTATAAAGCGAGTGGCTTGCGCCCCCGGGTAAAGACGGCCCTGACCACCACCTACCCTATATTATTTTGTAGTCTGTAGCCCTGATAGTAAAGTTAGTATGCATACACACGACGACGTCTGCCAAGTTCGCTAGTAATATACAGGGTGATTTTTTAAAGACCAGCCAAATTTAAGGATGTGGTACAGACCATCAAACTGAACAACTTTCTCCATGGGACCAACATCGCAATCGCGAATAAAAATTCAGCCGTCCCATACATTTAGGTCGAGTAGGTATTGAAGTTTTCTATGGGACAGTTGTAAAATTTTCGCGATTACGCTATTTGTCCCATGGAGAAAGTTGTTCAGTTTGATGGTCTGTACGACATCCTTAAATTTGGCTGGTCTTTAAAAAATAACCCTGTATATGTCGGAGTTATTTGTTTATTCGGAACGCCAATGCCATCTCGTGGCGCTCGACAGAGTCTAGCCTGAGTTCGTGGGGACGAGAGCTACAGCTACAAGAGTGTGTGGAGCAGAGCTCTCGGGATCATCGAAACATTGGACATCGTCCGGACAACGTGTGCTTAGAAACTGTCTCGCGTTCCGTATCGTTGAGTTGTGTACCTACAGTGTGTGATTCGCTAGTGTGACTAACTTGTTCGTAAATTATAATCTGATTTAAACTGCAAACCGTTTTTCTATTGCGCTATTACCAACACTACCCATAGTACGCCCACAGTAATTAAAATAGGCCGTATGTTAACGAGAGACAGACATACCATCTTCGACATATTATATTTTAGAGTTAACTTGTAAATTGTAATTGTTGTGTCTTTGTGAATACATTTAAATCACTGAAATGACCGTACTGACCAAGCGAACGAAGCCACATAGAGGTTTACACGAAGTCAGTGGTGGCACATCACAAAGAACACAGAGACATTGTTTTTGTCCTATATCCTATTTATCAGAATTCTCCCATAGCACAATTCCGTATCTAATGTTAGAAGCTAGGTAACCATGATACGCTAAAAGGGCTGATTTGAGGTTGGCTATTTTACAAAGTCTCCACAAAGCAAAAGCGAAACGACTAATCTTAATTGTGACCTTTTGGCAGTAAGGTTTCCATGTGCAGCCACGTCCAATGATAAACAAAAAAAATTGCTTCGTGTGCTTCGTTAATTCTTGGATCGAAATAAGTGCTCATAAGGTCAGAAACAGATTTTCTATTGTAGAATTAAACGACGGAGGTTTTATCAATATACACTTTTAGATTATTATTACTTAGCTATTTTATAATAGCATTAACGGCTTCATTAATTTTCTTATTTATTACGCATTTTATTTTCCGTAATAACCACCGCCATATCATCCGCAAACAGTGATTAGAAATGATTAGTAATATTTGGTAGGTCGTTAATATATGTACTTGTTACACTACCTTGCAGCACTCCTGCATTGTTGTTGTTGCTCCTAATGTTAGACTTACATAATATTTCTTCTTTATTTGGATTTATTTCGGTAAACGTTGTATATTTAGTCCTATTTGATAGATAACTTTGCAGCCACTTCTATGCCAGGCCGCGACAGCCGTACATTTCACATTTAGTGAGCAGAATATCGTGGTCAACAAAGTCGTAAGCTTTGCTCATATCGAAAAACACAGTGCAGGTTCATGTATGTTTATCAACATTTTCTGTATTTTTTTTACAGCAGTTTATTAAAAAGTGGCTGAAGGTGTCGTATGCCTTTTTAACCCCCGACGCAAAAACGACGGGGTGTTATAAGTTTGACGTGTATTTGTGTGTGTGTGTGTGTGTGTGTGTGTCTGTGGCATCGTAGCTCCCGAACAGATGAACCGATTTTAATTTTGTTTTTTTTTTGTTTGAAAGGTGAATTTTTCGGAGTGTTCTTAGCTATGTTTGATGAAAATCGGTCCAAGATGGCCGTCGCCACGAAATGGCGGAATACATATTTTTTCACAACTCCCTCAATATGGGTATCAAATGAAAGGGCTTGACTAGTAGAATACTATACACTATGATAAATTTCAAATCCAAGATGGCCACCACCACAAAATGGCAAATTACATTTTTTTTCACAACTCCCTCTATATGGGTATCAAATGAAAGGGCTTGACTAGTAGAATACTATACACTATGACAAATTTCAAATCCAAGATGGCCACTACCACAAAATGTCGAAATACAAAAAACCTGATTAAATACCAAATTACCTGAATCTTAAAACGCAAGAAAATAAAAGAAATGAAATAACAAGGAGTCCCTACAAAAAGCATGAAATAAAAATTAAATTAAAAATTTTAAAAACCCGCGACAACCGCGGGGGTTTTTTTAATTTTTAATTTAATTTTTTGGAATCCATTTAGTTCGGTTATCAGTATTTGGTATATTCCCAGTCACCCCCACATGCATTGCCACAAGGTGTTCAGTAGTTTTTCAGGGTTCAGTAGTTTTGGCGTGAAATAGTAACAAACATCCATCCATACAAACTAACGCATTTATAATATTAGTACGATACTTTATTATCTGTGTTACGAATTTACACCAAGTTTTTATGATTAAAAGCAACTACGATGAAGAAAATTTTGTTTGTGTGTTCCTAATAATATCACTTATCTACTAATAAAACCACATTGGAAAAGTCTGACTGCCAACCCGCACATCGTGGCCGTAAGACGGACAACGATGACGGGGGTTGGCGATCCCGGCGATCCACGCCGCAGTGTACAGCGATTTGACGTGGGGGCAATAACTTGGTATATTCCCGATTGCCACCCTGGTAGCAATCTATGTGGGGCGACTGGAAATATACCCGTGAAAGTGCCCTGAGAGAATGACATATTAATAAGATTAATATTGGAGTAGTCGAAGTTGCAGTGTACCTATTTTAAGATATGTGTCGGGATCTCATCATATCCGACAGAAGAAGTACTGTTTGATGGAGTGTATAGTTGTATCACTAACTGCTTATATGAAGAAGTTGGCGTTGAGTAGTGAAATTAAATGATGATGTCCCATCGTAGATGTTATTATTAACCGCGTTTGCAATGTCATTAGTAATCGGCAAAATCATTTTATAAAATTTTATTTTTGTAAGTAATAAATTTTTTATCAACACTTATTTGAATTTGTCAGTGTATTTTTTTATTAATGTAAGATGCTTTACAAATGTTTTTTGATTTTATACGTAATATATTTTACATTGAATAGATTTTGTGCTGCAAAGATAATTTTGTTAAAATTGTTTATTGTAGGTATTTTCTGTAATTAGTTTTATAACCTGATGTAAGGTGGATTCGGGTAATTACGAGTACGAAAGGATTTTTGAAGAGTTGGCGGCATGTTTATATTTTAACTAACACTCAGAATTGCTGGAGCTAATGGTCCCAATTTACGTCGCTTTATTTACTTGAATAGACAGCCTAAAGCTCTATTTCAAAAACTTTTATAAATATCATTGATATTTATAGATACAAGTGTTTAAAAATCCTAATTATTTTTACTTTGTGCCAGTACAATTCCGAAGTATGTTCGGGTAATTCTGAATGACAGTTAAAAGTGGGTTTTATTTAGTTTGTGTATAGAAAACATATTTCTTTTTCGTTCAGATTTACCCTCAATGAAATATTTCTCGATTTTGACCTCTCAGTAGCCTAAACATAAATATGCGAAATTTGTATTTCGGAATTATACAAGTTGTCTACGGTAGTCAAACTTTTAGTAAGTAGGTAAACCATTTGTACAAGTATAAAGAAGAATGAAATAAAAGTAAAACTTAAAAATAATAAAGTTTAATCAGAATGAAATGATAATGGAATCATTAACATTCAACTTAAAATATACAAAAGTAAGAGATACATTCACGTAAGCAAAATAAAATACTATTTATGATATTCATAGCAGACTTAAGTAATTTTTAAGCTTAAAAATACGATATTCCACTTTAAATAAAAAAAGAGGATTTTGTATAATTTAAAGTGAAATACCTATCGTATTATACGATCCATCGTTAACTTCTCGAACTGCATTAGTTATATCTTCTTGTGTGTACCGGGGTGTTTTCTTTTTATGTATTTATTAGGCTTGATCCTGAAACAAAATTTATGTTAATTTATCTTTTTATTTAAAAGTTATGCGTGGCCAAACAAAAAAATATACCTACCTATGAATTGTAAACCTCCTCCTTTTTTTCGTCGGTTAAAAAAACAATTGAAAAAAGAAATTGCCTATCACATCAAATAAATCCTTTCATTTAACAAGTAGACAGCTTAAAATACGTTAGTGCACATTGAAAAATTGTAACTGAAAAGCCAATTAAAAACAAAAAATTAAACTATTCATAAAAAAGGAACTTATAGATTGAGAATCACTGACCATTTCTTTGTAAAATCAATGTCGGGCAATTCCGAATGGTTTATGATTCAGAATTACCCGAGTGGACTAATTCTGATAAAAACAAAAACCTTGAGCTAGGGTGTCCTAAATCTATTCAACAGTGCACTAAAACGAAAATCTATCGAATTAAATAACACCCAGTTAAATAACTTACCAGATTTCTTAATTATAGATCTTCGGGTAAATCCGATAAACCAAAAAAGTGCGCGAAATATCACTCGTTCAGAAAAATGTCGTTAAAACACCAAAATTCGCTCACAGCTTGAGCCAACTGAAGCGCCCGGGTGGATTAAGATGGCTGCTAGGTGAATGATGCTAGAGCAAAAAATATTGCCGCGATTTCGAGAAATTTGTAATTATTGGAATATCCCGATTTTCGGAGTTAGCCGAATGCACCTTATTGAATTTATAATACCTAAATCGCAAGGTTCGCTCTGTGTACTTGTACTATTTGTAGTACTTGTAGTTTGTACTGTACCCCTCCCCTCCTGACCTATACGTGCCCGTATTTACAAAAAAGATTCGCTGCTTGTTGCCACATTAACTACGTAATGAACGCTATCAGTGCGGTGACAGCGAGCCTCGAGATTATGCGGAGGGAAACGATGCCAACGAACGACATCACGCAAGTGGGGTCAGTTGCGAGAGGCGCGGGCGGCGGAGCGCTTGCGCAACACAGCTCCGTGCGCCGCCGAAGCACCAGCGCTTCTTTGTTTACTTCGTGTTTGTGTCTCGAACTCGGCGCACTACTCACTAGTCGCGAGATGCATCTCCTCGGCTCCGGAAGCAGTCTGTACGTGCCGCAATGCATCACTTGTGAGGTTTTGTAGACAAGTGCTGGTGTGTGTTTGCGATATGGAGTGGTTTAAGGGCCTGGCGGGGCGGGTACGGCGGGAGCCCGCGGGCGAGGAGGACGAAGCGGCGCCGGCGACGGGTGCGCCGCTGCTGGAGACGGCACAGGAGCGGCGCGAGCGCTGGCGCAGCATCTACGTCATCTACTTCACCATGTTCCAGATGTCGCTGGGGTTCAGCATCGTGTTGACCGGCGTGTGGCCCTACCTCGACAAGGTGAGCTGCGCCGCACATGCCTCACCACGTTAGTGAGACAACCCGTCAAGGTGTTCAACTAGCCGATGTCGTTCACTCGGGGAAAGTGTGTGAGGTCACTATGTACCTACACACTACGCCTGGGTTAGACCAAATCGGGCCCATTCTACGTAATATGAGTTTGTTGGAAGTGAATTAAACGTTTGGTGCCGTTCTATAGTTGACCAGTGTCCACTTAGGTAGGTATGCCCACGTACACTGATGCTAGATAAGCCCCTAGATATAGAAAAAATGGGTTTTCTTAAACCCAAAGTAGGCGTCGAATTTTGTTTGAGATTAAAAATATACTGTTTCGATACAGAATATAATAACAATCCTAAACGTTTTTAACTAGGTATCAGGACGTTAAATATTTCCCGTGCCTTGCACTAACTTATTAATTACACCGAGTCATTGTTGACTTCAAAAAATTCAGATTATTTTGGTCGACTTTGGCACAGAATAACTAATACTTTGGTAACAATAGCGTAGATAGTAACAGGTAAAGTCGTTTCCAAGACACGGTAAATACCTACCTGCCTAAAGTAATACGCTGCTTGTGTTAAGTTAAAATAAATAAAGTAATATCTGTGTATACAATTAAATAGACCTTAATGATGTGAATTCATTTGCAAGTATTTTGGTTTTGGAGAGTTGCTTGCTGGAAACCTATCTTTAAATAGGTAAATCTCACTAAATACCTAGGTAGGTACCTACTCTTTGTTTTTTTTTGCATGAATTATATAATTATAATAATATTCTTAACAGTGGTAATGGTAACCTTGGCCATATAACATTTATCGGGTGTAAATAAGACTTAGCGAAGCCGAGAATCACTTGTCCATTCCGTCATTTCGGAACCTTCAGGTTGCGGAGATATTGAAGGGATTCAAATGTATAACTTAGAGCTTCTGCGACTTCGCGTGAAATTTCTTGTTCCGCCGACCCACCCCGTCGCATCGCATCATCTGACCGCGCAGTTTTCTATTTGCTACGCTCCTAAGGGTCATAGCGTGATGTTTAATAGTCTACCTCAAGAATTGGGCTATCAAATGCAAAAAGAATTTTTCAAATCCGACTGGTAGTTTCAGAGATACTCGCTACCCCTACATACAAACAAACATGTTTTACCTGTTAATAATACTAGTATAGATATATGAATACCCCCACCACCCTACCAGTCCCACGACTCCAGTACCGTGAGGTAGGTAGGTACATGCATCCATAAGCACTATCTTTTGAGTGCGTTACATTGCGCGCTACCGTAAACAGCGAATTATTTTAACATTGATGTACAGCATGCTTAGACGGCGGCCTCGTGATGGGTCTTTTTACACTCAGTATCACATGTCTATGTGCTAGCTGCGAGCGTTGAGCTCAAAACTGTTGGAGGAGTTTGTTTTTTCTGCCCGCGACTTCGTTCGCATGGAAGGCGTACGACACCACAACATACTATGTAGGTATATAAAATAACAGCCACATTTTTATAGAACTTCCCTGTATTCTGTGTTTGTAGTTTAGGCCTCATCAGCCAAAATGTACAAAGAGTCAGGACGCTCGTCGCTCGTTCTGATGTCGTCACTCGTCACAAGCAGCCGTGTGTGTCACTAGCAATTTGCCATTGCTTGCGAAGTTTTTCGTTTTTAGTGAATTAATTTCGTTTTTAGAGAAAGTTGGAGTCTCATTTCCTACGAAATGTACGGGAAAAGTTTTTGTGATTTCGGATTCTTCTATTTCTAGTAGGTACTCAAACCTCAGTTGGTTTTTTAATGAGTTTTTTGATGCATATATGAAACTAAATATGGATAGATTGGCATCAAAAAAAGTTTTGTGAAAATAGCCCATTGTCCTGCTGTCTGTACTTACTGGTTTTTCAAAATCAAAATCAGAATGTCTCAAAAAGTGAACAGTCTGCTAAGACCGTTTTCCTGTAGTTACAACGGTTAAGGTACCTTTTTTTTTACCCCTGTCGGAATGACAGTATACCAGTATACCCACTTAAACTCAGCGGTGTTCCCACATCGCCGTGATAAGAGGGCCAGGGGAAAGCGGCATAGCCTTTATTTCCACAGTCCTCCCGGCGCATGCCCGCCTAGCTGGTATGGCGGGCCCCGCATGCCCCCCAAGTTGGGGGGGCATGCGGAGTTCCCAGACCACCGAGGGGGACGGTTAAGGTACCTGCCTTAACCGCTTACTTACTGCGCTATCTCAAAAATCCACCCTGTATATGTGTAATTACAAAATATTAACATTACCTTGATTGTACATACATATTTGAAGTAGCTGTGTTTGGAATCGATTTAGACGACTATCAGATGTAGTACCGCGCAATAGCCGTGATAATAGTGTGCTATGTCTGGAGCCAGCCAAGACAGCACTTATGCGCAAAAGTGTCTACTGCATGGCGCCAGTCATTTATGACAAATTGCCGAAGACATGGAAAGAGCTTCCGCTATCATTATTTAAAAAGAGACTCTGAAGCTTTTTAGTGGCGAAAGCATATTATACTAGTAAGGAGTTCCTAACTGAGAAAGAGTTTTTAAACTAGTGCATAATCATGATGTATAATTAATTAATATTAGGGGTTAAAGTATGAAATTGCCGATTCCTACTGAAAAATTGAAATTCGTTTTTTTTTTTAATTTAACATATTTATTTAATCAACATAATTACCATTATTATCTATACATTGCTGCCATCTAATAGGAAGGTCATTTATGCCTTTGCGATAGAACTCTCGTGATCTAGATTCGACAAACTGTGTGAAAGCATTTTGTACTGCCTCCTGAGAAGAAAACTTTTTATCACGTAGAAAATTGTCCAAATCACGAAAAAAATGGTAGTCCGTTGGAGCAAGGTCTGGCGAATACGGAGGGTGACGAATGGTTTCTAATTGCAGTTCCTGTAGAGTTAAAACGGTTTCTCGTGCTGTATGAGGTCTCGCGTTATCATGGAACAATAATGGTGAAGATCGATTCATGAGTCGGGGCTGTTTCACTGCTAGTTTTGCTATCATTGTTCGGAGTTCGGCACAGTAGACATCTGCCGTTATTGCTTGACGAGATCGGAGAAAGCTATAGTGAATAACACCATGCTGAGACCACCAAACAGTTACCATTACCTTTTTATTGGTAAGCTTTGTTTTAGGACACTGTTGCGGCGTTTGACCTGGGGTCAGCCATTGCATTTTTCGCTTACGGTTATCGTAAAGAATCCACTTTTCATCACATGTCGTTCACATGTCGTCATGTGGTTCATGTCCATGTTTCATTCGATCCAATATTCCTTCATTTCTGTATCGATTCAACAAGGCAACACAAGTTTCAACACGCGTTTCTTTCTGCAGATCAGTCAAATCATGAGGCACCCATTTCTCATATTTTTTTATTTTATTGATTAAACGCAAATGAGTCAATATTGTTGGTAAGGTAACGTTAAACCATGCCGCTAATTCCTGGGTAGTTTGGCTCGGATCGGCTTAGTACGGAAGCGTAGGCAGGGTCCGTCGTACCTGACGGACCCTGCCTACGCTTCCGTACTCCGTCCTCCGTGAAGGGCTCCTATTTCTATTGGGCCGCACCTCAACCGAGGGCCGCCTCACCTGGCGGGCTGACAGCGTCCCCGCCGTGCCTCTCTCTCCTGCTGCCGTGCTGCGTCCTGCCCTGCTGCGTGGGCCCTCCTACGGGTGTCCTCCGTGCCGCACACGCACCAGCACCTGTCTCGCGTCTGCCTCCCTCCAACTGGATCTCCTCCTCAGCCCACTCAGCCCACCTATCACGCATCGTCATCCATACATCCCACCTCCACATACTACACACCACTCTTCAGTCCATCTCCATCTTTTAATTTCTTATAAATATATCTTTAATGGTTTTTTGACCTCCCTTTCTTTACTTTTAACTACCTTTGTCTTTATAGTCCAGCTTTTCTTGTCGCTACACGACATTTCTTACCCATATTTGCAAAATAAAATTATCTTTATCTAAACGTTGTTTACATTTTAACTTGTTTGAAACAAGAACTAGGAATAGCACTTTTTCTCACAAATGCACTCTCTACGGTAAAGTTTTCATAATTGATAAACACTACTTCATGTTCCTTCAACCAGTGTTCAGTTAAACATAACACCTGAACATCATAGTTCTCCATAAATAAACTTAATTCTAGCTCTTTGCCGGACAACCCTGCATATTTTGATGTACAACATTCAGCGGCTGACCCGTTGTCGCACCTAATAGTTGAAACTACAAGACGTGACAAAAGTAGTGTTAGTATCAGTACTAACAGTAATCGATGGTACATTACAAGTACCGGTGTCACTGTGTATATAATATGCTAAAAGATTAGCAATTTGTCTCCTACAACTAGGTGGCAAATACATAGTATAATTTGTCAGTTTGTAATCAGTAATGAATTAATTACAATCAAAATATAAAATAGCGTCAGTTTGACGACAAGTTCTATTATAAATGAACATATTTAAATTATAAATATGCAAATTTTTTGTGGTGACCTCCCGGTAGTCGACGCAGTGGTGACATACCGGGCGTCTGGTTCCGTGTTTATTCGACACAGTTACTTCCTGAAGCAACCATGCCCCGAAAGCACCTGCGTCGCCCGAAATGTCAGGGAGCCGTGCGTTCTTCCGAGCCAGTCCGCCAGAATCGGTTGGATCGCCTCAATGGTGATGAGGCCAGCGGTAGGGCGTGAGAGCCTGATCATAGTTCTAACCTAAACTAACCCATTTGGTCGGGGTGGCCTCGCTTGCTTACTGCGATCAATTCGGCTCTTGCATGGTTGATGACAGTTACAACCTACTCTATGAACTGCCGAACTATTTACCTAACCTATGAACTGCCCATTCGAACTATTTACCTAACTGCCCATTCGAACATTTTTACTGGTTATTCAAATGTTACACTACTTGAGTATTTGTTATACTGACATTGGAGGATTAAATAACCGACCAATTTTCTTTTGAATCGTTTTATTTTATTGTTCATGTTTTTAAACAACGACCACCGAAAAATAAAATAACTGCCCGTTATTTTTTTCAACTGAATAATAATAATAACCGAAGTTAAAATAACAGTTGTAAAAATGATTATTCACCTTATTATATAAATGGCCTAAGTATCAGCCAGCCAGTTCATTAAATGTTGTATTAGACGCATTGGCTAAATATCATTCAGGCTGCTAGTTGACGTTATTTGGGTTCAAAGATTAAACACAGAATGTAATTATAACGACTTGGAATATTATTAAGGCGTTCTGTCAATCGTTTTACACGAGTGGCCTGCATACACGCGCCGAGCCTACAACGTCCTGCGTGTTCAATCAATTTAATAATGCTTTTAGGATGCTGTTGGGACTGCCATGGCGTTGTAGCGCTTCAGGAATGTTCGCGGAGGCTCGCACAGATGGCTTCCATGCCATCATGCGAAAGAAAGCGGCCGCCATGCTACACCGCTTGCATGGTAGTAACAACAGAATCCTGAAAATGATAGCTGCCAGACCGGACTGTCCCTTTCAAGGACACTGGGTGGGGACAGTCATAGGTTTAAATAAATAATTATAATAATTTTTGTGAAAACTAACAATACTAACCTACTTATTTAAGCACCATTGTTACTAACACCAAAATACTAACATATTTATGGACCTTATAATAGTCTGAAATAAAGTTTTATTATTATTATTATTATTAAAAGACCGTCTCAGACATCGACTACATGGTCTTCATAATGATCTGACCAAGATTATGTCTGGACTTTAAAAGAGACTGCGATTTCTGAGTATGTTTCAGCCTTTCTTCTCAGACTAGTCAGATAGGAAACGCTGACCTCATCTAGTTTTGAAATATGATTGACGTGTAAAAGTGTTTGTACAAACCTGCTTACAAAATAAAATCATTTATCATTTAACGGCGCTGTTTAGTTAGAAGGCTAGGCAGTTAACTAAATGGCTGATTAAACCAGTTCGTGGTGACATATAAATATATAACGAAGTTAAAAGAAAAACTATCACAGCTAAGCAGGCTTTACAAATTTACGAGCAACGACAGTCGACCAAATTACATTTGCAGTTGCAATGTATGGGAGAACATGATTTTCAACTACAATGTTTAGTTTGTTCTGGGGATAAATTCATTCCAACAACGGAAACCTTCATTGTGCGTGGTCTGACACGCACTTGGCCGGTTTTTTTGCTATATTTGCCTGAAATGCGTTTAAAGTTCAAGTAAAATCCAACCTTTGTTCAAGGCATACGATTCTATCAATGACTATTTAAACGATAAGCATTGATCTCTCTGATTACCTCAAGACAGTGTTTGTGTTCTTTCTCCAGAATTAGCTTACCTACTGACAGGTTATATGAGTTCATGTAATTGTTTATTTTATTTTACCTTTTATGTCAATTCAGTTTAATTTGGATTCAATTCATTATTGACATAATCTACTCATTTCAATGTTTTTAGGGTTCCGTACCAAAATGTTAAAATGGAACCCTTATGGTGCGCTGTCCGTCTGTCAAATCTGCTGGAAATCTTCATATTAACTTAAAATTTGCAATAGTTTTAGATTACGTTTGCCCAACTATTTTCATCAAAATAAGGAAGAATAAAAAAAAAATTATGAGTTGTATTGCAATATGTGGTTAGCTTGCGATCTCGACAATAGGATCATATTATTCTTGCCTGAGCAACCGGCAGAAAGTTCGTCATGCTTCCTTAGATGTCAGTGCTAGCGGTAGCGTCGGGGGTCGGATTGCCTCCTTCCCTCAAATATGGCGAGGGGGGTGATGGCTGATCTTTGTGTTATGCTCGTGAGCGGGTGGTGGTTATTGTGACTGATCGTCTTGCTGGTCATAGTTTTGTTATTTTCATTAGTAATTGACTGTTTATTTATTTTATTTCGATGGTCCTAGTTTATCATTTGTGACTTCGAGTGACAGCTGTGTGAACATAACCCAGCATTGCATATATATGTAAGCTGTCGCGCCCTTTATGCCTGGAGGCTTTTATTTAGTTAGTAAGTTTTGTTTATATTTTTAATTTTAGTTTTTTGCATGAATAAATACTTATAGTTTCTATTGTTTTTGTTGGTACTCGTATATTGGCTTGGCTCGCTGACATATGGCAAATAATTTAATTGAATGATCTGTATCTCGTAATGTTAGTTACTTTGCATGTCTACCTACTGTTGTATAGAATCAAGTTGTTCTAACTGAACAGACAGCTGTGCTGCTGGGGCGTTTGTTGCGCCAGTTGTTCTGCCCAGCGAAAGCTCTAGGAAGTGGTGAAGGGCGGGCGTGCCGGGGGACTGTCTTATGTAATTTTGTCGTTCGAAAAGTGCTGATTCTAATCCTGAATGCCGGTAGTACGTACGTGAAGGTCGACAAGATACCTACCAGCATTTTAATGGAATTGTTAGTTTCTACGCTACTGCCACTGCTCAACAGCTTGCCACAAGCTGTACAGCTGTACTATATCAGTACCTACCTGTAGTTAGTTACTACAGGTAGGTACTGATATAGTACAGCGGTAGGTACTGAGATTCAGTACCTACCTTAATTTTTACTCATTTATATGGAGGGTGGCTCCATCCCAAAATCCCATATCCCATACCCTAGGCGTGGGTACAGCCCACACGTAGGAAGTCGACTGAAGAAGTTGTTCAGTCAGACAGTTCAGTCAGTTGGTATAATATAATATAAACTTGCATAGGTAATTCACATGAATCGTTGAGCCAGTGCCTTCTATTCTATGCAGAAACTCTTGCTCAATCCGCCAGGCGTCTAGTCTAGTCATAAGGCCAAAGCAATTAAAAAGAGATTGTAATCTATATTGTGATCAACTTTATCAAACTAGTTATATTACCATGATATGCGTAATATAATAAATTATGTACTAAGTTTAACAAACGTAACAAGGCGCAATTGTGAAAATGTTTCAACAAGTAGCCTTGTTTTTTAATTGATAGCGAGTGAGTGAGTCATTGGTAGCTGTGATTATAATGTTATCGCTCGTGTTGCCGGCCGTCACCGTCGCCGTCACCGTCACCGAGTTAGCCGAGTGGAACATACAGCATGTCGGCACAGTGCGACGCGCGACGCGCGACTCGCGGTGACCCGAACATAATAAATAAAACGTTAGAGATCGAGAAAGCGAGAGTGTTCGTGACGAGCGAGCAGTCGACAACTCGACACGGTGCGCGGTGCCACCGCAGAGTACGGTGCCACCGTGCCACACCGTGCCACACCGTGCCACACCGTGCCACGGTCACGGACAGTCGCGACAGAACGCACGCGCATCAAGAGTTCAACACATCGTGTACCGGACACCGATTTACATAATGTAGTCAGAGGACTCAGAGGAACATCACCCGCGCCGCTCACTTGCTATACACATTCAGATTATACCTATCGGTATCTTTATTTGCGCTAACAGAGGACACCAGAGCCATTGTCTTAAGTTTCTCATTATACCTACTTATTTACACATGCTTATACAAGAATGCGATAACATTGCAGTTGAGCTGTTGAGAGTGCTGCAGTGACGAGATGGTGCGAGTGCGACAGCGGCCGACCAGCGCGGCCGCGTGCGGTGGATGGCATTCTTTGACTCTGTGATGCATGCTCGACGTCGTGTGAAGGCTAAAAATAGTCGTTATTGAGAGGCACGAGGTCGGCGCGCCGTCCGTCGCCCGGCGAAGGGCGCCGCCACACAGACCGCAGTGCGCACCACTCGATGACGCTCAGTGTGTTGCTTGAGTACGCAATCCTAGAACTATTTCATTCATAATTATATACGTACAGTCGTTTATAGTCCATAACGCATACACCTGAAATAAACTTGAGCTATGACCAGTAGGCGCAGCTAAGGACGCGGTACAAAATGCAGATGCTCTCATTGATATGACCAACGGGAACGATAAAGATGTTTAATACGCCAAACTAGGTACAAACTAGCAAATAAACTAAACATTTCAATTGAATCATACATCGGCAGAACTCAAAACTATCGCTTGATCATTTTATAATTATTATATTGAATTGAATCGCCCTTTGTTTATAATACGTAAACAAAATAAGTCATGTCAAATGATTCACTTCTCGATAAAGACTTTGTTCTACATACTGTGAGAATTTGTACCTTGAGCCAATCAAATAGTGTCACCCGTGAAATAAATAAAACTGGTGTGTCAATTCACATGTGACTCAGGCTGGCTGGACAAATCTTCGAAATAGCTCGCATTTACTAGTTAAATGCGAGCTATTTCGAAGATTTGTGTAAAGTGCCCTATTGACCTAGGTCAATAGGGCACTTTATGTGACGGCTCAACACCCTTATTTCAGAATTTGTAATAATAATAATGGGAGCCAGACCAAGAGAGATACAGAAACCCGCAGGGCAGCATGTGGCGAGCAGTTGGGCAGTAGCGACCCCACGGACCCTATCTCCCGGGAGAAAAATCTTGTTCCTCACCTCTGGCTTGCCTTTATTGGCCGGCTGAAGTGAACAATGACGAGGAACAGAGATCTTCCGGGCTCTGGGATTGTTATAAAAAGCCGTGGAATACCTCTCCACTCCTCATAAGCACCTCAGGATATGTTGTCCCCTTGTTGCTACGTCACTATGTGCTAGAGACAGTTTTCGGGGGCCCATTATTGAGTGTGCAAGTCACCCCCTGCCATTTTATCCGTGTACATATAAAACATTGATCAAGCAGGGGTCATAGTTCCTCCATAGTTATTGGTAACCAGTCCACTTTAGCCACCCAAACACATAGTCCAAATTTGATTTTTTCGTCCTACATTAAGCGGGGGTTATCCTTGGGTGCACTTGCATAGTGCATACAGGGATAATCGTCGGGTGGTGCCACATTTCAATGAAATTTCCTAAGGGGCGTCTGCGAGTTGGCTTCGGCCCCTCGTACGCCTTCCAAAGGACCGGGACCCCGTGGTCCCGAGATTTATTAAAATATAAATAATAATAATAAGCTAGCAACACCAACGTCAACGTCAACGTCTCTTTTGTCATCTGTTCACAATTTTCTAATATATAATTTTTAGAAGCAGTTTTTATATTTATATATCCGTAAAACCATATCAGGCAAAACATAATTTTATATAGATACAATGAACACAAACAAAAACTTGCATCAAAAACTGCCGATCCGGAGGTGACATCTGTCATGTCACTTCCGATAAAAACGTGAAAAATGAAAAGATGAAGATGTTGACGAGATCAGCAGCTCGCCGTGTACGCCTACCACCTCCGGAGTCAAACTGAACAACCAAATCGTCTCGACTCTGGCACAAACCGCGGCACAAGCGTCAACTATTGATGCCATCCCGCAGCGGTCCAATCGTGTTGAAGAAGATGTGATAGGATTGACACAGTAAGTAGCCAGTGCAACGTCCGACTGGGGAGCGCACTGGAAGATGCGTTTCGCGAGTATAGGTCCACTCCGACCGAACTTAGACCCCGAATACCACGGCTACCTATGCACAAAAAAAATAGGGCGCTGGTGTGTGCCTTGGACTCGCAGCTCAAGAATTTCTTCGAGAGCAGCGAGGATCTCGTTGATACACACTCGATCTTGTATTGCGCGGCTGTGGCGGCATGTCGTTTAGCTAACGTCAGGTTTCCAAATTGTGACGCAGCTACTCGACCAAAACCAGCCGTACCAGCCTGGCGATACAGGATCGAGCGTCGTATCGATGGGGCCAGGGTACTCATCGGTAAACTATACTGCTTCAGGGAGGGCAATACACGACCACGAGTGATGCGCTTTGTAACAGGCATTTTCGGGGACTGGAATCAGGCATCGGGAATACATGTCCAATGTCACAGAGCGCATCGACTTCCTGAAGCAGAAAGTTTGTGCATGGGCGAGTCGTATTCGGCGGTATAAGCGGCGGGTTGATCGGTACACGCAGAATCACATGTTCCGGAGCGATGAGAGGTGGGTATATAGAACTTGGGAGCGACCTGAACAAAACGTGACGGACGTGTGCCGCCCGGATGATGCCACCACGAGTGCATTCTGGCGCAGCATCTGGTCGGTGCCCGTCTGTCACGCTGAGGGTGGCTGGATGCGCGATATCGAGCGAGTGTGTGGAACTATACCAGAAATGGAACCAGTCATAATTACACCATTAGACGTAGCCAAAGCAGTCCGTCCGTTACCGAATTGGAAATCACCGGGACCGGACGGACTGCATAATTTTTGGTTAAAATGGCTAATTAGTTCACACACTTGCCTGGCATCTCAGTTCCAGTCATCCTTAGAGTCTGGGTCACTACCACAGTTTCTAACAACAGGCGTTACCCACCTGCTCCATAAGTCAGGTAGTCCCGCGGAACCCAAGAATTATAGACCGATCACGTGTTTGTCGACGGTTTATAAACTTCTTACATCCATTTTGAGAGCGAAAATTAACACACACATTGACAGTAACTCGATTACGTCTGCCTCTCAAAATTGATGTAGGAATGGGTCCCGCGGTACTAAGGAGCTACTCCTCATAGACATGGCCATTAGCCAACAGGTTCGCTGATCCGGCAAGGATATGTCGACATGCTAGATAGATTATAAGAAGGCCTACGACTCGGTGCCACATACATGGCTCATGTGGGTGCTGGAGTTGTACAAGACAGATTCAACTCTACGCACCTTCCTTGAGTCGTGTATGAGGCAGTGAAAGACGGTCCTTCGCTATCCAGGGTGTCGATAGATCCAGGGGAATGATGAGCCTGTATGGATTAAGCGGGGAATATTTCAGGGCGACAGTTTGAGTCCACTTTGGTTCTGCTTAGCCCTGAATCCTCTAACCACACTGCTGGAGGACTCAGGTCTAAGGTACCGGTTGAAGAGAGGTGGTCAGGTCATATCTCACCTCCTCTACATGGATGATTTGAAACTCTTTGCTCCTAACAAATTGCATCTGATGGAGCTACTGAAGGTAACTGAAACTTTCAGTAGTGCCATCTGGATGGAATTTGGTGTGGACAAATGTGCAGTCATGCATGTAAAGGGGGGGGGGGGGGAGATTATGGAATCCGAGGGAATTCCACTTTCGGATTCCATACACCTTAGATCCCTCACCTTGCCGCCTGAAGAAGGTATTAATTAGTCTTCTTTCAGGCGGAAATTAGGTGCGCGCCTTCAATGGTTGGGTCATGCCGGTTTTGATGTACTTTCGGCATACTCAAATGGACTCAGACTGAACTCGATGTCCTAGATAGAAGGGTCCGTACTCTGCTGACCGCAAACCGGATGCATCACCCACGATCATCGGTGATGAGACTGTATATCCCGCGGAAGTGTGGGGGTCGAGGATTTTTAAATGCGAAGACCCTCCACAACCGCGAGGTGTGCAGTCTCAGGGTATATTTTTTAAAAGCCGAAGTGGGTATGCACCGTGATGTGGTCGCAATGGACAAGGGGCTCACCCCGCTCTCCATGGCGAAAGAGAACTGGCGCAAACCTGTAGTACTTACTACCGATGACCGCAAGAAGGTATGGCAGAGCAAGGAGCTTCACGGGCGCTTTTGTCGGGCTCTTCATGAGCCCGGTGTAGATTTCTTAGCGTCCGTATCCTGGCTGCGTTTCAGTGACTTCTTCGGGGAAACTGAAGGTTTTGTCTGTGCAATTATGGACGAAGTTATCTTGACGAATAACTACCGGAGACATATTATGAAGGACGGGACGGCTGACGTGTGTCGGGCATGCCACCGTCCGGCTGAGTCCATCAGACATATTATCTCTGGTTGTTCTCGTCTGGCTAACAGCGAGTACTTGCACAGGCATAACCAAGTAGCCAGGATTATTCACTTGCTTTGAAATATAAACTTGTCGACTCTGAGGTACCATATTACAAGTATGTGCCCGACCCAGCTCTCGAAAATGACCATGTCACGTTGTACTGGGATCGGTCTATCATCACTGACAGGACTGTTGTCGCCAACAAACCTGATATAGTGGTGATAGATCGATTAGTGCGCCACGCAATGATTATTGATGTTACCATTCCACATGACGGGAACCTCGTGAAAACTGAGAAAGATAAACAAATCAAATATCTTGACTTAGCACACGAGGTTATTGACATGTGGAATGTGAGCTCGACTGTCATTGTGCCGACTGTCGTATCGGCCAATGGCCTGATGGCCGAAAGCCTCGATCAACATCTATCGAGGCTCTCGTTAGGCGGTTGGATCAAGGGCCTGATTCAGAAGGCAGTACTCCTCGATACGGCTCGCATTGTGAAGAGGTTTCTATCTCTGGAGCCCTAACCTAAACCTAAAATATAATAAAATAAGACAATTAAATGAATAAACGACATAATAATAAAAACTTTATTTCAGACTATAAGGTCCATAAATATGTTAGTATTTTGGTGTTAGTAACAATGGTGCTTAAATAAGTATTATATATGTATATTATATATTATTATACACTTCGCGCAGTCTACGACGATGTTGTGTCTTCGAAGTATGCATTCCAGTGCCGTTTTGTGGGAATAAACTACTATAAAAAATAAGTAGGTTAGTATTGTTAGTTTTCACAAAAATAATTATAATTATTTATTTAGATCTATGACTGTCCCCACCCAGTGTCCTTGAAAGGGACAGTCCGGTCTGGCAGCTATCATTTTCAGGAGGCCGCTTTCTTTCGCATGATGGCATGGAAGCCATCTGTGCGAGCCTCCGCGAACATTCCTGAAGCGCTACAACGCCATGGCAGTCCCAACAGCATCCTAAAAGCATTATTAAATTGAACACGCAGGACGTTGTAGGCTCGGCGCGTGTATGATACCCACAGGCTACTCGTGTAAAACGATTGACAGAACGCCTTAAAATGGGTTATTTTGACGTCTGTAGTACAACGAGCGAACCTGCGGGCAATCATATTGCTCCTCACAGACAACGCCCTGCGCTCCCTCTCTATATCTAAGTCATCCCTTAGGTCGCTCGTGACAACGTGGCCAAGGTACCTAAAACTATCCACAATTCTAAGTGCGACACCGTTGAGACTTATGGGAGGAACAGGTAATGCTACAGAATCTTAGATAATCGATCGAAAACGTGTCCAGCCAGCTTGAAAAACCACTTTTCGCTGGTCTCTCAATCTCGGTAACGGAAGTGATTTTGACGACTTTTTGCATATCAACGGGCGTTACATAAATTTGTAACAGGCATCGAGCTAAAAGTTTTGTGATACGTACAGCGGTTTAGTAGAAAAATGCAAAAATCTGTGTCCAGCCAGCTTGAATTTACGAATATAACTTCTGGCTGGCACTTCCGAATCTCAATAACGGGAGCGTTTTCGAATATGGTTACTTTACTAACATTTATTGACGCAATATGTAACAGTAATAACGTTTAATTTATGGCATCACGTAAGGGTTTACGAGAAATCAATAAAAACTTTGAGGTCAAGCTGACTGGATACATGTATCTGCGCTGCCTGATGATCTACGGAGAAACTTTGCGTAGTTTCAAAGATACATACAACAACAATAACGGGGGTCTACAACTAAACAATAACGGGTAATCGTTCACTTAGAGCTGTGTACAAGTTGTGCAACTTATATCGTTATGTCTTGAGCAGATACTTGCTCTATTTTATGGAAACGCAACTGAAGTGTCATGGTTGTCATGTTCCAGCTGGAGCCGGGCGCTCAAAAGGAGGTGCTGGGGCTGGCGGTGGGCGCCAACCCGCTGGGCCAGCTGGTGTTCTCGCCGCTGCTGGGGCTGTGGGCCAACCGCGCGGGTTCCGCGCGGGCGCCGCTGCTGGCCACGTTGGCGTTGTTCGTGCTGGCCAGCGTGCTGTACGCCGAATTGCACCTCACGCGTCCCCACGCAAAGTACTGGATGGTGTTCGCGAGGTTCCTCGTCGGAGTCAGCTCAGGTGACCGATCTTCTTTCCTTTTTTATCTTTTAATGTTTACGTATTTAAATGTCCAAATCTCCGTCCTCACCCGTGTAAATTACCCTTAATTTTTAGTTAGTTCATCCAAATGTCACTATTGGTTGTATTGGTCCTTAATAAATGTGCATTAGATGACTGAATGACTAATGAGCAAGCGTATGCTCGCAGCGAACATAGCGGTGGCGCGCTCGTACCTGTCGTCAGCAACGCTGGTGAGCGAGCGCACGCGCGCCGTCGCCGTGGTATCGCTGGCGCAGGTGCTGGGCTTCGTGGTGGGACCTGCGCTGCAGGCGGCCGCTGCGCCGTTGGGGCCCGGCGGCCCCTACGCGCCGTCCGGGGACCTGTCCTCGCCGCTGCGCCTGGACATGTACACGGCCGCCGGCTGGATCAACGCCATGCTCGGTTTCATCAACTTCCTGCTGTTCCTGCCGTGGTGCTTCAAGGAGAGGAAGATCGCTGCCCGAGAAGCTATGATTGCGCAGGGCACGGATAGCGGTGCGTACTGCTTGTTGTTCTAGGTTCAGGGCGTCGACTAGTCATTCCAATAATGTCCATACTTCTAATAATACTAGCTTCTCAGCTTCTGGCTTCAGCCCGCGACTTCGTCCGCGTGCAACTCTTTGTTCCCCGAGTCACCCCGTCGCATCGCGTTGCCTGCCCGAGCGTTCTTCGTTTTCACTTAGAGTTCTTTCTGACTTTTTTCTTTTTGCTCGGTTACTAAGGGTCCTAGTGTGATGTTAAATAGCCTATAGCCTTTCTCAAGAAGTAGGCTATCAAATGCAAATAGTACATGACGATACGTGTGGCTTAAGTAGTCTATTATTGCACGACGTGTAGCGAGGGTGCTAAACGCCGTGCATTAATACTACTTGAGTCAGACGTTGTATACTATTGTATAGCACGTGTGACCTAAACCCACACTTAAGTCACGCTTTTATGTGTAAAAATGGACTACTTATGTCACAGAATAGTGACTTAAGTGCGGGCTGAGGGCACATAGTGCAATAAAATAATTGTTTAAATCCGATTCAAAAAACAAACGCTTCAGCATTATTATTCGAACTAGCTTCTGGCCGCCACTTCGTCCGCGTAAAGTGTCTTGTTCCCCGAGCCACCCATCACATCGCGTCGCCTGCCCACGCTATTACTTCGTCCGCGTGAAGTGTCTTGTCCCCCGAGCCACCCATCACATCGCGTCGCCTGCCCGCGCTATTACTTCGTCCGCGTGAAGTGTCTTGTCCCCCGAGCCACCCATCACATCGCGTCGCCTGCCCGCGCTATTACTTCGTCCGCGTGAAGTGTCTTGTCCCCCGAGCCACCCATCACATCGCGTCGCCTGCCCGCGCTATTACTTCGTCCGCGTGAAGTGTCTTGTCCCCGAGCCACCCATCACATCGCGTCGCCTGCCCGCGCTATTACTTCGTCCGCGTGAAGTGTCTTGTCCCCCGAGCCACCCATCACATCGCGTCGCCTGCCCGCGCTATTACTTCGTTTTCGTTTAACGTTATTTCAGAGTTTTTTTTCTTTTTGCTCGGCTTCTAAGGGTCGTAGCGTAATCAAGGGCGGATCCAGCTTTGGCGCCAGGGGGGGGGGGGGGGGTCACATAGTCGTGGTCAAGTCACAAGAAGTTATAATTTAATTTTGATAATAATAGATATAAGTAAAAAGTAGGTATTTTATTAATAAATGTAAGTACTGTACTCAAAATCAAAATCAAAAGTCATTTATTCCAATTAGGCTGAGAATCAACACCTTTTGAACGTCAAAATTACAAAAGACAGTCCCCCAAAAACGTCCTTCACCACTTCCTAGTGCTGTCGCTCGGAAGAAGTGGCGCAGCAACTCCCCAGAAGCACAGCTGTCTGTTCAGCTAAAAAAAATACTTGATTGTATACAATACTAGGTACCTAATTAACATTATAAGACCAGAACATAAAATTAAATTATTTGCCATGTTAGCTAGCCACGCCAATATACCAACAAATATAATAAAACTATACGTACTCAAGCTAAAAAAATATTAGTTAAAATTAAAATGTAAATAAAAAACTTACTACCCAAATAAAAGCCTCCAGGCAAAAAGGGCGTAACAGCTTAAATATTTATGCATTGCTGGGTTCAGTTCACAAAGCTGTCACTTGAAGTCACAAATGATAAACTAAGACCATCGAAGTAAAATAAATAAATAAGTTATATAACAATAACCTGTCAGTAAGCTAATTCTGGAGAAAGAACATAAACATTGTCTTGCGTTAAATTAGGGCGACCAACTATTCTTATCGTGTAAGTAGTCGTTGATGGAATAGTATGCCTTTGAACAAAGGTTGGATTTTACTTGAGCTTTAAAGGCATTTAAAGGCAAGTCTAGCAAAGAAGAGGGTATCTTGTTATAAAAGGTTATACCAAGCCCAACAAATGAGATATGAACCATATAAAGCCGGTGAAATGGGGCACGTAGTTTGTCCGTATTTCTAGTGTTAAAACTGTGAATATCACTGTTTTTAGTGTACAAGTGTAAATTTTGCCTAATATATAAGATGTTGGCAGAGATGAATTGTGATGCAACCGTGAGAACACCAATATCTTTTAAGAAAATCTCTTAGAGAAACTCTGGCACCTAGCTGGTAAATTGTTCGAACAGCTCGTTTTTGAAGGACAATTATATTTTGTATATCAGCGGCTTTGCCCCACAGCAGAACACCGTAGGACATAACGCTGTGAAAATAACTAAAATAGACTAAATGAGCTGTAACTGTTAACGTCAGTGTATGGTCTTACTTTCCTGACGCCGTAGGCAGCCGAACTGAGCCTTCCTGCTAGAATTCATATATGAGGTCCCCACTGAAGTTTGGCATCTACTGTTAGTCCTACAAAAATTGCCGAACCTACAGTTTCAAGCACCTCTTTATCTAAGACGATGTTGGGTCCTAGATTTTTAACATTCGGTAAGGCGAACTTTACACATTTCGTTTTTTGGCATTGAGAACTAGGTTATTTGACGTAAACTAATCTGTAACTATTGAGAGTGCACTGTTTACGTTGTCAAAATCTTGTCTATTCCTGTCTACTTTAAAAATAAGAGAGGTATCATCTGCAAACAGTAAATCATTGATGAGAAGAATAAAAATGGACCCAGTATTGAGCCTTGTGGAACACCTAACTGAACTGGTGGCCCGGAAGATTTCACACCATTAACATCTACACATTGGACCCTATTATGTAAATCAGAAATTATTACGTTGAGAGCTTCGTTTTGGACACCGTAATTACGTAACTTACGCAAAAACGTGTCATGGTGCACGCAATCAAAGGCTTCAGAGAGATCACAGAAAACTCCAATAGCATTTTTCAATTTCTCCCATGCGTCAAATAGGTGTGTCATCAGAGCAACACCCGCATCTGTAGTTGAACGACCTTTTGTAAAGCCATATTGCTCATTATGGAGGAGGCTATTTAAATTAAAATGTCTTAATAATAAAAATAAATCATTTTATTTCGGACAACTATAAGATCCATAAATTGTTAGTAAAACAGTTTTGCACTTAAAATACTATTGTTAGTAACTTAAAACTAAAGACGAATGAAAACGAAGATCAACTAAGGAACAAGTCTTCGCATAAATTGCCTTATTATGGCGGAGGAGATATCTTAGCAACTGCTTGAGTATTAACTTTTCAAATATTTTGCTAAATGCAGGTAAGATAGAAATAGGCCTGAAATTGCCAAGGTCATTGTTTTTACCTGATTTAAATAATGGTATGACTTTACTACTCTTCATGAGGTCAGGAAAAGTTCCTAAATCAACACATTTATTAAAAGTAACAGCTAGATAGGGAGCTACGATGCCTATTATATTACTTAGTTTGTTGGAGTTTAATGGAGATGCCCCATAACACCGGTGTTTTTAAACTTGCGGGGTTACATGTCCGAAACTAAATAAAGGACTACATTATATTACACTTAAAAATGCCTACCTATATTTAAATAACAAAATCAATTTTCATTTTACGTCTTCTCCCGAAACGCGTTAGCACTTCATCTACTTCAATGGGTACGTTTTTATGGACGTGGAGAAGTGCCAGTCCGGTTAGACGTTCTTCAACAATTGAAGCTCTTAGCCACGATTGAATTTTTCGTAACGTAGAGAAAGATCTTTCCACTGTCGCTACACTAACAGGTAGTGTAGCCATAATACATAAACATTTTCTTATATTAGGATACATCTCAATATTGCAATATTTAAAATAAGGTCAGAAATCGACTGCGGTATGTCCTGACTCCGCTGCCACTTTACCATCCACAGCCGATATTCGTTTACAACGACAGAAACTGGAGTATTATCTAGTAACAATGTATAATCGGTTGCTAGTTGTTTCACAGTTTCAATGTCTTGATTACTGTATTCGCTTTTTGGCATGAAAACGCTTAGCTGAAAGAAATTAAGTATTTCAGGAGACAGACGGTCCTATAGGTCACTTATTATTGAATCCAGAAGATGTATATGGCTCTGCGGAAATACTCTTCAGCAGATTGAGCAGGTTGGTTTTTGGCCCTATGTAAATATTTGTCTTGACACTATTCTGGGACATTAATTTCCTACATCTGGCTGCTCAGCTACTTATTTAGCTAAAGCGTCGAACAAAGTATTATATTAAATGAATTAAATATTGAAAGTACTTAAATAAAATCTATATTGTGACAAAAAATATATTAAAAACATTATGTTCAACAATTTTAATTAGTGGTCCACCTAGGTCCAAATTCAAATTCAAATTAATTTATTCATTTTGTGAACATAGGGTATAATTAATAATTATACAGATGTTATACAAAAAATGTTGATCCATGCTATGTCCCTCCAAAAGGCATACAAACTCTTGGACCCAGCCCAGGGGGGGGGGGGGGGTCATGACCCCCATGACCCCCCCCTGGATCCGCCCTTGAGCGTAATGTTAAATGTCAATAGTTGGGCTATTAAATGCAAAAATATTTTTTCAAATCTGACCGGCAATGCCAGTGATTAGCGCGTCCAAACCAACAAACTCTTCAGCCTTCATATTAGTATAGATAGATTATATTGTTGAGGAATTAAGTTTATATCGAATGGTTAATTGCAGAAAAAGAAGCCCTGAAAGCTCTGAAGCCGGACCTAGTGAGTAGCTGGACGCTGGTGGCGGCGTTTTTCGTGCTGGTGTTTAACTTCGTGCTGCTGGAGACGCTGGCCACGCTGCTGACCATGGACCAGTTCGCGTGGAGCAAGCGCGAGGCGCTGGAGTACATGGGCGCGCTCATGAGCGCCGGCGCCGTGCTCGCCTGTCTCACCTTCGCCGCCATCGGCCCACTCACCAGGATCTTCGAGGAGCGGTACGACTATGTCTTTCATTTAACTATTTTCTTCTTTGCGTGTAGAATTATCGATGGCAATCTATATCGGGTCAGCCTAAAAGGACTTGGGGCATTTTGGTACCTCCCCCCTCCCCCCCTAACAGCAATGGAGTGTCGTTGGAAAGGTCTTTCCAATAGGAACAATATTTACAACTTGTACCAAATCATTGTCCGTTCGTAACTATCCCGGTATGAACATGACTCATTATGCGCACAGCCAAAGTGTGGAACACACGTCTGTGTTCCCCTCCACATTTAACTCGTCTGCCTTCAAAGCATGAACTGGCATCTTCTGGGCATGCTCGTTCCATCATAGACCTATGACCTACCTCGCTTTCCATCAGTCGTGATCGAGGTCAAGACTAGGCCCGTTCAGCAATTAAAAAGAAAACTTATTTTGCAGATTGTTTTGTATTTGTCTATTCCTATTTAACCGACTTCAAAAAACAAAAGGACGAGGTTCTCAATTCGCTTGTTTTTTTATGTTTGTTACCTCAGAACTCCGTTACATATTTATAAGCCGATTTGCAAAATTATGCTTGCCTCTTTGCTTTTATGCTATGAGTATTGCTGTAGCACCACTCTACCTTATCCTTATGGTAGAGTTGTTAGATACGTATAGCTTAAGCGATAGACTTCATTGTTTAAATATTCATAATCATGTGGTGCGTGTTTGCGGAATCATGTCATGAAACGCTGCTGAAAAGGTGATGACATAGATGCGTTTACGGGAGATTGGCGGAGAAGACAACTGTGGGACAAAGTTAAAAAAAAAACTACTTAACAACTGAACAAGCGCATGTTGTTCCCAAATTAAGAGGTTTTGAGTATGTGAAATTTGCAGTTTAAACAAACAAAAAAAATATAGTTAAAATTCCCAACATCGAGTAAATCTCAGGACTGTCATTGTGGTAACGCGTAGGCACCAGCAGTGGTCGTCCTCCCTGATAATAATATATGCGCTGTGGTGGTATCGTTGCAGGGCTCTGCTGCTGTGGGGCGGGTTCCTGCTGACGGGGCTGGCGTCAGTACTGTGCATCCCGTGGGGCCCCGGGCCGCCGCCACTGGCGCCCGCCAACGCCACCGAGGCCGGCGGCGGCTGCCCGCAGGCCACGCAGCCATGGTGCGCCGAGTCGCGCGGCCTTACGCTGCCGCAGTTCCTGGCCGGCTACGCTTGCGTGTCCGTGGGCTACTCGCTCGGCGTCACGCTCATACAGACTATATTCTCCAAGGTGCTGGGACCAAGGCCGCAGGTGAGTTCACGGTCACGTTTCTCCTCCTCTTCAATAGTCATAGGAGCAAGCTTATTACCAGGCTCACTGTCTAGTTTGGGGTGGAAATAATACTTTTTAACCTAGCTGTTTGGTGTACGTTATATATTTAAGTTACTCATGTGTTTTACCTATACATATAGGAAATAAGATTTTACCCATATAAATCTTATATCAATGGTTTTACCTGTGTGCTTACTGTATTACAAACTATTAACCGCGCACGACTCTTTTTTTAAGGCTACGGCTGGTAATATTTGTGGGCCGATCTATATCCTTTTTAATAGGTGTCTGCATGAAGGTGTGTTCCCGGTGTTGTGGAAGCGAGCTTACAACCCTAGTGCATAAGGGTGGCTCAAAGCATGACGTCGAACATTATAGACCCATTTCGATTCTGCCGACCTCGTCAAAGATTTTTTGAAAGACTTGTTCACAACGAGATTTACCCTCTTCTGCATAATATTATTTATTTCTGAAAAACATGGGTTTGTTAAGCGCCAATCTACGACATTTAACATGTTAATATTAGCTAATTACCTTTTTGAAAACATTGACAGGCGATTACAAATAGATGCGGTCTACATCGATTTTAAAAAACAAAAGTTTTTTTAAAATTGATGTAGACCGCATCTATTTACAAGGTCGATCATGAAATTCTCCTGAATAAAATTGCTTACAACGGAATACGCGTAAATTCATTGCGTTAGTTTGTGTCGTACCTCGAAAACCGGCCACAAAGGGTTGTGAAAGAAGAAAGAAAATTCATTTATTTGCGGCAAACATGACGCATGAAAAAAGGACATAACACACAAAAAAACAAGTTGGGGGTCACATTCACGCAAAACGGCCATCGCTCAGCATAATGCTAAGACCCTATACGAGACAGAGCCCAAGCGCTGGTTTTCAGCGGCAGCCGGCGTTGACGTGATGACGTTAACCAGTGCAGCATGCAATTATACATAAATAAATAAAAACAACAATCAAAACAAGAAAATAAAATAAACTATTCAACATATGATTCGGCACAAAACAAAAAAACAAAAATCTAAACATGAAATAAAATAAAAATAAAAATACATAAAAGAACAGATGGTGAAACATGAAATATACATGGTAACATTCCGGGCAACGAATGTCGCGCCGCGCCGGATATAGGTTATCTGTGCGCGTTCGCAGCTGTCACAATGCTATACATAGATTTGACGTTTCAACATCTTGAACGCAAATAATTAACAACAACATGGCTCAATAATAATCAATATTATGCTAGAAATCTATTGATGTATTGGGTGAATGTGTACCTGTGGTTTTTGCAAAACAGTGTTTGTAAAATTGTGCTAGAAGGTGCAAATGACAAACTTAGTTACTCAAAGGAGAACCAAAATCCTCAGTCCAGGATGAAAATGGTAAGTGCAACATGATTATGATGAATAAAATAATAAATTAAACTGGATTAAATAAAATTGGACACATTTTTTTTTTCTACTCATCAAGCCACTAAACCTGACATGACAGTTGACGGAGATAGCTGATTAATTAAGTTGCAAAGTGAAAAGCAAAGAGGCATATCTAAGTACAAAGGAAGAATTCTACAGCGAAACACAGACGTTAATACAGCCCTACCGACAGAAGATCAAATTCCAAACAGCCCATGCCCTAGAAGATCCCAAACCAGAGCCTGCAAGCCATGACCCCTGAGGTACAGTGAACAAGTACTGAAGTACATTTCAAGGTTGAAGTGAAATTTGTTCATGTAACAGTAACTCTTTGTGTTGGTATTTAAAGCATTGTAATGTTTTCAGGCATCGCATTGGTGGCGAAAGATCATTCCAACAGCGCGTGGCTGCAAACTTGAAACATCCTCTGAATGCTGAAGTTCTGTGCATTGGCACCGACAGTGGGCTTACCATGGAGCGAAGACCATACTTTAGATAGTTTTGTTTCCAATTTAACTTTTCATAAAGATAGTGTGGCTGATGGTCATCAGTCTGTCTCTGTTAATATTAGTTCCGGAATTCCACAGGGCTCTATTCTGGGACCGCTAGTATTCATTATTTATGTCAACGGTTTTAAAAAGTCAAAATTCTTGATGTACGCTACCTGAAGGCGTTTCAAGCGATACATACTATGGACGACTGCCAGTCATTTCAGGAGGACCTAGACAGACTAACTGCCTACTGTATTGACAATAAGCTGCATCTTAGTATCCCAAGTGTAACTATATACACTTTACTAAGCATAATTTCATCTTTAATTTTAATTACAACCTTACCTGTATACCCTTAAATAATATTTCTAAAGTGAAGGATCTAGATGTTTTCTTTGATGGCAAACTGTCCTTGAACCAGCATATCGAAGCCATAATCAATAGTGCTTTTAAATGTATGGATTTGTTTGTTTCCACTTAAAGTTTTGTTAACTTTGTGTATTATTTATGTTGTAGATGTTTATTATCAACAACAAAAAAAAAATTTTTTTATTTCGGACCTATCAGTGTAGTCCATTATCCCTTTTTTTTTTTTTTTTGAGGATGGGAAATCATCAAATGACCCCTCCCGCTCTGGGTGGAGCAGAAGGGAGTGTCAGACTCTTACTGACTAAAACCCACCCGTGTTCCTTCCTTAGCCCTTTATGTACCAGGGCAGCGGTAACCCTTTCGGACGATCCCGCTACCCCAGCGTCCATTATCCCTTAATAAATAAAATCCATCTGTAATGGAAGATGTGTTAAAGAAACTTAGTTCTAGTAGTACCTAAGCCAATAATCGTATGTGGAGATATTCATTTATTGGAAAATAACTCGAATATTGTCAGATTAATATGTTTTTTTGGGTCATTTGTTTTGTCAAATGTTGTTTTGGGAACCATCCCGAGTGACAGATTCTTCTGCCACTTGTATAGATAATATTTTTTTTTATTACGATCACTTACACAAACAAATTGTAAATAAGTTGCCATCAGCCGGTCAATTCTGTAAAAATCTCACTGTGAAAACTCAAGTGAAGTGAGCTTGATGTGAGTTGTCAGTAGTGTTAATCCCTAGCATTATTTGGAATGACAGCTCACTCCACGCTCACTTCACCTAAGTTTTCACGGTGAGATGGTTACAGAATGGCACTGCTGATCACAGTGGACAAATAATAACATTTAGTTCCTACATGCCTTTACAAAAATTTTAAATAAGGGTAAGGTCAATTACATGTAAAAATTGAGAGAAATTAAATAATAAGTTGTCCAGTAAATTATGTGATCAGAGTTTTAATAATATAGATGACCTCAATGAGTTCTACGCCGAGTTCTTTTCACTATTAAACGCGCAATTTAATGACACTTTTCCCCTGAAAACTAAATGTACACAAAGCTTTTATTCAGTGACTGGGCCACTTAAGGTATTCGTAAAAGCAGGGATTTTTTTTATGAATAATACAAACTTTCATCAGTATGTTGCAAAATTTTCAAAATCTTTTAAAAGGGTGTGCCAGAGAGGTAAAGCTTTTTATATTAGCAATAAAATAAAATCAGCTGATAATAAAATAAAAACCACCTGGCAAATAATAAATAATGAAACAGGTAGGAAAAAACAGCGTAATAGTGAATTTAATTTAGAGACTGCACATGGCCCAATCAATTCAGATGTAGAAATAGCTCAGGAATTTGAAAACTTCTTTGCTAATATAAAGAAAAAATAAAAAAAACTACTGAAGCTTTAAATTCTTCCCCCACGCTTTCTACTGCCTTACTTAAAAATGTAAATGCATGCCCTTTGGAGCTTAGGTTTTAGCATACAAACCCCCAGGCTGTTATAGGAGCTTTTAAAGATCTTAAAATTAAATCAACAGAAGATCTCTGGGGAATGTCTGTAAAAGTAAGTAGATCTCTCATCGTAACCATTGCGCCCTATTTGGCTTTCATATTTAACACCAGTGTTGACCAAGGAGTCTTTCCGGATCTTAAGAAATATAGTAAAGTAGTAACCATTGGTCAAATCCGGTGTTAATAAAGAACCCAACAATTATAGACTTGTGTCAATTCTGCCAGTTCCCAGTAAGGTGTTTGAAAAGTTTATGCTCAATCAAATGTTACGTCACTTTAATAAATATTACATCTTTCATGCACACCAGTACGGTTTCACGTGAAAAAAAAATCTGTTGATCCATAGATTTATGTTCGAATAACTCGACATAATGGTATGGATCAACTGATTTTTTTTTCACGATTTCAGGGTTGGTCCCGCAGTAAAAGTTGTTCATAATGATGGGTACAATAACCCTTTTTAAGGATTAAAACGATCGAAATTTAACGGTGTATAAGAAAAAATCAACATCTTTTTAATAAAATAAGTGTTATAGACATAATTTTAATACTCGAAAAAAAGATAAATTAGATCAACCTTTTTTCAGATTATCTAAAGTACATACATCTTTTATGGGGTACTGTGTTAAATGTTATAATAAAATACCTTGTGAAATATTGCAATTAAGGGCAGATTTTTCAATCATCTGATAACTATATTCGAGGAATAATTTAGAAATTTTGACAGTTATTTCATACAAAAATGGTCAAACGTCAATTTTATTCCTCGAATAAAAGTTAACTGGTCATGGATAAATCAGCCCTAAATGAAAGAAAATTTAAAACATATTAAAATTACACTTTGCAAACAAGGATATTACAAATTAGAGGATTATACCATGCTGGTCCTGCTGCACAGGACAATCTCTAGAGTCTAGACAAAATCAAACTGGTTGCTAATGTAATTGTATATATATATATTTTTTTTTGACATTGATTTACATTCTATAATTACTTAAAGTCACACCCGGATTTATTACCCTTTATTTTTTCTTTTTAATGAAAATCGTTACTTTTAGAATGTTTGTAAATATGTGAGCACCATGTATCTATCACATAGTTAATTTATATGTCATGGTTTTATTATTCCATTTTAATTCTTTTACCTATTGTGGTATAATAATTTTATTTTAGGTGCATCGTCTTCACATATAATAAAAAAATGAATGCAAAATATTGGAAAACATTTTAAAAGAGTAACGGTGGAGTTTCTGGCCCATTCTTCTCCATACGAAAACTATCTTTTGGAAGGGGCGACTAGAATCAACTTTATTTTTTTTTATTTTTTGACGTTCAAAAGTGCCTTTTCAATTCAATTGAATTCAATTTGTTTATTTATGGCAACCAAGCCCAATGTTTTGTAACATTGCAATTGGCATTGCCATTGTTTATGTGCCTATTTGGAAATTTATTCCTTTGATTTGACTTTGACTTTGAAATAAAAATAAAATGGACTCCAGGTTGAAATAATATCACTATGCCGTTGGACCTGGGAATCGACTTCAGAATGTTTTTTTTTCAAAATGGCAGCCACTCATGAAACCTATAGTATAAATCAATAGCTGACTTCAATGCAATCAGAAAACATATTTAGGACCAAACCCCGTAAAGTGTATCACGTGACATACATGATATGTATATTTGAACTTGCTGGCGCGACAGTAGGTATGCCAGGCTCCTTATAAAAATCTTCAATACCCTTTGCACGAATTTATCACAGACTGTAACAGCTGATTTTTGTAAGTAGGTACCTGCATCAATTGCTAATAAATATATGTGTATTGTGCCGTCGGTCAGGGCGTGTGGATGGGTGTGCTGACGGGCGCGGGCTGCCTGTCGCGCGCGCTGGGTCCGGTGTTCGTGTCGGCGGTGTACGCGCGGCGCGGCCCGGTGGCCACGTTCGGCAGTACGGCGGCGCTGACGCTGGCGGCGCTGGCGGCGCTGCGCCTGGTGTACGCGCGCCTGCAGCCGCGCCCGCTCGCGCCCCGAGCGCTCGCGCACGAGCTGCGCCCGATCAAGCAGCCCGAGAGTACGTGACGTCACGCCGCGGCCGCGCCGGTCGCACTCTAGATCCGCTGTGAGACTTGAGTGTTTTGGTATAACAGGTGTGAGAATACCCTTAACAAAGCCGAGAGTCACTTGTTCTTCCCGTTATTGTGATAATTTGTTGTATTGCATCATACCTGGGACCAGCATACCTTATGGTTACGGAGATATCGAAGGTCAAAGTTCCAACTTTGTTTGAGGATTTTTACTAAAACAAGTTTTCACAATCCCTGTACCGTTGTATGCACCATGTTTTGCGTGCGTTAAGTTGTACACACCAAAAATAAGAGTCGTAGTTTGATGTACAGAATGCGTAGATGACGGCTTCGTGATGGGTATTTGAACAGCCTGTACGTAGCCGTAAGGAAGCTCATGTCGACGTCACTAGTTCCAGAAAGTACCTTTGTGTTAAAGTTTAAGCTGTTTTTTCAGATCGTAATTAAGAATTATATATTTTTTTAAAGTAGCTAGGTATATTATGTAGGTATTAGTCAGGGCACGTGCTTGCTGATTATATTGACACTCAAGTCAATTGCTATGTCTAGCCATTTCACAAAGAATATGATATAGTTGTGATTTGTTTGTACATACGAACATTTAATTTGATAGTTGTTGAATAGTCAGCTGCCCTGCCTCACCTAAGTTTTGCTCACTCATACTACGAACCCAGGAGACCTAGTTCCTACTGTACAGTATTCAGTCGTACTCACATCATTACATCACAGACAGTGATGGGCGGGAAGCCGTGCGCGCGCACGCGGTCATGTACCCACAGTGACGTAGATAACATGTATTAGGTAGGCTTAGATCAGTTGAGATAATAACTATATTGTCCTTGTGATAAGCTAGTGTTGTTTATAGTAATCTTAAGACTGAGTTTAGATAACATCTAAGCTAATAGGTACATTGTAAATATACCACACGTCTTATACAGGGTGTTTTGTAGTTTTTATGTATACAGAGTGATTTAAAAAATCTTGCTATATATGGTGTTCCTTGTACACACATCAAAAGTGTCTAGGGATCGAGCACATTTTTAACTATAAAAAATTATCCAATTAATATTTACCAAATCTAGTCTTCCAAACTGGCTTCTTACTTTAATTCCTATGTATAAGTTAAAAACCTATATTTTGTAAAAATGAAGAGGATTTAGCTTAGGAATTAAGTGGAATTCTCAGCGGCCTTCGGGAACGCAGACCCACTTCACGTAAACGATTACGGATGGTTTTGTCGCTTATCATCAAGGCTGAAGAGCTGTGGAGCCTCGTAGCCATCATGGCAGTCATGGTATGATTCCGTCGAGCAGTATTTTAGATGTACCGGTCCTGTCTGCGAGTAGTGAGGTGAGATCGTCCTCCATGTCGCTCGGCCACGCTGCCCGTGATACGGTAGCGTGTTTATGACGCTTTGTGTAGTGCCAAGAGCGACAGCCACAGAACGTTGCCTGGAACCAGCTTGCAACATTCCGACGGCTCTTATCATCTCTTTTCGTGGCAAATGATGTCTTCGCTCCATATCAATGCAATTTTTTTCAGTTCCGATGCAGAAATTGTAATGGTTTTGTAAAAACGCTATTACAAACTTTTGTAGAAATTCTGATTGACAGTTGATTTTCAATTTTTAATCAAAATTAAAAAAAAAAATCTTTGTTTAAACAGTGAAATCAACTAAAAATAATCAATAACGATCCAAAAAACTTAAAATAATAATCCTCAATTGCGGCGATACTCTAAAACGTACTTGATCCCTAGACACTTTTGATGTGTGTTCATCCGACGTGATGCTGACTAACCCGTATTGTTACACCTTGTAACGTATTGCAAATTGTTGATAAACGACTTGCCGCGCGGTGTGGCGTACTGTACAACGAAATATAAACACTAATGATATCGAACAAGTTGGACGAACACATTGCTTTCAACTGCCGCTGCCATGGTATGGCCCTGTGACGGCATCGCCACTCGATGCGTCGTGCACTCGTAGATAAGTAAACGCTCAACTCCGCACAGTACTTCTTATGCATAATGTTAATGATTGATGTATATAGGTAACGTAACTATCTTGTATAGAATATTTTGTATATTATTTTTGCTATCTATATTTTTTGACTTCGAATAAAAATATAATTTATTTTTGTTGGCAGTAATTTAACGTGATTGTCAACATATTGTCATGTGAATCGTTTCTTATTGGAGGGCTTAATTACACCGTCAAACCAGAGGGGCAATTCTCGTAATTTTAAGACCGTTCGCAGTCTGATCTCAGTCTCAATCTGTCAAAAATTACTTCTAATTCCCCTACATTTTGAAAAGTTTTTTGACATTTGTTTGTCGCTGAGATGAGACTGCGACTAGATTTTGAACGTTTTAAATTACGAGAATTGGCCTTCTGTTTGCTGACGATATATTAATCAATAACGGAAATTGGGAAAGGATGAAAGACTAAAAGATAGAATGTAATGATACCTCTTGTTAGAAAACTAACGCTACTACAGCAGCACACTCAGCCACAACGGGCCGCAGCACAACGCATTTTCATACAAGTGCGGTGCGGCCCGCCTGTAGTGTGCGTACTTTCATCTACAAAATGTAATGCAGGAGGATTTCAGCAATGCGTTGCGTTGCGGCGCGGTTTGCCCCAATTATAAATGAAAATGTCAGGACTATCCAGCCGCATCACGACCATCTGGCAACGCAATCTGACATGCATGAGGTTGGCATGGGCCAAGCACCACAGGTACCTATTTGTATGTCTATTATTTTAAGCCCAGGATACAAACACGCTTACAATTGTGTTTATAACACATTTATTGATTGCCATTAAGTACACAATTATCACAGTTTACAAAATATTTATAATTAATTTAAAGTAAGTAGGTAGGTAATAGAAAATAAATAATATTAGAACCCGTTCCTTGTAAGTAATAATTATACATATGTATAGCCAGCCCTCTTTCCTACCAGTACCGCAGGGTCGAGTCCTTGCCTTAACGCAGACGTCACGACGAGATCAGTCTCACAAAAGAGAATACAAAGAACTATACTTCGACGCGCTACAAGTGAGACATTGTTGGGAGTGATGCGCCCTGCACCCTCATTGTGTAACACATTATTAATCTCAATCCGAATCATTTTGAAATATATTGTTAATTCACTGCCTTTGGTCTGCGTTCTCTGCTTCATATGTTCGAAAAATTTGTCTGCTCAGCAACGTAAATAACGCAATGGTTGTTGTTGTGTTACGCAACAGAAACGCAAGAGACACCAGCTGGGTAATCAGCTGATGTTCCGGAGCAGCGGCCAGCATGCCAGGCCGGTAGGGACGTGGTTTCCTATGTTATGATCAGTTATTGGTCCCAGACGTGAGTAGTGACCGGTCGCCGAACTGTTGCTAAGAAGCACAGCTGCCACAAGCTACGTGCGAGCGATCAGCAGCCGTCGCCGGGGTCACGTGTCGGCGGAGAGCACGCGGGGCGCGCGCGCGGGCGGCGCGGCGGGCTGCAGCGCGGGCTCGGCGGCGCGCAGGCGCTCGGCGTCCTGCACGCGCTGCGGCAGGCGCGCGCTGCGCGTCTCGGGCATGCACAGCACAGCCAGCGCTGCTGTTCCGCTGCACGCGCCGTACAGCAGCGCTTGCACGTACATGTTCTAACAAAAACTTATAATGAGGAACATTGCTTGCATTGTGTCACGACCACTTATATCTATGGGCACGACTCCCATTTCGACTGGAGGAAGATGCGCGTAGGAAGCGCGCGAAATATTTTTTTTTAAGTTTCAGGCCAGTTTGTATGTTGATCAAAATATGCTTCGCAACAGTAACTTCGGCCTAACGTATAAGTCCTGGCAAATTGATAAAAACATTTAAAAAAATAATTTGCGGGTGCCCTGGTGATTTCGCCCTAAGCAGATAGATCAGGATCTCGTGATATTGTGAGCGCACACTGACCAGTAGTGGCGTCTGCGGGGCCAGCACAGATCCGACGCGGCCGATCAGCGAGCAAGCGGCCAGCGCTGAGCTGCGCGCGAACGTGGGGTACAGTTCGGCCGTGAACACGTACAGCGAGTTGAACGCAAACGTGATGGCTAGTTTGCCCACGAAGAATAGCCCCAGAGCAGTACCGTCGTGATCTGTACACAGGAAGGGCGCTGTCAACATAACTTAAGAAATTAGAGAGAAAAACATCATTTTCTTGCCCTTGTCTTTATCTTTATTCAATTTATTTGGGGTCGAGAATAGAAGTAGAGATAGAAGAATGGATGAAATAATTATACATGTTGCCCCACATGTATATTCATTTCATCCATACTTCTCTATTTGTGGTCATCTCGGTAGTCAGCCCCTTTCTAAACCATCATCTTGCACATAATCCATCCATCGTTTCTTTGACCCCTACTGTTATAGCCAATAAATTATAGAAAGAATAACTGATGAAACTATGGAACTGGGGGCGCATCATAAGCCGGATGCCTTAGTGGAGTTAGTGGGGCCCGGGGCCCATACCCAGTTGAGTTCATATTGGTTTTTTGCGTTTATCGGACTAAGAGACTACAAAATCCTAAAATTTACCAACATGACTCGGTTGTATTTTACTGTTACTCCAATAATAATAATAATAATGTTAATGCTTACTTATGAAGAACGGTGAAACGCAAGCGACCCCGCAGAGCAGGAACGCAATGAATATGCACAACTTGCGACCGATGCGCTCCAGCGCCATCATGATGAGCACGGAGGCGGCGATCTCCATGGACATGTTGAGCGCGAAGTTGACGTGCTTGTTGCCGGACAGCGCCACGGAGTTGATGGTGAGGCCGTAGTACACGAACGCGGTGGCGGCCCAGCACCAGCCGCATACCGCGAGGCGCCACATGAGCACGCGCGAGCGCACCACGCTCAACCACGGACTCTGCCGAGTCTCCTTCGCCTCCGCCTTCGTGTCGTCCTTCTGCTTGCTCATCAGCTGCTCGTTCACGATGACCTGCAGTTATTAGCCTTACTTTATTGTTGGCTCGAGAATTCTCTCTTCTAGTCCTAAGTTAACGTCTGTTCCAAAACAGAACCGGTGACAGATTGTAACATTATGAACTATCGAGCATGGATGCACTTCAGGGCGCCCGACGTGCAGCAGTTCTGGAGACTAGCTCTGCACTCACGCTCACCAACATGTCAGTGGCTGGTTTTGGCAGAGGTGACCCTACCAAATCCAACGACTATACTTAGTAGAGATTACATGAAATTGTGATTACCTTTATTACATTGAAATACTTATAAATTAAATTTTTAAATCTTTTTATAAACAAAAAGACAAAATAAATATTTTAAAATATAAAAAAATAGTACCCCTCCGGTATCAGGAACAGGGTCCAAGCTACCGGTGGTCAGGGCTCCAGAGCATGAAACCTCCTGACAATGCGAGCCGTGTCCAGAAGTACCGCTTTCTGAATCAAGCCCTTGATCCAGCTGCCCAACGAGAGCCTCCTCAGGTGTTGGTCGAGGCTCTTGGCTATTAAGCCATTGGCTGTCACGACTATCGGCACAATGATCGCTGAGTTCACATTCCATATGTCGACAACCTCGCGAGCCAAGTCAAGATCAAATCAAATCTCAAATCGTTTATTACACGAATCGAATTGTTTCTAAAATTACAGGTGGTAAATAAAAGAAAAATAATAGAAACAATTATGGACCCTGTCGGGCACAGCTTTCAGATACAAGATACTTGATTTGTTTATCGTTCTCGGCTTTCACGAGGTTCTCATCATGCGGGACGGTTACATCAACAATCATTGCGCGCCGCTCTGGTCGATCCATTACCACTACCACTTACTACTACTACCGTTACTTATTGGTAACAATAGTCTGGTAGATATTAAAATTTTCGAGAACTGGGTTGGGCATTGTACCTGTAGTACGGCACCTCCGATTCCACAAGGCTGTATTTCAGAGCAAGTTGCTGATGGCTTATCCTGGTTACAAGGTTGTGTCTATGCACGTACTCTCCGTTAGCTAGACGAGAATACCAGGAAATGATATGCCTGATTGATTCTCCCGGCCGGTGGCATTCCCGGCAGATGTCAACCGTACCGTCTTTCACAATAAATCTCCGGTAATTGTTCGCCATCATAACTTCGTCCATAATTGCACAGAAAATACCTTCGGTTTCTCCAAAGAGGTCACTGATACGCAGCCAGGCTACGGACGCTAGTAGATCTACATCGGTGATCGGGTCCATGTAGCGCCCGGAGCATCCGCGAAGCTCCTTACTTTGCCATACTTCCATGTGATTATTAGTATCAAGCACTACTGGCTTGCACCAGTTCTTTTTAGACAAGGAGACCGGGGTGAGGCTCTTGTCCACCGCGACCAAATCTCAATGCATCCCCACGTCGGTTTCAGTCAGCAGCGACCCCGTATAGACCCCCCCCTATCCAGGGCGTCGAGTTCGGTCTGAGTCCATTTGAGTATGCCGAACTAAAGTGAACTAGTTATTTAGGACAATAGAAAGTCTATAGCCCCTGCCTGACCAGTGTTTTATATAAATTAAACAGATAGAATGGCAGGGGGTTACTTGCACATTCAATAATGGGCCTCCAAAAATGGTCGCTAGCACATAGTGTCGTAGCGACAAGGGGGCAACATGTCCTGAGGTGCTTATGAGGAGTGGAGAGATATTCCACGGTTATCAGGACAATCCCGGAAGTATGGTCAAGATTCCTACCAGCATCTTACTGAAATACTTCCTTCCTCCGAGCACATTTGCTCCTGTGAATCTCCACTCAAGCCAGCCAATAAAGGCAAGAAAGAGGTAGGAGCTCCGTTCCTCGTGATTGTTCACTCTAGCCGGCCAATCAAGGCAAGCCAGAGGTGAGGAACAAGACTTCTACCGGGAGATTGTGTCCGTGGGGTCACTACTGCCCAACAGCTCGCCACATGAAGCCCAGCGGGTTTTGTATCTTTCTTGGTCTGGCTCCTCGACCTAGACCTGTTTCGGCAAAATAAACTCTTCCGGCACAGGCCTAGAGATCGGAGCGCGCAACGCAAGCCCCACCACAACGTCAATATAGAGATACGGCGGTGGGGACAAAATTAAATTATTGTTAGTGCTATTGGATTTTTCTATAAAGAATTTCTCAGTATATAAGCCCGGAGTTTGGAGCTGGCGGTGTGATACCCCCGTGCCTCGGAAAGTAAGTACGCTAAGTCGTGATCCTGCGCTTAATCACTCTCCGGTCGTGTCGCCCCATCAAACTATCGTTGACTATCGTTTTGCGTGGATGTGACGCATATTTTGTTTCAACTTGTTATTTTAATTTTATTTTGTGTTCTTTTTATGCGTCATGTTTATCACGTATTTTCTTTCTTTTCTTTTACTATGAGAGAGACTGCATCTGTGTCTGCGCACACACTTGTGCACTATAATATCTCTCGCGTCGATGGCTAGTCTCCACTGAGATGGTATGTACGAGGCTGACCTCATCTGGTTTAAAAAATATGATTGACATGTAAAAGGGTTTGTACAAACCTACTTACAGAAAATACATAATTTATCATTTATGGGCTGCCATGGCCGAAATTCAGTCTGGAGGAATATATAGGACTACATAAATCTAGATCAGTCACCTTGTTCCAACGAGCAGCCTTCCGTATGACGGCGGCGGTCCGGTCTGCGTCGCCCTGCGCGTGCAGCCAGCGCGGGCTCTCGTCTAGCAGCAGCCAGTACAGCGGCAGCAGCAGCGCCAGCGCGTGGATGGTCCACAGCAGGTGGCGCCAGTAGGGCACGCCCCACGCCACCCACGCGAACAGCACGCCGCCCGCGCCGTACGCGATACCCGTGGCGCATGCGAACACTGCGCGCAGCGACGGGTGCGCGATCTCGACCACTGTGCGGAAACGACATTGTGTACCGAGAGCGACTTCCAGCAGTTACAGTATTTACACATGTAGTCAACTCGACTGACCACAACTTACCTCTTCGACAATCTTTTAATTTTTAAATAAATTCACGAGTTGCTACTAATTCAGTGGCACCAAGTACAAGGACAGGTCCCCACGAATGTGAAGTCTCGATAGGAATGGATTAGGCAGGAGGTTGACCACTTTTTATATTTGCGGCCGTTGTAACGCATTAGGTTTAATAAACCTGTAATGATAGACTGTTGTAAGGGAGAAATAAATAAATAAAAAACTCAGAAAGCCTGTGTCGATGGCTTATAGCGTCTACACACATTTGATCGTCTTTTTCTTTTAACTAACTCGTTGCAAGTTGTAACGTAATAACATGCGCTCTTATACATATCAGCAGTACCTAACTATGATCTTACTCATAACGTATCCGGCGCTGTTGAAGCCGTAGCCGAGCGCCGCCTCCAGGAACTCCATGGCGAGGTACATCTGGTAGTTGATGGAGAACGCTTTTAGGATGCCCATCACGCCCGCGAACGCTGAGAACACGCAGAAAGCAGTGCGCCGACCATACCTGATATCACGTAATTGTCAAGTGTTACAATGGAAAAACTATTACTTTTAAAAGTGCATTAATGAGTAGAGCTGTACTCATTTGGCGCGTGACCAAAATCGGAGCTAACGCGCCGATCTTATTCTTTCACAAAATAATTTCGCGAATGTTTCCGACAACGCACCGTTAGTGTCATTTATGGGCCAAAAGTTAAGATTTTCATTTCTGTTATTCATAAACATGAACAGCCGTGAACTTATTTATTATTTGGAGACGCTCCCCTTAAAGAGAGTTTACGTACGGCTGATTATAATTGTCATGTATTTCGCGGGCTACATTGTATTTAGTATTTCCTTATACAGAGCGACACTTAGTTAAAGAGAGATTTGATAACAGGAAGTTAAATAGAAACAAAATCATTAATTTTTGCTATGTTTATACTTAGTTAGAGGTGCAATCATAGAAATATAAATCTATGGGTGCCATCAGAGTGGTTGTCTTACGTGTCAGAGACGTATCCGGTGATGATGAGCGCGAAGGGCAGCGCCACGTTGCGCACCGTGCCCACCATGGTGCGCATCCACTCGCGACACCCCAGGTTGAACTGAAACACTCTCACACACGTCAGGAACGCACGCTTCATTCAAGCGCACATTACAGCCGCAACAGGCCGCAGCGCAACGCATTTTCCGTGGGGCCCGCCTGTAGTGTGCGTTGGTTATTGGTTCATAGAAAATGTACAAAAGTGATGAAGGAGGATTTTTGCAATGCGTTGCGGAGCGACCCGCCCTCATCTGCCTCATCGCCTTTAGGGTGCGAACTCCGACCTTCGCATTTGAAAAACATAATGAGCAGTTTTACGTTAGAGATTCAAAAGGAAACGAAACTACTGAGGTTGGAATGCACATCAAAATTATATTCCTCGCCGCTCGAGTTTATGCAATCAGCAACATAAAGATGCCAGTTTTATGCATCAGCAACTTACAGACAAAAGCAGGCCAGAAAAAAGTTACGCTCTAATGCAATGTTCCGACGTTAGATGAGTTGAGAGTTTGATCCAATGGCGGAATAAGGCCTGCTTGCTCCCCCTTTCGAAAGAGGGCAGATAAGAAATAGAGACGAAATATGTAGAAAGACTTCTGTCGCGCAGCTGAAGGTAGTTTGTTTGTCCTCCTCTATTTACCCTTTTTCGTTGTTTTTTTCTTTTTTTTTTAGTTTTATAATAAAAATATTTATCTATTGGACTGCGTCGCCTGAAATAAATAAATAAATAAAAAATAGAAAAGCTTTTATGGGTATACTTACCTATTCATCTTTTTGGGAACTTTGGAAACAGTCGTGGCTCGTCGGGCTAGAAAAGAAACGACGGGTGGATTGCGCCAAAGATAGGCTAGAAAGCGGGTGACTAATGTGCGACGACGATAACCTAATTTGATGTGTGGAAGAAGAGGACATGCTGCACCAGCCAAATAAATTGGGATAAGGACAGGAATGCCGATGGAATTGTGGTGAAAAATGGTTATTTTGGTAGGTATATTATAAAAAGAGTCATAGCCTACCTCAGCGAAGATAGTGTCCATGTTCTCGTAGACGAAGGTGTCGCAGGCGATGGTTTGGTTGTAGTGGAAGGCGTCGCGGTCGCAGCCGGCGCCGAGCCCGGCCAGCGGCGCGTACCGCTCGCAAGTGGCGGCCGGCAGCAGTGCCGACGCTGCCGAGTTCTCAAACTGCACTTGGCCACCCTCGCACTCCGGCACCACGCATCTGTCATTCATTAGTCATAATTGCTGATGATTGTGAGGTAAACAACACTTCTAGCTGATTTATGATCCACCACAGCACTGTAAACTAACAACAGATTGTATAGAGGTAGGTTCAGGCGCGGTCGCAGCCCAAGATTTGGGGGGGGGGGGGGTCACCGCGGGTTCCGAGGGATATGTAGGGGGGTAGATCTCCTCGTTGTCGGCCGCAAGCGTTATTCCGTTGTTATATTAAGGTCACAGTTCGGGTAAAGTGTTAATAAATAATAAATAATAAAAAATATTTATTTCATAAAAGAAGAAACACATTGCACTAAATTTAACATTTGTCACATTATAAGCACAATTTTGAAGACTCTATCCCTTAAACTAGGTCTAGCCTGTATTACGTAGTAACTATTCAGTAATCTGTGCCTGTATCTTAAGAGATAGGGTTCAGCCATATGGGTACAGTAAATAATTGACATTCTGCAACAAGTGAAACGGTGTCGGTGTTACATAATAAAACTAAGCTAAAGTTATTTTATGAAATAAATGTAGGTAGGTTACATATTTAGGGTTGTGTATGAGAATGTGAGTTCGAAAAGTTTTTAGTTTCCCAAAAAGATGAGTAGGTAAGTATACCCATAAAAGCTTTTCTATTTTTTGAGTGAATGTGAGTTCGTGTATGAGCGTGTACATGTATGTCTCCGCCCACAGCTGGTGGAGGAGGTGGTGAGCGCTCTGTTCCCTTCACGGGGGGAGCATACTCCCCCGCCTATGGCTCCGCCACTTGCGGTGCCCGAAGCGGACCACGCGGACGACGACGACGACACCCCTGAAGTGACCGGGGTAGATCTGAGAGCGGCGGTAGGCAGGCTGAAGGCCAAAAATACCGCCCCGGGACCCGACGGCTTGCCGGGTAAAGCCTGGGTCCTGGCCTCGAGGGCTCTCGGGCCTCGACTGGAGGCGCTCTTAAGCGCATGCATGGAGAGAGGCCAGTTTCCACTCCGTTGGAAGACGGGGAAGCTGGTCCTCATTCAGAAGCCAGGGCGCCCTGCGGACTCTCCGTCCGCATACCGGCCCATAGTGCTGCTCGACGAGGTCGGCAAGCTCTTTGAGTGAGTGATTGCGGGCCGCCTCGTCGGGCACCTGGTGAGGACGGGGCCGGATCTTGCGGAGTGCCAGTTTGGCTTCCGCAAGGGGTGCTCGACGGTGGACGCCATCATGCGCGTGAGAGCCCTCACGACGGGGGACGCGGTGTCCCGGGGTGGGGTGGTCGTGGCGGTGTCACTTGACATCGCCAACGCGTTCAACACCCTGCCCTGGAGCTGCATAGGGGAGGCACTCCGGTATCACCGGGTGCCGACTTACCTCCGTCGAATAGTCGGGGCGTATTTGACGGACAGAGCCGTCATCTACCCCGGTCGCGACGGGAACTGGAACCGGCGAGAGATGTCGTGCGGTGTCCCACAGGGATCGGTTCTGGGGCCGCTCCTGTGGGACATCGGTTACGACTGGGTGCTGCGGGCCGACCTCCCTGATGGCGTCAGCGTAGTTTGCTACGCTGACGACACGCTGGTCCCGGCGCAGGGGAGGTCGCATCAGGCGGCGGCCGACGCGATGACACGCGGGGTTGCGATAGTCGTGGAAAGGATCCGGCAGTTGGGTCTCGAGGTGGCATTGCACAAGTCCGAGGCCATGTCTTTTCATGGGCCCCGGTACGGGCCACCTTCGGGATCCCAACTGATGGTAGGAGGGGTTCACATCGGCGTCGAGAAGACGATGAGATACCTGGGTCTCGTCCTCGACAGCCGGTGGAACTTCGTCGAGCATTTCCGACGTTTGGCCCCAAAACTGGAACGGACCGGGGCCGCCTTAAGGCGGCTCCTGCCCAACCTGAGGGGGCCAAACGCCTCCTGCCGGAGGCTTTACGCGGGGGTCGTGCGGTCCATGGCCCTATATGGGGCCCCGGTATGGGCGCGTTCACTGCGGCTTCGAGCCGCACACTACCTGAACGCGCCCCAAAAGGTGGTAGCCGTAAGGCTGATCCGGGGGTACCGCACGATCTCGCGCGAGGCAGCAAGCCTCCTTGCCGGACTGCCACCATGGGATCTGGAGGCGATAGTCCTCGCGCGCCTGTATGACTGGCGCGCGGAGGCACTACGTCGGGGGGAAACTCTGCACCCGCGGCAAATCGCTGCGGAGCGGACGGACCTCCGGCGCGGTCTCATGGTGGAATGGAAGGCGCGACTATCGCAACCCAGCGCAGGGCACGCCACGATAGCGGCGATAAGACCCCTCTTTGAGGAGTGGCTAGAGAGGCGTCACGGCGCTCTCACCTACCGCCTGACGCAGGTCCTCTCCGGACACGGATGTTTCGGGAGGTTCCTGCACATCATCAGGCGGGAGGAGACGCCCGGGTGTCACCACTGCGAGGATCGCCCAGAGGACACGGTGGAGCATACAGTGGAGGTCTGCCCCGCTTGGGCAGAGCACCGCCGTGTCCTCGTAGAGGCGATCGGCAGCGGCGGCGACCTCTCGCGTCCGGCCCTGGTGCAAGCCATGGTCCGGGGCGAGAGGGAGTGGGAGGCGGTCACCTCCTTCTGCGAAGCAGTCATGCTAGCGAAGGAGGTGGCGGGATGGGCGAGGGAGAGATCCTCACGCCTCAGCCGCCGAGGGAGACGCTCCGGGCGTCGGGAGCCGCGTGACGACTCCCGGCCACCGTAGGCGCGGGCCTGCGGGCGGAGAGCAATGGGTAGCTCTCCATCCGATCAGGACCAGGCCCGTGCCGGACGGCGCGTAAGTGTTCCACGTGCGCCTCAAAGAGATGTCAGCATAGATGACGGGGCCCGACAGGGCCGAAGCCTGCCGGGGTAGCGGGATCGTCCGAAAGGGTTACCGCTGCCCTGGTACATAAAGGGCTAAGGAAGGAACACGGGTGGGTTTTAGTCAGTAAGAGTCTGACACTCCCTTCTGCTCCACCCAGAGCGGGAGGAGTCATTTGATGATTTCCCATCCTGAAAAAAAAAAAAAAAAAAGCGTGTACATGTATGTGTGTGTAAATGGGCGTAGAATTGAGATTGTATGTTTACGAGATGTATGCTAGAAGATTCTCTGTTGAGAGGTAGTCCTGTTGTAGTAGCCATTGAGTGATTTTTTGTTTTAGCGTGTGTCTGTTTATATCAAGTATGTTTAGTATTTTGTGTAGTTTCTTATATATATAAGTACCTATGACGTAATATTGGCGTTCGGCAAATGTAGTTTTATGAGATACACCTGGTGGGACATTTGTGCGTTTTTTAGGGTTGGATCTTGGCATGCCTCTATGAGTTCTAAGGTCAGACTGCAAGATGAACAGCTTTCTAACTGTTAATACCTTGAATTCATCATAAAGTTGTTTGATTGGATATAAATACGGTTTCCTAGACATAACTTTAAGTACTGCTCTTGGAGCTCGCTCTGCCCTCAGAAGATTCGTTTTAATGGCACCGCCCCATGCAGTAATACAATATCCGATAATCGACTGGCACAGTGCAAGATAAACCATTTTTAGTGTGTCTATGTCAGCCGATTCTCTAAGGGATTTAAAAACATATATAAGACGCATTGTCCTGCTAGTATCATTTCTAACTGTTTGTCCCACCGAAGGCCGTCATCTATCTGCAGACCTAGGTACTTAACACAGTCACTTGTAGCTAGTGTAGGACATGAACAGGGTGTTGACGAGTTCAGGCAGAAGTGAGCAGTTACAACAAAGCTATGCGGTGGCTTGGTGTTTCGTCGGATTGCGAAAGGAATGTAGCAAGATTTATCCAAGTTTAATGTCAGTAGATTTTGGTGGAACCAGTTCATAAAACTATTTAGTGCTGTTTCTGCCTTTGTTTTAACCTCTTCCCAAGTAGAACCATAGATGATAATTGCAGTATCGTCAGCGTATGCGTAGATCTTGCAGTTTGGTAGTTTCATCCTACAGAGGTCATTGATATAAATTTGGAACAATGTGGGACCTAATATGCTTCCCTGGGGCACACCGTAAGTAACGATGTTATTAGGTTTATTCATCAGAAATTTTTAAGAAGCAGCCTGGAATCTGGATTTGTACCCGGTTGGTGGCAGTGGGCTCGCCTCCTTACGACATGGGACTTAAACATAATTGAAAAAAGAAATGTGGGTGTAAGTACTACCCGGTACGGGCCACCTTCGGGATCCCAACTGATGGTAGGAGGGGTTCACATCGGCGTCGAGACAACGATGAGGTACCTGGGTCTTGTCCTCGACAGCCGGTGGAACTTCGTCGAACACTTCCGACGTTTGGGCCCCAAACTGGAACGGACCGCGGCCGCCCTAAAGCGGCTCTTGCCCAACCTGAGGGGGCCAAACGCCTCCTGCCGGAGGCTTTACGCGGGGGTCGTGCGGTCCATAGCCCTATATGGGGCCCCGGTGTGGGCGCGTTCACTGCGGCTGCGAGCCGCCCACTATCTGAACACGCCCCAAAAGGTGGTAGCCGTAAGGCTGATCCGGGGGTACCGCACGATCTCGGGCGAGGCGGCAAGCCTTCTTGCCGGACTGCCGCCATGGGATCTGCACGCGATAGTCCTCGCGCGCCTGTATGATCGGCGCGCGGAGGCACTACGTCGCGTCGGGGGGAAACTCCGCATCCGTGGCAAACCGCGGCGGAGCAGACGGACCTCCGGCGCGATCTCATGGTGGCATGGAAGGCGCGACTTTCGCAACCCAGCGCAGGGCACGCCACGATAGTGGCGATAAGACCCCTGTTAAGTACGCGGGTGCAGGGGTGTACACAAGTGAAACGATCGCTGGTTAGCAACGCACTCCTTTATTCGAGAGTTTGACTCGTCGTACAATAGATGGCGCGCGGGAGTAAGCTTGCACGCTATGCACGCTTTGCACACATACATAACAATTCCTCCCTCTAGTCCAAAAACACCGAATACAAATTAACATACTTAGTAGGTATCCATAAACATAATTTACTTTAGTGCTACATAACAACTTACGCTAGAAATACTTTTTAAAATAAACAACGGGGCGATTACGTGATGATCTCTTTGGTGTAACCATCCTTGACTCATCGCGTTGTGAGGTCTGGGTATCGAGTTCAGTCCCTGCTTTGTGACCAACATCCACGGAGGTCGAATGTCTCTCCGTTCTTTCAACATCTACGTCGTTCGTACCAACTTGATGTTCATCATCATGGGCCTGTTGTGGATCCTTCTCAGACTCGTCCTCTCCTGACGGCCAAGAAGTACTTCGTGCGCACGGTTCTGCTGTCCTCCCTCTGGCCGAACTACCCGGCAAGGGATCTGGTAAGTAAGGCTTCGGCTGGAGTATGTGCGTTTCAGTCGTAGCTGGCGACGGGGAAGGCGACGGTGATAACGGAGGCGACGACGACGGCGAGTGTGGCGGTGTTGGTTGCGGTGCCGGAGGACAAGATAACCCAGGTAAGTTCTCTTTCGAATTTTGTACATTATCCTCATTATTGTTACTGGTTCCTTTATACGGTATCAGCTGATTTATGTGCCTTTTGTAATTTTCTGAACTATGACTGTCTTTTACTAAATACAACACTTTTCCTAATCTTTTAAGTATGACGCCCTTACACCATGTATAACTTGCCTTATTAGCAAAGTTTTTATATAATACAATATCGTATTTTTCTAAATATTTTGTTTTATTTTTCCCTTGTTGCTTAGTTTGCATACACACTGTTGATTTTTTACAATATTAGCTACAGACGGTGACAAAGGTGCCGATGACTTTGGATCCATCAGATCCAATCGAGACCAAACACCAATTTCGCAGGGGACAACCTAGTAGCAGAGTGAACTGAATTACGATAATCCATAAGATATTTTAGTAATTTCACTGATATTTCTTTCGCGCTCTGAGTTGACATAATACTAGACTTTATTCCCTTTTTAATTACCTTAACGAAACTTTCGGCCTGGCCGTTACTAGGTGGGTGATAGACCGGTGACGTCATATTCGTAATCCCGTTTGCCGCGCAAAATAGTTCAAATTCCCGCGAAGAGAAAGCTGTGCCATTATCACTTACTACCGTTTTCGGTACCTACCCTTGTTTTCGGTAACCTTGACATAAAATCACATAGCTTCGCAATCACCGCGCCCGAAGAAGTAGCCATATTCAAGTTTTAAACTTCGACCCATTTGGTATGTGCATCTACCGCTACCAAATAAACGCAACCTTTAATCGGACCTAGGAAATCTATGTGTATTCTGTAAAAGGGACAAGGTGGAAATTCCAAGTGAGACGGCGGCGCGCGTGGCGGTGAGGGGCGCAATTGAATACAAATATCGCATGAACCTATCGTTCTTTCTATAGCCTGGTCGATTCCCGGGAACCAAAATCTTGATCGCGCTACGGTCTTAGTTTTTACTATGCCTAAATGGGAAGAATGCAATTCTATAGGAATGACTTTGTATAAGCTCGAAGGAATAACCACTTTATGGCCTCTCATGACACAACCATTCTCAAAGGATAATTGTGATCTACATAAGTAGTACGGTTTTACTCTTATATCGTTTATCTTCGGTGGTCAACCATTTAAAATAAAGTCTTTTACTAGTCTTAAAACTACGTCACTACTTGTCTCTTCGCGCAGTTTATCTAATGTCACGGGCATGCTTCCGTCTACTACATAACAAACATAAGTCGCTCGGTCGTATGATACTTCGCAGTCACAACACTTACACTGTTCGGTGCACGCGCACTCGTGAACCGCGCGCGGCAAGCTTGCGCGGGAAAAATAATCGGCGCTGTTATCAGCGCTGCGAACATACTCTATTTTATAGTTATAGCTACTTAAGGACAAGGCGTACCGCTGTAGCCTATTTGCTGACATTTCTGGTATCCCTTTATGGGGCCCAAAAATTGCCAATAGGGGCTTGCGATCCGTACGAAGGGTGAACGGTTCCGATCTGCCATACAAATATTGATGAAACCGACGCACACCGTAAATAATGGCGGTTGCTTCCTTTTGGATAGAGTTTAAGGTACGCGAAACAAATGAAATAGGTCTTTCCACACAGTCTGAACCTATTTGTGAGAGGACTGCTCCCAATCCACTTGGGGAAGCGTCTACCGTTAATATTATCGTCGCGTTCGGGTCAAAATGTGCGAGAACCTGTTCCGATGTCATTGATTCTTTTATTGACCTAAAAGCAGAGTCATAAGTATCCGTCCATGTCCACTCACAACCCTTTTTTAACAGATCGTACAACGGACTGAGGATTGTGGATGCGTTAGGTACGAAATTCCTGTAATAGCTAATTAGCCCTAAAAACGATTGAAGCTGATTAACATTTGGGCACCGGTGCATCCAACATTGCTTTAATTTTCCCCGGCGCTTTTTTTAGGCCATGCTTAGTGATGATATAACATAGATAACTGATTTCGTCTTGAAAAAAACTACATTTACTTTTTTGTTAAGTTAACCCTGCTTCTTCTAAGCGATTCAAAATGAAATTTAGTTTTTGCAAATGCTCCTGCCTATCCTTTCCTGTTATTAAGATATCATCTAGTAGGCACAACACTCCGTCTATACCGGATAACAAGCCCTCGATAGCACGTTGGAAGATAGACGGCGCGCTGGCTAACCCAAACACTAAACGTGTAAATCTATAAAGCCCGCGGTTTGTGTTTATGCAGGTTAGGTTTATTGATTCGTTGTCCAAAACTAACTGGTTATAGGCCATAGATAAGTCGAGTTTGCTAAACTGTTGACCCCCATGGATCTTTGAAAACAGTTAATTAGTCGTGGGAAGCGGATACTGTTCTACTAGTAACTGTTTATTTATACTAACTGAATAGTCGGCACACAATCTGACTGTCCCGTTTCGCTTTAGAACTGGAACTATCAGTGAAGCGTATTCCGAATATTCTACGGATTCAAGAATACCTAAACTGACCAATCTGTCGATTTCTTTATCGACCGTTGCTCGCAACGCAAACGCTACTGGGCGCGCTTTACAAAAAACCGGTTTTGCTCCTACCTTCAATGATAATTTTATTTTGTACTTATTAAATTTCCCTAGTTCATCCGAAAATAACTTCTGTTTATTAAAGTCACTTTAAATTTTAATTTATTTTATTTTATTAGGTCTACCAACAATATAGTAGTCAATTAGGTCTACCAACAATAATAGTAGTCTACCAACAAATTAAGGAACTTCACAGAATATTTTTGAAAAAGTTATATTTAACTCCTTGTATAGGTTCTTTGAGAGTCACAATACATTTACACCCGCTCAATATGGCTTTAGGAAAAATAAATCAATTAATGTGGCCATATATAACTTTTTATACGAAATTATGACTAACCTGGACAAAGGACTCCCTGCTGTAGCTCTATACATGAATGTTTTTAAAGCCTTTGACCGCGTGGATCACGACATCCTTCTAAGCAAAATGTATGCATATGGAGTAAGAGGTAATGTTTATGATCTCATTAAATCATACCTCACAAACAGAAAACAGTTCACTGAAATAAAAAAGCTAAATCTTGCAACAAAAACTGAAGAAGTCTATGCTTCAGAAACAGGAACTGTTCGACTGGGTATTCCACAAGGCACTATTGTAGGCCCGTTATTCTTCCTCGTTTTTATAAATGATATGCCTTCCGTGTTAGACCATGAATCCATACTTTTTGCAGACGACAGCACTGTTTAATTCACAAATAACAATTCCAATAATCTTGAAAACGACATTAATCAATCTTTGACTTCCATAATGAATTGGATGAATAAAAATAATCTTAGGTTAAATATTGATAAGACAACAGTTATGAATTTCCGAATAAGAACCAGCCGTACCCCCCCTTTAAATATTAGATATGTACAGAATAACATAACAGAAACCGAAGTGACAAAGCTTTTAGGATTAAATATTGATAATACAATTAATTGGAAAATACATGTTGATAAATTATGCAAAAAACTAAATCAATATTCATATGCACTCTACAGATTAAGAAAGGTGGTCAATAGGGCAGGTTTATTAACAGCGTATCATGGATATGTAAGTTCCACTCTCAGATATGGCTTAATATTTTGGGGGAACAGCGTAGACAAGGAAAGAGCATTCAAGGCTCAAAAACGTTGTATCAGGTCTATGTTTAATCTGTATCAGACTGATTCTTGACGGCCATTTTTCATAAACCTTAGAATACTACCATTACCATGTTTGTACATATTCGAATGCGCGGTATTTGTAAAGAGCAATATTCACTTATTTGAATACCGTAGCCGAATACGCCATCGGGATAAATTGTGCACAATCACGAGCAAGACACGTTTTCTGCAGCAAAGTGTGTTGTGGATTGCTCCAACAATATTTAATAAAATCCCAAAACATATTAGAAGAATCCCGGAAATTAAATTATTTAAAAAGAAACTTCATGACCTGTTAGTCTATAAATGCTATTACCTTTTAAAAGACTTTATGTCAGACAAGTCCCTTTAAATTATATTTTGACCAAGACCATGGTGCAGTCAGTGCTGCTTACTATTAATTTTAAGATCTTTAACTGACCTATATTTTGTGTTTATTTTTTGTTGTAATTATAGATTGTAAGTACTCACCTAACTAGTTAATTTGATTTTTCCTTAAATTGCAATAGTAATGTTATTCTTTCTTTTTTTTTTCTTTCTTTGTTTTTCTTTGTTAATTTATTAAAATAGTAATGTTAATTTCATAAATAATAATGTGTATTGTATGCCCAAAAGGCAGGACATAGCTGATCAACATCACTGTAATTCTTAACACCTTTATCTATTTCTGTACCTATGATCCACAATAAACATGATTGATTGATTTAAAAATGGCCATCGCGTCGTCTCCATAAAGTAGGCAGCTCTCGGCACTTGGTAACATTTGTTTGTTTTATTGTAACCGAGGCTAAAGATATTGCACGGTGATTGTTATCAAACAATCTATCGATAAGATACGATGGCGGTGAGCGATGCTCTCGGAGACACAATACATCTCCACATTCTCCACAGACTCGCCATGTTCACAGCGAGTAGCGCTCGCTAACAGTATCACAATCATATTATATATTACGAACAGAAGCCCGATACAGGTAATTAATTATAGAGATTTCTTATCTACCTGTTACGTGATCATTTAATGTTTTAAATTGTTTCTTACATGATCATGCTGTGTGTTCATCAGAAAAAATTAGGCGCGTAGACTTAAGTTTGCGTTCTACAAATTGTAAAGTAGCAGTGCATTTGCAACTGTAAAGCATTGTTAAAAGACTAATAGTAAATAAATAACTTTCATCTACTACAATACTTACATCACTAGGTTTCAACAAAAACTCTACCTACTCTTGGTCTGAAACCATGGTCGGCTCAGTCTTCTTGGGTTGGATACAGTCACTAACATGAATTTATTGTCGGCCATGTAGCGGCTGCTGGTGTGCTTCTATTTGTATATCTCAGACTGGTTGTTGCATTATCTATCAAAGTAATTAGATCTACCCTAATAAATTAGTATTTTAGTTGATAGGTTCAGTAGAACACCAATTATCACCAATATCACATTGATGATAATTGGTGTTCTACTGAACCTAGGTTGTGGATCCTATAATTCGTTTGTGGCAGCAGGTAGTGTGTACCTAATGGTTATCAGTTGATTATGTTCTGTGTGTGTGTGCGCGACTGTTTGTTGTGTGTGTGTTACAGCCTCATAGGTTTACTAGCACGGAAACCTATGAAGCAGAGTGCAAGAATGTATTTTAGATTTTGCAGAAATTTCTTGTTTTTGGATCCTTTTGAATATACTATGAAGTTGTGACGATGACATCAGTTTGTGCTCAGCTCAGAGACGTTCGCTTAGTAAATAATGTATAAGAATATATATTTAGTGAAAATGTTAGTAAGGTGATAAAGAGATTACTCTGTTAGGTTTACTTATTTATGAGGGCGAGACGAAGATCTTTTAATATTTTGGTGAATTCCGTTTCCAGTTTATTGATAATAAGATAATCTTCGATAAGTCACCAGAAAAGTGGTCAGACATTCTATAAATCATATAAGTAATACAATAAAAAACATTATTGAAGTAGACAAGGTTTATGTAAGGGTACTCACCGGAAGGGCACCTGATCGGCGACGAAGATGTAGTTGAGCGAGTACATGCAGGCGAGCAGGTTGGGGATACAGAGCATGATGAGCATGTAGCCCTGGTAGAAGCCGAAGGGCCCGAGCTGCGCCAGCGCCGCCTCCAGCGAGTCGCCGGCGTCGTCCGGCGCATGCTTGCTGGCGGCGAGCCGCGCGGCGCTGCTGTGTCTTCCCGGCGCCTCCACCATGTCGCGTCACCTCGCGTGCTCGACTGGCGGGCTGGCGGCGCGGGCGACGCGGCTACGCCGTGTCGCCACTGATAACACTCGAGATACGCGCCGCCTGCGCTCGCGACTTTCTTAGCGCGCTCGTGACCACGTAGCGACGCTGATCACCTGCAGCTGTACCCAATAGCAATAGCAACGTTTGCATGCGATAATATTACGATAGCCGATGAGCTTCGCCGTTACATTTAATAATGTGAAAAAGGCATTTTGTATTGTGATGCTGACTCTTGCTATTTATCTTTTGACGCAAACAAACTTGTTTGCGTAAAATACCTATTAAATATTTTTTCATAAATAAGAAAAGCTGTAAAATTCGTTTGATACCTGATGGTTCCCTGACTGAGCTCGCTGACAATGATATATCCTGTCAATACATTCCGAAGATGTAGAACAAGTAAAACCATAAGTACGAGATCAGCAGTGCGATTCTGTAACCATCTCACCGTGACAAGTTAGGTGAAGTGAGCGTGGAATGAGCTGTCATTCTAACTAATGCTCGGGATTGACACTATTGTCAGCTCACTCTAAGCTCACTTCACTTAACTTTTCACGGTGAGATTTTTACAGAATCGATCGGCAGTAGCAAACGAAGCAAAAATGTGGGTAGTATTACAAATTAAAATTTGAGGCCTCTTACGGCAAGCTAACATAAGCCCAAAGGACAGGTTGCCGCCGGGGCTGCGGGTTGTTCGAAAGAGATACCGTGGCCCCTGGCACAGGCAACTGAAGGAATACGGGTGGGTTTTAGTCAGTTAAAGTCTGACACGCCCTTCCGCTCAGCCCAGAGCGGGAGAGGTAATTTGATGATTTCCCGCCCAAAAATTAAAAGCGCAAAGGACAGGTAGTTTGGCATCGATATACTAAGGAAACAACAAACTATCTAAAACACCGTATATTTATAAAAATAAATCTAAAGCAATAAAAGGTGAACCTTAAAAAAACTAATTTACCTTATCATTAACAAATTAGGTAGGTGAATATAGCTATATCTTAATATTGCCAGCCAGCTAAAATTTCAGCAGAAAGAGCTAGGGTCGTGGGGAGTTGGAGATAAACCCAGTACTGTTCCGTTTTAAGCGTTTAAATTAAATAATATAAATTTAAAATTTAAGGTCATAACCTTCCAGTTATTTGAATGTTATTAATTAGTAAATGGGCGCTAGGGACTTGGAGAGTCCCGGATCTCGGAGCCGGCGAAGTCCAATAGACTTCTGGATGAATGTAGCATGTCGAACTCAAGATCCTCAATTCAAATTATGTTGAAGATCGGTTTCCAATGTTGAAAACCGGTCTAAGGTAACCAACGGGTTCTTACAGAAACCGTTTTAAAATAAAAATAAAATATTATAAGGGATTTAAAAAAACCGTCCCGCCTGCGCTATCGCTAGATGGACTTCGACAGCCGCACAGTCGTCTCCGCAAGAGGCATCGGACGGACTCGAGGAACGGGTCTCGCGTCCAGGCCCCAGACGCTCCTCTAGATCCTGGCGGCGAGACGAATCTCTTGAGGTGCCTCTCCTGTAATTGACAATACCGAGACCTAATAATATAAGGGGAAACTAATTTACTTTCCTTGAGGTGACCGAGCTTTCAAATCTAGAAGGCTAAAACATTAGCCGGTTAACATGGCCTTCAAATAGGAATAAGGAATACCCACGTGGCGTTCATCAACTCCACAACAAGGGCTCGTTGCATTGAACAATAATTTAATACCGAGGTTAACACTGAGGAATCTATGGTAAATAGTCAGCGGGCGAAACACTCACGGTTGATTTAGGGAGAAAGCACTTGACTGCAAGATCCTCGACTGGCTGGAAAGTTGTCGGCGTATGCGCAATTTGGAATCCTGTAATAAATATCCATGGATCACGACAATATCCTTTTAACAACCAGGGAAGGGCTCACAGGCCACTTCCTAACACCATTACAACAAAATCCTTACCTTTTAAAACATGGAATAATGTTTGTAGTATCACTCAAGCGTGTTCAAGGGCAAATAGACGCCACCACGGTTCAATAACCCTGTCATGGATCACAAACCGGAACTAGACGGAGCATCCTGATAATCTCCCCTATTTCAGGTAAAATGATTATAACATCAAACACTACACCAAGAAACTTAATTCTTGAAAATCACTAACAATTGTCAGAAACTGACGTTGAGAAACCTGTTTAATAGGTTTAGAAAAGTGATTTATTGTGAGAAAGTCTTAACTAAATATCCCAGTGACGAAATACAGTTGAAGGAATGATTCCTTCAATCAAATGCAGGCCAAAGTCAATTGTACAAACTACAATGAAATATATTACTCGGAAGCCTCATAATGTTACTTATGTTTTCAGGTAAATGCTACTTTACTTATTAGTAACGCAGCTGTGTAATACCAACCCGTGGTAGGTACAAAAAAACAACATAACAGTAATTACATAATATACATACAGTATGTAACAAAAACCCTGTTCTTCCAAGTAGGGACGTTTTGAGAATCGATATCCGATGATAATAATAGGGGTTAAAGTATGAAATTGCCGTTTCATTGTAATAGGTACTTCGAATGGACATAGAACCTTCATGGTTTTGATATTTTTGAGTGAAACTTTTTTCAGATGGTACCTATGAAGTTCTTCTTTTAAAAAATGTGCAACATTCGATTATCGACTATCAGTTATTTTTTTTATTCAGCTTAGACAAGAAAGATGGATACTTAAAAAATTCGAGTTAATTTTGAATACGAGTTCCGACGCGGAACTAACGCGGCAGAAACAGCTCGCAATATCAATGTTGCGTTTGGAGAGGGGACTGCTAATGAACGCACTGTGCGATTTTGGTTTAAAAGCTTTCGTGATGGAAAAGCAAAGCTTACCAATAAAAAGGTACCTAATGGTAACTGTTTGGTGGTCTCAGCATGGTGTTATTCACTATAGCTTTCTCCGATCTGGTCAAGCAATAACGGCAGATGTCTACTGTGCCGAACTCCGAAGAATGATAGCAAAACTAGTAGTGAAACAGCCCCGACTTATGAATCGATCTTCACCATTATTGCTCCATGATAACGCGAGACCTCATACAGCACGAGAAACCGTTTTAACTGTACAGGAACTGCAATTAGAAACCATTCTTCACCCTCCGTACTCGCCAGACTTTCATACTTTAATAGGGGTTAAAGTATGAAATTGCCGATTTGTACTGAAAAATTGAAATTAGTTTTTTTTTTTAATTTAATATATTTATTTAATCAAAATAATTACCAATATTATCTATATATTACGTAAGTCAATTAAAAAAACATTCAAGAGAAAAAAAGCAAAATAAATATTAAAAATAAATATTTTAAAGGTAACACTGATTACTCACCTCTGCAAAGAGAAATAGGTAGTAACTTGCTTTTTAACAAAGGCGCCGCCGCACCGCTGTCTCTTTGTCGCCGCCCGCCGCGCCGCACACTACCATACCATAGTAAAAGCAAACAAGTAGGCCAACTCAAGCCCCGAGCGAGCGATAATAGCCTAAACTCGTAGGGCTGTCTCTTATACTTTATTCAATCGTCAAAAATGCATAGTCAATGTCTATACAAAACAATGTTCCTCTGTAGGGTAAGCATCAGGGACCTTTAATACAAAGTTTTTTTTAATATTTTTTTCTACATAGACCAGGAGCTGACTACACTGCTATTAAGACATCCATAAACACTGCAATATTTTCTATAGCTACTCGAATTAGTAGCCATCTTTGTAGTTAAAGGAGGTAGGTAGGTACACGTACAAATTATTTATTACGAGCAGCAGGGCAGCGGCGAAGCGTGCGCGGCGCGGGCGATATTACCGTACGGCGTCACAGCCACGACTGGCACACCTTTAGCAGCGATAAATTTTGTCAGTGTGTGCGTGCGACGACGCATACGTACGAGCGCGCTCACATACAAACCGTGCGCGGTGCGAATGTATGAAGTTGTCCTACTTGTTTGCTTTTACTATGACCATACTGCACTAAGGTCATGAACTCGTCACGTGACGTTCACATCACTCAGCTGTTTAACTGATAACACTTTGGGAACGTTAGTTTGACTTTTTCAAAAAGTTGGCTTATCAAGTTTGCACGATTGATAATTACAATACACTCTATTAGCACTTTAAAAACAAATTTATTTACCCACAGAGCGCGTACTGCCGTAGGGTCTTCTTCAAACATCTCGAGGATTTCCTCCTTAATGTCACGGTCTCGAGTCAATACGATGTTGGTCTCGACCGTGCACAGACCCAGTGTTGAACGTTCGTATATGGAAACGTTGGAAAGCCATCGTCGATGGCAATGTTATGTTCCTTGGAGTTGCGAAACGTTCTTGGTACAGCCTACGTGCATCTGCGTAATTGCAGTCGCATCTCCCGAGGTACATCAACATATTAAAATATTAATTTGAATAAGACATTTAAAAAAAACGCACACTCAGAATTTACTCACAAAATCACAATAATTTTGCTCTTTTTCTAATGTTCAACGTAGATCAACGATACATCCGTCCGGAAGTAAGTTGCGCAGGCGGCTGAGGGGAGGGGGACAATCGGCTAGTGGCGGTCGTACAAAGGGTGCACCACGTGTCATCAAACGCGGCGGCACAGGCGGCATGCTTTGTGTTTTTGGCGCCAACCTGTCTAGCTATCGCGAATCAAAGGCGCTGCCGCCGGCGGCTTAGTTTTATCGACCGTAGGCTAGATCGATTAGTACTTGTAAGTTCAGATGTTAAAAACATTATGTAACAATGTATCGAATTTAAAAACTATCTGATTACCTATGGACAATGTTCGGCCGGGATCCCTTCTTTTTGCATAATATTCTTTTTCCTAATATACTTTGGCACAACGATTTTGGTATAATTTATTTTGCTATAATAATACTTTGCCATATTTTTTTGACATACAGATTATCTTGAAGGCGAATTTGTTTTGGCATAAATTTAATTCGCATAATGTTACTAGGCCTAATGGCTATTAGCATACCTAATAGAATTTAGGCATATAATTATTAGGTATGACGTTTCCTGATATTTACTACTGTTATTGAATCATATGGGTTAGGTTAGGTTAGAAACTTATAACAATGACCATTAACGCGCGAAGGCGAGCGAGCGCAGCGAGCGTGTCACGACAGCGGTCGCCGAGCGCCAGATCCCCTCTATTGTTGGTGAATCATTTGGGTTAGATGAGGTTATAACAGCATGATGTTTCCTGATATTTACTTATTCACTACAGAATTTTGTTTTTTTTTTTAAAGATTAAATTACAACTTTGCAATAATACACTTTAGTGACATAATAGTTCTAAGACACCACCGTCCACTTAGAAAAATAAAAAAATGATTTATTTTACCTACAATGTACTTTACATTGTAGGTAGAATAAATCATTTTTTTATTTTCCTTGCCTACAAATTTCATTAGAGCAATATTGTATAAAAATGTGTATTAATAGCGTCTAACATTTTAGGAGTTAATTATTATGCTTATTTGGTATGTCCCTAAAAAATATGTTGTAATATCATTATGCGTAAATTAATTTATGCTTTAAAATATTATGCTTAAAAAAAATTATGCGTAAACTGTTATGCGTAAATAATGTTATGCGAAAATATAATTAGTAGAAATAAAAGTATGCTAAGTTATATTAGGTCTTAAAATGTTATGCTAATGGATAGGGGAACCTGTTCGGCCACCACTTGTTTTTTTTAAATTATAACTTAATTAATGGTACGCCTATAGGTATATACCTAGTCTTGCCATAAACATTGTCACGAAGAAAAAAATTTTTTTTTATTGCAAATATTATTTATTACTTTTACAGTGTGTTAGTTTAATACATAAATATAAAACAATTTAAAATATAAAACGCTTATTTGAAGTGGTGTCCATTGGCTGCAATACAGTCCTTTAAACGTTGAGGCCAGTTATCAATAGAAGCACGCACTCTTTCCATGGGAAAATTCTTCACTGCCAATCGTATGGATTGTTTTAGGCACTCCAAATTATCATGGCGTTTAGAGCAAGCCGTACTCTCTAAAACTGACCATAAATCATAATCCAGCGGATTAAGATCGGGACTAGACGACGGCCAGTCTTCAGCTCTGATGAAGTCCGAAACGTTCACTTCCAACCAAGACTGCGTGGTCCGAGCTTTATGACCCGGCGCCGAGTCTTGTTGGAAGGACCATACTTGGTTATTGAACATGGTGTTGTTAAGGGGCTTTTTTTTTTTTTTTTTGTGGATGGGAAATCATCAAATGACTCCTCCCGCTCTGGGTGGAGCAGAAGGGAGTGTCAGACTCTTACTGACTAAAACCCACCCGTGTTCCTTCCTTAGCCCTTTACGTACCAGGGCAGCGGTAACCCTTTCGGACAATCCCGCTACCCCGGCAGGCCTCGGCCCTGTCGGGCCCCGTCAACTACGCTGACATCTCTTTGAGGCGCGCGTGGAACACATACACGCCGTCCGGCACGGGCCTGGTCCTGATCGGACGGAGAGCTACCCATTGCTCTCCGCCCGCAGGCCCGCGCCTACGGTGGCCGGGAGTCGTCACGCGGCTCCCGACGCCCGGAGCGTCTCCCTCGGCGGCTGAGGCGTGAGGATCTTTCCCTCGCCCATCCCGCCACCTCCTTCGCTAGCATGACTGCTTCGCAGAAGGAGGTGACCGCCTCCCACTCCCTCTCGCCCCTGACCATGGCTTGCACCAGGGCCGGGCGCGAGAGGTCGCCGCCGCTGCCGATCGCCTCTACGAGGACACGGCGGTGCTCTGCCCAAGCGGGGCAGACCTCCACCGTATGCTCCACCGTGTCCTCTGGGCGATCCTCGCAGTGGTGACACCCGGGCGTCTCCTCCCGCCTGATGATGTGCAGGAACCTCCCGAAACATCCGTGTCCGGAGAGGACCTGCGTCAGGCGGTAGGTGAGAGCGCCGTGACGCCTCTCTAGCCACTCCTCAAAGAGGGGTCTTACCGCCGCTATCGTGGCGTGCCCTGCGCTGGGTTGCGATAGTCGCGCCTTCCATTCCACCATGAGACCGCGCCGGAGGTCCGTCCGCTCCGCAGCGATTTGCCGCGGGTGCAGAGTTTCCCCCCGACGTAGTGCCTCCGCGCGCCAGTCATACAGGCGCGCGAGGACTATCGCCTCCAGATCCCATGGTGGCAGTCCGGCAAGGAGGCTTGCTGCCTCGCGCGAGATCGTGCGGTACCCCCGGATCAGCCTTACGGCTACCACCTTTTGGGGCGCGTTCAGGTAGTGTGCGGCTCGAAGCCGCAGTGAACGCGCCCATACCGGGGCCCCATATAGGGCCATGGACCGCACGACCCCCGCGTAAAGCCTCCGGCAGGAGGCGTTTGGCCCCCTCAGGTTGGGCAGGAGCCGCCTTTAGGCGGCCCCGGTCCGTTCCAGTTTTTCCTTTTGGGGCGCGTTCAGGTAGTGTGCGGCTCGAAGCCGCAGTGAACGCGCCCATATTGTTAAGGGGCTTAACTACATTTCAAGAATGGTATCTTGATACACTTTTGCCGATGTTTTGATACCTTTTTCACAAAAATATGGCTCGATAACTCCTTCATAGCTAACACCCCACCAAACCATCACTGAAGTCGGATAATGCCCACGTTGCACTGTCGACTAATTGGGAAGCTTCCTTAGAGCTTTGAACATAAATACGGTCATTTTGTTTGTTAAAATGTTGCTCAATTGTAATGATTTTCTCATCCGTAAACAAAATTTTTCTGTGACCTCCCTTTGCGTACTACCGCTTCAGTACTTGTTCCGATTTTACCACCTTATTCTTTTTTAAATTATCAGTTAAAAAATGACCAGTGAGTCTCCTATAGGCTGCAAGTCTTAAGTCATCTTTTAAAATATGCGACATGGTTCTGGGTGCTATCTTCATCTCCCGAGATAAAATCTTTTGCTTTCAGACAGGATTTCTTCGAATTCTTTCCCTTACTGCTTTGACCACCTTTTTCGTACGAACACTACGTGGACCGCCAGATCTTTTTCTGTCACAAACAGAGGAGGTCTCATTGTACCTATTAATAGCCCGGTACATAAACATTTGACTAATACCAAGCGTATGGAGAGTTTTAAAATTGCATTTGACTCCACACCAACTTTGTGTAATGCAATCACAGCGATTCGGTTCTCTTTATCACCCCACTCCATTGTAATATCGCAAAATATTGTACAATGTATTGGCCCCAAAATTAGAAAACTCAATGAACAATCGTATTAAAATGACAGATTCCAAATTCAAATGTAATATCTTTCTTATTTTTAATTGTAACAGTATTTATGGCCAGACTGTGTATATACGCTCCTACAAGGAACAACAGGGTTTTCGTTACATACTGTATAAAACAATTTAATACAGCTGGCCAATTTGATACCAAGGCACCCTCTTAAGTACTGATTATTCACTTTGTGAGGAACACAAACAACGATTGAGAAGCGAACTAGTGTTTGTGTGTGCTAGCATAGTGCGTGCATCTGTTTGTTTGCTTGTGTGCAACAAGTATAGTCTCAGAGACCGCTGATCATTTAGTTTGAAAAAGATAGGTAGGTTCCATCTAAAAAATTAAAGCCTTTTGGAGAGAGAGTCTTTCTACAAAGAGTACGTGAATTTGTTGAAGGAATATGTGCAACCCTGAACTTCCATGTCGTGTGAAACTTATTTTGTATTGTACGTAACGACTACATTTGAGTACCTTCCGTACCTACCTGTGCATAAGGTCTCTACTCCATTAGGGATCATCCCTCCATTGTCGCGACTTCACGACCTTCTATCAAACATTTTGTAAATATTTGCCACTTATCCAAATCTGATAAACAAACATCACATGGAAATTCACGAAGCTGTTGAACGCATTAGTTAAATATATATTGACACAAGTCCCCTTTTAGTATTAATGATAACTTATATCTACACATTATATGCGTCTAATTCCAGTTTGATAAGATACCTCAGGATGTGGATGGTGTGATCATTAAATGTCAACACTTCAACCTATGTAGCTGACAACTGTGTGGAAATGTCATAACATAATATTATTAATTATTAATGAGTAGATATTATGCGAGCATGTTCAGTAGATATTCATGCACAATTCCTCATAGCACAGCAGACTAGAGAATCATTTTGTCGTATTCACTTTCAACTTTAGGCAGGCACTTTACCAACTGTCTACTCTTGAGTCACTGGAGCTTTTTTCTCAATACAAAACACGAAGGGCATTCCCTTCGTTTCACAGTTCCAGTATTGCTCCTATTCGGTTGGCCACGAAGATCTTCAATCTTCTAGAGCTTGTTTGCAGCCAAGCTAAGATGACGCTGGAATCACACCAATGCTGACGTGCTATTGGAAACCTCAAAGAATCGATGACGGTCGAGCGGAGTCGAACAGCTAGTAAGGCAGGAGGCACACAGTTCCAAGCGAGTTATCCATGGGCCGTGATTGGTAGTCTTTTGGGAGGCATCGCTGAATATATGCAACAACAGTACTGTAACAAAAACATAAAGCTAGGGAACATGAACTATTAGAAAACATACGCCAAGCTCTTTCTATCGCTTACGGTGTCCGAAACGAAGCTCTCAACGTAATAATTTCTTATTCCAATTTGTAGATGTTAATAGCGTGAAATCTTCCGGGCTACCAGTTCAGTTACGTGTTCTGCAAGGCTCAATACTGGGTCCATTCTTGTTCTTAGTATCAATATATCAATGATTTACCATTCCATTTGAAGGGCATCTGTGACGTTGTACTGTTTGCAGATGATACCTCTCTTATTTTTAAAGTAGACAGGAATAGACAAGATTTTGACAACGTAAACAGTGCACTCTCAATAGTTACCGTTGGTTTACGTCAAATAACCTAGTTCTCAATGCCAAGAAAACGAAATGTGTAAAGTTCTTTATATACATGAAATGGCGATCTTTGTCAAAGCGAACCTACATCTTTATACCCATCTAAGAAGTGCACGACACCTAAAAATAAAATATGCGTAAGACGTCATAAAAATGCAGTATTTAATAAAAACATTTTGGGCATGGCACCAAAAGTATACAATAAGTTGCCAAAAAGTATGACAGACCTACACAAAATGAACCAATTCAAATTATGTTTGCATGAATTCTTAGTTGCAAAATGTTACTATTCAATTAATGATTATTTAAATGAAACATGAGATTTTATCTGAAATGGCACCACAAATATAATTATTATTGAAATTTTGATCTGACTTGTGTAGAATAATTTGTCATTTTTTTATTTGACATTCTATTTATTAACGTAAATCAATTTAAAATTTATGTTGTACCTAATATATTAATTTGCCTAATAAGACAATACACTAACGTTGATACAGCTGTTTTAGTCTATTTTAGTTATTTTACCAGCGTTATGTCCTACGGTATTCTGCTGTGGGGCAAAGCCGCTGATATACAAAATATATTTGTCCTTCAAAAACGAGCTGTTTGAGCAATTTACCAGCTAGGTGCCAGAGTTTCTCTAAGAGATTTTTATAAAGATATTGGTATTAATAGTATATAAACGTAACATAGCAAAATTTTTAGATTACTTAGCAGCTTTAAGTTTTGGTGAAGTGTACGAAGAGACAGACTGCAATAAAGCATTTGATATTTTCCATGGCATATTCACGCTCTTTTATAAATTATGTTTTCCCGAAATACTTGTCAAAAGGTTCAATAAATACATAAAAAACAAATGGCTCAGTACGGGTTTAAAAATACCATGCATTAAAAAAAGAGCTTTATATGTATTACGCATATCAACACGATGCTATAAGTAAAGGTTACCACAAGAAAAAATACCGCAATTACACTAAGATTTAAAAAAAATGCTAGCAAAATCACAGCAGATCAACAACAACAATTGTTTCAAGAATTCTAAGAATAAATGTAAAGCGATATGGACAATCATAGAAAATAACTTAAATAAATCTAATAAAAATAACTACATAAGATCTACTAGCGTCCGTAGCCTGGCTGCGTTTCGGTGATCTCTTTGAAGAAACCGAAGGTTTTGTCTGTGCAATTATGGACGAAGTTATGATGACGAACAATTACCGGAGATTTATTGTGAAAGACGGCACGGTTGACATCTGTCGAGCATGCCACCGGCCGGGAGAATCAATCAGGCATATTATCTCCGGGTGTTCTCGTCTAGCTAACGGAGAGTACTTGCATAGACACAACCTGGTAGCCAGGATAATCCATCAGCAACTTGCTCTGAAATACAGCCTTGTGGAATCTGAGGTGCCGTACTACAGGTATGTGCCCGACCCAGTTCTCGAAAATGGAAATATCACATTTAATAATAATAATAATATTTATTTTCAAAAAAGTGAGGTACATACAGTCTGTTACAATAAAGATAAAAATTATACAATTTAAGGAAAAAAAAAACAAAAGAGCTTTACAATAGAATTTAATCTGGCGTCCTAGCTAGGTTACATGGTAACCTGTATTAAGGTTCGCCAGCCCAGGTTCCCACTTATGGAATACAAAAATCCAATAGAGACTGCTTAGGACTTTATGGTAAAAACATATGAAAACTATACTAAGTGTGAAGTGTTATTATGTCTATGTGCTTTGTGATGAGGTGTGGTGTGGAGTGGTGTATATGTAGGTGTGGTGTGTGTGTGTGTGTGTGTGTGTGTTTGTGTATGTTAACGGAAGGGAAGGAGGTTGAGTTTAGATACGGAGTGTTAGAGAACTCGCTACGAAAGTGAACTAAGCAGATATTCGGTGTCGTCGTAGTTTAAATTGGTTAAAAAGCAAGTTATCTGCTGTTTGCACTTTTCGTAAGAGGATTGATGTGTAGAGATAGTTTTGTTTATTCTGTTATATAAAAATGGCCCGAGGTAGTAAGAGAATCGAAAGCGCGTGAAGGGTACTCTACAAATTTCGTTCTTTCGCCTAAATGAGGAATGAGTTTGTGTAAACGGGGTTTTTGTGTGTTGTCGAAATAAAGTGTTAAGAATGAATGTTTGCCGGACCGTGAGTACTTTGCAGTTTTTGTATAGATCAAAAGTAGGATAGAGCATTGGCCGGAAAGTTGCAACCTTTAGAATAGCTCTCTGAGCTATTTCCAAACGTTTGAGTGTAGTTTTTGCAGCTCCACCCCAGCTACCAATACAGTACGAGACAACTGACTGACACATAGCGAGATATACGGTCCGTAGTACGTAAGTATTGGCAATGTGTCTCAGCGTCTTATAGAGAAATATGAGTTTGCGAACTCGAGCAGTAAGGTGGGTGATATGTGCTTTGAAGTTAAGGTGTTTATCTAGGATTATACCGAGGTATTTAGTTGTGTCAGTAGAATAAATCTTAGGACAGTTGCAAGGTGTTGAATTGGGTAGGCAGGTATGAGCTTGTAGAATAATGGGTGTTAAGGGTTGCGTAGCGGAGTTTAGAGAGAATGTCATGAGTTTAGTTTTGTTGGTGTTTAGCGTAAGTGAGTGAGAGGTAAGCCATCTATAAATTAAATCAAATCCAGTTTGAGCCGTTGCTTGCAGTTTAGTCCAGGATTCGTCATAAAAAGTAATAGCAGTATCGTCGGCAAAAAAGACAATGTTACCAGAGTTCAGGTGACTGTTGCACAGGTCGTTTATGAACACCAGGAACAATGTAGGGCCCAAAACACTTCCTTGAGGCACTCCGTATGAAATTGGGAGCTCGTTGCTATAGCAATCGTTGATTTTGACTATCTGCCTACGGTCTGAGAGATATGAATAAAAAAGCTGGAGTTGCATACCACGTACACCTATAGATTCTAGTTTAGATAGAAGGCAGGGGAGAGGAACGGTATCAAATGCCTTTGTAAGATCAATGAATACTATGAGGCATTGTTTGCGTTGATTTAGTTTATCAACGATTCCATCTATTAGCTTCAAGGCAGCGTCAGAGGTAGATTTTTTCTTTCGAAACCCAAGTTGGTTGGCTGACAGTAAATTATTACTTTCAAGGTATGCGGTAAGCCTGTTATTAATTAGTTTTTCTAAAATCTTGGATAGGGCAGGTAGCACCGCAATAGGGCGATAATTAGTAACAGAGGCGCGATCCCCCCCTTTAAAAATGGGATGAATAATGGCCTTTTTGAAAGAAGATGGAAAGGTGCCAGAGACGAGGCATAGGTTGAAGATGTGGCATAGCACGGGTGGGAGGATTGCAGAGTACCTTTTTATCATGGTAGTAGAAATGCCATCAGAGCCCACTGCAGCATTGGCCTTTAAAGATCCAATAATAGAGTCTATCTCATCAGGATTTGTTTCCAAGAGTACGAAAGAACTCAAAGTATTGGAGGTATTGAACTGGAAGTGAGGAGGGCAGCTATCCTTTACATTCTGAATACGCTCAGCAAGATGTTTACCTATATTTACAAAAAATGAGTTAACATCGTTAAGAGATTGAGTAGGGGTTTCCGAGAAGGAAAGTAACTCCATGGGAGGGTGAGTAATTTTAGTTGTGTTTGTGACACGTTTGACTGTATCCCATAACATCTTTGTATTACGACCAGCTTTAGCAATTTCATTTGAATCGAACTGTCTTTTAACTTTTTTAAGAATCTTATTGCAGTAATTCCTGTATCTTGTGTAGGTAGCTTTAAAGACTTCATTATCAGGAGACTGTTTGAATCTTTTGTGCAAAATATCTCTGTTCCTCATGCATCGCAGTAGTCCTGGAGTAATCCATGGTTTAAGGATTCTCTTGCGTTTAGCTGTACGCTTCAGTGATGAGTGATTATTTATCTCCTGCGATAGTGTTTGGATCAGACAGTCTGTAGCAGCGTTTGGATCATTTAGGGAAAGAATATGCGTGAAATCCAAATTTTGAATAGACGTATCGAGTGAGACGAAGTCGGTTTTAAGGAATGAGGTATTAGAAAAATTACGGCGTGGCTTCAAATTTAAACAGGGTAAGGTTGAGAAGTGATCAGTGATAGTGGAATCAAAATGAAGGTAGAACAGGGTAATTTGGTTTTAAGAATTGTGTGGTCACGGCAATTATTCCCTCTTGTGGGTAGTTGGTGGGAAGGTAAAAACCCGTGAAAAGAGAGACAGTTAAGGTATTCGTGCGACCAATGGTTGATGGTTGTCGTTGTGGTATCTATGTTTATATTTATGTCACCTGTTATCATTATAGTTTGAAAGGTAGTCAAGGAAGATAATATTTCATTTAAAGATTTGAGAAAGACTTCAATACTCTCGTTAGAGGGGGATCTATAAACGCAGAGGATAGCAACGTTCGATGGAAGTTCAATTATCAATCCAGAAGCAGAGTCATGAAATTCAGGTTCGCGTACATTGAATGCAAGATTAGAATTGATGTACGCGACTACTCCATCACTCTGATTGTGATGTTTAGTAGTGTGGATTGAAGAGTAACATTGAAGCTGGGCGAGAGTGGTATTACTTAGACAAGGAAGCCAACATTCTGTTAGAACAGCTACATCACACTCAAGAGAAAGACGGGAAAGAAATGTTTCAAAATCATGAAAGTTTCGATTAATTGATCTGATATTTTGGGTAAGAACTTTCAGGTAACTTTCCGGGGACTTAATGGTAGATAAACAGTCGTCTGGTGTGCACTGATAAACTTTAGAGACAGAGAATTGGTCTAGGTTATCATTTAACATGTTTATGTGATCGAACGTTAAGGTTTAAAGTTAAGAAAGGTTTAGGGTCAGTTCAAAAATTGATTCTTTACAATCTGATGGAAAAAGCTGTATTAAAGAATTGCAGTAAGGCGTAATTAGTATATACTTATTATGAGATGTAGTGGTGAGTGATAGGATATTGTTTGTGTTGTTGTGTGTGTTGATTAGTATGTGTGATCTACAGTGTACAGTAAAATATTTGCTTATTTTAATGTAAAGATTAACATGCAAAATGAATATTGATATTCTTAAACGGTAGGTTACACAGATTATAAATTTACCTAATCTACAAAATAGTTTAATACAAAAAAGAAAAACTAGTGCAAGTAAGGGTGATGGAAATAATCATACTTCAGGTACTTTGATATACTGATATTTGATAACTGTTCCAATTGAACCTCATTCTTTATCACAATGTATGGTGATTCTTTAACCTTTTTCATCAGAATACGACCATTTGAAATCCAACAATAATCGTATTTATGCGCTATAGCAAAGTTTCTGGCCAAGTAAAACAGTTTTCTAGACCGTGCAGTCAACTGCTCTGCTATGTAGACAGGTACCGAATTTACTGTAAATCCTAGGTTAGCTGAGTTGAGCTTTTGATTGGGGTTTCGTTTGTTGTAGCTTTTCACAGAGTCTAGAAACCTGCTTTTGGTAAGAGTGTTAGTAAATTCCACGAACAGTGCGGAGGAATTATTTTGCTTGTCAATTCGGTACCTAGAAATGTCTCTAATGTCTGATTTAACATCAATGCCGAGGACATTAGAAAGTACAGAAACAGTCACGTAAAGGTCTTGCTTAGACTCTTTTTGACGTAGTGGGACATTTCTGATTTCTACACATGCCTTAACTAAGGTTCGCTCCAGTGTGTCGATCTTTTCATCAAGGGTTGATAAGTGGGTACACATATCTGCGCGCTCTTTTTCGAGACCTGTAATCTTGGTTTCCAGGGAAGACATTTGGTCTGATATTCCATTCAAAGAGCTCACCAAAGCAGTGTTAGATGTCTCGATCTTAGTGAAATGAAGCTTGAGGTCCTATGAGCTTGAGGTGATATGAGATTCAAGGGTTTCAAGCCGGGCATTTTGAGATACTATAAATTGATTCATCATTCCTCTCATTTCCGTTCTGAAATCCAATTTATCGACTGGTTTTTCAGTACTCGAAGACCTGAAGCGTTTAGCTCTTTGCGTAACATATGATGAACTCAGATCGTCAATTAGCTCATCTTCACAGATTTTGCTTATGTCAGCTTCGGAACCGGACTGGTTGATGTTGGTTTTTGACATTGTACTGGGATCGATCCATCATCACTCACAGGACTATTGTTGCCAATAAGCCTGATATAGTGGTGGTGGATCGATCAGAGCGGCGCGTAATGATTGTTGACATAACCGTCCCGCATGATGAGAACCTCGTGAAAGCCGAGAAAGATAAACAAATCAAGTATCTTGACTTGGCTCGCGAGGTTGTCGACATGTGGCATGTGGACTCAGCAATCATTGTGCCGATAGTCGTGACAACTAATGGCTTAATAGCCAAGAGCCTCGACCAACACCTGAGGAGGCTCTCGTTGGGCAGCTGGATCAAGGGCTTGATTCAGAAAGCGGTACTTCTAGACGCGGCTCGCATTCTCAGGAAGTTCCTCTCTCTGGAGCCCTGACCGCCGGTAGCTTGGACCCTGTTCCCGATACCGGTGGGCTACTATATTTTATATTATTAAATGTTTTTTTATCCTTTTGTTTATAAAAATATTAAAAAATGTAATTTGTAAGTATTTAAATGAAATAAAGGAGAAAATAACTACATAAATGAATTAATAATTAGTGACAAAAAAATTAATAATCCTGTTGACATATGTAATCAATTTAATAATTATTTCATCGAGCTGACACAAAAAAATAAAAATAATAATCATGACGTACACAACATTGACATTGACAATAACATAAATATTTTATTTTTGACTCCTGTAAATGAAATTGACATTATTAAAATAATTTATTCATTCAAATTCATTTATTCAAATTCTACGGGATATGACGAAGTAACCACCAAAATAATTAAATTAAGCGCGAAAATTATAGCATCCCCAGTTAGCTACTTAATTAACCTCTCATTTGAAGAAGGTGTTTTTCCGTCGGCATTAAAGGAGTCTATAATTAAACCATTATTCAAAAAGGTAACTTTTCTGATATGGGTAATTATAGGCCCATTACGCTGATCCCAATCGTTTCAAAGTTTTTTGAAAAAGCAATGCATGACAAAATAAATAGCTTTGTAACTAAACACAACCTAATTGCAGAGAGTCAGTTTGGTTTCGGAAAAAATTGTTCAACAACTCGAGCCTGTTTTTCATTAATAAAACTAATTACCGAAGCTCTGGATAAAAAGATGTCTGCTTTATCGGTATTCTTAGATATGAGCAAGGCATTTGACTTTGTCTCACATGAGCGACTACTCTACAAAGTTGAAAGATATGGAATAAGAGGCAAGGCGCATGATTGGCTTAAAAGTTATTTGTCTGATCGCCAACAGAGAACTGTTATTTCTAAAATAGAAAAAAAATACTAGGGCGACATATAGCTCAGAATTAAAAATTAATAAATCTGGCGTTCCACAGGGAAGCGTACGGGGTCCGCCACTATTTGTATTATACATAAATGACCTCAAAACATGTTTAAAATATGAATGTATCCAATTTGCTGACGACACTACTTTCACTATAAAATCTTCCAACAAAACTGACAGAGAAACTAATACTAACATTGAATTAATTAATGTAATAAAATGGCTCGGAGACAATAATCTTAATGTTAATATTAATAAAACCAAAATTGTTCAATTTCAAACATGCAACATGTCGGTAACACCAACAACAATTCGACATGATAATACAATTTTGCAACCTGAACCATCGGCTTTATTTTTAGGTATAATAATTGACAATAAACTGAACTGGAAGGAACATGTAGAAAGAGTATGCAACAAGCTTGATAAGTTTGTATATGCCCTTCGCAAGTTAAGACTGGTGTCCAGTAAACAAACTGTCCTCAATGCATATCATGGGTATGTTTCATCAGTATTGCGTTACGGCCTAGTGATATGGGGTAATTCAGTGGATGTGGACAGAGCATTCAAAGTACAAAAAAAATGTATTAGAGCCATGAGCGGAGCAGAATATTTAGACCATTGCAGGCCATTATTTAAAGAATTAAAAATTCTTCTACTCCCATGCCTGTATATTTTTGAGGCTTGTTTATTTGTTAAAAAAAATCTACATTTATTCCTATTAAATGAACAAGTCTTCCAAAGACTGAATAAAATAAAATGCCGGGAAATTGCTAGTACCTCTTCAGAGATTGCAACTGTACAGTAGAAATGCCAGTTGTATGACAGTTAAAATTTATAATAAATTATCATCTGGCTTGAGAATGTTACCAATTAATAAATTTAAATGTAAAATGTTTACTTGGCTCTTAGACATGTGTTTTTATTCCGTTAATGAATTTTTAAATCATACTTTTTGACATTGTAATTAATATTCTATGCTATTAGTATTTTGACATTATAATTAATATTTTGACACTAGAACTTATATTTTTGACGTGCAATTTTTTTTTGTCTTGTCTTGTTTTGTATTTTATGTTTGACCAAATAATTCATATTTTGACATTACAATAATCCTATTCAATTAATCCGAATCAATATTATTGTATCAAATTAAATATGTTAATTCAAAACAATTATATTTATTTAATATAACTTTTATTGTAATGTCTACGATTTGCATACACTTAGCTTATTTAATTTTTCTACACCAGCAATGGTAGTATATAGTAAATTAAACATTGATTCACACAATGTTTAATTTAAGATCTCAATGTACCATATACTTAAATAAATAATATTATTATTATTAGTTAGTATTCTCACGGCTGCATCACAATTCATCTTCGCCAACATCTTGTATATTAGGCATTTACACTTGTACACTAAAAACAGTGATATTCACAGTATTTACACTAGAAATAAGGACAAACTACGTGCCCCTTTTCACCGGCTTCATAAGGTTCATAACTCATTTGTTGGGCTTGGTATAAACTTTTATAACAAGATACCCTCTTCTTTGCTAGACTTGCCTTTTAAAACAAGTTTTCGGGCCGGTCGGCGCAGGCCGCCCCTGGTACGGACGTCTGCTACGCGGACCGCTCCGTCGGATCCTATGTACACCTTTCCTATCCTTCCAAGGGGCCATAAACCACGAGGCAGGTTAGGGTCGGCGATCAGCACCACATCCCCCTCACTCAGATTTGTTGTGTTGCTGGTGGGGAGGCCTCTCGGTCGGGCGTCGGCAGATACTCACGTACCCATCGTACCCAGAATCTATCAGCGAGTCGCAAGGTTCTACGCCAGTCGCACCTTCTCAGCAAGTCTGCGTCCGTGAGTGTTGAAGTCCATGGCGCGACAGAAGATGTACCAAGAATGAAATGAAATGGCGTTATTGCCTCTGGCGAGTCGGGAGATGTAGGAACATACGTCAACGGCCGCGAATTTACAATGGCTTCTGCCTCCATCAAAAGCGTCGCCAGCACGTCTTCCTATCGCGGCGGAGCGGACGGACCTCCGGCGCGATCTCATGGTGGAATGGAAGGCACGACTATCGCAACCCAGCGCAGGGCACGCCACGATAGCGGCGATAAGACCCCTCTTTGAGGAGTGGCTAGAGAGGCGTCACGGCGCTCTCACCTACCGCCTGACGCAGGTCCTCTCCGGACACGAATGTTTCGGGAGGTTCCTGCACATCATCAGGCGGGAGGAGACGCCCGGGTGTCACCACTGCGAGGATCGCCCAGAGGACACGGTGGAGCATACGGTGGAGGTCTGCCCCGCTTGGGCAGAGCACCGCCGTGTCCTCGTAGAGGCGATCGGCAGCGGCGGCGACATCTCGCGCCCGGCCCTGGTGCAAGCCATGGTCCGGGGCGAGAGGGAGTGGGAGGTGGTCACCTCCTTCTGCGAAGCAGTCATGTTAGCGAAGGAGGTGGCGGGATGGGCGAGGGAGAGATCCTCACGCCTCAGCCGCCGAGGGAGACGCTCCGGGCGTCGGGAGCCGCGTGACGACTCCCGGCCACCGTAGGCGCGGGCCTGCGGGCGGAGAGCAATGGGTAGCTCTCCGTCCGATCAGGACCAGGCCCGTGCCGGACGGCGCGTATGTGTTCCACGTGCGCCTCAAAGAGATGTCAGCGTAGATGACGGGGCCCGACAGGGCCGAAGCCTGCCGGGGTAGCGGGATCGTCCGAAAGGGTTACCGCTGCCCTGGTACATAAAGGGCTAAGGAAGGAACACGGGTGGGTTTTAGTCAGTAAGAGTCTGACACTCCCTTCTGCTCCACCCAGAGCGGGAGGGGTCATTTGATGATTTCCTACACGAGCCTTTCCCACGCACCGCCCATGAATGGAGAAGCAGGCGGAATTAAGCGCCATTCGATTTTGTGATTGGTGGCGTATTCTTGTACCAAGTCGTCATGTAGGTCGCGTAGCTCACGGGAGGCCCCAACGAAGTTTGTGCCTTTGTCCGAGAAAATAGTTGTAGGTAATCCTCGGCGAGCAATGAAGCGTCTCAGGCTCATTATGGCGGCGTCTGATGATAGTGAAGTGACTAATTCTAAGTGAAGCGCTCTCGTCACTAAGCACGTGTATAATGCGACATACCTCTTCTCTTGGCGACGGTATATTTTTATCATAATAGTGCCAAAATAGTCGAGGCCGACGTGTGTGAAGGGCCTTTTGTGATGGTCGAGTCTTTCAAGGGGTAGGTGGCCGATCTGGGGTTGAGTTGGTTGGGTTTTCCATCTTCGGCATTGTAAACAGGCGTGTGCTACGCTACGGATGCTGTCTCGTGCTCGTTCAGCACTAGTTCGTTGAAGTGATGCGACGCTCTGTTGTGTTCATAGAGGATGAGTAGTCGTACAGCATGGTTGTGGCCGTCGAGGATTATCGGGGACATTGCGGTCTCGCTAACTCCCGGTGCAAAACTTATCCGTGTGTCTAGTCTCAACAAGCCGTCTAAATCGAGTGTCGGTGCGAGTTTCGCTATTCAGCTGTTTCTGGGCACTGGCTTGAAGGATTGTAAAGCTGTTAGCTCCTCGGGAAAACTCTCAGCCTGAGCTTGTTGGAGTACCATCTTCTCGGCTTCTACGATATCCGCGGCGTGAAGTTGGTAGGGAGATGTGGTACCGTCTGTATACAATTTAGAATTTGGAGTTATAGGCCGAGACAGTTTAAGCCGGAATATTCGTGCGCCCTGGAGAACGCGGGCGGCGGTGCGAAGGAGACGCAGCCAAGAACTAAAACGCGACGGGTTAGGGAGCAAGTCTGATGACGGGGTGACGAGGAGCAGAACCACTATAGGTCTGATTTTAACTCGGGATCTAGTGAACTCTCTTCCACGTCATTGTCGTACTCGGTAGGCCACGTGCATGGTGGTCCAAGAAGAAACGGCGGCCCGGTAAACTACCGATGACATGCGGTGAATTTCATTTTTTTTGGTTTTGTTGCATCATCAGCGACATTAAGAGAGGTAGGGATCCACCTCGAACTGGACGGGTTAGAGGTCTCCAGTATCTCTCCTAACCTGTGTGCCACAAATGCTTTGTATGCGCGAGCATCGCTCCGAATCCACTTAAGGACCGTGGTTGAATCAGTCCAAAAAATAGTCTCGGAGGGCTGAAAACGATGAGCTTGTAAAATCGTTTGTGCATACCGCGATGCGATTAGCGCGGCTTGTAGTTCTTCTAAACGAGGAATTGAAACTGGTTTTAGAGGCGAGACGCGTGCCTTGCTACCGATGAGAGCCGTAGACACGGTGCTATCGCTGTAAATGAAACGCCAGTAACCAACACAGGCAAAGACTTGCTCGCCGCCGTCAGCAACCATGTGATATGATATTGTAGACGTTCAGCTGAACGTCTACAATATCTGACCTATTCATGTACCAGCGAGGAATTTTTATGTTGACCGCAACCTTTAATTGTGTAAACCAGTCCTCGCATTCACTAACATACACCTCGGGGAGTGGCGTATCCCAACCAATACTTGCGCGCCACAGTCTTTGAATTAAGATACGGCCCCAGATAATGACTGGCATCAAAAGGCCGAGAGGATCGTAAACCTTCATAACGTTTGATAATAGGCGGCGTTTGGTTAAAGTTTCAGTGGGTATCTGAGGTAAGGTACGAAAGCCTAACGAATCTTGCCGTGTGTCCCATTTAACACCCAAGACGCCAACCTCAGTGCTAGGTGGTAGCATAACGTCAGAAGTTGCATCGCTTCTAAGTTCTTTAGGAACAAGTGAGAGAGCGTCTGGACGATTTGACACCCACGCACGCATTTCGAACCCGCCAGCCTTGTGGACAGTGACTATCTCAGTAGCTAGTCGAGCCGCGTCGTCAATGTTGGAGTGGCTTCCGAGATAATCGTCCATATAGTGGTCTTCTATAATTGCCTTACAGGCATTGGGGAACTCTGCTTCCATTACTTTGGCATTTTTGTTTTTGATATAGAGCGCGATAAATGGGGATGACACTGCGCCAAATATCATAGAGGACATTCTGTACTCTTTGATGTTGCCATCCTTCCCGCGCCAGAGAAAGCGTTGGGCATCCCTATCTCGTGGAGTGATTTTAACTTGTGGAAACATTTCCTTGATGTCCCCGTTTAAGGCGGCTTCGCCTTCCCTAAAACGGAACAAAATATGTAGAAGGGATGACAATAAATCGGGGCCTTGTAGTAATAGACTGTTAAGGCTTATTCCTTTCGTGACCGCAGCAGCGTCATGGACGGCTCTCAGCTTCTTTTTTTGTGGGTGAAGGACGCCGAAGATAGGTAGGTACCAGCGGATGGATCCGTCTGGGTTGATGCACGATGTATTTGGTGTAATCCGCTGCTGGATCGCACTCTTCGGCATATCCCTTGCTGATAACATCGTCTATAAATTGTTGAAAAGCGGCGGCGAACGTTGGGTCCTTTGCCATTTGACGTTCGAGGGCCTTGAAGCGGGACAGTGCCTGCGGATAACTATCAGGTATGACTTCCGGTAAATCTTGTTTCCAGGGTAGACCCACCTCAAAATGGCTATTGTCGAGTTGACGAGCCGAAGATTCTATTATATCTATGGCTCGTTTGTCGTCGTCGTTTAGGTGAGGAGCACTTTTCGCAATACCCAAAGCGTCAATGTCGTTCTGTCTTTTAATGAGGGCGTCCAAATCGTCCGAAATGTGATTTACGAAATCAAGTGGCTTGGACGAAACGGAAAGTGCGCCATGAAGTACCCAACCTAATAAAGTTTTAGAGGCAACGGGCTCGTTCTTCTTTCCGCAACGTACTTCGCGACTCAAGGAAAGGTGCCAATCTGGCGCGCCGATGAGGACAGTTGGGGGAGTATCGGCGTACGAAAGTTCGTCAGATAAGTCTGCCTGATGACTATAATTCGAGAAGTTTACCAAGTTATGACTTTGTACGCGAAGCCCTAATGGTTTAATAGCCCGCGCATGCTTCACTAGGTAACGATCGGTTCGGTTACGTCCACGAATATGAAAGTCTACGTAGCTTACTTCGACTTCCTTAAATTGGTCATACCACTGACACCTTCAATGTGAAGACGCTCTTGAGACGTGGGTTTCACACCGATGCGTGCTATCACCTCTCCGTCAATCAACGTTGCCGTACTGCCCTCGTCAAGTAGTGCTGTCGTCTCGAACTCGCCGTCGGGACCCTCGAGTACAATCGGCACCACTTTCAGCAGACCGCGGGGACGTGACGTCGACGGCAGAGACCATGTTGCATTAACAAAAAAATCAGACGTGTTCGTGATCTTAACAGCAGACTCGGTTTTGCTGTCGGTACCGTCCGTGTGGGTAGGGTCGGTAGTTTTAGCTGAAGATACTTGTGTATTATTGCAGTGCCCGCAGGGTGCCGCGCTAATTTTAGCATAGGAGGTTCCCGGGCCGTGAAGGAGTGCGTTATGACGTCTCGAACATCCGTCAACTCCACAACATTTTGCGCGGCAGTTGTTCCACGTGTGCGGATTCGACTTAAGGCAGCGATAGCACACTTTGTTTTCACGTACCCATCACGGCATCGCCACCTGTCGTCAACGTTCAAAACTAAAAAACTCTTACAAGTTTTAATGTTGTGAGGTCCTTGTTTGCAATATATGCAATACTCGGGAGTTTTATCGCTTGACAGCGTCGCGTGTATATAGGTAGTTTCCTTTCGCGGTTGAAATTTAGAGGAATGTGCCGGAGTCGTTGCCTTAACAGTACTGTCAGGAACAAGATTGTATTTTAATTGTTTGTCAGCTTCGGACAGAAGAAAGTGTGACAATAATTCCAATTTTGCGATTGATTTTCCTTCGGGTGCGTAGGCAGAGGCAAAATCTGTAAAGCGATCTCTGGTGTGTTCGCTCAGTTTTATCAAAATCCACTGGAAAAGCTCCGGTGAACACAGATACTCGTTTTGTTTCAGTAGCTTAAGAGTGGTAACAAAATTACGTAGTTTGTTCGCTAAATCATTTAAATCTTTGGGGGAACTTAGCTTAGGACTGTTACGCAGCTCGGTGACCTCGCGGGCTACCAGCAATTCCGGTCGTGCGTACGTCTGCTCCAGGGCCTTCATGATGTCGCCGGGGTCGCTGGAGATCCACAGGAGTGACGCGACGGACTGGTACGCCGGACCGCGTACGGCGTTGTTCAGACGTTCTAAGTTCTCTGAAGGTGAAAAATTTGACTTAGTTCTTTCGTAACTACTCTTGAAAGCCATCCATTAACCAACATCGCCCGAGAATGAGACAAGTTCGGGTTTCTTTGGTCTATTGGAAAGAGAGTTAATCGCTTGTGCGAGTTTGGTGATAGGGTCTAAGGAGCGTTCAGATTGGAGCGATTGATGTGCCATGTTGTTGTATTTATTTTCGTAAGGTGCATACTCGTATGTGGGCTTAGAAAGGGTTCTATAGTTGACGTCGATCACGAAAAACGGTGCCGTGTTGGTGAGGGCGGCCGGCTGTGACTGATGTCCTTGTGGGTTACCCAGGGTGACAGTCGGAGCCTCACCAGGCATGTTTTTATGAGTTGCCGTGGTCATGTTTACGTTTTGTTCTAAAACCCAACTTTCAGTGCGCTTTTCAGAGACACGACTAGAAAAATACGAACTACGAGATTTGGCTAACTTATTTGAAGCTTCCAGGGATGGCGATGTTCGCTTGTAGTTCGGCCTGCTCTGCCTCAGCCTCGACGAGAGCGAGCTCGAGCTCGCGCTTGCGCTCGCGTTCAGCCTGTTGATGTTCGCGCTCAAGTTCAGCCTGTTGACGTTCGCGCTCGCGTTCAGCCCGTTGACGTTCGCGCTCCACTTGGCGCCGCTTCGAGACTGCTTCAAGAGACAACTTCTGTGCGCGGACGGTCGAAGAAGAACACGAGTGGCGAGTGGCCTCACTGCGCGACATTCCGCTGTGGACACAAGTGGTTTTAGTTGGCGCATTGATATTCGCCTTGTTATGTTGTGCTAGTGTGAGCAACTGGGCGTTCCGAAGTGGGACCAGGCTGTGGAACGGTGCACGCCTGTTGTATGCCCGCACTATCAGGCAATGCCGAAGCGCCTTCGGTTGTTGTGGTTGAAACCGGCCGGGTGCCACGCGGTGAATGTTACACCCGTCCGAATCCCGTAGCCGTCAGGTCTGGCTTTGTCTTGCTACGTGTTTCTACCATGGTGTAAAATTTACGTGAACAATGCTTGAAATGTTTACGAAATGAAAGCGAAAACTATGAATCAGTACGTGAAAAAAATTTACAGATGTTGTAATTACGATTAATGTTATACTTACGGCGAGAATGGACCAAAATGATAGCTAGCGGATTGTATTTGATAGTGGACTGTAGAAATGAAACGATAGAAACACGTATAGCAATATTATAAATTTATATTAGAAAATTTGCTTCTGCCCGCGACTTCGTACGCGGATCCTGTTGCTTATGCCAGCGATAACGGGGTCGTCAAAATCGAAGATCTGAAACGTCTGATGTCGAATTCTAAGAGCCGTGGGACGGGAAAACAGCGTGATGCGCGAGACGATTCAAGACGTTCCAGATCTTTCATTTTTGTAAGTCAACAGGAAATGCCCATCAGACTAAACAACTTTTGCTAAGACGTCATTCCTATATAAATGTTATAGTGTCGCTGGGCTTTGGAGTTCCACAACAGGTGTTCCAGATCTTCAAATTTATTCTCACAGCAGAAAATGCTCTTCACGTGGATAATTTTTTGCTATGGCACCATTTTTATATCTCTTCTACTTTAGCTGGTCTGTTGCGGTTCTGCATCAGGTGTTCCATTTTCCAAAATAAATTATAGCCTATATATTGCCCAGACTTAATACCTATACAACAAAAAATTTTTCTTTCCGTAATTCCGCAGTGGATCCCAAGGGTACACTGAATAAACAATAATATTGCAAATAACTTTAAAAAAATATATTTATAAACTATAGCTGTACCCGTGGCTTTGCCCACGTATCGCATAAGTATTTTATATTCTATTTTAATTTTAATAATAGTTAGTGATAGTTTGTTGATTTACAGAAACACTCAAAAGATGCGTCCCATACTATACTATAGCTTAGATCCCTCAAAAACTATTTGGCTTAGTAAACTCAAAATTTGAAAGTTATGTAGTTAATTTACTGGTAAGACACGTCAGGTTAATAAGGAAATTTAGGAGACGTCGAATAACAGAAGTGTTATAATTTACTGTAACACTTCTGTGTAAACAACGTTCGTTGTTTTTCCCTCGGTCTCATTCAATATGTACAGCGAGTCAGGACTGGTGACGCGGGAGTAAGCAACGTACAGTTGCCCGTGTGAGAAGCAGCTCGTCCTGAGGTCGACACCCGCAGCCTTCAGTGTCTGCCGCTGCGGCTTATTTATTGTCATGGCGTAGCACACGCTCACATGAAACTGCACGCGCTTGAATTGAAAGTGGTAATTGTGGGGAATCAGTTGTATACGTGGTATAAACACTGTCTCGCCGACACCACAACCCGTTAGAATTTCCGCCTCAATGATATTCCCCATTGCACAGTTTCGGCGGAGTGAGATTCCGAAGAAGCATAATTGGGACACCGACCTTTAGCTTAATGGTGTGCGCTGGTAGTCCACTTGCACTGAGGGAATTGAGAAATTCTACGGGGTAATGTGTGGCGTCATCTTGGTCGACAACAGTGTTTATTGAAGTGTAGATCACTTCATTTCCCTCAATTTCCGCGAGAATGCATTCATTGATCGCTGAAGCTTGGTCGTTTCTGGGTGTTAAAATGGCTCGTTCTCACACCCAAGAATTATCTTGGTGCGGTACCCTATTGATGTCCCCGTACACCAGGCGAATCAAATCTTCTAAGGTGGACACCACTCTCCCAAGTATCTCAGGTTGAACCACCTGGCCACCGTCTACTGGTAGCGTTCCCTCACCCAATTTTAAGAGAACATCAGAAAATTCTTGGGCGTGTACATTCCCGCCAAGCTGTGTTCTCATATTCATCGTTAAGCGCAACCTATGAATATGTGGCCATAAGAAAGAGCATTGCAACGAAGTATTCACCTCATCAGCCCTAGTTTCTCGCGTCACCACAAGCAGCGTTTGTCGGAAATCGACGCTAAACAGAACTGTAACGCCACCCATCATTTGCTGGTTCGTGCGGGTGTCCTGCAAAGTCTTGTTTACCGCCTCTAGTGCTTTTCTGTTCGCCATAGTGCATTCATCCCACACGATTAAAGAGCAATCTTTAAGCACGCGCCCTTTGTCACTGTTGCGTGACACTCCACAAACAGGTGTTTCATTACTCTCTAAATCTATGGGAATCTTAAACATTGCGTGCGCTGTTTTGCCACCAGGATGCTACTGCAATGGCAATCTTGCCTTGCCTCCTGACCTCTGCGAGAATGCCAGCGGAGACAAATGTTTTCCCTGTTCCACCAGGAGCATCCAAGAAAAACATTTTATTTTGGCCGAGCCCAACGCTTAAATCGCTTAAATCTATACATATAATAAAACAGTAACGAAAGAAAAACTGTACATTGTGAATTTTCGAGAAAAAATAAGTTCCTTTTGTTATAAAAACGTAACTGATGACAAAAAGTGAATTTTTAGAATTTTTGTCTGTTTGTCTGTGTGTATGGTACGGCTTCACGCCAAAACTACTGGATAGATTGAATTGAAATTCAGCAAAAATGTTCTTTGTAAACCAAGGAAGGCTTTAGGCTACATATTATCACGCCGTATGTTATGGGAGGTAAGCAATATTGATTTTAAAAGGTTTTTGTTCGTAATTGAATGCACAAAATGACATGTTATTTATTTAGTTAATAATAATTTGACTCTGGGAACATAATAATCACGCTATTTTTATAAAGGAGCGGTGCAGTAATATTATAAATTGCAAGGGAACTGTTATTTCAACAATATGTCAACGGGGAATTTAGCGGTAAGGTCAGACGACTGTTTATTGTTTTAAAAAATCGTAAAATTCTTTTTTTAGTTTTTGCATTTTTATGTGCATTAGGAACGATACTGTTATGAAATCTGAGAACTTTACATATCCTATCTAATTGTATGGAGAGTTTCACACCAATATTACTAAACAGATTGATTGGTGGTACAACAAGCTACACTATCATGAAGTCAAGTCAAACTTTTGGTTCTAAGTTATATCTTACCAAGCACATTTGTTGTAGGTAATTGATTCAAGAGCTATGAGTACCGTCGTCAATGACCATGTCTCTAAGTTTACCTCAGAGCAAAAGCAAATTTTCGACATCATCCTTGAAAGCGTTGGGCTCGGCCAAGGTAAAATGTTTTTCTTGGATGCTCCTGGTGGAACAGGGAAAACATTTGTCACCGCTGGCATTCTCGCAGAGGTCAGGAGGCCAGTCAAGATTGCCATTGCAGTAGCATCGTCAGGAATCGCAACACTGCTTTCTGGTGTCAAAACAGCGCACGCAATGTTTAAGATTCCCATAGATTTAGAGAGTAATGAAACACCTGTTTGTGGAGTGTCACGCAACAGTGACAAAGGGCGCGTGCTTAAAGATTGCTCTTTAATCGTGTGGGATGAATGCACTATGGCGAACAGAAAAGCAGTAGAGGCGGTAAACAAGACTTTGCAGGACATCCGCAGGAACCAGAAAATAATGGGTGGCATTACAGTTCTGTTTAGCGTCGATTTCCGACAAAGGCTGCCTGTGGTGACGCGAGGAACTAGGGCTGATGAGGTGAATACTTCGTTGCAATGCTCTTTCTTATGGCCACATATTCATAGGTTGCGCTTAACGATGAATATGAGAACACAGCTTGGCGGGAATGTACACGCCCAAGAATTTTCTGATGTTCTCTTAAAATTGGGTGAGGGAACGCTACCAGTAGACGGTGGCCAGGTGGTTCAACCTGAGATACTTGGGAGAGTGGTGTCCACCTTAGAAGATTTGATTCGCCTGGTGTACGGGGACATCAATAGGATACCGCACCAAGATAATTCATGGGTGTGAGAACGAGCCATTTTAACACCCAGAAACGACCAAGCTTCAGCGATCAATGAATGCATTCTCGCGGAAATTGAGGGAAATGAAGTGATCTACACTTCAATAAACACTGTTGTCGACCAAGATGACGCCACACATTACCCCGTAGAATTTCTCAATTCCCTCAGTGCAAGTGGACTACCAGCGCACACCATTAAGCTAAAGGTCGGTGTCCCAATTATGCTTCTTCGGAATCTCACTCCGCCGAAACTGTGCAATGGGGAAATATCATTGAGGCGGAAATTCTAACGGGTTGTGGTGTTGGCGAGACAGTGTTTATACCACGTATACAACTGATTCCCCACAATTACCCCTTTCAATTCAAGCGCGTGCAGTTTCATGTGAGCGTGTGCTTCGCCATGACAAAAAATAAGTCGCAGCGGCAGACACTGAAGGCTGCGGGTGTCGACCTCAGGACGAGCTGCTTCTCACACGGACAACTGTACGTCGCTTGCTCCCGCGTCACCAGTCCTGACTCGCTGTACATATTGAATGAGACCGAGGGAAAAACAACGAACGTTGTTTACACAGAAGTGTTACAGTAAATTATAACAGTTCTGTTATTCGACGTCTCCTAAATTTCCTTATTAACCTGACGTGTCTTACAAGTAAATTAACTACATAACTTTCAAATTTTGAGTTTACTAAGCCAAATAGTTTTTGAGGGATCTAAGCTATAGTATAGTATGGGACGCATCTTTTGAGTGTTTCTGTAAATCAACAAACTCTCAGTAACTATTATTAAAATTAAAATAGAATTTAAACAATACTTATGCGATACGTGGGCAAAGCCACGGGTACAGCTATAGTTTATAAAGATATTTTTTTAAAGTTATTTGCAATATTATTGTTAATTCAGTGTACCCTTGGGATCCACTGCGGAATTACGGGAAGAAAATTTTTTTGTTGTATAGGTATTAAGTCTGGGCAACATATAGGCTATAATTTATTTTGGAAAATCGAACACCTGATGCATAACCGCAACAGACCAGCTAAAGTATAAGAGATATAAAAATGGTGCCATAGCAAAAAATATTCCACGTGAAGAGCATTTTCTGCTGTGAGAATAAATTTGAAGATCTGGAACACCTGTTGTGGAACTCCAAAGCCCAGCGACACTATAACATATATAGGAATGACGTCTTAGCAAAAGTTGTTTAGTCTGATGGGCATTTCCTGTTGACTTACAAAAATGAAAGATCTGGAACGTCTTGAATCGTCTCGCGCATCACGCTGTTTTCCCTTCCCCGGGCTCTTAGAATTCGACATCAGACGTTTCAGATCTTCGATTTTGACGACCCCGTTGTCGCTGGCAAAGCAACAGGATCCGCGTACAAAGTCGCGGGCAGAAGCTAGTATGTAGCCTAAAGCCTTCCTTGGCTTACAAAGAACATTTTTGCTGAATTTCAATTCAATCTATCCAGTAGTTTTGGCGTGAAGCCGTACCATACACACAAACAAACAGATAAAAATACTAAAAATTCACTTTTTGTCATTAGTTACGTTTTTCTAACAAAAGCCACTTATTTTTTCTCGAAAATTCTCAATGTACAGTTTTTCTTTCGTTACTGTTTTATTATATGTATAGATTAGTAATATTGGTGTGAAACTCTCCATACAATTAGAAAATGTAAAGTTCTCAGATTTCATAACAGTATCGTTCCTAATGCACATAAAAAAAGGAAAAACTAAAAAAAGAATTTTACGATTTTTTAAAACTTTATTATAGGATTTGAACTCGCACCATTTAGTGCGGTAAACGGTCGCCTGACCTTACCGCTAAATTCCCCGTTGACATATTGTTGAAATAACTGTTCCCTTGCAATTTATAATATTACTGCACCGCTCCTTTATAAAAATAGCGTGATTATTATGTTCCCAGAGTCAAATTATTATTAACTAAATAAATAACATGTCATTTTGTGCATTCAATTACGAACAAAAACCTTTTAAAATCAATATTGCTTACCTCCCATAACATACGGCGTGATAATATGTAGCCTAAAGCCTTCCTTGGTTTACAAAGAACATTTTTGCTGAATTTCAATTCAATCTATCCAGTAGTTTTGGCGTGAAGCCGTACCATACACACAGACAAACAGACAAACAGACAAAAATTCTAAAAAATCACTTTTTATCATCAGATACGATTTTCTAACAAAAGCCACTTATTTTTTCTCGAAAATTCTCAATGTACAGTTTTTCTTTCGTTACTGTTTTATTATAGGTATAGATTAAGACAAAGACCTGACCACCGCACAGACGTAACAACAGCAACCAAGCAAACAAAAAGAACATAAAAAACTATATTTTAAAAACATGCCATTTATAGTACAAAAAAGGTCGCACCACAGCCAGTCGCCAACAATTATAAAGCTGAAGAGTTTGTTTGTTTGGTTGAACGCGCTAATCTCAGGATCTACTAGTTCGAATTGAAAGCATAGTTTTGTGTTGGACAGTCCATTTATCGAGGAAGGCTTTAGATTATATAACATCACGCTGCGACCGAATAGGAGCGGAGCATCAATGGACAATGTTGCAAAAACGGAAAAAAATATTCATTTTTGAGAGCTTCCGTTGTGTGCGCTGCGTAAACGGTTTAAGTAACGCAAAAATCATGTATGAAAGGAATTGTTCCTTTTTAAAAGTTCCAAAAAAAAGTCCGTGACAGCATTATGTCTATCTTTTAAGATTGACAAAACTGAGTGAGTCAAAAATTTTAACCGTCGTTGATGTAAATATATTGTTACGAGCTTCGGGTTCGTGACAATAAAAACTGCCGATAAAAATTACCAAAAGTTACACTTTAATTAAACAACTCTAATAACAACTCAAACGCACTAATTATAAAACACAATCGCTCTTAAGTCGCACTTGAAGATCGCTTTCGATGTATTAGCCTGCATCGCTGAGGCCCCAAGTCTGATTGGTCTCGTTCGTGATCGTCTCTGCACCCCCGAAGGGGGCGCGAGGAGTCGGTGTTGGGGCTCCTTTTGGCCCCTTTACCGAGGCGTGGGTTTCTCGGTCCCCAGAATTGGGGACCCGTCGTTGGGTTTCTCCCCCCCCTCCCGTGGGAGGGGTGGGAGCTCTTCGCATACACCTGTCAACAGGCAGGGGGTTTGCCTCCCCCTGTCGTTCGTTGGTGTGTGTGTGTATGAATAGTGGCTGTAGGAGCGCCCGAAGTGCTTCTCGACGCCCCGCGCCCGTGCGACCAGGCTCCTGCTAGGTGAGATCCCTAGTTCCCTAGGGAAGGTTTTGGTTGGCGCTCCTCTACAGTGGGTGCTGTCCCCACCCCTCTACAACGCAGCCAGGTCTAGCCGGCGACGTTGCGGGGCGCGGGGCGTGGTGGTGAGTATCGAACGACTTGTGGGTGTGTGCGCGTCGCTCGTGTGGTTTTCTGAGTGTTACAGCGAGTGTGGAGTAGTGAGTGTGTGGGCGCCGCGCACGCAGCGCCTTTATTAACTTAGCCCGCTTTGTGCGCGGCTGGTGTCGTGTGGCGAGTGTGGAGTTCTATTGGTTAAGTAGGCCGCGTGTAAGTGAGTGCGACCTACTCAGGCGTCCAGTCCGGTGTTTTTTGTGACGTCTGCGACGAGGTCGCGCGGGAAGCGCTTTTAGTCTGGTGGTCGCGCGTGCCAGGGTGCGATGTCCTTTATGTGGTGAAGCTCGGAGGCGTCGGCACGCGCGAATTTCCTCTTCGCCAGGCGGATGCTGAAGTCTTCGAAAAGTAATACATTTGTTATTCTTTTATTTATATATTGGAAAGTGTGTTTACGATTGGTGGCCTCAGCCGCACGTGAGACCGACGTCGCAGGCTCGGGTCTCGGGTCTGCGGATAGCCATAGGCTGCTCGGACGCTGCGTTGCGGCGGCGACGCTCCACGATGGATCGGGAAACTCGGGCAAATGTGGAGGCCCTCTGTGAGTTCATTAACGAATATGCGACTCCGTCCGAAAGTATTTATTTATTTTTATATACTTTATTGTACATACAATTTGTACACCAGAAAATATCTGACAAAAAATTTGACTATCACTACAAAACATACAATAGGTGGTCAAGTAGTTCGAAACCTCGGAGTGAACCCTACACCAGATTAATTAAGTTCTTCGAACGGGTGAAAATACATGGGGAGTAGGGACAGCTGTCATTTCGTGTTGTCATTTATTCTAAGGTCGGGCCCCAAACGAATCTTATGTCGGTAGGTGATACGGAGTAGGTAGGAATCCTCAGTAACTTCGGCTGAAATTACGGATTGCTTATGGTGTAGCTCTCCTGGTTTGGCGAAATAATCACTAAACGGAAATAATTAGGCGTGGCAGCCGAAATTGATTTCCTAGAAGAAAGGTAAATTATTTCAGGGATATATTATTAGGTCGGGGAAAAAGTTTTTTTGTATTTTATAGGTATACAGTTGTAGTAAAAACTCTATGGCTGTTGCATTAAATAGATGACTAAATAAATAAAAAGTAAAAACGATTTCCCGCCACTTTTCAATTCTTCTTCTTTCTGCCAAAATGAGTGAATTTAACGAAGAAATTCGATAATTTTGAAGTTTTATTACAAAAAGGGAAAATGCGACACCAGCCGCGAAAAAAACATGTGAAGTTTATGGACAGTGTGAGTAAGGCCCGTATTACAGAACCTCACTCAAAACTCAAGCATGACTTAAAACTCGTTTGATTGGTTGAAACTGAAACTAGTTTTAAGTAATGCTTGAGTCTTGAGTTAGGTAGTAGCACAAAGTTGGTTCAAACGTTTTCAGTCCGAGAATTTTGATGTCAAAGATACAGCTCGCTCTGGTCGTCCTGTTACGGAAAAAGTCGATGCAATTTTTAAAAAAGTGGAACAAAGTCGGCATATTGCTAGTTAAGAGCTGAAGAGTTAGGGGTTGACCACAAACAGTTTTGACCCATTTGAAAAAGTTTGGGTATACGAAAAAGTTCGATATTTGGGTGCCACATGAGCTCACTGAAAGAAACCTAATGAATTGCGTACCTACTCATTTGTGATTCTCTGTTGAAACACAATGAAACAGAACCATTTTTGAAAAGTTTTATCACTGGTGATTAAAAGTGGATCTCCTACGACCAGAACGTGCGAAAAAGTTCATGGTCAAAGCAAAGTCAAGCTCCACATACTATAGCGAAACCCATATTAACTCGCAATAAGGTGATGCTGAGTGTGTGGTGGCACTGGTGGGATAGGAAGGGCATCGTTCATTATGAGCTTCTACCGCCGGCCAAAACCATATATTCGGCAAGAAATTGAGAAAAAACGGCCGGACTTGATCAAGAGAAAGGCTGTGGTCTTTCATCATGATAACGCCACACCACACACATCTTTAGCCACTCCGCAAAAATTGAGAGAACTTGGTTGGGAAGTGTTAATGCACCCACCCTAAAGTGGCACCCTCAGATTTCCACCTGTTTCGGTCTCTTCAGAATTCTTTAGGTAGTGTTAGGTTAACATCAAGAGAAGACTGTCAAAACTACTTGTCGCAGTTTTTTTATCAAGTCCCAAAATTTCTACAGCAATGGGATTATGTCACTACCTACAAAATGGCAACAAGTTATTGGACAAAATGGCACATAAGTATCATAATCAAATGCAAATAAATTAAGAAAAGAAGTTCTAAAATGTGTATGTGTATAAAAAGTACGAAACAACCTTTTCCCCGACCTAATATGATAACTTTCGAGAAAGCAAGTACCTACATTTTAGAGAATAAAAAGAACTTTAAAAATCCGCTCGAAAAGCTGCGGCGCAGTGCTGACTACCTTGGTACTTCGAAGTTCTTTTGCAGATTTCCGTCTTGCCACGATCACCTATCATGTCTACTCTCCAGGCACTGGAGCTTGTTGCTCATCAAAACGAAGGGAATGCTATGATTTTAATCTTGACAACAATTATATATTATATAAGGTTTTTTGTGACAGAAATTATATGCCCTGTTGCTCATTAAAACGAAGGGAATGCTACGATTTTAACAACAATTCAACAACAACAACAACAACAGTTCAATAACAACAGTTCTTGACAACAATTATATATTATATATTTTTTTATGACAGAAATATATGCGGACCGATGTGCGTCTTTTAGAGAAAGTATGCAAGACAATATAAAAAAAGTGAGGTAGAAGATTTTCCTTAATTTTTGTGGTCTGATGAAGCACCGAGTTAAAACCGCCTGAAAAAACGTTTGGCAGTCTGTTTGTGTGCGCGATGCGAACACAAAAGTAGCAGGTGCAATACCAACTTCGTCTTTTCTCTTTTTGAACACCGATTCGAAGGACCAACTAGATACTAGATATTTAGATATTTCTCACGAATTAAGATAATAAATTAAAGTCAGCCAGTTTTAATATTTACGGATGCGGGATGCAGTGGTTAAACATTTCCCTGAAATCATTCGCGTATACCAAAAAGTGATATCATTGAGTTGGAAACTAAATAATGTTAAATAAATGTTCACCACTTATTTCAGCCGAAAGGCGTCCACTCATAGACTTCTTTCTTATCAACACAAGCGTCCTGGACAAAGGACTCCCCGAAGCGTCGGCGTCGCCACAATTTTCATATAATAATATTTTAAAATGAAAATTGTGTAGTAAGTAAACTTCTATTTATAACATTTAACTACATAATATTTACCTTTTTCATCTAATTTAAGGTCTAATCCAATCAACAATGTGTAATATTATTTTTGATAAGGCGTAAGAAAATGTTGGAGAGTAATTTCATATTGTTAATGAGCCGTTTGATTGCCGTGACCAGTCCTCGGTTACTTAACTAAAGAAGCACGATCTGCTGGCTGACTGCTGGGTACACTGCGGTACCGCTGGTGCCTCAGGTAGGAACTTTATTGCCATTACTTTTCGTTGCAGTCATAACTGACAAGTTTTTTTTATCTTATTTCTGCTTCATACGAGTGGAATTCCATAGGGATGACAGGATGGTCCCAAAGTGCCAACTTTAGAACCATCCAAAACCTAAAATATGCTCGTTGAATAAAAATAACTTAAAAGACTAAAAAGTCCATAAAATATGCTGTAACGATAATAGGTCTCTTTTCCCTATGGTGGATAATTGATACGATGTTAAAAATGCGTTGTAATATTTACAAGTGCGTAATTTATGTCTTAATAAAATTTAACCTTCAAATATTATCAGAGGAAAACTTAGCAGTAACAGGTATCGTTCGCTATCTATAAATTATACAAATTATTAGTCATCAATGACTCGAAACTGATTATCCTATTAAAATAAGGCCTTAACTAGGTAAAATTATGAATATTATAGATGACCGTTTATCGGTCGTTTGTTCATTTTTATTTTTTTCGTTTTTTTCGTTCACCTTATTGAACTGCAATGGATTTAGAGCGGGTGGCGGTGAACAGTAACAGAACCGCCATCTGTTACGATAGGCGCGTACTAAGTACTCTGACTACACTCTGACTCACTCGAGCACGAAGTTCGAAGCTCGCCACTGCCTAGTCCCTACCGTTGCAGTACAAGCTTGATGATATAATTTGTATCGTTCTAATTGGGTTCGAGCCAAAAAATCTCATAAAAAATTGTCTGCTGTATCAGCAAGAGGGTATACCTTCAAAATGTGTGTGCAACTGAATTCGGATAACCTGCTAATACACATTAATACAGTGTTTACGTTACACCGCGCACGTGGCGCCGCCGGGCTGGCTTCCGTGATCGTCGCCTTACTACTTCAACCTTATTTGTTAGGAGTTAGAGTTTAGACTCCGTTAGACTACGTTATCACAGAAATGGTCTACTGTCAGGCGGGCTGCCTATCTCCTTTTAGTAATCAGCGGTAGCCTGAAACAGGTGATCCTGAAGGGGTCTGCGGGTGTCGCGGATGTCGCGGGTGTCGGCGGGTGTCGGCGGGTGTCGGCGGGTGTCGGCGGGTGTCGCGGGTGTCGGCGTGGGCGCGCTCGCCCGGCTCCGCTTGCCACTAGCACGCCAACCTTCTGGCTGGAGGGACGCCACATTAGCCGCTAGTAGAAGTTAGCCTAACTTGGCGTGCGTCTTAGTTCAAATTCGCGATTAAATATTAGCAATCGTTTAGTTAGAAAGCGTCGAGCGGGTGTTGAGTAGCGACCGTTGGGCGGTTCGTAAGTGCGTGTGTCGCGATGTCGTCGGGGGCGTGTGCGGTCAGCGAGGAGTGGTGCTCAGGCTGGGGCCGCTGGCAGCTGCGGTTGGCGCTGCTGCTGGCACTGCCGGTGCTGCTGACGGGCGCGTACGGCACCAATTACGTGTTCCTCGCCGCACCCACGCCGCACAGGTAACCAAACATTACGCACACTCGAGCGACTGACCTTTGATCATATAGTTTGCATGCTATGGTTATTTAAAGTTTCTTGTAAACAAAGGGACGGACGCTGATTGTTCTTAATTAGCGGCTCACATCTGTGTTCGTATGCGTACTGCGCAGGGAATAGAAGCGAAAGCTCTCGTTAGCATAAAACAATATTTTGATTATATTATTTTTTGGCTTCCTGAGTGCTTTTGAAATTCGATGTAGGTTTCTTTAATGTGATCAATTTAATTCGCTACACTGTCTGCTGTCGTCTCTTTTTAAATATTTTGTGACATTTGACGGTGATTTTTGAACACTTTAGTTAATACAAAGGTCTATTTTAGTTAGGTATTTATGTCAAAACGCATGCAAACGTGCAATTAGTGTTTGATTTATTTAACAACGTCCCCTTTGTAATGTGGCTAAAGTGTCCATATTAAATTTAACTAAAACTTTTACATTAAACCATCTCTGTGATGAAAGCTGTCAGCGTGTATAACGCTCCACGCCGTGCTCCCCGTGTGGGGGTAGCTATTTAGATAAATTGTCGCACAGATAACAATTATTTTGTTATTATTATGTTGAGATGAAGAAGTATTGTCTGTACCTCCGCCGGCCACGCTCGCCAACCGACATTCTCCCTGCAGACAACTGGTGGAAGCAGCACCGCCTGTCATAAAACAGACTCAGCTGGTTCTCATGAGACAAGACGTGCCTATATTACACTATGCGTATGTTCATTGGTCAATAATGTCACTGCTTCCGTGTTGGTTCGTTAACTGTTACGTGGTACTGTTACTTATCAAACTACTGACCCCAAACTGAAGCATGAAATAAAATTCATTAAGTCAAATATAAAATTAAGTCCTAAGCCTTTTAAGCCCCCTGAGCGCCAGTTGCTGTATTAGTGCGGGAGTGTAAAGTTACAGCACGCTAAAGTTAAAAAAAAAAGTTATTTCAAACTGCTCCAAAACCTAATGGGACGACTTCGGGGATCGTATTCATGCCAAAGAAATAGTCAGCTGCATGGAAGTGAGGTGAATATAATATGCCAGTCGCGTAAATGAACATGATTGTACGAAGGCGTTTCGTAGTGTAGGACAATGTGGAACGATGACCTTCATTTTGAAGGAAAATAAAACTCATTTTTTTGTTTATTGAAAAACTTTTGCATGAGCCAGGAATCGAACCTAACAAAAGACAAAGTCACTGACTCTCACATTTATGATTACTACCTCCCCTACTAGGATACGGAAAACAACACACTGGTTTAGGGTATCGCATATCACTGTTAATTAAAAAAATCGAATAAAAAACTTTTGAATGAAAAGTTCAAAACAAGAAAATAACGAAGGGCTGATTTTTCAATCGACAGATATTTTTTATTCGTGGAATAAAATTGACGTCTGACAGTTCTTGTATGGAAGCACTGTCAAAAACTTAAAATTATTCCTCGGATAAAATTATCTGGCGTTGGAAAAATCAGCCCTAAGAGGTATATTACACTCATATAACTGATCTAGGAGTTACGTACACTCGTGTGCAAAATTGATTTCTTAAATAAATTATTTTATATTGTGCGAAGGTAGGTAAAATAATGATTTTTCCACATTTTTTGATATATAACCAATAATCTTAACTCGACATTATGATTAAATTGTAGGAACTAGGTATGTATTTCGTTGGATTAAGACTTGCCTGTTGTATTTTTTGGTTTCGCGGTGGAAATCCTCATGGACTTCCTCCATCGTGGGGGTGACGGAGGGGTATGCCGGACTCTTACCGGCTAAAACCACCGCGGTGTTCCACCTCTGCCTATGCCGGGGGTGCGGGATTCGCATAAGCATTCACCACTACCCCGACAAGCCTCGACCCGCTGTTCCTCAGCGGGTCCCACCTCCCCGTGCGGCCATTCCCACAATGATCGCACCCACTCTCGACTGGCGCGCGTGGAACACTGCGGCGCAAACTTGGGCCTGCTTGGTCGGATGACGGACGTTCCTAGTCCGCCGCCCGCAGGCCACCTCTAATAGAGGTCGCAGATCGTTTTGACCCTTCTCGGGCGCCCAAAGCGTCTCCTGCGGGAGTGGAGAGAGGATGCGACTTCTGCGACTGCCTCCTTTGCAGACATGACATCTTCGCAATAGGAGGCAATCCCGTCCCATGCGCTCCCGCTCTTGACCATCGATTGAACGACGGCCAGGAACGAGAGATCGCTCCCGCCTATTGCCACGATGAGGTCACGGCGCAGCCCTGCCCAAACTAGGCACTCCTCCAACGTGTGTTGCGCCGTATCCTACAGGCAAGCCTCACAATGGTGACACACCGGTGTCTGCTCCCGACCTATACGACACAGGTACTTCCCAAAGCAGCCGTGGCCAGAGAGTACCTGCGTCAGCCGGACGCTGAGGGCGCCATGCCGCCTCTCGATCCGCGCCTCCATGACGGGTCTGACCGCCGCTATAACGGCGTGCCCCATTAGGAGCAGCCTGCGACAAAAATAATATTGCAACGTGTAGTCTCAACGCGGCACAGACACTCTTTACTGACTGTTCGTGCAGCTAGCACGCGTGGTCAAACGGTTCGTGCAGCTAGCACGCGTGATCATACCTACTGTTCGTGCAGCTAGCAAGCGTGGTCAAACTGTTCGTGCAGCTAGCAAGCGTGGTCAAAGTGTTCGTGCAGCTAGCACGCTTGGTCATAATAGATACCAGCTTTTTAAACTTGATCTGAATGCGTTCAAAAGATCGAAGTTGTTGCGTGTCTCTGAGGAAAATGTCTTTCCACATAAATTCTTGTAGCTCTATTGCATGTAGAGAAAACCTTCCTGTTGTGAAGGAGAGGGTGTAGGTCATAGAAATGTAATCTATGGTGTAGGTAGTGAGGTACTCTGGTTACACCTCCATGTACTTACTACTTACCTCTTAGACGGCAATCAAGAAAAGTGCGGAAAAACTTCCGCATTTTCTGATGTTCTATTTTTCCAGGTGAATATGACGTGTGATGTGCTACTGATGCTATTTAACAAAACCTACGATATCGATGCTTCTAACGTATTGAATCAATCAACGCCTCGCAGGCCTTCTTTGCAATATTTGTGTACAACAATCGAGAGAAGGTAGCTTAGAGGAGTGTACTCTCTAGTTTCATATAAATCCATTTTTATTAAAAAAAACAGTTTTATAATATTGGCTAAATAAAATTTACTGAGCGCTGAGCGATACACAAAAAATACACTGTACTCTATTGGTTTAGGTAATTAATTAAAGGTAAACAAATCGTAAAAAGGGTATTTTGTATAGATGATGACACTTTCTTGTTTAAAAAACGTTTTTCGATTTTTATCCTAGTTTCCTTTTTTATTAGTATCTTCATACTTTATCATTTATTAGTATCTTCATACTTTATCATTTATTAGTATCTTCATACTTTATCATTTATTCTTAAATTATTCTTCGTAGGTGTAACTGCTCGAGTACAATATTTTAATTAGATTTATTATAATAATAATAATTATAGTGTTTTGTAATCTGTCTATCATAAAGATCCCAAAAAGACAGATTTTCTAAACCTTTGAAAAAATACAGCGAATCAGATATCGTTGCTAAATTGAAGAGTACAACATGTAGTATAAAGAAGAGTATTGTATAATTGGATGGGGTTTAGTAGCTATAGCTACTTGTTAATCACACTAGCTTCTGTCTGCGACTTCCCCTCCCGACTTTCGACTTCTGTTTTAAGAGGTATTTCTTTCCGACTTGCTAGACAAAAGTTGTGATAGCTCAGCTAAAATGCATGATGTAAACATAGCCTATAAGTATTCACACAGAATGTAGAATTCTACCAGTGAAAAACTTTTTATAATTGGATCATTAACTCCGGAGATTACCCCCTACATACAAACAAACAAACAAATTTTACCTGTTTATAATATTATTATTAGTATAGACGCAGAAAAACTTTTGCCTAGTTAATATTTATGAAAAATATTTAATTACCTGCTGAAAGTTATTTAAAGTATTATTACTTTAAATAACTGTTTATAATTATTATACAAATTGTTGACTAGCTCCTACCCGCGACTTCGACCGCGTCACACTCCGGCCCCGAGCACCGCGTGGCCGCGTCACATCGCGTCACATCGCATCGCCCGCCCGCGCTGTTACTTCGTTTTAGTTGAGCGTTCTTTTTGACATATTTGTTGCATTTGCTCGGCTACTAATTGGGCTATCAAATGCAAAAAGTTTTTTTTTTAATCCGCCTGGAAGTTCCAGACTTTAGCGAGTTCAATTAAACAAACTATTCACGTATATTATTAGTAGTATAGATAAAGATAAGTTATATTCTAATACTTACCCATTTAGTTCATTACATTTTAAATATTGACGGCACGGTTGGCACAGTGATTACTGCTGCGCTGCGTGTCGCGGGTTCGATTCCCGCACGGAACAAATATTTGTATGACAACTTGTAGTTGTTCCGGGTCTGGCTGTTTGTGTATGTGAGTTTAAATGTTTGTAAACGCACCCACGATACAGGAGAAATTCCTAGTGTGGGGCAACGTTTTATAAAAGAAAAAAAAGTTATTTGTGGGTTGTACCTACACAGTAACACTCTTGCGCATGCGCAAGAGTGCAACGCAGCACGTAGATATTGGTCGCGTAACTTGTGTAATAGGTACTTACTTATAATAACTGTAATTTATTAACTTTAACAATAAACTTAATATTTACAAACTTGTTATATTAAATAAACTACAAATTATTAAAATAAAAATATAATATCCTATACTAACTAAAACTTAAAAAAAAACTAAAATATAAATATTGCGTCGAAATATTCATCCACATCGCTGTCGGTAATGTACCCAAGAGACTGGCGGCATTGCCATGTTGTATGGCAATGCTTAGCCTCTGACCAAGGTAAAATCAGCCCTTGGGTCACGGAAAGTGTCAACCAGCCGTTTAGAGAGTTCATTGAACAAGCAATGGGCACTCGGACCCCACGGCCAGAGGGTTTCAACCCCAAACGGCTCGAAAATATAATTTCCGATAAGGTTTTTATATTTTCGCCGCTTGCGGTTTTCCGCAGTTGCAGCAGCAGCTCCAGCACACCACGCCGAGCCAGGAAGATGGGATGGCGCAAGAGTATCGACCCACGTTGCGTGATTGCGTGCCACACTAAAGGCCTACCCACCTTCCATGGAAATAAAGACATGCCGTCCGGTCTCTTGCCATCGTCGCGTACCAAGCCATTGGGTATTGATGGTATCTACTTTATTATAAAAAACGGGTTGCACTCCGGGAATGCCGGCAGAAATGAAAACTTGAATATTAACGTTGTGAATTTTTGATATTTTGGAATGCAGTCTACTCTCCCTTCGTCTTACGAATTTTCGATCGGGTCACGTGTCCTAACGCGAGCTCCGTCTTACGAATTTTCGATCAGGTCACGTGTCCTGACGCGAGCTCCGTCTTACGAATTTTCGATCAGGTCACGTGTCCTGACGCGAGTTTTAACATTTTTTACCCATCACAAAAAAAGTGCTCAACGCCGCTAAAGAAGTTTTCACTTCAATAACTTGATAATAAAGTAGTGATCATGTGTTCTGTGCGTGAGAGCACGCACACGAGGCGAGGGCGACGACGCGGCGCTTAGTACCGCTGCGTATCACTCAATATAATGTATTTTTAATATAAATAGATAATGTCTGAGAAAATTAATGAAGTAGGTATGTGCGTGCTATTATTTATCTCGCGGCGCGTGTTATGGTCTCGATAGCACCATTGCTCATCTATCAATGTATGTGTGTATGGGCCGCATATTGTACGGGAGCGTTGTGTTGTTATCACCACGTCCGGTGTCGAGATCAATAACATATTATAAAGATTAACTTTCACATAATATCGTCTTTTATAGATAACTGTATGAGCCATGACTAGGAACTTGTACAATTTGGATAGGTAGTTCTAGTATGTTTCGTATAATTATTTCGGCTGTCTGTTGGAAGTACAAACAAATAAACAAGTGGGGTGTCCTGATAACAAGGTTGGCATCGCGTTTGATAAGCGACAAGCGAGTCGATGACCGGCTTATAAAAAACCGGTCAAGTGCGTGTCAGGCAGGCCACGCATAATGTAGAATAGAGTTCGATTGGTTAGAGATTATAGAATTCTATAATCTGAGGATTTAACTAAGTGAGATTTAACTAAGTAGTAGTAGATACCAAGAGGATACTCTCTACTCCTCTTGGTATCTACTGCTACTTAGTTAAATCTCACTTAGTTAAATCCTCAGATTATAGAATTCTATAATCTGAGTTTAAAGCTACTAGATAATCAAAGTGGTGGAGCTTTCAGGTTTAACTAGTCTGGCTAGTCGCTAGTCGATAGTCGCTAGTAGGAAGGTATAGGCCAGTTTTTATAGGCAGTAGTATTATAGCTCGCGTCCATTCACTGCCCAATACTAATAAATATGTTAATCAGTTGGCGTGACACGTAGTAGTCTGTGATTCATGTTCACGAGCTGCGCTGAGCCGCGCTCGCCAAGCACCCTGCCCCGGCTAGCCGTCAAGTTTATTCAAACCAACGCACGCGTTGTTTTTAATCGTCCACAGTTGATCAACATTTTCTGTTCCTTATTGGATAATATTTGTGGTGGTTGTTATTATTAGCATAATTAATGATTGATGACAAATATGCCAGTTTAAACTTTGACATGTTCTCGAGCTATATTATTCCAGCTGAATAAAAATAATATAAGTACCTACTAATAATATAATAAATTATGACATAAGTACCTACTTAATTATAAAGATTGCAAACATATGAAGATGTTATGTTAACTAAACTTCCTACATACCTACCTATTGTAAATTCAGAAAAGTTAAGATTATAACACGTAGGTATTAGTTTGTTCATAGAAGTTCACAGCGGACGGGCGCGGACCCGGCTGCGGCCGCGCTGGCAGGCTGCACAGCTATTTTAAAATATTTAAACTAAATAATATTAATAGAGTCTGCAAAGTTAGGCTAAAGGCCAAGAGAGGTCAAGGCATCGTACATGATCTACATGACGTGCACTACATGCGTGAGCGACTGCGCGATATCGTCGCACTCACAGGCTCACAGCTGAACATTATTTCGCTGACAAAGCTCGCTTGATGCCGGTTCTGCGTTTGAACCGCAACTGGGCCTCGACACAAGGCGCCTCAGTGCACACACTGTGCCGCTCTGTACTCTGCGCTAACTGCTGTAGTCACTATCTCATGTACACGCGGCTGTTCGCTGGCTTGACATATTGTACAAGTATGCTCCACACGTGCCCGCTATCAGCTATTGACGCAAGTCACTGGCGCACAGCGGTAAATACTCCCAGGAAGAAACTGTCATCAAACTATGAAGACGATCTGAACCCTTGCAGTGTGTTTCCTCTGCCGGTAGGTGCTCAAAAAGTAATAACTTCTTTACAAACACCATCCTTCTCAAACTAAGAGATTTTTTGTCTCTAACTAAAATTGCAGCCACTTAACTTTTTGCTAGCTCAACTTGTTAACACGCGTCTTGATTGCCTATTACGTGATACAATAATAGAATACCAGAATTAACCGTGGATTAGTTTTTGTTCTCTTATATCCAGTGTCGGTAAAAACATGACCATGAACTGAGCAAATCCAATTTCTCATTTCAATGGGAATGTAAGTTAACCGTCGTTTGTTTTTTCTCGTCGAGTGGAACTTTCTCAGTCGGACCATGACCTTGGCCGTGACTATTGTTAACATACAATGGGTTAAGAGTGGTTCGCGTAAAAAGTGTAACGGCTTGTTGCACGCTCCCGCTCTCGCTTCGCGCCCGCGGCTGCGCCCGCGCCCGCGCCCGCGCCCGCGCCCGCACCCGCGCTCGCTCGTGCCGGGGACGAGGCGCGCGCGTCTCAGGCGGCGCGGGTCGCCTTCGCGTACGAAACTACGAACTCATTCTATTCTATTTGGGTGCGCAGCTGAATGTCTGCGGTGGTTTTGAGCACGATAACAGTTCACGGTACACATTTTATACGGAAGTAACATATTCGTATCATATTCCAACGAGTCGCTGAGTATCGAGTGTACAAATAGATTAGTGAGCCAAGTGTTACTGACCGCCTAATGACTCCCTGAAGCGCGTGCGAATCCACTCAAAAATTATTCTAATAGAAATAATAATCATGTAGTTAAGGGCACTGTTGCGACCTTTTTTTATATATATATTTATGATGTTTTACTCTTTTTACATGTCGTAAAAAATAAATTTCAGTTGTGTCAGCGACTCGTAGTTTTATTGACCTATACTACCCTGCTAAGCCGAAAGGCGCTATCTCTGAGATACGCCCTTTTAGTTTTTTTTATACCATTCAATAGCTAGAATAATTTCGCATCTAATGGTATAAGCCAAATAGCGATATCTAATTTAAAACAATAAAATAAACCACTAAGAAGTTTTTTATATCTCAATTTTTCCTTAAATTACTAAGAGATTTGACGGCATGTCGTTTTTATGAAGCCAAATAGCCTTATATTGGCATGAAGCATTGTCTGGACGATCTAAAGATTAGATCATAAGTGCGTATTATCATTTTTTAATGTTCTATCGGGATATGAAAAATATTGTATTTTGGGTGGATAATTGTTCTGCTCAAATAAAAACTGGACGTTTTTTTCGTTTTTAATCTATGTTATAAATTCGGATCAGATCAATGCAGAAAAGATTATTGTTAAATACTTCGAAGCCGGACACACATTTATGTCTGCAGACTCTTTTCACCATAGAGTAGAATTGGCGATGAAGCGAATGAAAAATAAAATATATGACTTTGATGACTTTTGCGAAGCTGTAAACAGTGCTGGAAAAAATGTAAATATAAAAAAAAATACAATAGATGATTTTTATGAGTGGCAAGACTATACGACCCAATACAAACTTTCCCGGTTGTCACCACGACCTTACATTAGTGACATTGTTGAAGTGGAAGTTAACAGAGGCAGTTTTGACATTAGGTACAGAACTGGTTTCAATAATGAACCCATTACGGCTAGCATTATAGGTACAAAGTTCTTAAAATTAGACAAACTTCCATCCCCAACTAAAAAAACAGTACCAGCAGGAATATCTCAAACAAAAAGAAAAAATATTTTAAGATCTCTTTCCAGTTTAATACCTGCTAATAGAATGTCTTTTTGGCGGGGACTACCAACTTTTGATTAATTTTATTTCATAGAAAGCAAATAAATTGCTTTAACTTTTTTTTGTAATTTGCTGCTACATTTAATAAAGTTGTTAAAAAAATATTAAATGAAGTTTTATTACAAATTTATTCGGTATTTTCATCAAATATGAAAAAAAAAAAACATTTTGTATGGAACTTTCTATGAGCAGAATAAGACTAAAAGCAGTATCTAAATTTTTGAAGCCTTTCTTTATAATCAAAATAGCGGTATCTCACAAAATAGGTATAATGGTGCCATTTATGGATAATTTAGGTATGTCAGTTATATCTAGGGTCAAAAATACGTTTATATAAGTTTTAACAGTTTTAAAAATATTAGTTTTAACCCCCGTTTGATGGTGGGAAAAATCCATTCACAAAAAGTAGTTTTTCTCAAAACTTACTCTGATTGAGTTAGCGCTTTTCGGCTTATCAGGACAGTATAATACATATTATTTTTTGATACATTTATTAAAATATGATTGACGTGTAAAAGTGTTTGTAGAAACCTACTTACAAAAAATAAAATCATTTATCATTATAATACAGTCCACATTTTTGCCTACATTTTTTGGTCCCATCTCGCCGTAAGACGTACAAAACGAAGTAGCTGGCACAGCTCCGGGATACTAGCGAAATGCATTCAAATACGCCCGTCGTAGGTGGGCTCAGTCCGTCCCCTGAATCGGACCCCTTTATGACCGAAGCCACGAGTACACCCGCGGCCGTCGATCCGGACTCCGTAGCATCTCACCAGAATCCCACTATTTGCACTGAACGTGCTAAACCGAGTTCTAGATCTGATGTGTCAGGTTCCTCACTGTCATCAGCCACTACAAAGGTACGTAAGTGGACCGCAGAGGCACTTTTAGCTAGAAAAGCGCTGGAAAGGGAAGGGAACAACAACTGCTGCTACGTGAGCAGCAGCTCACCGAACAGCGGCTAGCTCGTGACCAGCAGGTCGCCAAACAGCGGCTGGCTCGCGACCGTAAGCTCCTCCAACACGTTACACGAGTGGAAAAGCTCGAGATGTTAGCGAACCTGGCATCGCAGAAGACTGATGAAAAGTCAATTCGTTCGGTGAGTCAATCCCGTACGCAATCTTGGATTCACGACAGTCGTCAATTCCCACAGAATGACCCACAGCAAAGAGACATGTTGACATCCCACGATCACCCTATTTTGACTGGAGAAATTCATTTGATGGAACCGAATCATGATCTTCATACAACAATTGGGACCGTCGCAACGACAAGTTACCAAAAATTTACAAGACCTGAGGTTGTAACGAATCCCACACACAATATATTCGCACAGGTTTTCTCATAACTATATAGAATTAATGCCATTTAGCGGAAAAGCTACCGAGTGGTTAATTTTTAAACGCACTTATCACGACACAAAATTTGTTTACGCCTATAGAAAATCTCGCTCGCTTACGTTGCGCGCTACGCGGGCGCGCCCTAGAGAGCGTGTCTGCGTTGCTGTACACTGCTGAGCGTCCTGAAGCAGTGGTGGACATGCTGGAGCAGACGTTCGCGCTGCCCGAGACTATTGTGCTACATGAGATCTCCCTCGTCCGGAATTTGCCTAAGATAAGCCATGACCTAAGAGAGCTCAATTCTTTTGCATGTAGATTGTATAACTGCATAGCCGTCATTAATAGTTTGAACCAAAAGGAATATCTGTATTCTATCGAAATATATACTGTACTTAGTAAATTAACTCCAATCTTGTACATTCAGTCGAAAGATTTGGCTTACCGTAGCGACCGGTCTGTACCGAAACTACAAATGTTGTCTACATTTCTTGATATTGAGGCCGATAAACAGAATAGATTCGGTTTAGTTCCAGATTACGCCAAACGCCCTAATGCTCACCATGGTGGCGATTTTGTTCGGCGTGATTTTTTGACGTTCAAAAGTGCCTTTTATGTGCCTATTTGAAATAAATGATTTGACTTTGACTTTGTGAAAGCATGCACGCCACGTCAACTGGTAGTACTAGTACAGGGATTTGACGATACTGTAAGAATAAGCACGAATTGAACGAATGTAAAGATTTGAAGGCTCTACTTTTACATGATAAGTGGCGTTGGCTGAGAGATGTTAGGATTTGCTACAAGTGTAAAATACAATCCAATTACAATCCAAGGCTCATCGATGGAAGGCGTGCAGGATTCCTTGATGTGGCGTCGACGGCTGCGAACGCTTTCATAATCCGCTTCTGCATTCAGCGTCGTCTACACATACGACCTATACTGTCAATGACGCCTCCACTGGTTCAAATTGTATTTCACCTAATTCTGATGATAGGGCTCCAATCGTAACCATTTCCAACACTACTGAGACTGTTTTATTGGGTAAAAATATACCTCAATCCCGTGTGTTTCTCAAAATCGTGCCCGTAGAAGTAACCGGCCCTAGTGGAACATATGACACGTACGCATTACTCGATGACGGATCCACGGCAACCTTGATTGACTCAGATGTGGCACGTCGTATCGGTGCGACAGGACCCGTGGAATCAATAAAGGTCGACGGTGTTGCTGGAATGTCAACCCACAAACCTGTCCAACATGTTAGCTTTTCTACCAAAGGTAAAAATTGTAGTGATGCATTTTCCATCATTAACGCTAAAGCTATGGACACAGTATCGTTATTCACGCAAACTATTACACGAGACGATTTATAATTGTAACATTGGTTCAATAAATTTATTATTATGTCGTTTATTTATTTAGTAGTCTTATTTTATTACATTTTTAAATATTAGTATGAATAAATAAAAATAAAAAACATTTAAAAATATAAAAAAATAGTGATCCACCGGTGTCGGGAGCAGGGTCCAAGCTACCGGTGGTTAGGGCTCCAGAGATAGAAACCTCCTCACAATGCGAGCCGTATCGAGGAGTACTGCCTTCTGAATCAGGCCCTTGATCCAACCGCCTAACGAGAGCCTCGATAGATGTTGATCGAGGCTTTCGGCCATCAGCCCATTGGCCGATACGACAATCGGCACAATGACAGTCGAGCTCACATTCCACATGTCAACAACCTCGCGTGCTAAGTCACGATATTTGATTTGTTTATCTTTCTCAGCTTTCACGAGGTTCCCATCATGTGGAATGGTAACATCAACAATCATTGCGCGGCGCACTAATCGATCTATCACCACTATATCAGGTTTGTTGGCGACAACAGTCCTGTCAGTGATGATAGACCGATCCCAGTACAACGTGACATGTTCATTTTCGAGAACTGGGTCGGGCACATACTTGTAATATGGTACCTCAGAGTCGACAAGTTTATATTTCAAAGCAAGTTGCTGGTGAATAATCCTGGCTACTTGGTTATGCCTGTGCAAGTACTCGCTGTTAGCCAGACGAGAACAACTAGAGATAATATGTCTGATGGACTCACCCGGACGGTGGCATGCCCGACACACGTCAGCCGTCCCGTCCCTCATAATATGTCTCCGGTAGTTATTCGTCAAGATAACTTCGTCCATAATTGCACAGACAAAACCTTCAGTTTCCCCGAAGAGGTCACTGAAACGCAGCCAGGATACGGACGCTAAGAAATCTACACCGGGCTCATGAAGAGCCCGATAGAAGCGCCCGTGAAGCTCCTTGCTTTGCCATACCTTCTTGCGGTCATCGGTAGTAAGTACTACAGGTTTGCGCCAGTTCTCTTTCGCCATGGAGAGCGGGGTGAGCCCCTTGTCCATTGCGACCACATCACGGTGCATACCCACTTCGGCTTTTAAAAAATATTCCCTGAGACTGCACACCTCGCGGTTGTGCAGGGTCTTCGCATTTAAAAATCCTCGACCCCCACACTTCCGCGGGATATACAGTCTCATCACCGATGATCGTGGGTGATGCATCCGGTTTGCGGTCAGCAGTGTACGGACTCTTCTATCTAGGGCATCGAGTTAGTTATTATTATTATTATCTCCTTTATTTTAATGTAATCATATAAATTATATTTTTAAATATTGGAATATAAAAAGTATAAAAACATTTAAAAATATAAAAAATAGTAGCCCATCGGTATCAGGAACAGGGTCCAAGCTACCGGTGGTCAGGGCTCCAGAGAGAGGAACCTCCTGACAATGCGAGCCGTGTCCAGAAGTACCGCTTTCTGAATCAAGCCCTTGATCCAGCTGCCCAACGAGAGCCTCCTCAGGTGTTGGTTGAGGCTCTTGGCTATTAAGCCATTGGCTGTCACGACTATCGGCACAATGATCGCTGAGTCCACATCCCACATGTCAACAACCTCGCGAGCCAAGTCAAGATATTTGATTTGTTTATCTTTCTCGGCTTTCACGAGGTTCTCATCATGCGGGACGGTTATGTCAACAATCATTGCACGTCGCTCTGATCGATCCACCACCACTATATCAGGCTTATTGGCAACAATAGTCCTGTCAGTGATGATGGATCGATCCCAGTACAATGTGATATTACCATTTTCGAGAACTGGGTCGGGCACATACCTGTAGTACGGCACCGCCGATTCCACAAGGTTATATTTCAGAGCAAGTTGTTGATGTATTATCCTAGCTACAAGGTTGTGTCTATGCAAGTACTGTCCGTTAGCTAGACGAGAACAACCGGAGATAATATGCCTGATTGATTCCCCCGGCCGGTGGCATGCCCGACAGATGTCAACCGTGCCGTCTTTCACAATAAATCTCCGGTAGTTGTTCGTCATCATAACTTCGTCCATAATTGCACAGACAAAACCTTCGGTTTCTCCAAAGAGGTCACCACAACGTAGCCAGGCTACGGACGCTAGTAGATCTACATCGGGCCCATGTAGGGCCCGAAAGAAGCGGCCGTGAAGCTCCTTACTCTGCCATACCTCCATGCGTTCATTAGTGTCAAGCACTACTGGCTTGCGCCAGTTCTCTTTACCCAAGGAGAGCGGTGTGGGGCCCTTGTCCATCGCGACTACATCTCGATGCATCCCCACGTCGGTTTTTAGGAAATATTCCCTGAGACTGCATATCTCGCGATTGTGGAGGTTCTTAGCGTTTAAAAAGCCTCGACCTCCACACTTTCGCGGGATATACAGCCTCATTACCGATGACCGTGGGTGATGCATTCGATTTGCAGTTAGCAGCGTATGGACCCTCCTATCCAGGGCGTCGAGTTCGGTCTGAGTCCATTTGAGTATGCCGAAAGAGTACATCAAAACCGGCATGACCCAACCGTTGAAGGCGCGCACCTTGTTCCCGCCTGATAAAAGACTATTAAATACTTTTTTCAGGCGGCCAAAGAAGCGCTCCTTCAACGATTGCTTCATGTCAGTAACATTGATGCCTAGCGCTTCCGACATACCCAAATACTTATAGGTTTCGGATGCGGAGAGGGCTCTAAGATTTGTGGAATCCGAGAGTTGGGTTCCCACGGATTCCACGATCTCCCCTCGCTTTACATGCATGACCGCACATTTGTCCACACCAAATTCCATCCTGATGGCGCTACTGAAAGTTTCAGTAATTTTCAGTAGCTCCATCAGTTGCAAATTGTTGGGGGCAAAGAGTTTTAGGTCATCCATGTAGAGGAGGTGAGATATAACCTGACCACCTCTCCTCAGCCGATAGCCTAGACCTGAATCTTCCAGCAGCGTGCTTAGAGGATTCAAGGCTAAGCAGAACCAAAGCGGACTCAAACTGTCACCCTGGAATATGCCTCGCTCGATCCTTATCGGCTCGCTATTCCTCTGGATATTTCGACATCCTGGATAGCGAAGGACCGTCCTCCATTGTTCCATACACGTCATCAGGAAGGTGCGCAGAGTTGTATCTACTTTATACAATTCCCGCACCCTCATGAGCCATGTATGTGGCACCGAGTCATAGGCCTTCTTATAATCTATCCAACATGTCGACAGATCCTTTCGGGAACGACGAACCTGTTGGCTAATGGCCATATCAATGAGAAGTAGCTCCTTAGTACCGCGGGACCCGTTCTTACATCCATTTTGAGAGACAGACATGATGGAGTTGCTGTCTATATGTTTATTAATTTTAGCTCTCAAAATGGATGTAAGAACTTTATAGAACGTCGGTAGACAAGTGATCGGTCTATAATTTCTGGGATCCGCGGTACTACCTGATTTATGGAGCAGGTGGGTTATTCCTGTCGTTAGGAACTGGGGTAGCGACCCTGACTCTAAGGCTGACTGGAACTGGGATGCCAAGGGGGCGTGCGATCTTTGGAACCACTTTATCCAAAAGTTGTGCAGCCCGTCCGGCCCTGGAGATTTCCAGTTAGGCAACGGACGGATTGCACGAGCAATATCTTGGGGGCTGATGATAAGTGGCTCCATCTCTGGTATAAGTTCGCACGCTCGCTCGATCTTCCCACTCCAATCTCCTTCGGTGTGACTGACAGGCACCGACCAGATGTTTTGCCAGAACGAACACATGGCGTCATCATCTGGTAGGTGCGTGTCAGTCACACGTTGGTCCTGTCGTTCCCAATCCCTGTAAACCCACCTTTCGTCGCTCTGGAATGTGCGATTCTGAGTGTGCTCCACTCTCTGCCTGTACCGACGAATACGGCTTGCCCATGCACAAATCATCTGCTTCAGGTAGTCGATACGTTCTGTGACGCGGGACAAATAATCTCGAGAACTAATATCAGTCCCCGAGAACGCCCGCCTCACAAAACGCATCACTCTAGGGCGAGTATTGCCCTCCCTGAAGCAGATTAGCTTGCCGATGAGTGCTCTAGTCTCCCCGATACGACGCTCAATCCTGCACTGCCTATTATTATTATTATATCGCTGTGCTCATTTAATAGATTTAGTTGATCAGCTCACACTCGTAGACGCGACACCCAAAATTCTTCTCGGTGCTGGACATTGGTATTTGACTGTTAGTCGTGATATGAGAGAAGGTCCTAAAAATCTACCTGTAGTCACCCGCACAGCTTTAGGTTGGGTATTGCACGGGAATGCCCCAAGGACACGTACTATAACGCGAATAATTTACCAAATCATAGTAATAAAGTTCGTTGGTACTTACCACACTTTCCGGTTGTATATCCTCAGAAAAAGAAATTACGAGTTGTCCATGATGCAGCTGCAAGGACCTCCGGGGTTTGCCTCAATTCCCTTCTTTTTCTGGGACCCGACTTGCTACAATCCCTTCTCCATATTTTGTTTAGATTTCGCGAAGGTCGTGTTATGGCAACGCGACTGCGGAAGTAAAGGAGATGTTTCCTCAGAACAAAATCAGAGAATATGACCGAGATGCTTTGCGTTTCGTTTGGAGAGAGGATCGTAGTAGCAAATTGAAAGAGTTTAGAATGACCTCTGTAATTTTTGGTGTTGTATGCAGCCCGTGCACGGCTCTTTATATTAAAAATCGCAACGCAAAAGAACTACAGACGTTGTACCCTGCGGCAGCAAAAGCTATAATTCATGATCATCACATGGACGATTTTTTAGGTAGTATGGATGACGCACAGGAGGCTTCGCAGCTTGCAGCTGACATTATCACAGTACACAAGTCAGCAGGAATGGAGATGCGTGGTTGGGTTTCAAACGAGCCCGCCGCACTCACTGGCGTTCCTGAAGACCTGCGTGCTGCAACTCCCAAAAATATTCACGTAGGGCCGGAGGACGTCGTTCGAACGTTAGGTCTTATTTGGCATCCTCAAAGCGACACCTTCAATTTTCAGTTCAGGTCCCAAATCGATAGCAATGCTAAATTAACTAAGCGTAAAGTTCTATCTTATTTAATGTGCGTTTATGACCCCCTTGGTCTCCTAACTCCCTTTGTAATTCAAGGACGCATATTATTTCAATAAACATGGAGAACCGGGTTGGACTGGGATACCGAGTTGCAATCAGACATTGTCCAGAAGTGGCAATTTTGGTCGCAGCAGCTAGCTAATATTTCGAAGATCAAAATACCTAGATGGCATAGATATGACTTTAAAGATAAAATAATTAGTGACCGACAGCTCCATGTACTTGCTGATGCAAGTGAGCAAGCGTATTCCTGTGTCGCATACTGGCGATTCACTTTCTTAGACGGTTCGGTGAAGCTGTCACTCATTGGTGGAAAGGCGCGCTTAGCCCCTTTAAAGCCCACGTCTATACCACGTTTAGAGCTGCAAGCAGCTCTGATTGCTGCCCGTTTTGCTACTACAGTCATTACCGGTCACGACGTTCAAGTTGACCATACATACTTTTGGTCGGATTCAATCACCGTTTTGAGTTGGATCCGAAGCGATGCTCGAACTTTCAAGCCATTTGTAGCCAACCGTGTCGGTGAGATTACCGAGTCAACAAATGTAAATAGTCGGAGATATGTGCCCGGTAGTTTGAACGTAGCAGATGATGCGACAAGGTTAAAATACCGCGACACTGACTTAAACCGTTGGCTATCCGGACCTGAGTATCTTTTATACCCACGGTCCGAATGGCCTAAACCACCACCAACTTTTGAGACCTCAATCGGTTCAGAGAAAATGAAACCCTCTAAAGCTATTCTGGGTTTCACAAGTTGCGATCAGGTTCTTTCACCGGTAATTCCAAATCCTTTACGTAAGTGGAATCGATTGGTGCGTGCAAGCGCGCGTGTTTACCAATATGCGTATAAATTTATATCTTTTTTAGCACGTTTTATAAGTCAAAATTCTGAATTGAACACTAATACCTATTCTTCCAAGCCTTCACCATTGACTGGTTTAGATATACAGAAAGCAGAAAATGCTATTTTAAAGAAGACAGGTGGACAGTTTTGGCCCAGAATTAGCCGTATTGTACAACCCCAAATAATCCAAGATACCTAAAACGAGCAAACTGCACTCCTTGGCTTTGGTACTAGATGAAGAAGGCTTACTTAGGCTGGACAGCCGAGTAAAATATATGAAGAATGTGGACTACAACACCACGTCTCCGATTATACTTGATGGTCGTCATCTAGCTGTTTGCTAGATGCGTTATTATTGCGTCATTCCACCTGCGTCGCCTTTTATGGGGGGCTGCTGGGAGAGGCTTATATGCTCTGTGAAGATAGCCCTTCAGGTGACTTTAAAAGAAAAAGCCCCACGAGAAGAACTGCTACACACGCTTCTATTAGAAGCCGAAGCAATTGTAAATTCGAGGCCTTTGATGTTGTAGCTAATAATGAATATGAAAGCCTTACAACTTTTCATTTTTTAATTAGCAGCTCATCAAATCAGCAGTTACCTACCACTCTGGACGACGGAGTTTCTTCACTAAGAAAAGAGTGGAAAAAGGCTCTTCGCCTCTCTGAGAATTTTTGGAGCAGATGGAATACTTACCCCTCCTCAAAACAAAGAGGCAGCAAGGAGACGGTTATCGTAATTTGGCTGTTGATGACGTTGTGCTAGTCGTGGATCCTGACCTACCCCGAGGAGTGTGGCCTATGGGGCGCGTGACCAAAGTGTACCCAGGAAAAGATGGGGTTGTGCACGTAGCTGACGTTGTCACTAAAGGCGGAACGCTGAAGAGGCCCACTAGAAAGTTAGCTGTACTGGAAGGGCTCCAGTAGCTACTGCAGCATCGCTGCATGGGGGGGATGGTGTTGCGACCTTTTTTATATATAATAGGGGTTAAAGTATGAAATTGCCGTTTTATTGTAATAGGTACTTCGAATTGACATAGAACCTTCATGGTTTGAGATTTTTAAGTGAAACTTTTTTCACATGGTACCTATGAAGTTCTTCTTTTAAAAATTGTGCAACATTCGATTATCGACTTTCAGTTGTTTTTTTTATTCAGCTTAGACAAGAAAGATGGATACTTCGAAAATTCGAGTTATTTTTGAATACGAGTTCCGACGCGGAACTAACGCGGCAGAAACAGCTCGCAATATCAATGTTGCGTTTGGAGAGGGGACTGCTAATGAACGCACCGTGCGATTTTGGTTTAAACGCTTTGGTGATGGAAACTTTGATTTGAAGAACGAACCACGTGGAAGACCGCCCCCACACAGGTGAATAACAATGAATTGAAAGAGATGGTGGAAGCCGATCCGAGCCAAACTACCCAGGAATTAGCGGCATGGTTTAACGTTACCTTACCAACAATATTGGCTCATTTGCGACAAATCAATAAAATAAAAAGATATGAGAAATGGGTGCCTCATGATTTACTGATCTGCAGAAAGAAACGCGTGTTGAAACTTGTGTTGCCTTTTTGAATCGATACAGAAATGAAGGAATATTGGATCGAATTGTGACATGTGATGAAAAGTGGATTCTTTACGATAACCGTAAGCGAAAAATGCAATGGCTGACCCCAGGTCAAACGCCGCAACAGTGTCCTAAAGCAAAGCTTACCAATAAAAAGGTAACAGTAACTGTTTGCTAGTCTCAGTGGTGTATACTATACTATAGCTTTCTCCGATCTGGTCAAGCAATAACGGCAGATGTCTACTGTGCCGAACTCCGAACAATGATAGCAAAACTAGCAGTGAAACAGCCCCGACTCATGAATCGACCTTCACCATTATTGCTCCATGATAACGCGAGACTTCATACAGCACGAGAAACTGTTTTAACTCTACAGGAACTGCAATTAGAAACCTTTCGTCACCCTCCGTATTCGCCAGACCTTGCTCCAACGGACTACCATTTTTTTCGTGATTTGGACAATTTTCTACGTGATAAAAAGTTTTCTTCTCAGGGGGCAGTACAAAATGCTTTCACACAGTTTGTCGAATCTAGATCACGAGAGTTCTATCGCAAAGGCATTAATGACCTTCCTATTAGATGGCAGCAATGTATAGATAATAATGGTAATTATTTTGATTAAATAAATATGTTAAATTAAAAAAAAAAAGAATTTCAATTTTTCAATACAAATCGGCAATTTCATACTTTAACCCCTACTATTTATGGTCTTTTACTCTTTTTACATGTCGTAAAAAATAAATGTCAGTTGTGTCAGCGACTCGTAGTTTTATTGACCTATATTAAAATACAGTCCACATTTTTGCCTCCAGTCACACTCGTTAATGTAGATGAGACGGAAGTAATTATGAACACGAATTTGTCCTAAAACGGAACTAATGCTACAGATGAGAACGGACGATGCTTAAGAATAGTACTATTGATTCAATAGCTAATTCTTAAAAGGTTGTTTTAGAAACCACTAGGTACTTACTGATTTTGTTTTTTTTTACGTACAAATATCAGTATAATTAATGATACCCAGGTAGGTATACCTAGGTAGGGGCTTGTGGCTAAGTAATAACAGCCGCACGGGTCGATCGATCAGGGTAATCTACGCTTGCCGCGGTTGGTCCGTGGATGGGTTACCATCCTTACATACCGAGACCCGTCTGTGCCTCGGAAAGCACGTCCCGGCTATCATTCGTGGATCTTTGACAGTCAGACAGATTGGCCTTCTGATAGGCAGTCGCCCCATATATAAAATACTGGTATTCAGCTACATCCGGTTAGACTGAAAGCCGACCGACCCCGACACAGTTGGGAAAGGCTAGGCAGATGATGTCCTAGGTGTGCCGGTGACAGCTAAATATATTCACATATTTATAATATAAGGCATGATTTTTTTCTATTTTTGGTACGTTAGCTATGCTTCGAGCTGACATTATGTTTATCTGATGCCTAATTAACGAGTCGGGTTTATTCCACTTGATTCTTAGCGCTGCCTAGTACACGCGGCCTTTAGTTCAGTCCTGCAGCCAGATAACAAACCTCGCCGTGGACTTGCAAATAAGTTCACAACATGCATAGTAGTGGTCAAGTAGGTATGCACCAAGGTAAGGCAATTAGTAGGTATTTATTTGCTGGTATGGTTTTACGTGTTATCATATCACTCATCAATATCAGCGATCTGTTTACATAATGACTGAACCTTTTTAGAATATACTTTACTTTGTTTACTGTTAACCAGCTACATTGTATAACAACACCATATGGTTTAATACGGGTTCATCAACGAAATATTGTTGCGGTATTGATCGAGGTAAAATAAGAGAGAAATCAGGGCATTCATTCACACCTCCGTATAGGTAGTTCAATGTTTAGATTGAGTCATCTAAACATTTAAGTATAGATACATAGTAAGTATAGTATTGTGTACATGAGTAGTATGTGACTGAAAAGCTCAAGTAGGAAGCAGGTAAGTAACAAGATAGTCAAGTTTTGATATCTATCGTGGTGAACAAGAATCTCGTCGAGTGACTATTTAAAAGATGTGTATGTTTTAAAATGTCGTCAAGGCTGCCTCGGGTCCTTGGTCTGAGGCACGTGACCCACCGAGCGGAGACGTTACGATGAGTAAAGGATTTTATTAACACTTCTGTGCTCAAAACTGAAAAACTTTGAAGAAGAACGAAGTGTGGGAAATATGATTGGAAACTAAAGAACACCAGTTGTTGTCTGAAAACTGCGCTGACACTGATGCACTAGTTTGCATTGGAGAGGAGAGTTGATCGACAGTTCACGTGATGAATGTTATATGCATGACAGTGCCGGATTAAGCCAGCGCGGGGCCTGTAGCAAATGTTATCAAGGGCCCCTTGGTTTGCTTTAGGTTATCAAGTTTTTTTTACTAGCCTACGCTTTCCCACTGCTGGGCCTCACTCCACTCCTTCCATTTTTCGCGAGCCAGCGCGTCCTTCTTCCATTTTTTACGGAACCTATCCAGCTCGTCCCGCCATCTCCTACGTGGTCTGCCGCGACCCAGCCTCACTGTCTCAGGGCATCAGTTCTGTGCTATGTGGGACCAGTTTGTCCGGCATGCGGCTGAAATGTTCTGCCCAGTCCCATTTGGTCAACCTTTTGAGCTACGTCAGCTATCGTAGTTTTGGAGCGCAGTATTGTGTTTCGAACACGATCCGTTAATTTAACGCCTGGTATACTGCGCTCCATTGCTGGTTGGTAGACTTTGAGTTTGGACTTCTGGATGTTAGTCAAAGACCATACTGTGCCCCATTGGTTAAGAGGGAAAGAATACACATATCCATGAGGCTGCGCTTCAGTGCCATAGGCAACTCACTCTTAAATAGTCCCTTCATGGACCTGTAGCTGTTCCAGGCGTTTTTCGTTCTTCTTGTGATTTCTTTATCTTGCCTCGCCTGGAAAGAGACTACTTGGCCCAAGTAAAGTAAATCTCCCCGTCTACTTTTATACTTCCAGGTGTTTTATTGCACAAGGCTTACATTGCGGAGTTCTTGGAGTTTATGGTATTAAATTAAACAAAACTGTTACAAAAGAACTTTTCTGAATTTCATTTGGGCAAATTTAGAAATAATACTATTCATATCAACTTCTCTGAGCAAATCGTATTCAATATTCATCAAAGTGAAGTGACTAAGACGTTCTTGGCTCATCTTGTTCCTTAACTCATTTTAAACACGTTTTAACGTTGAGAAAGAACGTTCACCACTGCAGTTGGCGATCATGAGAGACAAACAAATGCGCAAGGCAATTTCTACGTTTGTGAAACACGATTCTAAAGAATTATTTAACAAAAGCTTGTAAAATGGCAGTTCCAGAAATTCGTGCTTCTTGATGTCAATAATAGATACTAGCCACATCACATGTTAGCAATGCAGCGAACTGCACTAATTTGTGGCCCAGGCAGTCCTCCAAGTCCAAATATGTCATCTGACAGTTGTAAGAGTAACCGATGTTTGTTTTGCTCCACAAAAAAATATCAAAAAACTGTGCGGAAAGTGTTTGGAAGTGCCGTTAAAGGTGTAATTCGCATGGACATATTTGGAAAATAGACTTGCAACAGTGATTTGGTTTTCTGATGCGTACTCTGGTAAATCTGGATAATATTAAATCGATAAATAATCCGAGCTACCGTCAGTCGCGAACTAACAGTGCGTCGCGATAAAACGTGTAAGCGCCCTGTATCGCACGGCGCTTACGACACGGTAATATTACCGTGCTTACGACGTTCTTCTCGCGAACGCTGTGACTAGCCGTCGACTCATCTACCGCGGGCCTTTTTAGTGTGCGCTTTTGCTTGGGGTGGCCTTTACTGGTGTGCAGAAGTGCAATACCCAACTGCGGCACAGTATAATAAAAAATAAAGTACATAATATTTATTACTATTATAATAAAATTATAAAAACAACATGGCTTCGACAACACGGTCATGGGGTTGCTGTGTCGACAATAATCATTCAAACGGAGATAACAAAGAATTCATTAAGTGCATGAGTTGCAATAAGTCATTCCATTTTGCGTGCCTGTCTGTCCCGGTGATTCCTGCTGATTCTGAGGCGTATTGTAAATGGAAACGTACGGGTTCTATAAATCTCGGTACGAGTGCCTCCAAAAATGAGGGTACTCCAAATCGGAACGTGACCACAACAAGAAGAAATAAGAGACCGGCCTTGAACTCTCCCCCTCAAGCGACACCTGTAACCACTCAGGAAGTGCCTGCTATTATATCGGCGATAAGTGAACAGGTACTCAAAGCGATTAAGGCTGAATTACCAGGGATGATCACAAGTATTTTAAAGACTGAGTTGTCGTCGATTAAGAATGACATGTCGGATTTTCGTCATTCTGTTGACACCATGAGCACAATGCATGGTGAAATGAAGAAAATGGTCGAAACATTAGTCAAACACAATGCCTCACTATCAAAAAAGTTTATTGCTATCAATAATACTGTAACAGAGTTATCCGAACGCCTCAACAATCTGAAGCAACATCTAAGAGAAAATAACCAGGAATTACAGGGTGTTCCTGAGCTTCGTAGCGAAAACTTACCTATCCTTTTACAGCAATGTTCTAATGCGGTTGGTCATAGCCCACAGGAAGACGATGTAATTAAATGTACCAGAGTTGCTATACAAAATAAAGAAAGTAAGCTTCCTCGTGCTATAATTGTCAAATTAAAAAATGTAAGGATTCATGATGATTTTTACTCTGCTGTATACAGATACAATAAGTCCAACCCCAATGAAATGCTGAACACCTCATTGCTGGGCATTGCAGGGGATAGGAGGCCGGTATTTGTATCGCAGCATTTGTCTCCAGGCAACAAGTCGTTACATGCTTGCGCACGTAAAAAAGCTAAAGAGTTGGGATATACATTTGTTTGGGTTGAAAATGGTCATATATATGTATGAAAAACAGTAGACTCTAAATTTATTCTAATCAGAAATAACTCTAGTCTCGATCTCATATGTTAACATTTTCTCCCCCTTCTTTATTTTGTTTGTATAGTACTTGATCAAAAAATTAGCATCAGCATGTATATCTCAATATATTACCAAAACATAAGAGGTATGAAAAGTAAAACTATTGATATTTATAACACTGTACTATGCAATAATTATGATATAATTTGTTTATGTGAGTCCTGGCTTGATGACAATATATTGTCTTCTGAAATTTTTGATGACAAATACTGTGTAGTGCGCAGAGATCGAGATTCTGTATTCCGCTCCCGGTATGGAAAGTGCCATGGTAGAGGTATACTTATTGTCTACTCAAAGAAACTTCATATTTCAATTAAAGAAGACTGGAAATCTGAGTTTTTGGTGGTATGCAGTGACATAATCACTAATTCATCAAATCACATGACTTGTATTCTGGGAGATATCAATCTAGGCGACGTATAGTGGTCAGCAGAGACGGGCTGTCCTATAAATCACAACTGTGAAAAATCTAAATTATTGCTGCTGGAATTGCTGAGAGTAAGGGCCAATATTGTCACAAATCACTTCTTTAAAGAATATATTAAGCGAATCGAAGACGACCTTAAGGTTAATATAAAAGCCTTCTGGCGTTACACTAAGAACAAATGTGTAACAAATAACATCCCTAGCTGTATGCACTATCATGATGGGGTGGGCAATAGGGGTAAAGACATAGTTGATTTATTTGCAAGTTACTTCTCATCAGTATACTGCTCTAGTAAAACTGGTAACTATACTCCCAATTTCCAGCCATCAAACCACTCCATTGGCAATCTATATTTATCAAAAAGAGAACTTCTGGAAAAGTTACAAACTAATGATCTCTTATAGAATGGAGGTTCTGACGGTATACCACCTATCTTTATCCGGTTATGTGCTACTGCCCCGGTGACTCCCCTGGTCATAATATTTGATAAATCTCCACATGAAGGTGCATTTCCAAGTTTATGGAAGATAGTAAAAGTCACACCTATCTATAAATCTGGAGATAGGGAGTGACGTCACCAACTACAGACCAATTTGTATATTAAACTTGTTTGCTAAGATATTTGAGGGTTTTGTTTATGAACACATGTACACTCACCTTAGGCACATATTAGTATAATAATACTCTTTATAGATGGCTCTCGTACTATCTGGTAAATCGTACACAACTAGTTCCACTAAGTGGGTATGACTCTATACCATATGAAGGAACATCTGGGGTGCCCCAAGGCTCGAATTTGGGCCCATTGTTATTTTTGGTATTCGTAAATGATTTGCTAATTAAAATTAAAAGCGAATGCCTGGCTTATGCAGATGATATAAGATTGTTCAGACGTATCTCAAATAATGACTGCGAGGCCCTTCAGTCAGATATTAAAATAATTGTAGAATGGTGTGATGAGAACTTGATGTCACTAAACACCAAAAAATGTCATGCTATAACATTTTCGAAAAATAATAAAAACATAATTAATTATTATTACAATATCAGGGCAGTAGTAGTAGATAGGGTTAAAGTGGTGCGTGGCCTGGGTGTTATGCTTGATTCGGTTTTGTCATTTAGGCCCCACTATGATCACATTTACAATAAGGCTAACCGCTTACTGTCTTTTATATTACGAAATGCCAAACCATTTAAACATCCGCAAACTCTGTTAATACCGTACTATTCACTGGTAAGATCTATATTGGAGTACTGCTCCTCTATGTGGTATCCAATATTATAATTCTCACGTCGATCGCATAGAATCTGTGCAGAGAAGGTTTGTCAGAGTTTTAAGCGCGAAATATGGCCTCAAACGTAAACTACCTAATTACAATCAGCGGCTCACGCACTTTCACATGAAGAGTCTTGAGTGAAGAAGACGGGTTAGTGATTTAAGTACATTGCATAAAATTGCTAATGGCTCCTTTGAAATTCAATTACTTGACCAGATAAACTCTAAAATACCAACTCGATCTGTGCGCACCCCACAATTATTGGAGTTTTCTGTGATCTCTCCAAAGCCTTTGATTGCATGCACCATGACACGCTTTTGCGTAAGCTACGTCATTATGGTGTCCAAAACAAAGCTCTTAACGTAATAATTTCTTATTTACATAATAGGGTCCAATGTGTAGATGTTAATGGTGTGAAATCTTCCGGACTACCAGTTCAGTTAGGTGTTCCGCAAGGTTCAATACTGGGTCCATTCTTGTTCTTAGTATATATCAATGATTTAGCATTCATTTGAAGGGCATCTGTGACGTTGTACTGTTTGCAGATGATACCTTTCTTATTTTTAAAGTAGACAGGAATAGACAAGATTTTGACGACGTAAACAGTGCACTCTCAATAGTTACAGATTGGTTTACGTCAAATAACCTAGTTCTCAACGCCAAGAAAACGAAATGTGTAAAGTTCGCCTTACCGAATGTTAGAAATCTAGGACCCAACATCGTCTTAGATAATGAGGTGCTTGAAACTGTAGGCTCGGCAATTTTTCTAGGACTAACAGTAGATGCCAAACTTCAGTGGGGATCTCATATATCAAGTCTAACAGGAAGGCTCAGTTCGGCTGCCTAGGCCGTCAGGAAAGTAAGACAATACACTGACGTTGATTCAGCTCGTTTAGTCTATTTTAGTTATTTTCACAGCGTTATGTCTTACGGTATTCTGCTGTGGGGCAAAGCCGCTGATATACAACATATATTTGTCCTTGAAACACGAGCTGTTCGAGCAATTTACTAGCTGATTTTTTTAAAGATATTGTTATTCTCACGGTTGCATCACAATTCATCTTTGCCAACATCTTATATATTAGGCAAAATTTACACTTGTACACTAAAAACAGTGATATTCATAGTGTTAACACTAGAAATAGGCACAAACTACGTGCCCCCTTTCACCGGCTTCATAAGGTTCATAATTCATTTGTTGGGCTTGGTATAACCTTTTAGAACATGATACCCTCTTCTTTGCTAGACTTGCCTTTTAATGCGTTTAAAGCTCAAGTAAAATCCAACCTTTGTTCAAAGGCATACTACTCATCAACGACTACTTACACGATAAGAATAGTTGGTCGCCCTAATTTAACGCAAGACAATGTTTATGTTCATTCTCCAGAATTAGCTTACTGACAGGATATTTTTATTAACTTATTTATTTATTTTACTTCGATGGTCTGAGTTTACCATTTGTGACTTCAAGTGACAGCTATGTGAACAGCCGATCGATTCTGTAAAAATCTCACCGTGAAAAGTTAGGTGAAGTGAGCTTAGAGTGAGCTGTCAATAGTGTCAATCCCTAGCATTAGTTGGAATGACAGCTTACTCCACGCTCACTTCACCTAAGTTTTCGCCGTGAGATGGTTACAGAATAGACTGGCAGAACCCAGCAATGCATAAATATGTAAGCTGTCACGCCCTTTATTCCTGGAGGCTTTATTTGGGTAGTAAGTTTTTATTTACATTTTAATTTTAATTAATTATTTTTTAGCTTGAGTACGTATAGTTTTTATTATATTTGTTGGTATATTGGCGTGGCTAGCTGACATATGGCAAATAATTAAATTTTCTTGGGATGTTAATTACTGAACATAGGTTCCTAGTATTGTATACAATCAAGTATTTCCTAACTGAACAGACAGCTGTACTGCTGGGGAGTTTGTTGCGCCACTTCTTCTTCCCAGTGATAGCACTAGGAAGTGGTGAAGGGCGGGCGTTTCTGGGGGACTGTCTTTTGTAATTTTGACGTTCGAAAAGTGCTGATTCTCAGCCTAATTTGAATAAATGACTTTTGATTTTGATTCAGTATTCCCGCTAGTAACAATAATGTCTCTGAAAACAATCTGTTATCCAGAATGTGCAGTCAATATAATGCAATATAAGGTAGAATTGTTTTTGAACATTTCAAGATCTAAGCCTTAATAAATTCAAATAATTCATTAAACGTAAGTTGTGCCAGAAAGCCTTTTATACCGTTAAGGATTATATCGAGGACAAAAAGGCTTGGGATTGAGCTGCTTCCAGTATTTTACATATTGGATGTTTTTATTTTTTTTTCTCTGTTTTGTTGTTTTTTTTATATACACTTTGACATTAATGAATTTTATATATATACTATGACTTTTGCTTACTTTGTAAAGTATTTTATTATTTTAATTATTGTGAATGTGAAGACTATGTGGGTCATTTTATTTATATTATTTTTCTCTCTGTTCTCTTAGTTTTTGTCATGGTCTGGCAGTTTGAGTAATTAATGTGGCCTACCCAAATGTCCTTTCTTTGGTATTGTTCGTCGAATCGTTGAGCTCCTTAAGTTTTGAGTTGAGCTGCATGATTTCTGACAAATGCGTGCACTGACTGGACAGGTCCTCTCAAACTGTGTGGTTCTTTCCTCAAAAAACCATCTCAGACATCGACCTACATGGTCTTCATATGATCTGACCAAGATTATGTCTGGACTTTAAAAGAGACTGTGACCTCTGAGTTTGTTTCGGCCTTTCTTCTCAGACTAGTCAGATAGGAAACGCCGACCTCATCTAGTTTTAAAATAAGATTGACGTGTAAAAGTGTTTGTACAAACCTACTTACAAAAATAAAATCATTTACCATTTATCATTAACAGTTTTAATGAATTTAGAAATTCTTCACTTACATTGTAATTACAACAGCGTCATTTATTAACTTCTTCATGTTATTTTACCTTTACTGTCACTAATGAAGCATGTTTAAACATTGAACGCTGTGTACAGTAATAATTGGACTTCAGATTTATGTACTGTATGTTGTCATAACTGTGCTGAATTGTCTTAGTCTGTAGTCTCTCACTGTACTTATAAAAATAAAATAAAATAAAAATCATCTGCGTTAGCACTGACAATAATTGAAGATTTTTTCAAAATCTCTTCTGTTGGAAGAAATTTCTGTCGGAATATTCCAAAAACGGCAGTAATTTTATGATATATACGTTTAGCTAAAGAAGTCAGTACGTTTTCAATAATGACAATACACACCTGCCTCGCTTGGCATTTGTGTCTTTATGCAACGCGTCCTCATTATAAGAGCCTAGCCGCCGCCGCCCACCTTTCTCAGTAGCTTTCGAGCTTTACGAAGAAGAAGACACTCGACGTACGAAGAGGAGGAGCTTCAGCAGCATTTATTGCAGCGACAGAATGCCAATATAGAGTGGACTGACGATCAAACTCATTTATTAATGGATTTGTATCAATTTTATGGGACTGTCGGAGTTGTTTTTATTAAAAAAAAATCAAAAGGAATGATGCCCTGATGGAGATTGCTACATGATTATTACTATAAATGCTACTGAAGCTAGAAGCACCTCCTCTTCTTCGTACATCTCGAAAACAACGCGCGGCGGCTCCTTGAAGCCGGGCCTCGAGACCAGAAGGCCGCGCGGCCTTAGTGGCGACGCGCCTTAAGATGACCCCATCGATAGGTAAAAGCCGAATTTTTTTAACATAAGTTTTCAATGAAATCTAAGAATATTGATGCTTCTGTACAGCAGTTTGCAGCGCATGTAACAACCAAATTTGATGAGTGTGCAAGACGGGGAATGTATTCTGCATACTTATTTACTTGCTTAATACGTGCTTGTATGCCGCTGTATTTCCCAGTCATAATGCTGGCGTTATCATAACTTTGCCCGACACTCTTTGATACGAATGCCACTCTCACTTAAGAAATTGAATAAGCTTTGAGCGAGTTATTCAGCAGGGCCTTCAACATGGCAGTTGAACATTTTGATACAGGAAAGAGTTGGCTCTTTCGTGTTAAGTATTGTACAGACGTCAGCACATCAAGTTACTACAATCTGTCAAATTTCTTCAATAGATTTCAACTTTCTCGCTAAAGGATTATGGTCCAAGGTTGATTGAGAAAATTTTACAGTTTCGGGTAGCTTGACCTGCTAGCGTCTGTACCTACATTGATTTGAAAATTTATTTTTACGCTTCTATCTAAATTGATATATTTTTACGGTCAGAAAGCGTTGATGCGCGGGGCCCCCAAATGCGCGGGGCCCGTAGCATTTGCTACTCTTGATATATGGCTAACCCGCCACTGTATATGAATAGTTTCATAATAATAATATCGGGATAAAAAGTATCCTATATGTTATTCTGATGTATAAGCTATATTACTGTAAAGTGTCATTAAAATCTGTTCAGTCGTTTTTGCGTGAAAGAGTAACATCCATCCATCCATCCATCCTTACAAACTGTCGCGTTTATAATATTAGTAGGAAGTAGGATAGTTTCTTGTTCGTTAAAGATATGTAGTTGTAGCGTTCACAAGCTAGCCATTCTATCCGATACTCATTTCAAAGTTGGAGCTGGTGGGGATCCGTGGTATAACCCTGGAAATTTTTAAAAATTACCTTCAGAACCGTACCCAACGAGTAAAGGTTGAGGAGCACCTAAGTGATGAGGAACCAGTATATTACGGCGTTCCCCAGGGAAGCATCTTGGGCCCAATTTTATTTCAAATTTATGTAAATGACCTATGTAATATGACCCTCACAAACGCCAAGATTTACGCCTACGCCGATGACACGGCAATTATTGTTAACGGACCTAGTTGGGATAGTGTCAAAAATAGCGCAGAGTTAGCATTAGCTAAGATAACAAAATGGTTGAATTCAAATCTATTAACCATAAATCTTAAAAAAACCTGCTACATTCCCTTCGCTTTACGGCAAAACAATCTGCCAGATCACACTTTTTCAATTATAGCTCATACATGCCCACAACTATCAACTTCTTGCCCTTGCTCGAAGCTTACGAGATCTGAGGATGTGAGGTATCTGGGTGTACAAATTGATGCAGGCTTGCGATGGGACAAACAAATTGATGTACTTATTACCAGGACCTTGAGGCTCATCCACACTTTTAAATCCCTTAGAAGCGCCGCTGACCTAGATACATTAAGGATGGTTTATTTCGCCTTGTGCCAATCGATCCTCAGCTACTGCATTGTTGTTTGGGGAGGTGCAACAAAAACCAACTTCCTGAGAATTGAAAGAGCTCAGCGAGCCATCCTCAAGGTAATGACTCGTAAGCCATACCGCTATCCTACTTCTCAACTTTATTTGGACTGTAGGGTTCTAACAGTTCGGCAACTTTATGTGCTTCAATCCATTCTCAGAAGACATCGTTCTGTCCCCGTTCTAATCCTAACAAGCGCACCAACGTTCCACTGGGCACCAGTCACAAAACAGTCTTTGCTAAACACCAGTATTATATACTAAGTACAACATCTACAAAAAAACTCATAAAATACTAAACATAATAGACCTTAATAAGAATGAACTTAAATCGAAATTAACAAACTGGCTTCTTCAACAGGATTATTCAAAAACAGAATCTTTGCTTACATTCATCGCATAAATTTCATCTTAAATCTCCCAAAATACCTAAATGCACAAACACACGCACTCGCATACACACGCCCAAATATACTACTAACAAACACACACACACACACATACACACACCTACACACACACATACACATACACACACACATACACACACAAACGCTTACTGCATGGCTTATTTTTATATTTTTTACTTTTTTACTTTATTTTTACATACTAATCCATTAAACCAGTTTTAACCTGTAAGCATCTATAAACTTAAAGGTAGATCGACACACTCTGCTTGTTGTAAAATTAAAATGTAATAATCTTTAGCCGAACACTGTCTCTTAAGATACAGGATACCCTAGTTTAAGAGGCAGGGTTTATCAGTTTTGTATACAGATTTTTCCAACCTACGCAAGCCCTACCAATTCACCAATTGTTTATAAGATTACTCTGTAATACCTCTACGTAATGGTTATATATCTGTAATTCTTGAAGCAATAAATTTATTATTATTATGTCGTTTATTCATTTAATATCTTATTTTATTATATTTTTAAATATTAGTACAAAAACAAAAAAAAAAAAAAAAACATTTAAAAATATAAAAAAATAGAGATCCACCGGTGTCGGGAGCAGGGTCCAAGCTACCGGTGGTTAGGGCTCCAGAGATAGAAACCTCCTCACAATGCGAGCCGTATCGAGGAGTACTGCCTTCTGAATCAGGCCCTTGATCCAACCGCCTAACGAGAGCCTCGATAGATGTTGATCGAGGCTTTCGGCCATCAGCCCATTGGCCGATACGACAATCGGCACAATGACAGTCGAGCTCACATTCCACATGTCAACAACCTCGCGTGCTAAGTCAAGATATTTGATTTGTTTATCTTTCTCAGCTTTCACGAGGTTCCCATCATGTGGAATGGTAACATCAACAATCATTGCGCGGCGCACTAATCGATCTATCACCACTATATCAGGTTTGTTGGCGACAACAGTCCTGTCAGTGATGATAGACCGATCCCAGTACAACGTGACATGGTCATTTTCGAGAACTGGGTCGGGCACATACTTGTAATATGGTACCTCAGAGTCGACAAGTTTATATTTCAAAGCAAGTTGCTGGTGAATAATCCTGGCTACTTGGTTATGCCTGTGCAAGTACTCGCTGTTAGCCAGACGAGAACAACCAGAGATAATATGTCTGATGGACTCACCCGGACGGTGGCATGCCCGACACACGTCAGCCGTCCCGTCCCTCATAATATGTCTCCGGTAGTTATTCGTCAAGATAACTTCGTCCATAATTGCACAGACAAAACCTTCAGTTTCCCCGAAGAGGTCACTGAAACGCAGCCAGGATACGGACGCTAAGAAATCTACACCGGGCTCATGAAGAGCCCGATAGAAGCGCCCGTGAAGCTCCTTGCTTTGCCATACCTTCTTGCGGTCATCGGTAGTAAGTACTACAGGTTTGCGCCAGTTCTCTTTCGCCATGGAGAGCGGGGTGAGCCCCTTGTCCATTGCGACCACATCACGGTGCATACCCACTTCGGCTTTTAAAAAATATTCCCTGAGACTGCACACCTCGCGGTTGTGGAGGGTTTTCGCATTTAAAAATCCTCGACCCCCACACTTCCGCGGGATATACAGTCTCATCACCGATGATCGTGGGTGATGCATCCGGTTTGCGGTCAGCAGTGTACGGACCCTTCTATCTAGGGCGTCGAGTTCAGTCTGAGTCCATTTGAGTATGCCGAAAGAGTACATCAAAACCGGCATGACCCAACCATTAAAGGCGCGCACCTTATTTCCGCCTGAAAGAAGACTAATTAATACCTTCTTCAGGCGACAAAAGAAGCGCTCCTTCAACGATTGCTTCATGTCAGCATCGTTGATGCCTAACGCTTCCGACATACCCAAATACTTATAGCTTTCGGATGAGGAGAGGGATCTAAGGTGTATGGAATCCGAAAGTGGAATTCCCTCGGATTCCATAATCTTCCCCCCCTTTACATGGATGACTGCACATTTGTCCACACCAAATTCCATCCAGATGGCACTACTGAAAGTTTCAGTTACCTTCAGTAGCTCCCATCAGATGCAATTTGTTAGGGGCAAAGAGTTTCAAATCATCCATGTAGAGGAGGTGAGATATGACCTGACCACCTCTCTTCAACCGGTAGCCTAGACCTGAGTCCTCCAGCAGTGTGCTTAGAGGATTCAGGGCTAAACAGAACCAAAGTGGACTCAGACTGTCGCCCTGAAATATTCCCCGCTTAATCCATACAGGCTCATCATTCCCCTGGATCTGTCGACACCCTGGATAGCGAAGGACCGTCTTCCATTGCCTCATACACAACTCAAGGAAGGTGCGTAGAGTTGCATCTATCTTGTACAACTCCAGCACCCTCATGAGTCATGTATGTGGCACCGAGTCGTAGGCCTTCTTATAATCTATTCAGCATGTCGACATATCCTTGCGGGATCGGCGAACCTGTTGGCTAATGGCCATGTCTATGAGGAGTAGCTCCTTAGTACCGCGGGACCCATTCCTACATCCATTTTGAGAGGCAGACATAATCGAGTAACTGTCAATGTGTGTGTTAATTTTCGCTCTCAAAATGGATGTAAGAAGTTTATAAACCGTCGACAAACACGTGATCGGTCTATAATTCTTGGGTTCCGTGGGACTACCTGACTTATGGAGTAGGTGGGTAACGCCTGTTGTTAGAAACTGTGGTAGTGACCCAGACTCTAAGGATGACTGGAACTGAGATGCCAGGCAAGAGTGTGAACTAATGAGCCATTTTAACCAAAAATTATGTAGTCCGTCCGGTCCCGGTGATTTCCAATTCGGTAACGGACGGACTGCTTTGGCTACGTCTAATGGCGTAATTATGACTGGTTCCATCTCTGGTATAGTTCCACACACTCGCTCGATATCGCGCATCCAGCCACCCTCAGCGTGACAGACGGGCACCGACCAGATGCTGCGCCAGAATGCACTCGTGGTGGTATCATCCGGGTGGCACACGTCCGTCACGTTTTGTTCAGGTCGCTCCCAAGTTCTATATACCCACCTCTCATCGCTCTGGAACATGCGATTCTGCGTGTACCGATCAACCCGCCGCTTATACCGCCGAATACGACTCGCCCATGCACAAGCTTTCTGCTTCAGGAAGTCGATGCGCTCTGTGATATTGGACATGTATTCCCGAGGGCTGATTCCAGTCCCCGAAAATGCCTGTCTTACAAAGCGCATCACTCGTGGTCATGTATTGCCCTCCCTGAAGCAGTATAGTTTACCGATGAGTACCCTGGCCCCATCGATACGACGCTCGATCCTGTATCGCCAGGCTGGTACGGCTGGTTTTGGTCGAGTAGCTGCGTCACAATTTGGAAACTTGACGTTAGCTAAACGACATGCCGCCACAGCCGCGCAATACAAGATCGAGTGTGTATCAACGAGATCCTCGCTGCTCTCGAAGAAATTCTTGAGCTGCGAGTCCAAGGCACACACTAGCGCCCTATTTTTTTTGTGCATAGCTAGCCGTGGTATTCGGGGTCTAAGTTCGGTTGGAGTGGACCTATACTCGCGAAACGCATCCTCCAGTGCGCTCCTCAGTCGGACGTTGCACTGGCTACTTACTGTGTCAACTCTATCATCATCTTCTTCAACACGATTGGACCGCGGCGGGATGGCATCAATAGTTGACGCTTGTGCCGCGGTTTGTGCCAGAGTCGAGACGATTTGGTTGTTCAGTACCTCTGAGCGCAGCCTATCAAGTGCTATGTCGTCCAACCTGTGATTGCGTTGGATGACCCGCACCTGATCTGACAGTCGTTGGGCCGAGACGTTGACGGTTGGTTCCAGTTCCTAGAACAGAGACAGCAACCTATCACGGTACGCAGTGAGGTTAGTTCCCCCCTCTGTAGACCCGTAGTATGCGCGCATGACGTTCTCGTTCATAGACTGAGTCCATCTCATGCGCTGCACACAACCACCGGCAGCGGGGACCCGGCTCGGGGCCGGATGGCCCCTAAGTCCCAAGCTCCTCGGTGGCCGGCCTCTCCCCTGCCGACGTACAGGTGTTGGCGACGTCGGCGGGGAAAAATATTCGTCGCTCGAGCTCGACGCAACTGCTACGGCCGGTGTCACAGCACTCTCGATGGGGCTGGATTCCGGCGGCGGCAGGGCGGGGCTGAGCGACGACTCCGGAGGTGGTAGGCGTGCACGGCGAGCTGCTAATCTCGTCAACATTTTCAATATTTCATTTTCACGTTTTTATCGGAGGTGACATGACAGATGTCACCTCCGGTTCGGCAGTTTTTGATGCAAGTGTAGGTTATTCATTGTATTTGTTTAAAATTAGGTATGTTTTAGTAAATTTGGTTTTTCCTGATATGGTTGCACATATATATGAATTTATAAACTGTTTCTAAAAATTATCTAATAACAAATTGTGAAGAGACGACAAAAGAGACGTTGACGTTGACGTTGGTGTTGCTAGCTATTATTATTATTATTATTCTACTTATTGTAAGTACGTTATCTTGCCTCCTGGATCCTGCACCTGAGGGATTTTCTTTAAATAGTAGAAGGACACTTGCTTCGCTAAACAGCTGCGCTAAATCTCGTATGTCCTTTGATGGACGCTGGTCCTTATTTGGTATGTAATTCTGAGGAGTAACCTAAAGACCACATCGTGATTTCCGCACCTATCAGATATACTATACATATTATGTACATTTATCGTATAATTAGCGAATATTTTTATGCGTACTGTGATAAGTATGCTAAGTTAAAACATGCAGTTTTTGTTTAGAAGAGCGTTTAAAGTTTTGTGTATTTATTATACGAGTTAACGAGTAACTGTGTAACTGTATAAGTACTGTCTGCCACGTTCAGAGCAGGCAGCACATCCGACAAGTGCGACACATTCGCAACAACTTGTCCAACAACTACACTCGCCGGGAAAGTGCTCCCACCTTATTGAAGCCTTGCTAAGCGCCAGTGAAAGTACAGGCACCCCGACTAATGGTAAATTGGGCTCTAAGGATGCCAACTGATCGGTGACGTCCTCGGTGTGGTGAGGCAGAGCTTGCTCAGCATTCACCATCAAGTGTGCCGTCGGCCTGTTTGTAACCTAAAATATAATATAACGAGTAGCCCATTCACGTCCATCGATTTGCATTATCAGTTCAAAACCGTTTAATTGAATGTCTTCGGATTTACGGTGACGAAGCTCTGAATGTAACTTTATTATACAATTTTGTCCATCAATTAAGGAATGATGAGGCCTTAGTTTGGATTTCACCAAGCAAACATCAGTGATCATATTATTATGATTGTCCTTAGATGCCATGTGCCGGAATGCGAGGGCAACTCGTCGATGGGCGTGGCGAGTGCAGAGCAGTGGACGCCAGAGTGGTCGTCGTGGGCGATGCCGGCGCAGGCGCGCTGCGAGCGCTGGCAGGCCTCCGCGCACGTCTGCCACCCTGACGTGTTTGACAACAGTAGCGTCGTCGCCTGCGACGCCTACGTGTACCAGCACGGCAGCAGTATCGTCTCTGAGGTGAGCATCACTTTATACTCGATTGCTAAAGCTCGTAAGATCGTAAGCAAGTATGGATAGTAGTTAGCGTTGTCGTCAGGTAAGTTCATTAGGAGAATATGTAGAACTATTTTCGGAAGAAAAATTTAAGACAGATCAATAAATCCTACGACAAATTCGCAGCGCTGCAAGTATAATAAGCAATCGAAAATATCTATGCCCCCTTTCGAACAAGTTGGACAATATTTCTGTATTTCCATTTCTCGTGTACCTACGCTTGTTTTAGCAGATTCGGGTTCACAAGAGTTCATAGGACTCGTAAAAAAATATATTTTTGCACATTTGCGCACATTTGTGACGCTTATGAAAGAAACAGGTTCCCGCGAGTGTCACGTGACGGTGACTCACGCGGCGGACCTCTCCATCATGTGAAACAGTCCGGGTGTCTATGACGTGAGTTCGCCAGTCGTGTATTAATTCGTTGACCCACTGACTGCCGCTACACACACGCTGGTTGTCAACTGCTCGCACGGTTCTGACTTTCAATCTTTCTCATTTCAGATTTGAATTGTATGTGTTGTTTCCAGTTCGACCTGGGATGCCAGGAGTGGAAGCGCTCCCTGGTGGGCACGGTGCACAACATCGGCATGCTCATATCGTTGCCGATCATGGGTTTTGTCTCGGACAGGTAATATACCAATCCAATCATCGATTAGAGTAGGTACTCGATTTGATCGATGTCATACCTATCTTATCAAATCAAAATCAGTTAATCTTCTTTGATGACTGCTTTAAAGACTACTGAATGGGTTTGTATCGCATCGATTACACAAAGTTAACTTGTATTGAATTGTGTTTCGGTACGGAACACTAGTCATGCGAGACACGACTCGTTCAACATTCTATTTTAGTATCGATGCTCATATTTTTAACCACTGACCGCACTGTTGATTGATCAAAAATCAATCGTATGCGCGTACTACTAGAGTCGTTAATCTAACATCTTGCCATCAAGCATGGGGCATGATAAAATTATGTAAATAACATTCATAGGTAAATGATGGCAATTTTTGACGTTTGTATTACTGCCTGGTTGTTTATTTTGGCCTTGAATATGGTCACGTTTTGCTGCGTAGATCCATAAAACCATAAAGGGTCAGGGGCCCTCTCTCCCAGATCCGGGACATAAAATTATTTTGAATATTTTACCCGCAGAATGCTTACATCGATTTAATTTACCTATTCGCACTGTGATCTAGCGTAGCGAGAGCGACATCTATACGTTAGTCAAGAAAACAGTAAAACCACTAGCGCAACAGAACTAGTCCTCATCCACTGAGACACCAACCTCATGCACACAATTCGCATAAAGTTATGAAATAGCATATACCATTCCAATAGTAGGTATGCCATGACGTGGGGTCGTTCGGTACTCACTCACTTATCGCCTGGCCCTCTGTCGCAGATGGGGTCGTCGCTCGGCACTGGTGGTGTGTGGCGTGGGTGCGGGGCTGCTGGGGCTGGCCAAGTCCTTCGCGAACTCCTACCACTCCTACCTGCTGGGCGAGCTGCTGGAGACTGTGCTGGGCGCCAGCGTGTACCCCTCCGCCTTCGTGCTCAGTTAGTATTCGCTACAAGTTGCTTTTCCTTGTTACAGTTTTGTGAACCTTTGCGGCATGCAAATCATACGATGAAACGATTTTCTCACAATTAATTACTTCCTGAATATCGTTTACTTATATAAGATGATATCGCAGGAGATCTAAACGATTTCGTTCACGTTAGTAATGTAATGCCGTCCTACTTCAGTTCGTGTCATCAAATAATATCGTTTGGTTACTCTCCAGTGATAGAATGGCTGGGCGTGGAGCATCGCATCCTAGCCAGCCTCGTGCTGGGCATCCCGCTGTCGCTGGGCGCGGCGTCGCTGGCGCTGGTAGACTGGCTGGCGGGCTACTGGCGCACGTGGGCGCGCCTGGCCTACCCGCCCTCGCTGCTGCTGTTGCTGTACCCCTGGCTGCTGCCCGAGAGCGTGCGCTGGCTGGTGTCGCGCGGCCGGCTAGACGACGCCGCGCACGTGATCAAGCAGGCTGCGAAGTGCAACGGGGTGCGGTTGCCGGGGGAGGCGCTAGAGAAGATGCTGTTCGAGAAGGAACAGATCGGAGGCAGCGCGGAGTCCAACATAGATGAGGGGCTGTTTACAGCGCTCGGCAAGTGAGTGCAACTTTAGAGATGTAATACTTAAATAAATGAAGTTATTTCCCGTGATTGTTCCACGAGGTGACTAAATGAAGTTATTTCCCGTGATTGTTCCACGAGGTGACTAAATGAAGTTATTTCCCGTGATTGTTCCACGAGGTGACTAAATGAAGTTATTTCCCGTGATTGTTCCACGAGGTGACTAAATGAAGTTATTTCCCGTGATTGTTCCACGAGGTGACTAAATGAAGTTATTTCCCGTGATTGTTCCACGAGGTGACTAAATGAAGTTATTTCCCGTGATTGTTCCACGAGGTGACTAAATGAAGTTATTTCCCGTGATTGTTCCACGAGCTGACTAAATGAAGTTATTTCCCGTGATTGTTCCACGAGGTGACTAAATGAAGTTATTTCCCGTGATTGTTCCACGAGGTGACTAAATGAAGTTATTTCCCGTGATTGTTCCACGAGCTGACTAAATGAAGTTATTTCCCGTGATTGTTCCACGAAGTGACTAAATGAAGTTATTTCCCGTGATTGTTCCACGAGGTGACTAAATGCTAAACGTAATGCTATACGTGCTTGCTCTTGAATTAACCATTAATTCTCTATTGCTAGATAAGTAAGTACCTAAGTTCAGGATCTTTGTGCAACCCGTAGGGTGATTCTGTTCGTAAGGCCAGAACCTTAAAAACTTTTAACTAAGCGCATCTAAGTAATTAGATGCGCTTAGCTTAAAGTTTTTAATTCAGACCAAAGACACATGCTGTAGTGTTCTTACTAACTATAAAGAAAGAAAATACATTTCATTCGCGTCGACGTGACGCGCAAAAATTAGAATAAAGGCAAAACAAAACACGAATTCACTTGGAAAACTATGCGCCACATTAGTACAAAACGGCCCCCGCTCAGCACAAGTCACGCCGACACTTGCACGAAACAAAGAGCGCTGGGCTCCAGCGACAGCTAGCGACTATGTATTCAAGAAGAGATTATTTCTGTGAATGAACAATTCTTTTTTTTATTCACGTGGCCTCGTATTGTTGTTACAGGTACAGTGTGCTGCGGCGGCGGCTGTGCGTATGCTTCGTGTGGTGGATGTCGGCGGTGTTCGTGTTCTATGGGCTGGCGGTGTCCGCACACGCGTTGGCGGGCTCGGCGCACGCCAACTACGCGCTGGTGGCAGCCGCCGAGCTGCCAGCGCTGCTGGTCAATACGCTGCTGTTAGACCGCGTGGGCCGCCGCCCGCTGCTCACGGGCGCGCTGCTCCTCACGGCCTCCGCGCTGATCGCCATCCCGTGCCTGCCGCAAGGTGAGAGCGCAGCTAGTTTGCGCCAACTGTTCGACACGTACTTATGGGGCAATTCCGGTATTTTAAAGAACGGTCGCTTTCTAGTCTCAGTCTCAATCTATCAAATATAACTCCAATTTACATACATTATACCTACCTACATTTTTGTAAATGATTGTCGTTGATTTTGGACGTTTTTAAATACGACAATATTGGTCTTTCTATCCAATTAAAAAGATAAATCATGATATAACAAGCAGACATGCTCGCTACATGAGAACCGTGCTATATCTTAAAACAATAATCTGATGCGCAATATTTTTTAACATAATTATTACCTTTAATATAATTGAATCTACTGCGTGGAGGTAGTAAACATTGTGATGATAAGTTCATTACTTACTTAGGAATGTGGGTATTCGCATCTGATTAATATAATTAACTGAGTACTCGCAGATCTTGTTATGAAGTAAACATGAATTCGTTAAATGTAATGGATGTTTACGGCAATTGAGTACTTAAGTGTATGTAAGTAATAATAATGCGTCGAAATATTGCATATCTCTGCGACATGTGCAAGTCTAGTTGATCAAGTTCAATGATTGGTAATGATATCCATTTCGCAACGGCCAAATGATTACACCTTGACTTTAGCCCTTCCGATATAACTTGACACCCACATTGACCTGATAAGATAACTTAGTTAAGCCTCTAGACTGTGTGTACATACGAATGCTATCGTAAGGACTTTAGCTGTAGTTACAATATCGTTTGACGCGTTTCTTGAACTGATGATCTTTTAGTTGGCTCGCTACACTATCAAGCATCGATATGATATTTATTAGTTTATTATTTTAGGATTGGCCACTACAAGATGGTCAAGTTTCATTTTACCAAAGTATTTATTTTCGTCTTTATGGACCGAAACTGGAAAGTTTTGAACTTGGGTAGATGCAGAACATCGAAGTCCCCTGAAATACCTTCCCGATGGGTATTTCCCATAGGTTTTTGGTGCTTCACTTCATAGGGGCCTGTGTAGTATTGAATTATAAATTGATATAGGGCCAAATAAACTTGTGTGATCCATTTCGAATCTGCAATTATTCGCAATTTTTTTTAAAACAATAATTATTTTTTGTGTGCTCATTTAACTAGATATTCTAAAAATAGAGTGTGTTGCCCATTATTTCCATCCCAGGTATTTTATGTTGCTTATTTTGAGGTTAAAAGTATAATAACACATGTTGACTGAACGGTTTCCACATCGATGGGCATATAATATATAGGTATATAGGTAGAGGGGGGTTAGTAATGTTAAGTTGAGACTTGCGCAGGGAAAAGTGAATATATTTTGTCTTGTCAGCATTTATAATGTTAGTAAATGGCTTTGAAGACAATTAGTCACACGATTAAAACCTAGTTGAGCGATTTCGAACAGTTCGCCACTGTTTTTAGCGCTAATTATTAATACCGTATCGTCGGCATATGATATACTTGTGCTGGCTTTAATATCAAGATTATACAAATAGTTAATATAATTAGGGACTAGCGTGGGGCCCAGAATACATTCCTGAGGAACACCAGAACCAGTATTTTTATGCTTATCCTTCGTATTATTATCTAGTCTAACATATTGGTCTACGCAGTCAGCAAATAGTTTCAGCGGCATTCCCCGTATTCCTATGACCTCTAATTTGTTTAGAAGAACAGAAACAGATACTTTATCGACAAAGTATCTGTTTCTGTTGAGAGTTGAGTTGAGAGTACCATCGATACAAAGAAGAACAAGCTCTTCTTTGTACTCTTATTCGTTGTTTTTAGGGTTCCGTAGTCAACAAGGAACCCTTATAGTTTTGCCATGTCGTCTGTCTGTCCGCGGTTTAGCTCAAAAACGATTGGTACTAGAAAGTTGTAATTTGGCATGAGTATACACATTAATGACGCCGAAAAAGTGGTAAAATAAAATTTTGAAAAAAAAACAATTATTTAGGGTACCTCCCTACATCTACACAATCACACTCAAGTGGGCTTTACAAGTTTACGAGTAATACTCGACCAATTGTATTAGACTTGAAAATTTCGAACAACTCCATAGAAATGTCGATAGATGGCGCTAAGCGTCAGTTGTATCGCGCTATTGTTTCATTCCTAAATACGTGTTATAAAAAAAAATCAGTTGCTACAACGGCTATGACAAGTCTAATCCAAATCTCAAAAAAAAATTAAAACTTTCCGTGCAAAATTGTCGGATCAGGTGAGGATTTGTATAGGAAGTCAAATTAGGTTGGTAGTCATGTTTGGCTTTTAATTAGAGCATGGTACGAAACTATCAGTTAGCGAATACGACCCGCACTTGGCTGTTATAAAAACTACGGAACCCTACACTGCGCGTGGCCCGACACGCACTTCACCGGTTTTTTTTTTATATATACTCGTAGCTTGTGCCCAGTATGTGGCCACGTTGATTGTGGCATCAGTGGCATTATTTAGGTCATCCAAGGTGATGGTGGTGGTGCAGGCACTTAGGACACTCCAGCAAGTGGGGCATGTTCTTCTGGTTAGGAGCCCCGCACTCACATTGGGCTTGGCTAAATCAAGGGAGACTGAGAGGTCTGGTTTCCTTTGCCGAGTTCTTCAAAATATATAATAAGTCAGGCTATGCCCAAGCCTGACCAGCCATAGCCGCTATGGCTATGCACCGCATCAAAACTGCAAGTAAATTCCGCAGGGGATGAGCAGTTGTTGTTTTAGGTAGTAAACTATTAGTCTGTTTATAATTTTATCTAGTATTTTTATATTATTTTGTAAGGGAAAACCAACAGTAAAAATACATGGAAATAACTTAACAAATACAGGTTATCGACATAATTATTGCACAGTATTACATAATATTACGGAACATCACAAATGCCGTTTTTAGACAACTAGGGAATATTCTTTTAGAAAGACGAGATTCGAAATGCATATATGCGTTAAACGAGGTACCAAAATATGCATAAAGAGTTTAAGGATTTTATTGCTTAAATTATCCCACCCAACCGCACACTGCACAACAAGTTGATGTTGTTGTTTTGCAGCAAGCGGCCTGTGGGGCACGGGGCTGTACCTGACCGGCAAGATGGGCGCCACCATGACGCTGAACGCGCTCTACGTGTACACCGCCGAGCTGTTCCCCACGCGCGCTCGCCAGCGCCTGCTCGCCGCGTGCTCCACGCTCGGCCGCGTCGGAGCCATACTCGCGCCGCTCACGCCGTTGCTGGTGAGTACTCCGCCGCCACTGTATGTATATGTCACCGTAAGATTGTGAACACCGTTAATTTATAATCTATCTCGCGAGATTGTAAACTGTCGATAAATTGTGAACTGTATCAAAGTACTTGCTATATAACGTATTAATTTTCGATAGTTTATAATCTATTCATGTCAAACCGTCAAAATGTGAACGAACCTGTACTTACCGCTAGGGTTCACAATCTGTCCGATTTTATTACCCGTAACAATGTGAACCGTCCCTGATTGGTCAGTCTACCTCCAGATAGCTAGTTCTGTGTCCATAGAGTTGGAAGTAAGTAAGTAAGTAATTCATTTATTTGCCTGAAATATGGTATTTTACAGATATTAAAACACACAATAGTTCATCATATTCCGCCTACTACATTCGGCATGCAAATTTTGTGACATAATAATAGTAATTCTGATTTCATCATAAAAATCATTTAAAACAAAATTATAAAATTCCAATGTCAAAAAAATAAATAAAATAAAAATAAAGTTCTAAATCAAAAATTGTCAACATGTCAAATTATAAAATGTCAGAGAGAAATAATTAAATTAGAAATGTCAAAAGCTTAAAATAATAATGTAAAATTTAATTTTCATGTCATGGAACTTTCTTGTTTGTCCTATAATTCATAAATTCCTTAACTGTATAGAAACAGTTTTCGATAAGCCATGCTCTGAGATGCTTTTGAAATAAGCTGTTTCGCAGTTCTCTAATAACCTTCGGTATATGATTAAATACTTTTATTGCCATTCGACTAGCGTTTTTATGGCAGTAAGCTGTTCTACATCTTGGCATTGTCAATTTTGTAGGATCCCTTGACATTTTGCCTACCTTATAAATATTGTCACTATCGGCTTTACTGAATAGGTGAGGATGCTTTTTTACAAATACTCCCATTTCCAGTATATATAAGCATGCTAATGTTAATAATTTTTTTTTTTTAAATAGGTCTGCACGATTCTAATGGGTCTGCACCAAACACAGCTCGTAAACACTTTTTTTGCACAATAAATGCCCTATTGCTATCAGTGGAATTACCCCATATGATTAAGCCGTATCTTAGCACAGATGAGAGATATCCATGATAAGCCAATAAAGCGGCATTACGTCCAACAGTTTTCCTAAGATTTCTTAGTGCAAATGTAAAGCTGTTTAGCCTATTACATATATTTTCAACATGCTTTTTCCAATTACAATTTTTGTCAATTACTATGCCTAAAAATGTTGTATGGTCAACTTCTTCAATTTCACTATCACGTCCTATAATCTTCATTGCTTCATTTGTCATTTTGTAATTAGAGAAATTAATATATTTTGTTTTGAAAACATTCACACACAAATTATTTTGTTCAAGCCATTCTATTATAGCCTCTACGGCAGCATTTATTTTATCCTCCAGTAGTTCATTTTTATTATCTTTATTTATTATCAATGAGATGTCATCTGCAAACAATACGCACTTATTCTTTGTCACTGTTGGTAAATCATTTACGTATAGAAGAAAGAGCAATGGCCCCAAAATACTGCCTTGAGGCACGCCATAAGTATTGGTCCTGTATTGAGATTTATAGTTTATCACTTCTCTGTCTTTATTAATGCCTAATATTTCAACCCGTTGCTGTCTATTAGTTAGGTAATCTTTTAGCCAATGTAACGCTTTTCCTCTTATGCCGTAAATCTCACATTTTTCTAATAATATATCATGTTTTACAAAGTCGAATGCTCTGCTCATGTCGAAAAATATCGCAGTAACCGGTATTTTCTTATCTATATTCTCAGTAATCGATTTTATTAGTTGATAACAAGCTAGTGCGGTTGACTTTCCTCTTTGAAAACCATTTTGTTCCGCACTTATTAGATTGTATTTGGATATAAATGAGCTAATCCGATTATGCATTGCTTTTTCGTATATTTTTGATATTATAGGTATTATGGTCACCGGACGATAATTGTTTAAATCATGTTTATCATTTTTTTTAAATAATGGTTTTACGACTGAGAACTTTAATTTGTCCGGGTACTTTTCTTCCCAGAAACTTAAATTAACAAGATGAGACAAAATAGGAGACAATATATCGGCACATGATTTTATTATGTGGGTGGAAATTTCATCATATCCCACTGCGTTGGTATTATTAAGCGATGCAATTATTGTATTGATTTCATTGGGCGTGCAAGGTTCGAGATATAAACTATTAATTCCCTTGCTTGTATTCTTTATGATATTCTTTTTATTATTGGTTACGTCTATATTTGTAGTATCAATGAAGTGATTATTAAAAGCTTCCGCTATTTCTTCTGGTTTTTCTATCGTAAAGCCATTCAGTTTAATGGCCTCTATATATCGTGAATTGCTACATTTAGGTTAATTTTTAATTAATTTCCATGTTGCACTACATTTGTTTTTTGCTTTCAAAATAAATTTGTTAGAAGATTGTTTTCTAGACATGTTAATACATTTTTTTAATATTTTAGCGTAATTATTATAAACCAGTTTTTTTTTCTTAGACTTATATTTATGATATTTCGATTTTAGATATCTTTTATAGAGGCAAGATTTTTTTAAACCTTTGGTTAACCATCTTAAAGTAGGTGTTTGATTGTTTACTTTTATTCTTTGCAAAGGGAATTTTAATTTATATAATAGGCAGAAAGTTTCATGAAAGTTGTTAAAATCCGTATTAGGATCTATTTCATCATAAATCTCTTGCCATTTCATGCTCAAGAGACATTCTCTAAATTTTCCAATGTACTCTTCGCTATAATTCCTCTTGTACATAAAAAAATGCGTTTGAGCATGCTTGTTCGATGATATTTTTGCTGTGAATGTCAATATCTGAGCAGTATTATGGTCCGATAGATGTAATTCACATGTTTCACCTGACGAGTCTGGTATATTAGTTATGATGTGGTCTATGCAAGAAGTATGTCGAGTCGGCGTATTTATCTTTAACGTCATATTATAGTTTGAAAGTATTTCTTTTAGTGTTGTGGCATTTTTGTTAGTATTAAGGGTATTTATATTTAGATCTCCGACCAGTATAATGTTTTTATTTTTTTTTTCACTTATTTTATGCAATAAAGACTCGAGTTTATTAAAAAATATTGCGATATTCGAATTGGGTGTCCTATAAACACATACAATTATACAGTAATAAAGTGGTATTTCTATGCCACAACACTCGAATATTTTATCTACCTCCATTTCTTTACATAATTGAATTATTTTGTATTCTAAGAACTGCTTAATTAAAATACACGCCCCACCCCTATTTTCCGTATTTCGTGAGTATGAATTTGCAAGTATGAACTCGTTAATACATATATTTAACTCATTATTATTACTAATAAATGTTTCTGTAAAACATAATATGTCTACCTCTTTATGACTGTCCTTAAACTCCGTTAAACATATTTCAATCATAGGAAGTTTATTCAATAATCCTGCAATATTTTGGTGCAGTAGTCGTACGAGTATGTTATGGTTAGGAGTTTCAGACTTACTATTACGTTCTCTCTTACTACTCTCTGTGCTAGGAACGAAAAAACTGTTCCTTCCTTAAATTAGTACCGTTTTCTGAGTTTGGACCCTCAATATTTATAGGGCAAGGGTCTGTATAAATGCCAAGATAGCACATCAGATTGTCAAAAATATTTTTCATACCATAGTTATTGAGAACTCCACGGCGCTTATAAAACATTGTCTCATCGTATGTCAGATTTAAATTCGAATCAAATATCATTGCATAGTCGTTAGTAAAAATATCATGGTATAATAAATGACTAAATGTTTCTATTCTGGAGTTAAACTTATAACAACATCCATTAAATTTGTAGGTAGGTAAACATAGCAAAATGTTAGTGTGTGTTATTGTAATTAATATATTCCTTATACTAATAATTAATTTATAGTAATTGTTAGTTCTTATAAAATCTTTCTCGCCTATAAAAATTAAACAATAGTCATTCTTTGTGTAGTTTAACAATTTTTTTTCCAGATGATCTATCAACTGTAAAATTCCACAATTTGTTGATATGTAATGACATATATTATGATTTGGGAATGTACTCTGTGCTATAGCTAATACCTTATTTGTTTTATTACTGCTTATTAAACAAAGTTTGCGCTGCTGACATACCGATAAAGGTGGTTCTAATAAGGTACTGGCAACGCCATCTATTTGCTGGTTTTCCTCTTCAAGTTCCTTGTAAATAGAAGTGTCACTGGAAATTTTATCCGGTAGTCTACGTAGTGTTGGTATGTTGCTTGTGGCGCCATCTATTATCGCTTCACTAGTTTCATTGAGCCCAAGATCTATGCAACTATTGTTGATTGCCTCTTTAAAAGATTGATCTAGGTTTCTTGAGATCCTTTTCTTTATTTTGCTTTCACTCTTTTTATTATTTATTCCTTTAATTTTTGTTACTGAGCATAATTCTCGTAAATTTTTAGATTTGTTCCTTTCTTTATTCAACGCAATTTTTAGCGTCATGTTATCTGTGTTAAGTTTTTCTATTTCCGCGTGTGCACTTTCCAATACGCTATTAAGCTGGATTATTTTTCCTTTTAAATCTTCTATGTCACTGTCATATGCAGTTGATAAATCCGGTAAACTATGTCTTCTAATCATTTCAGAATCGGTTGATTCGAAAGAAATCTCTAGTGAGTCATATGCAGTAGTTTTATGACGACGAATTGTTACATTTTCTTCTTCCATTGGAAAAAATTATATTTATTTTCTTGTCACGTCGAAGATATTTTATGAAAGCTCCCTCTGTTGATATCATGTGGAAGTAATACGACAGATCGATATCTTGAATGTCTATTAGTTATTCTACTCCTCACTAGAGGGCACTACAGAATCTTTACCGCCGCTGCTGTCCGCAGAGAGGTGCTGTCATGAAGTAGGTACACTTGTTCAAATCTTGATGGAAAAAAAACGGTCACTGGTTTATTAATTTTAGACAAAATTTGTATTTACTCCTTGTCGTTTTTTGGTTTTGATATTGTTCTACTCTGGTTTAGGTACACTTAGTTTCTTAAAGTTAGTTTGATCACCAGTATGATATTTCTTCTACTTTTAAACTGTTTGTTTTGCACTGTCACTGGTCCTGGGTCTTTAAAACATTTCGAAGAATTCTCTTCATTGTTTCCCTGGATAACACTTGATATTGTATTGCAGCTATGTATGATCACTATGTCGCACAATTCGCTACTCTTTACTTATATTTTGAATTATAAACAATATTATTTAAATTTCTGACAGGAGCTCAATGTAATGGAAACAAACATAGGAGTCAAATAAAGGAAATCCAAATTTATATTGTTGAGATCAATCTATTTTTAATAAACAATATTAATAATCAATAACTACGTTACGTATGGTAAGAAAAAAAAAAAATAGAAAACAAAACAAATGTTTCAGTTATTGTTACAATTGTTTGGTAGATGTGTTGTATAAGACCAGGTTCAATATCCAACATTGTCAATTGGATATAAGTTCACAAAAATAATATCAAACAAGTTTACTTATAAGAAAAATAAACTATAACTTATGTTATGTTCGGCGACTAACAGTTATTTATCACTGAACATTCACTTGTTTGCTTCATCATCATCATTTCACCCGAAAGACGTCCACTGCTGGACATAGGCTTCCCCTAAGCACGTCCACTTTGACCGATTCTGTGCTTATCGCATCCAACGGGTTCCTGCGACCTTCAGAAGGTCGACGGTCCACCTTGTGGGAGGCCTTCCAAAGCTACGTCTTCCGGTACGCGGTCGCCACTCCAGAATCTTTCGGCCCCATTGGCCACCTGTTCTGTGAGCAATGTGCCCTGCCAACTGCCACTTAAGTTTGGCAATTCTTCGGGCTATGTCGGTTACCTTTTGGTTCTCCTGCAGATCTCTTCATTTCTGATTCGATCACCCAGGGAAACTCCAAAATAGCTGGTGAATAAGTATGTACATGCGGCTTCGAAGGACCGTTGAGGGAATGTAATTTAAGCGGGGGTGAGCTATTGACGACACACAGTAATGAGCTGACCATGGTAGGAAAATGGAATGAAGGACTTACTTGGGAATCTTCTGGATGAAGCACGTTGATACAAGAACAGCCTGAGAAGATGTAGCACGTGTTGCACTTTTCTTCACTTCACTTGCATTTGCACTTGCTGTGCACTTCACTTGGTCTGTATATGTCACACGTGCGTCGGCCAACAAGGATAATAGTTTTAGATATATTAGCGATTTCGGCGCGGAGCGGTAGTAATGCCGAGTGGTTGCAACAGGAGAACTAACACAATATGGCGACAATTTTCTCAAAATCACAGCGCTGTGCAGTGATTGGTTGCCGTTGCGGTGAGCGCGACGCTGATTGGCGCGTGCGGTGAGCATTTTCTTCTCTCTCTGTTGCATGGGAACGAGATAGGAGCAAATGTAGTTAGCTCAAAACTGCGGTCGAATAGGAATTCTGCATTTAAAAATGTGAGATGCGTTCGAAAATATGATATTAAAATTTTATGTTACGAAAACTTGCGCAAGCAATAGCCTTCTCCATTGCCCTTTGGGTGACTTTAAGCCTTCTAATAAGGCCCATTGTGAGCGACTAGCTAGCAACACGCACTGGTCAAAGACTTTCGTCTTGGGACACTGCGGTTTGTGGGACGAGAAGATATTGCGTACGAGTAGCTTCCCGAAAACTTGTTTGTTTAATCATAGTTTAATTTAGTTATTAAATCTAACTCTATAATAGCTTTTAATTATTTTCAACACGAAAACTACTAAAAACCACAACAACATAATAATATGTTTGTTTATGTTACACGACGAACAAATGGCAGCCAATGATAGTGGCGCGGGGCTTATGACGTTCAACCAATCAGCTTGCAAGGTGCGTTCCGTCGTATTCAAGTATGATGCCAGTTCACAATTTGATGATTTGACAAAACTATCGAAAATTAATACATTGTATCATAATCAGTATGGTACAGTTCACAAGTTATCGACAGTTTACAATCTCGCGAGATAGATTATAAAAAAAAAGAAACGGTGTTCATAATCTTACGGTGACATACACCGCGGAGCCTTCAAGACGCGCCAGCGCCTGCTCGCCGCCTGCTCCACGCTCGGCTGAGCTGCGACATTGCTCGATGATTTTATTCAGTCGCATAAGTTACTAGGCAGCTGGTACGCTGTGGAATAATTGAATGAAATTGCATTGTTTGCATAAGTCCTTATTTAGGGTTCCGTAGTCAACAAGGAACCCTTATAGTTTCGCCATGTCGTCTGTCTGTCTGTCCACAGTTTAGCTCAAAAACTATTGGTACTAGAAAGTTGTAATTTGGCATGAGTATACACGTTAATGACGCCTAAAAAGTGGTAAAATAATAGGGGTTAAAGTATGAAATTCCCGTTTCATTGTAATAGGTACTACAAATGGACATAGAACCTTCATGGTTTGATATTTTTGAGTGAAACTTTTTTCACATGGTACTTATGAAGTTCTTCTTTTAAAAAATGTGCAACATCCGATTATCGACTTTCAGTTGTTTTTTTTATTCAGCTTAGACAAGAAAGATGGATACTTCGAAAATCGAGTTAATTTTGAATACGAGTTCCGACGCGTAACTAAAGCGGCATAAACAGCTCGCAATATCAATGTTGCATTTGGAGAGGGGACTGCTAATGAGCGCACCGTGCGATTTTGGTTTAAACGCTTTCGTGATGGCAAAGCAAAGCTTACCAATAAAAAGGTAATGGTAACTGTTTGGTGGTCTCAGCATGGTGTTATTCACTATAGCTTTCTCCGATTTGGTCAAGCAATAACGGCAGATGTCTACTGTGCCGAACTCCGAACAATAATAGCAAAACTAGCAGTGAAATAGCCCCGACTCATGAATCGATCTTCACCATTATTGCTCCATGATAACGCGAGACCTCATACAGCACGAGAAACCGTTTTAACTCTACAGAAACTGCAATTAGAAACCATTCGCCACCCTCCGTATTCGCCAGACCTTGCTCCAACGGACTACCATTTTTTTTCGTGATTTGGACAATTTTCTAGGTGACAAAAGGTTTCTTCTCAGGAGGCAGTACAAAATGCTTTCACACAGTTTGTCGAATCTAGATCACGAGAGTTCTATCGTAAAGGCATAAATGACCTTCCTATTAGATGGCAGCAATGTATAGATAATAATGGTAATTATTTTGATTAAATAAATATGTTAAATTAAAAAAAAAAACTAATTTAAATTTTTCAGTACAAATCAGCAATTTCATACTTTAACCACTAATAAAATTTTGAAAAAAATTATTATTTAGGCGACCTCCCCTACATCTAAAGTGGGGATGATAATTTTTTTTTCGTCCTTCCCATAGTGTGGGATATCGTTGGATAGGTCTTACAAAAATATTAGGGGTTTGGGAAGGCCGTGTTTTGATTAAGTAAGCCGTTCGTGACTTATCAAGCTTTAAAGTACCAATTTTCGTTAGAGTCAAGTCCCCCCCTCCTCTACCAACTAAACGGTTTTAGTTAGAAATTCAAATGTCACGGCAGTAATACCTATATAAATATAATGAAGTTTAAAGAACACTTAAGTGGGCTTTACAAGTTTATGAGTAATAGTCGACCAATTGTATTAGATTCGAAAATTTCGAACAACTCCATAGAAATGTCGATAAATAGTGCTAAGCGTCAGTTGTATCGTGCTATTGTTTCCTAAATAAGTTTTATTAAAAAAAAAAAAAAAACAGTTGCTGCACCGGCTATGACAAGTCTTATACAAATCTCAAAAAAAAAATTTAAACTTTCCGTGCAAAATTGTCGGATCAGGTGAGGATTTGTATAGGAAGTCAAATTAGGTAGGTAGTCATGTTTGGCTTTTAGTTAGAGCATGGTACGAAACTATCAGTCAGCGAATACGACCCGCACTTGGCTGTTATAAAAACTACGGAACCCTACACTGCGCGTGACCCGACACGCACTTGACCGGTTATTTTATTTTGTACTGACATGAAATGAATTCTGTACTAATGATCTACGTATATGTATTCCAGGCGGTGTACAAGTGGTGGCTGCCGACACTGCTGTTCGGCTCGCTGCCGCTGCTGAGCGCGGCATTGACGCGGCTGGTGCCGGACACGCTGCACCGCCGGCTGCCCGATAGCTTCGCCGACTTGGACGCGTCGGTGCAGGAGGAGCCCGCACCGCCCGCGCCCGTCCTCAACACAGTCTGACACTCACGGCTCAAGCGACTTAAACACTTTGAGCGTTTGTCGGGTTAACTGAATTCAGACTTTGCATTTTGTCCGATGCGCTGATTGTTTTTTTTTGTCATTGTTTGTCTCAACTATGTAGATTATCATTATGCTAGCATATGTAGCTCAGCTACGATTGGTTCTAATATGGTTCACAGTACGGTGCAACTTGAATTAGATAATTCTTAAAATTGGTTCGTGGGATCTGCATCACTGTTAACATGTGCAAGGGTCCAATCAAGGTTGAATTTCAAGCTGAAATATAATTTCAACTTGAAAGTTGCATTCTTTGAAATCAATTATTGCATTTTAGTTGAGAATTTCGAGCATCCACCTCGTTCTAGAGGTTATACTCGTATATAAAACTAATAATAGGTAAAAAAGGTGAATTGTTTTCTCTGTTATGCTTATTGGGGACCTAAAAATAAGTTTTTAAAACATCCCAGTTATGAGTTATGTCTTCTGTGAATAGTCTGTTCAGGAAAGGATGCGTTGTGCAACACTTCTAGAGCTATGGCATAGCAAACATCGAGTGTTGTTTCATTGTTTGCCATAACTTATTATTATCAGTATTGATTTAACTTTGTTAGATAAGTAAAAAAAGGGTAAACATTATTTTGGGATGTGTCACACAAACGTATCATACAATGAACAGATAATTTTATTTTATTTGTTAAAGAAAATTATTGTAGAATGTAAAGTGAAAATATATTTAGTGTAAGTAATAAATAATGTAAAATACTGTTTCTGTAAAAACTTGCTGTTTTATCCTGTCCAGATAATAAGACTTGATGTAGGTAGTGGCGTGGGTTGTGATGTGAAACAGTTGAGCGGAAACACCTTACTTATATTTTCATAAGAAAAAATAGCAAAAGATTTAAAAAAAATATCCTACTTAAATGATTGAGTGTTTGAGATTAGTCAAGGTTTGAGAAACTTCTCGATGTTTTTTGAAAAGACATTTTCAACTTGTATTAGGAGTCGTTTGCCTCTCGATAGCATTGAAACAGAGGAAGTGCCTAGATACTTGGTTCTTTAAGATCGTTTGTTTGTTTAATGTAACATTGCATATATATCAGATAAGCCACACTTGTGCAATAACATTCCACTCTCTATACTGTGAGCATCGTTTTCAATATTAATCGCCTCAAAGCCAAAGATGAAATACGAGTAAGTAGTGTCACTGATGACACTGACGACACTGTTGTATGCGTTGCAGCGCGGTCTAACCGCAGCTCGCAGGTAGTCTCACGTATACACAAGCTGAAAGCTTTCACCAGACGTGCAGAACTACTATTAAAATCTTTAATTAGCAATCAATAATTCTTGAATCAATAATTAGCAATCAATAAAACCTTGCAGCTTTATCATTCAACTAATGACTTTCTTAGATAAAGGTTCTCAAACTTCTTCCAAAATCATGGTTGCAGTATGAACATGGCGTGTAAGTAGTAGCAGTCTCTTTGGAACTACTGAACGTTATGAACATGACATCTTCAATATAGTAAACTGATCTCAAGGAACTGCTGCATAACACGGCTTCACGTCTCACATGGAAGTACAAATCTCTTCTTCTTTCTCTCTTCATAAGTTACATATAAGGTTTAACCGAAAGGTAATGGGTTCTATGATAGGATGGTAGCCTGATAAGTACGTATAATGTAAATGGTCGAAGATCGTTTAGACTTAAATCCACGAGCAAATTGTGTAGTGTTTAGTATTAGTATACAGGGTGGCAGGGGCATCGACGCGCAAACTGTAACCATGAATTCAGCACATGAGTTTAGACTCCATAGCGACGAAATTTTTCGTCGGTTATTAAAAAAAAAAAACTGCTGTTCCTTACGTTTTGACCGCGTAGGTATATTATGACACTTTTCTATGAAACAGAAGATTTTTTTTTGATAACTGACGAAAAATATCTATGCTATGGGTTCTAAATTCATGGGCTGAATCCATGGTTACAGTTTGCGCGTCGATGTCTCTGCCACCCTGTATTGTATCATTGGTGCCGGTCACAATGACGTACACTCGGATTCCTAAGACAAATAACAATAAAGTGACAATTTTATCAACAGTGTGGTTTTATTTCATTTCACGCTGGAATTAAATATTTTGACAGATATTCCGATAAAGCTTTACTAGATACAGATTAATTTTTACACTTGACTGTAGCCATAAACAAGTGTATTGTTTATTTAGTGTATAGTATTTACCAGTGATATTATATGAGTAAATTGCAATTTACTCATATAATTACACTGGTAAATATACTTTGGTTTACTTTAAAAAAATCCCAGAATAATGATACAACCTCAACGAGCTCTGCGGCGATTGCTTTGAGCCAGACAGTCATGGTCGACACTGTTTGTTGTTGATTAGGACACACTGTAGCGCTCGAGTTGCCCTACTTGTTTAGGCTGTGTTATTGTTAAACTAAATAGTTAATTATGTTATACGTAACATGGAAGGTTGTTAATAATAAATAACCATGAAGCTAAGGTCACGAATACGAGGGAAGTGACAGTGGCCCCAATACAGCGCCTTGAGGAACCACGCGCAGTGGCGGAGATATGAGAAGATGAGACATAGATTTGAAATGATAATCTAATCAGTACTCCGGAAATGGTATGTTACTTAATGTAATGATGTTCTCTTTCATCATCAAATTATACGTTAACGTCAGTTATTCAGTTTCCACAGGTAAATTAGCTGTGGTAAGTTCTTACTGTAATTACTAACAATATTTTGTAGTAACTAACAGTTCAAAAGTAACATCTAAATTGCTAAATTAACTGAGGAATGTTTGAGGAAAATGTCATAATAGCACTAGCGATACGGGCATCATGACGTCCGAGTGCAAGCCTTCATTACGGAGGCGGGCAATGAACTGCATCTACTTAATTTCTATAGATTGCTACAATTTATAAAGATTATAAAACTGGCTATATCTTCTATGATATAAAAATGAATCGCAGAATGTGTTGCTAAGCGCAAATCTCGAGAACAGCTGAACCGATTTCGCTAATACTTTTTTAGAATATTCCTTGAAGTACGAGGATGGTTCTTACGCAGAGAAAAATTAAAAAAATTGCCTGAAAAAGTCTAAAAACAACACTTTTCTATACTCCCATACAAACGATTCGTAATAATACTTTAAATTCAATTTGAACTTTAATACCATACCATAAAGTTCAAGTGTTAGTGGAGAGGTTCCGGGAAGGCAAAACAATTGAGTGACGTTAGTATCGTATAAATACTGGCATTAGTCAAACACAAATTGTCTGTGCAAAAAAAAAATACGCGTCGACTTGAGAACCTCCTCCGTTTTTTTCGTCGGTTAAAAATGTCACTTGAAATGTAAACGTCTCTTTGATGTGCATCTATAATATTACGCCCCTAAGATGACCCACGGGCCCTAAAAGTCACAAATTTCTATAAAATTAGAAAAGTGTTGTGTGTTTGTGACTTATTGTTACAATGTTAGTTATCATACACCTCCGAAACGGCTTGACCGATTTTATGAAATTTTATAGTTCAGTAGGTCTGAGAATCGGCTACTATCTATTTTTCATACCCCTAAGTGATAAGGGTTGTCCAACCTTAAACTTTATTTTTTATTTTTTGGACAATTTTTTATTTTTATTAAAAATTACATACAGCCCTAAATTTTAACCCTTCTATCACCAACCCCTGTTTTTTAATCGCGATTTTTATATTATTTTGTTCCATCCACAGATCCGCAAGATGGCAATCGAATATAGAGCCGTGTACGCACGAACGAACAAAAACATGGTGAACACACAATACAATATACCAATATCCTTTTTTAAATATAAATAGATGTTCTGGGCACATAACAATAACTATTGGAAAAATAATATCAGCTTAGCAGCAACCAAGTGAGAGTGCACCACCACCACGAGTCGTGCTGGTGGTGCACTCTCACTTCGCTGAGGCAGTTGTCATCAGTCAGCATGTCGCAGTGGATGACCTGCCACGGATGTTGCGTCGCCTGGGAGTACTTATCTGTGCATTTTTTTAAATGTTATTCGAACGCATATAAGCCGCTGGCTACATCTGCAATTCTGCATGCATGCAGCTGCGTTGCCATTCCAGAGACAAAGCTGAAATGTAACGCGTGCCTTTGACGACTCCGACCCCAAAGCCTTCAAACCGGAACACAGCAATGCTGCTTGGCGGCAGACATTATTATACATATAGCAGCAGTACTTCCCCGGACACCTCATCAATAGAGCTTTACTACTGAAATACCACTAGTTTTATAATGATACTTATCATGCGGCCCTGTCCGTTGTCTTGTACGGCACGGACACGGGCTTTTGGAACAGGGGCAGACCATTACTATGATTATTAGTTTTAGTATTCCCAAGTGTTCATCAATCAAAAATAGTTTTTATACGACATAAAAACGTTGACTGTTGAACTGATTCGACCGTCTCAAACGTTTTTGTTGGGCGCGATGAATATTATACATCACGTGCGTGGACATGATCGTATGCAGAGCCACAGATTATTAATTACCGTGTGCAGTAGGCCTTATTTATAAGGCCCGTATATACTGGATGAAGAGAAATCACTTTAACCCGGAAAAATAGCTAAGACAGTGTACCGATCTTAGATAATACATACCTATAGTTCTTTCCTCTACGATCACGTAGTCGCTCGATTCGAAAAATCGAGCGATACCATTATTTGTTCAGATGGTCAGAAATTTGATACGGCAGCTGTTTTATCCTGCTACTGTCCGTTATCGAAGCAGTAGGTACCTATTTAACCGTAGTTCATATCTGTTGGAGTTTAGTTAAACATCTCTCTCTGGGATTTCCAGACTAGTGGTTGCATAACTACTAATCATAAATAAGGAAGGCTGCGCCGGCGGTAAGGACTCGCACGTCGAGTGCTCTCGCACTATACAGTACTACAGATTGGCGCGTATTCGCGATTGCATCTCGAGTGAGATTTGATTGACAGTGGGCCTTGGCCTAGTATCGGCTTTCTAATTCATCGGTTGTCATTGTTGCGGCCGAGGGCGCAGCAGTGTAGCTTGTGGTGGCGAGCGCGCGTCCCGGGACATTGTCCGCAGCTCAGTGTTGGACACCGCGGACATGAGTGCAGACGCCGAGGGAGACAAGCCCAGGCCCGGCCTGGCACCCGGCGAGGTGGACGCGGAGAGCGTGGTGCGGCAGCTGGGGCAGGCGGGCCGCTTCCACGTGCGCGTGTACGTGCTGGTGGCGCTGGCGGCCGTGCAGGTTGGCCTGCTGCACACCACCTACATCTTCCTCGCGGCCAGCGTGCCCTACAGGTACGTACTATTCTAACATAGTCACGTGAGAGCAACATTTGCCTTTCCTAAAAGGTGTTTTCTGTCAATGAAGCTGTGAACATAATTTTCCTGTTTTCTCGCGAAACCCGCGATCACATAGCATATCTGTATTAGGTACCTACCGTAAATGTGCAAGGTCGTCCTTGCATTTCATAATATTTGATTACATAATAATTATTATATTGTATTTACTGTTAAAACACAACGTGATACATTCCGTAACCTCTCACCACATGTTGGCACCACCACCCTCACTTATTTGTATACAACAAATAGTACAGTTGCTGTCTATAAAAAACACTTTTAAATAGACGACACAAAAAGTCGCGGAGCTTCATATATTGGCAACATTTGAGGGCACATCCTATGCCAGTGTCGAAACAGTATAAAAGCAAACATTTGCCGAGCACGGCGCCGTCACGCTCGAGTGCTGCTCCTAACAGAAGTGTATTGACAACATAAACACAACACGAGAGCCTCTGTGACATAGTTCAGAAGGCCAGCTCTTCACAACGATGGCAATTCTAATAGTTATGAGTACGTTGTACATAAAAACAGGTAGCAGTGCCGATTAAGCCAGCGCAGGGCCTGTAGCTAATTCTGCTAAGGGCTAGGTAGAACTTGGTTTGTCTAATAACGATAAAATGAAACTACTTTTCCCGTGTTTCTTAACACTCAAGTTAATAGGACCAAATAACTTTCTCCAAACAACACTAATGCTTTTGTTAAAACCTGTGATTGATTTGACACATGGGTGCTGCGGACAGTGATTTAACGGTGATTTTTGTAAGAGCGAGCGAAGCGTGCTCGAAAATTTCAGCACTTCGGAAAGGTTAGGTTTTTGTGGCCATCATACATAATAGTTCATTGGACCCACCTGTGGTAAACTGAGTGGTACCATGAGTGGCTTTTTGTATGTCCAAACGCGGGGGCTACGTGGTTACTGTGGCCCTGGCAGGCACTCTGGAAATACATTTAGTTGGCATATTATTATCCTGTTAGTATCTACTGGAAGCTCAGGTCTATGCTTAACTTTATCACCGAATAGGAAAATGGAATATAAATCATTTCTTTGCCTATTATGTAGGTATACAGATAAGATTAAACTTTTGTAAACAGTCCCAAATTCCCGATACATTCTACCTTACGGAATGAAAAATCTTTGAATATTTGGATATACGAGCATTAGTCCTCGAGTGGGTTCGATTCCCACCCAGGACAAATGTTTGTGTAATGAGCACGATCATTTGTTCTGTGTCTGGGTGTAATTTATTTATAATATTTATGTATTTAGAAATATATAAGTATGTTTATCAGTTGTCTAGTACCCATAACACAAGCTCTGCTTAGCTTGGGACTAGATGGCGTTGTGTGATAGTTGTGGAATATTTATTTATTTATTTATTTATTTAGTCCTAAGAGTAAAGGTCCGACCAGTCGGTGCTCCAGGCATCCATCTAAAGGTCCGACCAGTCGGTGCTCCAGGCATCCATCTAAGGAGTTTGTATCAGAATGTGATTACGTGTTGGGACTTGGAAGCAACAACTTTAGTCAATCTTTAATAATCCTTATAACATTGTGAAAGGTAATTTGCGATATATATATAATTATATATATATATATTATATTATTATGTATGTAAGAAAAAAACAACATCTTTTTAATACAATAAGTGATAGACGTAATTTTAATACTAGAAATAAAGATAAATTAGATCAACCTTTTTTCAGATTATCTAAAGTACATACATCTTTTATGGGGTACTGTGTTAAATGTTACAACAAAATACCTTGTGAAATGTTGGTATTAAATGAAAGAAAATTTAAAACTTATATTAAAATTACACTTTGTAAGCAAGGATATTACAAATTAGAGGATTATATCCAAGATAAGAATGCTTGGAAACATGCTGGTCTTGCTCCATAGGACAATCTCTAGAGTCAAAATCAAACTGGTTGCTAATGTAATTGTATAATTTATTCTTTTTTTTTTTTCTTTGACATTGATTTACATTCTGTAATTACTTGGGGTCACACCCGGACTTATTACTCCTTATTTATTTATGAAAATCGTCTACGTTTGGAATGTTTGTGAATATGTGAGCACCATGTATCTATCACATAGTTGATCTATATGTCATGGTTACATTTATCCATTTTAATTCTTTTACCTATTGTGGTATAGTAATTTTATTTTTGGGTGCATCGTCTTCACATATAATTATATAAATAATGTATGCAATATATTGTAAAACATTTTAAAAGAGTAACGGTGGAGTTTCTTGCCCATTCTTCTCCATACGAAAACTACCTTTTGGAAGGGGCGACTAGAATCAATTTTATTTTTGACGTTCAATAGTGCCTTTTATGTGCCTATTTCAAATAAATGATTTGACTTTGACTTTGACTTTGACTTTGACTTTGCGGTAAAATCGTTGATTGATACTGGTAGCCGTTAACTTCAATGCTGGTAGCACTTACATGTGCATCTTCTTATTTGTCTCATGCGTTGTGGTGTTTTTAGGAGCCTCTGCCGTCTATGTACGCATAGTTCAATGATTTTTTATGGAATTTAATAGTAGGTGGTTATTGCATTATTAGTTTTCGTAGTGGCTATTCTGTAGCTTTATATTACAGTAGTATGGTGCAAGCGGAGCGTGCGCCGGGCGCCACGCCGCCCGCCCGCATGCGTACAATAGGCCGCTCGGAGCCCACTAAATGCAATAAATCGTACTCATACAGAATATCCATCCAATTAATATGTACATGATGCGTACAATAATCTGCCGGTGTGCCGCTACATGTAATATACATTTTGGTTGAGAACATACTCTCAGTTAGGTACCTTCCGTCGTGTGGCGAACTGGTGATGCTACTCAGATGCTACGCTGTCGAACAGCATTACATACGCGAGTCGTTGCCTGGACGGCACGGTTGGCGCAGTGGTTAAGCGATTGACTGCTGCACTGCGTGTCGCGGGTTCGATTCCCGCATGGAACAAATATTGGTATGGCCTACAAGTAGTTGTTCCGGGTCTGGCTGTTTGTGTATGTAAGTTTAAATGTTTGTAAGCGCACTCACGATACAGGAGAAATACCTAATGTGGGGCAACATTTAAAAAAAAAAAGCTAAAGCTCTTCAAAAGTTTCTATTGTTGTTGTAGAACATACTGGTGTATCATTGTAATGTATACTAACACTACAAGTCAGTAGGTTCTAACACGTAAACTTTTCAATTGAAACTCAAGCTATAGGTCTACTGTGTAGTAACTTAGCTAATATTAGTATTTCTTCGGACTGATTTTTGCTACGACATAACAGAAAGGCGCTATACTATACACGAGCGGACAGGTATTGAATTTATGACATGAAAGAAGAATTAAACAAAGCTCTAGAGACATTGTTCTAGTCCATCATTGGCTTGTAAGTAACAGTCTGGCAGGGAAGGGATTGCTGCACTGGAGGTGAGATATAGGTGCCATCGCCGCGTTAATAGTAGCAATCGCATTATAGAACTGTATTGCTCGAACATTTCACGAAGTAATCGTATTATATCATTTTATCATTAAATAATATTTGTGGAGTGAACATAATTATGAGTGTGAGGTGTACGTACTACTGCTTACTAGTACTACTTAGGTATAGTTTAATATTTACCTTGTTCGATTGTCTTTCTGCCATGCCCATGATACAGTTACAGCAGTCACTTTAACATTCACCCTTTTCTATTCAGATCAACTACGAGTACGTATTATATATCTTATTTATTCAGATCAACTATGTATTATATATCTTATTTCATCACGTTTAGTTATATCACTTTTAGTTTCATCCCTCCAGAGTATCCTGAGCATACAATCGCTCCCCTTGCAACTTTTAGTAACTAGTGCCACATTCAGATGTAGTCAATTCTATTCTTGTGACTCTTCACATCCATGTCAACATTCTCATCTCCGAAAAATTCTTGTCTAAAAGTCGAGGACGACGTAGGTAGGTACTCGTAGTACTTGTCACTGGATATTGAATGTTTGCATGCCCTACTACCGAAAGTCTCTAGCACCTTCACTTATTGGTCAAATGTAAATTGAGATACTTAGATGTAAGTATGAATGGAGGAGAGTCACCGAGTAGTGGAGTAGTGGACGCAACGTACGCGACGGCGACGGTTTGTATCAAATGATAAGTTGATATTATGCTCACGTTTATTGTTGCAACAAATTAATTAGCAGTCTGTTCATTTTGCTAGTATTTCGTAAGTAGATTCCACCACGTGTCTCGCGGCTCGCCTGCCGCCATTATATCGAGCGCTCGGAATCGATTAAGGCTCTATTAAACATAGTGATTAAGTTAGTTTCGCGACAGTGCGGCCTTTCTGTGCGCAACAATGTGCTCGTTTGGTGTCTGATTGTAATACTACATAATTGCATGTTCATTTATGTTAATGAGGTGTCAAATACAAGGTCCCTCTCTCTCCCAGGGGCTGGTCTGTGACTGGCCATGCAATATGTGTACCTATGCAGATGATCAAGTCATGGCAGTACAACGTACAGTCAACATGGTCAACTGCGACTGAACACTAGCTGATATGGACGAAATAAATATTGTTTTTGCTTGCGACGAATATAGAGCGTGTCGCTTCTTTGATTCTGACTTAACTAAACAACACATGCCTGTAACTGGCACAAAAATAAGCAAGTAGCGTGCCATCGTGACATTCACCGATCAGAAGTTGTTATGGGTCAATGGCATGCAAGCTACTCGCATATCTCTGTGCAATTACATGTGTGTTACGAGCCTTTTTTTTTTTTTTGAGGATGGTAAATCATCGAATGACCCCTCCCGCTCTGGGTGGAGCGGAAGGGAGTATCAGACTCTTACTGACTAAAACCCACCCGTTTTCCTTCCTTAGCCCTTTATGTTCCAGGGCAGCGGTAACCCTTTCGGACGATCCCGCTACCCGTGTTACGAGCCTAAGATGTGTTATCATCCTTACTTAAGAGTTTAGCTTCTGACGACGCTCTACCAGCCGGCAATGAATAATTAAGGCCAGCACACACGGGCGGAGGGCAGCGAGGAGGAAGTCCCGCCGGCCAGAGCACACTGATGATTAGCGATGCCACCAGCAGCCGCCGGCGCACTACTGGATGCTGCGGCATGCCGGCGGCCCCTCGAGCTTGCTTAGCGCCTACGCAACGCTGTCGAAAAGTGGTTACTGAACGAGTTGGTCGTGTTGAAGTTTTTAAAATGGTGGGTTGGGATTTGGTGTTACTATCGATTTTCGCGTTGCACTGCCTCCCTTGCACTGGCTCTCCCCCGCTGTCGTATCGTAAGCTAGCGGACTCCAGCGCATACCAGCACATGCCTTCGCATTCCGCCGCGGTATCATCAAGCGCGCTCTGCAATACCACAGAGAGAAATCTCCTTTGATGCTCCGTGGTTGGTCTCCTGAGCTTTGGAATCTATATCTTGCCATTACATACGTACGATTTTACGTTGGTTAAAATACCCTGCCCCGCCGTCCGCCAGTGTGCACTGGCCTTACTGTTTTAATTGTCTAAGTACCAAAGTAGAAAAACAGAAATTCCAGTGACATCGACGCAATAGCGGAAATGAAGTTGTTGCGTTTATTATATTTATTGCAATTTCTTAAAAAACAGTATCTTCCGATATCATGACTGTCGATATAGACGTATCAATATGACGTCAACAGGGAAGACACAGTCGTCGTCAAAAGTAGCTGATGATGTTGAAGTGCCCAGCTTTGATCTGCCTGGACAGAGAGATGCCTATACGATGTACAGTGCGGACATCCAGATAGATACAAGTGTCAACGAACTACTTATCACTTAACTCATAGAGTAGATAATTAACTTCGTACTAAAGTTAGTATAGATTCTAGTGCAACATTGGTTATCACCATACTTACACGGCACGAGTACAATTCCAGAAAACTAGGGTACAGGATTATTCCAGGAAAAGGAATTACAAATCTATTTCGAAGTCGACTGCCGCTCCCGAGAAAGACAAAGAGCTGCTGTGCGGTTAACATGCGCAGATATATCGACATGAATGTTGGTGCAACTGTTGGGCCGATAGGTTCATTTTTAATATTTATCCCCAATATTTTCCTGGAAAATAGATCTCTTCATCGCTGCTAGGCGGAACACCTGCGGAAGGCTTTAGCGCATAATAATGTAAATATAGCGTCGGAGGGCATCGCCGGCGCGCGTTATATGATGGCGCCGCGTCTCCAACGGTGTAGTCCGCGGCCGCACGCGTCCATCGCGTACACTGAGCACCACCAGCGGCGCGCGCGCACGCACCCGCAGCACTCATAGTGTCGGAACGAATATTTCGCGCAAATTAACTTTTAAGTGATTAAATAATTTGAAGAATATTTAATAGGTATATAATCGTTTGTGATGTCGAAACCCGACGCGGTGATGGAGGAGAAGGACTCGTTCGGCGGCAGCGCGGGGGTGGACATGGAGCGTCTGATGAAGGAGCTGGGCCAGGGCCGCCGCTTCCATCTATGCAACTATGTGCTGCTGGCGCTGACGGCGTATGTGGCGGCCTTCTACGCCACCAACTACGTGTTCCTGGCCGCGGATGTGCCCTACAGGTACATGAGGACTTCTAGCACTCATACTTTCGTGTGCACGTGACTTTCAGGAGAACGGGCCGGTGATATGGATTTGATTTTAAACTGAGTGATCAAAATTGTCAGAATATTTTTAAGAAAACAATTTTTGGAACAATTTGATATTGTTTCAAATTTGCGTAGAATGTTGAGTAAATTCTACTTTGTTTAAAGGCTTTGGTTTGGACAGCTAGAAGTTTTCGTTGGCTGTCACTGATACCTACCACGCCACACATAGCATGCGTTTAATATGTAATGTTTAGGCGTTTTCAGAGATGTGTATTTCGGCACGCACGCAAGTGTCGAGCGTATTTCTCTGATGTCGAGTACATGTATCAAATAATAGGAAACGGTATCTAGGAATTTCTAATGCAGCCGTTGCTTGCGGGTGTACCGATAACCAAATACCTCTGAAAATACTCTTATTGTAAAGATTGCGATTAGATTCTCAGTCCCGCAAACAAGTGCGTGACAGTGAATGCGGACACAACATGATTTGCGAATTGGTTGAAGGCGTTGAGGGATTTGTTTCTTTTATATCGAAGTTGCTTGAGTTTTTATCCCGCTGTAAGTACCTACGTACTATCGTGCAAAGTCGTTCCTACGTAAATACTTCACTACGTAATACATCACGGCCGATTTCTGGTGGGAAAACATTTTTATGTAAAAAAGCTGCCTTCAAGAATCTTTTGCATTAGAAGGTTCGTCCTTTGAGATTGAAATTATTTAATAAAGAGATTTGATTCTTGATCTTGAATAGCGATTCATTCTGAGCATTTTTATATGCTGGTGTTAATGACTATATCAAAAGCGAGCTAAAAATTAAAATTACAACGTGGTAGGACAGACATGACTTGCAACCTGTTACCAAGATCTAAGCCTAAATAAATACAAATCATTCATTAAACGTAAGTTATACCAGAAAGTTTTTTATACCGTTAAACATTATATCGAGGACAGAAAGGCTTGGGATTGAGCTGCTTCCAATTTTTATAGATTGAATGTTTTTTTTTACTTTTGTTGTTTTTTTTTTTTTTAAAAACATTGATATTAATAAATTTTATAATTATATACAATGCCATTTGCTTACTTTGTAAAGTATTCATATGTGGGTAATTTTATTTTTCTCTCTGTTCTGTTAGTTTTGTCATGATCTGGCAGTTTAAACGAGTGTTTCAAGTGTGTGTAGATATTCATATCGGCCAATTATAAAATCAATATTTAACTTTAGTCACAATGTTTCTTAGTCATGTTGGACTCATACAATTGTCTGTTATAAAGTTACATACTTACATACCTACACGATTTTGTTTTTGGCATTTCTTGTCTATATACGATTTCGGAAGGAGCGAGCACCTTTTCAAACAAACGAACTGGCTACTAACTTTACTTTTCCTTCACTGATCGTCTTTCATTTCCAACTTTTAAAAGAAATTGCGAAATATAAAACCAAGTTTCATGCTTATCGTTCGGGTTATTGCTCGATATATTTACATAACGACAGACAAATACTCGCCACTCGAATCAAGAAACTCCTACTTTTTTTATTTGACTCAAAGAATACGTAACAGCTGCGGTAATGATAATCCAGTTGTTTTAATATGTTCGATAATATAGGTAATAGTTATGAATACCATCATACTATTGTTATTATTATCATGATCCATATTCCTACCTCCAAAATAATAAGTCGTAGTTTCTCGAAGCGTACAAACTTGACATCCGCGCCGCCCGCGCCGCCCGCGCCGGTACTATGGGATTGCATGTGCTACGTAGATACATGAGTACATGCTACGTACGACCACACGGTGAAACAAATTAGGTAAATAAACACTTTCAGGTAGAGGACATTCTAAATGCAACCCATTGAATTACTTGATTTATTTATTTCAATCTTGATTTTAATTTTAATCATAACTTATTCATATAAAATAATTTGAGTAATTCGTTTATGTTTATTTTATTTATTTATTTTACCATTTCACTACATAAACAGACACAAAAAAACAGAACAGAAAAATAAGTACAGAGGTGATGCTTATTTCGTAAGAAATCTCTTCCAGCATACCTGCTACAGGAGAATAGATAAAGAGATGTAGACAGCGTGTGAAAGAGTAAAGGAGACAAAAAAGAAATACATAAAATCAAAAATCATTCACTTAATAAAACTAAACAAAAATCATGAGAATATACTAAGATACATACAAATAAACATACATACTTCTAAAAGAACTCACTATTGTAAGTATTATGATTACTATTTATAATATAATAATAGGTTGAATCTAACTTAGGTATATTATAATAATAGGTTAAATCTAACTTAGGTATATTATAATAATAGGTTAAATCTAACTTAGGTATATTATAATAATAGGTTAAATCTAACTTAGATATATATAATATTGATAGGCACCGAGACTACCGACTTAATTATGATTGAAAATCAATTTATTATATATTTTGTTGTATTGTGTTAATTTCATTTAAATTAAATAGCATGTCCATTTTTCTTTTTATTTACTATGCGACTATGATATTAGTTAGAGCAGGTAAACATAAACCAAATAATTAAATGTGTGGCCACTGTCAAACTTTATCCGAAGATCTAACGGGAAAATATTCAGAAAATTAAAGTTTTTATAAATCTTTCCTCAACGTTGTGCGTATCGATTACATTCCGAAAGAGATTTCCAATGACGTCGGTGTAGTACGTAGGTTCGGTGATCCGGTCGCACGTCTCTGTGCTCATGCCTGCTCCATACTAGTTAGTTAAGTACCGGTATACATGACGTCGGTGTAGTACGTAGGTCCGGTGATCCGGTCGCACCTACCTGTGCTCTTGCCTGCTCCATACTAGTTAGTTAAGTACCGGTATACATGACGTCGGTGTAGTACGTAGGTCCAATGATCAGGTCGCACCTACCTGTGCTCATTCCTGCTCCATACTAGTTAGTTAAGTACCGGTGTACAGTCACGAGCATTAATATTTCAACACTCGGAAACTTTCAATAGCGATTTTTGCGTGAACGAATGCAACGTTAAAATACGACACATCACATAAACCTATGGGTTCAAAAATACTATGTTCGTAATAGCATAAAATTTCACGCAAAAACAAAGGAGAAAATTGCCTTTGAATAAAGCCAAGTGTATACATATTTATGCTCGTGACTGTACAGTGTACATGCACGTTTTAAGACAGTACTCGTGATTGAGTTAACAGGACAATTTTTTCTGGTCTTTATTAGGGCTACACCAATCAATCCGTGTTTCGTTATTATAATTTCATCATAATATTAGTACTTAGTATTACAATAAAGCCTCGGTCAAGTGTTGACTGAATGTTTAAATCGCTTTTGTACATACATACAATTTATTTGCAAATATATAAATATCAGAATATAATAGGTAAGTCTCCTCCTGTCCCTCTCAGATGGAAAGCCCCGAACATTTTCAACTATAATTATAATACAAGACATGGTATTTCATGATGTGTCAGAGATTCATAAAAACATTGACCGCGAACACTAATGTTTGAGTGAGTACTGAATGACCGAGTACCTACGTTAAGTTTGTTAGCATGGATGAATATTCTGTTTACATAGTAAACTAGTGACATCCTGTTTACAATGTTTTACTTGCATTTTAGTGCTAACTCATTAATGTATCTCAACATTAAGGTAAGTAAGTAGTAATGTACGAAATATGACACTTTGTCTGGCCCCTATAACATAGATGTCTAGATAAGCTACGAATACTTGGAAGTATTTAAGTTTTGTCACATTTGACCCCAATAAATGCGACTGGTATTAAGACAAAACCATTAACATTCGACAATCGTAAACCGATATAAAATAGGCGGTCGCTTCCTTCCTGTAGGCTATAGAGTGAAGAGTGCGCTTCCTTCCTGGTGCGAACAGTGCGGAGTGAAGCGGAACTGCGCCCGCGCTCACAATGCGGTCATCTTTCATGCGTAAATAAACAAACTGTGGACAAGTACCGCGTGAATTCTCAGCCAAAGACTTCATTGGAGAAATGGAATAAACAAAATAATTTTTAAAACCATCTTTCTTTATAATACATTCACCGTCGGACATTGTTGGGTGCTTCATTATTAGTTATTTATTATTGACCTTCATAATTAAATGAAGGTGACCTTGATGAAATATTATTAGTATGTAAAATAATATGTTTATCATGAATAATATACACGTGCAATGAATAATATACACGTGCAATGAATAATATACACGTGCAATGCCGCGCCCAAGAGCTAGTATACACATGCATAACGTACTATATTAATAATATACACGTGCAATGAATAATATACACGTGCAATGAATAATATACACGTGCAATGCCGCGCCCAAGAGCTAGTATACACATGCATAACGTACTATATTAATAATATACACGTGCAATGCCGCGCCCAAGAGCTAGTATACACATGCATAACGTACTATATTAATAATATACACGTGCAATGCCGCGCCCAAGAGCTAGTATACACATGCATAACGTACTATATTAATAATATACACGTGCAATGCCGCGCCCAAAAGCTAGTATACACATGCATAACGTACTATATTAATAATATACACGTGCAATGCCGCGCCCAAGAGCTAGTATACACATGCATAACGTACTATATTAATAATATACACGTGCAATGCCGCGCCCAAGAGCTAGTATACACATGCATAACGTACTATAGTAATAATATACGCGTGCAATGCCACGCCCAAGAGCTAGTATACACATGCATAACGTACTATATTAATAATATACACGTGCAATGCCGCGCCCAAGAGCTAGTATACACATGCATAACGTACTATATTAATAATATACACGTGCAATGCCGCGCCCAAGAGCTAGTATACACATGCATAACGTACTATATTACTAATATACACGTGCAATGCCGCGCCCAAGAGCTAGTATATACATGCATAACGTACTATATTAATAATATACACGTGCAATGCCGCGCCCAAGAGCTAGTATACACATGCATAACGTACTATATTAATAATATACACGTGCAATGCCGCGCCCAAGAGCTAGTATATACATGCATAACGTACTATATTAATAATATACACGTGCAATGCCGCGCCCAAGAGCTAGTATACACATGCATAACGTACTATATTAATAATATACACGTGCAATGCCGCGCCCAAGAGCAAGTATACACATGCATAACGTACTATATTAATAATATACACGTGCAATGCCGCGCCCAAGAGCTAGTATACACATGCATAACGTACTATATTAATAATATACACGTGCAATGCCGCGCCCAAGAGCTAGTATACACATGCATAACGTACTATATTAATAATATACACGTGCAATGCCGCGCCCAAGAGCTAGTATACACATGCATAACGTACTATATTAATAATATACACGTGCAATGCCGCGCCCAAGAGCTAGTATACACATGCATAACGTACTATATTAATAATATACACGTGCAATGCCGCGCCCAAGAGCTAGTATACACATGCATAACGTACTATATTAATAATATACACGTGCAATGCCGCGCCCAAGAGCTAGTATACACATGCATAACGTACTATATTAATAATATACACGTGCAATGCCGCGCCCAAGAGCTAGTATACACATGCATAACGTACTATATTAATAATATACACGTGCAATGCCGCGCCCAAGAGCTAGTATACACATGCATAACGTACTATATTAATAATATACACGTGCAATGCCGCGCCCAAGAGCTAGTATACACATGCATAACGTACTATATTAATAATATACACGTGCAATGCCGCGCCCAAGAGCTAGTATACACATGCATAAGGTACTATATTAATAATATACACGTGCAATGCCGCGCCCAAGAGCTAGTATACACATGCATAACGTACTATATTAATAATATACACGTGCAATGCCGCGCCCAAGAGCTAGTATATACATGCATAACGTACTATATTAATAATATACACGTGCAATGCCGCGCCCAAGAGCTAGTATACACATGCATAACGTACTATATTAATAATATACACGTGCAATGCCGCGCCCAAGAGCTAGTATATACATGCATAACGTACTATATTAATAATATACACGTGCAATGCCGCGCCCAAGAGCTAGTATACACATGCATAACGTACTATATTAATAATATACACGTGCAATGCCGCGCCCAAGAGCTAGTATACACATGCATAACGTACTATATTAATAATATACACGTGCAATGCCGCGCCCAAGAGCTAGTATACACATGCATAACGTACTAAATTAATAATATACACGTGCAATGCCGCGCCCAAGAGCTAGTATACACATGCATAACGTACTATATTAATAATATACACGTGCAATGCCGCGCTCAAGAGCTAGTATACACATGCATAACGTACTATATTAATAATATACACGTGCAATGCCGCGCCCAAGAGCTAGTATACACATGCATAACGTACTATATTAATAATATACACGTGCAATGCCGCGCCCAAGAGCTAGTATACACATGCATAACGTACTATATTAATAATATACACGTGCAATGCCGCGCCCAAGAGCTAGTATACACATGCATAACGTACTATATTAATAATATACACGTGCAATGCCGCGCCCAAGAGCTAGTATACACATGCATAACATACTATATTAATAATATACACGTGCAATGCCGCGCCCAAGAGCTAGTATACACATGCATAACGTACTATATTAATAATATACACGTGCAATGCCGCGCCCAAGAGCTAGTATACACATGCATAAGGTACTATATTAATAATATACACGTGCAATGCCGCGCCCAAGAGCTAGTATACACATGCATAACGTACTATATTAATAATATACACGTGCAATGCCGCGCCCAAGAGGTAGTATATACATGCATAACGTACTATATTAATAATATACACGTGCAATGCCGCGCCCAAGAGCTAGTATACACATGCATAACGTACTATATTAATAATATACACGTGCAATGCCGCGCCCAAGAGCTAGTATACACATGCATAACGTACTATATTAATAATATACACGTGCAATGCCGCGCCCAAGAGCTAGTATACACATGCATAACGTACTATATTAATAATATACACGTGCAATGCCGCGCCCAAGAGCTAGTATACACATGCATAACGTACTATATTAATAATATACACGTGCAATGCCGCGCCCAAGAGCTAGTATACACATGCATAACGTACTATATTAATAATATACACGTGCAATGCCGCGCCCAAGAGCTAGTATACACATGCATAACGTACTATATTAATAATATACACGTGCAATGCCGCGCCCAAGAGCTAGTATACACATGCATAACGTACTATATTAATAATATACACGTGCAATGCCGCGCCCAAGAGCTAGTATACACATGCATAACGTACTATATTAATAATATACACGTGCAATGCCGCGCCCAAGAGCTAGTATACACATGCATAACGTACTATATTAATAATATACACGTGCAATGCCGCGCCCAAGAGCTAGTATATACATGCATAACGTACTATATTAAAATCTTACAACTCGAAAAGTTTGAGAAATAATCCTCACTTAATTCTAAGAAACATTTAAAAACATAAACAGTGCGGTTAAAACTACTTTTGTCTAAAAACCCAGCGACCGCAGAACGCCGACGTGTATGTGTGTGTGTGTGGGGGTGTATGCGTGTGTGTGATGTATGCGGTAGACGATGCACAGTGTGTTAAAGGAGCTGAGTTGCGGTCATGGTTCGTTTATGTGTCTATTAGATAGATCTAGTCATGATATAGCCTTGCCAAAAATACCGACAGCTTTTTTTGCTTAGTTATTTGGATATGAATTATTCAGTGAGAGGGAATGGGAATGACCTTAAGAAGATCTTAATTGAAAGATTACTCAAAAATATAAACTTACGGTTTTTTTTAGAATTGAAAATTATGTTGCAGGATTTCATATATTTACATTTTAAATTGTAGCTCTAATTATTTAAGAGTAAGAATTTTTTTTCAGAATTTCACATGTATTTTTTTTTTATAAAACTATAGCGATGTAACATTTTATTTTTTTCTTATAATATACTCACTAATATAAACAAAAAATCAATCAATAAAAAATAATCAATATTAAAAAAAAACAATATAATCATATTCTAAAATTTCACTAACTAAAATCATGCGGCAAAGGAGATAAATCGTTTCTATGTATTTGAGGAATTTCTATGGAAATAGGGTTGTCAATTTTCGTAATAAAAAATCATAACATAAAATTCAAAAGTATTATTCCATGATGTCATCATCAGAAAAAGTTAAAGTTTCTTCTGATGGCAGTGAAAGGGGTTCATCATCTGGTGCCATTTCCCTGGTATCACCATCTATGGAAATAAGTGGTAACTGACCATGAAACAACATTTTCCGTTGACGATTTTAAAAGAGAAATGACTTTGTCGGGGAGAGTCAAATGTTTCATTTTCTTTTTTCGTATTCCAAGGGACATGATTGATATTAATGGATCTGAGGATTCTAACGCTCGATGAAACAACTCAAGTATTTTAGTTTTACGATCCAACTTACGTGTGTGGTGCTCACGGTCGTAACCCCAAAATTTTTTCCTTGACAAGTCTCTATTAATGTAATCAGGGGTGCCTTTGGGGTACAGGCCCTTTAGTACTATGGCTTTCCTCTCAACTAGAGAAAGGTCCATAGGCCGCACTTTTGGGCCTCGTTTATAGGCTTCTTTTTCGAAAATTTTAAATAAATCTAGACGAGTCAATGCTACAGGTCTATCGTCGTTGCATAATTTGTCTCCTAGCATATTAACAGGTACACCCGGAGAGTGAAGAATACCTATATCTGCCACTCGCTGACCAACATGAGGGTTGGCGCCCTCTTGCAGTAAGTCACTCGGTCGAGGCCCGAGATGACATCCCTCGGGCATAATTTGCCTCAACAGGACGGGTCAGCTCCTTTTGAGGCAAAGCAGCGCCATGGCTCTTTGCCGGCTCCCTGACGCTTCACCCCCGCTTCTCCGGACCTTAACAAAGGCGGACTCCTTCCCAATACCACACGATATCCATCATCAAAGAAATTTGAAAAAATGTTACAATCACTTACTTTGTTGACCACCCTAAGAAAATCTTAAAAAATCGATATCTCTGAAACAAAGCCTTTGTAGCGTGTGATTTTTTGTGTGAATACACATATAAATCTAAAAAATATAAGTACACTGAAAGAAAATGCGACCATGCAAAGATGCGCCAGAAAGAAATTAATTAACGAATGATATAAAAATTTTAAAAATTGCTTATAAGAGCTTGATTAATCAGTTATTTATACGTTAATTTGTTCTTTTAGTCGTAATCTATTATACCACAAATCAGTTTATAATTAAATAATAGATAGAATGGAAATAAACATTTTTTTTTGGTTTCTATGGACTTTTCTCGATTTTTTAAATTTTTCAAAAACTACTACCGATAAAGTCACGGGGATTTTTTTAAATGCTATTTTCCAAGAATATCTTTCTAATGAGCATTGAAAATGGTGATGACTGCAAATCGGCTCCCATAACACACTGTGCGATGTATGTAGGTATTTAATCAGCAATAAAGTACGTGCTTCTTCAAAAATATGTGTATATATTTAGGGAGTCGTATGTCGTATCAGAGGGCAGGGGCTCCATCCAGGGGAGGTGCACTCACAGTGCTCGGATTGATACCCATTGTTTGATGTCCATATTTTTTTCCGATTTTTTTAAGCTAGATTCGCGTGAGTTGTGTCAAAACACGCGTCTGCGCGCGGGCTGATCAACGATCGAGTAATTGGAGGTAGGTACAGAACAACATTTTTTGTTCTTAAGGCGTGAATCAGTCAAATTTGAAGGGAATCCAATATAGAATCTGTATTTATTGACAAGGTCATGTGCCTGTTAGATCTTGGAGGAAAACTGGCTCACTTCTTCAAGTTAGGTAAAATGAACAGGAAAATTATGAGCCGGAAAATAACGCGATTGAAGTGTTTACCTGTAACTTTGGGCATGGGTTATACAGGGTGTCCAGTTAGTTTTTAGTGCTTTGTATAAACTGACACATACATTTTCCACCACTGGAGGCTAAAGTTGGTGATAAGAAAACGTTTCAGTTCCATATTACGTTACGGAGTAATTTTTTGGGCTAATTCCTGCGAAAAAGAGAACATTTTTAAAGCACAGAAGAGGTGCATTAGATCAATATGCAGTCTCAAATCAACGGAAAGTTGCAAACCGCATTTCAAACAACTTAAAATACTAACATTACCGTGTATTTACATTTACGAGACAGCATTGTTTGTCAAGAAAAATAGCGAACTGTTTAAGAAAGCTTCAGAGCAACGATATAGATCGACAAGACAAGAATATCGTCATGAATTATGTCTAAGACCTTTAAAGACCGCTCTTATGCACAAAAGCATCCTATGTATGGCCCCGAAGATATTCAACAAAATACCAAATAATATTAAAGATCTTAACTTGACACAATTTAAACGGAGATTAAATAACTTATTGACTGAAAAATGCTATTATACCATTGACGAATTCCTTCTTGACAAAATGTAATAAGTAAATTAAATGATAATTATGTATTTATGCTTGACAATTCAAAAACCGGACTTATTAATTGTATTCAAAATGGTTATTATAAAAATAGATTGTATTCGAAGTACCTACCTATTGAAGTTTATGTTAATTTGTATGTAATATTGATTTTATATTCTTAAATTGCTAAATAGTGTATGCCCTAATGGGTAGTTTTTTGAGTAACCATATCCTAATTATAAGACCTATTGTATCACCAAAAAACACACTAATAAATACTTTGACTTTGACTTCAGTGGTTTCAAAGTAAGAGTTAGTTTTGATATAGAACTCGATCGTCTTTTTAAACTATTCACTAGATGTTATCTACCAGAAACTGTATTTTTTTTTAACAAAATGATAAAAAAAATACTTTTGTAAGGTACAGAATGTTTGTTATTTTAGATACTTTTGTAAACAGTGCTATGATGTCAGTTTGGGATATTACCATCTCTCTTTTCCTACTCCTGCTTATACAGGCTGATTTTTTAAAGACCAGCCAAATTTAAGGATGTGGTACAGACCATCAAACTGAACAACTTTCTCCATGGGACAAATAGCGTAATCGCGAAAATTTTATCAACTGTCCCATAGACCTACTCGACCTAAATGTATGGGACGGCTGAATTTTTATTATAGTAAAGCTTATATAGTATACTCGTATAATAACTAAATAAAAACGTTGCACCTTTGCTAGTACCTACCGTATTCGTTTAGTTTAGGGCCAACTAAAGCTGCTATGCAGCCTATAGCTATTGTGCAGGTCAGGCGTCAGGCAGATCATGGAACAACATAAAAAGTGCTAGTTAATACTAATAGCTGCACATTAAAAATAATAAATGTTTTAATTTGACACGAACAGAGTGACTTAATTTTTTAAAATGTATTTAGTTGCGAGAGACGTCGCATATAATGTATGCGCTTCTTTAATCATAAAACAAAAACAAACCGGTGTAAGGTATCATTATGCGTCCCATCAGCGCACAGATTGTATCTAGTTTAATTATATGATTGTAGGCACTGTGTCCGAACATCCGGTGGATTCTAAGTTTGCACGTAATACTTTGGGTCCCCAGCTGAGTATCTGCACATATACCGCCATATCTGTGACTACATATACCATGCTGCAGACGCATAGGTCTTAAGAAACACGGCGAGATGACTTGGTCCGGAATAATAGTTAAGGCCTTACTTAATGGTTTTTGTATACAATTGATTGTTTTATCTATACTAATATTAGTAAAATTTGTTTGTTTGTTTAGTATGTATGTAGGGGGTAATCTCCGGAACTACAAGTCGGATTTGAAAAATTCTTTTTACATTTGATAGCCCAATTCTCGAGGAGGTAGGCTATTTAACGTCGGGCTACGACCCTTAGGAGCCGAGCAAAAGGAGAAAAAGTCAGAAAAAATGCCAAGCGCATACGAAGTAGTAGCACGGGCGAACGATGGGATGCGACGCGATGGGTCGGGAGCTAAAATTTTACGCGGACGAAGTCGCGGGCAGAAGCTAGTTCATAATAAGAGCGAAGCGAAAATGCTTCTCGGTTGTCGCAGCGGCCGTGGCCGTCGACCGAAACGAACTCAATTGGAGCTGCATTGCTGAGTACATTCATTAACTCAGGTAGGTAATGGAAAGAAACAGACAAGTGGATAGAACCGTGCATACGCGTACTGTTTACTGAGAAAGTCAATAGTTATGAGGGTTATTTATTTACACACGCAGATAAATATTCCATTTGTACACTTGTATGTAAATTGCTTTATCTTTACTGCACATAGTTCATTGTAATTCTTAGGACAAATTTAATGACTTGCGGTAAGTTAATGTTCTCCTTCAAATGTTTAATCACAAATCTTATGATGGATGGGACTCTCTTGTTTTGAATAATTTTTATATTTTGCTCATTTGCGTCGCTGCGATGCACTAGCAAATGAGCAAAATATGATGGTCTATGATGATATACACTACGAGGATCTGTACAAAAAAAAAACTCCAATTAATTTCTATTTATAAAAGTACTAAGTATGACAATAATTGGAATAAGACATCCTATGCACAGCGGTAACGTTTAATGTCATGGTAATTTCTACCATAAAATTTTCCTATGGGCCTGCTATCTGTATTCATCGCAACAATTAGCCACATCCGCTCGTCTGACTGCTCGCTGAATTGCATGAAAACTGCACATTCAAACGAAAATATAAACTTTTCATTCGCTCTTCCTGTGTTTACAGGACATTCTACCGTCGCCGTCGGCGCGGGGCACTAATGTTGAGTGTTATAAAGTTATCCTTTCTCGGGAGATATATTATAACATTACCTACGTAAATTCCGCTGCTTTGTTAGTCGCCTAGTTTCGCCATAACACACCCTTCCAATATCTTTGCCATGCACTCAGTACTTAGATGTTCCTGTGTGGCTGTGTGGCAGCCTTATGTCGTACAGACTGTCTTTCAAGGAAAAAACAGAAAGATTAATTGAGTAGCCAACATCAAATTCTAAGTTTCTTATTTCCTAATTTTCGGAAAACCCCTAATGTACTTACCTTTGTTCATACTAACGTTGCACAAAGCAGACATAATAAATTAGGGGTATATAAGTAGCAAGTAGGTACCACCTACCGCGCATTAAACTGCTTATAATAGGACTGTTTAGCACTAAAATAAAATAGTCATTATGTGCCGAAAGAAAGACACAGCGTCAGTATGAAGAAGCTGTCTATGATTCTGGCCTCAGGAGCATAAATATTTAAAAACATACCTGTTTCTCTATGGATTTGTGTTGTTACCTCTCACCTCCGGCAGGGGTCGCCACCGCTAGTTCCGGCGACCGACCGTTAAGGTTTTCATAGTGTCTTCACTTTCCAGCAAGGACCTTGCTCTGGCGCTGTGTCTTTCATTCGGCACATAATGACTTTTATTTTAGTGTTTTATTTTAGTGTAAAACAGTCCTATTATTTGCCTAGCAGAAAGACACAGCGTCAGTATGAAGACTTGTTTGATATCTGCTGGTGAAAGTAACTATAACGCTATGTGAAATATATAAATGTGTTTAAAGAATTAAATAAATTCGTTTCAGAATAAACATTAACCTTTATTATCAATTACCCACCCTAATCAGTAAAGTAATATATTACTACTAAATATAATCATTTAGAATTACAACAATCAACTTTGGCACATAAACCCATTTATTGTTATTAAAAACCCGAGCAGTTTAATCGTAACTGATCTTCGTCTTCATTATTTGAATTTCTGATTATTTATTTACAGTAAAACTTCCTGAAGGTCTTATCACTCCTCCAGTTTCCTCTGGCTAAAACATCATCCACAGGTACATTTTCCCACCACCCTTTGGATGCTACAGCAGCTCTGATGGTTCCTGGAGTAGCTTCTAGGTCTACATCTTTAAGTATAGATTTGATCCAACCCGCTATTATAGTTGTTGTAGCTGGTTTCATTTCGCCTTTTATTGAAACAAATAGACTTATAACACTACTATTAAGACGTCTATGTTGTGAAATTTGAATTAATTGTTTGATGTTAAAATTATATTGGGACACATATTGACAGCTGGATGCTTTAATAAGGACCATCCAGACTGTCTATATTTACTTGAGTCTGTGTTTGATCCAAATTTGGGCCATAATAAGCATTTTTCTTCTTCATCTATGAAATTGTTTTGAGATATGTCGAAAAGGGTAAGGTCATGTATTCTTCTGCCTGATGCTAACAGTAAAATAATTGCAGTTCTTCTTGAAATATCAAAAAGTGAATTTGTGCTTGGAACTGCCCTCAACCACTTGAATAACAATTTTGTGTCCCAAATAAGGGATTTTAAAGGTTGAGGTTTTGCTAATGCTATGGCTTTCAAAACTTGTTAAATAAAGACATTTTTTTAAAGGCTTTCTGCATTTAAAGCACAAAAGGTAGAAATAGCCGATTTATATAATAAAAATGTGATAACTGAAAAAAATCTCTTCAAATGCAGATCTGCTAAAAATCTTGCAACATCTTTACCATCTGGAATTTTGCGATTAATTTTATTTAGGGCACAAAACGATAGCCAACTTTAATGGGGGCTTTGTAAGTATTTAGGGTACTTTTGCGCCAACTATTATTACTCAATAACTTAATCTCATCCCTACTCTAGTTAGCTACTTGGTCTGATCACCCCCAATTTTACAAGCCTGGAGGGGCAATTCGTCCACTTGTGGGGGACAGAACCCCGTCGATCGATCTATCAGGTTCTTCCGCAGATCTATTACTGGTGTTGAATCTGACAGGGACCTGGCTTGAAGATCGCTCAGCCAAAAACATTGATCCCACTGTGGTGCTATTACTATGTATGTTCCCTTGGCCCTGTTCAGATGTTCCAGCACCCGAGGGATCGGGGGGGGAACACCCAGCCCAACTCAAAGTTCCAATCTTGACTGAAGGCTTCGCAAAAAATTGCTGACCCATCTGTTGAGTCCCAAGTTACGTATTGTGGGACAATTGCGGTTTCTTTTGACGCGAACAAGTCTACGTCTGGAACACCCCATCTTTTGAATATAACGTTCTTTACTTGGGATTGTAGTTGCCATTTGGGAACAGGCCTTCCTCGCGAGAGGTGGTCTGCAATCCCGTTTAACCGCCGTTAAGCCGTGAAGCCGACAACGTTATGTTGTGCTGCTCGGTTAGGTGAAGGAGTTTGTTGGTTAGGCCCAACAGGGCTAAGGACCGGGTTCCCCCCTCGTTCCTCATGTAAGCTATGAGGGTCCGATTGTCTGACTGCACTAGAACGTGTGCATCCTCCATATGTGCACCTTGTCTGACTAAGGCTGCATACACTGCTAACATCTACTTCATATTGGAATGCCATTTTTGTTGGCTGCAATTCCATTTGCCTGACAACATGATGTTGTTCACTTGTGCTCCCCAGCTCGCGTCCGCCGCGTATGTGGTGAGGAAGTGGGTAATCTTGGGGCTGTGCACTTTTGCCTACATTTGTTACCCACCATTGCAACTCTCAAGTTAATAGAGTTACTAGAGGTGGTAACTCGCTCGTTTGTCTTGGTCTGCATCCCCTGAATGATTTCAGGAAAATTTGAGTTCGGCGACAATGAAGGCGACCGTTTGGAGTTGCTAAGTTCGCGAAATTTAGCCTACCCAGCAATTTTTGCGTTACTCGGAGACAAGACTCTTTCTTTTGTAATAGACTCGATGCTAATTTCTTTATCTTTTGCACCTTTTTTACAGGAAGAGAAATTAGTTTTGTTTTTGTATTCCATACTATGCCTAAATATTCTATTTCCTGAGATGGGGTGAGAATTGATTTTTGATAGTTTACATGGCAACCCAAGTTTACTAGAGTATCTATAGTTATTTTGGTGTGTTCTATGAGTTGTGTCTGATTTTGACTGGCTATTAATAAATCGTCTAAAATATAAACTATGATTCTTATGTTTTGTCTCCGAAGGATTTCCGCAATCCAATTGGTCACCAATGCGAAAGAGTGAGGAGCTGATGAAAGACCGAAAGGTAAGGCTGTTAACTGTAATATTTCGCCTCCATATATAATGCGCAGAAAACGCCTGTGGGTTTCCTTCATGCTCAAGTGAAAATATGCTTGATGGAGGTCGATCTTTGTCATCCAGTCCCTGTCTTGTAGGAACTGAATTAGATCCAGTCGAGAAATTAGTTGGAAATGACGAGTTGAGGCATGTAAATTTAGACTTGTAGAGGTATCTACAACGCCACATCACATGCGAACAACGCGTCATACTGACGTCACGCAAATCCTGCATCTCGCAAGCAGAGTTTACCGCGCAACTAGCATATATACAAACTTCCCAACATCAGTCGTTGGGCTGTTTCTCGCCAGACACAACACCCGTCTGGTTGGAACATCCTCCTTTTTCTATGGAGGTTGAGTGAACTTTACACCCTGTTCCTCATACCTCTATAGACTCTTTAAATTGATTATAGGGCGTATCCCCCTCATCTGATTTTTTTGACTATAAAGGTTTTGGAGTGAAAGCCGGGTGTCACATTTTTTAGATTTTCCTAAATACCTGATCTTTTAACTGATCTATAACTTCTGTCATTTTCTTGGATGGTTTTGTTGCAAGCCTGTTTATTATTATTTTGTAAGGGTAATGTAAAGGAGGTTTAACTGAAAATGGTACACCCTATGGGTATGTTACAGCGATCGATATACGAGTATTATCATGGTAAGAACTGCTTTTCCACCTGTAGCAAACAATAAATGAATTTGAATTTGAATTTGGTATGCGACTCTCCACTATGATTTTTTGAATACAGTTGTTTCCATGCTTGAACCGCCCTTGAATACCCTGCTTTCATTGTCACTTATCTTTAACGTTGGAGGTGTCTTGGGAGCCTGTACGACGAAAGGAATGTTTTTTTATAGTTAAACTTATTTTTTTTTAAATTAGTTTTATGAGATGGCTTGAAATTGTTATTGTTTACGTGATTGTTATTAGTGAATTTCTTTCTATCTTTTAAGTAACTTGGCATGTTACGCCATACCTGGGAGCCTCCTAAAGAGTCAACCAGAGGCATGAGTGCTTCTCTATTGAAGAAGTGCTCTGCACTAGGTGGAATGTTTTGTAACGCTACTTTAAGATTGATGTTACTGACATCTTTTTTTTTTAAACGTTGCCCCACACTATGAATTTCTCCTGTATCGTGGGTGTGTTTACAAACATTTAAACTCACAAATATTTGTTCCTTGCGGGAATCGAACCCGCGACACGCAGCGCAGCAGTTAATCGCTTAACCACTGCGCCAATCGTGTCGGCTTTTAGAATGCAGCCGCGTCTAACTTCAATACATTCTGCTCGCTTGCCACATATCACGTTACCTGCATACAGGATTCCATATTTTTGGCCTTTTTCCAGGCCTGAGATTTGAATTGTTGGAGATTGTTTAACTCCGCTAATTTTTCTGGGTCGGCTATGGGTACAATTTTGGATTCATCGAAATTTATCTTTAAGTCCCCCAAACACACGTTATTAATTATAGGTGGCTTAAACGTCGGTTTGTTTAAAAATTGATTACCGTTAATAGAATTCAGTGAATCTCCACGGACTCCATCATTATTTTCTCTGCTATTAAAATAGTTCGTACTAATGCTCGTGAAAATTTGCGGCATTTGAGCTACGCAATCTGATAGGTATGTAACCTGCTTTATGAGAGTATCCATACGAGGATCCGACCAGGTTCTGACCTGTTTGAACCTAGCCGCCTAGACCGCTTGTTAGGTGGTGGCGAGGCAAAACCTTCCTCATCTTCCGAAGAAAAGGAACTGCTTTGCGATGAGCTTGAGCTCGCAGCTTTTCGCTGTCCTGAGCAGTGATTTCAGCTACAGGTTCAGGTACAGAATCCTCCGAGTTCATAATGGAAGGTACTCACCGACTCGCCGTTGAATACACAATGCACACTGCACTAAAAACATTGAACATATCTTTAGTATTCGTGAATACTCTAACACTATTTTCCAACCGAAAACAATGAAATATTAGAATCTAATAAGGTGTTTGTCGGTTTTTTAACTTGGAGAAAAACTTTTGCTCCTAGCACGACAAAAATCATAAACGCTTTGAAAACCTTAACGGTCGGTCGCCGGAACTAGCGGTGGCGACCCCTACCGGAGGTGAGAGATGACAACACAAATCCATAGAGAAACAGGTATGTTTTTCAATATTTATGCTCCTAGAGGCCAGAATCATAGACAGCTTCTTCATACTGACGCTGTGTCTTTTTGCTAGGCATATAAGAACTCTTTGAATGGCTCGTTGTGAGGAAAAACAATTTCTGCTTACCATCTGTAAGTTAAGACGTCATTTGTGATCATTAGTGTGTTTGCAGGTAACTACATATTACATTATTTCATACAATATGCAAACCTTTGTCAGAAGTAACTGACAAGTTTTTGTGCGGGTTTCCAAATTAATTTGTATAATGATTCAAAGTGAGTTATTGACTTTGAGTAATTATACAAATTAATTTGTTTCTTTTGTAAATAAAAACGTAAAATTATTAGGTTCGCATTGTAACACAACCATCACTTTCTAAATACTTGATTTTGAAAGTTTTTTCCTGTCGCCGAGTTAGTTCCTAGCTTCTCCCTTTTGATTGATACGAGTACGAACTCTTCACGGTAATTGGCTACATTACTGCTATTGACATACCTAATATAAACAATTAATTATCTGCGGTTCGCTGTCTAGCGAGACGATTAGCAGGTAGCTCTCGTACGTAAGTACGTACGTTCGTACGACATCGACAGTAGAAGAACACCGATGATTACCTATTGCTGATTCTCGTTGGTGAATAATTTTAATTAACATTTCAATAAGTTAGCATATTTATGAGACTGGCTTCCATGTGATTCGCACTGATTTAAAAATTCATCCAAAGATTACATTAGGCAATCTTTTACATCAGTTAGGAATGTTACGATTTCGAATCTAAGGGTTTTACAATGTCCATAAATATTTTACAACTGAGAGGAAGTCTAGAACTGCGTTCGTCGCTTGAAAGGTCACTAAATCAACAAATAAATGTCATAACATTGTTGAGTCAGAACTCTTGAATGAAGTCGTAAGATGCTGCTGCTAACGAAGCGCATCCCGCTTCGTTAGCGCGAGTGTACCCGCTTCGTGTAATCGCTCATTATCGTATAAATGCCCACGCGCATGTCCGCTAATTCACTCGTTACCGTCTTCGTCTGTTGCTTTTGTGCTTGTTCTCACAATACCTGTTGCGTCAAAGGTGATCGATTTTTTTATTTTAAATAACACAGAACTCAAAAGTTATACGTCGTTGCTCTGTCTATTTTACTGCGTGGAATTAAATAATAAAATAATTAAACAAATATTTCACCCACGTATCAGGTCACGATCATCATGTTCAAAATGGTAATAAGTCTTTCATATACCAGAAGGCCAATTCTCGTTATTAAAAACCTTCAATATCTAGTCGCAATCTCATCTCAACGACACAAAATTATAATTATGAAAATGATTGGTGTTTTTGAGAGATTAGAATACGAACGTTGTTGTAAGTACGGGAATTGCCCCTCAGGTGAAATGTATGGTTACCATCCATTCGGATCTGATCACACGTGGGCATTTTTTTTTTAGAAAGTTAAGAGAAGAGAGAATAGTTAACTGAATACAGAAAAAAATAAAGATTTATAGATTTATATGTTGTCTTTTTTTTTGCAAATGTCCAGTTTTTATCAAAAATTTGAAAAAACCCTGATCAGGTACTGCAGACCGTAGGCGAGTATATACACAGTCTGGCCATAAATACTGTTACAATTAAAAATAAGAAAGATATTACATTTGAATTTGGAATCTGTCATTTTTATACGATTGTTCATTGAGTTTTCTAATTTTGACGCCAATACATTGTACAATATTTTGCGATATTAAAATGGAGTGGGGTGATAAAGAGAACCGAATCGCTGTGATTGTTGGTATGAAGCCAAATGCAATTTTTAAAACTCTCAATACGCTTGGTATTAGTCAAATGTTTGTGTACCGGGCTATTAATAGGTACAATGAGACCTCCTCTGTTTGTGACAGAAAAAGATCTGGCCGTCCACGTAGTGTTCGTACGAAAAAGGTGGTCAAAATAGTAAGGGAAAGAATTCGAAGAAATCCTGTCCGAAAGCAAAAGATTTTATCTCGGGAGATGAAGATAGCACCCAGAACCATGTCGCGTATTTTAAAAGATGACTTAGGACTTGCAGCCTATAAGAGACGAACTGGTATTTTTTTAACCGATAATTTAAAAAAGAATAGGGTGGTAAAATCGAAACAACTACTGAAGCGGTACGCAAAGGGAGGTCACAGAAAAATTTTGTTTACGGATGAGAAAATCTTTACAATTGAGCAACATTTTAACAAACAAAATGATCGTATTTATGCTCAAAGCTCTAAGAAAGCTTCCCAATTAGTCGACAGAGTGCAACGTGGGCATTATCCGACTTCAGTGATGGTTTGGTGGGGTGTTAGCTATGAAGGAGTGACTGTGCCATATTTTTGTGAAAAAGGTATCAAAACATCGGCACAAGTGTATCAAGATACCATTCTTGAGAAGGTAGTTAAGCCCCACAACAACACCATATTCAATAACCAAGTATGGTCCTTCCAACAAGACTCGGCGCCGGGTCATAATGCTCGGACCACGCAGTCTTGGTTGGAAGTGAACGTTTCGGACTTCATCAGAGCTGAAGACTGGCCGTCGTCTAGTCCCGATCTTAATCCGCTGGATTATGATTTATGGTCAGTTTTAGAGAGTACAGCTTGCTCTAAACGCCATGATAATTTGGAGTCCCTAAAACCATCCATACGATGGGCATTGAAGAATTTTTCTCATGGAAAGAGTGCGTGCTTCTATTGATAACTGGCCTCAACGTTTAAAGGACTGTATTGCAGCCAATGGAGACCACTTCGAATAAGCTTTTTATATTTTAAATTGTTTTATATTTATGTATTAAAGTAACACAGTGTAAAAGTAATAAATATTATTTGCAAAAAAAAAAATTTTTTTTTTCGTGACAATATTTATGGCAAGACTAGGTATATGTTCCTTGCGCAGATGGTGAGACGATGTCATAGCAACATGTGCCACATTCCGGATGATGGATTGAGGTTTCAGTAACAAATGAAGACGGCTCTCAGGTCAAGTTCAAGTTTAGTGCTCATTACTACTCATAGGCGAAAATTATAGTTTGCGGAAGTTGAGCCAAGTAAAGTTTTTACCGTATTGTAAACAGGTTTACAAGAACGACTGCTATGCAAAAAATAATTCCAAGCGTTGACGTGTTACTTGGCGTCGTTCAGTGATCATCAGATAGAAACGCTTACCTAAGACACTTTCGATAAGCGTTTAAAAGCGTATAAACATGTTATATGACATAAATCATATGTCATGACATATCAGCTCATCTTTTAACATTTGAATGACAGTTACCGGCACCACACACATGATGCGGGACATCATCATCACAATGATGATGTTGTTGTCGCTGGGATTCTTTTATTACATGCCGTCAGTACCCACAGCCTAAATACCTATCTACTTACTGAGTTTTTTTTTATTACGAACTAATTACTTAATTCGACAAAAATGTAGAGCTATTTATTTAAATAAGGTTTTAAGATCAGAAATAACACCATCAATCTTTTACTAATAATTTTTGCCACAAATGTTTTTTCTATGGTTTCTCATAAAAACTGATTAACTTCAAAACTTGCTCAGTGAGTTCGAAATAGATAACTATATGTTGATATTTAGGTGGAAATAAATATTGATAACTATGAAAATGCAATGAACGTACATAATATTGTTAGCACATTAGGTTACAAGCTTGCGAGCCAAAGTCAAAGTCAAAGTCAAATCATTTATTTCAAATAGGCACATAAAAGGCACTTTTAAACGTCAAAAATAAAATTAAAATAAAATTGATTCTAGTCGCCCCTTCCAAAAGGTAGTTTTCGTATGGAGAAGAATGGGCAAGAAACTCCACCGTTACTCTTTTAAAATGTTTTACAATATATTGCATACATTATTTATATAATTATATGTGAAGACGATGCACCCAAAAATAAAATTACTATACCACAATAGGTAAAAGAATTAAAATGGATAAATGTAACCATGACATATAGATCAACTATGTGATAGATACATGGTGCTCACATATTCACAAACATTCCAAACGTAGACGATTTTCATAAATAAATAAGGAGTAATAAGTCCGGGTGTGACCCCAAGTAATTACAGAATGTAAATCAATGTCAAAGAAAAAAAAAAAAAGAATAAATTATACAATTACATTAGCAACCAGTTTGATTTTGACTCTAGAGATTGTCCTATGGAGCAAGACCAGCATGTTTCCAAGCATTCTTATCTTGGATATAATCCTCTAATTTGTAATATCCTTGCTTACAAAGTGTAATTTTAATATAAGTTTTAAATTTTCTTTCATTTAATACCAACATTTCACAAGGTATTTTGTTGTAACATTTAACACAGTACCCCATAAAAGATGTATGTACTTTAGATAATCTGAAAAAAGGTTGATCTATTTTATCTTTATTTCTAGTATTAAAATTATGTCTATCACTTATTTTATTAAAAAGATGTTGATTTTTTCTTACATACATAATATTTTCATAAATGAATTGGCAAGGTACCGTCATAATATTAACCCTTTTAAATAGTTCCCTAAGAGATTCGCGGCGACGTAGATTGTAAATGGCTCTGACAGCTCTCTTTTGCAAAATAAAAATGGATTCAATGTCAGCAGCCCGACCCCACAGTAAAATGCCATATGACATAATACTGTGGAAGTAACTAAAATAGACCAAGCGCGCGGTTTCTTCGTCTGTTAATTGTCTTATCTTTCTAACAGCATATGCGGCCGAGCTTAGCTGCCCCGCAATAGATGTTATATGAGGTCCCCATTGTAATTTCTCGTCTAGCGTGATTCCTAGGAAAACTGTCTGATTAACAAATTCTAATTTTTGGCCATTCAATACGATGTCACATTCGCTACTTCTAACATTAGGTAATTTAAATCTAATGCATTTTGTTTTTTTTTCATTAAGTACTAAATTATTAACCGTAAACCAATCTTGGACCTGAAGAATAGAGTTATTCACGTCGTCAAGATTTTGTGACCGTCGGTCTATTTTAAAGATCAATGATGTGTCATCTGCAAATAACACCGTCTTCGGTTGATTTTGAAGTAATTGGGGTAAATCATTAATATAAACTAAAAAGAGGAATGGACCCAATATCGAACCTTGAGGAACGCCCATTGTCATTTCAGAACCCAATGAGTTTACGCCATTTACTTGGACTTTAACCTTCGAGCGATCACCGATCACAGATTTAGACAGACTAAAGAAAACAATGTTGTCAACTTATGATAAATATGGTTGCGTTCTTATTTGCCAACACTACCCACAGAACGCAGACCCATTTTACTGATACAGAACAAATGTTTTTCTAAAGTAGTACCTTTAGTCAAGTTATCAGCCACCTTGTTGCAACCATTTACAAATTTAAATTTAACTTTAGAATTAACAATGTTTTCTCTAAGAAAATGTAAACGAATATCTATATGTTTAGTTTTTGGTTTATAACAGTCTGTTGATGCACGTCTTATTGCACTTTGGTTATCACAATGGATGAGTAGCGCGCTGTCCTCGCCTTGACCGAGCTCGGCCTGCAGTTGCCGCAGCCACAGGGCCTCCTGGGTCGCCGCCGCCATCGCCATGTATTCGGCCTTCGCCGTAGAGAGTGCCACGGTTTGCTGTTTACACGAATTTCAAGATAAACAAGCATTCTGAAACAGAAAAGTATAAGCCGTGCACGATCGTCTATCCACTGGGTCGCTCGCCCAGTCAGCATTACAATATCCAGTTATTTCCTTTGAGTTATCTTTGACATAGCATAGCTTTAGGTTCCTGGTTCCTTGAAGATACCTCATAATCCTTTTTATTCCATGCCAGTGTTGATTTCTTGGACTATTACAGTACTGACTCACCTTGTTAACTGCATGGGTAATATCAGGTCTTGTGACATGTGCCAGATATATCAGCCACTATATATATCCCACTGCTTCCCTGTATGGGATATTTTTGTTTCCAACTTCAGGATTTTTCTCAAATTTTGCATTCACCTCTATCGGGGTACAAACTGGTTTGCATTCAGACATATTAAAGCGGTCCAATACTAGGTTAATGTATTTTTCTTGATCTAACATAATCATACCTGCCTTTCGGTTTCTATTTATGTTTATGCCGATACAATTCTTCATTTCACCTAGGTCTTTTTAATCTCTGTTGTTTTATCCTTATTATTTGTGAATATCAAAAGATCGACCCACACTGCAATGAATATAGTTGTTGACTCATTTACTAAATAATAAATACAGGGATTCACATTCCCTGCTAGCCTGCAGTATAGCTGTGGCTTCCAAAAATCACTCTTTGTAAGCCAATTTTTAATAAAATATTGTTCAATTTAAGATTCCACTGCCGGCTAGCTTGTTTGAGTCCATAAATTGGTTTATGTAAAAGACATACTTGATCATTTTCTTTGTAGTATTCTGGTTGTGACATGTATATCTATCTATGTGTATATGTGTACAGGCTGATTTTTTAAAGACCAGCCAAATTTAAGGATGTGGTACAGACCATCAAACTGAACAACTTTCTCCATGGGACCAACATCGTAATCGCGAATAAAAATTCAGCCGTCCCATACATTTAGGTCGAGTAGGTATTGAAGTTTTCTATGGGACAGTTGATAAAATTTTCGCGATTACGCTATTTGTCCCATGGAGAAAGTTGTTCAGTTTGATGGTATGTACCACATCCTTAAATTTGGCATATGTATACATATCTATGTCACCCTGAAGAAAAGCACTTATGGCATCCATCTGAAATATTTCTAAGTCATACTTCGCAGTGATAATAAGAATCGAACAGATGTATATCTTACAACAGGAGCATTTGATAACCAATCTTGCTTTAAAACGGATAATCTCACCTTTTTAATTTGTTTTAGTTTTATAAACCCATTCACATGCTAAGACTCTTTTCCCAGATGGTGCATCAACCAGTGACCAAGCTTTGTTTTTGATCAGAGCTCTTCTTGCTCTTCCTTTTTCCATTGATCAGCATGAGATGATGATAATGCTTTATCTGCTGTTTTTGGATCATTTAAATTAAGTATTGGACAGAAGTAACTTACATCATGGTCATCTGTTTCTGCATATTGAACAGCTCTCCGTGGACGTAAATTTATGTTTCTTATTGGTGAATCGAGATCAATCGATTGCTCTGGTATTAAAGATGAATCGTCATTCTCGCCAGACTGGTAGTCCTCGCTTGACTCACCAGTAATATGGTCTGTGTCTCTAATTCTTCTTTACAGGTTTCTTCGAGTTGTATGTATGTTGGCTGTATCTCTGGACTGCTGCTATTGAATGTACAAGGTAAGTATATATTATTATCATATCTTTCCACATTTTCTAAAAACACTACGGTATCTGGATCAAGTATTCGATATTGTTTGGTAGATTCACAATAACCAACAAACAATAACTTTCTGGATTTGGAGTCCCATTTTTGGCGTTTTTCTTTTGGAACTTGTGTCATTACTTCACAGCCAAATACTTTTAAATTAGACAAGTTGGGTTTCTTACCAGTCCACATCTCCATAGGAGTTTTACCATTAATTGATTTTGTAGGTGATCTGTTAATTATACATATGCTGCTGTTGCAAGGGCCTTTGCCCAGAACTGTTTTGCAAGCTGAGCATCAAACAACATACATTTTGCTCTTTTCACCAGAGTCCTGTTCATCCGTTCAGCAAGACCATTCTGCTGGGGTGAGTACGGAGCACTTGTTTGATGTTCAATCCCATGTTTGTTCAAGAAGTTTTCAAATTCTCTATTGCAGTATTCTTTTCCATTATCAGAACGAATTACTTTTATTTTTCTCTCACTTTCATTCTCTACTTTGTTTTTGTAATCTTTGAAAACTTCTACAATATTCAATTTATTTTTCAAATAATAGACATGAACTCGTCTTGTGTAATCATCTATGAAAGTAATAAAATATTTCATACCTCCCAAAGATTCTTGCTCCATTGGTCCACATAAATCAGTGTAGACCAGCTGCAGTGGTTGTGAAGATCTTGAACCAATGTTGTTAAAGGGCAATCTGGTCTGTTTCCCCGAGAGACAGGTAGTACAAAGTAATGGAACCTTTATTTTTCTCTGAGAATGGCTCAACTCCCTCAGCCCACTCCGGCAGCTTATTAACATTTAAAAAATTCAGGTGTCCCATGCGTATATGCCACAGGACAATATCATTTAAGTTATCTCAACAAGACAGGTTACAGAATACCTCTCTCTGTGTGTTTAATAAATATAAATTGTTTACTAGTGTGGCTGAACACAGGACCTTGCCATTTTTATCATAGATATCACAACCTTCATCTCTAAAATTTACATTACAGCCATTTTTCACCATAGCACTGACTGACAGGTTTGCAGCAAGTTTAGGTATGTATAAAACTTGTCTTACCTGAATTTTACTTTCTTTATTACCATTTAGCAATAACTTGACCTTTCCCATACTTTCACAGGTAGCGGTGCCTTACTGGCAACAGTTATGGTGGGTATTAGTGGACTTGTAACATCATACATCCAGTTACGCCTATTTGTCATATGCATGGAGGCACCCGAGTCCACATACCACAGGTCCGGATTCATTGGCTGAGGAGATGCTGAAAAAGCTGCAACAAAACCTTTATTTCCTTCTGTATTTTCTACATTCTTATTTTTCGGAGCACGACAATTCTTAGCAAAGTGTCCATGCTTGTTACAATTATAACATCGGGGTCCTTTGTAGGCCTTTGTTGAATCATGTTGATTTCTTTGAATGACCTTTTTCCTTTGAAGAATGCTGAATTATCGGAGCATTGAACTTCCTGCAGGAGCTTAGATTTAATAGAATCTGCACTTATCTTGATGCCAGAGCTCTCCAGTCCCATAATCATAGGATTATAAGCTTCAGGGAGGCCGGCTAACATCAGTGTACCGATCCATTCATCATCAATGTCAAACTTAATATTCCTGAGCTTGTGCTCGACATTATTTTATTCACATAATCACCTACGCTTCGAGAAGATTCCAGTGTAGTTGTTATCAGGTCTCTCAGCAAGGCTACTCTCCTGTATAACCAACTGTCATCAAAAGCTTGTTCCAAACTCTCCCAGACTTCTTTACAAGTAGTTGCATTCTGAACATGTACGTAAAGGATAGTGTCCAGTAATAAAATCAACTTAGATTTCGTTTCCTTTTTTTGGTCTGTATTGGTACCAGTGACACAACATAAATTGTCCAGTTCGAAATATGCTTGGACTGCAAACTTCCAACTGGCATAGTTATCTCTTCCAACTAGTCTGACGATATGAAATGGACTGTAACCTGAATTCGACATCTTCTACGCGTATTTATGAATTATTTTAGTTGTCTTTGACTTATCTCGGGTCCCTGGGGTCCTGGACCTTTGAAAGGCGTACTAGGGGCCGAAGCCAACTCGCAGAGGCCCTTTACACAATTCTAAATGATGAGGAGGCACCAACCGACGATTATCCCTGTATGCACCATGCAAGTGCACTTAAAGACAACCCCCGGTTGGTGCAGGACTATTGCAGAACATGGAATGAAAATATACTGGACTATGGGTTTAGGTGGCTATAGTGGATCAGCCACCTTGAACTATGGAACGACTATGTCCCCTGCTTGACCAATGATAATTATAATATTCACAGATGAAATGTCAGGGGGTGACTTGCACACTCAATAATGGGCCCCCGAAAACGGTCGCTAGCACATAGTGTCGTAGCGACAAGGGGGCAACATGTCCTGAGGTGCTTATGAGGAGTGGAGAGGTATTCTACGGCTATCAGGACAATCCCGGAAGTACGGTCAAGATCCCTACCAGCATCTTACTGAAATACTTCCTTCCTCCGAGCACGTTTGCTCTTGCGAATCTCCACTCAAGCCAGCCAATAAAGGCAAGAATGAGGTGGGAGCTCTGTTCCTCGTCAGTGTTCACTCCAGCCGGCCAATAAAGGCAAGCCAGAGGTGAGGAACAAGACTTCTCCCGGGAGATAGGGTCCGTGGGGTCACTACTGCCACAAAAACGCTCGCCACATGCTGCCCTGCGGGTTCCTATATCTCTCTTGGTCTGGCTCTTCACCCTAGACCTGATCCGGCAAAGTAAACTCTTTCGTCACAGACCTAGAGTTAAGAGCGCGCAAGCCCCACCACGACGTCAACGTAGAGATACGGAGGTGGGGTTATTATTATTATTTTTTTTAATTTTCCTTCGACAAGTAGCAATCAACCACGCTCTGCTACCATGTTGATATTTAGGTGGAAATAAATAATGATTACTATGAAAATGCAACGAACGTATATTGTTAGCACATTAGGTTACAAGCTTACGAGCGATCACAGATTTAGACAGAAAGTTTGTTTAACCTTCAATTATACTACGTCGCTGCATCTTCGAGATTTTCATATTCACCAAGTAGTCCACTCCTAAATGTATACAACTGCCGAGATTTCCGGATTAAGTTCCGGGGCTTTGAGTATTTTCAGGTTCAATTTCACGAATGTTCTCCATAAACTTTTGAACTGATTCTTTACTCAGTCCTTCAACTACAATTCTACCCTAAAGAAAACTATGTTGCCAACTTGATAAAGATAAATATGGTTGCGTTCTTATTTGCCAACACTATACTTAGATAAAAAAGGTAAGTAATCAAAGTAGTTGTCTAGCCAGTAGTCGCACGGTAACCTTCCGTCGCTAACAGGTTTGTTTCATTCGGGACAATATCTCACAGAACATATTGAACGCGGACGCGACCGTGACTTACTTGCTAGTGGCCACAACTGGGAGGTTGACGCTAACACTGAATGATGCAAGATGCTAAATACACAATAATAATTATGCGTGTGGTTGCACAAAAATCTTTTACGTGTGTGGACTTCTCATCAGATTTTTTTAAAGTAGAATAATTGTCAGACGCTTTTTGATGTTCTCACACTACAAAAATGTAATGTAAAATATTCATAGAATTATCAATTATCATACCAATTTTTACAGTTGATTTGGAGTTTGGATTTAACAACTATTGTCAACAGTCGGGCTAGACTAGACCGATACAATACTAAAAGAATGTTTGTGAATAGCTTTGAAAATATGAGAATGTTTTGGCAGAAACATAAAAGTAACTAATCTGTGACTAAAGCAAGAAGAATTTATTTATTTCTGTTTTATATATATCTATGTACAGTGTGGTCTACCTGCTGCTGGCCAAAGACGCAGCTTTTGGTCAACACAAACATGACGCCATAAAGAAATTATCAGTTATCTCAATCACCTGCCAATCGCTCGCCAAACCTCGGTTCAGAACCTCTGGGTTCGTTTATAAGGTGTGTCGTGTATAAGTACTACTATGTGAGTGCTGACACCACAGTGAAACTTGCGTATTTTTCGTTTGCGTCACGTAAGAGTCTACTTTTCCTCAATTCGTCCGAGGTCGGCTTGGGGCCGGTATCGAGTGACCGATCTTACCGCATTAGGGCCTATAGGAATAATTAAACAGTAGATTTCCTTCGTTAACAAACTACTTATTGGTTTTCCTGCATGTATATTATTTGTGTGCGTATCTTCATAGAAACTTACCTGTTCCGTTGTAGTTACTTGAACGAAGCAGACTCTTGTCGCCAAGTTCACCTTAGCAACAATCTGAACTCCAAGGTACAGCAGACTAATTTAATTTAGAAGCTTCGCGTTAACGTTTTAACAAAAACGTCGAAACAAGTGAAGATTACGATGGCCATGTTGCAGCGTGATAGAATATTTTAATGGTGTTATTATACAGATGGGGTAGATAGAACAATAGATCATAAGATTGTTTGGCGACCGGCGGCACTCGCCACTCATTACCATTTAATTGATACGAATCGTGTACTGAGAAGGTACACTGACTAGGGGATTCACATCGAGTCGTCCTATTATGATAAGAAGGTTAGCATCCTAGGATATGAGTATGACAATTTCTACAACTTTTAATCTCTTCGTTATTCCGTCAGTTACAAATAGCTGTATCAAATTTCTGTAGAGTAAATAAATGTGCAGCTATCTTATGTAAGCTGTCGCAGTTAATTACATATCCTTAACCTCTGTACCCATATTTCTGTTCTGTTTCTTCTTGTCAGTTTATAATGTGTGTACATAAATGGTAAAATAAATAAATAATTACTTGATGTGACCTATGATTGTTTCGTTTATTGTTAAAGTCATATTTATTTTAGCGCGGAAAGTTTTCCTATTCACGTTATATTCGAGTACTTATCTGTGACACAGTTGGCTGACGCTGCAACTTGATAACATACAGTTATATTAGGGGTTAAAGTATGAAATTGCCGATTTGTACTGAAAAATTGAAATTAGTTTTTTTTTTAATTTAACATATTTATTTAATCAAAATAATTACCATTATTATCTATACATTGCTGCCATCTAATAGGAAGGTCATTTATGCCTTTGCGATAGAACTCTCGTGATCTAGATTCGACAAACTGTGTGAAAGCATTTTGTACTGCCTCCTGAGAAGAAAACTTTTTATCACTTTTTATTTAGACATATTCACCTGCACACTGCGTGAGTTCACAAGGGCCACGTACTGTGTAGCACGTAGGTAAGGTATTGTATTGTTAAGTATATTTTAAGTTACTTTGTCGCATTATACTAACACCCATATTCCAAGACGTTTCCTCGAAACTTCCTCGACTCCACTCAACCTTATTCAAGGAAATCGGTATTCACAGTTGTAATAAATCACCTCCACTTGGCGTCCCTCGACATTTTTCCTCAGTCGAGGTGAGGAAACAACTGTCAAACTCAAGGTACATCGCGACGTACCTTAAGGAACACTCAAGGAAGATTTACGCCATTCTTTACGTTGTTTTCGCTCACGCTTGTAAACAGAACTGATTAATTTATTTGAATAGTTTTTCTAATAGTGTTTTCAATGGATTTCCAACAGTTTCTGAATTATCTATATGATAATCCGTACGATTACCCTGCACGCCCTTATTTGCGGGATGCAGAAAATCTCTTAGAATTTTATGACAATGAAGAATTCCAAAGACGCTATCGTTTTAGGAAAGAAACAGTGCTGAATATGTTGTTACCGCTTGTGTTCAATAAATAAAAATAAAAAAAACAGTTAAATTATTACAGTTTCAACGTAAACCTACCAACCGTAGACAGAGTAAACTAGTTCCTAATTATATATTGTATAATCTATGAACTAGTCTACGCCATGGAATTATTATGTAACACAGGATGACAGGACCGACGCGAACACACAGATAAAAAAACCGCATCCTGACAATTTTTGAGTGACCATAGACAAAAAAAAACAAAGTGTATCTGTAATCTATGATTCAATGACGTATTCAATGACGTTTTATCTCGACTCGACCTCGACTCAACCTAACTGGAGGATCCACAAGATTACCTCATGACAAGATCGAGTTTTAAAAAAAAAATCGATATTCTTAGTATCGATTTCGAGGATTCTTTGAGGTAGTCCTTAAGGTAACCTCGAATGAGAGGAGGTGGAGGAACTTTCAAAGTTACTTCTTAGAATATGGGTGTTAATATCTGTAATGTCAGAGGAAACATGTGATAAATAAATAAATAAAATTAATAAATAAGTATCAGTCTATAAATGACTGTAATGTATAGCCGCTATCTAAGCGCTATTTACTTAGCTGTAGAAGTGAATACTATCGCGCAATAATAATAGGTCGGGGCAGTGGAGGGCACTGGTTAGCACTCGCGGGCACCACGGGGCTGGTTCATCGACTGCACTGTTAAGTGTATCAGTAACTAAGAATGAATAATAGCGACGCGACGCGCCGGAGACAAGTTTGCAGCTGGCAGGCTACTTCCGCGGAAAGTTTAAGATAATCAGTGTCCATGGGATGCTCATAACATGTATAAACACATTTGTTTCATACTTTCTGTTTGGAAAGAAATTAAGTCTGAGCAGCACGACCGAAACCGCCAGCTAATCAATATTTATCTAAACCTGTCGAAGTTGGACGACGACATTCTAGCCCAAAATGTATATTGTAAATAATATGAACATGTTTATGAGTCACATAGTAATAAGGAAAATTGTATCTCAAACTATTTATCACACATAGTTACTTTAGATTTGGAAGTAAGATTTAGACAACAATCGTGGAAGATGGCGCACTTCCTGAACAGTATTCCGCAAGGAGCGGAATACCAAGTACTTAGCGTTAATGGGAGGTCACTTTATACTATTATTTCTAATGTTTTTTGTGTTAACCTCACGAATAGTATGGAAACATTACCCAAAGTACAGGGAAACATTTATCAGCAGAGTGCTAATTTCTAGTAGTCATTAAGGACGATGATACTCACACTGGACAGCAGATACAAGATCTTTAATTGTGTTGTTATTAAAATTATTTCTAGTATTGTTAAAACGCGGTGAATAGACGACGTCTATATATGTGTGTTATGTGATTCCTACATTCACGCCTACTTTAATACTAGTTTTGGTTGTATAGAACTGATACCTACACTTTGATGACAACACAAGATCTTACAAACTTAACTTATGTCTTGAGGTCATTTATCTCTAGACCACAACAGTGACAAAAAAGAAGCTCTTCAAATAGTTTGTATGATATTTACTGTGCCCACATAAGTCAAAATCAACTGCCGAATGACATAAACAAAGTATCATTATGACTGATTTGTCTATACCGAGTACACAATGTGAGTGCTTCGCAGTAGCATATGGCTGTGAATGAAATAATGACGTGTTGTTGTCCATCTGTGTACCTGCACACAGCTGTCATAAGGAGCCATTGTTTCAGTCACATGAATACAGGGTACTATTAACAACTAATAGTATTGTCCACTTTACATTCAAATAGCCTACACAAAAGTGTGTACCCTGAGCAGACAGCCCGGCTATACTGCCTTGCCCAGCACTGGCTCATATGTTTGCGACGGCAAGAGCTTCTTCGCCCTAATGTTTGTGCAGATGCGAGGGATGAAGATATAAGGTAGTGTTCTAAATGCTATACTGTTTATTGGACCTTCGCAATATGTAGGACAAATATCTTCTCATAACATGACGTTTCAATTTAAAAACTGGATATGACCGCTGGAGACTCGTAATTTCCCCAAACCTTGAGTAATAAAAAAAAGCAATCTTGATGGCCGGGACTGTTTGTCGCCGGTTCTTGTAAAATCATTCCAAAACGAAAGCGTAGAAGTTTCTGCTTTACATATTTAATCAACAGTTAATCTAAGTAGAGCAGCATCAGCTCATTGCCATATAAATGTAAGGGTCGTGTTCCGATTCCTGCAGTAGGTACTGAACATGTCTCTACCTAGCGATTGACCATGCCCTGCATTTTAACGAATTTGATCTATATTTGTTTTATCGAAATATGCATAATACGCAATTTGTTCCGTTTTAGTTTAAAAAAAAAAATTACTTCTATAACAGTTAGCCGGCGATGTACTTTTAAATTACGCACTTTAAAAAAACAAAAGCTAGATAGGCGATTAGTTCTACATTAACTCTAATTACTTATCTACTTTTTACTTATAATATTCATTAGGTACCTACTTCAAGTTAAAAAAGACAATACAAAGAAGTAAACCTAGCGATGTATTTCTAAGTAAATGAATTTCTTTCGCTTATAATGTGACAGTTTTGTCCCCATTACAATTCAAATTCGATTTTATTAATATTTGTAATGTACCTAGATATATCGAAGTTCACAAAATTTTGAAAACCAAAATTTTCTTTCTAAGCGTAGGTAGGTACTCGTAGTTTCTACTGTCAGGTGAGGTTCTTTTAAAAACGTGTGCTTTTATATAAAATAAGGACGTACGAAATAATTTGAGGGTAGTATTGAATATTTTTTATTTCGTAATGAAACTTCACGAGTTACGATTAACAGTTATCATTTGTACTACGGTTAAGGATTATATCTATTCTATTTAACAATTTAAATTGAATTTGTATAGTACGTGCATAGTGTAGATAAAAATATGGCTGGTAGGAAAAGTGCAGTGAGTTTGCAAGAACAAAAAATTGTACTTTGTGGTTATTAACATTTTTTTGGCGATGTTAATAAATTGCCTACGCCTAAAAATTAAATTTATAAGACAATTTCCAAAGATTTTGATGGAAGATTAACTGCGAAAGCTGTCTACCAGTCGGTAAGGCGAAATTATAGCTTTTTCTTTAATCACAACATTTCACCTGTAAACACGGAGTCCAACGAAGTTTTGACCGCTGGCAAAGAAAGTATTTCAAGTACATTATCATCTTCTAGTGACACCACTATAGATTCCATCTCAGATCACAAGAATTATCACTTTACGATTGATTGTCACAAATGGCAGGACATTGAACCAAAAGTTTATTATTCCCAGAGAAATGACCCCTAAAAGCCAAATACGCTTTTTCAAAAACAATTGAAATTACCTAAAAGAAAGTGGAGTTACATATTATACTTAGAAGTATGGAAAAATACGAAGTTACCGTGCACTTGGTGCATGAAATCAAATATATGTTACAAAAACGCCGAAGTAAAGTGCGTTCGTTATTGCAATCAATGTTTTTTTGATTTAACAGTAAATATTACTCCAAAATTCAACACAGATTCTTATTTAGATGTTTGTTGCACAGTTAAGTCATATTAAACATGACCCTAAAGCAAAGTTGCGTATGACGACATACCAGCGACAAGAAATTTCTAAAAACACTGTTCAATCACTGTTCAATTTGTAAGTATATTATAGAACGCACAGATTACTTGAGCTATGATTTATACTTTATATAAGTGCTTGGTAAATATTATAATATTTTTTTTGATTTATTGTATTGTTTCGTTATGTTTATATCTATTATTAAACACTACAACTCATTTAGTATTTTATTATGAATTTTGAAATATACCTGCTTAGATTAGATTTTTTTTGTAATAAACTATTAGTTTCAATTACTTCTAGAAATTACCAGGCAATTTAAAAACACATAAAATGGTACAATATAATTAAAATTAAAAACGAAAAGACAATTTTGATCATTAACATTATCATAATAATAATTTAATTTACAATACATCACTAGGTTTACTTCTTTGTATTGTCTTTTTAAACTTAAAGTAATGAATTGTATAAGTAAAAAGTAGACAAGTAATTAGAGTTAATGTAGAACTAATCGCCTAACTAGATTTATTTTTTTAAAGTGCGTTATTATTTAAAAAAAACTTTAAACTAAAATGGAACAAATTGCGTATTATGCATATTTCGATAAAAAAAATATAGATCTAATTATTTAATGTATTCGTTAAAACACAGGGCATGGTCAATCGCTAGGTACAGAGACATGTACTGAACTTCAGTGAGTTTGGTCTTCAATAAGTTGTTATGTTGTGGTATCATATTGCTGCTGCATTCATTTGTGTCTCGTGGTAGATATACAATAACCTGTGTTAATACTCACAGCTGTCATCACTCGCTGTGATGAACTGATGACCCTGTGGGAGCATCACCGTCGACCGACGCAGGTGCACTCGCCCGTAACTGCAACACAACCTGCTCATTAGAATAATTAGATTCCAGCATTCAGAAGTTTTTGCGACCGAGTAGGTCTGTCACTGCGTCACCTGAGGTATTTACCCTTTTTTTTTTTTTTTTTTTTTCTGGGTGGGAAATCATCAAATGACTCCTCCCGCTCTGGGCGGAGCAGAAGGGTGTGTCAGACTTTTACTGACTAAAACCCACCCGTGTTCCTTCAGTTGCCTGTGCCAGGGGCCACGGTATCTCTTTCGAACAACCCGCAGCCCCGGCGGCATCGGCCCTAGCGGACCCCGTCAGTTCGTGCTGACAGCTCTTTGAGGCGCGCGTGGAACACAACGCGCCGTCGACCCGGGGCTGGTCCTTACCGGGCGGCGAGCTGCCCATAGCTCGCCGCCCGCAAGCCCGCGCCTACGGTGGCCGGGAGTCGGCTGTTGACTCCCGTCCAGGGCGTCTCCTGCGGCGGCTAGGAGCGCGAGGGTGCAGCGATTGCCTCTCCCTCGCACGCTCCGCCTCCTCCTTCGCGAGCATAACTGCTTCGCAGAAGGAGGTGACGGCCTCCCATTCACTCTCGCTCCGGACCATGGCCTGTATGAGGGCCGGACGCGAGAGGTCGCCGCCGCCGATCGCCGCCAAGAGGACACGGCGGGGTCCCGCCCAAGCCGGGCAGACCTCCACCGTATGCTCCACCGTGTCCTCCGGGCGATCCCCACAGTGGTGACACCCTGGCGTTTCCTCCCGCTTTATCCTGAACAGGAACCTCCCGAAACAACCGTGTCCGGTGAGGACCTGCGTCAGGCGGAAGGTGAGGGCGCCGTGGCGCCTCTCTAGCCACTCCTCAAAGAGGGGACTTATCGCCGCAATTGTGGCGTGCCCAGCGCTGGGTTGCGACAATCGCACTCTCCATGCCGCCATGAGATCCCGCCGGAGCTCTGTCCGCCGTGCCGTGATTTCTCGCGGCAGCGGAGCAACGCCCCGGCGTTTTGCCTCCTCTCGCCACTCCCATATGTGGGCGAGGACTTTGGCCTCCAGATCCCATGGCGGCAATCCGGCAAGGAGGCTCGCCGCCTCAGCGGAGACCGTGCGGTATCCACGAATGAGCCGGACAGCCATGACCCTTTGGGACGCGATCAACCGGCGGGCTGGTCGCCGCCTCAAAGATCGCGCCCATATCGGTGCCCCGTAAAGGGCCATGGCCCGCACGACCCCCGCATAGAGCCTCCGGCAGGAGGCGTTTGGTCCCCCTAGATTGGGAAGGAGCCGCCTCAAGGCAGCCCCGGCCCGCTCCAGTCTGGGAGCCAAACGTCGGAAGTGCTCCACGAAATTCCACCGGCTGTCGAGGACGAGTCCCAGGTACTTCATCGTCAGCTCGACGCCGATGTGAACCCCTCCCGCCGTTATTTGTGAACCCGACGGTGGCGCGTCCCGAGGACCATGAAAACACATGGCCTCAGATTTGTGCAATGCCACCTCGAGTCCCAATTGCCGGATCCTCTCGACGATTGTCGCAACCCCGCGTGTCGCTGCTTCGGCCGCCGCCTGGTGCGACCTGCCCTGCGCCAGGACCAGCGTGTCGTCAGCGTAGCAAACTACGCTGACGCCATCAGGGAGGTCGGAGGTATTTACCCTTGTGAGGTATACAGCAGGATCGAAACGAGTGGTACAGACATAGCTCGGTCTGACTCGTAGGCAACGGCGAAATAATGACCATATGTAATGTTCCAGTAGTTGGTCGTACGTTACTTGTGGTGCGGATCAAATGTTTTGCTGGATTACATTAAAATAAAACCTTAGGTTATTGGCTCTTCATTACAGCGTATTGCGTGATAGACTGACAGTGATGGTTATCGACCACGAACACAGCACGCCATCGCCACTGTGATTTTTAATTCTTCTAAAAAAAAGTCTTATTTATTTGTAATATCAATATTGTCATGATTCAATATTGCACCGGTATGTAAGACCAGCTCAACACTGTCGGGCGGTGGCGGTGGCAGGCACGTAGCACGTTTGTACCCTGTTATCGGCAACATTACGAGCTGGTCGTGACCGGCCCGCCGCCCGCGCCGGCCGTGTCACCAGCCGGGTGCCTATCAATCAGCCTTCGATACTACTGTTGCATACTCTACGTCCACGTGTGGCATCCTAGACCTAGTTCAAGTATTATAATTGTAATTTTGTGTTACTTATTCCCCCTCCAAAGGTAGTCTTTAAAAGATTGCTTTAAGAGATAAGACCGCCCATTGTTACCCCTTGTAAAATGTATACATTTATATCTGTAATGTTATGGTGTACATAATAAAGAGTAGCTCTGGTATTCTATTGCTCTTAGTCCACTCTACAGCGTTGTTCACATCATCATTGATCACCAGTCACCAGGCGCATGCCTTGTTTTTATGTTAAGCCATTACAATAATGGCATGACAATGAAAGTTTTCCTATTTGCGTTATATTCGAGTATGTACTCATGTGTAAGTGACGCAGCGCAGGAACAATTACTCCGCTAAAGTTTCTTACAAGTCGTATGGGAATTGATTCCACATCTAACCATCCGCCTTTCTTCTTAGATGCGTGGTCCCAGAATGCGAGGCTTCGAACAGCACCCTTTACCGACCCCCCTGGTTGGAGGGAGCGCTCCCATCAGGCAGCATCGAGTCGCGATGCTCCCGCCGCGCGCCCCTCGACCCGCAGCTGCCCTGCCAGGACGGCACTACCTTCGGGGACGAGCTCACGACCTGCGACAAGTGGCTGTACCAGTATAACAACACTATTGTTGCTGAGGTATGTAGTTTAGCTATTATTATATTTAATTCCAGACCAGAGATGTGATTCGTAAAATGATGGGTCATAGCAGACAAATGACAGATTTCAGACAGACTTAAAGTACAAAATGTTCTCCCACAGGCGAAAGAAGTTCTTGAATCAGAACAGAACCAGCTACATGACACTGCAGGCTTCCTCTATACCTACATATAGGCCTTGCTTAGCTTTAATAAACATATTTTCAAAGTGACTTGTTACGATTTTCAAGGGATACGATGCAATCCCATCTTGATTCTGAAAAATCCTAGTGTATCCTGTTTATTTGAAGGGGTCATTAATATTATAATGTGTCGCACTATTAGCAACACGTGACGCCACCGTATCGACAGCGTCACGCGTCACGCGTCACGCCGGAAGTTGAACATTACACTCGTGCACAAAATATCATCATCATTTACAGTATAATATACCGTGGAAAATAATAGAGGGCTTTTTTGAACACAAGTTCACTTAAGGCCAGCACTTGTCTCTGTCTGAATTCAATGAGATTCACTTAAGTGTCCAATATATTTGACAACGTAGACCTTTTCAAGTACGAACGCATATCGTATACCAATTAATAATAAAGTTTTGTAAAGACGTGGGAAAGATAAAGGAAAATTGTCTAAGAGTAAGACTAAAATGGTTTCAATCTCATGATGATCATAGACTTATAGTACAGTGGTCATTGTGTGAGAGCCGCCTGCGCATGCCAGTGCTAGATAGAGGATGATGGGCGTGTGGACAGACATGTACACGCCCGATAACAACACAAAGCGAAAGGGAACCTAGCTCTCTTGATATTGAACTATCAGACGGCCTTAGCTTGACACTTACCTACATAATTTGCATACACACAGAAAAAGACCACGCAGAAGGATCACTAGCGAACCATAGATATAAGAAAGACTATTGAACTAATAATTTATTATTCTATGCTAGCGAACGAAGAAAACGAAAACAACAAATCACTAATATAATCTACTTTTAGCTCCTCAAAAAACTTTTTTATGGTTAGTTTGAATGTCCATCACTGTCTTGTGGGTTCTAGTGGTCGCTAGTGCGACTGCTGTGCAAGGGATCCTGGGTTCGTTTGTCAGGTCTGACAAAGCGTTATTAGAACCCCGATGTGTGAATTAGTATAATAGGCTCGCCCGTTTTATCTGGCTAAGTGTGGGTTTACTGTAATACAGCCGTGATGTTATGTCAGTAAGCGAGAAGGTCTTCTGTTTGTGTTGTGCAGTGGCATCAATCTCGTGCGCAGGATTATTGATCAGATCAATCGGGTGAAGTGCTGTTGTAAACGCGTCGGACAATGAATTCATTTACATATATAATACCTACATATAACCAATCTCATTTGTAAATGTTCTTTCTCCAAAATTAGCTTACTGACAGGTTATATGAGTTCATATAATTCTTTATTTTTATTTGACTGCTTATGTCAATTCAGTTTAATTTTATTTTAATGTGTTATTGACATAATCTACTTATTTTAATGTTTTTTAATGAGTTGATTGCAATATGTGGTTAACTAGTGACCTCAACGATTGATCATAATTATTATTCTTGCCTGAACAACCGGCAGCAAGTTCGTCATGCTCCCTTAGATGTCACTGCTTGCGGTAGCGTCGGGGGTCGAGTTGCCTCCTTCCCTCAAATATGGCGAGGGGGGTAATGGCTGATCGGGATCCCTTCTTTTCGCATAATATTCTTTTTCCTAATACACTTTGGCATAACGATTTTGGTACCTATAATTTGTTTTGTCATAATAATACTTTGCCATATTTTTTTTTGGGCATACAGTTTATGTTGGCATAATTATTTTGAAGGCTAATTTGTTTTGGCATACATTTAATTCGCATAATGTTACTAGGCCTTATGACTATTAGCATAATAGTATTTAGGCATACAATTATTAGGTATGATGTTTCCTGATATTTACTACTGATAATGAATCATATGGGTTAGGTTAGGGTAGAACAGTGACCATTAACCAGATCCCCACTATTGTTGGTGTTGTGGGTTGTGGTTTTGGTTATAATAGTATTTTCCTGATATTTACTTATGCATTACAGAATTTTGAATTTTTTTTAAAGGATTAATTATAACTTTACAGATACCGTCCATTTAGAAAAATTAAAAAATGATTTGTTCTACCTACAATGTAAAGTGCCTACAAACATTAGAGTAATATTGTATATAAATGTGTATTAGTGTCTAACATTTTAGATGCTTATTTGTTATGCCTATAATAAATATGTTTTAATATCATTATGCGAAAATAAATTTATGCTTTAGAATGTTACGCCTGATCATTATTATGATTAGAGAAATTATGCTTAAAACATTATGCGTAAGCTCTTATGCGTAAATAATGTTATGCGAAAATATAACTAGGAGAAACAAAAGTATGCCAAGTCAAAATTACAAATCTTAAAAAATCTAATTTAATTTAAGTCTCAAATCTAATTTAAGTCTTAAAATTTTATGCAAATGGTTAGGGAACCGGCTGATCTATGCGTTATGCTCGTGAACGGGTGCTGCTTGTGGTGACTGGTCGTCTTGCTGACCATGGTTTTATTGTTGTTATTAATATTAACTTATTTATTCATTTTACTTCGATGGTCCTAGTTTATCATTTGTGACTTCAAGTGACAGTTATGTGAACAGAACCCAGCAATGCATAAATATGTAAGCTGTCACGCCCTTTATGCCTCGAGGCTTTTATTTAGGTAGTAAGTTTTTATTTACATTTTAATTTTAATTAATTGTTTTTTAGCTTGAGTACGTATAGTTTTTATTATATTTGTTGGTATATTGGCGTGGGTAGCTGACATAATATGGCAAATAATTTAATTTAATGTTCTGTGTCTTGTAATGTTAATTACTTAACATACCTATTATTGTACACAATCAAGTATTTTCTAACTGAACCGACAGCTGTGCTGCTGGGGAGTTTGTTGCGCCACTTCTTCTTCCCAGCGATAGCACTAGGAAGTGGTGAAGGGCGGGCGTTTCTGGGGGACTGTCTTTTGTAATTTTGTCGTTCGAGAAGTGCTGATTCTCAGCCGAATTTGAATAAATGACTTTTGGTTTTGATTTTGAAATATTATTTTTCTTATTTCTTTAGTAAATAGGTACCTATTGTAAGGAAGGTAATGAGATATCATTAGATCCTTGTAACGGCAGAGGAATCGCAACACACGGCATGATTTTTTATATGAAAGTTTTCGATAGGATTCTGAATTCTGAATGAAAAAAAAAGTCAAGTGAACCGAACCTATTCAGCGGCATTAAAACATTAAAAATACGTAGTACTCTCAAGTATTGACATTGTAAAGTAGGCCAGCAGAACTATCCTCACGAGGTCGAGCTCTTCAGCACTCCGGTCGAAAACTATTACTTTGAGGACAAGCACTCCTAATACATAAGTATCACGGCGACCTTCGGCAGCTTGAGATACTTTAAGTGTTGTGGATGGGTAGGTTATGAAACTTGCTGAAGGATTATTTTAGTGTCATGGGAATAGTTTGGAATGAAGGCGATGCAGCGTGGCGAATGTGGCGATGTGTGGTGTGGTGGGATGGGAACCGCCAAGCCACCGACGTGGAATGTAATTGTAGCTTTTGAAATACATTCTACTAGTAGCATCAAATGAGTTAACTCACTGACCGGAACCGGAAGAAATTATACAAGCACTCGAAGTTTTGGATAATTTTATCTTATTCCTTTTTATTAAACTCATCGTTTCAGGTTGAAATATTGCATATGATAAACAACCAAGTATTCAGATGCAGCTAGCGCCTCAATGTAACTATTATTTTATCAAAAGTACATGATAATTCCTAATTGATCACGCTAAACAACGTGTTGATAATTCACGGCTGAGAGCACTGGTCACGGGTATTGACAACTGATCGCTACAGTAGCGACTGAGCGCGCTCTGATAATGCGCTAAATTGGGCGCGCGGTCGCGGCTCACTGCAGCTGCCGGCCTCCACAGTGGCGCACGGCGTCGCGCCTCCACGGTCCACGCACATGTCCTGCAGTGTAGATGATGCTGCGTACTCAATATTTCAACCTGTCTTTAAATATCATATTCATCATGATGTAGGTGGTACCGAACTATCGGTGGAGTGACGGCCTATGAAGGTCGTGGGATAAAGATTCATGAAGGAGGCCTATGTCCAGCAGTGGATGTCATCCGACTGAATGATGATGTTGATGATGTAGGCAGTTACAGTAGTTGAACTTAGTCATTGTTTGCGTATAGCGTCAAGTCAACTACAGTTGACCAGTATCTTCTAAGTTTCAGAACGACTATCATTCCTTCTACAGTTTTTGCAATCTTTTTCAAGACACATTCTTCTTTAGAATGGTTAGTGCATGCCGTGGCAACCTTTAATTAAGTCTACACTATAAAATGTAAAAAAATATGGAATCTTTAGCATGTACAAATTATGGTGTAGGTATGTATGCTTTGTTGGTTGTCCCTAAATGAATAAATAAATAAATAGAACATATGGAGATCAAAATGTACCCACTTAATGTAATGTTGTTGTTATTTGTAGTTCAGCCTCGCGTGTCAGGAGTGGAAGCGCACCCTGGTGGGTACGGTGCACAACATCGGCATGTTGGTCTCGCTGCCCATACTCGGATATATTTCCGACCGGTAAGCAACGCCTGCATACGCCTTCCGTGTCTTACTTAAAACCTTACGTTAATCGAGGCAATACAATGGCTTATTGTCCTGCAATACCTGTCGACCTAATGATTGGCTCATAAAATAAAAACTGACTTGCCTTATAAACATACACTGCTGTACATAAAAATACATTCAAATTATTATGAACAACCATTTTTTTGCACATTTTCAGTTGGGGCAGAAAGCGAGCGCTGATTCTGAGTTGCACATTGGTTGGTGCCATCGGTTCCTTGAAGGCGTTCTCGATCTCGTACGAGATGTACATTGTGGTAGAGTTCTTAGAGACCGTCGCCGGAGCGAGTGCCTTCCCTGCAGCCTACATTCTAAGTGAGTAACACAACACTCAGTACGAATACAGCTGCCTAATACTGGCATGTTATCTGATGTTAACAGTTCTTTTGTTCTTTCCAGCCATCGAATTACTTGGCCAGGATAAGCGAGTAATCACAACAGCGTTTCTAGGCATTATGTTAGTGTTAGGAGGACTCAGCTTCGCCCTCCTCGCGAAGACCTTCCAGTATTGGCGAACCTTCATTCTTGTGGTATACCCTCCCTCTCTACTGTTCGTTCTATACATATACCTGCTGCCAGAAAGTATCCGGTGGTTGCTTTCGAAAGGACGAAAGGAAGAAGCGGCTGAAATTATAATGAGAGCAGCGAAAATGAACAAAGTGACGTTATCAGACGAAACAATGAAGCAGTTGTCAGAGGAGAAAGTGAAGCCACTGGAGAAGAAAGACGACAAACCTGAAGAGGGGCTATGGATGCAAGTGTTCCACTCTCCGATCATCATGACGCGCCTGGCGATCTGTTCATGGTGGTGGATCACGTGCACATTCGTGTTCTACGGGCTGGCCATCAACTCGGTGTCGCTGGCGGGTGACAAGTACACCAACTACATGCTGGTGGTGAGCGTAGAGGTGATCGCGGTGGTCACCAACGCGCTGGTGCTCGACCGCATTGGCAGGAAGAGGACGCTGCTGTGTGCCTACACCGTGTGCGGCATCGCTTGTGTCGCTATACCGTTTGTTCCTAAAAGTGAGTATTATGCTGTGCAGCATTACATTTAGAATCACTCGGCTTACACACATGTCATTGTGGTGAACTTTATTTATATCCTTAAACAATTGAAAATTCCATCAAAATTGTTAGTTCTTCATAAATAGTTCTTTTGTCTTCATATTCGCTAATTTAATTTAGGGTTATCGTTTTTCAGTAAATGGTAATTATGTTGTACGCCATAATCATCATCTCTTTGATCTCGTGTGTTAATCGGCTCCCTTTTATTCCAGCTTTGCCATGGCTCGCTACCCTACTGTACCTGGTCGGCAAGATAGCAATCACGCAGGCGTTCAGCGGCATCTACATGTACACGTCGGAGCTGTTCCCCACGCACGCGCGCCATTCGTTGCTGGGCTTCTGCTCCATGGTGGGCAGGATCGGTTCAATCGTGGCGCCGCAGATGCCGCTGCTGGTCAGTATTTTCACACATATTACCACATAGTTTATTTATCTTTGATATAGCAGTCCAAATTATATTCTGTATCCTGCACGAGTCCCACCAAGTAACTGAGGGTTGGCACGTTATCGCAAAATATTTTGCTCTTCCTTTCTACCGTAGCACAGGTACCTAACACAATTAGTCCATCTTTTCTTTGGTCGTTTTTTCTCTCTCTCTCCATCAACATAAATTTTTTTGTCACATGTGTTAAATTCCATACAATAATTACATAATTCCTTCAATAAGAATAACTACAACAAAGGCTGTTAAGAGTTTTCTGGTACTGGAGCCACTATCAAACTCTTCTTAATATACTCTCATTCCAAGTTTAGCAGTATTGACCATATTCGCATGTTCACATCCCGTTCGCCATCCTCTGCCGAGTCTGTTCGATTCTGTTGTGTTCATTGTATAATAATAGCTGAAGGTCGCACTTTGACATGTGAACCATGTGAGTTGTGTTATGATCTGATGCTCACAATACAATTAGAAGTTCTCAACATTTGCATGTAAATCTGTGTCATAGGCTTACAAACCTACCGTTCATTAATTAGGCATGACGGCGCGTGGTGGGGTTTAGTTAGAGATTGCCATTGTTTAGTCGATTTGATGGTAAATTATCCTTTTTCTTTATAGAATAGATTATTATGTTAGTTATAACTGTTACAGGACTATAAAAAGGTTAAAATAAAATAAAAAAGTGTCTGTAGCATGCCTTTTGGGTGTACAATAATATGAAAATAAAAAGAATAATCTAACATTGACGGACACAAAACTAAACTATGTACAAAAACCAATTATGTTTCATAGTTGACATGTTCTTGTTCCGCTCCAGGCCATCTACGTGGAGTGGCTGCCATCGGTGCTGTTCGGGGCGACGGCGCTGGTAGCGGGCGCGCTGATGCTGACCACGCCGGAGACGCTCAACACGCGCCTGCCCGACACCATCCGTGAGGCTGAGCAGATCTCACGTCACCCTGCGCCCCTCAAGGAAGACGTCCAGATGACTACCAGAGCGTGACCGCCCACCACGACTTAGTTCATCATCAATTCCGCTGGAAGACGTCTACTGCTGGACATAGGCCTCCCCCAAGCACCGCCACATTGACCGATTCCGTACTTCTCGCATCCAGCAGTTTCCTGCTGCCTTAAGGTCATCCGTCCACCTTGTGGAAAGCCTTCCACCGCTACGCCTTCCGACGACCACGACATAGTTACCAAGATAATAAGGCTTGATTTAAGCGTTAGTTATAGTTTCGTTAGTCTTATGCACCCTTCTTAAGCTTAGCGAGAAGTCTCCTGAGAAGACATGACAATAAGGAAAGGACAACGGAGACGAGACACTAAGTATTCACATTCACGTTTCTCGGGTGTTCTCGGGGCTTCTGGGCAAGGCCGTCTAAAGTTGACAAAATGATTTAAGAAGTAGATCAATGTTTTAACCAAAGTAATGCAACTCGTCCTTAATGGTATCTAAATACTATGATTTTCACATATTGCAGGCTTCTGCAGCATGTGAAAATGAAACAACACCCGGCTGGGCAGCCGGGTGTTGTTTTTCAACTTGTATGCTAAATGACTAAGTTCAACAGGTTGACAGTTTACAAGAATAATAGAGATGATATAAATAGCTCGGAATACATAAAATAGTACAATTTTCTGGATATTTACTCATGTAGTGTAGCGGCTGCGTACGAAATAAATTAATCTTAATTTTTACTTATTTGTAAGTGATAACGTAAGTTAGTAAAGCTTTTAATGTGATATTTTAGTGCATCCTTGCTGTTGAAACTATCCATAGTCATATTACTTTGCCAATAGTACACTTGACAACCGCTAGATGTCTCCAGGTTACTGTGCATTTAATTACAATGAAATAAAACTACGTTGTGCTAATTTTAAGTTCCTCAGATTTTCGTTAGTTGTTATTGATATTAATATTTACTGTTATCATAGTAACCCAGTTTTGTGGTAGCAACAGTGTCTTAAAATTAGAAATAGTCTGTATTTCGGGCTGTGTGCTAACTGGCAGTCAGTAGCACACACACACACAACTAGGCCGTAATTCGGTGAGTTACGACGAATCGGGCCAGTTGTTTACTAGAGGTAGCTCATAAGATTGAAATTCATCAAAGTACCTTTATCATTATTTATTAGAATGGTTAGATTTGTTAGAACGTATACTTGCGATGTTAATATTAGGTATGTACAATCAGCATCGACCCTGTAGGTAGCTTGTGGGTGCCCTGCAGGCCCGCCGGCCGTCCAGCCAGTTTACAATGTGTGGACCCTTACACAGTACAAGATATTATTATATTTAAAATTATTTGTGCCTACGTGCAGCTACAAACCTACTTTGCAAAACATTAATCAAACGTTACCAGCAAGTTACAATCCTATAAAAATCAATCGTACGACAAGCGATTACATATTAGTATAATACTTACAACTAAAGTAATGACTTCGAACCATTGTACCTAGATATCTCATGCTACCCTATCCCTACTGCACCAAGTTGTAAGTAAATAAGTTAAGTGAACAAGCGGCTCCACGGAACGTACGATGCATATTGTTTGTATAAATCTTTTGTAAATAAAATATTATTTAATTAATTACCTAAATCCTACTACATCCGTCACCTCACACATCAGGTTCAGTTGAAAACCAGCGTCAGGCACTATTGTCTGGCATTTTTGCTGAACTAGGCCTTTTTGGTGCAGCCGTGAGGCACACTTACCTGCTAACTTCTTACATCGGTCTTTATACTTTCTATTTGTTTTTTTATTAGTTGTTATCTGATGTATGTATCTGGTGTATGGTGTGTCTTTTAGTCTGTGCTAAATAAATGTTTTTTCTTTCTTTCTAAATTGTGTTTTGTTACGTCCTTACTAACATCAAATTATGAACAAAGTGCCCCCGTGTCACAGATAACATAATATTGTAATATGGTAAGTAGGTAGGTCCACTCGTCAGTGTGCGCCTATCGCGATGTTATCAATCTTGTAAAAAAACGATGAGAATGTTTTCGAGAGTCCACTGTAATGTCTCTTCGAACTTAGGAAACCTTCGAACCAGCTGCTTTTATGTTTTCTTTACCCAGTAAAAACTAAAATCTGTCAATTATCCGCCGCTTGCCTTTAATTTCAATGATACAGATTTACAGACGCCCGAGTCGCCGGCGGAGACAGGCTGTCGTTACATCATTTGTTAAAGTCGACCAAGATATAAAAATATGACGGCGGTGGCGGGGTTATTTTGAATTCACAATAAAATAACGTTTTTCTGTTCAATCTAGTCAATAATTGCTTATATATTTTCACAACGCAACAATGGCTAAACGTGCCATTGTCATAAAGGCAACCTAGCTCGAGATAAAGGTAGTTTCCAAGCTCTCTCTGCCTACTGGTAATGCTGTGAGTTTTAGTGATATAGCTAGCAAATTAGATGGCCATTTCAAAATCTATCTGGATAAGTCTTCAGAACCAGTTGGTGGCCTTGTCTACCTCATGTTCCTCATCATCAGTCTGTAGCAGGTCTCTGCTATCTTAATATCTCCTAAATTGCACGACATCCAACTCGATCCTCGGCTAGTCTCTTCAAACTTCTATCGGTCTTTATCGAAGATCGTGGGCTCCACATAGCCTGAAGGCGTTCCTAGCGTTTACCGTCGTAATTAGTACGTATGGATTATCCTCGCAGTTGAAATAAAAATGACGTTCTTATACATATATAATTTTTCGTAATTGTCCGCTCCAGACACGTGTGGAGCACACCTCACACGTGGTCGTCATAACAAGCCGGCTTGTGAATGGGTTTATGCATAACGACCCAAATAACCGGCGGTTTTGATCGTAAACCGCCGGTCGTAATCGGCGGTCGCGGACTCAGCCGGCGGCGCTCGCAACTCGCCGCTCCCGATATATCCCGCGTGCAGTGTTCCAGCGGCCGCCATCCTCTGCACGCGCACATCTATATCCGCTAACTCAATAAACATAATTCGTAAATATTAGCAGAACATATCATAACGCTGTCTATGCGAGATTTATTGCTAAAGTATAAATTAAACGCTATATTGTGGGATCAACGCCGTTTGATCTGTTATTCGCATCAGTGCCGGCTGTGGACGGAGCGTAAACATTGAGATTTATGTGCTGTTGCTGCTGTCTATCGAGGAGTTCTCCAGTGGTACTCCTTCAGCGCCGGTCTTTATGAAACAAGTGGCAGTCGCGAGTGGTTCGGTTCACGTGGAGCGTCATGGATGTAGTGAAGTGCTGGCTGTAAAGCCTAATGCTGTTTATATCAGTGTTGGTGACGAGTGACACAGAGAGGTGATCAGTGAGTATGTCTCGCCGGGAAGTGCGCGTGGAGCGGGGGGAGTACCCCCTGCCTCCACCCAGCAAGTGTGCCAAAGTAAGTAGACCTCATGAACTGGAGCTTGTGTTCAATCAACAGAGATAGCAAATAATTTAAGGGCAGAAAAGGAATCCTTGTTCATAGATAACTAAAACGCAGTGACTCTCAGCCATACCTAGGTTCAACATACATAGTATGTAGCTCTACGCACAATTGTATTCACTACCTATACAATATGTATTGTAGAGCACCTGGACATACACGATTTCATTGTTTCACAATAGAAACGGTAATAAGCAGTCGTAAAGAATCTAATCCCTCAATCGAATCCCTCTTACGAACACTCGAGGAGCGGTGTAGTCGTGGTTTATTTATTAAGACTCCTTGTAAAGTGTTAATAGCAATGGTTCGTGCCAGGTAATTCACTCGGCTAATCTCATGTTTTGACACTTTACAATATGCTTGGCGCGTGTTGGAGTGCTCGTTGAACACTTTACATACAATATGCACGGCGCGTGTTGGAGTGCGCGTTGAACACTTTACATACAATATGCACGGCGCGTGTTGGAGTGCTCGTTGAACAAGCTGCAACATAATTATATTTTATTAGCCCACGTTGTTTAATAAGATGTCATAACATAACATAAGAACAAAATATTGCAGCAGATCTCAATTTCACTGCAACAATCTGTTATAAGGTAACAGTAACTGATCTCAACAAGAGGTCAGAGAGGCAGTCGCTCCATGTAAAATACTGGTATTCAGCTGCATCCGGTTAGACTAGAAGCGAACCTCAACATACTTGGAAAAAGATGATGAATCTGTTATAAAGTACATGTAGGGATCTTTGAACGCTCCTCCTGATGGTGCATTAAAAGTTGGGGTGAACATCTAGTTTTTATGGTGTCCAAGTCATTCAGGCGGTAATGTTCATGAAACGTCTCAATAAGCTCCATGTACAGCTTGTATTAGCTTTTCTCAGACAAGCAGTATTAGATTAGCTTGTAAGCTTCAACGCCCTGTTTTAATCAGATGTTTCAAACTCAAACTATTTATTTCAACTTAATCAATTACAGGTACTTTTGAATTGTCAAGGGTCGGTCAGTCAAAAATATGAAGCTAGTTGCCCATTCCAAATCTTAGTAGGTACCTATGGAGAAGAACGGGCAAGAAACTCCATGGACATTCTTTTAAATCACAATAATATGGTTACAACATATTGGTTACATTATTCATGTTAAAAATTATGCATGTGAGAACGGTGCAGAACGTTAAAACCGTCCGTAATTAAAAGATAAAAGAAGATAATTCAAATATTAAATTAAATCAAAATAAGCCTTGGCAGCAAAGAGTTGACCAGTCTCTACTGACGGCGCCCGTTCACGAACATGATGCATAGATTAGCACCATTCAGCACAACCATTTTCAAGGGAGCTAAATGATCCAACACATGCGCACCATCAGCGAGACATTAGAGTGAGCATGAAATACTCTCAGCCGCCAAGGCACATTCAAGTCAATGAAAGACGTACCCAGTAAATGGTAGCTTTATAGTATGTACGTAGTACTCACATATGCGCTATTATGCAATTATACAATTCTAGGAGATTGAATTTATATAATGCAAAAATACACTGGCGAAAACTAAGCATCACACTTTTAAAATTGGAATAACTTTTTAAGTACACTAGATATTATACTTTCGAAATAAAAAGGACTTGAAAAAGAGTTTAATTTTGTATATAAAAACTTCATAGTCGAGAACCTTCTTTTAAGAAATGGCTGCAAAGAGCTTTAAAAACTAAAATAATCCTTTTCGAATTACAATTTTACCATTCATTTTTTTGTTTCAGTTTTTGGTTTACATTTTTTTCCTGATCGATGAGTCTTGTTACAAAAGCTAACTTAGACAACAGCACATAAATTTTATTTTCATGCCTCTTTCACCTGACGAATGTGCTAGGATCATGACTTTTCTGGAACTAGGCATCAGTATGCTTCGTACAGCAATAATGGTGGGTATGACGTTGCGAACGGTCCAGAAGGTGAAGCGAAGATACGAATAGACTGGAAACCATCTAAGGAGTACTTGTAATGGCAGACCCAGGTGTACTAGGGCCCGAGAGGACCATTATATTGTTTCCACTGTGTTGAGAAATCGCCACCTTAATGCAGTTGAAGTCCAGCAACAGCTTCTTCAGACCCGAAGGGACTACATTAGTGGCAATACAGTAAGAAGAAGACTTGCTGAAGCAAATCTGAAACCCCGAAGACCAGCGTGTGGCCCCAAACTCGAGAGTGAGCTTCGAGTAGCAAGACTGCGATATACCCGTGAACACATACAATGGGATGAAGAAGAGTGGTCAAGAATTTTGTTCACAGATGAGTCTCGATTCTCACTTTACACTTCTGATGGAAGGCGAAGTGTCTATAGGCAGCCTGGTGAGCGATACCTTCAAGACTGCTTCTCAGAAAGAGTCCAATACGGTGGAGGCAGTGTACATGTATGGGCTAGCATATCTTCAGAAGGTCGCACAGAGTTACTGCCCATAGAAAATTGCACTCTGACGGGGAAAGATATGCCCAAGAGATTCTCAACTAGTATGCGAGGCCGTATTTAGCAAATATGAATAAAAAGATTCAGCAGCTGATGGAGCTGCTGAATCTTCAGCAGCTCCAACAGTATGTAGGTAGGGTAGGCGTGTCAAGTATGTGTGTGTATGTGTGTGTGTCAAGTATTTTCAAATGCTAATCAATTTATTTATGCGTCCTTTGGAGCAGGACCAGCGTTTAGCCAAGCATTTTTGTCAGCGATGTAATCCCCGAAATCATAATATCCTTGGTTTATCAACGATAATATTCCATTCACCATTCGATATCAAAGTGTGTGCAGCATCGGTTATATAAATAATTCGAATAATCGATTGTATAAAGTTGAATTAATTAACTCATTTAGGTTAACCCTTTACCTCCTCACCACCTAGCAATCATTCCTACGTCGTGTAGCCAGGCAATGTGTAATTTGACAGAAACTACATACATAGTGAACACAAAACTCAATCTTAAAGTATTGATTCCAATTAAACCATTTAAAGGCACTTTTGAATTGTCAAGGAGTCAATCAGTCAGAAAGATGAAGCTAGTTGCCCATTCCAACGCGTAGTAGGTAGGAGTAGAACGGGCAAAAACCTACACTCTTTTTAAATTATACTGTTACAAAAGTATTACTTTCATTAATAATGTTGAATTTATAATTATATGTGACGACGATGTATAAAAAACGCACACTTTAAAAGCGTCCAGAGTACAGAAAATAGAAACAAAAAAAAAAACAAGCCGTGGTAGCTAAGAGATGACCAGTCCCAACTGACAGCGCACGTTCACGAAAATGACGTATAGATCAGAACCATTCAGCTCAACCATTTTCGAGGGAGCTAAACAAACAACCGCTCTCCCATTGTGGGTGTTACGCCTGCGTTCCTGCGTAGTGAGTGAGCTATGAATATTCATCACTGTGTTTATTATGTTTCGATAATTTAGCTGATAATCTTACGAAGACAATCCCGCAACTTTCGATGCCTGCTGAAGCTCAGTGTAGCTTCGTGCGTATAGAATACTAAATACTTCAATATCTGAATACAATTGATTCGAAGACGCTATGAAGATTTAAGATTAAACAATGAGTTCAATAAAATAATCATTACGTGCCAAACGAACCCTGACACGATCTGAAACCTTGAAAAGTAAGAAACCCAGTCCCAACGTGACATATAAGTATACCTACATATATGTCACGTTAGGACTGTTTCACTGTTTGTGTGTGCACGTCAGTAGAAAGGTGCAGTACTTGATTTATTGTTGCCATTTCATAGTAGGCTCATCTATTCACCAATGTATGGATGTAAAATGTGTGCTTATGTGAACAGGTGCTGTACTACACATGGAAGCTATGCTCGGTGGTGTTCTCCCACTTCGTGATGATCAGCCTGGTGGTGGCCTACTGCATCCTCGGAGCCGTCACCTTCGAGAAACTGGAGGCAGATCACGAGATAGAGGTATCTTCTTACTTTAACGTCAATCTAGCTTTTTTATCACAAATATTGCTTAAGAAGAACTTAGACAAGTACAGTTTCCACATCGAGCTTTAGAAAGAGCCTATTAAATAGCTATGATATAGTGCCAGAGACGACCTCAACAGAGCCAAGCTTTTTCGAAAATTCGACGGTGTCATATTTACGGCCGGGTCCACATGTCCAACAAAGAGTTGGGGTTTAACTGATAACGACTTGTACTGTCGTACTGTGTACAAACCATGCCGTAAGATCTTTCGACTCCTCACTACCCAACGTTCCATTATGCATTAGAACTGAAAGCCAATTACATTTAGGTAGGATTTATCATGTGTAAACTGTGAGAATTCGTATGCTGCCAATATCAATTCTGTAACTGGAATCAGCAGTGCGATTCTGTAACCATCTCACCGTGAAAACTTAGGTGAAGTGAGCGTGGAGTGAGCTGTCATTCCAATTAATGCTAGGGATTGATATTATTGACAGCTTACTTTAAGCTTACTTTACCTAATATTTTACGGTGAAATTTTTATAGAATCGATCGGCTGTATCTAAATCATAGACATCTATTGGATTGGCGCAGTGTGCAGTTCATATAAATTACTTTACAGAAGCTGCAATTTCTTACGGCGATTTAGTCATTGAGTTTCTTAATCGTCTCTGTATCTACTGCTTTATTTTTTTTGTATTCTTTCAAAGCAACGATTTTTCCTACCGCTTTCTTGCCTTAATATTGTGATTTGAATATTAAGATTATAAACAGATTTCTTCAAGACAACCAACATACTTATAATTTATTATCAAATCTATTTTCAATCGCGTTACTTTGGAGACTATAAATTTAGTTTTATCAAAGAATGGCACGCTGCCACAGAGTAGGTACTCAAGCTCAGTGTAAAAAACATAAAACTCGCGGGGTTATGGATGACGACAATATGTTCGTTCAATTATACGTAAAAGTTGGAAATGGCTTATGTTGCCAATAGATTTAGACTTCAATGCGACTTCAAGACTGAATTGATTTCACCTACAGCAGTAGCTATATGTAACATGTCTAGTCAGTCGATCATATTAAATTGTTTATTTTAGTGTCTCCCATGGATTTCTAGTCTCTCTCCATTGTCTCGTCTGGCCAAACCATCATAAGGTTTTGGCAATTTAACGATAACATCTTAATTTAAACTGGAAAGTGTGTGTTCCATCAATCTGTGTAGGTGGTCCGCACAAATGCGGTCGGCGCGGACGTCAGGTCGCCGACAACTTCACGCTAATTAAACAATCCTCATAAACTTGGCATAAGATTAGAGCTTTCGTAGACTCTATGGTTGTAAAACCAAGTGAAGGGTACTTACTCCGATATAAAGATTAATGGTTGTAGAATTGAGATAACAGCAGTTGGTGTTAATACCTATAAATGCCGTCTTTGGTTTAGGTATATGTATTCAATTCTAACAATGTATAATTAGCAATCTAAGCGTCTATATAGGTTGCTTACATCTGGTTAATGATATTCAGCGCGGGAATCAGAATGTTTACAAACACATCTGTGTATGAAGTCGATTTTCAACGACCCACATCCCAATACTCAATACTCAAATCTTTATTGCACATGTATGTTTATCGTTATAGTTTTCTTTCTCTACTTATGCGTTCTCTTAGTATGCTTGTCGAGTGAAATTAATTTCTTTCCTACATTCTAAATGGTCACATGGGTTCTCGTGATATTTCGTGGACAACATTGATTAATTTCTCTATTTCTGATGATCAAATGAAGAATGTTGATGACAATACAAGAAAATGAAAACATATTTATTGTCTATGGTCGTTTGACATTAGCTTGTCTGTTGTCTGTGCTCTCTCTCTACCCAACTTCTGGAGATATGGTGCGTGTTTAAAAAGTTTAATAATAACATATTGTTCTCCTGTGTTGTTTGGGTTTAAATAAAACGTTTTACAACTATATCTCATGGTCTTTCCATTAACCTTCAATAAAGAATAATAGGTAGTGAGCTTCTTAGAAGATGGGAGCCTCACATCCGTCGATAACATGTTTGTTTGTATGTGTGCAGGTGAAGCGGAATATATCACAGATCCGCAGCAACACGACGCAGAGCATCTGGACGATGTCGCACAATGCGCCGCTCTTCAACCAGACCAACTGGACCTCCGAGGTCGTCGACATGCTGAAGGTAACAATAATTTATAAGTCTTATCATATATCAGCTCCTTATCATAGAATTACCGGAGCTCATGAAGAACGCCACGGTGAAACATCGTGGGTCAATTACTCAGTTAGGCAAATTGATAATTATTTGCAGTATGTTGTTGTAAGTTTATAATGAGTGACGATAGTTGTCGTTCTGCAAGTAAATAGACACGATTGATGTCGCCAATTCTAGTCTATTTATTTAATAATGAAGCTGCTTATTCTGTTATTCGGTAGGTAAAGCTAATATTGGCGATATTAGCTTTAGTTACCGAATAACAGAATAAGCAGCTTCTTGGGAGATAGATGGTTTCTTAGGAACGTTAGGTGTAGTTGTAAATCATGGTAAGTACGTGTTTTTATTTCTTCAGATTTTAAACAAGAACCAATAAACGCTTTAAAACCTACATCAATATTATCTTTTATGACACCTTCAAAAACAAAAAGGCCACCACAGTCATAGACAGCCGAAATATCCAAGGTTAAACAAAATGTTAAATCCACTCTTACGCACCTGATATGATAGAGAACTACTTGGGAAGCTATTGATCATATTTATTAGGAGTTTATTAATAGGAATGTGCTACGGTGAAGCTCTCGGATAATATTATGAACGTTTTTATACGCGTGTGCTTTACGATTTGATGATTTTTTCTTTGATTTATTTCTGTTTTATAATTCTACGTTTACATTTTTCACGTTTAACCCTTAGATTCGATTCTCGTTGATGTTTCGAAAACTTATATTAAAATTATTTCCTGTAGTAGAACAGTAGGTACTTACGTACTTCAAATCTGGATAAATGTAAAATTATGTGTGGGTGTTTGCAGGACTTCGAGAACGCGATCCTGTTGGAGATGAAAGTGCGCGGCTGGGACGGCAACGAGAGCACCGACCACATCCAGTGGACCTTCACCGGCGCGCTCTTTTACTCCATCATCGTCATCACCACTATCGGTAAGTTCAGCTTTCTCTGTCTTGCCACTTCTCCTTACGGGAACAGATGGTGGGTAAAGATTTGGATTACAGTTTAGCAATGATTGATTTTATATTCATAGCCGAAACCTTATAATACTTAAAAACTGGGTCTGAAATAACGACCAAATGCTTTCGTAAGAGAATTTCACAATAGGAGATTTCCAGCACAATGTGTGTCAGTGTGTTAGATATACGTGCGCGTGCGCTGGAAGAGACAAGAAAGAGAGAAGGTCAATTTTGGAAAATGCACAATTGCATTTACTATGGGTGATTTGCGAGCGAGTTTCTGGTAAGGCAATCAATCGCAAAATGGCAGTGCGGTAAGGCCCTGGAAGATACGCGTCACTCATCGGGTCTGTGCTGGAAAGACATATCTAATCTAAGTAACCTGTCAGTTAGGATGCATTCGTCTACTTGCTTACTTAGCTACGTGCAGACTCGCTGACACCAACCGCACTGTGGACATTATTGGATGCGTCCAAAGTGTTACCACGTCGGTGTGCCTTCTATTCTCCATGATCCGTTGTATCGTGTGTGAGGTGTGCCGGCGCCTGGCGCGCTGCCAGCCCGCTATCCGTCACATTTTTTATCCTCTATCGTATACATTGACTTATTTTCGTTATAAATTCGATACATCTGACTCGAGGAATGTCAGCTAATTAATATCGCCATTTTACTGGCACATTACTTGGGGAGTTCAAACACCTTTGTACGTTGAAGTTAGCTAATTGTATTAAGCGTATCGATCAGTGTAAGTTCCTTTTATTTTTGAAATTTAAAGTATTAATAGGCATTACCTGGAGTTATCAAAAGAAAACAAGGAATTTTCCACGATTTATATTTTGCTGTAACATAGCTCCCTTTCCTTGATATTGTTTCGCCTGTGTTTAAGTGTGTGTCACGTGTCGGTCGGCGCGGGCGCAGGCGGGTCGTCCGGCTTGGCTTTCCTCCGCTTGGTGCGCGCGCAGCCTGCAAGAGTCTCACCCGTCACTACTCGCCACACGCGAGGTGTGAACAATTGTGCATCAATACAAAGCGAATGGTGTATCGCAGTTAACACTGATGGCGCACATCCATTACAATTAATCAAAATATTTACATCTACGTAAACTGGTTACGGTACACTTCACAGTCTTAAACGTAAACAACAAAAACATGTAACTGGTTAGTTCTGTACTTGTATTAGTCACCACACGACACAGGGCACATTTTATTTACCGTAGAATCCCTGCGGCCCTATCTGACCGCTGGGGCCGCCGGGGCCCACTAGAATCTGGCGGCCCGGCCCGATGGAGCCGGTGGGGCCGCCTGGGCCAACGAGCACTCCAGGTTGTCTGCCGTATCCAGGGCCGATGATGCCAGTTGGCCCGCCCGGTCCTACTAGTACGTTAGGTCGGCCACCTCTGCCGGGCCCGATGATCCCCGTGGGTCCACCGGGGCCCACTAGTACTGGTCGTCGGCCGTACGTCCCGAATCCTGATTGGCCGAAGTAGAACCCTCTCTGCGCTGTTGGGCTCCCTAGTCCGTCGCCGTGCTGCGCCGGGCCTATGATACCGGTGGGTCCACCGGGCCCCACGAGCACGGCGGGTTCATTTTGCTTGTCCTGTGGACCGATGAGCCCTGTGGGTCCGTCGGGCCCGACGAGTACTCCGCGGTTGTCGAAGGCACTGACGGACCCGGAGGCCAGCTGTGGTGCGAACGGATAGTTCTCACGCCGCTGGTCTTCTACTTTATTGTAGTACTCTGGCAATTAGAACATGATTCAAGTTTTTAGCTATGCTTGTCCAACAAAATCCACTAAAACAATTTTTGTTATCAAACTCAGGAAACGTCGCGACTGAATTGTGTTTATAGGAACTGTCGCGACCAACTATTGCATATAATGAAAGTGTGAGTTGAGATACAAACAATGACATTGTATGGCGTACCGTTCTTGTTGGGGCGCGGGTAGCAGCACAGGAACTGGCCGAGAGCGCACGCGCCCTGGGGACAACAGGGCTGGTTACATGGGAATAACACACACAGTACACTTGTATGGGAATAGAGATGAGGACAAACCAAAATCAGCAAGCGTGAAGTGTCGAGAATCCTAGCCTTAGCTTATTAGTAGGGGTGCGGTAGTAACGTGCAGCCCAATTAGTGGCCCAATAGTCCTTCGTGGATTTTTACAGCTATATTGTATCTACGTTATAGTGTTCGGGAAAAACTATTTTAACACGCTTTTATTAGCTTCACTTGTAAATAACAAACTAACTAACAATGTAACAAATTCCTAGGAGTCAATTTTAATCTACTTCTAACTGTCGTATCGAAACGAAAGAAATGTATATGTAGTTCAGCAGACAAAACTATAATTTGGTATCTTGGAGCTGATCTGATAATGGAGCCAGGAAGTGGATAGTGGAACTCTTCAGTGGCTACTAGTAAACCCTTCGAGTATGGGCTCATATGATTTATTTTTGTAAGTTCAATAGATTACACTCGGTGTTGAGGGTCTGATGATGAAACCAGGAGGTGGATAGTGGAACTCTTCAGTGGCTACTAGTAAACCCCTCGAATTTGGACTCATATGATTTGTTTTGACAAGACCAATAGATTCAGATTCAGATTCATTATTTATTGCATTCATGTAGTTTACAAGTTGTTACAAGTATAATTTATAGGTATAGGTTTCATACCTTTGCACTTGATGTCGAAGAACTGATGATGGAGCCAGGAGATGGATAGTGGAACTCTTCAGTGGCTACTACTAAACCCTTCGAGTTTGGGCTCATATGATTTGTTTTGAGGAGTCCAATAGATTGCACTTGGTGTCGAGGGTCTGATGATGGAGCCAGGAGGTGGATAATGGAACTCCGAAGGGGCTACTAGTAAACCCCTCGAGTTTGGGATCATAGGATCCGTTTTGATGAGCCCAACATATTGCACTTGGCGTTGAGGGTCTGATGGTGGAGCCAGGAGAAAAACATGCTTTTTAAACGCACAAAAATTATGATTTTTTTTTTTTTATCTACATATTTTTTTAAGAAACAGGTAGGTATAATGATGTATGAATTCTTCCATTCATCCCCGAGACGCACAGGGCTTTCCCCTGTGCGTCTGAAAGAAAACACCCGTGTTGCACCGACCCCATAATATGGGATGGGTATAAATAAACTGCTTACCGCAGACTCGGGTCGCGGGTTGCAGTCCGGTTTGGAGACACACTTGCAGTATTGCAGCGAGTCGAGGGTTCCATCAGATATCACATTTTGCTGTTGTTGACTGAAAAAACAGAAATAAAATTTTTATGACACCATACCATACATCAGTTTTTATATACATATTAGCTTCTGCCCGCGACTTCGTACGCGGATCCTGTTGCTTATGCCAGCGATAACGGGGTCGTTTAAATCGAAGATCTGAAACGTCTGATGTCGAATTCTAAGAGCCCAGGGACGGGAATACAGCGTGATGCGCGAGACGATTCAAGACGTTCCAGATCTTTCATTTTTGTAAGTCAACAGGAAATGCCCATCAGACTAAACAACTTTTGCTAAGACGTCATTCCTATATAAATGTTATAGTGTCGCTGGGCTTTGGAGTTCCACAACAGGTGTTCCAGATCTTCAAATGTATTCTCACAGCAGAAAATGCTCTTCACGTGGAATATTTTTTGCTATGGCACCATTTTTATATTTCTTATACTTTAGCTGGTCTGTTGCGGTTCTGCATCAGGTGTTCCATTTTCCAAAATAAATTATAGCCTATATGTTGCCCAGACTTAATACCTATACAACAAAAAAAATTTCTTCCCGTAATTCCGCTGTGGATCCCAAGGGTACACTGAATTAACAATAATATTGCAAATAACTTTAAAAAAATATCTTTATAAACTATAGCTGTACCCGTGGCTTTGCCCACGTATCGCATAAGTATTTTTTAAATTCTATTTTAATTTTAATAATAGTTAGTGATAGTTTGTTGATTTACAGAAACACTCAAAAGATGCGTCCCATACTATACTATAGCTTAGATCCCTCAAAAACTATTTGGCTTAGTAAACTCAAAATTTGAAAGTTATGTAGTTAATTTACTGGTAAGACACGTCAGGTTAATAAGGAAATTTAGGAGACGTCGAATAACAGAACTGTTATAATTTACTGTAACACTTCTGTGTAAACAACGTTCGTTGTTTTTCCCTCGGTCTCATTCAATATGTACAGCGAGTCAGGACTGGTGACGCGGGAGCAAGCGACGTACAGTTGTCCGTGTGAGAAGCAGCTCGTCCTGAGGTCGACACCCGCAGCCTTCAGTGTCTGCCGCTGCGACTTATTTATTATCATGGCGAAGCACACGCTCACATGAAACTGCACGCGCTTGAATTGAAAGGGGTAATTGTGGGGAATCAGTTGTATACGTGGTATAAACACTGTCTCTCCGACACCACAACCCGTTAGAATTTCCGCCTGAATGATATTTCCCCATTGCACAGTTTCGGCGGAGTGAGATTCCGAAGAAGCATAATTGGGACACCGACCTTTAGCTTAATGGTGTGCGCTGGTAGTCCACTTGTACTGCGGGAATTGAGAAATTCTACGGGGTAATGTGTGGCGTCATCTTGGTCGACAACAGTGTTTATTGAAGTGTAGATCACTTCATTTCCCTCAATTTCCGCGAGAATGCATTCATTGATCGCTGAAGCTTGGTCGTTTCTGGGTGTTAAAATGGCTCGTTCTCACACCCAAGAATTATCTTGGTGCGTATCCTATTGATGTCCGTACACCAGGCGAATCAAATCTTCTAAGGTGGACACCACTCTCCCAAGTATCTCAGGTTGAACCACCTGGCCACCGTCTACTGGTAGCGTTCCCTCACCCAATTTTAAGTGAACATCAGAAAATTCTTGGGCGTGTACATTCCCGCCAAGCTGTGTTCTCATATTCATCGTTAAGCGCAACCTATGAATATGTGGCCATAAGAAAGAGCATTTCAACGAAGCATTCACCTCATCAGCCCTAGTTCCTCGCGTCACCACAGGCAGCTTTTGTCGCAAATCGACGCTAAACAGGACTGTAACGCCACCCATCATTTGCTGGTTCCTGCGGATGTCCTGCAAAGTCTTGTTTACCGCCTCTACGGCTTTTCTGTTCGCCATAGTGCATTCGTCCCCACGATTAAAGAGCAATTTTTATGCACGCGCCCTTTGTCACTGTTGCGTGACACTCCACAAACAGGTGTTTCATTACTCTCTAAATCTATGGGAATCTTAAACATTGCGTGCGCTGTTTTGACACCAGGAAGCAGTGTTGCGATTCCTGACGATGCTACTGCAATGGCAATCTTGCCTGGCCTCCTGACCTCTGCGAGAATGCCAGCGGTGACAAATGTTTTCCCTGTTCCACCAGGAGCATCCAAGAAAAACATTTTACCTTGGCTGAGCCAAGCCCAACGCTTTTCGCCCAGAGGACACGGTGGAGCATACGGTGGAGGTCTGCCCCGCTTGGGCAGACTACCGCCGTGTCCTCGTAGAGGCGATCGGCAGCGGCGGCGACCTCTCGCGTCCGGCGCTGGTTCAAGCCATGGTCCGGGGCGAGAGGGAGTGGGAGGCGGTCACCTCCTTCTGCGAAGCAGTCATGCTAGCGAAGGAGGTGGCGGGATGGGCGAGGGAGAGATCCTCACGCCTCAGCCGCCGAGGGAGACGCTCCGGGCGTCGGGAACCGCGTGACGACTCCCGGCCACCGTAGGCGCGGGCCTGCGGGCGGAGAGCAATGGGTAGCTCTCCGTCCGATCAGGACCAGGCCCGTGCTGGACGGCGTGTATGTGTTCCACGCGCGCCTCAAAGAGATGTCAGCATAGTTGACGGGGCCCGACAGGGCCGAAGCCTGCCGGGGTAGCGGGATCGTCCGAAAGGGTTACCGCTGCCCTGGTACATAAAGGGCTAAGGAAGGAACACGGGTGGGTTTTAGTCAGTAAGAGTCTGACAATCCTTTCTACTCCACCCAGAGCGGGAGGGGTCATTTGATGATTTCCCATCCTCAAAAAAAAAAAAAAAAGCCCAACGCTTTCCAGGATGGTGTCGAAAATTTGCTTTTGCTCTGAGGTAAACTTAGAGACATGGTCATTGACGACGGTACTCATAGCTCTTGGATCAATTACCTACAACAAATGTGCTTGGTAAGATATAACTTAGTACCAAAAGTTTGACTTGACTTCATGATAGTGTAGCTTGTTGTACCACCAATCAATCTGTTTAGTAATACTGGTGTGTGAAACTCTTCATACAATTAGATAGGACATGTAAAGTTCTCAGATTTCATAACAGTATCGTTCCTAATGCACATAAAAAATGCAAAAACTAAAAAAAGAATTTTACGATTTTTTAAAACAATATTATAGGATTTGAACTCGCACCATTTAGTGCAGTAAACGGTCGCCTGACCTTACCGCTAAATTCCCCGTTGACATATTGTTGAAATAACTGTTCCCTTGCAATTTATAATATTACTGCCCCGCTCCTTTATAAAAATTGCGTGATTATTATGTTCCCAGAGTTAAATTATTATTAACTAAATGAATAACATGTCATTTTGTGTATTCAATTATTTTGTGCATTCAATTACGAACAAAAACCTTTTAAAATCAATATTGCTTACCTCCCATAACATACGGCGTGATAATATGTAGCCTAAAGCCTTCCTTGGTTTACAAAGAACATTGCTGCTGAATTTCAATTCAAACTATCTAGTAGTTTTGGCGTGAAGCCGTACCATACACACAGACAAACAGACAGACATTCTAAAAATTCACTTTTTGTCATCAGTTACGTTTTTCTAACAAAAGCCACTTATTTTTTCTCGAAAATTCTCAATGTACAGTTTTTCTTTCGTTACTGTTTTATTATATGTATAGATAGCAAGCATTTTGCCATAAGCTGGGCAATTTCTTGCTGCTACTGAAAACCTCTGAATGTAAAAACCCAATAACATTATTCAGCATGCGGAATGCTCGGCTTTTGGTGGCGGCGGTGGATCGAACCCAAGAGCCCACGCTCAGCACTCGCGCTTGCGACTGCTACTCCGACAAGGCAAGGCGGTGTAATAGTGCGTATAGCTGTACAAGAATCTTGGCACGTGGCCAAAAACGGAACTAAGACTGCCATCTTGTTGTTTCAATACATTTCAGAAATGTTCACCAACAGCGGCTAAAAGATCCCTGAAGCACCGTACATACTTGTTGAGGCGGAAGATGCCGTGCCCGTCGACGCGGTAGGGCGCGCGGTGTGCCTCCACGCGCACCGGGTAGCGTCCGGCGCCCGGCGGCCGGTTGTAGAAGCCGTCTGTGTCCTCGGGCTCTTTGAACGGCACCTCGTCGGCCTGCACGCGGCGGGTTTTCGTTTGAGCCTCTCTGTAAATATGCAAAAGATTACTAACATCATTTTGGAAGCATTCATGAAAAACTGGTACCAATCTGTAAGTGTAATAATCTGATGCGAGTCGTCTGTACCTTGGAAAACATGTCGGCACTTGGAAAACAACGTCAGAAATTCGGTTAACTTTAGGATATGATCGAGGAGTTGTACCGATACGACAAAAGAAAATGGGGCTAGGAGTACGAGTATGTATTTGATGTAACAGTATATTTGACCACGTAATATGTTAAACGCGGTACGTAGTCGGGGAGGTACAGTAAGGGTCAAAAGTAGAGTGACAGTGTCACGAAGCAATGGATTGATACTTCTGTTTATTTACGACCTTCTTCTAATGAGTAATTTCTATACTATAGACACACACTCTCAAATTCGTTTGCAACTGATTGTAGTTCATAAATTCAACCATTAGGTTATATGGCATGACAGCCTAGCGGTTATCATACGTCGGTAAGCACGTTCATGCGTAGCGAGCCATGGGTTTGAATCTCACGCGCGGTGATAATTTTTAAAAATATTTTTATAATTACCTACTCGAATAATCACGCTATTGAATATAGTTCCATATCATGCTCGCCTTGTTCACATAATTCGTTAAACTTTATGATTATACCCACAGAAATCTAAATAAATAAATTATAAGGTAGACAGATGCAGTTAACTTACGACTCATTCACCGCGACTAAATAGAACGTTATTTGTTTTTGGTTGTTTACTATTGTAGATTAGTGACGTGTGTTTAATCTATTAGCGGTATTGTAGTTCATTTTGAAATGCAAGGAAATTTAAATATTGAGATGACAGCAGATATTATCGCGCTGCGTAAAAGTGGACTTAATATTTGATGAAACCGGACTAAGTGTAAGTATTATGATTTAATTATTTTATCGATTTTTTTTCTAAAGTATAACTGCTGATCCTTTTAGTTATTTTTTAAAACGTTTTATATTTATCATAAAGCCCAAATAGAAGAAAAAAATAATGATGAATATAAAATATAACATTAAGTATAATAATAATATAATATGTAACATTTCTATTTTCTAAATATTTTTTTTTCAAATTGGTAATAATCGTATTTTGCTAGTAGCCTAACAGTACTCTTTTTTTGTTTTAGAGAAATACCTACTGTGAGTCGGAGGGTCAAAAGATGGCCCCGGCTAGTCAGTGAATAATGAAACAAGTGGTTTCATACCAACGAGATATTTTTCCGAATCATTCGACACATCTTTACGAACCATTCGCCGTGCAAACGAAAACAAACGAAAACCAGCTTTTTGAGCTGGTTTTCGTTTCGCCCATATCACGTTGACTGCCAGACAACAGACACAAAAGAAAATCTATTGTTGGCGGACACCGTGTGACAGCAGTGGCAGTCAATCTGATATTTGATTGAAAAACATAAACAAGAACGTTTACATTTTGCGATACAGCGATGGGAAGCACGGAATGAGAGATCTGATGAGCAGTTGAAATTGCATTGCATGGAAATATGGTAACATTTAAGAGGAACTGCTCGCGCAAGTGTTCGTAATGTAAATTTTTACCATCATATTTCGGAACGCATCTTACACCAATGCAGAATGATTTGACCGCAGTTTTGAGCTAACTATATTCCCTTCCCTCCTATCGGTTATCCCATGCAACAGAGAGAGAAGAAATGAACAACCGCACGCGCCAATCAGGCGCATCCTTCGCAACGACAACCAATCACTCCCTAGCGCTGTGATTTCGAGAGGAATTCCGCCATTTTGCTAGTATTATGTTCAACTCTTGTCACATTCACTCGCTCCGCTATAAAACTACAAAAACCGCTTAAATACCGCGCCGTGACGAAAAATAATACAGACCACTAATATACATACGCGTGTTACATAAAAATATCTAGTGGAAGTGCACCAACGTGAATCCAAAAGAGCAGTCAGCGAACGCGTGCTACCATCTTCTTAGGCAATCCTTGTGTCAACGTGTTTCATCCAGAAAACTCCCAAGTAAGTCCTACAATACATTTTCCTACACATCCTATGGTTAGCAGAACTGCGTCGCGTCATTAACTTAACCCGCATAAATGACGATCCCGCTAAGTTAATATTTCTGCAATTAATTGGTCCTTCGAGAAATCGTATGTATAAAACTCATTCCACCACATGAGATTCTGACCAGGAACAGATATATGTTTCAATATTGTTGGATTCATGCGCCAGCGCTTACTTGATAGTATTGATAATAATGGGGGTTATACAAACAAAGTATTAAGTTCTAAATTACAAATTGATTTTAGTAATATTAAAATAATATTATGTCATATCCGTAATATGGATTATTTTGAGGTTTAGTTTCAATCTTCTTGTCATAATGAAAATGAATACTTAAGCTATAACCGCAATAAGTCCTAATAAATACGAATTTTTAACATTGACGTTTGAGATAGGCAACTAAAGTTAAAACGAACGCACTGGCAGTAAACAAAAAGTAGTACTACTGAGTAATTTAATTGTATTATGACAAGGAGCTCACATTTTTTTATTTACGTGGGTAGATTTGCTAGTTGTGATTTCTTAGAGTACCCACACACATTAGTAGGTAAAGCATTATTTATTTCTTTTTTTTAGGTTTTAAAATTATAACGAATAAACATTTTGAAATCACTTATAAAACATTTTTATTTTAACCCCGTATTACAATAGCAATATAATAATGAAAATAAAATAATTATTACATTATGATTCTTGTTTATTAATCTATAAAAAACGAATAACAAAATAACCGATAAAGATTATTGTTGGAAAAGAAAAATAAAAGTTCCAACTCGAGATTGGAACCCAGACCTATGCCTTCAATAATCCAATACGTAAGACTACCAGCTATCGGTACTTGATGTAATGAGTTTAATTTTAGCAATGGTATGAATCAACCAAGGTCATACGTAATTACGTAGCCTGTGTGCAAAAGCGACGGTATGTTTTTTGTTTCATTCGACGCCAGCCAGTGTGCGAAATATGAGGTGAGCGTTCTGTCTTGATACTTCACTTTATGCACACAGACGTAGGTACGGCCTTTACCACGCGTTCACAGCAATACAGTCCTTAAGGTGACACTACATTAATGATCGCGACCGTACTTCTGCACGAATACATTACTATTTGTTCGTGTTTATGGCTCCTTAATTTGGTGGAGCTCTAAACTTTCTCAAGACAATAACTTTCGCGATGTTTGACCAATGAACGAGCTCTGTGAACCTTATACCTAAGTACCCAAGTTCGGTCTGATTTACAAAAAGTATTTTGCATTATTTATTAAGGTTACTTACTACTGGGTGCTAGGTTACTTTTAAAAATTATTAAGCTGACGCGACGGGATCTTCGGTGCTCCAACACCCGCGACATTAAGGTCACGATTGAGCAGAACCAAGGGTCGTAAAGAGTATAATCAGCCGCTGTGTATGGCATTTGTGGACTACAAGAAAGCATTCGACTCCATCGAAATATGGGCAGTTCTGGCCTCTCTGCAACGATGTCGAATTGACTGGCGCTACATCGAAGTGTTGAGATGTTTGTATGACGCTGCCACAATGACTGTCCAGATCCAGGACCAGAAAACCAGCCCCATCCAACTGCTCAGGGGGGTGAGACAGGGGATGTAATATCCCCAAAACTGTTTACAAATGCGTTGGAGGACGTCTCCAAGATGCTGGACTGGACTGAACAGGGCATGAACGTGAACAGCGAGTACATTTCACATCTCCGATTTGCCGATTACATCGTCATAATGGAAGAGACGCTGGAACAGCTAGACCAAATGCTGCACGGCCTTAATGGAGCCTCTCGGCGGGTAGGCCTCGGCATGAATTTGGACAAGACGAAAGTCATGTACAATTCGCACGTCTTGCCGAGTCCAATCCACATCGAAGGGTCGCTTCTCGAAGTTGTGAAGGATTAAGTCTACCCGGGGCAAATAATCCAGCTCGGTAGACACAACTGTAAGAAAGAAGGCGACAGAAGAATTCAGTTGGGTTGAGCAGCATTTGGAAAACTCCGTCAAGTCTTCTCGTCGCCTATCCCACTGTGTTTGAAGTCTAAGGTCTTCAACCAGTGCGTCCTCCCCGTCATGACATATGGCGCCAAAACGTGGACACTGACGGTCGGGCTGGTCCACAAATTCACGGTCGCTCAGCGCGCTATGGAGCGAGCTATGCTCGGAGTCTGTTTGAAGGATAAAATCAGGAATTAAATTATCCGGAAAAGAACCGGAGTTACCGACATAGCGTGCAGAGTAAGCAAACTGGAGTGGCAGTAGGCTGGCCATGTTTATCGAAGGACCGATGGCCGGTGGAGCAGACGAATCCTGGAGTAGAGACCGCGTATCGGCAAGCGTAGTGTAGGACGCCCCCCAGCTGATGGACGGATGACCTAAAGAAGGTTGCTGGGACGGACTGGATGTGGAAGGTGGAGGACAGGGTGTTGTGGCGGAGCCTGGGAGGGGCCTATGTCCAGCAGTGGACTGCGATAGGCTGAGTTGATTGATTGAGGTATTTTTGATAAACAATGCAAAATACTTTGTATAATATACTGTAGTAGAAGATTTTATTATTTAGTTCTCGATAATGAGAGTAGCGTTTCTGTTATAAGGTTCAAAGCGGTAAAAGCGCGTTGATGACAAGGTTGTTGTGAACACATTGTTAAAATCTGAATCAATGATGGAACATGTGCTGCGCAACATGGATGTAGAAAGAGTACATACGAGTATCTAGTAACGAATAGCTCTCATTAGCAAACGTTCTCCATTGTTCCAAAGAGTACCACGTAATAAGACTTCATCACAAGCGATCAGTAACAATGCTAAAAGTAGAACTTTGCAACACACCGATCGATCCGTCATCGTTGCTAAACGTAATGTAACTATCATCACTTACATCATACCAAACTAAAAACTTAAACTTACTTTTTTAACTGTTTGGCAATATAACATTTATATAAGTAACCTTTTTTATAGATTTCGCGATTGGTTTTTTCGCCAACCTCTACTAGTTATCTATCTCCCGAAGTGATTCATAGTTGCTCATTATATTTACAGTCGATCATTATTCTAGCGAGTCTTGATTTGGGTCTTGTAATTATAGTTAGATACTTAATGAGGTACTTAAGTTAAGTTAAGGTTGTGTGTGCGCAGGGAAAACCGAATGTGTGATTTATGTATCCTGTGACTTGAAATAAACTCGAATTAAGAGATAACATTGATCAATATTCAGGTTTATGCGGACGTAAATTGGTAAAAACTGGCACGAAAACCTTGTGTTATAAAAGCTCTAATAACCTATGTACAGTTCATTTTAAGCTATTGTACCTAAATGAATTGCCACGAGCTTAATTCACGATTCATCATCATCATCATCATCGGCCTACAGTGCAGTCCACTGCTGGACATAGGCCTCTCTAATTGCACGACATTCATCCAGCTGCTACCAGTCACCCTGCGAAGATCGTCCCTCCACCTAGCCTGAGGGCAATCCTACACGTTAACCGATTCGCAGTCTCCACTCAAGAACACGTCTACCCAAACGGTCATCGGTTCTACGGCTACCAGCCCATTTGATTGTCACTTCAGCTTGCTTATTTTTTGAGCTGTATCGATAACTTTTACAGTTCCCGGTTACATGAATATAAAAGAATCCTTTCTAATAAATAAACGTCAACAGCCGCTTCAGATGCCACGAACCATCCGCGCGTGTACGCGACTTACGTCAGATGCACGCACTCCGCCCGTCACTGATTGCATTACCAGTATTACCACTTCACAACCTTTATTGTGCTAATAATACGAGTATTACCAATTACTGTGTCCTACAGCAAATTACCGCAAAATTAGCGAAAAATATCCCGTGCAGGATGACGCAAGGTATTCTTAGCCGTGGGAGCCATTGTGTGTGGTACCCGCTCCAATGTCGGCCAAGGTACCGAGAGCCGACTGGAACTAGAAAGTACCAACACTATCTACTATTTACTTATCTTTTTTCCTCAAAGCTTTGATGCCAAGGGAAAGCTTTCCTTGAACGTGAACGCTTGAATGTTACAAACATGAGCTGTTTCAAGGTTGGTAATAACTAAACAAGCTATCACATTAATGCACGAGTTTTTATTGCCTACCTATAACATTTCCGATATTCTTTTATTCAATAATTTTTAGAAGGTACTGTCAGCCCTTTCCCGGAATACTTATATCACTAATCTTGAGTAGGTACCTAAATATTTGTGCACCATCCAAACCAAATGGTTTGATCTGAAGGTCAATTCTCGTAATTTAAAACATTCAAAATCTAGTCGCAGTCTCATCTCGGCGACAAATAAATGTCAAAAACTTGTCAAAATGTAGGGAAATTTTTGACAGATTGAGACTGAGATCAGACTGTGAACGTTCTTAAAATTACGAGAATTGCCCCTCTGGTCTTCTTTCCATAATCGCACTCGGCTTGCATTCGAATTTGAACACTGTAACCTAATGATTGGGAAACACCGATATCCTCCGGTTAAAGATTGTTAAACCTTCGAACTACCTATAGCTCATGGGTTTTCCCGCCCTCATTTCAAGATGAATGAATATGTTAAAAATAGAGTATTATGGACATATATTATTATCTTTTTAAATGCATGGCATTGATAATGTACGTTTAAAACGAGGATTTACCATATAAGGTGTATTTAAATACGAAGTTTGATAAAATCAGAAAACCGTAGGCCAAGGCAACCTCGGTCAGCCCAGTCAGCCCAGTCAGTCTTCTAGGTCATAACCATAATATGTAGGTACCTATATGACAATAACAAAAACAAACACCGACACGAAAATTCTGATAATATGGCAACGAGAGAACTGAGAGCTAAGTGTGCAACTGTGCAAGAGATCGCCAAGGAACATACCACCATCGTTCCAATGCAGAATGTCTATTTTACTGCAGAGCCATGCGTGGTTGATAGTATCTTCAACTTAATCAAAACTTTAATTTGATTCATTCATTCAGTGACAAACGTAACAAAGGTGAGCACTAAGGAAGGATTTTTGAAAATTCATCCCCTAAACTAATTAAACAGAGGTGTCGTATAGAATTTTGACATTTATGGCAATGGGAAATCCCATCCAGCACACGTCTCGTTCTTAATAACTTCGCTGGGGTAGGTGCATTGCTCTAGACTGCTCTCTCTCCATCTGCAATCCTAAGTGTTGCAGGTGGGTCGGTCGGTGGTTACGACTTAGTAGGTGGTTGGCCTGTTTAGGAGCCTATTACATACAAAAATATTATCATTACTTGTGGCTAGTTCTGACTACCGATTGAGGCAGCACAATAGTGGTGGTCAAGCGCGAATGAGTTTAGTGCATTGCTGTATTAACTATTCGCTGTTCCGCAAGTGTTGTAAGAAGGAATCGGCCTACTTTAGTAACTAAAGTGATCGAAATGATAAGAAATGACATGGTTACAACTTTAACGTTACAACAAGAATAGGTGCCGAATCTTTAACTTATATTGTATATATACACACATCAACACTGTCTAGGGATATTTTGGATTTACTCAATTTACTCAAAATTTATTAAAAATAACATACAGCATGCATATATTTTTATAAGGCCCATTTATCAGACTATACTCCAAAATAAAAGAAAACAATTTTTTTTACGTAATCAAATTTTTATTCAAATAAAGAAAAAACGTGAAATAATGGTAAAACTAACAATGAATGTGTTTCTCAAGAAAAAGTGAAAAATGAGTAAAAATTAATCTGTTTTTAACAGTTATGTGAAAAATCAGTAGTCAGTAAAACACCCCATGACGTTAATAACGGTGCTGCAACGGTTTTTCATGCTTTGGATTAAGTTATCCAAGTCTTGCTGCGGTATATTGTCCCAGGTCCGGTTAAGATGCAAAAAAAGTTGCTCTTCCGTCGCAATGTTTGCAGGGAAATTCCTCAAAGCCCTTCTTTGGAGCATGTCCCACGCGTGTTCTATGGGGTTTTAGGTCAGGCGATTGAGCGGGCCAGCCTAAGACCAATACGTCGTGCTACTGCAACCAGCTCGTCACCACTCTCGCTGTGTGCGGACGGGCGTTATCGTGCATGAGCGTGAATTCTTGGCCCATTTGTAGTCGATGGGGGTAGATTGTTGGTACTAGCACCTCGTTACGGTATTTTTCAGCCGTCATGGTGTTTCTGATCCAAACGAGGTCTGTTCTTCCACCAACACGAATTCCCGCCCAAACCATAATTGTCCCGACGTGGTATGAATTGACTTCCTGAGGATGTTGCAGACGGCTCTTACGACCAGGAACTCGCCAAATACGTACTCTACGTGTATCGGGATGGAAACCGAACCGGGACTCATCGGTAAACAGCACTAAAGACCACTGGTTATCTTCCCAGAGCAAATGTTCACGAGCCCACTCTAGTCGTCGTCCACGATTTCCTCGGCGTAGTGCTGGAGTACGAAGCGGTCTGCACGCATGAAGGTTAGCTTCATGCAGTCTTCTCCTTACAGTTTGATCACTCACAAGCAACTGGTGCTCTGACTGGAGCCTCTGAACCAACTGCATGGCCGTAACATTTGGTTGTCTTCTCGCGGCAACTTGCAAAAATCGGTCTTGTCGTTGAGTGGTTATACGCTTCCCGCCTGGGTGTCTTTCAGCCACATCACCAGTAGCACGATAACATGACCATAACCTTGATATCACAATTTGTCTTGTTCCAATCTCCTCAGCAATACTCCGTTGAGTAGCCCCAGCTTGGAGCATGCCTACTGCCCTTAACATTTCCTCTCTCGTTAAATGGCGCCGCTGCATGATGCACACAATAACATTAATTCGAAATTAACCGATAACTTGTTATAAAACTTAAATTTGACACAAAAAAATAGCCAAAAACTACTGTAGGTAAATGAAGCCTTCGGACTTCGCTACCATTATGCCGCGTAAATCTTTTGTTTTTAATTTATTTTTTCAAATTCAAATTTAGAATCGTTCAAAAAGGTTTACAAAATAAGCTTTCTTCAAAAGAATTTAAAACTGGCCAGTATTTTTTGAGTTAAAGAACTTTATACAAAATATCCCTAGACGGTGTTGATGTGTGTATTAGAGGGGACGAATGGGTACCTTAAAAATAATATTTTTTATTAAAATATTAATTGGTCCCCTACCAGGAGACCAATGGGCACCTATATAGGGGCCGAATCTACAACTTTTATGCTGGGGGACGAATTTTAGGGGACGAATGGGCTCTGACCCGAGTACACACACATCCATCGAATTGAAAACTTGTTACATTTTAATTTACAGGAACATACAGCTCTTACATACCTGTCTACGTAATAGTTACTTAGCCGTAGACCATAGTTAGAACTGGTTAAAACACACTCGTTATATTTTAGGGTCCATGTCGTAAGATAACATACAATACACACTACACGCCCATGCAGAACTGTTAAGTAAGGCGTTACTTAATAGGTAAATGGTAAGGTGTCACAACAAAAACCAAGTCTAATCTCTATCACTTTGGAACATGGCTGCCACCACATCCAGCCTATCTATGATGTATTGATATGTATTAACTACATGAAAACACCATTCACAGAGTTTTCTAAATAAATTGACGTGGTTGGTGTTGCCAGCATCATCTACTAACTACCCCATATTTCCTCATGTTTACATTTCCGTGTTATGATCAGTTAGCAGAGCAAGGACACAAAAAGTTTCATTCTATTCCTGAGTCGATAAAAACACCAATAACCAGAGTGTGAAACTGAGGGAAAACTCCACGTAAAATTGTGCAACGAACTGAATCAATGCTAAAGCATTGTGTCAGTATTAGCACAGACACTTGTGGTGGTTACAACTAGCCCCTTTTCACTCATTCCTGTAGCCGGCGCGGTAAGCGATGGTGATGTAACAATGTCTCACCATCATCATTTGCAGCCTTGTTGCACTCACTGCTCAATATATGCCCAAGTGGTATAGGCCTCCTCCCGTTTAGCCACTGCCCCAACAGTCATCGCCATGTCTTAACAAGCGTCCCAGCATTCAACAGCCGCTGGACGCAACCCGTAGCCTGACGCCTTGCACTTGCAGGCCTACGGATCTCTCTAGTTACGGACGGTTATCTAAAGAGGAGCTTATAGTCTGCGTATGTTGTAGATGTGTGTACTCACTTGTTGTCGTCGGTGTCGATGAAGCGCACCTTGGTGTCGATGCGCAAGGACGCGGCCGTCTCGCCCTCAGGCCAGCGCCACCTACTCCCTGCGCAGGACGACGCCAGCAGCAGGACACACCACAACACTCCTGCAATAGACAACGCTAGATAGATGAGTGACGTTATTACAACGACTTCAATATTCACAGTTCAACGATAAACTGAGATGGAGTGGGACGTGGGACATAGTAGTAACATAAGAAGGCTGTCTGCCCATAGCAAGTGATAAAAAACGTTGAATATTGTAGAAGGAAAATAAAAAAAAACTGCTTTTTGCATACCGAAAAGTAAATCGTAGGTAGTTTTTGTTTAAAAACCAAAGCAAAACAAAGAAAAAGGGAGCATGAGTTTTTACAATCGTATAAAAAAGAGAAACCGACGATATATAATTAGAAGCTAATGGTCCGAGGAAACGAATCCGTTTTTTTAGGATTGTTAGATATTTGTTTAATATGATATGAGTCACAATAACTTTAATATCTTGATCGCGTGATTAATTATAATAATTGAATACCGTAGTACGTACAATTATGCTATTTATAATTTCCACAATGGATATCCTGAATGAATCAGAACTCAAGGAGACTGTAATTGCTGAAGTAGCGGATGAAGATGAAGTGAAACATAGAGCAACACGTGAACCCTATCACAATGACATCTTGGAGCACATTCATGGCTAATGGCAATATAATGAGCAGTCACACAGGATGGGACATTATGTGAATGTCCATCTACTGAAAACTTCGATAAAGCAGATAGTGACATTAATTATACCTACCAAGGATGGACAGGTGACGTTATGAAAATAATTTATGGAAAATACAGTGAGGTGGACCTTGTACAGATTGTACTTGTGTAGATCAAAAGAAGAGTCAAGCTATGCAACGTATGATGAACCAAGCGTTGATTTGATGAAAGAGATAACTCGGAGGATAGGTCTCAACAAGGAAGAAACAACACAAAATGTATTTCTCATTTGGATCAGATAAGTCAGAAGATCAGTTAATTCCTCCAAAAAGATGGAACGTTTTGAATACTAACGGATAAATCAGATATTATTCATTATTAGTTTTATAAAACTAAATGTTTAGGGCCTTTACTAGCAATGCGATGCGAATTCAAGCAAACCATAGCTAAACGTTAATAACAATCACAGTCCAACAGTCGCAGGCCATAATTACATGCATAATTGAAAGGCAATGTGTTATTGTCTAGATGCTGGTTAACATAATCTTTTACCTAGTTTATTGATGAATTATAGGTAAATTCGATAGCAGACGAATGAAAACACCGCGACTGGGTACATACGTAGGTACGAAGGTATCTTACGAGGGACAGTTTACAAATATCCACTGTTACTTGCCGCTGACACTATTATTGTAATTACGTCATGTGCTAAAACACGATATTTAAGACTGATGATTTTTGGGATTTTCGAAACACCTAAAACGAAGATCGAAGAAATCGAGGGTGCGATTGGAAAGGTGCAAGAGCTACCTAGATGAGAAACAAGATTAGGATAAGTAGGACAGGAGTTTCAAGAGCTGCCACGATAGACTTAGAGCTCAATGAATGTTGCATGGAAGTAATTGGAGCGTGCTGCGTTAAATAATGTACTTACCTTTACTTCAAGTTAATAGAATTATATTTTTAAATTAGTCAAATGACACAGGCACAGTGAATAAACAACGAAGAAACGACATTGCTTTAAACATAAAATGATTTAACGAAAAGTTGTAGAAACATTGACGAGATAACTAAGCAAAATGGGTATTTCTTAAAATCAGTAGAATGGTTGACTCCTACTTATATTCGAAGACGGTACAATTTAAGATAGGCTGAACAAACCAGAAAAAAACAAAATTAAAATCGGTTCATCCGTTCGGGAGCTACGATGCCACAGACATACACACACACACACACACACACACACACAGACACGTCAAACTTATAACACCCCGTCGTTTTTGCGTCGGGGGTTAATAAAATACATTCAACACAAAACACTTGATGTCATTGTTGAAACATTAATTACGGAATCGACCACAAGTGCAAGAATGCTTCCCGACACTGTTTTACAAATTGATAAAGATTCTAAACTAAGCAACAAGACTACAACAAGACAAGATAGTTCTAGACGATAATGATGCTCAAGAAATACAAATTCCTGATGACGTACTTAAATATTTTATTTACTTAATAACTACGTATTGGAGTTCCTTGACTTGTCAATAAATTCAGATTATAGCAAAGTTTTATTGCTACAGCATTATTTTCCATGACATCTATCTAACTTTAAGATCTGAGCAAATACTTGGTTCACCAACCATAATAAGATGGTAACTATTTCAACCGCAACTTTAATATGAATGTTTGCGAAGATTGTGAAAAAGTAGTTCTGTATCCAATGCCTGTTTCGAGGTGGAACACGTATAATACACCTTCGTATATGTGCAGCGATGTAAATAAAAGGCTGCAGGATAGTCAAACGAGTCTGATATGTGTGATGTGATGGCAGGGCGTGGGCGGGCGGTTTAGAGGGTTGCGCAAACGTCAAGGACTCTTCGACCAACGAGAACCTTTTGGGCATAATGGTCTAATTCGTATATAACGCTATAAATAATAAGTATTGAGCAACATTCTATGTTGAGGAGTGAGTAAGGCACATTATTATTTTACTCAATTATTTATTTATTTTGGTTTCCTTTAATTTAGACTACTACTACTACTATTTAAACTACAAAGATTGTAGGTTAATGCTGTGTAGGTATGTATTTAGTTACTAGGTAAGCCTTTATATAAATAAGGGCGGTTTTTCCAACGCCAGATAATTTTATCAAAAGAATAATTTTGAATGTTTGACAGTTCTTCCATACAAAAACTGTCACGTCAAAAAAATTATCTGTCGATTGAAAATTCAACCCTAAATAAAATAAAATGTACGGAATTGTAAAATCAAAAACTTATTTGGAGTAGCTCATAATTTAAGTGGTTTAGTAGACTAGGGGCTGAGGCAGCAAATTATATTAGCCTTATCGACACACATAATTAATACACAGGTAACAGACCTAGAAAAGCCCTGACAATAAGTGATTATTTTGAATAATAAACCCGAAAATATAAACATATACATAGAGAAGCTAAAAATTAAATAAATACGAACCAAAGTTCATTTTGGATGAATTCATATTTCTCACTTAATTTCGTCGTTTCCGATTTGGACCATATAATTTGTATAAATTATACGTCAGTCACTGTACTAATACAACTATATGAGCGACTGCTCTGCTCGCCCTACGTTATGTAACTGAGCGTGGTGGTGGTGCCAGCGGCTGATTTCAGCTGCACTTGCGCACGAGTCGCGCCTCTAAAATGGCGCACGTTGCCGAATTGCACCGCTCGATACCAAGTTGCCTCATTTTTCTCTAGGTCCATGCTGAATCCCACTCGTTGCGCATTTCATGATTGTTTTATAAACATTATTACGAGAAAACTCTTTACTCCAAATAACCCGATCATAATATTTTACAATCTGTCGCAGTCACTCGCTGTCACTCGCAGTCGGGTTAAAACAATAGGTATGCAATCTAAGGTAAGGTATGCGTTTAGTACCACTAGGTACACTTGCTAACGTGATGGACACTCACCATGGCATGATACTGATGCTGGTCTTTCAACACTTTCAACCCCAAGTGTATCGTAGTGAAGCGCTTTCTTAGTGGCGCAGCAGATTGCTGTGACGTCGCGATTCGCGAGTCGTAAGTTGAAGGCCGTGCTCTCGCGCACCCGCAGGCACCATCTCTCGCGGTGATGCTGAGACATTACCACTCCACATGGGAAGCTTACTGCGTAATGTAAACTTTAAGCACTTAGTAATGTGACCGTGAAAAGTGTTCTTTGTTTTGTGATCTTGCATCTTTAATGCTTTCCTCGAATCACAATATAACAAATTTCTTGGTTTTCCTCTATACATCATCATATTCATAGATTCACTTTAGTGTCCTCCTTCCTCTATTGCCCTTGCATTATCATCCATCAGACCTTATCCCAATTTATTTGTGGCCAGTGCAGCAAGTCTCCTTACGCTATGATGATCTAAGCAATATTTTTATTTAAAAGAGTGTCCGTGGAGTTTCTTGTCTGTTCTTCTGCATAGGTACCTACTACTCTATGGAATGGGCAACTAGCTTTATCTTTCTTACTGACTGACTCCTTGACAATTGAAAAGTGCCTGTAAATGGTTTAATTTTAATAAATGCTTTGAATTTTGGTATTGTAAAAAGTAAGAGTGTCCGACTCGGCGGGCACCGCATGGTGCCAGAGCGTATCATCTCGCCTGGCCAGTGGGGAAGCACGGAGGTCAGCGCTAACGACGCCGACGCCCAGCATTGTGTTGCTATCGATGACCCAATTATGTAGCACATCGGACGTCCATTGTTACTTATATCACTGTTATTAGTGATCTATAATTAGCCGTGTGCTGAGATGAGTAGGTAGCGGGCGCGGCTGGCCGGCTGCGGATATCAGGGACTGCGGTGAGTGGTGCTTTGCTTACCACCCTTTAAATTCACTGTCTACGCCAGTAGACTGACTGAAGTTGTTGGGTGACAGTATTTACACCTCCATGTCATGAGTTAGAACATGTAACTTTTCTATAGTAAAATCTATAAATAAGTAAGTAAGTATTTATTGAACGTAAGAAAATTTATACATTATGGAAACTATATTATTATTCAACTAACTATTTACACACATAACATCACACCTGTAATACCCAAAGGGTTGGGCACAAGTGTACTTATAGAACACCCACATAGTCTTGGGCTAGTCTTAGTCTTGGCAAAAAGTCACACACAGGGACAGTGATCTTTTGCCTTCATCGTCATCATTTAGATAGCTCTAGCCGAAGAACATCAAATGCTACACTTTGTGATTTATTTACTCAGGTTGCTCGCTCAGCTTACAGAGCTTGCCAGATGATTGTGTAGCTTGATTGCACTTCAACATTTCTTACGATCGGAGCATACAGCGTTGTTGATCTAAATCATTCGTAATACTCATAGTTATTTCCATAATAGCCCCACGCCCTCAGGCTCACTATATACCATGTATGATACAGAGGTACAATTTGGAGAGAAGAAGGTCGCAAGAAGTCGACCTCGGTGGTATCCGTTTCAACAACGACGGAAACTGATCGATTTCACAAAAAACATATTATCTTGCTTTATTGATCGTAGATAATCATAATATATTTTGGTTTCTGCGATTTGTCGGTCACGCTACACTAATTACATGTGGTTTAGGATGTAGGTACTTACCTACCTACCTACTTGTGTACACGGAAGGGAGATAAATCAGGTAATCAATTGGGCGTAACTTAATAGCTGGTGTCTGAAAAGTGTAGCACAATAATAATCAGAAAAATTAATGAAAAGTTTTAGATAATATGTTTTTTTTATTTAGGATTTTAGAGAAAACTGTACATTTTACATTTGCCTGTCTTTACCTACAATACTTACTCGATATTTTTATTACCTAGTTAGGTATAACCTTGTAATTCTGTAACCATCGTATTGCCAATAGTTTCGAATACTTGTTGTAAATTGAACAGTTAATACCTCGTACACACCACATATATTTACTTGATAAATTATTCTGAATTCAGATTGAAATTGGTCAATTTCTAAGAAATAGAATCAGCAATTCTTTTAGGAAGATCAATTTATTTAATTAGAAATGTCAAAGCGACAAAATTCATAAAATAGTCATAATTAATGTAATTTGTAAGTATTAGGATATGAACGTCCGTTGTCCACGCGTGATGTGATGACGTATTTTCGTTGTGTCCCACTCGCTAGCTCGGCAAGTAACTGGTCGAGCTCAAACGTTGGAATTCCCAAGTGGTTGCGATACTGTATTACTTTACTGCTAGTAAAAGGTGTTGCTAAACTTAAGTCACCCAGTTGCCCACACCGACTTAGAAAGTAATAATATTGCTTTCGTACGTTAAGTGTTGCAAGATCTAATTAATTTTGTAATAGTTAACTAGTACAATTATAAAGATTTTTAATGTGTAAAATTATCTAAAAGTTACTAAAAAGAGCATGCATCGGCCGGGAATCGAACCCGGGCCGCCCGCGTGGCAGGCGAGCATTCTACCACTGAACCACCGATGCTTCAGATGAGAGCGTTAAAATAACGGTTTCAAATCGTAGCAACAGTGAGATATTATGACGTCACAGTGTACACTCGACAAGTGAGAGTGATAACGAGTTCGTGTTCTGTTTGACCAAGAGCGGTTTTTTAGTTTAATATCTTTAACTTTTGTTTTCGTTTGACTTGTTTCATGTTTATTATTTTCCGAAGCTAAAATGTACAAAATACATTACGCTTACCTACTTATTTCAAAATGCAAGTTTAATTACAGAAATAATAATACACATATACCTTTTGCATAATTGTGTCTATCTAGGTTACGGGCACATAGCTCCGAAGACCCAGACCGGCAAGGTGGTAACCATATTCTACGCCATCCTGGGCATCCCCCTCATGCTGCTGTGTCTGTCCAACATCGGTGACGTCATGGCTTCCTCCTTCAGGTGCGTCACATACTTTATAATACCCTGTAAGTATTGTGTAGGTACACAAGAGCAAATTTGTAGTTCTTGTAGTAGCAGAACGACGCGTATTGCTCGTATTATAATAGTAGGCGCGAGCCTATATGCTCTTCATGCGCAATAGCGGCAGTGTATGCTTATTGTTTCGTACCTTAATATTTATCTGTAATTATTGTTTCAGTGTCTGTATTGTAGAAAAATATTTCAATAAAAGCAGTCAGTTGAATATTTTTGTTCTTTGATTTTCTTTTAGCAGTGTTGCTTGTACTTTAAAGTAGGCACTTTTAACTCGACTATTTTGTTTGAAGATAAATTGTCTTTCTTTGTAAGTAGGAAAATGTTATCTGTTGATTTGCTATTCCATGATTTTCCTAACTATTTACAGTGTTTGAAACTTGCAGGTTTCTCTACTGGCGGGTGTGCTGCTACGTGTGCACTCGACCGCCCAAACGTCGCCACCGACACCATCCGTCTACGAGGTATGTATGTACGTACAGTCAGGGAAACGGATTGTTTAGCAAATATCATTGTCCGTTTATTCAAATCACTACTGTTATTCTTTATTAGCTGTATGGAGTGGCTACAAGTGTAGTTGTATGGAGTGGCTACAAGTGTAGTTGTATGCAGGGGGTACTTGTACAAGTGCTATACTCGTAACGTAACACGCCTTTATCCACATAGGTGGTGTGTCACCTGCTATACAGTACTTACTATACATTTCGGTGAATGTACAAAGCAAGCAGCTAGTTACATCTTTATCTTATGAAATATACAAGGTCAAATTCAATTAGTTAGCAAAACTCCGCAGACTTGATGAATGCGATATCTACTAAACATGATAAAACAAAAAAAAATCTTCAATGGTTGTTGTAGGTAGAGAAGATACTTAGGTACCTACTTGATGTATTCGATAAGAACATTTTGTTTTTCGTTTTGTCCTGTTTACCCATCATATACGCAGAGTTTCGCTAGTTAATTTAATTAAAATTACCTGAACGCTGAGCCTATACAAGTTATAGAGTCTGTTCGTGTGTGCAGACGGTCGGTGCGCGGCGGCAGCGCGCGCGGGTCGATGCGGCGCCGCGTGCGGCCCATCGAACGGGCACATTCCGACACAGACTGCAGGTAGCCAGCACTACACATAATACCTGCTTACAATACCAACCATGGCAGAAAAAACACAACCCCTTTTAAACGTTATCATGCTGTTTGGAAAAGATAAAGGTTTTAGCCATAGTGTTAGAATGATCAAGTCACCATTCGCTTTTTAGCAAGTAGTAGATAAAAAGCAACATATACGACTTTTTATAATGTGTACTTCAAGAAAAATCCTATAAATGAATCATTACAGTCTGTTTAACCATACATTTTTAACGTTTAAACGTCTCTTTTTAATCAACGTATAATTATGAGGGTAACACCTTGGTCTGCCCAGCAAATGTACCACGCTTGTGTTTATGTACGAGCCTTGTCTCTGACTCGATGCAATAATCTATTAATATTATTTGATATTCCATCAATATCACACATACATAACATTGTTCCCGTGGGGGAAGCAGACACTATAGAGCGATTGGTATCATCAGTACTCGTAAATATAAATCTTATACTCACTGACAGCCACCGCAAAGCCTAAGCCGCTTGGTCTAGAAGCATGACATTTTGCACAAGAGTTGCGGAAGTGACCACAAAGGAAGTATTTTTGAAAGTTCATCCCCTAATGTAGTTAAATAGGGGATTAAAGTTTGTTAGGAAGCTCGTCATTTTTGCCGACGTAAAATCCCATCGGACACACAGGTTGTCGGTCAATAGGCAGCCTCTAAATGGTCATGTTGGTACCAGATATCGCGACAGTGGGTACAGCAGCGGTCGCGTGCGCCGGCCGCGGCAGGCACTGCCGCCGCCAGTCGCGCACGCCACCTCACTGCCGCGCACCAGGTCACAGCCACCGCTGCACTTGAGACCACAGGGTAAGCACATGTAGCAATTCATCCATAGTATTCACCAGCGTGACCATGCTGTGTCGGTCTTCAGAATATTGCACAATTTCAAATTAGCTGTCTTTATCATTTTGTCTGCTTTGGTTGCAGCCGTAAGAGACTATGATATCGAAGAACCGTCACCAGTTCGTTTTGAGAAATACGGAAGAGAAGCTCGGGAAACTTACGACGAAGATGCAGAAGGTAACTGTCGAATAACTTATCTTGACAAAGATGCAGATGGTAACTGTCGAATAACTTATCTTGACAAAGATGCAGATGGTAACTGTCGAAAAACTTATCTTGACAAAGATGCAGACGGTAACTGTCGAATAACTTATCTTGACAAAGATGCAGATGGTAACTGTCGAATAACTTATCTTGACAAAGATGCAGATGGTAACTGTCGAATAACTTATCTTGACAAAGCGTAGTGTTTTCACTCGGTTCAATAAACTGAAATTCTTTGCAGAGGAGTTTCCCAAAATTTCGTTACCACTACAAGATCTGGAGGCAGCGTTACAAGACTTGGAGAGCCACCATATAAAGATATCATCCAAATCTGAGCTACGTAGCAAATCTCTGCCTCGACCAGCTAAACCGAAGTCTGAATATGGTCCGAGACGGGACTTCGACGATCAGAGACACTTCGACGATGACCCGAAGGACATGATCGAGATGCATGACCTGCATGACGTGGATTATGAGAACTACAAGGAGAGGCAGGCGCTGGAGAGGGAACGACGGAGAGAGCGAGAAGATCTGTACGCTCATCGAGACCGCGGGTATGATCCAGAGGATGAAGACTTCGAGTTTGATTATCCGAAGGGTAGAAGGTCTAGGCGAGATTTGAGGTATTTTATTTTTGCCTTGTTGCATTTTCACTTAAATTATACCTATACCAAAAAGAAGATTCTGATATTAAAGGTAAGTAGGTAATAAGCGACTAATGAAAGTCTTTATCAGGTCAGACCGCGGCAGGTCGGAGTACGTGGAGCGTGAGGAGCCATGGGACCGCTTCAATCGGCGCCAACGCCGAGCACGCTCAGCCATCTACGATAACGAGCAGCGTTGGGACGACGAGCGGCTGCAACCGCCCGAGCCAGCGCGCCGTGCGCTCCGCAGACTGCACACTGTGGACGACAGCAGATATCGCACGCATGTTAGTCATATAGACTACGTTATTAACTGGCCTAATGTATATATCATTCAGTCTAGTCTTTTATTTCCTTTATCAAGTGAGGACACATGATACCTTTTGAAGCTACGGCACGGACCAGACTATTGCATAGAAAAATGTGCATATTTAATCAATTGATAACAAAAAGATCAAAATAGCATGTTACATTAGACCAATGTGGAGTTGTCATCAATCTAAAACATTTTTAATGACATTAACATTAAATTAGTATGTACATGTAAGTACACATTTAATTCGGTCTGACATGTAATGAAGATGGCTGAATATCATTCAGAGAGATTGACATTTTGACGAAATATAAAGTTCTGTGTCGTTAAAACAGATTCTCTCGTGCAATGAGCAGACAAAATGCCCGTATGGTGATGAGCATAATTATTATGGATGTGACTGTCCTGTGCATAGAAGGATCAAAATAGTTTGGCAATGTTTATATTTGTCCTTGTAGACGCCGTCAGTGGAGAGAGATGACTGGAGTGACGAGGTGGTGGCGGAGCCGCGCCGCGGCAAGCCGCCTGCAGGTAACTATTACGAGACTTGACTTAATAACTGATAATCAAGTAGTTAATTATTATTTTTTCCGGCAATTTTAATGTGACATTTTGCTTTTAATTACAGCATGGGGCTCCCGGGCGTCGGAAATATACCACCCGCCTTCCGATGTGGTTAATAAAGAAGAGGTGAGTACGTACCTATAGAACTTCAACTGTAATTGCCCCATTTCGTCTTCATTTGCGGCAGCTTCATTACTGTTCTCTTGCTCAATATTAAATACATCCTCAATAGTATTATTGAACTAGCACTTTACCCGCGACTTCGTTCACATGGTATTCGTATTTTCCCGTAAAATTTTAAGCCGACTTTCCACTCCTTTAAAAAGTAGGTTTCTTAAAATAAAATTAATGATTACTATCTTTATTGTTTATTTATTTAAGTATTCAGGCTAGGTTTCAAGTTTATAGATTGTCATACAAACCAAAACCCCCCTTCATACTCCTTTCAACAAAAAATCCTTTCTTAGTGCTCCATTCATTAAAAAAGAATGTCGTATCCAAAAAAGTCACGTTCTTAATCCCAGTAGATTCGGCTATGCGCTGATCAATATGTTAGTGGGCCAGTTAGTCAGTTTCCCGTCGACTTAGACAAACACTGGAGAAGCCTTCCGAACACCCCCCTCTGTAAAAGTACAAGAACAAATGTTCTAGTGCGTTCATAAAACTACTTTCAAATCGATTCTATGTAATGTACTTCGTAAATCGTCATGCACTTGATATGCGATTATGTCTTCTAGTAAAAATGCTAGCGAGACTACCGAAGAGTTGAGGTCATGTGTGAAACCAAAACTGACGTATCGATAATTTCTTAGTACGAATTCTAAACATTACTAGCTTCTGCCCGCGGCTTCGCCCGCGTGTATGTCGGAAATTATCCCACGGGAACGTGCTACCAGAATAAACAGTATGTCCTTCCCTAGGGTGCCATCTATCTCTTTGCCAAATCAGAAGTTTATTTATTTATTTAAAACTCTTAAACTATCAAAGTCTAAGTCTTAAGTTCAGTGGTTTAGGTGTGAAAATGTAACTTACAGTTTCAAGTTCAAATGTAACATACAGTTTCAAGTTCAAATCCTCCCCTTAAAAACCGAATTACCTCTTTTGCCCCGTCCGGGGTAAATTTTCGACAACTTTACATACTTATTATTAATTATTTTCTGTCAAAAGTATTAATACTGAATTTTGAGTTAATCGGACCGTGCATTCAAATTCTTCCACACAAACTTCAACACCCCTATATCCCCCTTTGCGGGGTAGTTTTGAAAAACTTATAATGATAAACTTTATTACTTACATAAGCGAGTATTCTTGAAAAGTTTCAAGTTTATTAACCGAATGAAGAAGATTTTTCATATAAACTGCCATGTATCCGCTTTTCACTCCCACAGGGGAGGAATTTAAAAAAATCATTTGGGATGAATTCATAACTTGTCTCAAAGATTATTTATACTAATTTTTGAGTTAATCAAGCCATGCAGTAAAATCCTCCGCAGTAAAATTGACTTTTCAGACCCTCAGGGGTAATTTTCGAAAAACCCTGATACACATTATTCTTTCATTTAGATCTTAGGTATAAATACTGAGTTTCGAGTTAATCGGACCGCGCGTTAAAATTCTTCCATACAAACTTTGAAACCCCCCAACCCCTTTTTAGGGGGTAGTTTAGAAAAACATAAAATGGCAAACTTCATAAATTACTTAGATTAGTATTGGTGCCAAGTTTCAAGTTTATTAACTTAAGGAATAAGATTTTCCATATATACAAAATCCCCCCATTTCACCCTCTTAGGGGTGGAATAAAAATCCTCTCTTATTGGATACCTACTCTTCACGAAAAACACACCCTCCAAATTTAATGTCTCTAGGACCAGCGGTTTAGGCTGTGCGTAGATGTATCAGTCAGTCAGTCAGGACTTTGAATTTTATAAATGTGTATATAGATAGATAATCACAATAATCCTTACCTATTCGGTCCTAATATTTGTTTTTGGTGCAGATAAAGCCGGTACCGATCTGGCTGTGCGTGTTCCTGGTGGCCTCCTACATCGTGGCGGGCACCTTCCTGTTCAAGAGCTGGGAGAACTGGGAGTACCTGGATGCTGCTTACTTCTGCTTCATCACGCTCACCACCATTGGCTTCGGGGACTTTGTACCTGCGCAGGTGAGAGTCAACTTAGAAGAGACGTGGTTGAAAAAAGAAACTGTCTCCTGTTGCAATACTACTCAATGCTTGCTTCACTTTTCAACAGTGCCATAAGATCTTGACATGTTAGTCTCAGTGTATAGTTTGCAAAAGAGGCTCGTATTCAGTGGAGAAAATGTACCATATGCAACTACTGTTGTAATGTACCATCAACAATCAGACAGGCTCAGCCGATCTAATCTGTAAAAATCTTCCCGTGAACCCTTAGCTGAAGTGAGCTTGAGGTGAGCTGTCATTCTACCTAATGCTTTGAATTGACATTATTTACTTCAAGCTCACTTCATCTGAGTTTTCACGGTGAGCTTTTTTCAGAATACTGGCAGAATTCTTAGTAAATATCGCTCAATATTCAATGTAAAAAACTTGTTCTTCGCCAGGGTCAGAATTCGGACGACCGAGTCGCCGCCGTGCACTCCATCGCCTTGTGCTCCCTGTACCTGCTGTTCGGCATCGCGCTGCTCGCCATGTCCTTCAACCTGGTGCAGGAGGAGGTGCGCGCCAACGTGGCCGCGCTTGCCACCAAGCTCGGCATCATCAAGCCCAGGGACACGCACCACGACTCTGACACGGACTACTAATACCGTCATCGTCCTCCTGCCCTAACAATAATAATACCCTAGCCTATTACTGCCCCACACAGGGCAAAGGCCTCTTCTCATACAGCGCTGGCACGAGCATTGTTAATCACGCTTGCTCAAGACGTGTTGGCGATTTTAGACTTATATAAACTATCCCCTTTATTAATAAACGTTGCTTAAAGTTAAGTAGTGATGAGCGACTGTATAACCATACATTTTTGACGTTTAAACGTCATTTAACTTTAGTCATCGTTTTTAATTATACCCTTTTATGCCCGGGTTTCCTCAGGATATTTTTCATGCCCCGATGTCAGTATGCCCAATATAAACTCAACCCTTAGAGCAATTTATTTGTCGGAGTAGCATGCCATGTTCATCTGTATGACCTCCTCTCAGTAGCCACGGTTTTTGTAGCCATATTATCTTCACAGTCCCTTTATCGTTTCGTTAGTCTTTCCCACATGTTCGACATTACTCCACATCAATGCCTGTGCCAGTAGCAAGTAATTGGCAGCCGTTTTTTGACAACTTATACTGATAAAGATAACCAGGGTCTCCGGAATGTGGTAGTATTACAAACACCTTTATAGGTGTTTGTAATACTACCTACTCGTAGGTACTGGGAAGTAGAAATGCTGTGTAGCATCATTGCTACACAGCATTTCTATATAATAAGGTGAGCTGATATGATAAGGTGGTGATAGAAAGCTGGGTTGATGTGAATTGCCTAGACAGTGTGTGGTCGAAAGAGCAGCTGATGCAAAAGACGTAGAGAAAGTCCTCTGTCATGAATATCTGCATTTTGGAAATTTTATTCGAATATCAACTGTAAATATAGCCTGTAGGTTCGATAGACTGTAACTTTTATGTCTAAGTTGAACTACACTTACTTTTAATTTAATTGTTAGTAAGTAGATGAAAATATGTATATTGAATAGTTTTCTAGTCTTACGCAAGTGCATGTTATTAAGTGCATCTGCGACAGGTCGACATTGACTGTAGCGGTGAGCAGGTACCTACTTCCTCTGTTTACAATTGTACCTATTGACTGTAGTGGTGAGCAGGTACCTACTTCCTCTGTTTACAATTGTACCTATTGACTGTAGCGGTGAGCAGGTACCTACTTCCTCTGTTTACAATTGTACCTATTGACTGTAGTGGTGAGCAGGTACCTACTTCCTCTGTTTACAATTGTAAAAATAGGTACCTATTTTTATGTATTTACTGGTTTTTAAAGTGGTTGTGTATTACAAAATTATTCAAAAATATCAGTACTGTTTGAGTTTTATTTTAATGAATTCCAGGACATACTGTCATGGTATGAGATAGATAAAGATTCCTTACTTATTTCATTTCCATCCATCCTTGTTCAATTATTCATCCACTTCTACACTTTATTAATTTAAGCAAGGATGGTTTAAAATAATAAAGTGTAGAGTTGAAGCTGCTGCATAAGAGTTAACAATATAACATAACATTACGCTTGTATTTTTCGTAGGGTTTAGGCTGAGGTGTAGTGTACTTAACGAAGAGTAGTTGTTCTATTCTACCTATAGTATACCCATATTTCGCCAGATATATTTAAGTCCCGGTACCTGTAATTGGGGGCGAGAGTTGCCATCAGCCAGGCACAAATGTAGACTCCGGGATGCTGATAAGAAATTCCTTAGGCAAAAGCCCGACCACACGTAGCCCGAACTGGGAATCGAACCTATGCAAGATGTCACTAGAGCTAGACCAACGAGGCGGACTTTTCTGTACTTACTTACATAAAATTATTACTTATAACCCGTGAATATACTAGTGTGCTATATACTAAAAAAAACAAACTTGTTTACAAAAAAAATGCAAACTACTTTTGTTGCTTTTGGACGTATCGACGAAAGTTCATGAAAAACCTTAAAAAATTGGCAGATATACACGACTGACAAGCTTCACGGTTTTTGTATTGACATCCGGCAAAATATCTGCCATGAAATAGAAAATGACTGAATAAGGAGAGGCACCGCCACTGAAAAACTGAACGAAAGATGTGAGACACTAGTGTGTGTGTGACCCATAGTACATTTATATGGTGTGACCAAACAACATCAATGTGAGTCAAGTAGGTACCCACCACACGGCGCGCAATGTTGCGACACTTCCAACTCCGGTGCGCGGCGTTGCCGTTCCTCGACCGGATAGCGGCCGTCCGGCGCGCGGCTGCCGCTCCGCTCCGCCGGCGCCGCCGACAGTATTGTGTAAACTCGCTAGGGGAATATACGCATTTTTGCACAACTCTAGCACAAAATATTCATCCATTATAATAATCCCGTGACCTTTTCGTACTTAAAATGTATATCGTGTAGTTTGATGTGATGTTCGTGTGAAATTTCAAGGGAAACCGCCATTTTGAAACCGGATAGGAGCAGTTTGAAGACATCGATAATGTCGGACTCGGATACAAGGTGGGTGACTGTCTGTCGACTGTCTGACGTTTGCTCTTATTACTACGTGTGCAAGTAACGCTGTTGTTATGCATTTGAAGCAATTCTACACAAACAAAGTACAAAATAGAGGATTATTTAGTACTATGTGACACTGACGTTGCCGTAGTGAACTTTGCCTGCACTTAGGACCGCTGGCATTCTATTTTGGTCTTTATGCCGGGGGAGTAAGGTCGCTCGGTGTGCATTTGGCGCGAAACTCGGTTCAATATTCGACAAACTGGTTCAAGGTCACCGGTGTTTACCAATGGTTGTGTTCTTGTTCTCCATAAACTTTTGTCAAACTAATCGGGGTTTTTAGTCAAAACTGTGATACAGTTTTAAGAGAGTTTATTATTTATTTTATCTAACCAAAACAAAGGGTAGGTAGGTACAGTAATAAACTTACGTTAGTCAGAGGTAGTCGTTTGGGCGGTCGGCCACAGATTTAGCGAATTTTTACTTTCTCGTGTTAATGAGGCGTAGGCAATAGGTACTTCCAGTGTTAATAAGTCGTAGGCAATAGGTACTTTCACAGTGTTTGATCAATATTTTTGCAAAAGAGTAGATAGGTACCTGCATGGCGCACCTGAACCACAGTATACCTAACATCCGCTTTCTTGAGGGGCATTAGACAATTAGAACACTAAGTAGGTAGATACCTACCAACTATAGCTTTTCACATTAATAGATGTCTACGTCTCGTTACTTGTTCACGAAACTTAAATGTGGTCCAAGATAAAAGGGGGGCATATATGTAGGCTATGCTCTGGGAAGGGCAACCAACTGTTTAATATATATAGGCTATGCTCTGGGAAGGGCAACCAACTGTTTAATATATATAGGCTATGCTCTGGGAAGGGCAACCAACTGTTTAATTACAGCGCTTTTTCCGAGTTAAGTGTTTGTCAAGTTTTTTTATTGGCATGCACAATAGAATGACAAGACACGGAATGTTTAGGCGCCACCACACGGCGCCCTACTTTTATGATGACCTTACTCAATAGTCCATGGGTGTATTAAAGCTATAGGTACTTTCATTTGTAGAGTTTCTATTTACTAATGGGGCAACGGATAAACAAGTTGTTGCACACAATAGTAAGTAGTCAGAACATAAACATAAGTCCGTAATCCCCGAAAGGCTAGGCATGGGCTAGGCAGAGGATTACCTACCTACCTTAAGTGACCAGTTGGTAGTCACTCGCGTTAGTGACCAGTTGGTAGTCACCCGCGTTAGTGACCAGTTGGTAGTCACTCGTGTTAGTGACCAGTTGGTAGTCACTCGCGTTAGTGACCAGTTGGTAGTCACTCGCGTTAGTGACCAGTTGGTAGTCACTCGCGTTAGTGACCAGTTGGTAGTCACTCGCGTCAGTGACCAGTTGGTAGTCACTCGCGTTAGTGACCAGTTGGTAGTCACTCGCGGTAACAAAACACCCATTTTTGGCATTGAGTGCTGATGGTCATCGGCCTTAATGATAAATGTACAATGGCTGCCTATGGCTTGGCTAACTATCTCTCCCAATTAACGGCTCATTCAACACCGTCCTCGGTCCTTAACCAAATTAACAAAAGCATGACCGAGGACTGGGTGTTGGATAAGCCGTTATTTGGGAGAGATAGTTAGTCAAGCCATAGCCAGCTATTGTGCATTTATCATTAAGTCTGATGACCATCAGCACTCACTGCCAAAAATGGGTGTTCTTCTTTAATGCCATCCATGAATGCGGCAGTCGCACTTGCGACGTCTAGACCAAGGAGGAATCCAATTTAACATTTGGTCCTTATGTTGTGCAGCATGTCCGTCCAGCACTTCTCGAAGAAGATGATCGCGACGCGCGAGCTGATCCGGCTGGTGCGTCAGAAGCAGTGCCTGTGGGACCGCTGCCATCCGTCCTACCGCGACAAGGTCGGCAAGGACAAGTCCTGGCACGAGATCTACCTCGAGTTCGAGCCCTCCTACGACACCCTCGACGACCACAAGAAGAATCTTATAGGTGATATATCATAATATCTGTGTGTTCTTATGTTCGTCGAGTCGTTGAAATCTTTAAGTTTGAGTTGAGTTCAGAGCTACACACATTTGATGTGTAAAAGTAACCTTAACCTAATGTAAAACCAACTTACGTAACATTTAATTTGTCATTCAATGAGTCATCGTTAGCGTCACTTCGAGCACTGCGAGCTTACCGCAGCTACTAATTCATCATTAATTACAAAAACACCATTACTAATTTGTACTTGATGTGCATTGCTCAGACAGTAATTCGTGTTGCGAAGACAAAGAGGAAAGCATACATTAGGTTTATTTAATTTATTTGGTTTATTTTTAATAATTCGCAGGAAATATAATCACAAGAAAATGGTACAATGTCAGAGACTCATACGTGAAGTCACGAAAACCTGGGGTACGAAGACCGTACGTGTATGCAGAGGAACTGTCGTTCTTGGATCCCATCTACCTGGGGGGAAGCGACAGGAAGAGCGTCATCGACAAGAGCTTCATCGAAGAGCGGATGGACAACGACGACGAAGGCGACAACGACAACTCGCACAATTGGCTACAAGAAGTGTTCGTTGACATCGACGAGGGCACAGACACGCAGGCGGCCGGCTGTCCAGCCAAACGACCCAAACTCGAGTACGGTAGCAGTAAAGACGAAAGCGAAGAAAACATCATCACAGTGCTGGCCAACCTCATACAGAAGGAAGAAGACGAGGACAGATCGTTCTTCAAGTCCATCACACCGTCCGTCAAGAAGCTCTCCGAATCCTCCAAGTTTGAGTTCAGGATACAAGTCATGAAGCTCATCAACAGCTTGAAGATCAGAGATCGCCAAGTAATTAAACTTAAAAGAGAAAGGACTTCTAATGTGGACTCTGATAGCGAGTGATTGATTGTTATGCCTAGTTGTACCTATTAAATAAGTTTAAGGAACAGTTCCCTACTTATTTCGATCCTCTTTAGTACCTACTGTAATATTAGGAAGTAGATATAATTTAAAAGAGACTAATTAAGTGACTAGAGGATAAGAGATAAATGCAAGTGAATGTTGAAGGACATGATTAATTTGGTGATTACAACAAATATGACTACAGTATTATCGAAAGTGAATATTATTCTACACTAGCTTCAGCCCGCGACTTCGTTCGCGTGGAAGTCGTAAGTCCTACGACTTCCACACGAACCAAGTCGCGGCCAGAAGCTAGTGTGTATATGTAAAGATCATCTATAATTGGTAAACAATGAATAAGATGATAACCGCTCATATCTTAATTCACCTGTATCTTATAAAGGATTATAAAAATACTGTTCATATCTTTCAAGCAATTTTACACCTTATTCTTGAGCTATTGCAATTGGATTATCATTTTCATTGTTGTTCTTAATAACATTAGCGATAAAAAATATTTGCATGATTTTAATCTATGCACATTAAGTCGATGATGGTGTCTCTCTGCGTGGCCGCATAGTTCTTCTAAACAACGCAACAGATTTTATGCGGTTTCCTCCATTATTTAGAGATTTTATTCCAAAATGCTTATGTGTAACATTCAAAATAAAGACATCTCGATGTTTTGTCAAGGCATAAAAACCGTGCAAAGCAGGGGCGGGCCGCTTGTCTAAAATAATGTTGATTACTCCAAGCCTAGATGGTGGCAATACTCTCATTACACAAGCGGCAGCGCGGCGTCGCGTACCGCTGACACGTTCCGACCTAAGGACCCGGGGCCGCAGGACCAGTGATCATGACGACTGAGGAGAAAGGAGAAGCGCAGGGGCCCTCCAAGGCCGTGGACCTGGACACTATCCTGGTGGAGGAGGTGGGCCAGTTCGGCAAGTACCAGATCATCACTTTGCTACTCGCCGCTTTTCCTGTCATATTCTCTGCGTTTGCTTCCGGAGAATATATTTTCACAACCGCTAGAATAAATACAAGGTAAGAACTAAGAATCATAAACATTTTAATTTATTTCACGTTTTGATGTCTTATTGGCAGACAGGAGGTATAGCTATCAGTTTCTGAAGATGTGGATGCCGAATGAATAAATCACCGTAGCGAAGACATCTATAATTCCCGAAGAATTGGTCTTAGAGACATAACTTCGGTATCAATATATTTTAACTTAAATTATATGTACAGTCCGTCAGTCAGATCTGGTACGACCTGGAGTTTTCTGAGGTATGGGCTCAGTAAAGCCGATACGCTAAAGTGTATCTATCTAAATGATTAGAAAAACGATTTTCTTTTTCTATAAACTAACTTGACATTTGGTCGTCACTAAACCTATTTTTAGTTTTTAATGTCGTTTCTAAAAGTACTAAATACCACAGTGGTCATATAATGTAGCACCTAGATACATAGGTATAACGTAATAAGTTTGACGCGCGATGGGAGCTGTCCCGGCGCTTCCGGCTTCCGGCGCGGTCGACCTCCGGTCGCCGTTTTCGGAGACTCCGTTGTAGCTGCTAGCTAGCTGTGTGGTGCTGGATGTATATATTTTTCCCCTTTCCGACATGATGTAGAAGTAGGGAAATGTTGTACTTGGTCTTTGACATACCTATCACGCGGGTTCCATTTTTCAGATTACAAAGTCAGAATAACGTAAGGTCAAACTACAACTGTAATGACTAGCCAGTCGATGGGGCTATAGCACGGGAAATTTAAGCAATATGTCAATCTGCTCAACAATCAAGTTCACCCTGACTGTACTTAACCAAAAACATTATTAATAGGCTCGTTGCCATCTCCAGCTCTAATAGGGTAGGCTATATAAGTCTGAAATCGACAAACCATCTTGAGCAAACGTGGTGATTAATGCTCGTACTGACATTAATTGGCTGATATTATGTAATCTCCAGGTGCCTGGTTCCAGAATGCGACGGCCCCAACCCGGAGTTCGATCCATCCTGGGTGCTGAACGCCATCCCGGCCAGCGGCAGCTCCTTCGAAGCTTGTGAGCGCTTCGTCAACATCAGTACTCCGGCGGCGATGGCCGAGGGCACCTGTCCCGTCACGCTGTTCGACTCCTCCAGGACACAGACCTGCGACGACTATGTATACGAGAATCAACTCAGCGTGGTTTATGACGTAAGTGTGTAATTTCCATAGAAATTACAAAGCAGCTACAGCGACAACTTCTTGCTTATATCTATGATCATGTCACATGATGAGGGAATGCTTTCCTCTTCTCTAGTATCGGGTTAAGGCGGCACGGCGCGGCGTCACGCAATGCCATGGCATGGCAAAAAATTTTCGTAAGCGGAAATAGTTTTGAATCTTATTTTCATACCTTTAGCACTCATATTGTGTTGATAAAATTATTTAAGTCACAAGAGGGCCTGAACATACCGCACGATTCACTTTTGACAGAGGTGGATACCGCGGTAGTTATAGCCGGTAAGAGTTGCGGTGAAAGTCCACGAGGATTTCCACCGCAAAACCAAAAAAAAAAAGGATGCTGCGTGAGCTGTATTTTACGGCGGAAGGCTTCGGTATGCCTAAGCAGGCTTTATGAATGTTAATGCTTTTCCGTGGCATGCCGCGGCACTTTAAAATAATAGCCAATGCACGCCGAGGAAAAAAAAATTGCCAGTGAAGATCAATTTAAAGAAAACCTCTCCACATTGAACAGTTTAAAAAATAAATATTTTTTAACGAATGTACATAAATCAAAGATCCACACAATAATGATGTGAGTCTGCCAACCCATTACATCTATCTAGGCAGGCTCAGACGTACGTAAGTAGCTTCCTTCCTAAACGTTCTTATTGATTTGCTTCGTACCTAAGTAGAATATTCAGAGATTATTATGATAAATAACCAAAACACACTTGGTACACGCAATTATGTAGATGTAATCATGCCTACATAGATAATACAGATATTGCCTTCCTGTGCACGAGGTAGGTATACTCTGTTGTGTAATCTCGGTAACCTTTGTTTAATCATTAATAATTGAATTGCATTGATATAAGCGTTGTATATTTGTTGATGATAATAGATATCTAACGGGAAGCAATATGTGAGCCATCAATCGGTCAATTAAAGATGTACATATAAAGTCCAGGGTATTGTATTGTAGGTACATCTTTACTTGACTTGACTTACACTAAAGACCCGTATTACAGAATCTCGCTCAAGACTCAAACGATACTTAAAACTAGTTTAAAGCCATTTGATTGGTCGAAACTTGTTCTGAGTAACGCTTGAATCGTGACTGAGGTTCTGTAATACGGGCCTTAAAGTAGGATTGCCTGATGAAAGGGTTCAAGTGATTTTCTTTACCCTACTTATTAAAATCAAGATTGAAATAAAAAATGACCAACGCCAAAATAAAAGAAAAACGAACGAACTGATGGACGAATTTATAAGAATTCGACCTCTATCTACAATAATGTATTTAATTACAATTTATGTAGAACGTACTACCTACCTCGTATAGTCTATACAGGGTGACGGAAACTATACAGGATGACGGAAACTCGACGTATTCCTTGTAAGGCGATACTAGAGGTCATTAGCAACAAATGTAGTCTAGTTAACTAGGGGTCAAAACTGGATGGTTACCGAGCTGTGTACGTTCTTCGATTTTTTGGAAATTATCTGACTTGTTACCAAAAACAATTAATTATAAGAAAAAAACTACTCCACTCCAAACATTCAATGAGTGATCATTTAAAAAAAAAATGCTTGCAAAACTTACATAATCTCAGAAAAAAAGGTCTTTAATAGCAAAACTTTTATTTTTTTTACCATCCAGTTTTGACCCCTAGTTCATTGGACTTAATTTGTTGCTAATGACCTCTAGTATAACCCCTTTCAAGGAATACGTCTAGTTTCCCTGTCACCCTGTATATACAAATATAGGTATGCTATGCACCTACCTTCGCTACCTTGTACCTAACCATTCGTATTTGAAAAATTTATAGCATCAATCAAGTTGTAAAAAGCTTTGTTTGGGAATGCCATGTGCGTAATTTATTATTTAAATGAGCTAATTACCTGCTGATAGGGACCTGATAGCGACGAGGAATTGAGCGAGTTATCGTAATCCGTCCGTCAAAGCATTTAATCGTTAAAATAATCACTCATTAGGTATTTATTATTTCAAAGTTGCTATCGATGTTTCTCTCGTAGGATAGGTATACCTAATGAATCTTATGCCCTTGGCTTACGCACCCTGTACAACCCATTCTGATATTGTGCGAGTAGCTTGCATCCCATTGTGACGTTCTCTAATCAGAAGCTGTTTTGACATACTGGCATGCAAGTTACTTGTATAGATACTTTTGTGAAAGTTACATGTGTATTACGGTCTTAACCCTAGCCGAGCCGTAACAAGTTATATAACTTTGCTCAGTGATTTTTCTTTTCAGCACGGTATGCGGCATAAGCTTTTCTTATAACTCGTTCCGACATTACAGAAAAGGAATAGCTCGTTGTAGTTTTGCGAGGCCTGGCTTGAGGGATGCGTAATATTATGTAAAAATTATTATCTATACCTAATTACAAGTTAGCGGCATGCTATGCTAGGCAGAATAAAAAACGTGGTGGTGCCTGTATCCTAATAAGAGTTGGGCGTGAGTATAAAGAACTATCTAACATGAAATACTCGATAGCAGGAATTATGGAATATTGTGCCGTTGAATTACCTTTACAAAAAATTATATTTATATGTGTTTATAGGCCTCCTAAAATGTGTTACCTAAGTAAGTTTTATGAAAAATTAGATCTCAATTAAAAAAAAATGCGTATCAAGCCTTTCAAAAAAGTATTATATGTGGATACTTTAATAAAGATGTTTTAAACAGGAATAGAATGACTTTAGAATTTGAATGCTTTCTTAGGAGCTACAACCTCAAACTAAACATTAATCAACCTACTCTGTTTATCAGTAATACTTGTTTAGACAATAATTTGCGCATAATTTTAAGCAAAACTGCCAACATGAAGTACCTAATCAATTTCGGATTATCTGACCACACAGCCCAAACATTGATAATAAAAGTTAATAAAACCAGCCAAATAAAATCGTAGAAAACATTACAACGAGATATAACTGAGGCAAATCTTATTAAATTTAGAACGCATCTCCAAAGCCTATCGTTTTCTGATGTACATAGCACAGAAGATTCTAACAAAGCATATTATGAAAACTTTTTAGAAATGTTCCTAATTTTACATGATCTCTGTTTCACTCACAAATTAGTGACTATAAGATATGAGAAAAAATTAAAATGGGTTTCCCGGGGGATACGAATATGTAGCGAAAGACAACGACAATTACTGTGGCAACAGAGACTAAAACAAACTTGTGAAAATAAAAGGACATTTATGAATTACTCAAGGAGATTTAAGAAAATCATCAAACTAAATCAGAAAGTCCAGAATAACTACTTAATAAATAACTCCAAAAATAAATCCAAAACTGCCTGGCAAATAATTAATAAAAATAAAATTGTAAGAGAACCCATTTCTCAAATAAAAAAAGGAGATGAAATAATATCAAACCCAAATGTAATAGCCGAACCTTTCAATAATTTCTTCATTGACCAGATTTCAGCCAAAACATAAATCAGATGACACAATTAACATAGATATCAACCCACATTCAATATTTATGGCCCCAGTTATTCCTCAAGATGTCACGCGTGTAATAAAACCTTAAAAAATAAAAAGAGCTTTGGCTATGATTGCATTTCAACCACAGTTTTAAAATTTGTTTCTAATTGTACAAAAAACAAACAAACTCAAACTCAAATCATTTGTTTCAATTAAACCATTTACAGGCACTTTTGAATTGCCAAAATTAAGTAGCCGGTCAGTTAGTCAGAAAGTTGAAGCTAGTTGCCCATTCCAAAACGTAGATCTCTATGGAGAAGAACGGACAAGAAATTCCACGGGCACTCTTTTAAATCAAGATATTATTACAAAATCCTGGGTACATTATTATTATTGCTTCTTTAAGTGAGAACAATGTAAAATATAAAATTAAAAATAAGCCCTGTAAGAGTTGACCAGTCTCAACCGACGGCGCCCGTTCACGAACATGACGCGTGGATCAGGACCACCCAGCTCAACCATTTCGTAGGGAACCGAATGATCCAACACACGCGCCACCACCAGTGAGACATTTAAGTGAGCATGACATATTCTTAACTGCCATGCTCTTTCAAGTCAACATCAAAATATCATAAAGAACGGATCCATGGTTCGTACATTTACAAAAAGGAAAGGAAGGAAGCATCTCTTCCAAATATTGAAATTGAGATCAACTACTGAGCCCAAGTGCCTGTGGAGCAGGACCAGCACTAAGCAAAGCATTTTTATCTACGATATACTGGTCCAACTTATAATATGCTTGTCTACATAGTGTGCGTTTAATGCATGTTTTAAAAATAACGATAAAGACGAAATGGCAAACTTTAGACCAATTGCTCTAATTCCCATCTTTTCAAAGATCATAGAAAAAATTATCTATGAATCTCTCTACAATTTCCTAACAAAATATCACATACTATGTGACGAACAAAACGGTTTTAGAAAAAATTGAAGCATCAACATGGCTATTTTCGACTTTCTCCGTAGAATAATGCCAAAAGTAGACTCTAAAATACCTGTATGCGCAATATATGCCGATATGTCGAAGGCTTTTGACTGTGTGGATCACCACCTTTCTAACCAAACTTCATGCATACGGTATTCGTGGCAACGCCCTTAATTTAATAAAAACGTACCTAAAAGGTCGTAGTCAATGTACGGAGTTATCGAGCCTGTGCTTAGGGTCTAGAAAGGAATTAAAATATATATCGTCTTTTAGAGAAATAAAATATGGTGTCCCGCAGGGCAGCGTCATCGGACCTTTATTATTTTTATTATATATAAATGACCTGCCACGTCATATAATTCATCCTATGATATTATTTGCAGATGACAGCACATCAATTGTTTCATGTATCAATAAAGAATCATATGTAAACGACATTAACAATACAATTAGTAGTTTAATAAAGTGGCTTGACAATAATAATTTAGTTATTAATCTCCAAAGAAACTAAAATCGTGCAGTTTTACCAATGAATATCCGCGGGATATATGGATATTGTAACAGAAGGGCATAAATAAAAAAGGCAGACTGTATAATCACACTGATTTAATATTATTTAAGTATAATTGAACGGAGGTTTTGCTTGATCATGTAATGGCAGCAACAAGAGAGCGAAAATAAGCTCGCAGAGCATTATATAGCTTTTCATTATTGGCTTTGGCTGTGAAAGTTGATGGCAAAGTGTAATTTTGTAGGCTAACCTGAATATCCGGTAGTGGCGAAGTGATGCAGCTGTCGGCTCTGGTCAGTACTTCGCCAGGCTCCCAGGTTATGTTTTCAGCGCCATTGTTGATTATCTTCTCGCGTCCGGCCCTGGTGCAAGCCATGGTCCGGGGCGAGAGGGAGTGGGAGGCGGTCACCTCCTTCTGCGAAGCAGTCATGCTAGCGAAGGAGGTGGCGGGATGGGCGAGGGAGAGATCCTCAGGCCTCAGCCGCTGAGGGAGACGCTCCGGGCGTCGGGAGCCGCGTGACGACTCCCGGCCACCGAAGGCGCGGGCCTGCGGGTGGAGAGCAATGGGTAGCTCTCCGTCCGATCAGGACCAGGCCCGTGCCGGACGGCGTGTTTGTGTTCCACGCGCGCCTCAAAGAGATGTCAGCGTAGTTGACGGGGCCCGACAGGGCCGAAGCCTGCCGGGGTAGCGGGATCGTCCGAAAGGGTTACCGCTGCCCTGGTACATAAAGGGCTAAGGAAGGAACACGGGTGGGTTTTAGTCAGTAAGAGTCTGACACTCCCTTCTGCTCCACCCAGAGCGGGAGGGGTCATTTGATGATTTCCCATGCTCAAAAAAAAAAAAAAAATTGTTGATTATCTTGATATACCCGACGGGGCCTCGTAGCTGGGTGGCAGGGATCGAGTAGGCTACACCTCGCAGCTCATAATGTTGTGGCGTAGTGACGAAATCGTTGTCTTCATCATTGTCCAGCACGTTAACTTTGATGATGGAATATCCGGCAGGAGGCACTCTTTTTCTGCAGTGACGACCTTGAAGCGAGTGCGCTCTTCAATTACATCCATATGTCTTGTAAAGTCGATGTCTTGTTTGAGGGTGGCTCTTCCTCCGCTCACCACCAAAGTCATACCGTCACTGTTGATAATCGGCTGCCCAACCAAAAGATTTATGTTCCCCATCTTCACGTTTGATAAATGAGTGTTGCAGGGGATAAGTATGCCGTCGATTTCCAGCTGGAAAGTTACTTTCCCGCGGCTGGGTAAATGTTCTCCAGAAAAGCCTTTGATTTCGAGATCCAGCAGTTTTGACACGTGAGTAGAGAGCACGTAGACTTGACTGCAGGTGTCAATGTAGGATTTAACGTATGTGCCATTGATTTTTGCCGTTTTTCCGTAAATCTTGTCAAAGTCAAAGTCAAAGAAATCAAGCTTCTACAAAACTACAGTTTTGTAGAAGCTTGATTTCTTTGACTTTATCAGGCTTGTGTCGCATATTTCGGGGCGTTTACGCAGCGCGTAGCAATGTGGTCTTGCTTACCACATTTGAAGTATGTTCGCGAATCTGGATATGGGCAGCTACGTAGTATGTGGCCAGTTTTTTTACAGCGCGGACACGGGTCGACGTCCGGTTTGATAGGAGTATATTTTTTATCGTTTGCTTGGCGATTGTTGGCATTTTTATTTGGCGCACGTGTTCCGCTCGACGTTGATGGAGGTTGGTAATCATCCAGCGCGCAAAGGAAGCCTTCATATTTAATTCTTCAGGTCGCTCGCACTGGTAAGCTCTCGCATTTGCTTGGAGTGATAGTGGTAGGCCGCGAAAGATGCAGGAAACAGTCGCGTTGTCGGACAACTTACCCCGGAAGCACATGGCCACTTTGTGCTGGTAGAATTTCGTCATCGATTCTGTAGCTTGTTTCTTCCTGTTCATCATCTCTTCTAGCATGTTCCCGAAATCGCGATGTCTGGGAAACGCACGCATCAACATATCTTTCCAATCTTCCCAGGAATAATCGTATTCATCAAGCCGGTTGTACCATCTTCTAGCTTGACCTCTTAATCTGTTTTGCAGGTAAAATGACTTCGTAGTTTCGCTCCAGCCATGAATCTCGCTGAGTTGATCGATCTTTTTGAGCCATGCTGACGCAGTAGTGCACTCTTCACTGTCGGGGTCAAACGCTAGTATCAGTGAGGCTGCGCAGAGTTCTTTTCTTGTGGTGATGGAGGGTATCTCTTCGTTTAACTCACGCATGGTTTTTTGTACCCCAGTTTCTAAAAGTCTTCTAAGGATTATCCGGCCTGGAGGTGGGTCTGGTGAAGTGACGTCATCTTCATCGCCGCTTGTTTCGGATGCTTCTTCACATTGGGATTCACGCCTACGTGCCTTACGTCCTACCATTGCCGCATTGGCGTGATTACGCTTCATAGCTTTCTCTATTTATCCCACTTCTGAGATGTATTTATTTATTTAAGAAAAGCACAGCCACATCACGTAAATTAAATTTATGCTAGAATAATCTTAATAACTAAAGGACTAATGTACATGACAATTTCGGCGTACATAGCATTGATTATATATCTTGCTGCCTTGAAAAGTATATTAAGCTAAACTAAAACTAATATAAACTAAAACAGACTGAAGTAAGAAGAGAGATGTAACAGAAGGGCATAAATAAAAAATGCAGACTGTATAATCACACTGATTTAATATTATTTAAATTTTTGAACAGAGTTTATGCTTGATCATGTAATGGCAGCAACAAGAGAGGCTTTGCCCCCCGGCCGCAGAGCGCTATGCTGTGGCCTGTAAACACGGGCCCCTCGTGGTGTATGCGCTAAAGGCTAGTAGCCTGTTGGACGCGCGTGAGTTGCGCGCGTCCATGTGAGTGAATGCTATGTGTTTTTCTGTAGGCGACGCCGACTCACAGCGCCGCTTTCTTCACGACACGTCGGCGGTCTGTCCCCGCCAGGTGAGACCCCCAGTTACCTGGGGGAAGCCCGGTGGAGGACGACCAGCGACAGAGGTGCCGACTCGACGCTCCTACAGAATATAGGTGTATTGCTCCCGCCCGTCCCGTTTCCAGAGCTAGCCGGTTACGTTCCGAGCTAAGGAGCAGTCGTGTGTGTGTGGGCGTTATGGTATTGTGTAACACCGCCCAGTCTACGTGTATCGCGGCCCGCACTGCGCCTACACGTGTGGGTTTGGGCGTCTGTATAGTGGTGGATATCGGTGTTCGCTACGTAACGTGCCTATATTAACCTAGCACACGCTACGCAGCGAATGTGTGTTATATGTAGAGTTCAGTTGGGTCTAGTGAGCCGCGTGTAACCTGCACCCTTATTGTGTAACAAACGATCAATCGGAATCTGAATCATGAAGCAAATTGCTATTCCATTGCTTCATAAGTTCGAAAAATTTGTCTGCTCAACACGTAAATAACGCAATGAATGTTTTTGAACTGTCAAAATGAAACCGATTCCGATTGATCGTGTGTTACGCAATTAGGGTGCTGGATGCGGCTTACTAGAGGCGTCAATCCGGTGTTGTAGGGTCATCGTCCGCTACCAGGTCGCGGGGCAGGGGTATCGCGTCGGGGCGCGCGTGCCAGGGCGCAACATCCTTGACATGTGGCCAAGTGGATGCGCCGGCACATGTGAACATTCCCTTCGGGAGGCGCCGCACAAACTCATCCAGGCTCTCAATCCCGAGGTCTCGCTGGATGACATCGTTCCTCACAAAGCGAGGAGCGTCAACTATGGTCCGCAGCGTTAGGTATTGCTGCGCGCGGAGCGTCTTTCGGCTCGACTCGCTCGTGAGGGCGAACCATGCCGGGGCGGCATACGTCACGATCGGGCGTATGTACAGTTTGTACACGCCCAACTTGACGCGCGCCGGGATGCGGGACGAGAGCACTGGTTTGAGTAGGTGGCGGGCGACCCTACCCCGTGCGGCGACCGAGAGGACATACCCGTACCGCAGCCGCGTACTTCGCATTAAGCGATGTGGTGATGTACGCGGCGTCATCTGCGTACAGCGCGAGCATCGCTTCCAAGGTAGTGGGGATGTCGTCGGCGTAACGTAAGTAACACGTCGGCGACAGACAGCTGCCTGCGGTACACCCGCGAGCGCCGGCCGGGCGTCGGATAACGCCCCGTCGACCACCACCCTGAAAGTCCTGTTGGAGAGAAAAGTAGAGACCACCTTTACAACGCGACGGGGCGCGTCCATGTCGAGGAATACTGCCACCACGTATTCCTTCTTGTTGTGCGCTGCTGTGAGGTGGTGCAGTATCGACAGCTGCAGCGTGGTGCTATGTTCCGCCCGAAACCCGAATTGCTCTGGACGTGGCGTTACATGTTGTTGGAGATGTCGTAGCAGGAGTGCTTCGAACACCTTGGAAACGGTCGGCAGCAATGTGATCAGCCGATAGCTCTCCGGCTTCAGTACATTCTTTCCCGTCTTGGGCAGTATAATTAGGCGCCCTTCCTTCCACGAAGTGGGAAAGGTCCCCGTGCGCAGTCTCGCCGTAAACAGGCGCGCCACCGCCGCTACCATACGGTACAGCAGGTGGCACAGCGCTGTGTTGGTGACACTGTCAGCTTCGGGGGCCTTTCTGGGCTTCGTTCTTAGGATGGCGCGTCTGACTGCGCCAGGCGAGAAGAAGTTGGGATCTTCATCGGGAGCTATCGGCGTGGCAAAGTAGTCTCCTAGGTGTTTCTCGACTGCTGCGACATGGTCGGTGTCGCTGGTCGGGTTGGGGTGGAACTGACGCTCCAGGTGTTCGACGAAGATCTCCGCCCGGTCCTCCGCTACATATTTAAGCGCCCCGTCGCTGTTGAGCAACGGTCGTACCGGGGATGGGGTACTCGTAAGTTGGCCGCAGAGTTTATGAATCGACGGCCAACTGCCCGTCGTGGCATCTATTCTTTCCTCCCAGCCTGCAGTGGTGTGAGCCTTGACCTCGGCCTTGACCATCTCCGCGAGACGGTTGAGCTGCGTCTTGAGTGTCGGACATCTCAGCTGTTGCCACTATTTGCGAAGGCGCCTCTTCTCGGCGATCATCGCATTATTGCGCGCTGGCAGGGGCGGCAATAGCCCTCTCCCTTGCGGCAGCGTGCTCGTCGCCGTCTGTAAGGCGCTCTGTATGCAAATAGTGACGTCATCCGCCGTTGAGTCTACGTCCGCGGAGGTAGTAATGGGCCGAGTCGGCGTGGTGGTCTCTACTTCCTCTGCGAACTTGGTCCAGTCCATGTGTCGGCGTGGCGCTACGGGCTTCAGTTGGGTCGGCGTCCCTGATAAGACGAAGGGTACAGGTTGGTGATCCGACTCGGTGCAACTCGTTGTCTATCACTTGCTGCGTGATCTGACGGCGTAGCCCTCGGTGGACTACGATGTCCAGCACGTCCGGAGTGTTCCGTGTGACGTCCGGATAGTGAGTCGGGGTCTCTGGGCCGGACATCGTATATCCGAAGACTTCCGCGTCCGTGAAGAGTCGTCTCCCCTCAATATTCGCCTGCAGTGAGTTCCACGCCGGGTGCTTGCAGTTCAAGTCGCCGGCGAGAGTGGTAGCACGCGGCGTGCCAACAAGTAGGGCCTGCAGCTCAGCTAAGTCCAAGCGAGCCACGGGCGGCTTGTAGCACACATATACGTTGATGTCCCCGCCGGCTACGTGTAGCTGCACATCCAGCGCGTAAAAACTGCTAGGCGACGGCAAGGGGAGTTCTTGATGGATGACCCTTCGCCTCACAAGTACCGCCAGACCACGGTACCTCATGTGAGCCAACTTTTCGTTCTTCCTATAAACGAGGTATCCCGGGAATCTGACCTTGTCCTCGGGTCCAAGGAAAGTCTTGCTTATTAGCGCCACGTCGACATCCTGTTCCCGAAAGAGGTGGCGGAGGCGTTCCAGTGGATCACCCTTAATGGTCTAGCCATGGTACAGCGTCAATAGTGTGGGCAAACCATCAAGGATGACCGTTTCCACGTCCTGTCCCTGCCTTATGGCCTTGATTAGGTCCATTAAAAGCTGTATGGCACAGGTCGTAAATTCCTTCTTCTCGGGTTGGCTTTTTTTTGTAATATTTGCGCCGGAGGCGCCGCGGCTCGCTTTTCCTGCGAACTGTTGTAGTTCAGCTTGTTGCCGCGGCGCTGTGTCGGTGCTAGGTGTGGCTACTGGTTGATTTACGATCTGTGTACTGTGTAAGGCAGGGTCGGCCGTAGGGATCTCTTCCTCTGTCACTGGGGGTGGGGTTTTTTACATCATCCTTTCCCCCTACGTCCCTTCTTTCTCCACCGGGAGGAGGAGGCTTGGGTCCTCTCTGTGGGCTCGTTGGCCGCCGCCATCAGCGTCGTCGAGAGAGCGAAATCAATCGAGAGATCGCGTCGCCCCCGCAAGGGGGCGAGGCGAGCGGTACTGGGGCTTGGCCCCCCGGCTGCAGAGCGCTTTACGGTGGCCCGTAAATACGGGCCCCTCATCTTGTTCGCGCTAAAGGCTAGTAGTCTGTTGGGCGCGCGTGAGTTGCGTGCGTCCATGTGAGTGATTGCTATGTGTTTTTCTGTAGGCGCGCCGCGACGCCGACTCACAGCGCCGCTTTCTTCAAGACACCTCGGCGGTCTGTCCCCGCCAGGTGAGACCCCCAGTTACCTGGAGGAGGCCCGGTGGGAGAGAGCAAAAATGAGCTGCGGAGACTTATATAGCTTTTCCCCCACCGGAGACGTCCGGTAGTTAAGGCGGTGCCTTGGCTTGGCTGGGATTGGCTAGCTTGAGTAACGCGCTGTGATCGGCTAAGGCAATGTGGCGTAACAATATAAACTACAATGGTCAAACTATTGAAAAAGTAAACAGTACAAAATTTTTAGGAATCATATTGGACAGCCAGTTAACTTGGAAGTCGCAAGCAGAAGATATATGTAAACGTTTAAGCACAGCCGCGTTTATGTTGCATATCTATCAAAAAAAGTAAATTTACCGAAAATTTCAGTAGCTTACCATGGTCTAGTAATTTCCACCTTATGATTTGGTGTAATATTTTGGGGTCACTGTAGTGAACGAGAAAGCATTTTCAAAGCTCAAAACGCTGCCGTAGAGCTATATTTGGTCTTAAAATAACAGACAGTTGCGTACCTATATTTAGGTCTCATAAATTGTTAACTTTCCCGTGCCTTTATATTCTTGAATTAGCAATATTTGTAACAACAAATCGATGTTTATTTGCAACTTTAATAGAAACTAGAAAACGAAATACAGCTATGAGATTTCAATACCAGAATCTATTATGCACGGGCGCATTTAAAACTAGCTTATTAAAAAGAAATGTGATTTGTATGACTCCTGTAATCTTCAATAAAATACCTGAACAACTTACCGTTACAAAAATTTAAAAAGCTTTTCACAGAATTACTTGTAGATAAATGTTATTATTCTGTGCAGGATTCCTTGAATGTCAATTTTTTGTAATATTTTTATTATCTACTACTTTGTATTACATTTGCATGCTATATTAAGGCAGAATGTACATACATGGATCCTATTATAATAATAATAATATAATAAAAATATGTATTGCAATTAAAAGGTATTTGTGGTATGTACATATTCAAGTTATAAAGTAAGCGTAGAACTTAAATAACAAATATTTGTAGGGGTGAACTATAACTGTTCTCCTAGCTAGGTAGCTGTGCAACCTTTATTAAGGAGGAACAGTTTGCCTCCCTAGATATAGATAATAAAAAAATTAATTGAGCATAGTGCTACGTGTTGTCTCTCAAATGAAATCCTTAATTAACTTACATACATTATTATCAACGTTGTTTAATGGAATAAATCTATATAAAATTAACACTTTAGATGGTTACAAATTCGGAGGTAAAAATAATATAGGGTAATAATAATTATATAATTTATCAACTTATTTTTATGCACCTACATTCTAAGCAAATAAAGACCTATTCTATTCTATGGTGAAAAGTGGTTGTACTAATATGCGTATCCTTTTGGGGAAATACGTTTGTACTATAGTAATTTTGTTCTAGGTAAGTACATCGTCTTCATAAATAATTAACGTTTACAAAATATTGTAAAACATTCTAAAGGAGTAAGTATGAAGTTTCTCGCCCATTCTTCTCCATACAAAACTACCTTTTAGAGCTATCTATTTTCTTGTAAATTTTGACGTTCAAAAGTGCCTTTAATGTGCCTAACTGAAATAGGCAGCCGCAGGTAAATGATTTGACTTTGATTTTGTCATGTTAAGTATATGATGAATTCCTCGTTCCAGTTCGACATGGCGTGCGACGAGTGGCGGCGCTCGCAGATCGGCTCCATCCGCACGATCGGCACGCTGCTGGTGCTGCCCATCACCGGCTATATCTCCGACCGCTGGGGCCGCCGCGTTGCGCTCACCATCAACGCCTTCAACACGGGCTGGATCGGCCTCGTGCGCTCCTTCGTCAACTCCTACGAGTGGTTCATGGCCCTCGAGGTGCTGGAGTCCTCGGTCGGCGCAGGAGCTTACTCGTCGTGCTACATTTTAGGTATGGCTCTCTTGGGCCTAAAAGTTACCTGGATCCGATTAAGCAAGACAATAGAAATAACAGTCATTTATTTGCTTCTAATTTTGGTACCTATACAGTTAAAACCATAACATTACTTTGCTTTAAATAGCATAACATTTTCAAATAGGTAAATAATAGAATGTAATTAATATGACCTACTATAACAGTATTATTGTTAAATTTTCTCCAATTTTGTATTTAGTAAAAACAGTATGTGTTAACAGAGTATACTAAAGTAAGCAGTATTACGTCTCGGCAGTGTCCTTGAAATATCTACCTGCGTCACTCGGTACATAAACACGCACTAGGGTTGCCCACTGTGTGCAACCAGTGCAACCTTAGTGCATGTCTGACTCTTGAGTTGTAACACTTGTAACTGAAACATTCTTTTTAAAACCTTGCGTCTTGTTGAAGTTGGTATATCCAGAACATTAAAATTAAAATGTTTTTCACAAATCCAGTAGCTTGTGGAGTTGAGTTTGTTTGCTAAATCATCTCGGTACACAAAATGTACACATGAATGTGTTAGATTATTCAGTATATACTAGATGTATATGTACCTATATCATCATCTGCCTAGCCTTTTCCCAACTATGTTGGGGTCGGCTTCCAGTCTAACCGGATGCAGCTGAATACCAGTATTTTACAAAGAGCGACTGCCTATCTGACCGCCACAACCCAGTGACTGGGTAACACGATACCCCTTGGTAAGACTGGTTGTCAGACTTTCGGGCTACTGACGACCTGTAATGACTGTCAAAGATCCACAAATGACAGCCGGGACCAACGGCTTAACGTGCTTTCCGAGGCACGGAGGGGTATATGTACCTATAAATTACCCAAATAACAAGCTTTGAATATCAGAATGGTTACTAGTTAGTTATTTACTGTGTATAAAAGTTATTATTGAATATAGTTTGTAGGGGAAGGGTTTTATGAAGTAAAGCACAGATAGACAAGGCTAAACATTTATTTTAATTTAGGCTTGTCAGTAATTAATCAGAAAACTAGTCGTCCGTTCGTAAAACTAGGTCATCATGGAGAAAAAGGACAAGAAACTCCATGGAAACAGTAATAAAGTATTCTATCAATACATTTCTTACGTTGTCATAAATTATCGTTATTTTTTAAAACAATTAATTCTATCTCTTGGACAACGGTTCAAGAGAATTGAAAATAATAGCAACATATTAACAATAGCTAGGAATATTGGCCATAATATGACTTACAGAACAACATAGTCATAATAAGCAATAATTAAGGTATAATATTAAATTACTTAACTTACGTGACATCTGGTCGATCTATTCCACATAATAACGGCACTAGAACTAACCAACTGAACATCTACCAAGCAACTGCCTTGATACAATCGAGAGATCGCGTCGCCCCCGTAAGGGGGCGAGGCGAGCGGTACCAGGGCTATGCCCCCTGACCGCGGACGCTATACGGCGGCCCGTAAATACGGGCCTCTCATGGGGTATGCGCATGGCTAGTAGCCTGTCGGGCGCGCGTGAGTTGCGCGCGCCCGTGTGAGTAGTTGCTGTGTGTTTCTCTGTAGGTGCGCCGCGGCGCCGACTCACGGCGCCGCTTTCTTCACGACACCTCGGCGGTCAGTCCCCGCCAGGTGAGACCCCCAGTTACCTGGGGGAGGCCCGGCGGGGCTGCCTTGATAACGTCGTTACAATCCTTTTTATACACTACCAACGTCTTTTACGTCAAACATCTACCGCCATTTTGAACCAATCACAGATCATCATATATTTTGGCTTAATGTCTTCTAACACAGGTAGTAATAAACAAATCTTATGTAGTGAAACCGTTTTAAAAGATTATAAGGTAATTAATCAATTTAATAAGAGTTCATTCTTAATTCTTAGACATCATCAAAAAGTATATCAACATCAACTGACAGTATTGTGCCAATCATTTGAACCAACCTATTATATTAAAATAGCAATATAAAATCTAAGATATACTACAAGTATAATCAAATATTACTTAATCATTTATAGTAATAACATTTAAGACTGACAGACAGTTAAGACTGTTATTTCTAGTAAACACAATATCTAGTCAAATTAGGTACTTCTACGTTGGTCCCAAGCTTCGTAAATTTGACAGATGCCAATAACCAATAAACAATATTCTAATATTCTAATATTATACTTTTATTATATCAAAATAATCTAACAAATGCAATAAAGAGTTTGAGTTTGAGTTTACATCAGCCGAAGCCTTTCGGATAGTCTGAAATAAAAAAAGATGTTATCTATTAATTCGGCATCAAAAATAAAATATTTTCTATAGAAGAGTTACATAAGAACGCCTTTATAGAATAACACACAAATTTATAAAAAATAATAGTTGTAGGTACTTACATTTTTTTTAAATATATTTCTAGGTAATATACTTTATTTACATTCTAAAGGCTAACATTTAAAATAATAATACATATGTACAGGTGAAAAAATAAGCAAAAGAATCATAGGCCATCAAAAAATTTGTCCGCATCGCTGTCAACAAGAACAGTACCCAAAAGGCTGGCAGCATTGCCACGTTGTATGGCAATGCTAATACTTTGGCCAAGAAACAGGCCAGCCTCTGGTCACGTGAAGAGTCGACTAACCGCTTGGTGATATCTCTGGTGGCTCTAGTGTTTCAACCCCAAACGGCCCGAACATACTCGTATAACTCCCAATCAGGTTGGAATATTTTCACCGTTTGAGGTTTTCTGCACGAGCAGCAGCCGCTCCAGCACAGCCCACCGTGCTAGAAAGATGGGATGGCACAAGAGTGTCGACACATGTTGCATCCCACATCAAAGGTCTGCCTAACTTTCAGGGCATTATGGTCATTCCGTCTGGTCTCTTCCCATCGTCGCGTGCCAGGCCGTTGGGTTCTAAAACAGCTGGCACCCCGGCAGTGACGAGAGTACGACGGATGATATCATTAATGCTGGCGTGCCGTGTTATCCGGCCTGCGCTCCTACTGCAGGATAGGCCATGGTGTCCGATTCAGTCGACAGCTTCACCGCACTGACAGAGATGCGGAGCCCCGCAAGGAGCGCCCAAACGCAGACAGGTAGCGAGCCGGAAGGTGGTGACGGTGGTGCTTGAAGCCAGAGCCCCGACTCCCACTCACCCACAGCCAGCAGGCGGGCACGCTCAGCAGTATTGGTGTACGTATTGATAAGATTATTCCGTACCAACCTGCAGAGTGGCTCATCCCACTGTCTCAGGGAAGATGACTTTACGAGCAGCGATCTGTATCCGGGCAAGCCGCGTTCCAGGCGTTCACCGCATCGGTCAAGCAAGGCACTTCAGACTCAACCAGACAGGGTGCTAAAATTTACCCGGTCAACTTTTTGGTGCTGTGGACAGAGGACAGGAACGCCGGTAAGCTAATATTGGTAATTTTGCGGACGCCGAGGCCACCAGACCGGATGGGTTGTGTGGCTTGAAGCCACGCTCGGTCGTCCAAGGCCACATTTAAAATGGTTGTTAATGTGCTGCGAATAATATGGTCAATTTTGTCCAACAGATGTGGTTGCTTCCATAAAGGGGAAGAACGTAGAAAATATATAAAATTTGGACCAAAACAACAGTATCTAATCAGGGTGAATGCCGAATGTAAATTAATTTTGGAGTCTGTCCGAAATGTCGTTGACATATTTAATTTTTTCATCGATGAAAGGTGAAAACCTATCTTCTAAAATTGGAACCTAGGAGGTGCAGTGAACTTTTGTCTAAAATTTTGATTTGTGGGGCTATTGCATTAAATTTATCTAGAGTCAATTGTCTGTCGGTAATGTCAAAAGGGGGGGGGGGGGGATGGTTGGCGGGGGTTTCAAACCAATAGATTGAAATTCCTGTTTGAGGAGTTGTAGATCTTCCAAAACAGTGTCTACATCACCTCCTATCGTTCCATCGTACAAATTACATTAAATTTTTAATTTAGTTTCTGTAAAATTGGATGAATAGCTAAACTGAAAATGACTGGCCGGAGAGGGTCACCTCGTTGGCATCCAACTGCAGATTCTAAAACATTGTCCTTGTATAATAATTCGGAGGGGTGACTGTAGCACTGCCACATAAAACCATAAATTTCGGGTAGTTCCTTTTTGACTTCAGCCAACAAAGTATCCCTGTTCACAGAGTTAAAGGCGTTCTTAACATCAACCTTGAGGATGACCTCACCTGTGTTGGACTTTAAAAAGGTGGAAAGGGCATGCACGGCAGCCTCACAGCCCCCTTTCGAGGCAAAACCAAGCTGCAGGGGCTGAAACTTAGCTGTAAGCGATTCACTATACAGCTTACAGCATATTTTGGCTGCCGTACGCCTGTAGGAGCACCCAACGGCGATGGGACGAATACCGCCGTCCTTCTTACGCAGGGCACACAGGTTGGCCCCGTACAAGACATCGACGACGGCCTCGTTCACACCGCCGGTAAGCATGAGGTTAATCATGGCCGCAAGCTCCTTCAAAAGCGACTCACCAGCTTCCCCGGCGCCTGAACTCAATAGGTCCCTTAGGTGTGGTGGAGTCAGGCCATCGAGGCCGTCGGCGGAACCACTTCGGAAGGAGCTCACGGCTGCAAACAACTGGGGGGCCGAAACGTTGAGGAAGGTTGAATATAGGTCAGGAGGGTCGGGGAGGTCGAGGAAGGTGAGACTATCCGCAGGCGCTAGATGTTTACTCTCTAGAGCTGTTAGTGTTTCGGGAGAGTAAGGCGCCACCACATCGCTTCTGAAAAGTATCCTGGCCGCACCCCTGATGTCAGAAGTCTATTATTTTCCTTCATTCATAATCATAATCGTTTATTTGTTTAGAAAGTAGGTACAGACGCCAGCACATCGAGCTACTACAATCTCTCACAGCTTTATCGCTATCGTAAGGTTGATTGGGAAAATTTGACAGTTTAGGGGAGCTTGATGTGCTGGCATCTGTACATACATAAAATAAAGGTGTTTACAAAGCTTCGGCTTCTCGCGGGCATCGATAGCACGGAAAAAGAGAGATACTCACCTACTAAGTACCTGCCTAGGCAGTTATGCTCACTACGCTTCAATAAATATACAAATAAATATCACAGAAATAAATAAAAACTGAATATAATGTTATTTTATAGGCTGACTCTTGCCGAGTGCGTTGGTAATTGAAAACATGTTATTTCTGTTTTCGATATGAATAAATTGAATGAACAAGCTGCAGTGTCTCAAAAGTAGGAAAACTAATCTAAAACATCACATAATAATATTCCTATACAATAAAATTATCATTGGATTTCAAAAGTTCACCAGGAACTGTTTCATGTTTAATTGCAGTAACGGAGCTGGTAGGGCCCAAGTACCGTGTGATTGCGGGGGCCACCATCTCCACCCTGTTCGCTCTGGGGCAGGTAATCCTCGGGCTGATCGCGTGGGGCGTGCCGGCCTGGCGCCCTCTCACCCAGGTCCTCTACGCGCCGCAGATCCTGGTCGTCAGCTACTTCTGGATCCTTTCAGAATCCGTCCGCTGGCTCATGAGTAAGGGCCGCTACGAAGAGTCGGAAGAGATTCTGAAGAAAGTCGCCAAAGCCAATAAGACGGTGCTCTCGGATAAAAGTTTGGAAGCTTTACGTGCTACAGCTGAAGCAGAGAAGAACACTGTGAAGCCAAAAGAGCCCTGGCTAGTTGTGCTCGTGTTCAGATCTCGTGTGATCCTGTCTCGTTGACTGGTGTCGCCTATCTGGTGGATCACGAACACGCTGGTGTACTACGGTATGAACGTCAACTCGGTGAACATGACCGGCAATGGGTACCTGAACTACGTGGCGGTGCCTGCCATCGAGATCCCGGGCTACTGGACGGCCATCCTGCTGCTGGACCGCGTCGGCCGCAAGCCGGTGCTCATCTGCGCGTACTGGTTGTGCGCTGCCTGCCAGTTCACGTTCGCTTTCATGCCCGACGGTAATTATTATTATAATTTACACTTATCCCCGTGGTCTGGATTTGTGCCTGGTCGATGGCGCGGGCGATGACTTGGGACTTGAACATAAATGGCGAAAAGTGGGTTTATTATAAGTACACCTCTGCCTTACTCATCGGGGAAAAACAAGCGTGATGTTAGTTTATGTTGTTATCCCCGTTACGCAAGAACTGTTATTCCTCAGAAAAAAATGTTCATGTTTCAGGGAACGACGGCGTGCGGCTGTTCCTGTACCTGTTCGGCAAGTACTGCATCGCCATCGTGATGACGTCAGTGTACGTGTACACGGCCGAGCTGTACCCCACCAAGTACCGACACAACCTGTTCGCGTTCTCGTCCATGGTGGGCCGCCTCGGCTCCATCACGGCACCGCTCACGCCCGCGCTTGTAAGTTCGGCATATTAGTTACTTTGGCATTTATAATATTACTAGCTGCGCCCCGCGGTTTTACCCGCATAAGTTTCGATCCCGTGGGAATTACGGGATAAAAAGTATTATATATGTTAATCCTGGTTATTGAAGTGTTTGGAACACTCTAGGATGTCGGGATACGGAGCTAGGAATAAAACAGCTGATCACGGTTACAAATATTCGATCAATTTATAAATTAGGTCCAAGACACTCGCTCAGAGATAAATTTAAAGAGATTAATGTTATGACTGTGCCTTCTCAATATATTTATGAAAATCTTTTATATGCCCATAACAATATAAAATTGTTTAAAAAATACAGTGATATCCATGACATAAATACAAGGAACAAACACAAATTTGTTGTACCTACAACAAGGCTCAAGAAAATAGGTGGCTCGTTCAGATGCCAATGTATACGCTTTTATAATAAAATTCCAAGCCCCGTTCAAGATCTAAGCCTTAATAAATTCAAATAATTCATTAAACGTAAGTTGTGCCAGAAAGCCTTGGGATTGAGCTTTTTTTTCTGTTTTGTTGTTTTTTTTTATATACACTTTGACATTAATGAATTTTATATACAGGCTGATTTTTTAAAGACCAGCCAAATTTAAGGATGTGGTACAGACCATCAAACTGAACAACTTTCTCCATGGGACCAACATCGTAATCGCGAATAAAAATTCAGCCGTCCCATACATTTAGGTCGAGTAGGTATTGAAGTTTTCTATGGGACAGTTGATAAAATTTTCGCGATTACGCTATTTGTCCCATGGAGAAAGTTGTTCAGTTTGATGGTCTGTACCACATCCTTAAATTTGGCTGGTCTTTAAAATATCTGCCCGGATATACTATGACATTTGCTTACTTTGTAAAGTATTTTATTATTTAAATTATTGTGAATGTGAAGACTATGTGGGTCATTTTATTGATATTATTTTTCTCTCTGTTCTCTTAGTTTTTGTCATGGTCTGGCAGTTTGAGTAATTAATGTGGCCTACCCAAATGCCCTTTCTTTGGTATTGTTCGTCGAATCGTTGAGCTCCTTAAGTTTTGAGTTGAGCTGCACGATTTCTGACAAATGCGTGCACTGACTGGACAGGTCCTCTCAAGCTGTGTGATTCTTTCCTCAAAAGACCATCTCAGACATCGACCTACATGGTCTTCATATGATCTGACCAAGATTATGTCTGGACTTTAAAAGAGACTGTGACCTCTGAATTTGTTTTGGCCTTTCTTCTCAAACTGGTCAGATAGGAATCGCCGACCTCATCTAGTTTTAAAATATGATTGACGTGTAAAAGTGTTTGTACAAACCTACTTACAAAATAAAATCATTTATCACTTAATATATTTCGACTGACACAATCAGCCCGCGTGCTCAGCTACATTTTAACCCCTACACACATATTCTTAATATACAGTTCTTAACAATAATTTCATCACACCTCACCACTTAATCTCCGAGTTATTAAATTTACATACAAATTTTAAGACAGTTGGGTTACATAATAATTAAAGCAGTTTCTTTAAAATATGTTTATGATACTCTAAATTTGATTACGGGTTTATGAGTACGTTTAGGTCGATCCTCCGGCGGTGATGGTGGTGGAAGTCCAGGTTTTGTTAAAACTTCAGAACCACATTCGGTATCTAGCCTCTCTTTTTCACCCTCACTAACCAGATTCGGCTCATTATCCTCCCCTAGACGATCAGGTATCGGGACCACCTCCTCCGCCTGTGACTTTTGAGTTGGTGAGATTGGCAAACTTTCTGAGATTGTACTATCAGAATCCATGAAGTCCGATAAACGAGACCTACGTTTTACCTAATCTATGTGTTTTCTAGTAAGTCGACCGTCACCGTTATTTACGATATATTCACGCGACCCTGCTCTGGCTTGGATGGTACCTTTCAACCATTTATCCCCTAAAGCGCCGTTTCTCATCCACACCTCGTCTTGTGGAGCTATACCTATACTATACTATATATATACCTATACTATATCTCGCAGAACGCCTCCGGAATTTTGTACCTGTCGTTGTTGTCAGTGCACTTGACGATTGGGTGCGAGCAGCACGCAGCACCCAGCACGCAGCACGCTCGCACCCGATCGTCAAGTGCGCTGTCTGCGCGTAACAAATCTGAGCGAGAACGTAATGGCCGTCGCTGTAACCACATCGCTGGTGGTTCCCCGGTCGTGCTTTGGACTGTGTTCCTATAATTGAGTAGGTACGTCTGTAAAGCGGCATCTATGTCTTTGTTCTTCCTATAAGCTTTTTTAATAGCAGATTTGCATAATTTTACTGCATTTTCTGCGGCACCGTTTGACGAAGGATGGTATGTCGGTGAAAAACACCGTCGTATGCCATTGTTTTTTAAGAAAGAACAAAATTCTACACTTGTGAAAGGAAGGCCCTGATCTGACACTAAACTACCGGAAGGCGAAATCGCGTAAAGGTGCTACGTAAAATTTGGATTACCTGTTTTGGATTTGTACGTGGCATTTCGAAAACTACTAACCACATGGAACTTGGATCAATTAAAATCAAGAATGTGCTACCATGGTATGGGCCTAAGAAATCTATATGTACTTACCCTGCTCCAAGGCTGTATGACGTAAGGCCAAGGCTGCGGCGGCGCTCGCGGTGGAGCAGCGCCCTCTACCGCACAAGTCTCACAACTGCGGCACAACTTCTACGTCACTATCAATGTTCGGCCACCATACATACTCGTAACTGTGCGCTAATGACTTTGTTTTGACTATACCCATGTGACTTATGTGTAATTGCTTTAGTATAATAATATCCTTCCGTAAGACTTGCGGTATTACCATCCGGTATCCCCACACTAAACAGCCGCGTTCTACATACAATTCATGACATCGAGAAAAATAAGGTTTAATTGACTCATCTGTACACGACAACGGCCAACCGGATTGCACGTATAGAAGTATTCTACTTAATAAAACATCTTTATTAGTATGTTTCCTAACTTCGCTGTGTGTCACTGGGAGAAAATCCTCCACAAAGTTAACATATGTGATCTCTGTACTCACACTCGGCTGTTTACCTTGTGGTAGTCTTGATAAGGCATCGGCGCAATTTTTCTTTGATGACACTTATCTATTTCGTAATTATAACCTGACAATAGTATTGCCCACCGCTGCAACCGAGATATGGCATGCCTACCTTATCACCGAAAATGTATGTTAATGGCTTATGATCTCTCCTTAAAACAAACTTACGACCGTATAAATACTGATGGTACTTTTTGATACCAAAAAACGATCGCGAGTGCTTCTCTGTCTATTTGTGATTATGACCGCTCGGCTGTGCCTAATGAACGCGACGCATACGTTATCGGCCGCTCCCCGCTATCGCAGCTGTGACGTGTGACAGCACAGCGCCGACCCCGACGCTGCTGGCGTCGGCCGTCAGCACGAGCGGTAGATCTGGTGAGTAATGCATCAGCACCTCACTTGAAGCTAGTTGCTGCTTAACTCTCTTGAACGCGTCTTCACACTTTTTACACCAGTTGACAGGTACATCTATCCGGAGCAGTCTGTACAAAGGCGAAAGAATTGTACTGACGTTCTCAAGGAATTTGGCATAGTACTTTGTCATACCGATAAATGCCCGTAACTCCGATACATTGGAGGGGGTGGGTGTATCAATTATCGCTTTTACTTTATCAGCACACGTTTGCACCCCGTCTTTGCTAATGATATGACCCAAATAACTTATATTTTTAGAAAAAAACTACATTTTTCTTTTTTTACTTTGAGACCACTTGATTGTAATCGGTCAAAGACTCTGTATAAATTGCTGATGTGGTCTTGAGTTGATACCCCTCGTAATAATAATATGTATCATCTAAAAATACGCCCACACTTGGCAAATCGGCAAATAATTGTTCTAAACGCCTTTGAAATATTCCGGGACTCGAGGACCACCCGTACACTAAGCGATTGAAGATAAACATACCTTTATGCGTATTTATAACCGTATATTTCTTTGATTCATCCAGTTCAAATTGCGCATAAGCTTGCGATAAATCAATTTTATTGAAATATTCACCTCCATGTAAACGGGTTAACAAATCTTTAACTCGCGGTAAGGGATAACGGTCGACTGCCAAAACCTTGTTTAATGTAATTTTATAATCAGTACAAATTCTGATAGTACCGTCTTTTTTTACCACTGTTACGATCGGCGTGGCCCAATCTGAGCGGTCCACAGGCGTGAGGATGCCGTCCCGCACGAGCTGGTCCAGCGCGCGTTCCACCGGCTCACGCAGCGCGTACGCCAGCGGGCGCGCGCGCATGAACACCGGCCGCGCTCCCAGGCGCACGTGGATGCTTACAGTGCCCTGGTGAATCGACGCAAACCGTCCTCAAACACCTCACAATATCTGGAACTAAATTCGGACATGTCCAACTTTTTGTTCTGTAAACTATTTACAGACACTACCCCTTCAGTGACGTCAACAAATAATTGTATTTTCAATTCGGCCATCCACAGTCGACCGATTAATATAGTCTTCCCACCTTTGATTACATACAAATCCAAATGTTTACACTGGTTTTTCTAACTGACTTCCGGTTTAATAACCCCCAAAGGATTTACTATTTCCCCTATATTGTATCTTAGCACCAGGTTCACTTTTTGTATGTTTCATAATTTATACATGATATGGCACTACCCATGTCACCTTCCATCTTTAAATCTGTACCGTGCACTTTCAATATAATAAATATATGTGCGGACACTGAGCTATAGATAAATTATTTATGTCGACAATCATTACCTCGTCGCTTCGCTCGTCTTCCGACAAACCGCATCGCCGCATACCCGTAGGTGTTAAACTGTAGCTGAGCACTCGGGGTGCTCAGCTACAGTTTAACATCCGTTCAGTAGTTTTTGCGTGAAAGAGTAACAAACATCCCTTCATCCAACCATCCATCCACTTTCACATTTATAATATTAGTAGGATATAGTATGGATATCTATACAAATAAATAAAATATAAGTGTCTGTTTGTAATGTCAAAATAACAGCTTTTTACTAAATGATATGAAAGTATATGTATACGGTACTTATATTACAATTTTTTTTTTTAATTTTTGTCCTGTCTGTTCCGGCTAATCCCCGAAATGGTTAGATCGATTTTGACAGGATTTTCACTGACAAATAGCTGATGTTATGAGGAGTCATTAAGGTTTTTATTTTAGAAAAAGAATTAAGGTTCCGCGAAAAAAAATTCAAACCCATGAAATCCAATTTGTTTTCCAACATGCACGCGAATGAAGTCGCGGGCACAGCTAGTGATTAATACAATAAAATATAAATACTACAGTATGGATACTAGCTTTTACACAGCTTTGCTCTCATGGTCTATCCAACCGCGGCTATTTATATTTCCGGATAAATTGTCCTGTAATAGACAAAACATACCAGAATCCTCCGGCCTATGGTTGTTGCTGGGCAGAAAACTTTGATTGCGCAATGCAGGATTTCTGGAATGCATCCGCGATTGTAGATCGCTGGCTGGTTCCAACAGCAAAGAATACCCTTATAATACCTCACTACTTAAGCGGACCGTGACTTACTGACGATCATCATAATTATGTTGCCAGGCTCAGGAAGTATGGGAGCCATTCCCGTCGGTGCTGTTCGGCAGCTTCGCGTGTCTGTCGGGGCTGCTGATCTTCACCACGCCGGAGACGCTGGGCACCAAGTTGCCCGATACCTTCGAGGATGCTGAGCAGCTCGGCAAGACGAAACCTACGTGATCCCGATAAATTGTACATACCTACCTACTCAGTATAGTTCGTAAGACATCTTGTTAATAAATTATTATTTTTATTATGCGTATGGTTTTTATTGAATGTACAGCAACTAGCGGTAACTTCTCAGTTTGGGCTGACCGTAAGGAAGCTTAGTTGTTATAGAGGTATAGGCGCAATAGTGTGCAGACATAGAGAAGGCCTATCATAAAGCCGCATTTACACGGTGCAAGTTTGGGTCTGTGGTCCGTGGTCTTAGGCCCCCAGTGGTCGAGGCACCTGTGGCCGACGAACCCGATTCGATTAATTGAATTCAAAGCAATTTTTGATCAAATGTACTGTCAGGCACAAAAATGTTTTACAAAAATAATAAATGTATATTGATTGTAAGTATATGTATCATATTCATTCATAATTATATCATAGAAATGCTTTTATATTGGATGTAAGTTTTGAAAAATGAAAGTCTTAGTTATTTTTCATTATTTATTTATTTATCTCAATAAGAAATCTAGTAAAAAAATGGTATATAAATCACAGTTTTCATCACCTATAATCAAGAGAATCAGTTAACTTAATTATAATAATCGGTCTCAAATGTAATAAAATAAGATTAATAATCAGTCTTAAAATTACTGCAGAGCAACTAACTTTTTACATAGTGAAATGTTCTTTTTATCTTTGTAACAACAATAGTTAAACACAATCAACTGTGAAACCTTAAACAAATGAGAATAATTTTACCTAATTATAACAGTCAGTTTCAATAGCAATAACATAACAAAATAATCAGGCTTAAAAAACAAACGTACTCGTAGAGTAACAAATTCTTTACATGTGAAATGTTTTGAAATTTTGTAAGCATAAAAATAATCAACTGTAAAAACTTAAACAAATATAAAACTTAAAATTTTTCCTTGAATCGTATTTTTTTGATCTTCAGGGCTGTATTTCGGCTTATGTAAATCGCTTTTTTAATATTGTTGTAGATTGGAATTTCGTCACTGTACTTTTCACTCTTTAATTTTGCAATTTTCGTTTCATACATTTTTTTAATGGAGCCAAAATTAGTTGTGACTTCTCTCTTTAAGTCATCCATAAGAATTTTGATGTCGTTTTTTAATACATCCGGCTGACACTCAGGCTTATGTCCTTTTATCATTTGAACGTTGTCACTTTCATTTATCAATTTAACTGCACCACCACACTGGCTATGTATTTTATTCACACACACCCACACACCAGAGTTTTGATTTTTTCTATGAAGATTATACGCAAATCCAGCGTGCAACAATGTTTTTCCACCAAGTCTATTTTTAACTATCTTATCAGTTGCATATTGCAATATTCAATAACTTGACTCTGGTGGGTAAGAGATAGACATAATATCTATTCATACTTCCTTATTGTTTTCAATTTTGTGGACAAAAAGACGGACTTTTTATTGTTACCAATAACTGGTTTGGCTCAGCTAGTTGACGAGATGGTTGAAGTTGAAAGATAAAATTTCCATATGGTAATTTGTTATAAATGTATACTAACAACATTCACTAACATTTTATATGAAGTATTTTTGGATTTTTTGGATGTTTGTACCTAATAACTATACTTTTAATGGGGAAAAAGATGTGTAAGAATAAGGTTAAGTGGCGATCTATTCTCTCTGCTATTTGATAGATAACTTTTGTTTAGTAAGGAAAAATACTTTATTATTATGGTGAAACACTTTTCACATTTACTGTACTAAGTAAGTAAATGAGAACTAAGTTTTTTTTTGTGAAAAAGCACAAAAAAAAGAGACATTGAATTAATCGAATCGGGGGCGTCGGCCACAGGTGCCTCGATCACTGGAGGCCTAAGCCCCCGCAAGTTTATTGGCTGTGGCGTACCATAAAATGGAAACAACAATTGACTGGCCCCGTCTAAACAACTCGTACAAATTGTTGCACAACACGAGCAAGTTACCGTTCAAAACTGATAGGTATTGGTGTAAACAGCACGTACAATAAAATCGCACAATGACATGCAATTCTTGTATATACAAAATATATAAGTACGTAAAAAAATCATTTTTAAACCAGCTTTTAAATATGAGTTAAGTATTGAACTAAAGAGTACTAAATAAAAACTTTTAATTCCTAATAGACCCTGAACTCCATTCAGCTAGACATCATAGGCATCAGAGGAAATGTACTTAATCTCTTAAAATCATACCTTAACAATCGTAAGCAGCACACATAAATGTCTAAAAAGTAAGCACGAAGTAAAATATTTATCTAAGGCAAGAATTATTAGGTGGAGTCTCGTATCGGCATTCGTACGAGGTGATCGCGTTCATTAGCTAATTAGTTTGTTTACGTCGAGGCGTTTACCGCGCTGCGCCCGACACGACGACGGCGCGCGGCGGCCGTCCGTGTGTACGCCGGTCGGCGCGACAACAGAAATGGATGAAATTACTACCGAACGGGAGATAACAAATGAAGTTGACGTGATGAGTGATCCGAGTGTATTCTATGAGCAAGAAATGAAGGATGAGGAACAATATTTGCAGGAGTATTCACAGGAAGCGTCCGAAAATTGCGAAGAGCGAAGATCAAGTAAGAGAGAGAGAGAAAAAGAAGATGAGGATGGGTGGACGGAGGTTTGCAGAAACAAAAGCAAGAAATATAAAGGGGAAAAATTTTAAATTTACATTTCATCCAATGATAAAATGCCAAAACAGTTTGCACTGGCTAAAATATTTAAAAATGAGGGGATATTATGTATCGACAAGATTAAGTATATTAATCCTTACAAGATTAGAGTCGAGGTGAGAAATGAGGACGATATGGTGTTACTGGAAAAGTGTAAGGAGATTACTGACAGAGGTTGGAAAATTCAAAGGGCTATGGAAGTTAATTTGTTCTATGGTGTAATTAGAGACGTAGATATCGATCTGACCGAGAAAGAAATGTTGGAGCGTATTGAGTGTGCGGAACCCGCACAACTTGTATCCGTCCAGAGACTCATGCGCAGAAACTCAGACGGTGAAGGTTGGAAGCCCAGTGAGTCTGTACGCCTTTGCTTTAAGGGCTCATTCCGTCCAGCATATATTTCCGTTGATGGATTGCGTATACGAGTCGAGCAGTTCATATTTCCCGTGACCCAATGCTCACCGGTGCTGGAAGCTTGGACATTCGGTACAAAGATGCCCGTCAGCTAATGTCAGGTGCCCAAAATGTACCGAGAATCACGATAATTGTGACACCACTTCATTTAAATGCACCAATTGTAATGGTCAACATATGGCTTTAGTGCGATCTTGCCCGGCATACTTAAAGGAGAAGAGGTTGAGGGAGTTAATGGCGGAATTCAATTGCACATACCGACGTGCTTTGACAATATATGTCCCAGTTAAGGAAATCAAACCTGCTGAACGTGTCATAACAGTAACAGAATCGAAGGACTTGACTGCTACACAGGCTGGGAAGTTGTCTTTTTCGGCCTGTCTACAACAGCCTCGTACAGAAGTAGCAACACAGGCGCCTAGGGTGGACAGGCATCAACCGAGTGCTAAGACTCATAAACAAAAACAGTCGAAGAAACCTAATGAAGTTGAGATGTTCGTACAAGATGATGGGATGGATAGACAAGAAGATGCAAATGAAGAGAAGAATAAGACGAGAGAAGTACAATTCAATGAGTTTATAAGTAGGCTGAAGGAAATTTTGTTTTTGAAAGGAGAAACAGTTCAACAAAAGGTGCAAAGTTGTTTAAAATGCTGTGTTCAATGGGTGATATTAGTAGTAGTAGAAAATATTTCGGACTGGCCAATAATAAAGCTAATATTAGATTATTTCGGTTACAATGAATAATAATCTCATAAGACTTAATATTATTCAATGGAATGCACAAAGTGTCCGCCCTAAGTCATTAGCATTAGAACAAATACTATGTCAAGAAAAAATTCACATTGCGGCACTGAGCGAAACGTGGCTGGAACCGAATAGTCAATTTAAGATGAGTGGCTATAGAATTTTCCGTAAAGATAGGCATGATTCTTATGGTGGTGTAGCATTACTGATACATAGATCTGTAGAAGCTTGTTCACATATTTTTAGGAGTAGTAATTCAGATATTGAAGTAATAATGGTCAAAAATAACAACTGTGAATTTATTGAATATGTATTCTCCGTTTATTATGCACCTTCAGTTCGCACCAATCAATCAGACTGGGAAAATCTATTTAACAGCGTAGACAAAAAAGCTGTTATTTTAGGTGATTTTAACGCTCACCATACGAATTGGTCTTACAAAACAGACTCACGGGGTTCCCAAATGTACGATGCTCTCCTGGAAAGTAATTTTGTAATTTTAAATGACAGTAAAAGTTCCACACGTATAAAATTAGTTAACAATCAGCTTCAAACATCTTCACCTGATGTGACATTAGCTACTTTTGACATCGCGATAAGGTTGAACTGGTCCACTACAAATGAAAACTTGTGCAGCGACCATCTTATTATTAGGGTGGTTATACATTTGGAAGCGAATCAGGATTCCATAATTTCGCGACGTAACTATAGGAAGGCAGACTGGATATCCTATCGAGACCTTTTAGAAGTCCTGCTTAAAGATTTTATATTTAGTGAGGATGACCTTCAAAAATCATATGACATATTTGTTAATTGTTTAAACATAGCAGCAGATCGCTTCATACCACATTATATAATAAACCGTAATCCAAGCAATAAGTTTTCACCTAAACCGTATTGGTACGCTTCCCTATCCAAATGTGTAGCTGAAAGGCGTCTAGCACTTTCGGAATTCCGACGTAAACCTAATCCGGATAATTTAATTAAATTGCATGACAAAATAAGAATCTCTCAAAGATTAATCCGTCAATCTCGAGATAAATCTTGGCATGAGTTTTGTACTTCATTGGATGGTAAAACCACTCAAAGAGAAATGTGGCGCAAACTGAAGTGGCTAAAGGGTTATAATGTGCCCCGCTCCCACGTAGACAAGGAAAAAGCTAGGGATCTATTAGGTAGCCTTACACCCGACTATGTACTTGCCGATGACCCAGAATTTCCTCCCGTAAAAACAAGTTTAGATATTCTTATTACAAGACAAGAATTAGATACTTGTATACGCCATAAAGACACGTCGCCAGGTAGTGACAGAATATCGTATTCAATGCTATACAATTGACCTAACAACGGAAAAAACATTTTATTAAAGTTATACAACTCGTTCTACGCAGTAGGATTTATTCCAATGCAGTGGCGAGATATCACTATTGTCCCGATCCCGAAACCAGGTCATGATCCTCAGTCATCCGGATCTCTGCGACCTCTAGCTATGATATCGTGTATTTGCAAAACCTTTCATGGTATTTTAATTAAACGGTTGGAGGGGCACATTGAGAGAAATAACTTTTTATCTTCCCATACATCAGGTTTTAGAAAACATCATTCAACTTTAGACAATCTGGCAAGCTTAGTGTTATCAGTTCAAACCGGGTTTTCTCAAAATCAGATGACGATAGCTGCTTTTATGGATATCGATAATGCATACAATAATGTAGATATAAAAAGTTTAGTGTGTATTATGCAACAATTAGGAGTTAGTTCTTTAATGTGTAGGTATTTGTGGTTTTTTTTTAAAGAAAGATATTTAAGAATGCATGTAGACTCGGTTTCATTTTGTAGGTATACGTGCCGCGGTTTGGCTCAAGGTGACCCTTTTTCGCCTCTGCTTTTTAATTTAGCTACTATAAAGATTTGCAATAAAATCAATAATGTTTGTATTTCACAATACGCTGACGATTTTGCGTTATACATAAATTGTGATAATGTGCGGGAAGGAAGCAAACAGATACAATTAGGTCTAAATAAATTCGTTGAGTTGCTTTCTGAAATTGGGTTAGATATTTCACCTTCAAAGAGCAAAATATGTGTTTTTAAAAGAGGTTTTCGGAGTGAAATGGTTGATGTAACTATAAACGGAATGACGTTGGAAGTAGTAGATAATGTGAAATATCTGGGACTATGGTTGGACAGATCATTGCGCTGGGCGAAGCACATAAATGAATTGAGAGGTAAAAGTCTGAGATTGTTAAATATTTTTAAAGCTGTGACGGGTGCGGGTTGGAGAATACACCCGATTGTTTTGAGACGGGTCTACATAGCTATGTTTCGGAGCAGATTGGATTACGCTAGCGCGCTGTACGACAGTAGTTGTAAAACACACTTGGGTAAGCTAGACAAAATACAAAACCAATGCATGCGTATTATGGGAGGATTCATTAAAAGCACCGCAATACACGTGATGGAATGCGAACTCCATCTTCAGCCACTGAGTGCTCGTAGGTATTATCTTGATGGCAAATTCTGGTTTAGATGCAAGTCCTTTTCAGGTAATGAGATTATTAAAATCTTAGATAAGCTAAGTTATTATTGTCGTAATGTTTATTGGAGGTACAAGAAAAAACCCCTTTTAGTTTCAATTCATGAACTTTTTAAAAATACTTCTGTTTATTCAACAACACAATTAGAAATGTTTTCGTTGGACCTATGGGTTAGTGATATAGATCTTTCTGTGGTACTGGAGCCAGATATTAAGACCATCTGTAAGCCAAAACAACAGTATAAACCTTATGAATTACAACAGATTTGCAATGAATTTTTAATAAATACTTATTCACATTTTTATAAATTATACACAGATGGTTCGAAAAACGATGATGGTAGTAGTGGTTTGGCACTTTATGATCCTCAAACAAATAGCTCCATCCAATTGATGATTAACGCGAAAATTTCCATTATGTATACGGAGTTGATAGCCATAGCAGAAGCAATTTCTTACATTGATTCCTTTATGGCCGGGAAATATGTTATTTTGACAGATTCCAAGAGTGCTATTCAACATCTGGCTCGATGCACCTCGAATTTTCGAGGCACACCGATAGCCTATAACATTTTGGAATCGCTCCGCAAACTTAGGATTAGAAATAAAATAGTTAAAATTCAATGGGTACCTTCACATGTGGGCATAACAGGAAATGAAGAAGCCGATCGTCTGGCCAGAGAAGCTAGTTGTAATGGAATACCACACAACTGCTTACCCTTATTCTCGGACTGCTTATTCTTAGTTAGGGAAAAGTGCACAGAGATTTGGAGGGAGCATTTTGACGAGAGGTCATTATCTAAAGGCATCTGGTATAAGACCATACAGCCTTGCCTTACGCGATCACCTTGGTTCGCAGAGTCTGGTTTGTCTAGAACAGATGTTGTGACAGCCCTAAGACTTCGGTCCGGGCACATACCGCTAAACAACTTTGCGTTTCTGATGGGTAAATCCAATTCACCAAATTGTGCTGAGTGTGGCGTGGTTGAAGATGTTTACCATGTGTTGGCCGAATGTGCCCGGAACGAGGTGGAGAGGGTCAGCTTAGTGCTCGAATATGATGTGGATCTGCGGGACATGGACATGTGTAACTTGATTCTGGCCCGTCCTTTGTCAGAGGAGGCTAAGTCAATTTATAATTTAGTTAAATTAGCCATTAAGCGTAGATAAGTCAATGTTTGTGAGGCCTATGAGGGTGGCATGATCATGTCTGATCAAACCCTCTATAAAATAAATAAAGATTAAAAAAAAAAAAAGAATTATTAGGTATGGCGTACCACAGGGCAGTGTGCTGGGCCCTCTATTATTTTTGCTATATATTAATGATTTACCTCGCCACATTGAACATGCTATGGTCTTATTCGCTGACGATAATGCTGCCTTGATTAAAAGTATTGACAAAAAAACATACGAACAAAACATTATACGCTGGCTTGACCAAAACCATTTAATGATTAATATACCAAAGACTAATGTAATGCATTTTTATCAACGGGTTCCACCAGAAGTCTTACATTTACAATATAATGGACAAAAAGTTGACCAAGTACTAGTTGCTAAATTTCTTGGCATTATGATAGATAGCCAATTAACTTGGAAACCACAAGCAGAAGAAGCATGCAAAAGATTGTAAATAAAGTGTAGCTGCGTATGTACTCTTTAGCCTGTCTAAAAAAGTAAATATGGCCACAAGACTAATTGCATACCACGGGTTAGTCGCGTCGATTTTGAGATTCGGCATAATATTTTGAGAAAATTGTAGTCTGAGGGAATAGGTGTTCAAGGCTCAAAAACGCTGTATAAGGGCTATGTGCAATTTAGTAGTAACAGATAGCTGCGTATCTGTATTTAAGTCACTTTATATTTTTGAGGTGGCTGGTTTTGTTAAGTCAAATATGCATCTTTTTAATAAAGTGTCCGAAAATAGAAACTGGCCAATCAGGAGACAGTATACAAATTTGCTAATTGTTAGTGGTTCCGATACCGCCCTATTAAAGAAAAGTATTAAATGTATGGGTCTGATAATTTTTATTAACAAAATACCTGATGTAATAAAAAATAAGACATTTCCACTTTTCAAAAAGAAATTGCCAGATCTATTAATTAATAAATATTATTACTCAATTGGCGAATTTCTGACCGATAAGAATTTAAATTGATAATTATGACATCTTTGTATTCCTGACTTGTACACAGGAACCACCTATTTAGTTTACATATTATATGTGTGGGTGAAGTCACGGTTAAGCACACAAACACCAAATAAAACGAGCGAGCTCTGTGTTTAGTAGTGCGTATGGCACGATATTAATCATTAATTGATGTTACTGAACGAGATATAATATTTCGCATCATATTACTATAGCGATCTTTGCGCAATGGCTATCCCCTTTGGTCAGTGAAAGAGAAGTCGTAAGTTCAAGCCATGTGTGTAGCAAATGTCTTTTTCTTTTCGTATTCATTATTTTTAACCGCCGACGCAAAAACGACGGGGTATTATAAGTTTGACGTGTCTGTGTGAGTATGTGTGTGGGTGTGTGTGTATGTGTGCGTGTGTGTGTGTGTATGTCTGTCTGTGGCATCGTAGCTCCCGAACGGATGAACCGATTTTAATTTGGTTTTTTTGGTTTGTCGGGAGTGTTCTTAGCTATGTTTGATTAAAATCGGTCCAAGATGGCCGCCGCCACAAAATGGCGGATTACATATTTTTTCACAACTCCCTCAATATGGGTATCAAATGAAAGGGCTTGACGAGTAGAATACTATACACTACGATACATTTCAAATCCAAGATGCCCAACACCGCAAAATGGCGAATTGCATTTTTTTTTTTCACAACTCCCTCTATATGGGTATCAAATGAAAGGGCTTGACTAGTAGAATACTATACACTATGACAAATTTCAAATCCAAGATGGCCACTACCACAAAATGGCGAATTACGAAAAACCTGATTAAATACCATATTACCTATTGTCCTGTCGGAGGACCGCTACTATTTTAAATTTTAACAGAACGTTTAGCTAATAATTAGAGCGGTCCCCCGATGGGACAATATTTAATCAAAAAATTTCATACGTACTTACGTAGGGTCATAATTTCAAGGTTATTTTTTTCTTTTTATAGGGTTTCACGTTGTCGGGGGTTATTAAAAATTTTAATTTTATTTTTTTGTTTATACATTAACGAAGTCGTTTTTTCGACGTTTTATGTTAAATAAATAAATAAAATGAATAATAATAAATATTACTTAAAAGTTGAATTTATAACGATTCGATCCCATTCATGGATGAGTAATGAAGTTTGCAACGTTTGAGACAGCCCCGGAACTCTCAGGCCATTTTATTTTGACTGTTTAGAAAATAACTACCGACAATTTAAAAAAATTGTTTTCAAGCTCCCTATTTTATAAAAAATGAGCATTCTTTGTTGTCAGTCTACAAGTATTTGCATTACTGAGTTTATTGATTGCTACTCGTATTCGTGTGCAGAAAGGCAGAAATCGTTGTTCTGCATGAGGAAAACGTATCTATATGTGAAATTGCAAGGCGCCTAATTATATCGGTGAGTAACAGTTTGATATTATGTTGATATTATGCCTACTTCAACTTAACTAACTCGTCTCACCTTTCAATGTTTACCTAGGAATAAATTAATGTAACTGAAGTGCAATACTTACCATAGTTATAATATAGGTAAATTATCATAAATGTGTAATAGTTTTATTAGTCTAAGATTTTTATTTTATGAATTTGTAGTTTATTTAGTATTATAAGTTTCTAAAAATTATGTTTATTGTTAAAGTTAATAAATTCAAAACACAGATGATTATGATAAAATTAACTTGGTCTAGCCCATTTTTGTCCCATTACGGCACGGGCCTTTAGATAGATCAAAGAAAAGCCTTCAAATAACGTAAATAAAAATAGATAATAATAAAATAGATTATTATGTTTACTAATGTCAGTGTATATTTAAAACATATAAGTATTTTAACTTGTATGCGCATGTATTGTATATTAGTAATATTAATTAGATATATATCCATACATATATATATAAGTAAGTATATTATTTATTTTTTTATTTTTTATTTTTTTCACAATAAAATAGTTATTACTTACATAAAAACAAATTAACACTAATATATACTATATACAATTATATACAAGTATATAATACGAAAAATTATAGAAAAAGGCAAGAGCTCATTGGGCATCAAAAAATTCGTCCGCATCACTGTCAATGGGATAAGTGCCCAAAAGGCTGGCAGCATTACCACGTTGGATGGCAATGCTGATTCTTTGAGCTAAGAATAGGCCAGCCTTATGGTCACGTGAAGAGTCAACCAACCGCTTGGCGATGTCCCGAAAAATTCGATGAGCACTCGGACCCCAGGGCTCTAGTGTTTCAACCCCAAACGGCTCAAACATATAGCTCCCAATAAGGTTGTTATGTTTGCGCCGTTTGAGGTTTTCTGCTCCTGTAGCAGCCGCCCCAGCACAGCCCGCCGTGCTAGGAAGATGGGATGGCGCGAGGGTGTCAACACAGGTTGCATCCCACACCAAAGGCCTACCCAACTTCCAAGGCATTATGGTCATTCCATCGGGCCTCTTTCCATCGTCGCGTGCCAAGCCATTGGGTTCTAAAACAGCTGGCACCCCGGCGGAGACAAGAGCCCGACGGATGATGTCGTTAATGCTGGCGTGCCTTGCCATCCGTCCAGCACTCTTGCTGCAGGATAGGCCATGGTGTCCGAGGCAGTCGACTGCTTCACCGCATTGACAGCGATGTGGAGCTACGCAAGGAGCGCCCAGACGCAAACATGTAGCGAGCCGGAATGTAGTGTCACCCAGCATAGTGCCTATATTGGGTGACGGTAGCGCCTGAAGCCAGACGCCTGACTCCCATTCACCCACAGCCAGCAGGCGGGCACGCTCAGCAGTATTGGTGGACGTATTAATAAGTTTATTCCGTACCAACCTGCAGAGCGGCTCATCCCACTGTCTCTGGGAAGACGGGTTCTCGGGCTGAACCGTGTCCGGGCAAGCCACTTTCCAGGCGTTCACCGCGTCGGTCAAGCACGGCACTTCAGAGTCAACCTGAGCAGGAATCAAGATTCGTGTGGTTAACTTTTCGGTGCTGTGGACCGAGGATAGGAACGCCGGTAGGCTTACACTAGAAATTTTGCGGACGCCGAGCCCACCAAAACGAATGGGTAGTGTGGCTTGCAACCACGCGCGGTCGTCCAAAGCTACATTAAAAATGGATGTAAGAGTGCTGCGAATAATATGATCGATTTTCTCCAAAAGGTGTGAATGCTTCCATAAAGAGGAAGAGCGGAGAAAATACATAAAATTTGGACCGAAACAACAGTATCTGATTAGGGTGAATGCCGAATGTAAATTAATTTTAGAAAGTCTATCCGAAATATCGTTAAAATGTTTAATTTTTCCGTCGACGAATGGTGAAAAACTGTCTTCTAAAATTGGGGAACCTAAGAGGTGCAATGAACTTTTTTCCAAAACTTTGATGTCAGGGTATCAGGCTACTAAATTAAATTTCTGTATAGTCGATTGTCTGTCAGTATTGTCACAAATGTAAATTTCACATTTTGAGTTGTTGAGGTCAAGGCCGATGGATTGAAACTGCTGCTTTAGGAATTGAAGATCTTTTAGAACGGTGTCTACGTCACCTCCTAGTGTTCCGTCATCTAAATACCACAAAAATTGAATTTTGAATTTAGTTTTTGTATTATAGGATGGATAGCCAAACTGAAAATGACTGGCCCATGAGGATCACCTTGTTGGCATCCGACTGCAGATTCTAAAACGTTCTCTTTATATAATAATTTTGATGGGTGCGCGTAACACTGCCACATAAAACCATAAATTTCTGGTAACTCCTTCTTTACTTCAGCCAACAAAGTATCCCTGTTAACAGAGTTGAAGGCGTTCTTAACGTCAACCTTGAGGATGACCTCACCTTTACCGGCATTTAAAAAACTAGTTAGGGTATGTACGGCAGCCTCGCAGCCCTCTTTGGAACCAAAGCCAAGTTGTAGGGGCTGGAACTTGTTGGACAGAATGTTGCCGTACAATTTACAACATATTTTGGCTGCCGTCCGCCTGTAGGTGCACCCAACGGCAATGGGACGAATGCCGCCGTCCCTCTTGCGCAGGGCACATAAATTGGCCCCGTACAAGACATCGATGACGACATCATTCACACTGCCGTTGAGCATCAGGTTAATTAGAGCCGCAAGCTCCTGCAAAAGCGACTCACTAGTTTCCCCGGCGCCTGAGCTCAATAAATCTTTTAAATGCTGAGCAGGCCATCGAGGCTGCCGGCGGAACCACTTCGGAAGGAGCTCACGGCTGCAATTAACTGGGGGGCAGTGACATTAAAAGGCGTTGAATCCGAGTCGAGAGGGAGGGAGGGAGGGGGGGGGGGTCGGGAAAGGTGAGAGCATCCGCAGGCGCCGGATGTTTACTCTCCAGGGCAGAAAGGGTTTCTGGAGAGTAGGGCGCCACCACATCACTACTGAAAAGTAGCCTGGCCTCTCCCCTGATATCACCTTCGCTTAATTTGGATTCTACATGTGAACATAACCCTTTTCCTGAAAGGTTATTGAAAACAGGTAATTTTGGATCCAAAATAAGAGTCGAATTGTTGCAGTTGTCTTTAATTTGGGTTGTCAATGTTTTTTTATTTGCCAAATTTTTTTGGACATGCAAAATCCTATAAGGGAAGGTGAGTAGTTGCTCCCAGGCACTTTCTGAGTTCTCCTGGGTCGCACGACGGAGACATCGTGCCAAACTCAATGCAACAGACCGTCTCGCGCCCCGGGGAACTCTCTTTAAAACTGGGGTTGAATTTTTGAATTTTGCTAACGTTTTCCACAAAGTTTGATCTGGAGTTGTTGATGTTGGGGATGTGGGTGGGGGGCACAAAGGTACACTATGAGATTTGTGAACCTTGCCATAGTGTATCCGAAGCCCCCGTTCGCCTTTAAAGAAGCGTGTCTGGGAGCAATGGGGACATCTCACCTGGACATCGAGTGATGTGGCAGGTTGACTGGCACTATTTCCGACGTCGCTGCAGCCGGCATTTAGCATAAATATAAACTTACCCAAAAGAAAAATAACTATAAACACTTAACACAATATACACTTAAATTAATACAAACAAAGATAAAAAAAACGATATAAAATTGTCTGTCATGTCACTTGGTGACACGAGCTTGATGGCTGCGGCACACTGCCGCAGACAGGCGCAGACAAACGTAGACGCGCGGGCCTAGGGCGCCGCGGCGCCGCGCTATCAGAACTCAGCTCTCCAAAGAGGATGTTCAGACTTGACTTTCTTACTTGTATTTGGAGTTTAGGATTTCAAATTACTGTAGTAGTCTTCCAGCTCGAACTCCGCCCAGTTGCCACGCAACTGATCCAGATTCAAAAGAATACGCTTTTTGCAGCTTGAGTACGAATAGGTATTTTTATATTTGTTGGTATATTGGCGTGGCTAGCTGACATATGGCAAATTATTTTATTTTATGTTCTGTGCCTTGTAATGTTAATTACTTATAGTATTGTATACAGTTCAATTGTATATAATATACAATTGTTTCATACTTCGTTGATAGATTGCTTCGATCAAATTAATTACTAAATTAATTTCAATAATCGTGTGGACTCTGTCACTGTCACTCTGTCTTATATATATATTATTTATTTATTTATATATACTTATATATATACACAGTATATAAATATAGTAGGTATATATAATTATTTGTTATAATAATGGCTATTATTATAGGTAAGTATTTTAAATACTCTTTTGTTTTGTATCCACAGAGGAGAACCTCCGATATGCGGATTCAGGAGACGTAGACCATCTTTGACGTGGGCTAAAACTAAAGGCAAATTCATTGGCTCGACACCACGACAACGTGCAAGACACAAGGCTGATCCCTTCTTGTCCACCCGCGTAACAGCAACAGCACACAATGTATTTATTTATTTATTTTATTTTAAAGAAAGCTTACAGACTAATAAAAAACTTAAGTATCATGCATAAGTAGGGACATTTGCTAATTACAAGCTTCCACATGTACACATCTACTTAATTAAGAGTTTTGACCAGTTTTTTGAACATTATTTGTGTTGACCAGTTACAGCGATTTAAGTAAATAAACAGATTAGGTACAATGTAAACATATTGGGTATGTCGAGATTTTAGGTAAGTCAAGTCGTGCAATATCAAAATCAAAATTAAAAGCTTATTTATGGTTGATGCGAAAATACTCCTTGTTCAAAATCTTTCTTAATTTATATGCGCTGGTGCAAAATAAATCGATTTCCAGGTGTGTTGGTAAACTATTGAAAGCTATAACACTATGTATGCAGAAAGCGTTGCGCCTGTACTTTGTCGACGCGAATGGTACATGGAGTAGCGGCCGTTTTCTCAGTGTTATTTTGATTAGTGCGAAGAAGTATTTTCGGGACAATCAAATCAACCGAGCCATTTGCGATGTTCACTAAAAAGCAGATATCACTGATATTACGTCTTACTTCCAGCGGTAAGAAATGATACCGCTTACAACGGTGTTCATAGTCGTCTGAAAATTGCCCAGCCTTGAAGTGCAGGTACCGCAAAAATTTTTGTATTTTGTAGATCTCATATTGAGGGTTCTATACCTGGGAAACGTACTCAAGGTGGCTTCGCACTAGAGAGCAGTATAGAACTTTTAATGGTTTTAGGGAATGAAAGCTAGAACAAGTTCTAATAATAAAGCCCAAGGCTTTGAACGCCTTGTTGACAACGGTTTCTATATGGTCATCAAAAAGTAGCTTGCTGTCGTGCACTACACCAAGATCTCTAATACTGGTTTCTTTACTTATGTAAGTACCATCTAGTGTATACCCTGGGCCAATGATAGATTTCTGGCGAGTGAACACTACGTGAAAACATTTAGATACGTTTAGTTGTAGTTTGTTGGTTTTGCAATATTGTACGAATCTGTCAAAATCAGACTGAAGTAGCTCAGTATCAGATAATGTGCGTACGGACTTAAGGACCTTCATATCATCTGCGTAAAGTAGGATATGTGAGTTTCTAAAGCAGTTTTTTATGTCCAAAATAAATATTGTAAGCAATAACGGTCCTAAGATTGAGCCTTGGGGCACTCCTGATGGGACAAATTTCCATACAGACGCGTATCCACGCAAAACCACAGTCTGTGTTCGATTATCTATATATGACGAAAACCACCGGAATAGATCACCGTGAATTCCTGCCGAATTTAGCTTCTGAAGAAACACCCGATGATCTATGCGGTCAAAACACTTGCTGTAGTCCGTGTATATCGCGTCGACCTGGCATCGTTCTTCCATCCCAGTGGTTATAATTTCATTGGATAGTATCAGGTTGAAGGCCGTTGACCGTTTTCTGAGGAAACCATGTTGTTCGTTACCAAAATGGCGTTGCATAGCTGAGTAAACTTCCGTGTGTACTACTCGTTCAAGAACCTTGGAGAGAAGACATAATTTAGAAATGGGCGGGAGTTTTCTATGTTAGATTTATCCCCCTTTTTAAAAATCGGTGTAATGAATGCCGATTTCCACATCTTAGGGACGATACCCTCTCTCAAAGACCGCTCAAACAGCACACAGATTGGGGCCACCAAGCTCTTTGCACAATTAATTATAAAAATAGGGGGCATCAAATCTGGCCCACCAGATTTAGATGGGTCCAAACCTTTAAGTAGATTTAGTACCATCTCCGGACACACGCTGACCGTACTCAGGTTCACCGAGCTAGCAGAATGAATGTCTTTGTTAACATCCAAATCGTCAGATTCTGTCAGGTTCTTGGAGGGTAGACTGAAAGTAAGAGGAAAAAAGCTCAGTGATACCCTCGCCGGTGTCAGCGGACGAGTCCATATAATGTAAAACGTTAGGTAATGTATTACCACTTCTTTTGCTGTTAATGTACGACCAGAAACATTTAGGATTTTTGGCGATAGAGGCTTCTATTTTTTCCATATAAGCATCAAAACAGACCGCTTCTAAATCCTTAGCTCGGTTTCGCAAGAGAGAGAAAGAGTGGTAATCGGATAAGTTGCCGTAAATTTTTGTATTTGTTATGGTATTTGTATTTTTCTTTTAGTATTTTTATTAAAGCACCAGTGTACCAGGGGGGGTGTATTGATTTTTTAAATGGTTTAACGGGAATGTGCAAGTTCCTGAGCTCGTATAGTTTGGTATAGAAAAGGCTAAGGGCTCGGTCCAGGGATCTATCATACAACAACATGTTCCAGTCTATAAGATCTAGTGCAGACGTAATTGCAGCGTAATCGCCTCGATGGAACATGTATTTTGAGATAAGATAAGATAAGATAAGATATTTTATTTGCATAAAACACGGTATACAGGTTGTTATTAAACATTTTAGATCAGCATGTTTTGCTTAATGATAAAGCATGCAAACTTACTTACAACTATAATACTACAATTTGACATAGAATACAATTAATTATTTAAATTTCAAAAAGTCATTAATACTATAAAAATTATTATTATTAAGCCATTCATACAATTCGGTTTTAAATATCTTAAAATTTAATGCTTTTAACATATTTGGTAATTTATTATAAATTTTTACACACATAGCAGAAGTATTTTTATTATATTTAGCTGATCTGGGCAGCTCATCCAGCACTAGCTTGTATTGGTCACGCCGACTTCTCGAGTTTATTTCTCCTGCTGTTTTGAAAATTTCTTTATATTTCCGAACAAACATACATGTTTCATAAATGTATAATGCAGGTAATGGTAGCAAACCAAGCTCCTTAAACACCGGTTGACAAGATTCATCAGACGGGATCCCGTGTATAGCTCGTAAACATTTCTTCTGGGCGACAAATGCTCTATTGTTATCAGTACTATTTCCCCACATTATTACTCCATACCGCAGAGAAGACTCAACGTATGCGCGGTATGACATCACAGCCGTTTTTATATTAGTTACTTTTTTAATTTGTCTCAGGGCATAAGCAAATTTATTTATTTTGTTACATACGCTTTCAACCTGAGCTTTCCAGTTAAGTTGTTCGTCAATGATGACTCCTAAAAACTTAGTTAGGGCCACTTGTGTAATTTTTGGTATGTCCATTTTAAAATTAAATTGATTATTATAAGATTGATTAAATTGTATATATACTGATTTATTTAGATTAATTGATAAATTATTATTATTTAACCACTTAATTAAATTGTTGATAGTATTATTTATGTCCGCTTTATGATCAGTAATTGATTTATATTTTTTATCGGCAGTAACAATTATGGAAATGTCATCAGCAAAAAGAAAGCATTTATGGTTTGTTACTTTGACGATGTCAGTTATGTACAGAAGAAATAAGATAGGGCCCAATATGCTACCCTGGGGGACTCCGCGTGTTATATTTTCATATTCAGACGAGTAGTCTGTCATATCCCTCATTTTATTTAATTTTGTGATGATGACACTTTGTTGTCTGTTAGTCAGGTACGACGCAATCCACTGAAGTGGCAATCCTCTAATACCGATCATCTCTAATTTTTGCAATAATATTTTATGTGACACAAGGTCAAATGCTTTTGATAGATCAAAGAACAGACCCGTTGTTAGATGTTTGTTATTAAGGCTGTTGAGTATTGTTTTTAAAAGAGAGAATATGGCCAAGGTCGTGGACTTATGTTTCTGAAAGCCAAACTGTTCACTCTTGATGATATCATATTTCTCACAGTAACCAATTATTCTTCCATACATGCATTTCTCATATATTTTTGACATGATGGGTATAAGAGTTATGGGGCGATAATTATTAATGTCACATTTTACGCCCTTCTTAAATATTGGTTTTACCACAGATATTTTTAAAGTGGTTGGAAAGACTCCTTGAGAGAAAGACTGGTTAATAAGATGGGTCAATACTCCGCTTATATCATTGACACATGCCTTAATAATTCGGGTGTTAAGTTCATCATAACCTGCAGAGTTAGTGTTATTTAACGATAGTATCTGATTTTTCACTTCATTTTCCGACAAAGGTGTGAGGAACATCGAGTTTGCAGTTAGGGTATCGCTGCGGCATGTATTTGTACAAGTATGAGTTGGGATACAATTTGTATAATGTTTGTTGAAGGCAGAGGCTATTTCTACTGGTTCGGTAAGTATAATGTTGTCAATTTTAATGTGTTCAATGTGATTTTTTGGGTCGGAATTTTGCATTTCACTTTTTATGACTGTCCATGTGGCTTTACACTTATTGTCGTTATTATTCATAAATTTTATATTAGCATTTCGCTTTGCATTGTAGATACATTTTTGAAATAGTTTCGAATATGTGGTATATTTATTCTTGTTCGTTGTATTTTTATGTTTGTAGTATTGGTATCGCAGGAAACGTTTCGTTTTAGAACTTTGTTTAAGACCATTGGTGATCCACATGCGTTTTGCCCTATTGTTCAAACTTATCTTTACCCTTACTTTTGGAAAGCAGAGATTGTACAGTAAACATATTAATTCATGGAAGCAGGTGAATGCTTTGTTTGCATCATTTTCCATGTAAACATCCGTCCAGGAGAGATTTTGTAAGCATTCCCTGAATTTACGCGTATTATCTAAACTGTAATCTGTTTTGTAAATGTGGTATATTGGAGGTAGTGTTGTTTGGAGCTTTAAAGGAAAGCTTAGCATTTGTGCTGTGTCATGATCAGAGAGATGAAGCGGCAGCACTGTCGCGATTGCGTCAGGTACGTTACTCAATATGTGGTCTATACAAGATTTTTTTCGAGTAGCAACTTCAATATGAATTTTTAAATTATGACTATGGGCTATGGCTTGGAATTCCTGAGTGATATTGCTTCGTTTGAGGGTATTAATATTAAAGTCACCTGTTAAAATGATGCGAGTTCTAGATTTATATTTATTATATATATCATGTATTACACTATCTAATTTAGTTAAAAAGTGGTTAGGGTCGGATTGAGGTGTTCGGTATAAGCAAATAATAACTAGTTTCTGATTTTCTAGCTCTATGCCACATGCCTCGAATGTATTTACTGATGCATATGTTTTTATGAATAGTAATTCTTTATAGCATAGACCTTTTTTAACAAGAATGCAAGTACCACCTCTGTTTTTTTCTCTGCAAAAATTTGTAGCCATTTCATAATTTGACAACTTAAGATAACTCTCATGCCCTTTTTTAATAAATGTCTCAGAAAGACAAATAACATGTGGGTTGCTATTTGAGTCACGCATTTCCAGTAATGTTAACTCCAATAGTTCCTGCTTAGATAAAACACTTGCAATGTTCTGGTGAAGTATTCGAAAGTTATGTGATGATGCATGCGTTGTGTTGTTAGGTACGAAAAAATGTATCGCTTTTTGAAACTGTGGGAAAATAGTAAGGTATGGTACCTTTTCTGTGCATTTCGGAAGCAAGATGAGAGCTTGCCCTTTCTATTTCCCTTTTATGGCTTTTGAAATAAAAGGGAATAGTTCCTATTTTAGGTACACTTGTCTGCGTTTTATGTAAAGAGATTGGTTTGCTTCTCGCGAGGTGTTTTCTGAGCTCGGCTGGATTTAAGTATGTTTGGTCATAATATTCACAATCTATTATGTAAGTAATTGTTTTACAAATGTCAGACACGCTACGGTGTATATAATTCATGAAGTGACAATTCTTATAATATTTACAAATGTTTTCCATACGATTATTCAATTTGTTAACATCTAAATAGCTATTATTTAAGACGTTTAATACAATTATGGTATTGTTACAAAATGTCTTCAATATAATTTTTAGCTGTGATAACACATGGCCCATGTTGTAGTCATTTTCACCTAGAGAAATTACAATTTTGTCACCTGGTTGTAGGTTTGTGTTGATACAGCTTTTAGTTATGGTGTCGCTTTGTGCATTTGGCATCGTATGGGCGAGTACTCCATATTTTTCATACTGGGTCTTCTTTCTTGAAATTGCAAGGGCTGCAGCCAGACCAACGCATTGTTGCGCACCAAAAATCCTTATTGTTTTCCCAAATAATTGTGTGTTACCACTAGCTCGGATTGTTGTATCGATTTTGGCTGGAGAAATTTGTTGCGGGGTCGGTGTGGTCCTTAAGGACTGCTTCAGAGTCTGTATTTGTGTGTTCAGCGTTTTTATCTCATTTTCAGCGACCTGGAGTTCCTTTTGCAATGCTGAGATACTTTGTAGCAGATGTAAATGAATAACGTTGGTATTACATTCAGCATTCGTAGTAATTCTCGGCGAGGAAGGGGTAGAAGACACGATCTGACTTAAACGAGAGTGTCTTTTCTTTTTTTCATTGCATAAAGGGCTGCTTTCTTTGCTAGTAGAAGAATGACATAATGACTTTAAAACATTAATTTCTTGAGTTAGCTTGTTAACTTGTTTTTTTAAGTCATTGTTTTCTAATATTGTGTTCTCCAACTCATTTTCCGAGCTTTCCAGTTTCATAGTCAGCTGAGCAATCGTATCTTGCATGTCAGATATAGAAGATATATTGGTTGTAGTACCGTCAACACTTCTTGAATGTTTGCTCGGTGTGGTTTCAATTTCATATGATGTGTCGTAATCGGTCAATATATGAGAATCCTGGTCAGGGGAGGACTGTTTTGTGTTTGTGTTCGTTTGCATATAAGTTTTCCCAGTAGAAGATGTTGGATACGTCGGTGTTTTCCTTACTGTTATATTGGATGGCTCTGCAGAATTGATAGTTTTTTTTTTAATGCACGCCTTACAGCGCCATTTGTTTTTAGATTCCTTATTCATTAATCGGTACGTGTGTTCCGGATAACCATCGCAGTCAGGTTCAAATCTGTTGTTGCAAACTGAGCACAACGCAGTTTTTTTTATGTCTACAGATTTTTTACACTTGTAACATACTACCAGTGGCATCTTGTGGCCTTTGCCTGCAGTTTTCTATTGAAGCACCTGGTTCTCAGACGTATAGGTAGATGGCGTTACTATCGATTGCCAAAGGAAATCATAGGACGTAAGTGACAGCAGTTTGATATGATACCGCTACTCAACAATAGATGGCGCTGTTTTCAATATTTGTACCAAATTTGTTGCAATTGTGTAACGGGTGACATAAATTTTTAAAAATGACCGTTTGAAAATTTTCACTTTTTGTACACAATTTGGTTGGAGTTCTATAATATTGAAATAGTGTTAAAAACTGTGGTAAAATTCTAGTCCACTATACACTGCAATGTTATTATTACTCAGGTTGTGTTGTTTAAAGCAGGTTTGACACTAAACTTCTCAGTGTTTGTTTATGTTCTAGTTTTCACACTGTATTCTCACTCAAAGTTGTTGCAAACGTTTTCTGGCAACTATTGTCCATTTGCACATAAGATAATCACAATTTTAGGCACTTTTAGGATGAATTACTATTTTTAAATAATTTTAAGCACGGAGCTAGTTGTTCACAGTAGCAGTGGCGCCACCTTTTTTTTTTGAGCTAGGTTTCTCAATGAGTTTGTAACGAAATCCACGTTAATAACAACGGTTTGTGATGTAAATCAACAGGCACCGCCAGGGGGTCACCACAGTCATTCACTTTTAATGCGCTATTTGAGAAAACCAGATCCAACAATCTACCGTTAACGTTACGCTCACCATTAAATTGGGACAAGTTACACGTATTTATTGTGTCAAAGAAATCCAAAATACACCGAGCGGACACATTCTCAGGATATAATCCAGAGCCATCGTCAGACTGCCGCCATTCCACATCACCACCGAAGTTAAAATCCCCTGTTATTATAAATGTGTCTAAAGGGTGGGCAGATATTAAGTAGTTAAGTTTATGGTGGAAGTTTTGCAATTGAGTTAAGTACGAGTTACCAACATTTTGACAAGTATTGAGGTTACGTCTGGCGCGGATTAAGAATGAATTATTTATTTTATTTGATAATATTTTAAATAATTATATATATTTAAATAATAAAATAGATTATTTATTTATTTATTACTGTGATTGCCCGTGACATCACGGCGGGCCCTATCAGAATACCAGCGCTGCGACATTTATTTTTTAAATGTCGTAGCATCATGCTGAGATAGGAGCCTTTTGGCCTCGTACAGGACTTTCTGTTTCATTTTTATTTTTGTACTTTATTTTTTATTATTTTTTATATAATTTGGTTTTGGTACCTATTTTTTTTATTTTTTTTTTTATTTTATATAATTTGTTTTTTTTATTTTTGTTTGTGTTTAGTTTTATGATCTTCCTGTGCGAGTCGCAATAAATACTTTTTCTTTCTTTCTTTCTTTCATTTTCTTTACACAAATACAGGCCGCAGATATTGATGTTGTAACTTACCGCTGGTCTAGATCGCTTCAGAACGATGGATACCCATATATCTTCGGCGGAGGTACGCCAATCACACCTTTCCACAACGGTCAAGTCATTCCTCACAATCAATTCCTCACAGTCAATCAACACTCCGCCTCCCCGTGACTGTGCTGCTCGACTGTAATCCCGGTCCCGCCTCCAGACAAGATATCGTCCATCAAACAACTCACTCTTACTAATACTATCCACTAACCATGTTTCCGTAAATATAATAACATCATATGAATTTATGCAAACGTTACGATATAAGCTGTTTCTTTTCGAGCGCAGACCTCGCACGTTCTTATAGTATATATTAATCATTTTTGAGCTTAACGGCAACAATAGTGTCAACTATACTAAAATAATTATTTTTTAGCGAATTAAAATTTAGTAAACCATTTAATGTAAACGAATATAGAAAATACCAACAATAATACAGTATAATTAAGGTAGAAAACAAAAACTGATAGAAATCTTTTAGGCACAGCGATGCACAGTGTATAAAAACACGAAACTTTGAAACACTCGCAACTAATGGGTTAAGATAAGGAACAAAAGAAACAGCACGGGTCCGGTTAGTCACAACTGAGTCGACTAAGTAATTCGGATTGCACTCTAACGCAATGATAATAAGCACTAATTTGGCACAACGACCACAGACAACATGACAATGATATTTAGAAATTAATTTACACACCACTATTAAGCGACACAATAGTTGTAAACGCTGGTAGCATTCACCTGCGCACGGTTCTCAATCTTACTTCTGATGGTTGGTCTTGCACGACCAGACTTAGACATTTTGTTTATATTTATAGGTTTAGATCGACATTGAAATAGTTTTATTTTATTTTTATGAGGTCTTTTTCGGATTTTAACACTATGGTAGTAAATGTGTCGGCCTTCCTCACGTGTATTTTTGAGTGCTTGACCCAGACATAGCGAAAATCCGTTTCTGCGGCCGCTTTTTTAGCTTTGGGCAGCAATGCCTTATTCTGTAGTGTCAGGTGGTCATTGACGTAAATCCGTTGGTTTCCAGGAAGATTTATTTGCCCTGTAGTTAAAGGAGCAGTCTTGAAAAGTAGTCTTGCAGCGGCAATAAAGTCCTCCTTTACGTAACGGTTGCAGAAACTCACTATGATGGGTTTCGTGTGATCTTTGTCACGGGTTGGTACCCTAGTTATAAAGTTTATCTGGGCCTTAGACACATGATAATCAATTTTAGTGCCAATCTTGCTGATGATTTCAAACAGGTTCTCGTGATTGTTCTGGGGTAGACCTTTTATTTCGATGTTGTTCATTTGAGTCCATTGCTCTTTAGCGTTATTATTATCCTCTAGCTTATCTAAGCGGACTTGGAGGGTGTCCACCTGTTCCTGGACCTTCTCGACGTGCAACAGGCGCGCTTCCATGTCTTTGAATTTATCATTGAAGTCCTTTAGCTCTTTATAATGTGTGCTTACAAACTGTGAGAAATCACCTATATTCAGTTGATTTACGTTGCAGCAAGCCAGCGCGGAAGATTTTGCTGTCCACTGCGCACCGCCAAAACCAACTACAGTTTGCTAGGTCATACATTAATTTTGATTGGGAGAACAATATGGTGATAGAAAACGAAGGTTTACCGACTCATTATTAGTCGAATTTATTTTTATTAGTAGACGACTATGAACCTTATTTTTATGCAAATAATGTTCATATTTGTTAAGTGAATGTGAACAAATACAAACCTTAGCATTATTTAGGTATACCGCCGTAATCCTGTTTAAATTTTAAACAACAACTCGTATTATTGAAAGTCTGGTGAACTGATGTTATTGTTATGCCGTTAGAAGTTGTCATAGTTTCTTACTATCTAACATGTTGATTCAGTTCATCTCTAATTTTACTTTGTTTCAATTTATATACCTACCTACTTTGACAAACTATTTACGTCCATCCTTAACCAACAAAAAACTTTGTCTTTGTCCAAAAAACTGATAAACAACAGTGTTTTACTCATTTGAACTTCTAGTTGGTATGGATAGCTAAAGAATATAATATGTTTAAAACCAGTTTGCATTAAATCATTGTATCGGCCACACAAGTTTTTTTTGCTAATATACAGCTCACACCAAATATAACCTTAAAACAACCACTATGAAGAAGGCATATTGGAAGACACGTTACGGATCATTTGCTAATGACCCAAGCGATAAGCTTGCTCATTCCAACCAATACGAATGTTTACCTAATAAAAAAACAAATGATTTTATTGGTTTCATTTAATTAACTTTCTAGTTTTTTGCTGTAGTGATTTTTTTGACCACAAAATTAATTTACCAAAAAACAAAAAGTAAATAGCAGCAAAACAAAATTCCTCAGTTGGGATCGAACTCATGTCGTCTAGCTTACATCAGTAGCTATCGCAGGCGCTTACACCATTTACTTAGTTAGAACCTTGTTATATCAGACTAAAATATGGGCTTATATTCCTTCATTGTGTACCCGTTTATTTTATCTTTAACCGCGTGTGTTTATTACGTATACCCACACAATAATAATGACAGTCACCGATGTATGCGCTATGTAACCCACACAATATCCAATGTAAACCAATTAGATTGTTCCACTGTACTAAATTTATAATTCCATTTTATTAAACTTGACATTATGTATTGTGTTGCCTATTTCAAATTATGTACTGAATTTCATCTTGACATGGTAAACTTATATTTATTTATTTAATTGAATGTGTTAATAATATATACTTATTACTTAGTCTTTATTATTATAGCTAAAACTATTAGCGTGCCTTATAAGGATCATTTTAAACTTAACATCTGTAACTTGTACCTATTTTCTGTGCAAGTAAAGATCTATTATATTCTATTCTATTCTAGTGCTAAAGAACTTGTAAAAAAAAAATTGCGAGCCCTAACACAACGAAGTTATCTTGTTTAATTGAGGACTTTCTTTTGTCAACTTCTGGCCGCATCATCAGACCACAAATAATTTTAATGTCACTGAAGTTGCATAGCAATAAGTATACCAAGGTTTAGTTCTATCGAATGCTGGAAAGGGCCTGGAACACATAAAAACCAAGCAAGTTAAAAAAACCCTGACAACGTGAAACCCTATAAAAAGAAAAAAATAACCTTGAAATTATGACCCTACGTAAGTACGTATGAAATTTTTTGATTAAATATTGTCCCGTGGGCGGACCGCTCTTAATTATTAACCAAACGTTCTGTTAAAGTTTAAAATAGTAGCGGTCGGTTTTACTTTAATTTTTTATTTCATGCTTTTTGTGGGGACTCCTTGTTATTTCATTTCGTTTATTTTCTTGCGTTTTAAGATTCAGGTAATTTGGTATTGAATCAGGTTTTTTGTAATTCGCCATTTTGTGGTAGTGGCCATATTGGGTTTGAAATTTGTCATAGTGTACAGTATTCTACTAGTCAAGCCTTTTCATTTGATACCCATATAGAGGGAGTTGTGAAAAAAAAATGTAATTTGGCCATTTTGTGGTAGCGGCCATCTTGGATTTGAAATTTATCATAGTGTATAGTATTCTACTAGTCAAGCCCTTTCATTTGATACCCATATTGAGGGAGTTGTGAAAAAATATGTAATCCGCCATTTTGTGGCGGCGGCCATCTTGGACCGATTTTCATCAAACATAGCTATGAACACTCCCGACAAACTCACCTTTCAAACAAAAAAAACATAATTAAAATCGGTTCATCCGTTCGGGAGCTACGATACCACAGACAGACATACACACACACACACACCCACCCCCACACACACACACCCCGTCGTTTTTGCGTCGGGGGTTAATAAGTCTTGAGAGGACGTTGAATCTCCGCGTACGGTACGTGGTGCCCCATGTATAATTGCATGTGGTATAAAACTTTCTGCAATGTTCAGCAGCAATAATCGCATTCCATACAGCACGTTCAATTAATTATTGCCATTTGGTAGTTTAGACGATGCCAATCAATCGTTGCTTCAATTTTATGATATTCCGTAGAATAAACTTGCACCGTGTAAATGGAGCTTTGAGGGAGGGTTTGTTTTAGAGCTAAATCTCTTTGTGTTAAAATACTATGTCAGTGGAAAAAATAATAAAATACTGCGCCAAAATTTGACAGAATACGCCATAGACGTGTAGACGGGATAATAGTTTATCTTATTCGTAAATAAATATTTATATAGTCGTCTTTGAATCTCACGAACTGGACATATTTTTAAGGGTGTGGATAAGTTAGTGACAAAAGTAGGTGATAAAAAGTTAAGGACTAATACGGCAACAGCATCGAAGTTTCAAAATCGACCTGCACGACGTACACTTTGTCCCTGGAACTTTATACCCTCGTGTCTGTACTCTGTTAATGCCCTACATGACCACGTGTACATAACCGGGATCATAGATTATACACTAGATAACCGGGATGGGAGGTACATTTTACGAATCGGTCCGCCGACACAAATCATACGAAGCAGTTTATAAGACAATTCATAAAATGATGGTACGATATTGTCGTTATTGCTTGAGGCGTACGCGGATGTGATAGGCGCGCTGTGGCCCGGAGATCAGCATGGCAGAGCCGAAAAGAGAGCCCATACTTGAACAAACAGACTCTAAGTTAACCGAAACAGTTGAAGAAGGCGCTCCCAAGGTACCGATTACAGTTGAAGCGGGCCCCCCCAAGGCACCTGAACCATTGCCCAAAGTAGAGCTGGATACTGTTCTCGTTAACGAGATTGGCGACTTCGGGTGGTACCAGTTGCAATCTTTAATAGTAGGCATCATATTAGTGATCTTCATCGCGTTGGCAAACGTGAATTACGTATTCACCACAGCGCTAATACCTACCAGGTAATCGTCAGTCAATATTGAAATATCGTCTATCCTCATAGGCCAAATCTCCACATAAAGTAGGATGTTTATTCCAGATGTCTGATCCCGGAGTGTGAGAGTGAACCGGCGGTGTTCGCTCCGGCCTGGGTGATGAACGCGATCCCGCCGGGCCGCAAGGGTTCGTTCGACTACTGCCAGCGCTACGGGCGCGCTGCCCCGATGACGCTGCGCAGGGACGGCGCCTGCCCGCCTTCGCTCTTCGACCGCAGCAAGCGCCTGCCCTGCGACATTTACGTGCGCGAGAACACTTTCTCCGTCGTTTACGATGTGAGTCACGAAACGCTCACTTCCATTTAGAAATTCGGGGATATTTTGATTGGGGACATCATTTATGTAATCTTTTGTCTGCATGTAAGTTCGAGCTGGAGTGTCAGGAATGGCGGCGGACACTTATAGGCATGATGCGCAAGGTCGGCACGCTGACGGCGCTGCTGATCACCAGCTACATGTCGGACCGGTTTGGGCGCCGGATCACGATCGCTTTCAACGCTATCAACACGGCGTGGATCGGCCTCAGTCGGTACTGGATTCAAGATTACAACAGTTTTGCGGCCTTAGAGTTTATTGAAGCCACTTTCGGGTCCGGCTTGTTCTCTAGTGTTTATATATTGAGTGAGTAAAATATTTTGAAATACTTACCTTATATAAGACATATTAGTAAATTGGTAAGTACGTACACGTACACATGACATGTTTTCGGCCTTGTGTTGAGAAAAGGATAATAATTCAGGCACTACAGAACACGGCCGTTAGAGAGGCATAAAAATAGTAGACATAAACTGTCATACATAATTATAGGGTGGCTCGCGAAACGACGTCCAAATATTTTTTTTTAAACACTCCCACGTGATGGGGTATGCCCAACTGCAGTATATGAAAAATGGATAACTCCAAGGAAATACATACAATAGTTTAGTACTACCAAAATAATATGAAAAAAAAAAATCCACCCTTCTTACCGCGTTCCAACTCTAATTTTACCAAAGAATGTCCCGAATAGTACTTATTATTTGTACTGCTTTGGAAAGCTGGGGATCCATAAAGGTTTTAAAAACTACTCTATGGTCACTGCCACCCTTTTTCTTTTAAAGACTGATAATATACTGCCACCCTTTTTCTTTTAAAGACTGATAATATAGAACAAATCTCGTCGAGCCTGTATATTAGTGCCAGACACAACGCAACGCTCTAATAAAAAGCCTTACTTTTACTAAAACTGAACTTACTAACACCCCGCTGTGTAGTCATGCGAGTACATAACTGATGAACTGATGATAGTTTGTTAATACTTCTCTGATTTGTATCTCAAGCTATTGTATTTAGATTGATGAGCAATCATTGTTTATCTTGCTACAGTGGTGGAGTTGCTTGGCCCTAAGTACCGCGTGGCTGCTGGAGTAGCGATCAACACTGCCTTTGCGGTGGGGCAGATGATATTGGGGATGATCGCGTGGTGCGTGCCTAACTGGAGGAGCCTGACGCTCGCGCTTTACATCCCGCAGCTCACCTCAATCTTCAGCTATTGGCTCATCAGCGAGTCTGCGCGGTGGTACATGAGCAAAGGACGCTTTGAAGAATCCGAAGCTCTGCTTAAAAATATGGCTAGGGTGAATGGGCGGTTGTTATCAGACGCGTCGCTGGCAGGCTTACGTCGCACCGCGCAGGAGCAGTTGGCGCGAGAGGCGCAGGGCTCGGCGCGGCGCGGTGACGAGGCCAGCCTGTTCACGCAGGTGTGGCGCCACAAGCGGGTACTACTCCGCGTGCTCGCCTCGCCAGTCTGGTGGATCACCACCACGTTCATCTACTACGGACTGTCTATCAACGCTGTCAACTTGTCTGGCAATAGATACTTTAACTTCATAGCTGTGGCGGCTGTTGAAATCCCCGGCTTTTGGTTCGCATATGTCCTATTGGACAGGATTGGCCGAAAGCTAGTACTGGCGGGAGGTTTTTGGGTATGCGCCGCATGCCAGATAGCATACATATTCATGCCCCAGGGTTAGTATTCCTTTTTTACAATATTTTCGTACGAATAAGCATTTAAGTGGTAGTAGTTATGACTTGCAGTTTGTCGAGTTTTTTGTCTAATACACATTATTTGTGCAGGCTTGTTCGCGATGGCGCTGATGATGTATCTGGTGGCAAAGTGTGCGATAGCGATGGTGATGACGTCACTGTACGTGTACACGGCGGAGCTGTACCCTACTAACAACCGACACAAGCTGCTGGCGGTCTCCTCCATGTGCGGCAGGATCGGCGCCATACTTGCTCCTCTCACTCCTGCGTTTGTATGGTCAACCAATGCATTGTGTAATATTAGGGCTTTATTTCATTGACGTTATCATAATATCGGTTTCGTATTACCCAGTAACTGGGTTGTGGAGGTCAGATAGGCAGTTGCTCTGTGTAAAATACTGGTACTCAGCAGCATCCGATTAGACTGGAAGCTGACCCCAACATAGTTAGGAAAAGACTGCGCAGACGATGAGAATGATTTTTCATAGACGATCGATAATGTTTATGCAAAAGTTTTACTATCATCTCAAGCTCTTCTTTTGAACAACAGTCAACTAGGTAAGTAGCGAGCTAAGTGGATAACTCTTGGCGGGGTACCACAGGGCTCACAGTTTGGTCCTCTGCTTCTTGAAAAGCTAAAGGTCAATTAAATAATTACCATTTTGTATACGTACATTTTGTATACGTACATTTTGTATACGTACATTTTGTATACGTACATTTTTATAGCTTTACACAATATGATTTCAATGAAGCAAAGGTTTTAGACATAAGTCTCCCATCATAAAACAATTCCGTGGTCGCAGGCTGCGCAATGGTTTGCTGATCTGCCGTTCGTGCTGTTCGGCGCCATGTCGCTGTTATCAGGCGGGCTGATCTTCCTCACGCCGGAGACGCTCGGCACCGTTCTACCGGACACCTTCGAACAGGCAGAACAACTTGGCCTCTAAGTTAAAAGATGAGCAGACATCGACTACTTGAAGTTATAAAAAACCGGCCAAGTGCGAGTTGAACTCGCGTGGAGAGGGTTGCGTACGATGAATATGTTACCCGCCAAAAATATTTCATGTGAAGTAGGTTGCCCAGGGATCCGAAGAACAAACTTAAAATATTTCATGTGAAGTAGGTTGCCCAGGGATCCGAAGAACAAACTTAAAATATTTCATGTGAAGTAGGTTGCCCAGGGATCCGAAGAACAAACTTAAAATATTTCATGTGAAGTAGGTTGCCCAGGGATCCGAAGAACAAACTTAAAATATTTCATGTGAAGTAGGTTGCCCAGGGATCCGAAGAACAAACTTAAAATATTTCATGTGAAGTAGGTTGCCCAGGGATCCGAAGAACAAACTTAAAATATTTCATGTGAAGTAGGTTGCCCAGGGATCCGAAGAACGAACTTAAAATATTTCATGTGAAGTAGGTTGCCCAGGGATCCGAAGAACAAACTTAAAATATTTCATGTGAAGTAGGTTGCCCAGGGATCCGAAGAACAAACTTAAAATATTTCATGTGAAGTAGGTTGCCCAGGGATCCGAAGAACAAACTTAAAATATTTCATGTGAAGTAGGTTGCCCAGGGATCCGAAGAACAAACTTAAAATATTTCATGTGAAGTACGTTGCCCAGGGATCCGAAGAACAAACTTAAAATATTTCATGTGAAGTAGGTTGCCAAGGGATCCGAAGAACAAACTTAACATTGTAGTTAAAAAACATGTTCTCCCATTGTATGTACGTACTAAACCTGCAATTGTACGTTTTTACGCACAATGTTTAAAGATTTGCCATATTATTATAAAACCATGCTTTTTATAGATTTTCCTGTATTCTGTAAGCAAAGAACTAATTTCTGTGTTTTTTTAGGCGAGGGCTACAAGAAAGCAGAGGCTGTAATTATTATATTGTATATTTTCGCTCTGTTTTAGTACTGTTCCGCTTATTCTGGTGGACGGTGTAATTATAATAGTAGTTTGTTTTGGGCTCATTAGGAGATAAGGGGGTAAATTTACATATATTTTCTTAAATAACTTTAAAACTGTTTATTTTAATATAATGAAGGAAGTAATTGTCGAAAGAAATGTAAGTTTAAAGTATTTTTGATTGGGTTGATTTGTCGCGAAGTCTGTCATATAAACAACTAATTACTACTTTTCTTGGTGCTTTCTACCTTACGTACCTATTGGTCCTCGTAGAGATAGTCACAGCAATAATATCAAATATAGGTACTACACAATATCCACCTACCCATTAACATAATGACAAACTCATGAAAATCCGTTGGAGGCTGTGATATCTATGCCACTTTATGCACGCGTCTGTATTGAGGGCCCAAGTTATTTAATCATAACAGTTTTAATTCATGTTTAAGAAATTCATGGCCCGTTGCTTTAAGTTTTTACTATTTTTAACTAATTTCGTTTCGCAAAGGTTCAAAAAATGGGCCCTCAATCCAGATGCACATGAACTGTGAGACACATTACAGCTTATCATTCTATACTACTTTATTTTAACTGAAATCGGAAACAGACACGTTGATGGTGTGGTATGGTTGTAAGAATGTAGTTTTATAATATAGTGTGATGTAAATATTTTTTAAGTTCTGTACATTACCATACCCACAGCATATGGTGTACAAATGTTGTGGAAGAATGTAGTTACTTTATCTTCTAAAAGTCCCAATTTTCTCCGAGTAAAATGGCTGAGTAACCTCCGGACGGACAGATGGACAGGACGAAATTATACGGGCTCCGTTTTGCTATTTGCCAGCGGAACCCTAAAAATGAACATCTGTAATATATTTGAACTAACTAAAACTTTTTACGAAAACGTTCCAAGAGCATTAAAGATACTTTAAGTCAAACATCAGTCATAAGTCAACGAACTAGATAAACATTTTAAAGATAATAAATGTGTTTAAAATAAAATACGCGAAGAATATTTAAAGACGGTAGTAGCAGTGTGCTGCTGTTTGGTGGACATCATGGCAGCTTTGGACAAAGACGTGGCCTCTGAGATGAGTGGCGGGCAGCAGGTGGAGCTAGACTCACTCCTGGTGGAGGAGATCGGTCAGTTCGGCAGGTACCAACTCCGCACGTTCCTGCTAGCTATGGTGCTGGTCGTGTTCGTAGCATGGAGCAACTTGGAGTACGTGTTTAGCACAGCTCGGATTAGCACCAGGTAACCAAACTATGCATCAAATACATATGCAGTGGACTTTTTCGGCTGAAATGATGATGATGATGATGAACCCTAGTCCCTTGGGTCTTATCTGAAGCTCTCCTTTTGGTTAGTCACCGTTAATGTTTCGTTATTATTAAAAATGTTCTATTTAGTTTATCATCAATTTATTTTATGATTAGGCATAACACATTTTATTATAGATGTCTGATCCCGGAGTGTGAAGGTGAGCCGGCGGAGTTCTTTCCGTACTGGTTGGAGAACGCGGTGCCGGCAGGCGCCAGTCAGGGCTCGTTCGACAACTGCCAGCGCTTCGGCAACGCGACCGCGGCGCCGCGGGCGGTCACCAGCGATACCTGCCCCGCCACACACTTCGACCACGACACGCGTCTGCCTTGCGACTCTTACGTGTACGAGAACACACACACTGTCGTCTATGACGTGAGTCAACGAAATGCTGTAACTGTGTCAAATATTAGATGAGAAGGATTTGTGATCAATGTTTTTTGTCTATAAGTATGGACTGGCGTGCGACGAATGGCGGCGGACGTTGATCGGTACCGTGACCACATTCGGCACACTGACGGCACTGCCTATCACCGGCTTCGTGTCGGACCGTTGGGGGCGCCGGGTCGCGCTCGTGCTTAACGCGTTCAACACTGCGTGGATCGGTCTCACGCGCTATTGGGCTGGCTCTTACCTCGGATTCATACTGTCTCAGTTTGCGGAGGCTAATTTTGGAAGCGGCGCATATTCTAGTGTCTACATTTTACGTGAGTATTTTCCTACCGGATGATTTTTGAGTTTGAAGCGTAGACTCGTTTGGTTATAAATCATATTATGAATATTGTTACAGTAACGGAGCTGGTGGGTCCGGAGTATCGCGTCGCTATCGGTGCAGCTCTAAAGACTTGCTTTGCGGTGGGACAGGTGACGTTGGGGCTGATCGCGTGGTGTGTACCAGACTGGAGGACCCTGACGCTCACGCTCTACATCCCGCAGTTCCTTACCGTCGTCTACTTCTGGATCATCAGCGAGTCTGTGCGGTGGTACATGAGTAAGGGACGCTTTGAAGAGTCCGAAGCTTTGCTTAAAAAAGTTGCAAAGGTCAACGGAAGAAAATTATCTGAAAAATCACTGGATGCATTACGTTACACTGCGGAGGAGAAGATACGGGTCATTGAGTTGGAAGCAGAGCGACGTGGCGGTGAACCCTGGCTGGTGGTGCAAGTGTTCCGGCACAAGCGAATATTACTGCGGTGCATCGTCTCACCCGTGTGGTGGATCACAACCACGTTCATCTACTACGGACTGTCGCTGAACGCTGTGAACATGTCAGGCAACAAGTACTTGAACTTTATAGCTGTGGCAGCGGTCGAAATCCCTGGCTTTTGGACTGCATATTTCTTAATGGATAGGATTGGAAGAAAGCCAGTATTGACTGGAGCTTTTTGGATGTGCGCAGCATGTCAGGTTGCATATATTTTCATGCCTCAAGGTATGTTTTAATGTTTTGCGTGAATTAAGATCAACTCGCTTAGTTGATCTTCGTTTGTGACGTCATCTTCCAGATCTGTACATGGCGGCGCTGGTGGTATACCTAATCGCTAAGTTCTGCATCGCCATGGTGGCGACGTCGGTGTACGTGTATACGGCCGAGCTGTACCCTACCAGGCACCGACACAGCCTGTTCGCCTTCTCCTCCATGATCGGACGCATCGGGTCCATGCTGGCGCCGCTTACTCCAGCTTTTGTAAGATTTACTTTTCAATTTTAGATAAGTTCTAGAATCAGGCATTGAGTTTTAATTCCACAATAACTAGATCCAGTGAAGGAAATTCATTTTTATTACGCTTTGGTCTTATATTTGTGCTGCCACTTGTGCCTTCCACATATTATATTTTAATGGATGAATCACGAAATCAGATATTATTTCCGAGCTTTCCATAGTAATATATGAATGCTCGTGACCGTACAAGGGCATTTTTGGTTCTAGTGACCCTAGTCCTGACTAGCAACAGCAAGATATGCATTAAGATAGCGGAACAATTTTAAGAGTTTTTAAAACACCATTCTCTCTTTGTCGTATTGAAATAGAACGATTTTTTAAATTAATTTAATGCTAAACGTATTTGACTGTTGGTGCAAGTGCCCACAGTGATTTCTGGCGCCAGCGGGCCTTCAAATGGTTAGAAATGATAGTGTTTTGTTTGCAGGGCGCGCAATTCTTCCCCGAGCTGCCGTTCGTGTTGTTTGGTTCTCTGGCGCTGCTGTCGGGGGCGCTGATCTTTCTCACTCCAGAGACGCTCGGCACCACTCTGCCCGACACCCTGGAGCAGGCAGAGCAGATTGGCGACAGGCAGTATAACACTAACAAATGATAACTCCTGTACCTAAGACTGTATCCACTGTTACCTACATATATTAATTAGATAAGCTGTACCTCCTCTTAACTTTTTATTTACAAATTGCCTTTACCCGCGGCTTCGCCCGCGTGGGTGTCGGAAATTCCCCAGCAGTGCGATTTTGTAACCATCTCACCTTGAAAACTTAGGTGAAGTGAGCGTGAAGTGAGCTGTCATTCCAACTAATGCCAAGGGATTGACACTATTACACCTCACTTCATCTGATTTTTCACGGCGAGATTTTTACAGAATAGACCAACTGGTCACATTCTATCCGTGTGCGAAACTACATCGATTCCGAACGAATCCGTTCAGCCGTTAAGGCGTGAAAAGGTAACAGACACACATAGAGTTACTTTCGTATTCATAATATTAAAGTAAGGATGATCAACGATTATAAATGTATTAAATATCACTGATTGATCGATAATAAATTATTAAAGCAATTTAAAATAAAGAGATTAACTGTCGATTGGTCGATTGAACGTTAATAGCCACTTTAATGATCTGATGAGATTAGTAGTGAGCGCTTATGATAAAGCCGACTGAAAGCCTTATGTCATAATTAGTTAATTGCAGAAATTGTGAAAGACATCTTTACGCGTGAGCCCAGATACATCATCATAAGTTCAGTAATATATATATATACTCGTACATCTGCATTGCATCCTTATACACTCATGAGGATACACTTTCATCATATTCATCATCCCGACTTTACCCACTGCCGAGCATATGATAGGCTTCTCTTTGCTTGTGCCAATCTCTACGTTCCTGTGTCAGCTTTATCTAGGCTCTTCCTGCGATGGTAGCAATGTTCTCCGTCCATCTCGCTGTCAGACTACCCACACTTCGCTTACAATTTAAAGCGTTTCCAGGTGCTGTGAATAAAATAAGTACTCAAATACTGTTCAAATTACATTAAAAAGTATTATGATAAATAGACGAGAGATCGCATGAGACAGACGAACTGCTAGATTACTGGCACGTATCACTGTGCATCAGATAACATAACCTTGCACGAGATAATGATAAGCACCAAGGATATGTACCTACCTACCAACCAAGATAAGGATCGGTGCAGACTCCGATAACTTTTGGCACTTTGATGTGTATAAAACATTAGGTAATTCTTTAATTTTTTTTATATATATTTTTTTTATTTAAGTATGTAGTATATTGTACAAAAACAAATTAACACTAATATATACTATATACAATTATATACAAGTATAAAATTTGAAAAAATATAGAAAAAGGCAGGAGCTCATTGGGCATCAAAAAATTCGTCCACATCACTGTCAATGGGATAAATGCCCAAAAGGCTGGCAGCATTACCACGTTGGATGGCAATGCTGATTTTTTCTCTCTGAGACACGTGAAGAGTCAACCAACCGCTTGGCGATGTCCCGAAAAATTCGATGAGCACTCGGACCCCAAGGCCCTAGTGTTTCAACCCCAAACGGCTCAAACATATAGCTCCCAATAAGGGTGTTATATTTGCGCCGTTTGAGGTTTTCTGCTCCCTTAGCAGCCGCCCCAGGACAGCCCGCCGTGCTAGGAAGATGGGATGGCGCGAGGGTGTCAACACAGGTTGCATACCACACCAAAGGCCTACCCAACTTCCAAGGCATTATAGTCATTCCATCGGGCCTCTTTCCATCGTCGCGTGCCAAGCCATTGGGTTCTAAAACAGCTGATACCCCAGCGGAGACAAGAGCCCGACGGATGATGTCGTTAATGCTGGCGTGCCTTGCCATCCGTCCAGCGCTCTTGCTGCAGGATAGGCCATGGTGTCCGAGGCAGTCGACTGCTTCACCGCATTGACAGCGATGTGGAGCTCCTCAAGGAGCACCCAGACGCAAACATGTAGCGAGCCGGAATGTGGTGTCACCCAGCGTAGTGCCTATATTGGGTGACGGTAGCGCCTGAAGCCAGAGGCCCGACTCCCATTCACCCACAGCCAGCAGGCGGGCACGCTCAGCAGTATTGGTGGACGTATTAATAAGTTTATTCCGTACCAACCTGCAGAGCGGCTCATCCCACTGTCTCTGGGAAGACGGGTTCTCGGGCTGAACCGTGTCCGGGTAAGCCACTTTCCAGGCGTCCACCGCGTCGGTCAAGCACGGCACTTCAGAGTCAACCTGAGCAGGAACCAAGATTCGTGTGGTTAACTTTTCGGTGCTGTGGACCGAGGATAGGAACGCCGGTAGGCTTACACTAGGAATTTTGCGGACGCCGAGCCCACCAAAACGAATGGGTAGTGTGGCTTGCAGCCACGCGCGGTCGTCCAAAGCTACATTAAAAATGGATGTAAGAGTGCTGCGAATAATATGATCGATTTTCTCCAAAAGGTGTGGGTGGATGCTTCCATAAAGAGGAAGAGCGGAGAAAATACATAAAATTTGGACCGAAACAACAGTATCTGATTAGGGTGAATGCCGAATGTAAATTAATTTTAGAAAGTCTAACCGAAATATCGTTAAATGTTTAATTTTTCCGTCGACGAATGGTGAAAAACTGTCTTCTAAAATTGGGGAACCTAAGAGGTGCAATGAACTTTTTTCCAAAACTTTGATGTCAGGGTATCAGGCTACTAAATTAAATTTCTGTATAGTCGATTGTCTGTCAGTATTGTCACAAATGTAAATTTCACATTTTGAGTTGTTGAGGTCAAGGCCGATGGATTGAAACTGCTGCTTTAGGAATTGAAGATCTTTTAGAACGGTGTCTACGTCACCTCCTAGTGTTCCGTCATCTAAATACCACACATTGAATTTTGAATTTAGTTTTTGTATTATAGGATGGATAGCCAAACTGAAAATGACTGGCCCATGAGGATCACCTTGTTGGCATCCGACTGCAGATTCTAAAACGTTCTCTTTATATAAAAATTTTGATGGGTGCGCGTAACACTGCCACATAAAACCATAAATTTCTGGTAACTCCTTCTTTACTTCAGCCAACAAAGTATCCCTGTTAACAGAGTTGGAGGCGTTCTTAACGTCAACCTTGAGGATGACCTCACCTTTACCGGCATTTAAAAAACTAGTTAGGGTATGTACGGCAGCCTCGCAGCCCTCTTTGGAACCAAAGCCAAGTTGTAGGGGCTGGAACTTGTTGGACAGAATGTTGCCGTACAATTTACAACATATTTTGGCTGCCGTCCGCCTGTAGGTGCACCCAACGGCAATGGGACGAATGCCGCCGTCCCTCTTGCGCAGGGCACATAAATTGGCCCCGTACAAGACATCGATGACGACATCATTCACACTGCCGAGCATCAGGTTAATTAGAGCAGCAAGCTCCTGCAAAAGCGACTCACTAGTTTCCCCGGCGCCTGAGCTCAATAAATCTTTTAAATGCTGAGCAGGCCATCGAGGCCGCCGGCGGAACCACTTCGGAAGGAGCTCACGGCTGCAATTAACTGGGGGGCAGTGACATTAAAAGGCGTTGAATCCGAGTCGAGAGGGAGGGAGGGGGGGGGGGGTCGGGAAAGGTGAGAGCATCCGCAGGCGCCGGATGTTTACTCTCCAGGGCAGAAAGGGTTTCTGGAGAGTAGGGCGCCACCACATCACTACTGAAAAGTAGCCTGGCCTCTCCCCTGATATCACCTTCGCTTAATTTGGATTCTACATGTGAACATAACCCTTTTCCTGAAAGGTTATTGAAAACAGGTAATTTTGGATCAAAATAAGAGTCAAATTGTTGCAGTTGTCTTTAATTTGGGTTGTCAATGTTTTTTTATTTGTCAAATTTTTTGGACATGCAAAATCCTATAAGGGAAGGTGAGTAGTTGCTCCCAGGCACTTTCTGAGTTCTCCTGGGTCGCACGACGGAGACATCGTGCCAAACTCAATGCAACAGACCGTCTCGCGCCCCGAGGAACTCCCTTTAATACTGGGGTCGAATTTTTTTATTTTGCTAACGTTTTCCACAAAGTTTGATCTCTAGTTGTTGATGTTGGGGATGTGGGTGGGGGGCACAAAGGTACACTATGAACCTTGCCTGAGAGAGCAATGGGGACATCTCACCTGGACTTCAAGTGATGTGGCAGGTTGACTGGCACTATTTCCGACGTCGCTACAACCGGCATTTAGCATAAATATACTTACCCAAAAGAAAAATAACTATAAACACTTAACACAATATACACTTAAATTATTATACAAACAAAGATCAAAAGAAAACGATATAAAATTTTCTGTCATGTCACTTGGTGACACGAGCTTGACGGCTGCGGCGCACTGCCGCAGACAGGCGCAGACAAACGTAGACGCGCGGGCCTAGGGCGCCGCGGCGCCGCGCTATCAGAGCTCAGCTCTCCAAAGAGGATGTAATTTTTGACAATCTTTTATAATTCTTTAAAATATTATAATATCTGAAGGGTGACTAGTCAGTTCACCAAACATTAATTCAAAAATTTTTACTTGACAAGCAACGATTGGCAAAAACATTATTTGTCATTTCATCATTTTAAAGTAAATAAAATGTAAATAATGTCTTTGTCATTTTACAACAACAAGTTTACCAAATATTTCACTTAGCAAAATAATTATCCGATAAACTTTTATTTAATAACGTATTATTTGACAAACAATTCATTATTTTTTTCATATTATTTCATAAGCAACGTTTGGAATAAAGACATTACACAAAAACACAGATGGTGACAGAAACCCTAACCCTGGACGGTCGACGTCAGGGGCACCCCGAGGTTCGGTTGATTAGGTTCCTTTAAACCCTGCAGACAGAAATAGGAGCCCCGCGCGGCGGGGCTCCGTCGACCTGCTGACGGAAACCCTAACCCTAGACGGTCGCCGTCAGGGACACTCCGAGGTTCGGTTGGTTGGGTTCTTTTAAACCCTGCCGACAGAAATATGAGCCCCGGGGCTCCGTCAATATTTAGTAGAAACGTGATTTATCCTAATGGATCTAAATGAGAAATGAAAAATGTATAAATTATTAAATATCATCTGATGCATTTGAATCATTTTTCAAACGATTGTTTATAAAATAAAACATTTGCGGAATAAGTTGTTATCGAAATAAATAGTATACGAAACGTTGGTTTTAAAATGAAAATTTGTCAATGGAGTTTTGGTGAAACTAGTGAACCTATCTGAAGGGATATGATACGATGAGATAACTTTTGGCACTTTGATGTGCATGAGTCCATCGATCGGGGGTTTGCGTAAGCTGGTGCGGATTTGTGAGTCCTATGCGGAGGCCCATGGGCTCAGATACAACGCGAAGAAAAGTGAACTCCTCGTATTTAAGGGGCGGGGCAAATTACGAGACTGTACCAGTACTGTAGGCGTTCAGTTCAAGTCTCCAGGCCACTGGGTTTCCGAGGACCTAAGGGATAACACAGATGTGGAAAGAGTACGTAGAGCGTGGGCTGTCCGGTGTGATATGTTGGCCCGCAGGTTCGCGCCTAGCAGTGAAAGTGAAAGTGACTCTTTTGGCACTTTGGCACTCTTACTGCCAAACACTTTACATGTGCAGCCTGTGGGTTAACTACACACTTGGGTCATACAACGGCCTACGTGTTCAGTACAACAACGCATTTAGGGTGCTGCTGGGGCTGCCACGGTTCTGCAGTGATTGGACTATGTATGTTCGCAGAAGCGCATACAGATGGGTTTCGTGCTCTTATAGGGAAGAAGCGTGCGTCGCTGCTGAGTCGTGTTAGGTCCAGTAGCAACAGTATACTAAGCATATTCCCGCACAGGTGGGACTCTCCACTGCTGCGCCACTGGATACGTTTGCATACTGCACTGTGAGCAGTGGACAGTTCCTCTCGGTCCTAATGTGTGTAACTGTGTCCTTAACTGCTTTTATTTTGTGTGTGTTCTTTTGTTTTATTTTAATGCGAATTAGTGGTTTTTAAAATGTGTGTGTTGATATGGATGTTTTCTGAAATAAATGTTTATTATTATTCCTTTATTTCACTTAAATATTTACAAATTACATTTTTAAATATTTTTATAAACAAAAAGATAAAAATACATTTAAAAATATATAAAATAGTAGCCCACCGGTATCGGGAACAGGGTCCACGCTACCGGTGGTCAGGGCTCTAGAGAGAGGAACCTCCTGACAATGCGAGCCGTGTCCAGGAGTACCGCTTTCTGAATCAAGCCCTTGATCCAGCTGCCCAACGAGAGCCTCCTCAGGTGTTGGTCGAGGCTCTTAGCTATTAAGCCATTGGCTGTCACGACTATCGGCACAATGATCGCTGAGTCCACATCCCACATGTCGACAACCTCGCATGCCAAGTCAAAATACTTGATTTGTTTATCTTTCTCGGCTTTCACGAGGTTCTCATCATGCGGGACGGTTATGTCAACAATCGTTGCGCGCCGCTCTGATCGATCCACCACCACTATTGGCTTATTGGCAACAATAGTCCTGTCAGTGATGATGGATCGATCCCAGTACAATGTGATATTTCCATTTTCGAGAACTAGGTCGGGCACATACCTGTAGTACGGCACCTCAGATTCCACAAGGCTGTACTTCAGAGCAAGTTGCTGATGGATTATCCTGGCTACAAGGTTGTGTCTATACAAGTACTCTCCGTTAGCTATACGAGAACACCCGGAGATAATATGCCTGATTGATTCTCCCGGCCGGTGGCATGCCCGACAGATGTCAACCGTGCCGTCTTTCACAATAAATCTCCGGTAATTGTTCATCATCATAACGTCATCCATAATTGCACAGACAAAACCTTTGGTTTCTCCAAAGAGGTCACCGAAACGCAGCCAGGCTACTGACGCTAGTAGATTTACATCGGGTCCAGGTAGGGCCCGGTAAAAGCGTCCGTGAAGCTCCTTACTCTGCCATACTTCCATGCGATCATTAGTGTCAAGCACTACTGGCTTGCGCCAGTTCTCTTTAGCCAAGGACAGCGGGGCGAGGCGCTTGTCCGCCGCGACTACATCTTGATGCACCCCCACGTCGGTTTCGAGAAAATATTCCCTGAGACTACATGTCTGGCGATTGTGGAGAGTCTTAGCGTTTAAAAAACCTCAACCTCCACACTTTCGCGGGATATACAGCCTCATTACCGATGACCGTGGGTAATGCATTCGATTTGCAGTCAGCAGCTGCCGGACTCTCCTATCTAGGGCGTCTAGTTCGGCTTGAGTCCATTTGAGTATGCCGAAAGAGTACATCAAAACCGGCATGACCCAACTGTTGAAGGCACGCACCTTGTTTGCGCCTGATAGAAGACTATTAAGCACTTTTTTCAGGCGGCCAAAGAAGCGCTCCTTCAACGATTGCTTCATGTCAGTAACATTGATGCCTAACCTTCCGACATACCCAAATACTTATAGGTTTCGGATGCGGAGAGGACTCTAAGGTTTGTGGAATCCGAGAGTTGGGTTCCACAGATTCCACAATCTCTCCTCGCTTTACATGCATGACCGCACATTTGTCCATACCAAATTCCATCCTGATGGCGCTACTGAAAGTTTCAGTTACTTTCAGTAGCTCCATCAATTGCAAATTCTTGGGCAAAGAGTTTTAGGTCATCCATGTAGAGGAGGTGCGATATAACCTGACCACCTTTCCTCAGCCGGTAGCCTAGACCTGAATCCTCCAGCAGTGTGCTTAGAGAATTCAAGGCTAAGCAGAACCAACGCGGACTCCAACTATCGCCCTGAAATATGCTTCGCTCGATCCTTATTGGTTCGCTATTCCTCTGAATGTTTCGACATCCTGGATAGCGAAGGACCGTCCTCCATTGCCCCATACATGACATCAGGAAAGACTCCAAATCCTGACTGCAATGAGAACCATTTAATCCAAAAGTTGTGCAGCCCGTCCGGCCCTGGAGACTTCCAGTTAGGTAACGGACGAACTGCACGAGCTACATCTTGGGGGCAGATGGTAATAGCCTCCATTTCTGGTATTAGATCACAGGCTTGCTCGTCTTCTCGAGCCCAATCACCTTCTATGTGTCTGACAGGTGCCGACCAGATACTACGCCAAAAGGAACACATGGTATCATCATCCGGCAGGCACGTGTCAGCCACACCTTGGTCCGGTCGCTCCCAACCCCTATAAACCGAACTTTCCTCGCTCTGGAAGGTGCGATTCTGAGTGTATCGCTCTACTCGTCGCTTATACCGACGAATACGGTTCGCCCATGCATACACTTTCTGCTTCAGGAAGTCGATGCGCTCTGCGATACAAGACATATCTAAGTATTGAGGACTGATGTGAGTCCCTGAGAACGCCCGTCTCACAAAGTGCATCACTCTAGGGCGAGTATTGCCCTCCCTGAAGCAGATTAGTTTGCCGATGAGCGCCCTGGCCCCACCAATACGGCGTTCAATCCTGCACTGTCAAGTTGGTACGGCTGGTTTCGGTCGTGTAGCTCTAGAATCATTGGCGAATTTGACGTGAACTACACGACATGCCGCTAAAGCCACGCAATACAAAATCGAATGAGTATCGATGAGATCTTCGCAGGTATCAAAATAGTTTGACAACTGCGAATCCAGGATCGCCACCAGCGCCCTATTTTTGTTATGCATGGGGAAACGAGGTAAGCGTGGCCTAAGTTCAGGCGACATGAACCGATATTTCTGAATCGCTCCCTCCAAAGCACTCTTCAATTCCTCATTGCACTGGGTACTTACGTTTGTAGCCCTGTCATTACTCCCTTCGTCAGCAGAACTTGTGTTGGACTGCGGTAGTACTACAGCAGTCTGCGACTGGGGGGCGATGAAATGGCTACTCTGCATTTCATTTTACAGGCGATCGAGTACAGTACACTGTACTCGATCGGAGGTGCGGATCACGTAATCACATGCTAGATGTACACATCTAGCATGTGATTACGTGATCCGCACCTGATCCGACTGATTATTATTATTATAAAACATTAGATACGGTAATTCCCTTCAGATTCCTTCATGTTCGTATCAAATCTGATACGATGAGATCAAAGATATAAATGAATGTTTTCAAAGATTACACCGGCACTTACATAGCGCGATGACGGCACGCGAGAAGAAAGACAGCGTCGATTTAGACACTATTCTGGTGGAGGAGATTGGTCAGTTCGGCAGGTTCCAGCTACGGACGCTGCTGTTTACCCTCATCGTTGTAATCTTCTGCGGCTTCCATAGTGAATATTACTTCACTACGGCCAGAATTAAGTCTAGGTAAGTAGTTGTAAAATTTGAATTCGATACTACATATATCAGAGTTGAAGTAAGTACAGGGTCAAACTTTCATGAAAGTCGCCTTCAGTTGTACTAGTTGTTTCAAAACATTGTCTTTTGGTGTTTTGCTTTTGGTTGAAAAAATGTACTCACCAGTACCAGTACAACTGTTCTGACTGTCTCAAGTCTGCGTGTAAAAGGACCAGCGGGGTAGTTGCGTAACACACTATCAATTGCAATGGCTTTCATTTTGACAGTTCAACAGCATTCATTGCGTTATTTACGTTGCTGAGCAGGCAAACTTTTCGAACATATAAAGCAACTAGCTGCGCCCCGCGGTTTCTCTCGCATAAGTTCGATTCGCTCGATCCCGTGGGAATATCGGGATAAAAAATATCCTACATGTTAATTTCATCCAAATCCATTTAGTGGTTTTTGCGGGAAAGAGTAACAAATATCCATCCATCCATCCACCCGCATACATTTCGATCCCTTGGGAATATCGGGATAAAAAGTATCCTATTTGTAAATCCTGGTTATAACCTCGGTGTGCTCCTGTCAATACCACATATCATCTCAAATATAAGTACTCATCAGTATCGCAATGCAACGTACACCCCCAGCAACGGGAGCTAGGAACAATAACATGACGAGTGACTTATCAATGTCAGATTCAGACAATCCGAAAACTGTATGCAGTGACGACAGCGTAAACACCCAGCCCCGCCGTAAACAGCATCGTTGTGAGTTTTTACCCAATAAGGTGCTTTTGGAACGCAATCTGGAGCTAAAAACCATGCTAAAAACCTGGAAGCAGGAACAGGATGAGCATATATGCAGAAACAAACTTCGGCCTTGGAAGCACCTGTTGTTGAGATTAAGGTCCTGAATTCACTGATCATGGTTGTGATGCTGTACGGTATATGCAATAACAAATTTAATTGTACTGAGCTCTCGGATAGATTGTGTTACATTGTACCTACAACTGTTATTCGGCGAGAGATGCGCGCACCTCGACTATTCTACACTGCGCGATGTAGAACGAAGGCCGGGGTGCGAGCCCCTCTCCGCCGGCTTTTAGAAAACTATAACTCACAATTCACTGATTCTGATATTTTCGCGCTGTCGCAACCTAAATTTAAAATGAATGGTTTCACAATCTCTTGCAAGTCGCCCTTAAGTCGGATGCTCTTGTCATGCGCTTCCTTCAATTCGTCGGTATATGTATAGTGTTTTTCTTTTAAATATGTTCTTTTTATTTTTTCCCTCATTTAACACGCGTTCGTTACCATACTCCGATGTCACTTCGTGGACAATAGTTTGGGTTATACGTTTTCTCGACTGTAATATAACTACTTTATGTAAATGCTGTAATGTATAACTGTTTTTTGTCCCAAATAAATAAAATTAAAATAAACTATCTGTATACCAAATTTCATCATAATTGGTCTAGCCGTTTGAGCGTGAAGAAGTAACAAACATACAAACAAACTCACAAACATTCGCCTTTATAATATTAGTGTGATGGATTAGCAATATCCTTCAAAATGATTCAGATTGTGATTGATAGTTTGTTACGCAATTAGGGTGCAGGTTATATTGGTTTTCTACATTCTCTGACACGTCATAAGAATTTCAGAACGAAGGCATAATCACCATTAGGAAACGGTCATCGCTTTTGAGCTTTATAATGCATACGTAACGTGCCAATATTGATGAAGCTGTCGATACTTGATCTTTTCGAACTTTATAATGAACACGTAACGTGCCAATATTAATGAAGCTGTCGGTACTTGATCATTTTGACGTTGACCTTTGTTAACGTGTTTGTGTATCATAATGTTAATACAATTTTTATATTTGTTTTAACGTTGGTCTTAACAAAACAAAATAATATTAATGTAAATATATTGACATATTGAGCACACCATTGTAGCGCCACGTTGCATATGCAACGTGGCGCTACAATGGTGACATTAATTTAACACACATATACGTTTTCACATTTTCGTTTCATTAAGAAATTATATTTCCATTAATCGTTATTATTTACGGATTTATTTAAAATTTTAGAAAATAGCATCTTAGAGCAACCTGTACATAAAGAACTGTCACGCAGCTGTCATTTTCCGGGGTCATGGATCATAACATCGCATTAATTAAATTAAAACGAATAAGCAATACTATTAGGAAGAAATGTTTGCATTTGGCAAAGAGAAGGCGAATTGAAGGAAAGAGACATCTCTTTGTCGTCGAGCGGCGCAGGCGACGCGCGCACACCCGCCCGCACAGAACTAGAACTAGAATTCTTTTTTTTGCTTTTGTAGTGCTAGCCGAAGCCCTGTCCTTGACACACTTCTTCATACTAGTGCGCATAATTACGTCGTCAAATATTTTTGTGAACGTTTCCACGAAAAAGACGCTTACCTATTGTTTTATTTATTTATTTTTGTGTAATTAGGATAGTAATTCGATTATGGTACTATGATAAAGACGCTTTGCATTGTTTTCTAATCTAGTAGGAACCAAAAGTAAGAACAGTAAGAACCAAAAGTGGAGTGACGGTGTCACGAAGCAATAGATTAACACTTCTGTTTAACTTACGACCTTCTTCTAATGAGTAATTTCTATACTATAGACACACACTCTCGCATTCGTTTGCAACTGATTGTAGTTCATAAATTCAACCATTAGGTTATATGGCATGATAGCCTAGCGGTTATCATACGTCGGTAAGCACGTTCATGCGTACCGAGCCGTGGGTTCGAATCTCACTCGCGGTGATAATTTTTTAAAATGTTTTTATAATTACCTACTCGAATAATCACGCTATTGAATATAGTTTCGTATCATGCTCGCCTTGTTCACATAATTCGTTAAACTTTATGATTATACCCACAGAAATCTAAATAAATAAATTATAAGGTAGACAGATGCAGTTAACTTACGACTCATTCACCGCGACTAAATAGAACGTTATTTGTTTTTGGTTGGTTGTTATTGTAGATTACGACGTGTGTTTAATGCGGTGTTGTAGTTCATTTTGAAATGCAAGGAAATTTAAATCTTGAGACGAAAGCAGATATTATCGCGCTGCGTAAAAGTGGACTTAATATTATATCACAGATATTTGATGTAACCGGACTGAGTGTGATGGACGTTCAAAACTCTGCGACATGTGGCCTCGCAAAAACTTCTGAAGCAAGTATACATATCGCTGGCCCAATCTATCCTCATGTACTGTCTGCCTTGCTGGGGAGGGACAACAAAAATAAAGTCTTTGGAACTCGAGAGGGCGCAAAGAACCTTACTTAAAGTCATGTTCTTTAAGCCCTACGAATACCCTACCCAAAGCCTTTACCAGTTATCAGATCTTCTGTCGGGAAGGAGGCTTTATTTGCTTCAACTTATATTAAGAAAGCACACCACCCTTCCGTATGATCCCTCTAAGCCTAAAAGCAGAAGGAACTACTTAGTCGCTCCAACTGTCAAGGTTAGATCTGCTTTCGCTAAGAGACAATACCCAAGGCAATCATCTCACCTATACAATTTGCTAAATAAAGAAATACGTATGTATTCCATGAAGTACCGGGATTGTAAAAAAGTTGTAACCGAGTGGCTTTAAACTAAATCCTATGACTATATTGAGTCTATTGTATCCACTATACAATAACCAAAGTTGCTACACTCGGGTCGTTTTTTCCGCATGGTTAGTGAAAGAAGACTTTTTTCGCTTCTTTCGATCCCAAGACATCGTCGTAGGGCTAGCCAACAGCCAACAACCTTCAATTTTACTTAGCGTACGCTTACACCTACTAGTCAGAATATTCATTCAAGATAAATGAACTAAACATCGCTTATTATAACTCACACAATATACAACCTCACTACTCACACTTACACCCACACCCACACTCTCATACATACTCACTCGTAACACACGCACCACACGTACTCGCGCGACTATTGACTAGTGCCTTTGTATAATGTTAATTTATCTCTTTTATTTTAATTTAATTTAATTTTTTCTATCTTTAGTCTTGCTTGTTTACTTTGTGTACATTTCAATTGCATAGTAATTAATGATAAGTGGAAATGCGGAGACTCCTAATACAAGCAATTCCTTGCTTAAAAGGAGATCTCCAAAAAACATGTATCTAAATGCCCATTGTAATTGAAATAAACTTCTTTTTTTTTTTATAACTGCTGAGCCTTTTAGTTATTTTTTTAAACGTTTTATATTTATCATAAAGCCTAAATAGAAGAAAACAAAAATTAATGATGAACATAAAATATAATATTAAGTATACTAATAATATAATATGTAACATTTCTATTTTCAAAATAATTTTGTTTCAAATTGGTAATATTCGTATTTTGCTAGTAGCCTAACAGTACTCTTTTTTTTTTTGTTTTAGAGAAATACCTACTGTGAGTCGGAGGGTCAAAAGATGGCCCCAGCTAGTCAGTGAATAATGAAACAAGTGGTTTCATACCAACGAGATATTTTGCCGAATTATTCAACACATTTTTGTGAACCGTTCGCCGTGCAAACGAAAACCAGCTTTTTGAGCTGGTTTTCGTTTCGCCCATATTTGATTGAAAAACATAAACAAGAACGTTTACATTTTGCGATACAGCGATGGGAAGCACGGAATGAGAGAACTGATGAGCAGTTAAAGTTGCATTGGATGGAAATATGGGAACATTTAAGCGGAACAGATATTTCTTTCAATATTGTTGGATTCATGCGCCAGCGTTTACTTGATAGCATTGATAATAATGGGGGTTATACAAACAAAGTATTAAGTAAGTTATAAATTACAAATTGATTTTAGTAATATTAAAATAATATTGTGTCATAACCGTAATAAGGATTATTTTGAGGTTTAGTTTCAATCTTCTTTTCATGATGAAAATGAATACTTAAGCTATAACCGCAATAAGTCCTAATGAATACTATTTGTTAACTTTGACGTTTGAGATAGGCAACTAAAGTTAAAACGAACGCACTGGCAATAGGAACAGGAGTAGTACTACTGAGTAATTTAATGGTATTTGGTTATTTGTGGGAATTGTGCAATAATGAGTATATAATGTTAAGGTAGTGCCAGTTGATGTTTGCTTGCGCATCGAAAACTTAATATAATTTGTTTGTCTGCATATAGTGATAGTGAATTATGTTGAAGCCATTTATTAAAAATGTTGAATCTGTGTTGCGCAACCTTGTAGAATTTTTTTTCTGAGACAGCCGAGAATAGAAGGGCAGTGTCGTCAGCATAAGAAACAATTCGGCCATGATCTAGACTTAAATTACAAAGATCGTTTATGTATATCAAAAATAGTGTAGGCCTTCCTTGGGGAACTCCAAAGAATGTGTTTTTTTTTATCCTCGCTGAGAACATCTCCAATCCTTACACTTTGGGTACGATCTTCTAGATAACTCTTAAATAGTTGCAGCTGAGTGCCTCTGATACCTTTGGTTTCAAGCTTGTGCAACAGAATAGGAATAGAAAGCGTGTCGAAAGCTTTGGCGAGGTCCAGGAACATTCCTGCTGTGTGGATACCATTATCAAGTTCTTGTGCTAGATAGTCAGTCAGATAGTAACAAGAGAGGGTGATATGATAAGTGTTTGATTAAGCACCTTTGCTGTAGGTAAGTTCAAGTTATTTAAGTTCAAGTTATTTATTTCATAACAAAAATACATTTGTGTCAAAATATTTGCACAGTAGGTACACAAAAAAGAAGCAACATAAACAGTTAAAATTAATAAGTAACCTCGTTCCTCACCCATTCGAAGTTAGAACGTCTATCCAAATTAAAACCAATTAACTTTACAAACATTAAAAGTCATATTGATACAGATTATAGTCCCTAGCAAAATGATACAAAAATACATTTAAAGTCGAAATTTTAAGTAAGAATATAAAAATTAAAAAAATTAAAAATTAGTACAAGTCAAAGAAGAATGGATCAAGATATTTAAGTATTATTTTTAATATTTTTGTCATTACAAAAATCGTCAATGCTTTATTAGGCTTTCTTGATTAACAAAGCCCTGAGTTTATTTTTAAACATGTTCACATTCTGAATATTCTTAAATTCTGCTGATAATTTGTTAAACAGATTGACAGATTGCACGCGTGACGAGTGTTTGACAACTAAAGTTAAGCTTTGCCTGCAGAAAAGTAGGAAGATCTTTTCTGCGAGTATCTAGTCTGTTTTTTCTTTCATCGTCTGTTTCATACTCATTTAAGTTTTTGTTTAAATGAGTAAGGAGAACTAAAATATAAAGACATGGTACCGTTAAAATTCTAAGCTTAATAAAATACTCCTTACATGATTCTGTCTGGTTTAAACGAGCATGATTCGTAATGCTCGCTTTTGTATAGTAAAGGCTGCCTTAATATTATATTTATAACTGTTTCCCCAAAACTTAATACTATATCTAAGTTTGGATTCAACAAGAGCAAAATAGACGGTACGAAGTTGGGCAATAGACAAAATGTCCCTCAGAGATCTTATAGCATAACACGCACTACTTATTGTATTCGTTATTGAATTTAGTTCTGGCTTCCAATTTAGTAAAGAGTCAATTTGTACCCCTAAAAATTTTAAACTTTCTACTATATCAATTTTGCTGCCCAAGGATTCTACGTCTATTATAGTTTTGTTCCCAACTGTAGATCTAAATATCATACATTTTGTCTTACTTACATTTAATTTCAGATTATTCATAGAAAACTAGCTTTCACAAGCAGCTTTTAATACATTTAATTTACATTTTAAGGTCTCCATATTGTCAGCAGCTATAACAGCACTCGTATCGTCAGCAAATATTATCAATTCAGCATCTGGTAAAATTTTCCTAATGTATTCAGTTAGATCGTTAAGAAAAATTATAAAGAAAATGGGACCCAACACAGAACCCTGAGGAACACCTCTCGTTACAGGAAATAGTTTCGATTTATAAATTTCTTCCACACCTTCCTGAAGTGATTTAATTTCGACGTACTGTTTCCTATTGGTCAAATAAGAACTAAAAAGTTTTAAAACGTTTTCTCTTATACCGTAATGCTCTAACTTATCCATTAGAATGCAATGTTCTACAGTATCAAACGCAGAACTTAAGTCTAGGAATAAGCCGGCAACTTTAAGTTTATTATTCATCTTATTTACTACGTTGTTAACTAACGAGTCTATTGCATCTAGTGTCCCTTTATTTTTTTGGTACCCAAACTGATTACGGTTTATTATTTTTAGATTGCCCAAATGTCCTACAAGCCTAGATTTGATCACTTTTTCAAAAAGTTTGGATAAAACCGGTAACAATGAAATGGGTCTGTAATTGCCTGGATCCGTTTTAGCACCTTTCTTAAATAATGGTAGAACCCTGGCTAGCTTAAATTGGTCAGGAAAAACGCCTTCATTGACGCAGTTATTTATTATTTCAGATATTGGGTATGCCAGTATATCTATATTATCTTTGATTACGTTTAGGGGTATTTTATCGTGTCCAAATGCCTTTTTATTATCCATACCCTTTACCATTTTGTAAATCATGACAGGATTAAAAACCATACACTTATTAACTCTATCAGTATTCTCAATTAAATGCTTCTTAGCTAGTTCTGGATTACAAGTGTTTATGCCTTTGCTATTGTCAAACTGTTCCGCAAAAATGTTAGCAATGTCTATTGTATTACAAATTATTTTATTATTATGTTTAAGTATTATATTATCATTTTCAAAATTATTATCAATTTTTTTCCGAGTTTTATTGACTATTTTCCAAATTTCTTTGCTACGGTTAGCTGCTTTATTTATTTGATTAGTTAATTCCTTTTTTTTGCGTTCCTAATCACCTTTTTATAAATTCTAAAGTACTGTTCACAATACTGTAATAACGATTTGTCACACTTAGCTTTATTTATAAAATTTAGTAATCTCTTCATTTTGCTGGATATCCTTATCCCTTTCGTTAGCCATTTAGATCGACCAGTTCTTTTTATATTGATTTTAACTTTCCTTTTTTTATAAGTGCTTGAATGTAGTTCTTTAATTTTTCGTCTAAACGTGTTTGTACCTAAATTCCAGTCGTGCTCCAGTAGTTTCTGTCTGAAAGCACTATTATTCTTCTCGTTATATAATCTTCTCTCTATGTATCTAAAACGAGTGGATTGTGTAGTATTAACTTTTTCCAAATTTGCTGTACAAAAGAGAGCTGCATGCCCATCCGCTAATCGATTGTGGTCAATGTCTGTACTACTGATATTTCTATCACAGGTGTTGGTCAATATATTATCTATACACGATTCGGAGTTATTTCGCACAAATGTAATTGAATCAAATAAACATCTAAAATTATAGCATTTCAACAATGATGTAAACGAACTTCTTTTATTGTCCTGTTTTGACAAGTCAATATTAAAATCTCCGCAAATAAAGCAAATTTTATTGAAAAAGTACTGCAGTAATTGTTCCAATCTATCTAGAAAATCGTCAAAGTTTTTATTTACTGGTGTTCTATAGCAACAGATTATGTAGGAGTTTGTCTCAATGTATTTTACTCCACATACCTCAAAGCTATCCGTTTTATAAAGCCTTTTACAAATATCCAAGTCCTCAACTTGTTTGTTTTTGTGTGTTAATACTAAAGTGCCACCTCTTGTTTTATTTAAACTTGTATTGCAAGAGCTTATAATATAATTAGGAAAATCAAATTGTGATACCATGATTTGGTTTAAAAAATGTTCACTTATACAAATAAAGCTTATTTCGTTTGGTAATTCAGTTACATACCTTCTTATTATTTATTCCGCATAAGTTTTGGTGAAAAATAGTAACATGTGAGTGACCGTCCTTAAATATAGCCAAGTTGTTCAAACCACCAGTCTCTTCTTTTGCACACCACTATTAGTACTGTTCTGTAATGGTGATGCATAGCATAGAGACTTTAATAATTTTATTTCAGCTTTAAATTGATTGATTTGTTTGTGAAGGTCGTTGTTTTCCAATATTGTATTTTCAAGTTCCTTCTGCGTACTATTAAGTTCATCTGTGAGCTGGGAATTTGTCTCTTTCATGTCGGTAATCGTTAATATGTCAGATATTGTAAAGTCTACACTCTTTGACAATTTTGGTGTTACGGACTCCTCTGATGTATCAAAATCTGTGAGTATATGGGAATCCAGCGCAGGATATGTGCATTGTGGAGTGAGCTGTATATCTTCAACATTAATCTTTGTAATACTGGTTTGTTCAGGTAAAGCGATATTCTGCTTTTTTCTCATCGTGATGTGAGATGTTTCGTTACTTACAACTTTTTTGTTTATAATGCACATTTTACACCTCCATCTTTTTTTTTGCTTCTTTATCCATTAAACGGTATGTTTGTTCTGGATAACCGTCGCAATTCAACTCATATCTGTTATTACATGTTGAACAAAATACCGTTTCTTTTATGTTAACGTTTTTTTTTTGCATTTATAGCAAGTAACTAGTGCTGCCACCTTACAACTACTTTTTGAAGTAGTTGGGGTAATTTTAGAAGACATTCTGTTTATATTAAATTCATCTACTGCTATTTCGGTGAGCCAGTGACTTTATTCGTATGTAAATAGCAAATTAGCAAATTCCTATAAATACAAAAAATGAGTGCTTTGCTGAGGATGGAACTCACGACTCGTAGCTCCGCAGTCTCAGCTGATACCACTCGTTCACTTAGCTGTTAGACCAACTTATTGAATTTGGTGTATGGTTTCTACGAGTTTTTATTTATTTTTTACGTTGGAGGTCGCGGGTGTTCTAATTTTTATGTTTACAACACAACCGTCACAGTTATTTTATAACTACAGTTTATGCACTTATTATGTTTAAACACAGCTTTATAATAATTTATTCACATTTATTAGCATGTTCTTTCCACTTCAATAGTTTTTATAGACATTTAGTCTTAACACTGATTCATTTGACAGTTTGAAAATATGCACTATTTTGGTGAGGTTTTTTGGGCACTTTTCTTGCGTTTAATATTTAGATAACACTTTCCCTTATTTTTTAAAAAAAATTTTTTCCTATTTTACTATACATAATCGGCGTATCTTTGTAAAATTATTTTAAAACAATTTAAATGCGTGGAGCTGATGTTATGCGTGGCACTAGCGCCATCTAGTCTCCACTTGCGCCGCTCGGATTCTTTGATAACATGCCGTCAGAGAATCGGACCGATCACGAGTAGGTACAAGACGCGTTTCCGCTCCGAGATAACGTAAGCCAGCTAGCGTTAGGAAAGTAATTTCATGAATGAATTTTTGCAAGGGTGATCCCAATTTTTTTTTTAAACATTGCCCCACCCCCAATGTTCTCGGTCAGTCCTCGCGCGCCTGTATGACTGGCGCGCGGAGGCACTACGTCGGGGGGAAACTCTGCACCCGCGGCAAATCGCTGCGGAGCGGACGGACCTCCGGCGCGGTCTCATGGTGGAATGGAAGGCGCGACTATCGCAACCCAGCGCAGGGCACGCCACGATAGCGGCGGTAAGACCCCTCTTTGAGGAGTGGCTAGAGAGGCGTCACGGCGCTCTCACCTACCGCCTGACGCAGGTCCTCTCCGGACACGGATGTTTCGGGAGGTTCCTGCACATAATCAGGCGGGAGGAGACGCCCGGGTGTCATCACTGCGAGGATCTCCCCGAGGACACGGTGGAGCACACGGTGGAGGTCTGCCCCGCTTGGGCAGAGCACCGCCGTGTCCTCGTAGAGGCGATCGGCAGCGGCGGCGACCTCTCGCGTCCGGCCCTGGTGCAAGCCATGGTCCGGGGCGAGAGGGAGTGGGAGGCGGTCACCTCCTTCTGCGAAGCAGTCATGCTAGCGAAGGAGGTGGCGGGATGGGCGAGGGAGAGATCCTCACGCCTCAGCCGCCGAGGGAGACGCTCCGGGCGTCGGGAGCCGCGTGACGACTCCCGGCCACCGTAGGCGCGGGCCTGCGGGCGGAGAGCAATGGGTAGCTCTCCGTCCGATCAGGACCAGGCCCGTGCCGGATGGCGCGTATGTGTTCCACGTGCGCCTCAGAGAGATGTCAGCGTAGTTGGCGGGGCCCGACAGGGCCGAAGCCTGCCGGGGTAGCGGGATCGTCCGAAAGGGTTACCGCTGCCCTGGTACATAAAGGGCTAAGGAAGGAACACGGGTGGGTTTTAGTCAGTAAGAGTCTGACACTCCCTTCTGCTCCACCCAGAGCGGGAGGAGTCATTTGATGATTTCCCATCCACAAAAAAAAAAAAAAACCCCCAATGTTGCCCAGTTTGTATGAATCTTTTTTTTTTCTATTTACGAATTATTTTAACCTATCAAAGTTTATATGATGGTTGGGCACTCTAGCCCAACCCGTGTGTTAAATTAATGTCACCACTGTAGCGCCACGTTGTATAGTCCTTTTTACCGTATCCGGCGACAGCGACCCAAATTCATTTTTATTTCTTTTGTGAGCTCTCTGATGACTTGCAAAATCAAATTTGGTTTTGAAAACCCGGTCCCACGGTATACAGAAGAGCTGTGACGGAAGATTTTTACAAAGTCAAAGTCAAATAATTTATTTCAAATAGGCACATAAAAGGCACTTTTGAACGTCAAAAATAAAATTAAAATAAAATTGATTCTAGTCGCCCCTTCCAAAAGGTAGTTTTCGTATGGAGAAGAATGGGCAAGAAACTCCACCGTTACTCTTTTAAAATGTTTTACAATATTTTGCATACATTATTTATATAATTATATGTGAAGACGATGCACCTAAAAATAAAATTACTATACCACAATTAGGTAAAAGAATTAAAATGGATAAATGAAACCATGACATATAGATTAACTATGTGATAGATACATGGTGCTCACATATTCACAAACATTCCAAAGGTAGACGATTTTCATAAATAAATATGTAGTAATAAGTCCGGGTGTGACCCCAAGTAATTACAGAATGTAAATCAATGTCAAAGGAAAACAAAAAAAAAAGAATAAATTATACAATTACATTAGCAACCAGTTTGATTTGGTCTAGACTCTAGAGATTGTCCTATGGAGCAGGACCAGCATGTTTCCAAGCATTCTTATCTTGGATATAATCCTCTAATTTGTAATATCCTTGCTTACAAAGTGTAATTTTAATATTAGTTTTTTTTCTTTCATTTAATTGCAATATTTCACAAGGTATTTTGTTGTAACATTTAACACAGTACCCCATAAAAGATGTATGTACTTTAGATAATCTGAAAAAAGGTTGATCTAATTTATCTTTATTTCTAGTATTAAAATTATGTCTATCACTTATTTTATTAAAAAGATGTTGATTTTTTCTTACATACATAATATTTTCATAAATTAATTGGCAAGGTACCGTCATAATATTAACCCTTTTAAATAGTTCCCTAAGAGATTCGCGGCGACGTAGATTATAAATGGCTCTGACAGCTCTCTTTTGCAAAATAAAAATGGATTCAATGTCAGCAGCCCCACCCCACAGTAAAATGCCATATGACATAATACTGTGGAAGTAACTAAAATAGACCAAACGCGCGGTTTCTTCATCTGTTAATTGCCTTATCTTTCTAACAGCATATGCGGCCGAGCTTAGCCGCCCGCAATAGATGTTAAATGAGGTCCCCATTGTAATTTCCCGTCTAGCGTGATTCCTAGGAAAACTGTCTGATTAACAAATTCTAATTTTTGGCCATTCAATATGATGTCACATTCGCTACTTTTAACATTAGGTAATTTAAATCATTTCATAATCATTTTGTTTTTTTTTTTCATTAAGTACTAAATTATTTACCGTAAGCCAATCTTGGACCTGAAGAATAGAGTTATTCACTTCGTCAAGATTTTGTGACCGTCGGTCTATTTTAAAGATCAATGATGTGTCATCTGCAAATAACACCATCTTCGGTTGATTTTGAAGTAATTGGGGTAAATCATTAATATAAACTAAAAAGAGGAATGGACCCAATATCGAACCTTGAGGAACGCCCATTGTCATTTCAGACCCCAATGAGTTTACGCCATTTACTTGGACTTTAACCTTTCTATCTTTCAGGTATGATCTTAACAAGTCAAGTGCTGTTTTCCTAATCCCATAGTGCTCGAGTTTCATCAGAAGTGCTTCATGGTTTACGCAATCGAACGCCTTAGAGAGATCGCAAAAAATTCCAATAGCATCTTGTGCTTCTTCCCAGGCGTTACAAATGTTCTTCATTACGGTAACACCACGGCGTCAGTGGTACAACGCCCTTTGGTGAAGCCGTACTGGTGTTCATGATAGATGTAATTTTTATTAAAGTGACGTAACATTTGATTGAGCATCAACTTTTCAAACACCTTACTGAGAACTGGCAGAATTGGCACAGGTCTATAATTGTTGGGATCTTTACTATCACCGGATTTGAACAATGGTACTACTTTACTATGTTTCATAAGATCCGGAAAGACTCCTTGGTCAACACTGGTGTTAAATATGAAAGCTAAATAGGGAGCAATGGTTTCGGTGAGAGATCTACATACTTTTACAGACATACCCCAGAGATCTTCTGTTGATTTAATTTTAAGATCTCTAAAAGCTCTTATAACAGCCTGGAGATTTGTATGCTGAAACCTAAGCTCCGAAGGGCATCCCTTTACATTTCTTTTAAGTAAGGCAGCAGAAAGCGTGGGGGAAGAATTTAAAGCTTCAGTAGTTTTAAGGGGAATATTAGCAAAGAAGTTTTCAAATTCCTGAGCTATTTCTACATCTGAATTGATGGGGCCATGTGCAGTCTCTAAATTAAGTTCACTATTTCGCTGTTTTTTCCTACCTGTTTCATTATTTATTATTTGCCAGGTAGTTCTTATTTTATCATCAGCTGATTTTATTTTATTGCTTATATAAAGAGCTTTAGCTCTTTGGCAAACCCTTTTAAAAGTTTTTGAATATTTTGCAACATACTGATGAAAGTTTGTATTTTTCATAATTATGTTGCTTTAAGCCATAAAGTTCAAAAAGTTTTTCCCTGCTTTTACGAAATCCTGGAGTAGCCCAGTCACTGAATAAAAACTTTGTGTAAATACTTTTAGTTTTCAGTGGAAAAGTGTCATAAAATTGCGAGTTTAATAGTGAAAAGAACTCGGCGTAGAACTCATTGGGGTCACCTATATTATTAAAACTCTGATCATTTAATTTTGCTGGCCAAAGAATTATTTAATAACTCTAAATTTTTACATGTAATTGGCCTAAACCTTATTTAAATTTTTTGTAAAGGAATATAGGAGCTAAATGTTATTATTTGTCCAGTGTGATCAGATGGCAACTTATCTACAATTCGTTTGTATATGTAATCGCAATTACAAAAAATATTATCTATACAAGTGGCAGAAGAAGCTGTCACTCGGGTTGGTTCCATAAACACATTTGACAAATCAAATGACCCAAAAAGACTCAATAATCTGACAGTATTCGAGTTATGTTCCAATAAATTAATATTAAAATCGCCACATACGATTATTGACTTACTAAGCTTCTTTAACACATCTTCCATTACAGAATTAAACACCGATAGATTCTGGTAACTAGGAGGTCTGTATACGTATACTATAACAGGCTTATCGAGCTCAACACAGGACAATTCAATGATGTGTTCAACAGACAGCCCGATGATGACGATTACGTGATGGAGATAAATAATACCACGTATGGGTAACGACACAACGTATATGAGTATATGAAGGCTTTGGGCGACATTTGCGTAATTGGCGCTTCTTGTCTAGGTTTCCGATGACCTAAAGGATAAAACAGATATGGAGAGGGCACGTAGGGCGTTGGCTGTCCGGTGTAATATGTTGGCCCGCAGGTTCGCGCGTAGGTAGCCCATTTGTTTCAAAACAATCAATCTATATTAACCAAAATGTACAATAAACCCTATCTTGTTACTAGTAGGCCTGTATGTTAAGAGATGGGTGTTCAGCCAAATGGTTGCGAAAAGACAATGACCAAAAGTGGTACCAAAAAGTCTCATGCATCAAAATCAAAATATTATAGTAATTATTTTCATAATTTTTTACGACATTACGCGTCGAGGATTTGATTTTTGAACATGGCATTAAATTTAAAGTGATCTTGTTTTATTCCCTTTACATCACAGAGTACTTTTTTTTATATAGCTTTGCATGACGTTCCGTTCAAATGATATGATTAATACAAAAACACAAAATTATTGACTTGTACCTATCTTAAATCTCTTTGGATTAATATAACCTTGAATTTTAAAAGTGTCATGATCACGTCTTTCAAAAATCATGTAAAAAATATTATATACTTTGCCGATTCTACATTAAGTAATTAAAAATAACTAGAATATAATAGAATAGAATTTTTATTTAAACGATTATCATTTTTTTAGAGCAATAATGGTCGTTCGTGTATGACATGTCAAACAAAATAAAGTAACTACCCATTTTTCAGGTTATTTCGATTTTTCTGAAAATCTCCGCAACCCGGGTTTTGTTTACAAAAAGAACTCTTGTAGGATTTACTATGATAAGTGTAGTCTATAAAAAACAAAGTTTGACTTTGATGCAGCATGGTACGGGATTCCATAGATCCATGAGCATTGTTCTTTAAGTTTTACTTTTATGAGTGAACGATTTTGTGAACCCTTTTTTGCAATTGTAAATGAATTAAGTTTGTGTTTGTGATTATGAGTGTGTCGTTTGGAAAATACTATCAATTTGTAACATTTTATAGGTGTCTGATCCCCGAGTGCGATGGCGAAGACCCGGAGTTCTCCCCAGCTTGGCTCGGCAACGCCGTGCCGACCACGCCTGAATCCTTTGACAACTGTCAGCGGTTTGGCAATGTGTCCGCGCGGCGAGCTGACAGCTGTCCCGCCGAACTATTCGACAAGAACACTCTCCTGCCCTGCGAGCAATATGTGTATGAAAACCAGCTGACAGTCGTTTATGATGTAAGTTTTCATTTTTCTTCAAAGTCTTTAAATATTCCTCAGTGTGTAGTTTAAATATTCATCAGGCTGAAGCAGATTTAGCTCGCCACCCGGTAAGGACCAGGCCCGGGTCGACGGCGCGTTGTGTTCCACGCGCGTCTCAATGAGATGTCAGCACCAAATGACGGGTCCGCTAGGGCCGATGCTTGCCAGGGCCGCGGGTTGTTCGAAAGAGATACCGTGGCCCCTGCCACGGGCAACTGAAGGAACACGGGTGGGTTTTAGTCAGTAAAGTAAAGTTCAAAGTCAGTAAAGTTTTGCTGCAAAAATTACACGCGTATGGCATAAGAGGAAACATCTTGGAACTCCTAAAATCATATTTGAGAGACCGTACTCAATGTACGGAAATCACTAGAATTTGTCCTATTACTAAATTTGAGATAAAATACGTATCAGAACCTAGGCATATAAAATACATACATTAATGATCTCCCAAAAACTATAGATCTTAAATGGTGCTATTTGCAGATGACAGCACGGCTATTGTGGAATATACTAACCCTAATAATTATCATAATGACATAAATAATTCTCTGAGTGACATTATAAATTGGCTTGACAAAAATAATCTTGTAATTAATTTAAATAAAACTAAAGTAATTCATTTCCACCAGCGCCGTAAGTACCCACCAGTTAACATTGCCTATAATAACTGTATAGTAGAAGAAGTTACAAATGCTAAATTCTTAGGTATAACTATAGATAATAAACTGACCTGGAAACCTCACGTAGAGGAAATCTGCAAGCGTCTGAGTAAATCTGCATATCTATTATTCCAATTATCCAAGAAAGTGAATATTGACACACTACTAACAGCCTATCATGGATTGGTCGCTTCTATTTTAAGATATGGTGTTGTTTTTTGGGGACAGTCAACTAATAGAGAACTCATATTCAGGATGCAACAAAAGATGTATACGATCAATGTGTGGTCTAAGAACAACGGATAGTTGCGTTCCTTACTTTAAAAAATTAAAAATACTAACTTTTCCATCTTTGTTTGTATTGGAAACTGCATTATTTGTTAAAGCGAATCAACAATTGTTCAAAAAATTTTCAGCAGTTAAGGGAACCCCAATTCGTGCCCAATATGAGAATGTGTTGTCAAAACAAGTGTAAAACTGCTTTATTGAGAAAGAGTTTCTTTTGTATTGCTCCAAATATTTATAATAAAATACCAGATATTGTTAAATCTATGCCTCTAAACAAATTTAAAAAGTTCCTTCAGGGGTTATTACTAGAGAAGTGCTATTACAGCGTAGATGAATTTTTAAATGATATTTCGCTTGTATAGAATTCTGATTGTGTTTTTTATTTCTGTGTCTCACTCAGAATAAATTTTAATGTTGACATGTATTTTGAGTTGGATTTAAATTTTGACGTTGTAATTTCAATTTAATTTTGACATTTTAATTTTGACTTTGTAATTTTTTTTTTTTTTTTTTCTCTCTTTCTGTATTTTTTTTTATTGTCTAGTGCAACAAATGTTGTATGCCATAAATGGCAAAACATGTAGCCACCTCACAATAATTATATTAAGACCTTCATACTGTACTCATGTTTTACAAAATAAACATTATCTTATCTATCTTATCTTATCTTATCTTAAAAGTCTGACGCGAAGAGCGGGAGAAGTCATCTGATGATTTCCCAACCAAAACAAAAAAAAAGCATAGCTCGCTCCATAGCGCACTGAGCGACCTTGAATTTGTGGCGCAAACCGGCCGTCAGTGTCCACGTTTCGGTACCGTATGTCATGAAGGGCAGGGGACATCTTTGAAGGATAAAATCAGGAATGAAATTATCCGGAAAAGAACCGGAATTACCGACATAGCTTGCAGAGTGCCTAAGCAAACTGAAGTGGCAGTGGACTGGCCATGTCTCTCGAAAGGCTGATGGCCAGTGGAGCAGACGAGTCCTGGAGTGGAGACCACGTATCGGGAAGCATAGTGTGGGATGCCGCCTAGCTAGATGGACGGACGACCTAAAGAAGGTGGCTGGGACAGTCTGGATACGGAGGACAAGGTGTTGTGGCGCAGCCTGGGAGAGGCCTATGTGCAGCAGTGGCCTGCAATAGGCTGAGTTGATATGAATCATAATTAAGAATATCAAAACAAATATACGTAATAAAGTTACGGGGACCCTGATCGGTCTTGCAACCTTGAAAAGCACCACGCTTGGTACCAGTACTATGTGATGTAGTTTGAAATTACACAATACGGTACCTACATAAAAGTTGTTTCTTTTCACCGTTCTCGGTGAAAAGCACCAACTTACCACCATGAAAAGCATCAAAACTTGGTTAAAAAGCTTGGTTCTAGCAATTTGCAAGTTTCGAAATAACACACTAAGTAATTGTTACAGTTCGGACCATTTTTGTCTTAATTTTTATGTGATTACTCATTTACTCGCAGTACGACTTAGCCTGCGACGAATGGCGCCGTACCCTTATCGGTTCCGTGCGCATTACCGGCACGCTAGCTGCGCTGCCCATAACCGGCTACATGTCGGACCGGTTCGGCCGCCGGTTCACGCTCACCATCAACGCCTTCAACACCGGCTGGATCGGCGTCACGCGGTACTTCGCCGGCACCTACATGGGCTTCATGATCTCACAGTTCGCTGAGGCGGCTTTAGGCGCCGGAGTCTTTTCCTGTATTTATATTTTAGGTAAATGCCAAATCACGATATTTAAAGTGATTTAGGAAATATCTTCTGTATGTTTTTTTTTTTTTGTTTTGAATATTGATGTTGCCTAATTTTTAACAATCAGTTTTAGAGCTTGTGGGTCCCAAATATCGTGTCATCGCCGGTGCCACCCTGAACATGTTCTTTGCAGTGGGCCAAGTGATTCTGGGGCTCATAGCGTGGGCAGTGCCAGCGTGGAAACCGCTCACTCTGGTACTGTACATCCCGCAGCTGTTTACTCTCGCATACTTCTGGATCGTGCCAGAGTCTGTGCGCTGGCTCATGAGTAAAGGGCGATACGAAGAGGCAGAGGCTCTGCTTAAAGAAGTGGCCAGAGTGAACCGGAAGCAGCTATCGAAGAAGTCACTGGACGCTTTGAGGAAAATTGCAGCGACAGAGAAAGAACGTAAGGCGTGGGAGAAGGAGCAGAACCTCAACGAGCCGTGGCTGATCGTGAAGGTGTTCCGACACAAGCGCGTGCTGTTTCACTGCCTCGTGACGCCTCTGTGGTGGATCACCACGACGCTCATCTACTACGGACTGACCTTCAACGCAGTCAACATGTCGGGAAACATTTACGTCAACTATATGGCCGTGGCGGCCGCCGAGATCCCGGGGTTCTGGATAGCAGTGCTGTTCCTGCCTATCATCGGGAGGAAGCCGGTGTTGATAACCGGGTTCTGGCTTTGTGCTGCATGTCAAGTAGTCTATATTGTCATGCCCAGCGGTGAGTTTAATATAATGTTTATTTTTTTATTCTTTTTAATGTATTAGTGGGAACTTAACAAATTACATCAATTCTCCCGACCGTAGTTTAGTTGCATCAAGTTCAATTGTCTTTATTATAGCAGAATGATTTTTGTCTACACCGATTGTATATTGTTGGACAATGCCACGTGGAAGTTGCGGAATCTCCTACTTAAGCAATTCTTTGCTTAAAGGCGACTCCACGTTATAAAGAAACGAACTTATGTTAATTGAAGTAAACATTTCCTTTCCAGACATGCCCAGTCTATCGCTGGCGGTGTACCTGGTCGGCAAGAGTAGCATCGCGGCGGTGGTGACGTCGGTGTACGTGTACACGACCGAGTTGTACCCCACGCAGTGCCGACATAACCTGTTCGCCTACTCGTCCATGGTGGGCAGGTTTGGATCCATCACCGCCCCTCTCACTCCAGCTATCGTAAGTATATCTATGGAAAAGAAAGAAAGAAAAACAAAGAAATTACATTACGCGCTTTTATAAAATAAACATACAATTATACAACGTCTTCAGAGACAAACGCCTCGTGTTCGACAGTTAAATAATAAAAAGAATATTTTAAAAAGTTTTACAATATTGTCTATTTGTAATATGATCATAGATCACACAATACACATTCCGTAAACATGCGACACTGACATTACCAACAAACGAACTGCAGTGCGATTCTGTAACCATCTCACCGTGAAAACTTAGGTGAAGTGAGCGTGGAGTGAGGTGTCATTCCAAATAATGCTAGGGATTGACACTACTGACAACTCACATCAAGCTCACTTTACTTGAGTTTTCACGGTGAGATTTTTACAGAATCGATCGGCTGAAACAAAACAAAATGCCGATTGCAGAGTGGACATTATTATAACAGAACTATGTACAGTCACGAGCACCAATATGTCAACACTTGGCAACTTTCAATTGCGATTTTTTCGTGAAATAACGAATGCAACGTTGAAACACGACACTTAACATAAGCTAATGGGTTCGATTTGTAACAACATAAAGTTTCATTAAAAAATAAAGGAGTAAATCGCTTTTGAATAATGCCGAGTGTATACATGCTTTTGCTCGTGACTGTACAGCCTTTTATTTATGAAAAGTATGCGGTGTGGGATCACGTTACTGAATAATATAATCTTGCATCTTTGTAATTGTATGGGATGACGACCTGACACCTCACACTGTCCTTGACGTAAACAATGATAAACTTGTAGTTATAGCCCTAACTGTAAGTCTATGCAAACAGTGAACTGTGATAAGCTGCAATTAAAGTACGTTTTATTTTAGAATCTCAAAGAATTATGAAGTGATTGTCGACACAAATTCAATGGCACACATGCCATAGTTCAAATTCCATTGCAATTTTGCAACCTATTTTTATTTAGGACCCTTTTATAAAAAAACGGTCAATTAATCAATTAAAGGCTGATTTTTTTATTATATAGTCAGATAATTGTTATCTCCGGAATAAATATTGCGGTTTGACAGCTTTTGCATAGAGAATATGTCAAACTGTCCTAATTATTCTTCAGATAAAAGTTATTTGACTATTGTTAAATAAGCCCTTTTTTTTTTTTTTTTTTCTGGGTGGGAAATCTTCAAATGACTCCTCCCGCTCTGGGCGGAGCAGAAGGGAGTGTCAGACTTTTACTGACTAAAACCCACCCGTGTTCCTTCAGTTGCCTGTGCCAGGGGCCACGGTATCTCTTTCGAACAACCCGCAGCCCCGGCGGCTTGTTAAATTAGCCCTAAGACTACATAACGCTAAACTAGATAGCTAAATAAATGGCAACGTGTAAATCATCTAAGTCTAGCGAGCCACCCCTGCTTCGCACAGGCTTTACGAATTGACAAAACATAGTTTTTTTATCATAATTATGTATTTTTATTATTAATGTGTAAATCTTCTGAAAGGTAATCTATAAATTATGGTAAAAACTGCATCATTTGTTGCGTAGTTTAGAAGAAAAATTCGGTCACACCGACAGATGATAAGCCACTTTATTTTATATTAGGTATGAGGGTTCAAGTATAGATATGTTGTAATATTACTAAAATCCCAATGTTAACAGATTAAAATAATAACTCGATTCAATCATTTGATTATCACAATCGTTTATTCACTCATTCGATCGTTCGTTGGACTCGGTCGTTCAAATATTTTCTATTACAATAAATCGGACCGTCGAACAGTGCACACGCCTTTTTTTTCCTCCTGCGATCCATTTCCCACAAGATATTTCAAAATATCTGGCTAATACAACATGTTTCGTCCAGGGTGCTGCAACCTTCGACGACTTGCCGTTCATCTTGTTCGCGATGCTGGCCTTCACGTCGGGATTCCTGGTGCTGCTGACGCCGGAGACCCTCGGCTCCAAGCTGCCGGACACCCTAGAGCAAGCCAACAACCTCGGCACCTCCAAACAGGAGAAGTGCACAACATAAGGTTCACGATTTATTACTTAAGACGAATTTCACTAATAAAACTGAACAACTTCAGCGCATCTAAACCGCGTTCAAGAGCTGTCAGTGTCAATATTCCACCACAATGATGACACTGAAAGCTTTTGAACGCGGTTTAGATGCGCTGAAGGCGTTCAGTTTCATTGGTGTAATTATTAATAAACGAATTAATTACTTTTAAGAAGGCTTACATACTGATTACAAATAATAGGTAACAACAACACATTATGAAGTTGCTCATACAAGCCCCCACAGTTATCTCCACTTAAAGCCGAACAATTAAAGTACATTCTGTAGATAAGTAAGTATAGTTTAGGTTACTTTTATTTATTTTAGTATTTATGTTGCTACCTATGAGTTTAAGAACCACTAGCCGGCGCATCATTCAGAAAAAATGATTTGGTCAAGAGCGTCCTTGCTGTGCTTATCTTAGTGCAAAATAAGTCAACATCATGTTCAGAAGATACATCATTGAAGCTTCGAGCGCTTCTTATAAGAAAAGCATTACGCCTATTATTAGTAGTGACAGAAGGCACACCTAGAAGTGGCTTTTCACGTAATCAAATAGTGTTAGTGCGTAATGCTAACTTTGCCAATAGTTCAGGGCAGTCGATCGAGCCATTCGCTATGTTAATCAAAAAATCATACATCATTTATGAGTCGCCTACGATCCAATGGCAGAAAATGGCTCAAAAATACCTCTTGCAACGCTGACTGGTGCGGTGGCTGTGTGCCTTTTAATCAAGACATCTCAGAAACTTTTTCTAGATACCCTCAATAATGCGCGAATTGTAGATCCCATATTGAGGGTTCCAGGCTTTTACTGACTAAAATCCACCCGTGTTTCTTCAGTTGCCTGTGCCACGGGTCACGCGGTATCTCTTTCGAACAACCCGCGGCCCTAGCAGACATCGGCCCTAGCGGACCCCGTCAGTTAGTGCTGGCATCTCTTTGAGGCACGCGTGGAACACAACGCGCCATCGACCCGGGCCTGGTCCTTACCGGGTGGCAAGCTGCCCATTGCTGGCGAGCAGTGGCCACCGGCCACCGTAGGCGCGGGCTTGCCCGCGTTTACGGTGGCCGGGAGTCGGTTGTTGATTGCAGACATCCAGGGCGTCTCCTGCGGTGACTAGGGGCATATAGGCGCAGAGATTGCCTCTCCCTCACGCGCTCCACCTCCTCCTTTGCGAGCATTACTGCTTCGCAGAAGGAGGTGACGGCTTTCCATGCACTCTCGCTCCGTACCATGGCCTGGACCAGGGCCGGACGCGAGATATCTCCGCCGCCGATCGCCGCCACGAGGACGCAGCGGTGCTCCGCCCAAGCCGGGCAGACCTTCACCATATGCTCCACCGTGTCCTCCGGGCGATCCAAACAGTGGTGAAACCCTGGCGTTTCCTACCGCCATATCCTGAACAGGAACATCCCGAAATAACCTTGTCCGGTGAGGACCTGCCTCAGGCGGAAGGTGAGGGCACCATGGCACCTCTCCAGTCACTCCTCAAAGAGGGGACTTATTGCCGTAATTGTGGCGTGCCCAGCACTGGGTTGCGACAATCGCACTCTCCATGTCGCCATGAGATCCCGCCGGAGCTCGGTCCGCTGTACCGTGATTTCTCACAGCAGCGGAGTTACGCCCTCTCATAGTTATTTTGCCTCCTCTCGCCACACCCATATGTGGGCGAGGACTTTCGTCTCCAGATCCCATGGCGATAAACCAGCAAGAAGACTCGCCGCCTCAGCGGAGACCGTGCGGTATCCTCGGACCAGCCGGACGGCCATGAGCCGTTGGGGCGCGTTCAACCGGTGGCTGGTCGACGCCTCAAGGAACGCACCCACACCGGTGCCCCGTAAAGGGCCGTAAACCGCACGACCCCCGCATAGAGCCTCCAGCAGGAGGCGTTTGGACCCCCAAGATTGGGCAGGAGCCGTCTCAAGGCAGCCCCGGCCTGCTCGAGTCTGGGAGCCAAACGTCGGAAATGCTCCACGAAGTTCCACCGGCTGTCGAGGACGAGTCCCAGGTACTTCACCGTCGACTCGACGCTGATGTGAAGCCCTCCTACTGTTATTTGAGAACAAGACGGTGGCGCGTCCCGAGGACCATAAAAACACATGACCTCGGACTTGTGCAAGGCCACCTCGAGTCCCAATTGCCGGATCCTCTCGACGATTGTCGCAACCCCGCGTGTCGCTACTTCGGCCGCCGCCTGGTGCGACCAGGATCAGCGTGTCGTCAACGTAGCAAACCACGCTGCTGCCGCTAGGGAGGTCGGCGCGCAGCACCCAGTCGTACCCGATATCCCACAGATGCGGCCCCAGGACCGATCCCTGTGGGACACCGCACGACATATCTTGCCGATTCCACTCTCCCCGGTGACCTGGGTAAATGACGGCCCTGTCCGTCAAATAGGCCTCGACAACGCGACAGAGGTAGGTCGGCATCCGGTGATACCGGATTGCCTCCCAGGTGCAACTCCAGGGCAGGGTATAAAAGGCATTGGGTATATCTAGAGACACCGCCAAGGCAACCCCCGTCGTGAGGGTTCGCACGCACATGATAGCGTCCATCGTAAAGAAAAATCCGGCCCTACCCGCACTTGCCGCCCAGCCTCGTCGGGCGGCTGGTGCAGTCTGCAATGACTCTTTCAAAGAGCTTGCCCACCTAGTTTTGCAGCACGATCGGCCGGTCAGCGGACGGAGAGTCCGCAGGGCGCCCCGTCTTCTTGACGAGGACCAGTTTCCCCTTCTTCGAACGAAATGGAAACCGGCCCCTCTCCAAGCATGCGCTTAGTAGCCCCCTTAGTCGAGGCCGGAGAGCCTCCAAGGCCAGAACCCAGGCTTTTGCAGGTAAGCCGTCGGGTCTTGGGGCGGTATTTTTGGCATTCAGCCTACGTACCGCCACTCTCAGCTCCACCTCGGTCACCTCCATCGGTCATCGTCGGTGGTGTGGTCCGCATCTGGCACCGCAGAGGCGGAGCCATGGACGGAGGAGTATGTTCCCCTCGCGAACGAAACAGAGCGCTCACCACGTTCCCCACGAGCTGGGGTCGGAGACTCTGCGTCAGCGGGAGAGCCCATGGGCGGAGTTTCTCCTGCATCATTTTGTAAGGGCGTCCCCAGGGGTCTCTGTTCAGAGTCCCCAGCGACTCCTCGCGGGCCAGACCCCTGGCCGCAGGATCTCCGCTCGGAGGGCGGTCTTCACCTCTCTGTACCCCTCGTACAGCTCCGCCTGCATGGTTTCCGTATCCGTAGGGTGGGCATGGAGCCTGCGGTACCTGGTGTACCAACGTCGCACAGCCACGCACGCCTCGCGCAGAGACGTCAGCTCCGACGACCACCAGTACACCTGGCGCCGGGCGCGTCCGAGCTGGACCCGGGGCATTGCCACGTCGCATATTTCGGACATCGCCTCCCGGAACCACTCCGCCTCGTCGTTGATGTCAGCAGGCCTCTCCGGTGGTAACACCCAGGCCTGCACGACCGAAGCTTCCGGGAGGAGCTCCCGGTCCAGCTGTTTCAGCACCCACCGCGGACCACCCGGGGCCGGCTGGACTGGCGAGCTCGAGGTCTGGGCGAAGACGTCGAACTGGATGGACCAGTGGTCGGAATAGGTCTCCACCTCCTCCATGACGCGTCAGTTGACGACTTGCGGCGACAGAGCGGGACTGGCGAACGAGATATCCACCACAGATTCACCCCGCATCCGCACGCATGTTGGGACCGAACCCCGGTTTAGGATGACCAGGCCTGTCTCCAGAGCCCAGTCCTCCACCATCCTGCCCCGTATGTCCGTATGCCGGGAACCCCAAGCCATATTCTTAGCATTGAAGTCCCCGAGGACGAGCACGGGGAAGGAACGGAACCCGACGACGACTCTCAGCTTCGCAAGGGAGTTGTGGAACTCGGCGAGAGGTCGGCTTGGGGAGACCACGACTATCACCCCGAACCGTGCTGCCACGCAACCCCGTCCTCTCTTGACAGCCTCGAGGGACCGGCTTAGCTCAGGTCCTCCACCCTGTTGTCCCTGGGTGGGACAAAGTACGGGTCAGCGACCACGGCGATGATAATCACCACTGCTGCAGCCCCAGTGGATGCGGCGGTGACGGTGGTGGCAGAGGGCGTGCCCCTGCCCTAGGCTTTGGCGGGTGGAGCGCAGGCTTTGCTCTCAACCCGGCGATCGGCTGGCTTGCTAGCTTCCGTACATTTACGCCTTTGACCATTTGGTCTTTTGACCGGGCTGACCACAGAGGAAGCAGAGACTGCTGCGGTCCATTTAGCTCCCACGTCCCACGTGGTTGCCCACTTGGCAGTGGAAGTACCTCAGAGGTCTGGGTTCCAGCAATTTTACCTGCGCGGAAACCCAGCCCACCGCCACCTTCGGCCCTCCCCGGCTATTTTTTGGGACGCTGACACGGGGCAGCTCACCGTAATGGCTTGCATCCCCGTGAAGTCAGGACGAAAGGTGCCCGCCCTCACCTGCTCGGCAGAGCACCTCATGTCAGCGCACTTGGTGCGTCTGGACACTCGGGCCTTGTCCGCATTTAGGGACGCCCTAAGCCTTTCGGCCAGAACGTCAACAGTCGGGCCGCTGGCCGCACAAGGGACCTCCGGCATCCGGGCCCCAGTCGCAGTGACCTTAACCCGGATGCCCTCAGCAACGCCGAGCTCCTGGAGGTTCACCACCGCCCTCGCCTTGCCAAGCCTGTCGCGGTAGGACATGCCCTTCTTCTCCGCTTCCGGCTATAGTGTGATCACTATAGCTGCGGACTTCAGTGCACGAAGCCTAGCCGCAACGCTTCGCTTCGCTCCTTGCGCCGTTACCGCCTCTCTTTCTTGTTGGCCGTCCTTGTAGCCTTACCCGTCTTCCTCTTCTCCCCGGCTACTTGCCAATCGGCGTCAGCTGGAGGGGATGTAGGAGGCGGAGGGGGCCGCCGTTTCGCCACCGGGCTGGGGCCCTCGCGGGTTCCTGTGCGGTCCCTCTTTTAGCCTGCCCCGTGGCTGTTTCCAGACTAGCCCTTAGTTGTAGTAGTATGATAACCATTTTTTCAGGTTTATAAATGTGTCGATGGCCTAAAAATGATACAAAAATTCCAGTGATACAAAAACACTGTTTGATAAAGTTTAAGATAAAGTATGATACTTTTCTACCGTAAAGGATATATTCTATAATTTTAGTTTCATTATATTCCTTGACAACCTACAAATTATGAGCTAAATGATAAATGAATGAAGCAGGCAGCAAGGCAGAGTAAATCAAAGTTTTGATTCAATTGTAAACATAAAAAACAGGCCAAGTGAAGGGTTCCATAGTAGGGATGAATTTACCCCAAGAACAAACTTAACATTGTAGTTGACAAACATGTTCTCTCAGACATTCCAACTGCAAATGTAAGTTGGTCGACTATTAGCCGTTAACTTGTAAAGCCCACTTAGCTGTTTGCTTTATTTTGTTCGGCACTACGACAGTGGTTGACAATGTCTGTCTATTTTATTTTATTTGTTTTGAATTATATCACTTCCGTGTTTCTATCGTTAATTTAATAAAACCAGATAAAATAGTTGTAATTTATTATTTAAATTTTAATTAAATACTGTCATGAAAAAAATGATTAAATGAATTTTAAGGAAATTAATTTAATAATTAATTTTATCGAAGTAATCTATCAACGAAGTATGAAACAATTGTATATTATATACAATTGAACTGTATACAATACTATAAGTAATTAACATTACAAGGCACAGAACATAAAATAAAATTATTTGCCATATGTCAGCTAGCCACGCCAATATACCAACAAACATAAAAATACCTATTCGTACTCAAGCTGAAAAAAGCGTATTCTTTTGAATCTGGATCAGTTCCGTGGCAACTGGGCAGAGTTCGAGCTGGAAGACTACTACAGTAATTTAAAATCCTAAACTCCAAATACAAGTAAGAAAGTCAAGTCTGAACATCCTCTTTGGAGAGCTGAGTTCTGATAGCGCGGCGCCGTGGCGCCCTAGGCCCGCGCGTCTACGTTTGTCTGCGCCTGTCTGCGGCAGTGCGCCGCAGCCGTCAAGCTCGTGTCACCAAGTGACATGACAGACAATTTTATATCGTTTTTTTTATCTTTGTTTGTATAATAATTTAAGTGTATATTGTGTTAAGTGTTTATAGTTATTTTTCTTTTGGGTAAGTTTATATTTATGCTAAATGCCGGCTGTAGCGACGTCGGAAATAGTGCCAGTCAACCTGCCTCATCACTCGATGTCCAGGTGAGATGTCCCCATTGCTCCCAGACACGCTTCTTTAAAGGCGAACGGGGGCTTCGGATACACTATGGCAAGGTTCACAAATCTCATAGTGTACCTTTGTGCCCCCCACCCACATCCCCAACATCAACAACTCCAGATCAAACTTTGTGGAAAACGTTAGCAAAATTCAAAAATTCAACCCCAGTTTTAAAGAGAGTTCCCCGGGGCGCGAGACGGTCTGTTGCATTGAGTTTGGCACGATGTCTCCGTCGTGCGACCCAGGAGAACTCAGAAAGTGCCTGGGAGCAACTACTCACCTTCCCTTATAGGATTTTGCATGTCCAAAAAAATTTGGCAAATAAAAAAACATTGACAACCCAAATTAAAGACAACTGCAACAATTCGACTGTTATTTTGGATCCAAAATTACCTGTTTTCCTTTCAGGAAAAGGGTTATGTTCACATGTAGAATCCAAATTAAGCGAAGGTGATATCAGGGGAGCGACCAGGCTACTTTTCAGTAGTGATGTGGTGGCGCCCTACTCTCCAGAAACCCTTTCTGCCCTAGAGAGTAAACATCCGGCGCCTGCGGATGGTCTCACCTTTCCTGACCCCCCCCTCCCTCTCGACTCGGACTCAACGCCTTTTAATGTCACTGCCCCCCAGCTGATTGCAGCCGTGAGCTCCTTCCGAAGTGGTTCCGCCGGCGGCCTCGACGGCCTGACTCCTCAGCATTTAAAAGATTTATTGAGCTCAGGCGCCGGGGAAGCTGGTGAGTCACTTTTGAAGGAGCTTGCGGCTCTAATTAACCTAATGCTCAACGGCAGTGTGAATGATGCCGTCGTCGATGTCTTGTACGGAGCCAATTTATGTGCTCTGCGCAAGAGGGACGGCGGCATTCGTCCCATTGCCGTTGGGTGCACATACAGGCGTACGGTAGCCAAAATATGTTGTAAATTGTACGGCAACATTCTGTCCAACAAGTTCCAGCCCCTACAACTTGGCTTTGGTTCCAAAGGGGGCTGCGAGGCTGCCGTACATGCCCTAACTAGTTTTTTGAATGCCGGTAAAGGTGAGGTCATCCTCAAGGTTGACGTTAAGAACGCCTTCAACTGTGTTAACAGGGATACTTTGTTGGCTGAAGTAAAAAAGGAGTTACCAGAAATTTATGGTTTTATGTGGCAGTGTTACAGGCACCCATCAAAATTATTATATAAAGAGAACGTTTTAGAATCTGCAGTCGGATGCCAACAAGGTGATCCTCTTGGGCCAGTCATTTTCAGTTTGGCTATCCATCCTATAATACAACAACTAAATTCAAAATTCAATGTGTGGTATTTAGATGACGGAACACTAGGAGGTGACGTAGACACCGTTCTAAAAGATCTTCAATTCCTAAAGCAGCAGTTTCAATCCATCGGCCTTGACCTCAACAACTCAAAATGTGAAATTTACATTTGTGACAATACTGACAGACAATCGATTATACAGAAATTTAATTTAGTAGCCCCTGACATCAAAGTTTTGGAAAAAAGTTCATTGCACCTCTTAGGTTCCCCAATTTTAGAAGACAGTTTTTCACCATTCGTCGACGGAAAAATTAAACATTTTAACGATATTTCGGATAGACTTTCTAAAATTAATTTACATTCGGCATTCACCCTAATCAGATACTGTTGTTTCGGTCCAAATTTTATGTATTTTCTCCGCTCTTCCTCTTTATGGAAGCATCCACACCTTTTGGACAAAATCGATCATATTATTCGCAGCACTCTTACATCCATTTTTAATGTAGCTTTGGACGACCGCGCATGGTTGCAAGCCACACTACCCATTCGTTTTGGTGGGCTCGGCGTCCGCAAAATTTCTAGTGTAAGCCTACCGGCGTTCCTATCGTCGGTCCACAGCACCGAAAAGTTAACCACACGAATCTTGGTTCCTGCTCAGGTTGACTCTGAAGTGCCGTGCTTGACCGACGCGGTGAACGCCTGGAAAGTGGCTTGCCCGGACACGGTTCAGCCCGAGAACCCGTCTTCCCAGAGACAGTGGGATGAGCCGCTCTGCAGGTTGGTACGGAATAAACTTATTAATACGTCCACCAATACTGCTGAGCGTGCCCGCCTGCTGGCTGTGGGTGAATGGGAGTCAGGCCTCTGGCTTCAGGCGCTACCGTCACCCAATATAGGCACTATGCTGGGTGACACTACATTCCGGCTCGCTACATGTTTGCGTCTGGGCGCTCCTTGCGTAGCTCCACATCGCTGTCAATGCGGTGAAGCAGTCGACTACCTCGGACACCATGGCCTATCCTGCAGCAAGAGCGCTGGACGGATGGCAAGGCACGCCAGCATTAACGACATCATCCGTCGGGCTCTTGTCTCCGCCGGGGTGCCAGCTGTTTTAGAACCCAATGGCTTGGCACGCGACGATGGAAAGAGGCCCGATGGAATGACCATAATGCCTTGGAAGTTGGGTAGGCCTTTGGTGTGGGATGCAACCTGTGTTGACACCCTCGCGCCATCCCATCTTCCTAGCACGGCGGGCTGTGCTGGGGCGGCTGCTACAGGAGCAGAAAACCTCAAACGGCGCAAATATAACAACCTTATTGGGAGCTATATGTTTGAGCCCTTTGGGGTTGAAACACTAGGGCCCTGGGGTCCGAGTGCTCATCGAATTTTTCGGGACATCGCCAAGCGGTTGGTTGACTCTTCACGTGACCAGAAGGCTGGCCTATTCTTAGCCCAAAGAATCAGCATTGCCATCCAACGTGGTAATGCTGCCAGCCTTTTGGGCACTTATCCCATTGACAGTGATGCGGACGAATTTTTTGATGCCCAATGAGCAGCCTTTTTCTATATTTTTTCGTATTTTATACTTGTATATAATTGTATATAGTATATATTAGTTTTAACTGTAGAAATAAAAAAACAATTTGATTAATACTGTCATATAATTTATGCCTGTTTCATTTTCTCGCAATCAGAGTGAAAAGCAAAGTGTATAACTCGGAAGTGTATAACTCGGGCATAAACGAGCCATTTTATGCACTAGTGCAATCTACTATTACTTTCTATAACGTTCATTTTTTCACAAAAAAATATCATTTCATAGGTAGGTTTCGTACATATAATTTTATTTAGCTAAGTTTAAGGTAAGTTATTCAACTGTTTCTCTCCTTCACATTCTTTGTCCTGTCCTTTCCGGCAATTATTTCGTCTGCCCAACGTTCTTTGGGTCGTACTCTGGCTCTCTTGCCTGGCTATTGAGTTACCAACTGTGTCCATCTTCTATCTGTGATTCTTGCTACATGTCCAGTCCGCTTCTACTGCCGGCATTTCGTATGTTCAGAGCATCTATTTTATTAGTTATCTTGCGTATGTCTTTTGTTTATCTTTCAGCCTCATATTCAAAACTCTTCTTACTATCGCACGCTGCGTTTTTTGTATTTTATCTCGTGTTTAATGATTGTATAACCAGGTTTGAGACCCGCAAGATAGGCAGGGTATCAGAGACTAGTCCACGATTTTCTTTTTCAACTTCATAGGCAATTTCCCTTCCCTCCGGACCGCCACAAGGTGTTGACGTGCCCCAGTATATTTCGCATTTTAATTCAAAATTATGTATTTTGGTAAACTAAATTGAAGTTAAAAAAATAGGAGTGCATCGTTACCGAGGAGTTCACTTACAAGAGCGCGAGTCAGCGACGATTACTCCAGCGATCGTGCGCTCCTGGTGCCTGAGCTGTCTCATAGTTGTCAAGACTCCACCTTCATAGACACGTAAGAGGCCAATTAACTACTCGTTTCTGCGCGGGCACACTTCCTACAGCTGTGACCACGCCCTCTCATTAAACGATTGGAGAACTGGGCTAATTAGCTAATGACCTCATTAGCTAATTAAGGACCTGCCTATCGACCGGTGATCCAACCCGCGTCGACGCCAGGCGACGTGCACACATCAACATCGATACACGGCACCGTCCTTAAACTTCTGCGTGGCTGGTACTGAAATTAGTTCTGCAAATGCCGTTAATACGCACTCCTTCGCCAGCGGGCGCTGTGGGAACGTTTGCTCGAGTGGAATCCGCTCCTAATTTATGCGATGAAATCAAGTATGATGACAATATTACTACTAGAACAAACAAGCGCATGCGGGAGGGCTCTATGGAAGATGACACCAGGTCACAGCCCCCTGATTTTATGAAGGAAATGCGACAAATGTTGTCGGATTTAAAAGTGGAACAAGATAAAAAATTCGAAGAACTTCAAGGCACTATCAATGAAATTAAGGAAAACACAAACGATATATACAAAAATGTGTTACATATGTCAAAGCAGTATGAGGAGATGAGATTAAAACTGGAACACCTAGAAGCAGAAAGGAAGAATAACCTCGCCTACATTCAAAACCTCCAAGATAGGGTAGAAACAATGGAGAGAAATCAAAGGGCATCCAGTGTCGAAATAAGAAATATACCCGCTAAAACATCGGAAAGCAAAAGTGACCTGGCGAATACGGTCAGCAGTGTTGGTAAGATGTTGAATATGCCGATACAGTTAACAGATATACGAGATATCTATAGAGTCCAAACAAAATCATCAAACAAATCGATAATTGTTGATTTTACGTCTGCCCTAATGAAAGAAAACTTTCTCCAGTCAGTAAAAACATTTAATAACCAAAACAGAAGCAATAAACTTAATACTCAGCACCTAAAACTGGATGGACCACCAAATCCTGTTTATATTTCGGAAAACCTAACATTTAAGGCAAGGAAACTATTCTTCATGGCACGCGACTTTGCAGCAGAGAACAACTTTAACTTCTGTTGGACATCTCGAGGTCGAATTTACTTGCGAAAGAAACAAGGTGAGCTTTATTCCCGTATTGATGCAGAAGAGGATTTAGTGAGGCTGAAATCACAACAATGACTAGTTAAATTAAAAACTTATTTTTTATTTTTATTAGATATTATTAAAAGCTGCATGAAATACGGTTTTTATGCCATAGTTTACGATAGTCAACTAATTAGTGTAAGAATGAACACATTATTATTCAATAGCATGTATTATACATGTCCAAAACGAACACAAACACACACTCTACACACACAAACACATACCCAAAATGCCTACATAAAAAAAAACACCATCGGATATAAAGACATACATTTTACACAGCTAATCTCTTACTATTGTGACAATGTCATACATTTATTGTTTGAATGTTTGTACTCGGAAGTACATTTATTCCTGACCCATTTTAATTCAGTGATTCTGCTAATCCATAATATAATCAATGTGTATTATGTTAGCTTATTTTGTTCACATACAAAGACAATAACATTAAATTTATCTTTTTATCAATGGCCACTTTAAACTTTAATTTAAATACGGTAGCGAATTATATGGATAATATTAATATTGCCACATCGTTTGTTACCGAACCGGGCCAATGTTCTAAGCATTTAAGGAATGGCGAAACTACGAACATCTTACACATGAACATACGTAGTCTGAATTGTAACTACGATAAGCTCAATGTTTTACTAATGAGCATGGACTTAAGCTGCGATATAATTGTGCTATCGGAGTGCTGGTTAAGTAAAGTAATGAACCTACCCGTACTTGATGGTTATGTATCATATAAATCAAAATTTTCAAATCAAAACGACGGCGTGGTTGTTTATGTGTCCTCTAAGTTGGATTCATGTACATGTACTGAACCTACTTTTGTGGATGGAAACTGTCTAGTATTCAAACAACAGAGTATAGCTATTGTTGCCGTATATCGCTCGCCTTCGTACAAACAAATTGACAGCTTTTTGAGTAGCCTCAATAATGTTTTAACTTCTTTAAACTCATTCAATACGGTTATTATAGTGGGTGATATAAATATCAACATAAGCCCTAACAGGAACAATTCTCACGCCGATGAGTACCTTAGTCTGACAGCCTCTCATGGCCTCCTACCGGCACATGTGATACCTACCCGGGGTGAGAGTTGTCTCGATCATGTAATGCTCAAAACAAATAATATTTCAACGGTCTTTGTGTTGGATACGTGTATTACTGATCATTCCCCAACCTTGCTCTGTGTTGATCTAAAAATGAACCAGACTAAAAATACGAAAATTGTTAATAGACTCGACACTCAATCCGCTATAGGTGATGTTAAAAATACAGATTTCATTTCAATTCTTTCATCAAACGATGCCAATTTCGCGGCTGAAAACCTTGTTACCATTTTATCAAATATAGTCAAAACAAATACTAAAAATGTCACAATTTCGCATAGAAATATAATCATCAAACCATGGATAACACCAGGCCTTTTAAAATGTATCAGAAATCGCGATAAATTACACATAGAATCAGAAAAAGATAGTAAAAATATGATCAAAAGAATCACCTATACCCGATATCGCAACTTTTGTAACGAACTTTTAAAAAAACTAAAGAGAGTTTATAACCAGAATGAATTTGAAAAAGCAAAGGGTGATCCTAAGGCTACGTGGGATGTTATTAAGACTATTGCCCAACTTAAACAACAAAAATCTACACCTGATGAACTAGTGAACATTTCGGATGATCCTACCTCTTCTATAAATACAGTTAATGACTTCTTTGTTAACATAGGGAAAAAATCTAGCTGTGTCTATCATGCGTAAGCAAAATGAGGCTAATGCAAATTCCTCACAAATTCCCCTACCCTCAACAAAGAATAGCCAGGATCCAAATTTGACAGGTACCTCGATGGCTCTTTTAGATGTCGACGAGAGAGAGGTTGAGACAATCATCATGGGATTTCGCAACGATTGTGCCATAGGATGGGACGGAATTTCGGCTAATTTCTTGAAGGAAATACGCACGTTTATTTTACCTTCCCTGACACATGTTATTAATTTGTGCTTTTTGCATGGCAAATTTCCTAGGGTATTCAAAAGAGCTCTTGTGTATCCTATCTTCAAGAGTGGGGATAGAGGCAGTGTCACGAACTACAGGCCAATTTCAGTATTGACCACAATTTCTAAAGTTATAGAGAAAGTACTCAATGCACGTCTGGTTAACTTCCTGAACACGAATAAGGTTTTAGCACAAAATCAATTTGGATTTAGACGTGGTAAGTCGGCTGAAGATGCAATTATTGATCTGACTGAGCATATCAGTAAGACACTAGATTACGGCAACAAATGCATCGGCTTGTTTCTTGATTTGTCTAAGGCCTTTGACACTGTCTCGGTGCCCATCCTTGTCGATAGACTAGAATCCATAGGCATTAGAGGAATTACTCTTGATATTTTTCGTAACTATCTAGAGGAACGCAGTCAGTCTGTTAAGATTGGTACTCTTGTCAGCAATGAGCAGTTTGTCAGTTACGGTGTGCCCCAGGGGAGCGTGCTGGGTCCAACGCTATTCTTAATCTACATTAACAATTTATGCACGTTAGCCCTACCTCATACTAAACTCTTGTCATATGCCGATGATACAGCACTGCTCATTGATGGTCCGAACTGGGACCAGGTTAAAGTTTATGCAGAAAACACCTTTAGAATTGTTATGAATTGGCTATCTGGCAATCTTTTAACACTTAATCTAGACAAAACAGCATTCATAACTTTCTCCCTTTCGCAAAAAAGCCAACCTCAACCAGAGACGTATACAATACAGGCGCATCGCTGTGACTCTGCCAACGCCTATTGTGACTGCCTCCGCATTAAGAGGACCTCAAATATAAAATACCTCGGAGTTCAGGTCGATTGTCTGCTAAATTGGAAAAGGCACATTGATGAACTCGTCCCCCGCATTCGTAAACTCATTTTTGTGTTCAAGAAACTCAGACCAGTGGCAGATCTTAAAACACTGAAAACAGTTTACTTTGCGCTTGCCCAATCTTTGCTAGGCTACTGTATCTCTGTCTGGGGTGGCACCTTTGCAGTCAGTATGTTACGAATTGAAAGAGCGCAAAGAGCAGTCCTTAAAGTCATGTGCAGGAAACCCTTCAGGTATCCTACCGCACTTCTCTATAAAGAGTGTGAGGTACTAACTGTTAGGCAACTCTTTGTGCTCCAGATAACATTACGCAAACATGCCACTATACCACACTCCCTACGGCTTCGAGAAGGCAAGCGCAAAAGAACGAGACTGTGTAGCACGGAGAGACATAGAACTGCTCTTGCTCAGAGGCATTATTGGATACTGGGTTCACGGGTTTACAATAAACTCAATGCTGTTCTAAATATTTGCTTACTTACCCGACACCAATGCAAGAACGCTGTGAGTGACTGGCTGAAGAGTCTCACCTACGAAGAATCTGAGAGACTTATACAATTAGTGGGTTAACTGACTATTTCATCAACGCATACTCACTCTTACCTTCTGGAGTTTGGACACACAATACCCCTCACACACACACACACCCTCACACACACACACACTCATCCCCCCCCCCCCCACACACACAAACACACACAAACACACACATACTTCCTAACACACCCTAATACACATACACACAAATACTCTTTTTGCTTGTTTTTTTTCTTTTTCTCTTTTTCTTCTTATATATCTTTGTTTGTAAATTATAAGTTAATTACTAATTTATTCATCTTATTTAGTTTGGGATTTATTAAAAATTTAATTTCTTTAGAACTATCCTAGCTGGTCCGGAGGAAGGTGATGGTATTCGTGATACAGGGTAATCCTAGTACGAATGCCAAAGCACTCCTTTGACATCTAAGTGCACATTATTACGTAAGACCAAATTTGTTTGTTTTTAAGGAGATTTACTGTACCCATTCTTTTAGTAATAAAGATTTTTATTATTATTATTATTATTAATTTAGACTTCAGCATATCTCTTAAACACCAGAACTTACTCCATATCGTGTTGATTCTCCTCTCAATCTCTACCTCTGGGTCTCGAATTGCTGAATGGGATACATTTTCCTAAATAGGTATAGGTACTTTTCCACATAATCTAATCTCTGTGTTTGGTTTACTAATATAGGATTTTGCAGGGCGTTAGTAATTATTTTTGTTTTTGATGTGTTTGATTGTAATCCCATGTTGTTACTGGGTCTCCTCTGTTTCATCGAAAAGAAATTTCCAAATTATCACTTCCCAAAAAAATTTCCGCATAATTTCATTTGCCAAATTATTACTTAGCCAAAAATCTATTCACAAATAATCGTAACGCAAACCTAATGTTTGGCAAGTTAACGTTTAAACAATGACTTGTTTTACCAACTAGTACTTTTACCAATTTTTATGTAGTCAAATATTTCAGTTGGAATAACTCATTTTACGCAAAATAAAATTTGCCAAATATTAGTATCGTAGTTTTCAATTTACCATTTCTATTCAGTCAATTGTTATCTAGTTTAGTCTCGGGTAGCCTGTTTTTTTCCATATTTTTTGTCAAAGTCAAAGTCAAAGTCAAATCATTTATTTCAAATAGGCACATAAAAGGCACTTTTGAACGTCAAAAATAAAATTAAAATAAAATTTATTCTAGTCGCCCCTTCCAAAAGGTAGTTTTCGTATGGAGAAGAATGGGCAAGAAACTCCACCGTTGTCTATATAATTTAGTTGTCTATATAATTTAGTCGTTTCTGGCACTCGCCGGCCGCTTCCGCAGCATCGCTCGCTTCGCTCGCTCGGCTCGTGCGTAGGAGGTCAAAGTTTTAACCTAACCTAACCTAAGCATTTTTTTTTAAATAATTATCCTCGTCTAACTAGTTCGGTTCTCGATAGCCTGCTAAAAATTTTCTCTTTTTTTCCATATTTTTTTTCTATACCATCTAGTCGTTTCTGCCACTCGCCGGCCGCTGCCACGGCACCGCTCGCTCGTGCGTGGGTCATAGTTTTAACCTAACCTTTTTTTTTTTTTTGTCGCCGCTGAGAAATGCTTTACGCATTCCCACATCGCCGTGATGGGAGGGCCATGGGAAACCGGCATAGCCTTTACTTCCACAGCCCTCCCGGCGCATGCCCGCCTAGCTGGTATGGCGGGCCCCGCATGCCCCCCAGGTTGGGGGGCTACGGGAATAGCCGGGAACACCTGGCCATTCCCGTCCCACACTGGTGGAGGCCTGTGCAATACAGGCAACGGTGCCCCCGCGCCCGTTGCCTGCTGGCCTCCACGCCCGCCTAGCTGGCGGGCCCCGCATGCCCCCCGCGTTGGTGGGTCTACGGCCGCAGAAGATAGGGAGAGCGGCAACGTCACACCGGCACTCCTCTTCCCCTGCGGCCCCACCCCGTCCGCCATCTAACGGTGGCGGCCCCGTCAAGGCTGCAGAAGGTAGGGAGAGCGGCGCACCGCAATACCGGCACTCCTCACCCGCCGCGGCCTCCAATCCTCAGCCGCGATGTCTCCCACACGGGGGACATCGCGGCCCGCCTCAGGTAGGTTGCGATATCGCCCAAGCGGCACCGCAACCTACGCGCCGGCCGCTACATCGTCGGCTTAGCCGCAAAGCCCTGACGAGCGGCCGCTCCTCGGGTTCCTCTTGGCTTCACCGTGGTTCTCCAAGCCACGGCTACTGAGCCCCCCCACCACGACAATGCGGGAACCCACCGGGGGGGAGTTTTAACCTAACCTAACCTACCCATTTTTTTTTAAATTAACCTCGTCTAACTAGTTTGGTTCTTGGTAGCTTGCTAACAATTACCTCTTTTTTTTCCTTATTTGTATTAAATAAATGATTATATTAAAATAAAATTGCATTTTTTAATTATATAATTCCCAAAAAAAAATATTTTGCCTTTATATTTTTTGCCTTAACAAATCATTTGACCAAACATAATTGACTAAAGATTGTTTGCTGTAATAAATCATTTGATTAAAGTCCAAATGCCTAAATGACATTATCCTTGTTATTATTCTGCCAAGTAAAAATTTGACCAAATGAAAATGTGCGTACTAAAATTATTCCAATGATTGCATTGGTATAAAAAAGGTTGGTAAAATTTGTTTGGGTAGTGAAATTTTGGCAAAATCTTTTCGGCAAAACGGCAGGATCCCGTTGTTACTAGTAACGCATATTTCTGTTATCATTTCATCCAATTGATTAAATGATCTCGAGGAGAGCACTGCGTCGTCAGCGAATCGAAGGTTGCTGAGGTATGTTTCCGTGAATATCGATTCCTTTTTTGTTCCAGTATAAGATTCCGGGTCTCCCCGTTTTACGCCTCTACATAGTTAGATTTTGGCCCTAACCTGTCTAGCTTAACATGGCTTAAGTTTTGCTATAATTGTCCTTTAAGATGTTTAAATAGATTTTTGGGATTAGTACCTGGAGTGTTTAGTGCTTGCCATAAGCTATCGTGGGATATGCAGTCAAAGGGCTGCCCGTAGTCAATAAAAGCTAAATATAAGGATTATTGCAGTTCCAGAAATTGAGCAATGCCTGACGTATGATTGTGGTGAATAGTGCAGAAACACCTTTTTTTTTTTTTTTTTCTGGGTGGGAAATCATCAAATGACTCCTCCCGCTCTGGGCGGAGCAGAAGGGAGTGTCAGACTTTTACTGACTAAAACCCACCCGTGTTCCTTCAGTTGCCTGTGCCAGGGGCCACGGTATCTCTTTCGAACAACCCGCAGCCCCGGCGGCATCGGCCCTAGCGGACCCCGTCAGTTCGTGCTGACAGCTCTTTGAGGCGCGCGTGGAACACAACCCGCCGTCGACCCGGGCCTGGTCCTTACCGGACGGCGAGCTATGTGTTTGCATGCCTTCTTTTTATCCTTACAAAACAGAAACCCCTTAGGAACCCCTTAGGAATACCTTACTTACTTAGGAACCCGGCCTGTCCCACTGGTTGATTGGTTTCAGTCTCTGGTTGTATTCTCTTGTTCAAACAGGCTGTTGCACATAGTGGGCAGTAGGCTGGTACTGATGGGGCTCCTTTCTATTAGATACTTATTAGTAATGTTTTTTTTTTAATATTCGAACGTGCTTTATGGAACTTTCATAATGTTTTGTAAATCTATGAATGTGAGCTTGTTTGAATAGGTGCAGTTGCAGCGATTGTTGTATTTAATATGACGTTCGATATTTAAATGAAGCGCAGCTGCAGCTGGCTGGGTTAGTAAACTTTATCAAACAGCTCTATTGTGCTACACCGTGTCTAAATCTTTTTGTATTATTAAATTATGTATATTCTCATTACCTTCACCGTTTTGAGAGCAGTGGCGATGAAATTATTTACAAAAAGTAAAGCACCAGGCTGATTTCGAAACCACGTCCCAAAACGGTGAAGGAAAACATCGTGAGGAAACCGGCATGTCCTAAAGCCAAAAAATCGAAGACATGTGACACCTACCAACCCGCACTGGGTCCGCGTGGTACATTACAGCTCACTCCCTGTCACAGAGAGGAGGCCTGTGTCCCAGCAGTGGGAACATTATAGGCTGATTATATGCATGCATTCTCATTACAACATCCATATAAAATAATAACAAAAAACAATAATTTCCGACTTAAAGTAAACAATATTTGATTGTGGGAGACTGATGCCCCAGCCGAAGCCTATATTTCAGACCACCTGGTCTCCACCCCAAGTGTAACACAAAATAAATTATGGTCTCCCATAAATATCAATACATTTCTGGGTATATAACTTTCTTTCAACACGTAAACGTTGTTAATCGTGAATAAGAAAAATAAAATTGAATGCTTACCCAAATTCAAACACAGAAAGCAGCTGTTGCTGCATAATTCTGGACGACCCCGCCCCAAGATTGACTAGTTAGCACAACAAACTTATATTCTATGGCTCACTATAATTCATTATTGTCTTTGAAGAAAGAATCATATCACATTAATATAAAAGTATTAACATGCGAAAATCATAATAATGAGGATTCGTAGTTGCGTGGTGCGGTGCGCGCGCGCAGGCGGCAGACGCGTCTATTAGCGGAGCGAGGCGCGCGCGCCAACCGCACACGCGACACCACGCGCACACACGCACACTACGTAGATTTGGTCACAAGAAGCCTGAATTTTGTACGAATATTGTTGAAAAAATAGTGCAGTGATTGTGAAGTTCTGTTGACGAATTATTGGTGAGTAATGATCGAGTTTACTTACTGTCTCGTGCGGTGCTTCACTTTATACTAGTTGATATTACAAACTGGTGCAATATAAATAAAAGATTGATTATTTCGATATTTTATGTGCCGATGAATTGTCAGTAGAAAAAAATTCTCAATTTTTTTTTTAAAGTGTACAAGACTTACTGCTTTTGTACCGCATACTAACCAGTGATGCAGTGTTTTGGAAATAAAGTGCGTTTATATCCGCTTCCGCAAGCGATTAAAAAAGGTTTTATACCACTGAACCTATACCAGACGTATAGTTTAAACAAAACTTGATATTTTAAGAACTTAATACTTCGCCAGTTATTGCATAATTTTGTATAACTATTTAATCGATAGCGAGTCTACCTGTAAGCGTATGATTATTTGATAGTTGTAACCATACGGGTTACAATAATCTCCCTCAAAACTTCCATTTTCACTAAACTTTCACCAGGGATTCCTTTCTTACAATGTCTTAATTTGAAATGCACGCTGACGGCTGCAGCACCCGAGTCAAGTTTTCAGTGTCTAAATAACAGAACTGCAGAATTTCAAATATTCTGCCGAATTACTTAACTTACACTTAACAGTTTATTGAAACAGCCGTCGGAGAAGCTTGTACTTGTGTTTATTGTTGTTAGGCTGGTTGCTGTGGGTAAACAAAAGTTATGTACAAACACACGTCCTAATATTAATTTTACAATCATTGTCCAATATTTTTATAGCCCTGCAGGTCGCGTGTGGATGCATATGGCGTTGTCATTAGCGCATCTATAATAAACGAGTTTGTGCATAAAATGTCGCTAAAAATCGGTTGAAAAGAGCGAGCATTAATGGCCGTTTAAATTGCTATTCTAATGGCTTCCTCGATGTAGTGACAAATTGAACTAACATACTGAATACATTTCGTTGCACCGACCACAAGTGAAGGGGGCCAGGAGAACGATGATGGTGATGATATCGAATACAGTTTGTGATCATTCAGTGATCGATATCTAGAACCTACTAAACTCTCGTACTAGAACACGTGTAAGTGAATCAGCTTGTTGTTTTAAAAAACAATGCTTATTTTGCGGCCACGAATTGAATGAAGAAAGTGAAAAAAGAAAGTACTTGGATTCTCGCCGTAAAATTCAACAAGTAAGTACAACTACATTCAAAGATTTGGTTCTGGAAACAGCTCAGGCTCGTTCTGATGCTATGGCTAAAGCTGTACTGGCTCGAGTAAAATACGAATACGATTAAGTTGCTGCGGAGGCTAATTATCACCATGCTGCTTCATTTCCTTCTTGAAACTGAAAACGGGGGTTAAAGTCGGTCGACCTCAAGATGAATCTACGATTCTGGCAATGAAGGAAATATTCACTTACATCGAAAATAGCGATGACTGTTAGTTCACTTTGATCGAATTGAGAAATGTTTGCAAAACTACAAACCACATTAAAAAAAACGCGCTAAGTACACTACCTCAAAGGTGGCGTGGAAACGTGTGCATATTATGGACGATTACAACTCTTTCACCTTTTTGAATCGTTATATCTCAAAAATGGTGGCTCTTAGGAAAAAAAGTATTTTGACATTTTTTATAGATAATTATCTGATCTACACTTTTTGTTTGAGTTAATTTCATGATAAAACTTACCGTTTTGCTGAAAATCGCGAAAATCCCGTTTTTGTGACCTTTGACCTCGAGTAAATTTTTTTCCAGGTGTCTGATCGATGAGGACTTTTCACATTTCACTTATAATAGTGTTTTGAACAATCCTATCAATTTTCAGCCGAGTGTGAATTTTTGTAACCTCACCCCTATTTTTTGGTCTAATTTGACCGGCCTAAACGTTTTCTTTTCAGCCCACTATGTAGGTTGTTCATGCTATGCATCTACTTGCAAGCAACTGGCGTGCATATTATGAATGTAAGTGAAGCGAAAGTATCTTTTAGTAGTTGTTGTTACAATTGGTCACACGTTGTAGCATTCCGTAGTATTTCGCTGAAAATACGGGGACTTCAGTAGAAAACTTCAGGTCGGTTGGCGGGTCGAGTCTGTCATTGGTAGAATCTCCTTATTTACATAACATCAGGCCTTGTTACCCCGAGGGATTGGCCACAGGTGTACCTGTAGCACTCCCACATTTCGCCAGTTATGTTTAAGTCGCATGTAATAGAGGGGAGATTACATGGCACCTCTCCCATGTGATATCCTTAATCTGCATGTACTAAACAGATTAATTTCATTTATTATGTGTTACAAAAGTTTTTATTAGTCAGCTATTGCCTAAACACATAGTAACATACGAGTATATATACTCGTACCTAAAACTCTTTTTGTTTCGTGTTTTATAAACGGTTGCAGTTTTCGCGTTGTATTTCATGTAAATAATGTTAGTTTCACTCGACTGCCGCATATTCATGTCCACTATTACACGCATTAGCATATGACACTGCAGTTTGTCGCAAATGTACTATCTATGCATATAGAGTGGATAATACCTTCATTTATCGTATCGGTAATTACTTGCACAAATTGTGAATTGATAATTTCCTTACAGAAGGCTAAACTTATAAGTTACCTTAAATCATTTTAATAGGGTGAAATAGACATAGGCAATATTCCTCACTAAAAACTTACCTTTGAAAAAACCAATGAACTAACGATTTTACTGAAAAGCACCTAGCCTCATACCTCAAAGGAGGCGATACTTCTGCCCGCGACTTCATTCATGTGGAAGTCAAAAGAAACCACGATATACCTACTAAAATAATAGTCACATTTGCACAAAACTTCTTTGTACTGTAAACTACAAACGTAGTAACTTTTAACGTTTTGGTCTAAGTCCCCAAAATACCTATATACAGAGAGTCAGGAGTGGTGACGCGGAAACAAGCGATGTACAGTTGTCTGTGTGAAAAGCGGCTCGTCCTGAGGTCGACACCCGTAGCCTTCAGTAGCAATTTCTAAGCGCCTGCGTTAGTGCGAATACTACCTAATGGCACAACACTGATACCCTAACTGATGCATTATTACACATACTATTCTTGAGGTTATTCCTGATGAACGGCATCACTAAAAACATTACGTCAATTTTTATATTTTTAGCTTACAACCATACTACAATACAAAATACATAAGGTATTTTTGTTACTGTCAACTAGCCTAATGTGTTAAGTGAGCCTTCTGCATCAACGTATCTTCGTGTATAACTTGCCGATGTATCTTGTGCGTGGAGCTATCGGGTCCACAGTGACACGAGTTCGCGACCCTCCCGCTGATTCTGACGCGCGCTCACTGATACCAGAGAGTGGTAACGCCAACCTAATGGCCTCAAATAATAATATAAAAATAGGGGCAATGACTGCTCTATAGGGTTATTAATGTTTCTTAATCGCTGCGGTTTTGTGACGCGAAATCTTCAACACCCTAATTGCGTAACACACGATCAATCGGAATCTGAATAATTTTGAAGCAAATTGCTAATCCATTGCTTCATAAGTTCGAAAAATTTGTCTGCTCAACACGTAAATAACGCAATTAATGTTGTTGAACTGTCAAAATGAAACCGATTCCGATTGATCGTGTGTTACCCAATTGGGGTGCTGTTTATGACATCGTATTGACCTTATCAGTTTTATAAATACATATTTCTATTTGTTTTAAGGGTTCAGTGTTTTTAAATGTGCAAAGAGCTACATACTTTGTAGTCCACATCATGGTCGATGAGCTAATTATTTATCTTATCTTGAGTGATATTGTATTGGTTAGGTTACAGTTGCGTGCTATCTTACGATGCAGTTCATCATTGTCTTAAATGATCTTAGAGAGCAAGCCTGATCTTGATTATCAAGTTACTAATTTCTTCATACGAAGGTGCAAGTTGACACGTCAGTCAAGACATCATTATCTTCGTCTTGGGCATCGCTCGCCAGGCCTTGTTTCTGTGCAGTTTTTAGCGAAATCAGTGTCTAGTAGTCTAGTAGATACTGTGATCATTATTGAGGCAGTTCCTGTAGTGATACCGAGAAGCCTCAGAGATGCACAGCACGTCGTTACATACGTAACCTCTAAAACTTGCGTCGTTCTCTACGTTACGCTTTCGCATGTTTTTACGAGTTTTCTCTACACGTGTACTCTCAAGGTACCTGCTGCGATAAATCAGAGGGATTCTGAAATTGCAGCTGCGGCACTAAACAGTTACGAGCCCATAAAATCTGGACAATTTGATTACCGATTACAAACCTGCGTGATTGTAATATTCGTCTGACACGTAACTTGTGAACTGCTTCTAAGTTAGGTTCAAGCTTTATCTCTGTAGGTGCAAGACAGCATGTTGCGCTCTAATATTGCCGATCTATTCTGTAAGGTGAAGTGAACTGACAATAGTGTGAATCTCTAGCATCAGATGAAACGACAGCTCGCTCACTTCAACTTAGTTTAAACGGCGATAGACTAGCTGGTCTTAAATAAATATGCGTCACCCAATTTGCGCCAAAAATTCCGGTTCTCAGCCTTCATTTAAATCTGCCTCTATCAAGACTGGTGCAACTAACCGACTGATATACACAACTGAATCGGCGTAGATGGATAGATAGAAAAATCTGTTGATTGGTGGAACACAGAAGAAAAACACAAAACATGAATTGACAAAAGTTACTTCAGCTTGTCTCATTTGCAAGCTATGCTATGCTATGCTATTTTCGGAGTAGGTGTTACTAGGCACTTTCATTGACTGAAGTCCTGCTGCGAGCGAGCGCCTCGCCCTGCCTGCCACTTGCTAACAAAGCTGTCGCTGGTGAGTCACTCGTATTGTCACAGTTGTCGGACCATATGAATGACTGCTTGCAAGTGTCAACCTTGTCATGGTCTTTTATTAATGTTTGTTTGTTGGGTGACAGGTGCATTATTTACATAATATTTGTTCTTTTTAATTTATTGCTCGGTTCTATTGCTTTAAATGTATTAATCATCCAACACTCAGTAAATCATTTTGACTTCATATTAAAGTTCGTAGAAGCTTGCACGTGATCGCAATATCACGTGCAAGCTAACGACGAACGAACGGACGAAGTACTTTGATTTTGCCTGTCACATTATCAGCCAGTAATGTATGTATTACACAGACGTTATTAACAAATTTATTATGCACCACAACTCTTTATCGTAACAATACTAGCTTTGCAAACATCATTAGCATTATCTAGTTTTTATTGAACAGACTGCATCGGGCTATAAATATAACTCGTATAGAAATAAAGACGGGCAGAGTTCACCCTGTGTGTACATACATACATAGATATACCTGCGCAAGCGACGGATCCAGGCGACTGTATGTCACGACCTATTTCTATGTACCTAGTTAAAATTGTATAATCACTTCGATACTGCAGATTTTATCCTTATGCAGTAATGCTTCCTATACAAAGGAAAGGAGCAAAACGTTCACTTCCCAAATCAGTTCACTCTGCTTTTTGGTGGTCACCGGTGACCGCGAACAATAGATTTTCTATTGTGTCTGTTGTCTGGCAGTCAACGTGTTAAGGTTCGTCGTGACTGATAAGAAATGTTTTCGTAAAAGGATACGACAGCTGATCCCAGGAGAGAAGTTATCTGAAAAAATAATTATTATACCTATCACGTAATATGTTCTCCAAAAGTAGGCAAGAAGAGGGAAGAGTTGTTTCGTTAACCGTAACAAGAGTTTTTTTTTATCGACATAAATTGCAATTAATTCGCTTTGTAACAAAAAATGCCGCATCTTACATAATTATTTTTATGTGTTGTTTTATCTCGGCAGAGACAAGACACGACTTTCAGAGTCGTGTCGCTTATACCTTGTTGTTACGTATAAACTGCAACAACATAGGAAAATTATAGTGACATCACTATGATTAAAATGCCGTCATTTCACAATGAGATTGAAAATCGGATGCTCAACCTTCGGCGTTTCAATAAAAGAACTCTATTCGGTGAGTGTCGTCGGCAAAGCCTCAAAAACCAATTTATAACCTTTGTGAGCATACCATTATGGTCTGCCTAGAGTTCCTGGACTATACTTACCCCTGCAGTCTTCCATAAACCTACACTTCTCTTCCATCACAGGCCACTACTGGCACTGTCGATGGCTGTCGATTAGTGTAACCATGATAAATGATTTTATTTCTGTTAGTAGGTTTGTACAAGCACTTTTACACGTCAATCATATTTTTATGAATTATAGAGCTCTATTTAAGCCAGTGCTGTGAAATGCACTATTCTGGTAATAAGATATCCTCTCCGGTCCAATGTGAACAAAGAAAAAAGGAAACCATCGTAATATCTTTAGCGCATAAAAATAAACTTTCTTAGTGTTTGAATTATTATTTTTATACTTTACACGAGGAAGTTGTAGATACCTATAGGAAGCACCTGCCAGCAGACCTTTGTTCCACCGTGAACCACAATGTTCGTGACCCGCTTTGACGTGTTCCTTCAACTTCATAGGATTATATGAATCATGGTGTCGGCAGTACACTCATATATCAGTGGGTGTGACATATCTATGATGAAAGTAAACGTGCAAAGTTCGGTAATGTCTCGGAAATTCCTTGACTAGGATTAACGTGACGTATATAAATGAACCTGGTGACCAATGTCATTGCCGACTGAAGTGTGGAATTGATTGAGTATTTTGTGCTTTTCACATAATTATATCTAATAGAATTGGTAAAGGATCCTCGAGCAGATGACCCAAACAAATAAACAAAATAAACTTGGACAGATGGTTTGGTTACCTCCTCCTACTCCATCGTGGTTCATCATCATCACCATCATCATTTCAGCCAAATGACGTCCACTGCTGGACATAGGCCTCCCCCAAGCACAAGCACCGCCACTTTCACCGGTTCTGTGCTTTTCGCATCCAGCGGATTCAACAGGCAGTCGGTCCACTTTCCTACGTCTACTTCGTGGTTATCTCATCATAATTACTGTAACTGTAACTTCAAACGGTACGACTCGTAACATCTACAAAAGTAACAAGTCCAACAATCCATCCGAAGCCGGGAGCCTGACTCTTGTTTCTATTGCAAGACGTTTATTGCTAAATTCCAAAATGAATCGATTGGAACTTGTAAGTGGAGGAATTTGACGCGTTATGTATAATGTCCACGTGTGAGCGATGTAGTGTTATTGTAAACAGCAGAATTATGTACATATAGATTACGTTGGTAATCGCTGCGAGTGCATGCAGTTGATGCAGTGACCCGCCGCCCTCCCGCGCCCTACCGCGCCCTCCCACGCCCTCCCGCGCCCTCTGTGACATATGACACAATTTTTTTTTAATGAAAAATTAAAACTCTTTTTTCGGTTAAATCATTTGCCAAGTGTGCAGTGTGTGTGTGTGCGTGTGATAACCACGCTTCACCTTCGTTCCAAAAACTTCTAAAATAAGAGTTTCAAAACATAACTTTTGATTTATAAACATCTTGGCAAAAATATTGGAGACAAATTGATAATGGATTCCATCAAGATATTATTAACATTTTGTTTTGTTTTATATTTTATTGTGATTAATCATTTGGTCAGTCATGTAACGCACCATTTTGCAAAATATTGTATTTTGTTTTAAATTGCTATTGCTATTATACTTACGAATACAATCATAGCATGTTTAGATGTTTACTGGACCTAACATATCAACAAACGTTATACATATTTATGTATTGTTTAATTAATATTAATATTTAATTGTTTATTTACTTAAAAGAAATGCATCATCATCTAACATGTAGAAAAAGAACTTAAATATATTTTAGGATAACGTAAAATCACTTTTGGCGTACTACAGGGCAGTTTATTGGGTCCGCCGTTGTTTTTAGCTTACATAAATGACTTTCCAAAACACGTCCGTTTTCCTATGGTTCTCTTTGCTGATGACAGCACTATAATTGTAAAAAATAATAAAAATAGAAACTTTGAATGTGTCATCAAAGACGCATTGCAGCAATCAATTAACTGGCTTGAAAATAATAATTTAAAATTAAATTTAAATAAAACTAAAATTATGCAGTTTCGACTAAGATCACTCCTAACATAAATATTACTTTTGACGATAACAGAATTAAAAAAGTACACATACAATTTCTAGGCTTGACAGTTGACTCTAAACTCACTTGGAAACAACATGCATCAATTCTTCCAACAAAATGAAGTAGGTTCGCCTTTGCTCTATATTTAATAAACTTAAGAAAATAGCTAATCAGGCGTCTGTCGTAGCTGCATATTATGGCTATGTAGAATTCATATTACGTTACGGAGTAATTTTTTGGGTAAATTCCTGCGAGAAAAATAACATTTTTAAAGCACAGAAGAGGTGTATTAGATCGATATAATTATGTATAGTCTTCAACCAACAGAAAGTTGCAAACCGCATTTTAAATCTCTTAAAATACTAACATTACGATGTCTTTCAGTAAGCGCTTCCTACCTTTAAATTTAAATAAAACAGTGTGTGTGAGATATCAACTAATTTTTATATTTGTTTGAAAGGCCTGTAAGGAATATGAAATCGTCCGTGAAAAATGTCCGCCGCGGCTTCGCTGGGTGGCGCGCATCCGAAAGGTCCAATTTTCCATGACTCTAACGCATAACAGGCTGAATTTGACCGATGGCATGGGTTATATTGGCTTTGAGGGCCGCTATGGTTTGTGGCTTATTTGCAAAACCTGCAACCTAAGAAAACCCCACACGAAAAAGTCTAACGGGGACAAATCGCCCGATCTCGGTGGCCAGTTCACATCACCTCCACGTGAGACGATCATATTAAGTTAAGTTTAGTATTCAGTTTTTTAGTTAAATGTTATGTTGTTGGCTTGTTGCGCGCTTTGGTGTATACTGTAAGTGCAGCAAGCAATTGATATATAAATAAATAAATATTCTCAAATCGCTCGTGCAGAATGTCCAATGTGGCATGAGCTGTGTGGCACGTAACGACGTCCTGTTGAAACCACATGTCGTTAGTGTCCATATCATCCAATTCAGGCCAAAAAAGTTGGTAATCATCGACCTATAGCGCTCGCCGTTGACGGTGATGGCCTGGCCAACGTCGTTCTCAAAGAAATATGGACCGATGACCCCGCCAGCCCAAAATCCACACCAAGCAGTGACTTTTTCAGGGTGCATTGGACGCTCTTGGATCTCATGTGGATTGGTATTTTTTATTGGCACCAGTGGAATCAAATTTATCCACCACACTACGAATAGTCCTCTCGGTAGGACGATTTTGGCGACCGTAAAATGGGCAAAGCGCGCGGAACGCTGCCCGAACAGAACGCCCATTTGAATAAAACAATTTTATCATTTGCACATGTTGTTGAACGCTATATCCGTCCATGGTGATTTGGCAAAACAGACTAAATAATTGACAGCCAATTTGACAGCGGTTTCTCCAACAATATGGTCGCAATCAACTGTCAAAATTCGGAAGGAAGGAATTCGGATTATATTGGAATACCCTTTATATACGAGATCGCAGTGTTCGTCAAAAAAAATAGTTAACTGTTTAAAAAAGCTTTAGAGCAACGCTAAAGATCAACAAGAGCAGAATATCGTCACGAATTATGTTTAAGAGCCTCAAAGACCGCCCTTATGCATAAAAGCATCCTCTGCATAGCTCCGAAAATATTCAATAAAATACCAAGTGACATTAAATATTTAAACTTGACACAATTTAAACGGAGACTAAATAATCTTTTAATTGAAAAGTGCTACTACACCATTGACGAATTCCTCTTTGACAAAATGTAATAAACTGGATGATAATTACGTATTTATGCTTGCAAATTCAAAAACTTGACTTACCTATTAATTGTGTTCTGAATATTTATCATAATAATTAATTGTATTCTAAATGATTATTATAAAAATTGATTGTGTTCTAAATATAGATTATTGTATTCTAAATATATATTGTTCATTTGTATGTACCTAATATCGATTTTAAATTCTTATATTGTTAAATAGTGTATGCCCCTAATGGGTAGTTTTTTAACCCCCGACGCAAAAACGACGGGGTGTTATAAGTTTGACGTGTCTCTGTGTGTGTGTGTATATGTCTGTCTGTGGCATCGTAGCTCCCGAACGGATGAACCGATTTTAATTTTGTTTTTTTTGTTTGAAAGGTGAATTTGTCGGGAGTGTTCTTAGTTATGTTTGATGAAAATCGGTCCAAGATGCCGCCGCCACAAAATGGCGGATTACATATTTTTTCACAACTCCCTCAATATGGGTATCAAATGAAAGGGCTTCACTAGTAGAATACTATACACTATGATAAATTTCAAATCCAAGATGGCCGCCACCACAAAATGTCGAAATACATTTTTTTTTCACAACTTCCTCTATATGGGTATCAAATGAAAGGGCTTGTTGAGTTACCATAACCTAACTATAAGACCTACTGGATCACCATAAATCACACTAATAAATACTTTGACTTTGACAACTGTGACATGCCACGGGTTTGAAATGCTTTGAAATCAATTGTATCGATATGTGAGCAAGGCGGTAAAAGTGCGGACAGCTTACATTATTTGTCACTAACCTGTCTACCACTGTAAGTCACTTGCAGACTTGACCTACGTAGTACAATATGACTCCTGGTAACTTGGACATTTCCTCCCACACTTGCGCACTTGTCAATATTTCCCACTTTCTTTTGACGTAGGTACAATAGGCAGATGACACGTTACCCACGCGTCCTTTCTTGCATTGGCCTGAGGTTTTGTGACTTCATCGGCACGTGGCAACCGCGTGTGTTTGTCGATCTGCTGGGTTAAGTTGCTCTTTTCTCGGCCTGTTCATGGATGGGTGGTCATTCTCTTTGAATATTTGCACTAAATCTTACTTTGTAAGTGTATTCAACAGTTAGCAGGAAGAATAAAAATATGTGTTTACGGTTTGATAGTCATAAACTTTGAAATTGTTGAAGATTATACCTACATAGATTAATTTAATAGATTGAGGATAACATAAGATCTCTCATGGGTTTTCATATTAAGTATATTTATCATTTTAAATTCTAGACACGTGTGAGAGCTTCCTGTGTCCTGCTCAGCTGAGTTAGTCATGAAACTGTTGCATGACCTTCATTCTTTCTCATTCCTTTATAATGTTTTAATATTCATCTATTACCTAGTCTGCTTTTTTTTGTCACTCCTTATTGTCTTTCTTATGGATATCCTAATTTAATGTCTAAGTTACAAATTACCTGATAAAGTACCTCGACGGAACGGCGGTTTGGATGTGGAGCTATGTCGCAAACCATGCTCCACTGTGTCCCTATCCTGCCCTCTGTGTCCCAAAACAAACAGTTTAAGTGCCACCGACGACGGACTGGTAGTGGCAAAGTTTTAAGGGTTAAAAGGGTTAACTTCTGAAATACAGTCGAGCCAGCGACACGAAAAATAAAGATAACTAATTTTTTCGAAACATGCAACGTAAATTCATAATCTTTCGAGGTTGCATGAAATGTCATGTCATGTCATGATTGACAAACCTACGTAATAATATACTCACACGTTTGATTCATCTCTTAGCTGTTTAACTTTCCTGTGACGTACTCAGTTGCCACGCGACTTACATGTCAGACACAATATGACGTCGGAGTCTTGCCCGCTTACAGGATAAATCAGTAGGATATTACGGGCTGAATCTGTGAACCTGTGACAACAACGTCATACATACTGTGGGTGGTCAATGTCACGGCCGCCGAGTAAGGTACGTTACTAAACATCTAGCTCCAGTCAGTAACAGTCGTTGTGAATTTAATTATTTTGTCCGTCGTAAATCTATAGGATATTTTAAATAAACGGATGCCATTATCTCCTTGGGATGGATAGAAATGTGCAGATAACTCCATGTTCACGATCTTACAACTGACATACAGCATTGTTCACACTTGGAGATTAAAGTACAAGAATGGATATGAGCATGCTAAGTGTTCGCACTGTATTTGATCTGAACCCGAATCTGAAATCCGCCTTCTATCCGAATTGGAAATGTTCTAAACTCAGAAGGACGGAGTTCGGATCCCATGCTCTGTCCAAAATGTTCTAAACTCAGAAGGACGGAGTTCGGATCCAATGCTCTGTCCAAAATGCATACTAAAGTAACTCTGTCTGTCTTTTGCCTTTTCACGCCTTAGCGGCTGAAAGGATTTCGATGAAATGATTTGCACGACAATGACCTAGGTTAGGTTACAATATAGGATACTTCTTATCCTGGTATGATAATGTCCGACCACCGCGCGGGTGAATTCGCGGGAAAAAGCTAATAGTACATATTACGGCTTCTTCGGAACGACATTTCTCTGATTGGGATCGCATGCAGTGCGCTAACACTCCAACAACAAGTCTGCGGTCACCACTGCCTGTCTGTCTGCCAAGCGCATTGAGTATGCCAATTTTCTCTTTGACCGATCATTACAGTCGTCAATTGGGAGGCCATGTTTTAAGTAGTTTAGTTAATTGCTATGGCACGTAGGAAGGCTACGTGCCTTTAACAATTTCGCAGAATTTGTGTTGTGGAAAACTGTTGGTATCTATGAGAAGTTACAGTATTTCCAAGTTACTCACTCACTTTATGCGATAATTAGGCTAAACTACCTAATTATTAAAAACTAGTAAATAATGTTTATTTATTAATTTTGTATTACTTTTCCTCCTCCTCCTATGATAAAGCAAAAACCATATTTCGCATTGTATTGACAAGTGACGCGACACAAGAAACCCATTCAGAGACTGATAAGACGTCGGTAATTGTTTTTATTCAATAATGTCTTCAATATTATATGTAGAGGTCAACCTAATGGGTTTTTGTTGATTAATGTTCTTACCGGCTTCTGAATGCCTACATTTCTTTAGATAAAACTAAAATATTTGCATAAAATTCATTTTCATTTTTCATCCTTCAAAGAGACTCCGAGCATAGCTCGCTCCATAGCGCGCTAAGCGATCTTGAATTTGTGGACCAGCCCGACCGTCAGTGTCCACGTTTCGGCGCCATATGTCATGACGGGGAGGACGCACTGGTTGGCGACCTTAGTCTGTAAGCACTGTGGGATAGGCGACGAGAAGACTTGACGTAGTTTTCCAAATGCTGCCCAACCCAACTGAATCATTCTGTCGGCTCCTTCTCAAAAGTGTGTCTGGCCAAGCTGGATTATTTGCCCTAGGTAGACATAATCCTTCACAACTTCGAGAAGCTACCCGTCGATGTGGATTGGACTCGGCAACACGTGCGAATTGTATGTGACTTTCGTCTTTTCCAAATTCATGCCGAAGCCAACCCGCCGAGCGTCTCTGCCGTTATGACGATAACATGGGCAAATCGAAGATACGAAATGTACTCGCCGTTCGCGATGATACGCTGTACAGCGTGTTAAAGGCGTCCTCCAACGCATTTCAAACAGTTTAGGGGATATTACATCCGGACGACCTAAAGATGGTGTCTGGGACAGACTAGACGCGGAAGGCGGAGGACAGGGTGTTGTGGCGCAGCCTGGGAGAGGCCTATGTCCAGCAGTGGACTGCAATAGGCTGAGTTGATTGACTGAATTTTCATTTTTGAGTATAAATATATATTTGAGTATGAAAGTAGAAGGCTATAAGAGTAGGGAAAGACCAAAGACACGATGGATGGACTGTGTGGAAGATGATATGGCTGGAAGGGGGTTGACTGCCGAGATGACGACTAAAAGAGAAGTATATGAAACACATGTTGCGCCGACCACGAATACATGGGGTAAGGGCAGAGAGTGATAATGATGAGAGTGATGATGATGAGAGTGATGATGATGAGAGTGATGATGATGAGAGTGATGATGATGAGAGTGATGATGGTGATACAAACAAACTATGTACCTCATAGTCATACTCTCAAAATAATAGTAATAATATTAGTATAACTTTTAATGCATTTAGTACCGACACAATTTCCTAGGTAACTAATACCTACTACCTGGTACCTGTACCTACTGAATATTTTCCACCTTGCCTCGATTAGTGAAAGGTCACTGAATGGTTAACAACTGCGCACCTCGTTAGTGAGCACTAAGCATATTATTATAGCCTAGACATTTGCTAGATTTTAGAGAGCTAAAGAGAAAATAGAACTTACTATTTTAGAGAGCTAAAGAAAGAATAGAACTTACTATTCACACGAACTTCACGAACCTCGTCCTTGTTCAAACTCAAACTCAAATCATTTATTTCAATTAAACCATTTACAGGCACTTCTGAATTGTCAAAATGAAATAGTGGGTCAGTTAGTCAGAAAGTTGAAGCTAGTTGCCCATTCCAAAACGTAGATCTCTATGGAGAAGAACGGGCAAGAAACTCCAAAAAAGAAACAATTTAAAATATAAAATTAAAAATAAGCCTTGGCAGTTAAGAGATGACCAGTCTCAACCGACGGCGCCCGTTCACGAACATGACACGTGGATCAGCACCACCCAGCTCAACCATTTTGTAGGGAACCGAATGATCCAACACACGTGCCACCACCAGTGACACATTTAAGTGAGCATGACATATTTTCAACTGCCATGCTCTTTCAAGTCAACATCAAAATATCATAAAAAGCGGATCCATGGTTTACAAAATTTAAAAAATCCTTCTAAATTATACAAAACTATAGTTTGCAATTTATTTAAGAGATGAGAAAAGAAAAAAAAATACTACCAATCAGGAAGAGGTATTTAATATTGAAGTATTAAGAATTAAATCTTGATTGAATAGAATAAACATTAAGTTCGTAATGTCAGAACCACTCCAGCATTAAGCCAAGCAGTTTTATCTACGATATACTCATCCAACTTATAATATGCTTTCTACATAGTGTGCGTTTAATGCATGTTTTAAATTTCTTCTCATTTAATTGAAGAATATCGAGTGGTACCTATTTTATTATAACACTTTGACAGGCCTGTTGATCTAGTGGTTAGTGACCCTGACTGCCATGCCGGAGGTCGTGGGTTCGATTCCCACCCAGGACAAATGTTTGTGTAATGAGCACGATCATTTGTTCTGTGTCTGGGTGTAATTTATCTATAATATTTATGTATTTAGAAATATATAAGTATGTTTATCAGTTGTCTAGTACCCATAACACAAGCTCTGCTTAGCTTGGGACTAGATGGCGTTGTGTGATAATTGTGGAATATTTAAAAAAAAAAAATTAAAAAAAAAAAATTTAAACTTTACACAGTACCCCATAAAAGAAGTTTTTACTTTAGACAATCTGAAGCGCGGTTGATCTAGTTTGTTCCTATTCCTAGTGTTAAAATTATGCCTGTCACTTATCTTACTAAAAAGATGTAGATTTTTTCGAACGTACGGTAAAAATTAACGTCATGACGGTTCATACGAAAACATTATGTTTTCGTATGAACCGTCATGATGTTAATTTTTTTTTAAAGTTCCAGATTCGCGTCTGCTGAGATTGTAGATGACTCTGATAGATTGTAGATGGACTGACCCTCTTTTGCAGAATGAAGATATATAGATATCTGCAGCCCGTCCCCACAACAAAATACCGTAAGACAGGATGCTATGGAAGTAACTAAAATAGACCAGTCTCGCGGTATCCACGTCTGTTTATTGACGGATTTTCCAAACAGCGTAAGTGGCTGAACTTAGCCGCCCTGCAAGTGATGTTAGGTGAGGACCAAACTGCAGCTTTGAGTCAAGTGTGATCCCCAAGAAAACCGTATTTTCGACGAATTCAAGTATCTCCCTATTCAACACAACGTGACATTAACTACTTCTAACACTCGGTAAAGCGAATCTAATGCATTTCGTTTTTTTTCTCATTTAATACTAAATTATTTACAGTAAACCAATTATGGACCATAAGCATAGCATTATTTACGTCGTCAAGCTCGTGTGCACGTCTGCCTACTTTAAAAATCAGTGATGTGTCATCAGCAAATAAAACCATTTGTGGTCCACATACAATTTTCTAAATCCTGCTTTACAAGGTACCATTGGCAAGTAACAGAAAGCAAACAAGAACACAATTTTTTAAACCACGCAATCACTGTCCATTCCAAGGTTGCTGGAAGAGATCGCAGAAAGCGATATGGCCGCCCATTGTATGTTTTGTAGTGATAGTCGTATTTTGTTTTGTTATGTATTTTTTCTGGTGTACAATAAAGTATATATAAATATAACACAGGTAGCTGTGGAATTGCCAAATAAAATCTTAAGAGCAGATTTTTCCAGTTTTAGACAGTTTTTGTATGGAAAATTTGTCAAACGTCCATTTTATTCCACGGATAAATGTTATCAGAGTTGATTTTGCAATAGACAATCCTCGGGTAAAATAACTTTTACCCGAGGATTAAATATTGCCGCTTGACCTTTTGGCTTAGTAGGCGACTCGGCCGCTGAGTCTCGCCCGATCCGGCCGAGACAGGAATTTCATTATTATTAATATTTTTGATTGGTGTTTCAGACTATACTTTTTTTAAACCAAATTTTGTACAGTCAGAATGAAAAACCTTAGGCAGGGTTATATTATTTAAGTAAAAGTCAGGGAATTGTTAGAAAGAGATAAAGTTTAATATACAATCACAACAATCTACAGTAAACATGATAAATCACAATAATCAGTCTTATATATCAATTACCTATTAACAATCACTTTACTTTAGTAAAGTGATTGTTAACAGGTAATTGATTGATGATTGATTGGTGATTGATTCATTTTAATACCGAAAATAAATAACAATAGCGTCAAAAATCAGTGACTAACTACGATACCAAAATAACCTTCTGTTATGTTAATTTATAATATTTATAACAATCAGTCTGTTCAATACAGTCAAAACAATAAACAACTATTTTCAATAAAAAAAAAAAACAATCATATACCTATATCTACCAACTAGAAGTCTTTGTCTCATGTGTTTTTAGACACAAAAAAAAACTAAAATACTAAAAGTTCAATACAAAGCTCTATCGAAATTTGTGGTGCTAGAAATGTGGTCATCAATTTAAACACAACAAAACAACAAAGGTTATCTAATTGTTAATTTGTTGTCATGGTAGTTTCCTAGCCAGATGACGTGACTTTGCACGGTCGGCAAACGGGCACTGTTTCTACTTTTTCTTGGCACCGACAAATGTAGGTTGTAACATTTGTCATGTGAAAAAGTAGAAAGAGTGCCCGTTTGCCAACCGTGTAAAGTCACTTCATCTGGCTTGTCTTCTTCATGGGAAAGTAACACGTCGTGCGGGATGCTCTGGTCATGATTTATGAGTTCTTCTTGACTTCTTTTTTATTGTTGTGTGTGTTCAAAAGAACGCCATAGCCGGCTGCTACTCTTTACATTAAACTAGCTTCATTTTTCTGACTGACCGACCCCTTGACAATTCAAAAGTGCCTGTAATTGGTTTAATTGAAATAAATACTTTGAGTTTGAGTTTACATTAAAATAGCAGATCTACAAGCGTCATATAACATCTTACAATCGTAAACGATCGTCGTAAACTGCGGCCAGCGATAGTGTTGCGATATCGTAGTACACTGCTACAAACTGTTGATAAGCGCCTAACATAATAGTTTTCCCGAGCTCTTTTATTTGATCGTTTGTTTGTTGATCAAATGCCAAAAAAAAGCTAAACTACTTTTTGAAGTCGGTTAATTGGGCACTTGAATTGGGCTACACCGTACAATCGTGGTATTTACTACCTTATAGTTATTGTTAAAATGCTTACTACTAATAATAAATGAATGCTCCGCTAAAAGAACTCACGCTGCGCTAAACAACGATAGATATCAAAATTTCGTAGGCCATTCGCTCGGCTACGGCTACGCGGTGCTACGCTCTCGTAGGTGCTGCGTAGAGGCTTGATGTCGTAGATAATAATTATGAAAACAATCCTCCTTCATCGGAGAATAAGTATTTTGTTATCTTCAAACAGGTTAGCATAACGACAGAATGCAAATATTTATAATTGAAGGTAATAGTTTTTATGTGATGTCAAGATCGGTAAGCAATAACAACAATGTGACTTGATCTTAAACATAATATGTATATATACTTAAACATAATATGTATATATACTCGTACAATATGTATATATACTCGTACAATATGTATATATACTCGTACAATATTGTTATTGGTATCTCAACTAATATTTTCATGGGAATCTAAGGTGTTATTATTTTACAAATGGAGGCGGAACAATTTAATATTTACAAAATTGCCACGTGTGATCTGAAAGGTTCTCAGTATTGTGGAGTGTTGACAATGCGGCGGCGGCGCGGTGCACTCTCGGGGCGGCTCATAGACAAGTGGTGACATAGAGGTACCGACGTCTTAGGTAACACTTTGTATACATGTTGATCCGTTGACAATCAAATTACCAAAATAAATTAAATAATGTTTTGTTATAAGTCAAGTGAAGAGTATTATTCGGTAATTAAACCTCAGCTGTATTTCCGAACATGCTATATAAATATTATATATAAATATTTATGACTGTGGTCATACTGCATGAAAGTACAACTTTCAGTTCCTAGGTTGCATATATCTGGAGATAAACCTCTGTGACAGACAGACAGACAAAAAGTGATCATATAAAGGTTCCATTTTTCTTTTTAATGTATACCTTAGTGGAGGGCACTGCACCGATTATAAAGCAGAAGATTAACATACACGGTATCTGTTCAAGAATACCGTGACTACATCAATGGACCGAATTATGAATGGGCCACGTCTGTACATGCAACTAGATTCAGACCATTAGTGAATTATGAATGGGTCGCATCTGTACATGCAACTAGATACAGACCATTAGTGAATTATGAATGGGTCGCATCTGTACATGCAACTAGATACAGACCATTAGTGAATTATGAATGGGTCGCGTCTGTACATGCAACTAGATTCAGACCATTAGTGAATTATGAATGGGTCGCGTCTGTACATGCAACTAGATTCAGACCATTAGTGAATTACGAATGGGTCGCGTCTGTACATGCAACTAGATACAGACCATTAGTGAATTATGAATGGGTCGCGTCTGTACATGCAACTAGATTCAGACCATTAGTGAATTATGAATGGGTCGCGTCTGTACATGCAACTAGATTCAGACCATTAGTGAATTACGAATGGGTCGCGTCTGTACATGCAACTAGATACAGACCATTAGTGAATTACGAATGGGTCGCGTCTGTACATGCAACTAGATTCAGACCATTAGTGAATTACGAATGGGTCGCGTCTGTACATGCAACTAGATTCAGACCATTAGTGAATTATGAATGGGTCGCGTCTGTACATGCAACTAGATTCAGACCATTAGTGAATTACGAATGGGTCGCGTCTGTACATGCAACTAGATACAGACCATTACGGACTGTATATAAAGGCAATTTATATCATCTATTTATAGAAAACTCGTTGAACTCTTATGTAACATGACCAAGTACACTAATAGTATGAATATCCACTGACAGTGAGTAGACTAGAGTAGTGTTGACTGTAAGGTTCGTGCGCATGAGTGCGCTTCACCGGTATTATTTTATCTCGAATCGTGATTGAGGATCTAGTAAGCAGATCGTTTGAACAACAACAATTATTGTTATTGTTGTGTAGTAAGTTAGCACTTTGTTGTGATATCACTTGACTTCACGCTGGTTATTGACTGGCTTACGTTCCTTTTAGGGTAGCTTTCTAGTTACAAAGGAAATTGCACCACAAATCACTAAATACATTTGCGCTAAATGAATTTAAAACATCATCACGTATCTGTCAATTCTATAATAATAATTTAAAATTATGTATATGCGAATAAAAATACAGATTTACATTATAGGTTATTAGACATTACAACATCATTTTCGAAAGACATTAGAAAAGATTTTGGACTAGACAAATGCCGAAACCTTAATATAGAAAAGGGTAAGATTGTGGGAGGAAATTACTCAACAGATTCGGAAGAAGTACTAAAAGCAATGAAAAATGAGGAACTATAAATACTTAGGATACAACCAAGCACGACTAATAGAACACAAAACTATTAAAAATAAACTCAAACAAGAATATTATAAAAGACTCAAACAAGAATAGTATACAGGAGCTTGTAGCACACTCACCCAAAACGATTACACTCACAGACACAATCAACTTGTTAACATTATACACCAAAAACTCGCAACGAAACACAATCTCATGAAGGACCCATACACACCATACTACAAATACTCACCTAGGGCTGTATTAGAAAACCAATCTTATAAATTGTATTACGACCGCACTATAATTACAGATCATACAATATACGAGTATAACAACAGGCCCGATATAACACTTATTGATAAAGAAAACAAACACACATACATAATAGATATAGCAGTCCCAAACACCAATAATATACAAAAAACTATCTCAGAAAAAATCAGGAAATATACAGAACTACAAGAAGAAATTACCAGAGTTTGGAAAATGAATAGAGTAAACAATAGTCCCAGTAGTGGTATCAACGACTGGTATCATCCCGAAACAACGATTTATCAGTTTAAATGCAATCATTCTTTCCAAATATAAATATACGTACCTTACACTACAGAAAGCAGCTATATACCTATATATATATATATTTTTTTTAAATAAACGTTGCCCCACACTGGGAATTACTCCTGTATCGTGGGTGCGTTTACAAACATTTAAACTCACATACACAAACAGCCAGACCCGGAACAACTACCTACCTGTAGGCAATACAAATATTTGTTCCGTGCGGGAATCGAACCCGCGACACGCAGCGCAGCAGTCGATCGCTCAGCCACTGCGCTAACCGTGTCGTCAAATTAAACACATGTCGCATAGTTCGGAAATTCCTACAATTAGATTTAGACAATAATCTCAATGCAGTACAAAACACCTAATCTGCTGACACTTAAAATCTCACCTTGGTTAACACCCGTGAGATTTTAATAAATACTAAGTTCTAGGAATCTGAGAACATAAATTAAAAAAACAAAATAATAATTATAACGTTTATTTATAAAAATGGTGCAGATTTACAATAACTTATCTTAAAAAATATAGAGGACACAGTTGCTCGTTTGGCTGAACTAGGTGGGAACCTGTGTTTCAGGCTAGAAAGGTGCTTATGATTTTAAAATATATAATTAACAAATGAGAAGACCTTAAAAAACCAACATGTTTTATTTACAGACAACGGGTAAATCCTCTGTTTCACTGTATGATATGCTAAGTAAAAACTGCAGAATAATCCTTTTACAGTCGTAATTATTTAATTTATAGATACTTAATTTCCTATTTACTTTATTGTATGGAAATGGGCCTAAAAATGTATAAAATCTGTTTACAAAGACATATTCAGAGGATGCATGTGACTCACATACAATATCATTCCGTCTCTTATTAGTACTTCCAGTGTTATAGGAGAGCATGGTGTGCTGTTTTAAAACCAAGTGCGTTATGAAAAGCTGGCGAACAGTCAGCACGTTACAGGATGTGTATAGCAGATCTGTAGGATAGAGGAAGGGATGGAAGTTAGCTACTTTTAAAATTGCTCTCTGTGCTCTTTCAAGAGGCAGTAAGTTTTAGGTGCTCCACCCCATGAAGTAATACAGTACTGTATTACAGATTGACCCAGGGCCAAGTAAACTTGTGACACTCATTTTATATCTGCAATCGCTCGCAATTTTTTAAAAACAAAAATTAACTAGCGCACTCTTTTAACCAAACTGTCAATATGTGGTCTAAATGAGAGCAACTTGTCTATTTGAACCCCGAGATATTTTATGTTACATGTTTTAAGGATAAAAGGACACTTACATATGCTGACTGAGCGGAGTCCGCAATGATGGGCATACAGATGAGAGTTAGTAATATTTAAATGCGGTTTGCGGATGGAGAAGTGAATATATTTTGTCTTGTCGGCATTTAATGTTATTAAGTTGCTTTGGAGCCAGTTAGACACAGTATTGAAACCTATTTGAGCATTCGTACAATTCGCTATTTGTTTTAGCGGTGAATATAAGCGCCGTGTCATCTGCATACGATATAATTTTGCCTTGATTCTGTTCCTGACAATCGTTTGGAAATGACAGATACATCTTTACCGCACATGTTTACATAAATATGTTTAGTACTAAACGCATTTAGTGATTGGTGGTGCAAGCGGGGCTAAAGGCGCCTCTCCACAGCTAAAGGCGCCTCTCCACAGCTAAAGGCGCCTCTCCACAGCTGCCCACGGGTAAGCAAGGTGTTAGCTTCGCTTTGTACGTACTTGTAGACGGGGTTGTCCCTGGAACCCAGGGCCACGCTCGTGCGAAACAAATGCAACCCTCTCCGTGCACACCCTGCGTAGCAAGGGACGGTCGACGTAAATATGTTAATAGCTAGCATCTCTTGATGATCTCTCAGATTGAACAAGTCATTTCTTACCATACAAAGGATAAACTGACACGTTTTCCCAAGGTAGTATTTACTATTCGATCGAAGTTCCTTATCACACATTATCTGTGCACACTTGGCGAATGAGAGCTACACCGACAAATGTGTGACATTTCGACTGTCACACGTGACCTGTTAACTTTTGACTATCACACGTGACCTGTTAACTTTTGACTGTCACACGTGACCTGTTAACTTTTCAAAATCAAAATATTTTATTTCACATAAACCAACATGGGCACTTATGAAACGTCAGAAGCTAGGCGCACGGTTCCAATTGGTCATTTCCTATGGAGAACAGCTGACAAGAAACTCCACGGTTACTCGGTTTTGACTGTCACACGCGACCTGTTAACTTTTTGACTGTCACACGTGACCTGTTAACTTTTTGACTGTCCCACGTGACCTGTTAACTTTTTGACTGTCACACGCGACCTGTTAACTTTTTGACTTTCACACGTGATCTGTTAATTTGTTTCGGTCTAGCTCAGTCGCCAAGTGTGTAAAAGCGAGAGGAACTTCGTTCCGGCCGGGTGTCCCACGACAACTCTTATTTCATGATGAGTCGCTTTAGCATCATCTAGATTTATAAATCCTATATCGTGTTGCGTAAACTATACCTATGGCAATTATCCATGTGACTCAAATGACGTTTTAGCTCACGATATGTAAGATGAAAATACCCTCACAATGATAAAAATGACTTCACCCTCGAACACAGCAAGTTCAGTAATTGATAAGCGGCCACATGACTTGTTATTCCGCGGCGTCAAGTTCACCGTGTCAGAGTTTACGTTGGATTCTCTACGCATTCTCACAACTGGGCTTATCGATTATTTTTATAGTTGTTTTTATTAGGGGTTTGTCCCAATCATTTATTATTTTCCTTATTGCCAATATCCAAAAAGGCTCAATGGCCAAAGTTCTAAAATATTGTTCATTGTCTTGCACAAATAGTACCTATGCGCCGCCGTGCCGTCGGGAGCGATCCCTAGGGTTAAGTAGACCACACCTCAGGGTATGATAGGTATCGAAATTAATTCGGTGACTGGATGAAGAATAATTGACATAATGGCGAACCAGCCGGTCGACTCTGTAAAAATCTCACCGTGGAAACTCAAGTGAAGTGAGCTTGATGTGAGTTGTCAGTAGTGTCAATCCCTAGCATTATTTGGAATGACAGCTCACTCCACGCACACTTCACCTATGTTTTCACGGTGAAATGGTTACAGAATCGCACTGCAGACACGTCAGGGAACAAGTGATTAGGCAACGCAAATGATTAGGTCCCGAATATGAAGGGATTTCTGAGATAACCTAAATAATAGTATGTGAGGAAATACGCAGAAAGATATATCTTTAAATCGGGTAAGTCAGATCTCAATGCAGATCTGCATTGCCATCCTAGATCTGACTTAACCGATTTCCATTAATCATCGAGGTTGCGATTGGCAATTAATTAATCATCGAGGTTGCGATTGGCAATTACCTACTGTGAAATATTGACTTGGTAAATACGTCCCGCTTATATCCTTATTATTCTTATCTATATTTATTTTATTCAATATGACAATAGGGGCTGCGATCAGTAATACAGTAACGCATATTTTGTCAGTGACGCATAATGGCAGGTAAACTTGACGAAATATTTAACTATTGTTACTATAAAATATTATTATTTTGTACAGACAGAGCTTAAAAACCGTATGTATGTTAAAAAATCTCTGATAAAGTGCAGTACTTTTAAAACATTTTTGTTAAGCCCACGTACATAGGCAGCGTGTTGCAACTTTCAGGCAGATGCTACAGCTTTTCCCTTTGTCTCCAATTTCCGTGTGTCATGACTAACCGGGACTCCGTGGACGTCGCCTCGACGTGTGATGCACGCTCGCAATTGTTGTGGCTTGTGTCAGTAAGTAGGTAATTACCGACGCGTTAGGTTATGTTCGATTGTGTATATAAACGTAGGGAAATGCTCTGCGGCTTTCAGTTGCTCTCGTGTTGTAATAGCTTTACGTAACGAGCTTACATTCGGTGCTGTGTTGTGTAAGTATTTCTTATTTCTCGCGAGTGTTTCGGGAAAACGGTCTTCTTAGATGAGGGTCGATGTTCATTGTATCATTGTTCGAATAATTGATTAGAAATCGATTGTCAATTTGTTTTATTTATAAGTATTCAATTGTGGGTTGTTTGAACTTCTGAAATAGGTATATTTTGCATCAGTGGAAGCTTTCGAAGCTCAGCTCAAAAGGTTTACATTCTCCGGTTTAAAAGAATATTCCATAGGATTATCCAAAACATTATGATGTACTATGAATTAAGATCATGATGACGAGTCAATGACAAATCTTTTAAAACATCAAAACGACGTTACTTACATATTGTTTTAAAAATAGCTTGTGCTTTAATAATTTTGTGACCAAAAATAATTTCCATAGTCAGTGAAAATTAACGAGTTCTTAAAATCCGGAACATCTTTAAGAGTTCATAATTAATTCGTCGAATTTTAGTGCAAGTTTATAAATAAACCATTCTTGAAGACAAGCATAAATTATATGGTTTGTAGATTTTCAATTAATATGAACTTACTCAATATCTACTTGTTGGACATTTATTTTGAAGAAGGATAAAGAACTTATACATATAATATTGTAAATAATTATATTAAAAATCTGGTACTTAATTAAGATTTTTTTATATATACTTAGTTTTGATCCAATTTAAAAGTTGATTACCATAATTTTATACCATAAAATTCTTTGTTTTTTTTTCGATTCACCTAGAGTAAAGCTTCTAAACCTGAGACAGACTAGTTAAATTGTATTCACAAACCAACTTTAACCCAGAATACCGGCGTGTGCGCAAGGCACCACCCCCTATTTATCGAACAGCCTATTCAGAAACCGTTTGAAATTCTCGCGTTGCTCTGAACAAAAAGAAGTGGGTTACTGAGCCCAGATAACGTTGCTTACCAACCACTAATGTTTCCGAACTAGCTCATTAACAACGTCTTTTTAACTCGTGTTTGTTTCCGATTGTTCTTCACAATTGTGGTTCTTGGTGTACCTAAAGGTTGTTTGTGCAGTGTTGAAGTTTTTCTTGTGAACACGTCAAAAAGGTTCTAGTTACATGTCAAAGATATTTCTTTAATTGTTTGAAAGTGATGGAAATAAAGAACTTTACTGTCCGGTCCTGTTACGTGTTAATATTAAGTTTGATTTTGGATATGGGTATGTATATACCTATACAGCTTACACTCTTACACCGGCGTCGTCCCTGTTTTTAAATAATTTTTTCGTAGCCAAAGGTTACGCCATCCCCGTAGTCGTAGAGTTGAAACGATCCCTTTCTACGTCAGTAGCATAGCAACCGAGTTTAAGGTAGCATTTTGTAGGCGAAGGCTTTCAAACACCGATCGTAGTCGAGAACCCTTCTACGTAATCTCGTAGCATGACCATAGATTTTTCAATAGTTCGTTACGGTTTGGATTTAGTTCGCGACTGATAATGGTAACGAAAAATAATAACAATAATGTTGTAAGTATGTGTTTGTATGTGTGTGTGTGTATGTTAAATCGGTTAAGTCGTCACACTTGCACTCAAAAATGGTCAATTGTTCGCTTTGCAAACACAACCATTAACAATTGAAGTTATTTTTTGCGTAAAATTCGTGGCATTATCAACGTTTAATAGTTGGAACAAGTGTCCATGTTTGTGTGGAACAGAATAAATGTTTGTTCTCGTTACTACGCGCTTCCAGACGGAACACTTTTGTTTGGACAATAGTAGGTACGTACTGTAGTAGATAAGTACTGAAAATATAATGATATTGTTTGTTTATTTTGATTATAAACTGTTCAGGGGGTCTACCACCACCTCTTCAAGCAGTATTACGAGGGCGAGAGCGTTTATCGCGGCCACCACTGAGTACTCGCCCGCGGTCCGCGGTATCTATTAATATAATAATAATGATGTATCTCTTTTACCTACATAGGACCCTCAATCTTTTGTTCCTTCCTAGACCGAGAAAATTGTTGATAGCTAGTCACTTCCTCGTCAGTGGTGGGGCGGGTGCCATGGGGTGGTATGCCCCGTGGTGCGTAATTCCAGCAAATAATCTGAATAACAACCTGAAGTGTGTATTTTTTTTAAACATGAAACTAATTATTTTATCGAGTAAAATCGCGCTGTTCTCAAGGCTTAAGAAAATAATGTTATTACTGTATAAACGAGAACGAAATAGCTTGAGGAAATGAACGGTAATCAGTATGTTCTTACGTCTAAATATAAAATTATACGTTAGGCGACATGATTACAGAAAATAAAATAGTGGAACATGGAAAATTTATACAATTTAATTTAATGTCCTAACTCGACTGCCTTATGGGTGTAGTAGTGGCAAGCCCCGCCACACAGCACGCGGTCCGCACAGCTCGCGGTCCGCACAGCTCGCGGTCCGCACAGCTCGCGGTCCTGGGGCTCGACCCTCGGCCGCAGGTATCTCTCAGTAGCAGCCCGGAGTGGGGATCTGTGGCCGGTTGATGGTAAAAGGCTCGTCCCCTATTAGATAAATCGCGTTTTTATCACATTCGGGAAACAAAGACGTTTAGTGTCACTACTTGCTTACAACTCGTATGTAAAGAACATCAAACTTTTAGCAACAAATATCTGAAGATATTAATCATAAGCAAAGTGACTCAAGCTATGAGACACTCATTGAGGCATTGTAAAAATTAAAATTACCATAACAATATGCGTTAACACTCATTATCTCTGACAGCTGCACAGCGTGGTCCAATTAGTCAGCTCCTCGCAAACAACAGGATCTTCTGAGCACTGTTCAAAAGGGCATAAACACAAAACTTAGTTATTGAGTAAAATATTCATTTTTTTTTTTTCGTTATGTAATTTATTTCGGAATATAATATTTACATAATATACAACATGTCCCGGAATTAACGCACACCACCAAACACCCCAATTAGAATATTATGTTATAATCATAATACATACACTGATTTTTTATGATTATGTATAAAACATTGTTTTTTTATTAGATAAGTTATCCTGATTGTGACAGAAAATTGTGGTCAATTTACAAATCTGCGCATGCACACAGTAGCACACGTATAAGGGTCTAGCGTAATAGGTGTTTCATCCATTTTGGTTTGTTTTGGCTGTACAGCGGACGTGTGACAGTAATTTACGTGGTTATAATTATTTTTGGGATAAAAAATTACCTATATTAAAAATGACAGAAATCGATTCAGTAAAGGATTCTCAACAAACTACTTTTATAAAGTGCATTAATTCAGTTACACATTGTATAAGCTACTTAACAGACTTAAAATAATAATTATATGTACATGTATGTATGACAGCAACATGATGACAATGACATATATTTTTACCTGAAGTGGCAATGGTCCAGCCATGTTAACCGTAGAACCGATGACCGTTGGGGTAGACGTACTCTTGAGTGGAGACCGCGAATCGGCAAGCGTAAGGTAGGACGCCTTCAGGCTAGATGGAGCGAAGATCTTCGCAGGATAGTTGGTAGGCTGAATGGCGTGCAAATGGAGGCCAATGTCCAGCAGAGGACTGGTGTAGGTTGATGATGATTACACGTACTTATATAAAAAAGAAGGAAAAGAATCATAGGGCATCAACAATTCGTCCGCATCGCTGTCAACAAGACAAATGCCCAAAAGGCTGGCAGCGTTGCCATTTATTTTGTATAAATCTTTAAAAAAATATATACAATATCAAGAGTATCTAAGAATCAACACTTAGCTATTTCTTTGAATGAAAAAAGCCATGCATTAAATCATTTTGTATTAATTTAGATTATCATTTATAGGTAGCAACTAAAGTTCATCGATTGTTGTTGCTACTGTAGTTCCACACATAAACATACTGTTACCTACACACACCACAATATTTTGTTCAACTTTTAATTGATTAGGTTAAAGTGTTGACCTCGACACTGATGAATAATCGTTTATTATGATTTTTTTGCTATGATTGCCATTTGCAAGTGAACACAACTACAATATATAGTGCTTACCTAGTTAATAATTTCGGCGGTGTCAAATTGCGCTTTTAATATGTCTTAGAAACGTGATATCCCGAGGAGCCGTCTGTATAAGTACATATATTGACCAATTTATAATATAACCGCGAGGCTCAATATTGTACAGCATGTATCAGAAAGGTGTACTTAAAGTTAAGGGTGTGGTACACACTATCAAACTGAACAACTTTCTACTTTACTACTTTGTTTATGGTGTTGATCCCATGATCAACACCATAAACAAGAAAAAATTATCAAATGTCCCATACAAAACTTCAATGCCTACTTGACCCAAATGTATGGGACAGCTGATTATTTGATAGACAGAAAGTGGTTCAGTTTCATGGTGTGTACCACATACTTAAAAACCACACCTTTCACCACACGCTGTATACTAACCTAAACTGGGAAAGCGACCGGTTAGTAAAACATACAATATTGTTTACAGTCAGTTCTGTTACGTTACCACTACAATAATTCTAAAGTTAAAGGATATTATAGTACAGAGTGTTGTAAACTGGGACTGTATGACAAAATCAGAATCCATAAGAGTTTAGGAGAAATTGTCTTTGCAACTGAGGTCTTTTTTCTCGGAAACTATTTTGGCATAGGTACCTACTTAATTTTCGGATCAAAAGCTAAATCGTTCTCCATAAAAGTGTTATAAAAAGTTATGTAAGAATTGTATCGGAAGAAAACAATCTGGACAACAGAAGTGGGTCAAAAATAAAAATGTGTTTCATACAATTTGTAAGTTATCGGTATTTTCATGAAAGGAATGCCAATATATATGTTCAATATAGCCTCCATCTTGCCATCTAAAGATATCACATGTATTACAAAATGTATGAAAAAACATAAGGTCAATATTTGATGGACACTTGACCAAAAACAAAATGATTATGCCAAAAATAATGTTTTTATGAAAAAATAGCTAATGGTTCCTAGCACAGCTTCCCTGTATCTCTTGTGGCTTACATTTCGTCACCCTACTGACCCAGTTAAAAACACTCTGTATATTTACCTATTATGTCTAATAAATAGTTTGAATAACTAAAGGAACACATTTTGAATAATAATTACTAATAAGCATGTCTCCTGCCATTTGAAACAATTCAAATAAAAGATGAAGACACATTTTGTAGGTTTTCATTTCAAATCTTCATTTGTTGAACGAATTTTAATTAGTTTCCCAGTAGGTACTTTTGTGGAGTTTTTTGGGTTTTTTCAATTTTTTTCCGAAAGTTGGTTCTCGTTTCAACTTTGGCGTCTATATCTAACGCAAGTTGATTTTTACTACCTACTTAATAATAATATTTTTCTGAAGCTTATTCTGGACGCGTCGAAAATTAAATTATCCAAAGCTTAATTTTCATATCAGGTAAAAATACTTAACTCGTGATATTATGGATTCTATGAGAATCAAAAACATGAACGAATCTGCTTTGAATTTTCGTATTGTTGAACAAGCAACAACTGATTAATAATTCAATAAAGGTACCTGTTTGAACACCTCCACCATGTGCAGCATGGTTTCCTTGCGTAACGTACTGATAACCGATAAAGAAGTACCTGCGAGTACGATCGATAGGGCAATAATTAAAAACTTAAATACTTGTGGCAAATAATCGTTATTAAGAGTTTAATTAAAGTACAACATTGTCGAGGTGTGCTTGTGTTCACCATGGCAATGCTTCTACTACTGTAAGGTTCCACGTGGAATGCTACATCATTCATCATCTACTTCGTTGTGGTCGGCTCCCAGGCTATCTACCGGATTTAGCTGGATTTCAACATTCTTCGGGTGCTCTGCCTTGGACGCGTTTTCCTTCCACCTGGCCCAGTATTATACACCATTCTAGACAACACTTAGGTGAGCGCATACTACTATGCCCGAAGAACATGTCCGCTGAGGGCTCCTGGCCGGTGAAATGTTAGATGTGTTCCTTTATATTGTGTTTCTGTCTGCTATTTTCATAAAATTGTGCCTGAGTTTTTTCAGTAACTTCATAAGAGCAGGGTTACTGCTTTCGGATAACTTAAATGGCCTTTTAGTTAAAAATGAAACGTGTGTTCAGGAGGTACAGGATCCTTTGGCACTTGAATGATGTTGACAGGGGGTTGGCTTGATACGGCACAAGCTGAGCGAAAACATCGAATGTATATATCATAAAAAACAATACATCATCTATATGATTCGGCACAGCTGTGTGCCGAATAATGCAGAGTTGCAGACCCACCCACACAAGTGTGTGCCACACGCCTATTAATCGAGTACTAATCAACAAATCTTAAAAAAATACATATATATATATATATTAAATTAATAGTTATTTCGTATCACACATTACACGGAAATATACCTATTTTAATTGAATGGTTTGCTAGGTGTTGCCTTTCTGTTGTTTATTCTTTAGCCATCAAAAAGCCCGCAAGTTTGTCATCTCTAACGTATTTTCTGTATATTTTTTTTTATTCCATAAAAAGTTATTTGCAATTAAACCCACAGCATAGGGTATCATAGAGGTTGTCTTTTATTATATAGACTATTCTTTTTCGCATTGTATTGACCTTTTTGAAGTTTTCATTGTTTCATTATTAGTAATGTAAGGTAAATGAGTTAAATGCCTGCCCAAATCTATAGAAGTACGAGTGGCGCAATACAATCCTATATTGATTGTTACAGGGATGATGCTCAGCAGTGTGAGCAGAGTCAGCAGTGTCAGTAGTGTCAAGTAACTCGCAGCAGCCGCCATGGTGTCCAAGGAAACTAGTGTCAGAGTGAGTATACTTTTTATATTACTTTTCCGTAGTTAACTAACACGCTAAAATAATTACAAACTCAGGGAAATTAATTATTTATTAAATTGACTATCAACTTAATTTGCCCGTATTTTCGAATCACAGCTGTCATTCTTTGACAGTTGTGTGAAATGGCTCAAACGGCAAATTAATTTCTCTGACTGTACCATGAATTTACACAGAGTAACAGATGGCAATTCCTGGCTGTTGGGCATTTTGAAACCGCCTCAGTTTAAAGAATTCGAACTACTTATCTGTAACATGTAGGTAGGATCTTGTATGCCTACGTCGGCTATTGAGAATCCGATATCTATTTACATAAAATTTAGATTGTCAATAAGCAGCAACCTTAAGACAAGTGATACCTAAACCGTTATCAAATTAAAACAAACTATATACTATTATATTGCTAAATTATCTTAACGTAACGTACACAAGGAGAACTTAGCATCAGCGAGAATTTATTGGATTTCCACCCATCTGTTATTGTTTTTATAACCAGTTAAGTAGGCATTATGACAGTATATTTTTTTGTCTGGTTTTTTTCTGAAATTACTCAACTTTTACTGGCTTTTTGATAAAACATTATACTTGAGAGGCGAAGACCGTTCTTACCAACTGACCATACTGTTCAATCACCCTGCAACCAGTGGCGTGCATTGGTTTTCAGTACAGGTAGGCAGGCACTTTAAGTAAAAATATTTGATTTTCTGGGTATAAAAAAGTGTGTGGTCGAGGGACCTCCGGCAGGAACGAAGTCCAAAATTAAAATCCAAAATGACGGCTGCAAAACTTTTAAAATGACATAATTTTAAAATTTTTTCAGCCGCCCTCTTGGATTTTCATTTTTACCTCACTATTGGCTTCAGCACCCTCAAAAACCATGAAAACGACACCCATGATGAGAAATTTAAAAAATTGCGACCGCCATTTTGGATTTTCATTTTGACTTTATTATCGGCTCCAGCACCATCGAAAACCATGAAAATGACACCCATGATGAAAAATTTGAAAATTTTTGCAGCCGCCATCTTGGATTTTCATTTTGAACTCACTATCGGTGACCTCATTACCCATCCCTCTCTTTCTTCGCACGGCCAAATTATGAAATATATTATTAATTTTAACATTCATACTCGGTTGGTTATGAGTAGGCATGCCTGCTTACTTAAGGGTGAAATTTCTAAGATCGAACGTCATAGTATTACGCGTGAGACGTACGTACCTATTGTTAATTTCGTCGTATTAACCAGAACGAGTAAAGACCAATGACAATGTGCGAACAGTACGGGAGCCGAGTAGGCCGTCTGGCGACTGCCTACTGCCGTGCGTATTCGTATGAAGATTTTGTTTTTTGTTAGGTACGAATATGATAATTTAGTGAGTTTCTTAATTGTGGGGCACACACTAAAATTGTGTGTGAAACACTTATGCGTAGAACGCGGGGCGGTGACAATAGCATCCTAAAAACAGCTGTGGAGAGTCCTTACTCCCCTATTCTGAGGCACTAAGTGGGGATAATGGTCAACTGACCATTATCCCCACTTAGTTTCTCAGAATAGGGGAGAACGACAAAGTGAGGAATAAGCGACCTAGCTTATTCCTCACTTTGTCGTTCTCTGCACATTCTGCCTCAGACACCTACTTTGTTGTTTGTTTCTTGGTTGTTTACTAATAACACTAGTTATAAGATATTTTACTAACAAAATGGACTATATGGTTGTCTGAATCTGATATGTAAATAAAAAATAAATAAAATGTGATTGACAGGCTTATTGTGATCTCTCGAGGTAGGCACTGCTTACATGCCTTTATGCAATGCACGCCACTGCCTGCCACCCTCATCCAAATTTATTTGAGGTCATCTTTTTTTGACACATCTCTATCAGCCGTCATTCTAATGTGGTAAACATTAACTATTACAATAACACAACACTAACTATTCTTATCTATTTCCTTCCTAACTTTATTCTCTTTTACACAATCCTTACATGTATTCTTGACAAAGATAAAGATATTTACTTTTAGACAAAGACATTGTCTGTCTGTGTCTTGTCTCTTATGTTATCTTATGATCATCGTTAATTACTTCTGTTCGATTCCGTCCAGGTGTCAGACGACAGTAGGGAGGGCCAGTTCAACCTGGACGGCATCCTGAGCGAGCTGGGCAGCTACGGCAAGTACCAGCTGCTGCTGCTGCTGCTGCTCGCCTTCCGGGACTCCTTCCTCGCTATGTGCAACTTTAACTACGTCTTCACCGCCGCTGAAGTTAACTTCAGGTAAGGAGTTTAATTAAGCTGGTTTAGAAATCACAGTAGCACATACTAATCTTACAAAACGTCGCGTAGCGTCGGTCAGGTAGCATCCTGAAAACCAACCAACACATAATCTAAGTATCCTGAAAGCTCACGCGCGCGTTCACCCGCGTCACGTCAGTCTTCAGTTTTAAACCTGACGCGCTCGGTCACCCGCGTCACTTCAGTTTTATTCCAATTTCACCTCTTTCGAAAAAATATAAAAAATACTGGATGACAGCAAAGCTCGTGAACACACCAAATTAAGTTTTCACAAGGTGTAAACTCACATTGTGGAAACTTAATTTGGTGTGTAGCACTGCAGACGATCTAAGAAAATTTTCAAAGACACACATTTATCATTTAGTATCGAACTCATCCCACATAACTTAATATATTTCTAGACAACATGCTTCTACTCTTTATAAATGATCTAAAAGGTTACGTAAATGACTATAGGTATGTTAGTACTTAGTACTCTTAGTTATTCTGTACTATAGGCTAGGAGATGTTACCGTACCTACCTGATTCATATTAAGTACCTACGTGTGATGGTTTCCTCGAGATGTTTTCTTTCACGATTTGTCGCAAGTGATAAGCGGCGACTTGTTTTAAAACTCGTAATCAGTATGGTCGTAAACTTACTTACTTCTTAACTGCTAATTCACCGCAGCTACTGGACCTTATTCTATTATTTCCAAAGTTCAATGTATTACAGTGTCAAGCTCCCAATCTCAGTTTTATCTAAGACAAAAATCTAATACTAGCTTCTGCTCGTTGTAGTTCCAGAGATTAGCGCGATCAAACAAACTCTTGTCTCCAAAGTTCCATTTAGTCTCTCTAGTTTCTAAAAAGGTTTTGTACAAATATTATAGTTTTGTCTCATAAGTCATCATCATCAGTTTAATGTAAAACAAACATCGAATAGTCCACTTGAGCCTAACTAACTAACTCTCCCACGGACTGGTGACACAGTCTGCGGGTATGTCAGTAGTTTTCCGTCAGGTGTGTCTGGTGACGATCTCTCTGTTCTCTCACACACACCCCCCGACGTATTAATTTCTCGCCTCATACCTACGTTGTACAAACGTCATCCACACAGTTTAGCTCCCATTTTCCTGCTAATGTATCACTATAACCTTGGTTATCCCAAGGTCTCGTTTTCCTGCATTGAAAACAAAAAAAAAGAGATATTTCAGGTTTTCGATAAACATCTGCCAAAAGCGACATTATAAAACTACGATTAAACAAATGATTTTTGTAGTTTGGTACAGAGGGTAAAAAGGCCCATCTCATAGCCGTCAACAACCCAATTTGTACATTAAACTAAGCAATATATTGCACAAAAATAATTGCTAGGAAATTTTTTTTTCGTGTGATTTGCTGTTTCCTATAGTGCACAATGTAACACACGCAAAACATTGTGCCTATGGGTGCACGCAACGGTACAGGGGTCGTAGGGGTATTTTAAGTTGTGTTATCTATATGTATATATAAAATTTCAAAGTCCTGACTGACCGACTGATACATCAACGCACAGCCTAAACCGTTGGTCCTAGGGACATGAAATTTGGAGGGTGTGTTTTTCGTGACAAGTAGGTATCCAGTAAGAAAGGATTTTTCGAAATTCCACCCCAAAGAGGGTGAAATGGGGGGTTTTCGTTGGTATGAAAAATCTTATTCCTTGAGTTAACAAACTTGAAACTTGTCACAAATACTTATCTAAGTAAATTATGAAGATTGCCAGTTTTTGTTTTTCTAAACTACCCACTAAAAGGGGATTAAAGGGGGTTTCAAAGTTTGTATGGAAGAATTTTAGCATGCGGTCCGATTTACTCGAAACTCTGTATTCTTGGATTGAAAGTAAACAATAATGTTCTCGTGGGATCTTTTCCGACATCCACGCGGGGGAAGCCGCGGGCAGAAGCTAGTAACTTATATAACAATATAGACTTATTTTCGTAAAAAAAACGTTAGTAAAAGTTGGAATTTTCGATGGGGAGTACAAGACAAGTGACTCTCGACTTCGTTAAGTGTCTTTTTACACCCGTTACGAAGGTAAACGATAATACATATAAGAAGAACATTATAAGATTCAGATATTTAGTAGGTAAATCTACCATTCGGAAAACCTGTATCTACACGCTATGGAAAATATAAGATATTACCAAACCAATGATCATAGATCAGGAAGGAAAACTATTAATTATCCTAATTTCCTCCTGATTTCCAGACTAGATACAACCTCACATAGACTGTAGGTACCTATCGTACCTATGCACCTACTTAGCATCCATATACCACTTGACATGACGTCATCAAACGTCTTGTTTACCAACAAGTCCAACAACCGTATCAGAGGCTTATAGGAACAGCTGTAAACCAAGCAATTTACATAAAGCAGTAAATAAAATCCATATTATTGTACAATGGCCGCCCATCTGGTGGCTCGACCTTGAGTACACACGCGTCGCACTGTGTAAGAGTACGCAGAAGTCTCACTTCATCGTAGTTTTTTTTAAATGGTCATCTCAAAGCTCCCCGTTACAAAAACTCTTCTGAGATTCGGTTTATATTATATTACGAACATATGAAATGAAATAGAACAACGCTAATCGCAGGACATGCGCGGACGCAGCGGGTGTTGATATTTTTCACATTAAACGTTTACTGGCGAGATTTGTGCAACGTTTCACGTGCGCCTGCGGTTCATGCAGATTGGGATTGCGGGTTGCGTGATCATGCCTATCAGAGCAATGTTCATACAACTGCTGTGATCAGAAACTAAGGAACCACTAAAATAAGGAATGATAATAAATTGCCTGAAAAGTTTTATAAACCAAGGGCGCTCCTCTTTTCCCCGATACTTTATAGTATGATCATGAGGGCTTTATCTGAGCTTGATGGTATTACTGGAATTGCTTTTACCTTTTCATTTGGTATTATTATGATAAATTTTCCAAATGACTTCTTCATTATATCCAAGTCTTGTATAACCCACAGAGTCACATGAGTGCTAGTTGTAACGTTAGGGTATTTCCCTAGAGTAGTGAAAGAAAAACCAATAAGTTACCATTACAGCGTATTCACATATTTTCTAAAGAATCCATTCGTCAATTTATGTAACAAAACAATAGTTTTAACATAAATGAGTATTTCGAAGCGAATACATTATTATACTAAGACGAAGCGACAACACAAGAGCCACTGGTAGTGTAATGTTTACACTCGCACCACTCGTGTGTTCAATGAGTGACGCACTCCCTATGAATGGCTCGTATGGAGTATGTCCCGCCGGTTGCCGGTCACCGTCTCCACAACACCTGTCACTTATTAGAAGGTAGTCATTAATAACAAGAGCTCCTTTCATTTATTATATTTTCTGGATCCATAAATAGCTGTACTAACCTAACCTATAGGAGTTCGCCTTATAACGTTTGGGAAGGTTCTGGATTATAAATGATGAGGAACAGCTGATAGTTTCTTGCCAATTCTTGTCCATACCAAACCACCTTTTTGAAAGGACAACTTAAATCAATAGTATTTGCTTTGTAAAGCCAGACTTTGATAGCTATCATCCAGCTTATGACGCGATGAAGGAGCGACTATGTAGATAACAGTAGACTTTAGAAGCAAACGCAAAGTCAAAGCCCTTTTCTGATAGAGATTCCCTTAGTCAGTGCAAGTAGACTTTAGAGAATAAACGCATGACATAAGACACAGTACGATCAGTTTCCGCCTCAGGGCTGCATATTATTGTTTCATCGGAGGACCGTCCACTATGAACTACTATGCCGTGTACACAAACAAGTCGTGAGCAGGAAGCGACACAATGTTGAGCACACGACATCTGGCCTAGTATTACAATCAGTCTGTTGTTGACGAAATCTTAAGGAGAATGTATGATAGAAATAGAGGAGTTGTAGCAGCAAGTAATACACGTCATTTCTGGGGAAGGTTTCTGTTATCTGTTACGTACTCATAAAACTATATATTATATTTCTTTTAGATACCACATCTTTAGCAGTGTCCTCGAACTATAATATAACTAAATCTAAACCAGTTCATTGCTGGCCACCTTACGGTGATCACAATTATCTTGTTGCTTGGCATCTATCTAAACCAAGGGTTGCTTCATCTGGTAACGCCTGTATAAATGCCGCAGCAAGACATCTAGTGGGAGTATTGCACTGAAAAGATAACAAAATAATTACCTATATTGGATATTGGATTTACAAACTTGAAAAATGTTTGTTGCCAACAATGTGATAATATCAATATTACGTATCATCAATTTTCAAAATACACCTGAGGATTAATTTCTACATAGGATACCTTAGGATTAATTTCATCAACATCATCTTGTCTTCCAGATGTGAAGTCCCGGAGTGCGAGTCCTCGGACTCCCGCTTCAACGCCTCCTGGATGTCGTACGCTCTCACCAACGAGACGAGCACGTGTCACAGGATGACTCCCTATGAGGAGGCACGGAATGGTTCCCTCCTCAGCCGTGAGTTCACATACACCTGCGCGCCCGACAACTTTGCCTGGAACAAGACCATGCCCTGCGAGAAAGTAGTCTATGAGGACTACAACAGTATTGTGGCTGAAGTGAGTATGATTATAGCTATTTTGTGTTTTAATCCTCATGAATATAAATGGGGGAGTCAGAGGGGTAGGTATGTCGGATATGAATCAGGCGAAGCGGCACCATGCCCAACGGAACACACCTAAGTTAGCTTTTGGCAGACCCTAGTTGAAATGGTAGACCCCGGATTTTCTGTCGAATGTTTTTGTCTAACAGAAAATCGGTTGTCGCGTAGATTTTCTTAAAAAGTACACTGTCATTGAAACAGACACGTTGGCTCATGCCGCATGATTTGCAACTATAGTTAGCTAACTCGTTATTATTAAAATATTGGTTCAATAGACTTGGTTACCATTTTTTTTCATCATCATCACAACACATTAGGTCTTTAAAAATTAAAATCAGTTCTGTAACCCGTCCATTGTGACCGTCGAAATGATGGCCATTGTCGCGCGGTGCAAGTTCACGGCCGCTTCACGCACGGGGGCGCGCGTCTGCCGAGTAAACACCACACATTATAGTGTTTAGTGGACATGTGCTCGCTGTGATGATGACTATAGAGTTATCATGGAGGGCAAATATACGCTAAATCATGCCCAAAGGTACAAAGCATAGGCTTAGTACCTATGGGCATAGTTACAGACGGCAGGGAATGGTTTTAAAATCCGTCATAGTAAGATGATTTGTCAAGTGTATCTACATAAAGTTGGCTGTTTTATTATGTTTAGAAGAGCTCCTATTATAATTATTGTCACGTTACTTCAGCAATTGCTTACATTGTTAGCAAACGTCACCACGTCTAAATGTTGTTAGCTAATCTGTAGATTAGGAGACCTTTTAAACAACTCCGTTTAATAAATCATGCAGTACTTGTCAATAATAGCAATCCATCAAGCATGTCACGGTGACTTTTTTGAGCGTATATTTTTATTATGTTCAGCCCACAATAATGTCTAGCTGTCTTCGACAAATGACGCTTACAACCATTCCTTTTGCCACATGCAAAAGGAATGGTTGTAAGCGTCATGCAGAGCCGTACCACTTGACGTTACAATAATCAATAATAAGCTACTCACAGAAACTTACTACGTGCTGATGTCCTTCCCCAATGCCATGCTAACATCAATTTCAGAATGTTGGTACAAGTTGGTACACAATTGTCCTACATTAATATATGTGGCAGTATATTCGCACACACATGCCATAAATATTCAACACAGCACTTCTAATAATGATGGACTAAATAAAAAACAAAATTATATTTCCAGTTCAACCTGGGTTGTCAGCCGTGGAAGAGGACGTTAATCGGTACCGTTCACAATCTGGGGCTCGTTTTCTCCTTCGTCATCTCAGGACTAATTTCAGACAAGTAAGTTTATTTGCACTAAGCCAACCTTCGAAAAATGTATATCTTAGATAAAATATAATAAGATAGCTTACGGTAGATGTGTCTTTATCTTAGTACCTATTCCGAGATCACCAGAATTCTATTCCGTAATGCCAGCCTGTTAGCATCACAAATCGGTTTCACTTTTAAACTCATCGACAGGGTAGAATTATATCGTCAATATCCACATCCAGGATCATACTTCTTTTGTTTGCCTGAAAAGATTACATGTGCCTCATCATTATAATATGTTATTACTTTCCATATCAATGTTGCTGATCCTCGTCGTTTACTCAGATATGGTCGCAAAGTGATCATCGTGGGCACGCCGCTGGTAGTGGGCGTGGCCGGCCTCATCAAGTCCTTCTCCGTCAACTACTGGATGCTGCTGGTCTTCGAGTTCCTTGAGACGGCCCTTGGATACGGAAACGCTTCTATGGTGCTATGTAAGTTTCTGTGAATAATCTAGATTTTGCCAATCAGGGCTGATTGTTAAGGCAAAAGTAAGGTTTTTGAGCCAGTCAACGTTGAATTAAATAGTTATTGCGACACTACTAGATACATAGTATCTCTGTCCTTAGACTGGGAGTAAATACTGGTAATAGTCATATCTTTTTGGCCGCATTTTTGGCGTACCCATTTTATCTTTTGGCAGTCTTTTACTTACCGTGAATTGTGAACACATAATAAAATATTCTTAGCTAGCACTTTGTGCGATTATATGTTCTGTGCTAGTACAGAAAAATTCTATAACCACTACCAAAAAGTATAGTAAAAATATTCGTTAGCTGAATGGCGTCCTTATTATTACTTAATTGTAATTATTGCACTGAAATACATTTATTCCACTAATTAATTTTCTTTGTAAACTTTCCTTCTGTGCTACACCTTGACCCATTACACTACGTCATTGTAAAAGTAACAACGTTGATACTTACATGACTTTTGTCATCATGGGAGTCGCCGGCTTTGCACGTGCGCACGTGTCATATGATGTCACTTTACTGTGATGATGCAGCCAGAGACATCGCCAAATGACGTAACAATGACCACAAGCTTTTACTCTGCGGTTTTCAGATGCAATCGTTACATTGTCCTGTTCTTTCTTTAAAAAACTTTCCTCTTTAGTAAAAATATTACCTAACCATTTAAGTGATTCGTTTGTATTGATGTTGCAAATGCTTCGTTTTATAGTCTGACTTATTTTGTCACACGTTATACCTGCAGTCCTGCACATGCTATTAATCCGTGTAAACAATGATCTTCCGCTGCACAGTCTTCTCCTTCATTATATTCAACTTAATCATCTGACACAGTTATTATGTGCACATAAATTGTCGGCACGTGGCGGTTGCATTCAGTGCGCATTGTCATTACGGTTGCTTACTTTAGTAAATTGAAGAGTGTGTTTGATAGATGAGACTGTAGATAGTATAATGTTATATTTAAGGTTCAGTTTTCTAAATAATGACTTGTGACTTAGGTATCTATACTTAGAGATTCAGTTTATCGTTCATAGTTTTATAGGCACCAATAATTTATATTTTGTCCTTCAACGAGGAACTGTAGCTTAACTAAATCCTTTCCTTTCCAGCTCTAGAGTCAGTGAGTCAAAACCAGCGAGTGATGTTCTCCTGCATAGCTGATCTCCTCGCATGCATCGGCAGCGCGTTCTTCGGCCTCATCGCGTGGAAGGTTCCCTACTGGCGACACCTGATGTGGGCCATCTACGCCCCCCTCCTCATCGTCGTCTTCTACATCTTTCTCATAGATGAAGGAGTGAGGTGGCTTCTAGCTCATAACAAGAATCACGAAGCCGCCAGAGTGCTGAACAAAGTAGCCAAGATCAACAAGATACAGTTGTCGAAGAAGGCGCAGCAGATGTTGACGAAGATGGCTGGTGATAGCAAGTCTCAAGAGGTAAGGCTTTGCTACCACCTCATTTTAATAGAAAAATAGATTGAAACTTTGTAATAAAAATTGAGTTCTAATAAAAAATTATCGAATTAGACATAAAATCCGTCGTCAACCAACATTATATGTGTAGATATGGCAATTACGCATTTACGTAGCCTTCAGGATTATAGGCTCAAACTTTTATAATGTCTCCACTTAATTTATTTATTATAGCCGGATACACCTGCTTACGGGTCGTATCACGTCAACATTTTTCTGTATACATATACAGATATAGTCCACGCGTACCAACTTACGATGACCATACTTATCAATAGTCACTAGAGAGATAAGCAAACTTCAAGGTAACACAACTAACCCTAATATGGATAAAGACAAGAACAATTATAACGCTAATTATGAGAAAATATTTGGATAAGTATATAACATGATAATTTATAAATAGAGCATTGTTAACTAGTACAATGATAATAATATAACTACAAGTTTCCGACGGAACAAAAAGATCATTCTTTGCAGTATTGCGTACTTTGTATTCAGTTTAAATTTTATTCAATAATGTAGCTCGATCATTCGTCGTGTAACATCCTCTGAGGATCGCATAGCATCAACAGTTGTCATTTACTATGTAGGTTCACTGAACTTTAGCATTAAGAGCGTTCAACCGAAAAGTTCTTTATTGATTGCTGTAACCAATTGGATACTGACAACACTTACAGATTTAATTTCCTATAAAATTGTTTTACAATGGTTTAAAATAAATCCCAATATTATTAGCTCCAGAATTTTCGGAACAACCATAGCCAAGAAATCTATTATCTTTACAGGCAGGAGAAAACCCTCCAGAGCCTCTTCATCTCCTCTCAGTCCTTCGCTCAAGAAAGATCTTACTCCGCGTACTCTTGATCGCGGCCTGCTTCATCTGCTGCACCTTCGTGTACAACGGCACCATTATCAACTCCACCAGCGTGTCTGGTAACAAGTACCTCAACTTCTCCGCTCTACTCCTCGTGCAAGTACCCACGAGAATCATCACGGCGCTTACGCTCACGAGGTTCGGCAGGAAGACCCCCATCTGTGTCGCGTATACTCTGTGTTGTGTGTTCTTCATTTCATCCGCTTTTATACCTAAGTGTAAGTACGCTTTATTTGTTGTATTTTTGTTAATTTTCTTTTTGGCGTTTGTGAGCATTTATGTTTATTTTTGTTTTTTTTTCATCGTTTTAAGAGAAGTCCATAAAATCGCAGTCTAGAAGAAAATATTTTCATATTTAAAACTCACACTGTTTATCATCGAAAAGTCAAAGCAAATAAATTTACCCTTGTTCGATATGTAGGATTAAATTTTTTGAATACGTCGTATTTGCGTAATATAATATCAACGACAATGATGATCTGTCGCTATAGAAGCTCACTTGTAAAGGATCTTGCTCTTTAAGCACACTAGACACACGAGGCTTTACGACTCGTAATTAAACTTGCGAGACTTTTATATGTTTGAACGGCTTGTTAACTATTGTGGTCACCATGACCTGGAAACTGATATTATCATTCTAATTATCAATTTTCTGGGTAATATTGCTCAGACGTCCTAAGCAAAGTAACGAGTATAATTTTATTGTTCTCTTTGATTTTCAACTGTAACAGACTGTCTTCCTACATTTCTCACTTCCTTAGTCACAAATTAACGGAATCTGCTACATTTTACAGCGATCTGGTGGGCGTCTGTCCTGTTCTACCTATTCGGCAAGATGTGCAGCAGCTACGGCGTGTTCTCCATGTACGTGGTGGCCATGGAGGTGTTCCCTACCACCTCCAGGAACTCCCTTACCAACATCGCCAATACTGTCGGCAGGCTGGGCTCTGTGCTCGCTCCACAGGCGCCACTACTGGTAAATACATATATTTCTTTTTTTCATAAGTACTTCTTATTGTTATATTTCACCATTGCTTCTTTATCATAGGTCCCCCACTGCTGAGGATATAGACACCTATCGAGTTAGCCATTTATTTCGATCAAATGTCTTGTTCTTGAACCATCCTGTAAATACTTTTTTTTTCCACTACACTTGATCTTTAAATCTGCATATTCTTTCATCACTACTTTCTTGATAATTGTTTAGCCAGATTTTCCAGTTCCTTAATCTATTAAAATTATCATTAAAATCATATAATTTCTTACAGGAGAAATACATGGCTGGTCTTCCGAGCATAGTGTTCGGTATGGTTGCTCTAGGCCCCGCAATGTTGGCACTTCTGCTGCCCGACACCAGCCAATCAGCACTCCCCGATGACGTCATGGATGCTGAGAACTTGGACAAAACAAACGAAGATGAACACACGCAAAATAATAGCACACATGACGAAGTACCAAGACTTTCTGTCAGTGTCACCGGAGAAAAGTAAACTAAGTGATGTGTGAAGAACCTTTTTAATGATTTATAAAAGGAGTCGATACGCTAAAAGTGCAGTGATTTAGTTTTAAGGATATTTTTGATGAATCTCGATCAGCAGAAGAAAGTTTATGACGTCATGCTACCCTTGCCAGCTTCACTTGAAGTGTGCGGAATAATAGTAGGAGTAATGGACTCATTTCGCGAGGTCACCCAGTTATAGAAAGACAGTGTTTTGATGACTGTTGCTGATGGTGACTTTGGTGTGATATTGCGTATACTAAATAGATTTATAGGTTTTTGTGATATTTGGTTATTGGGACAAAACGTTGTAGAAGTCGCATAAGAGTCATTAGTTACTCGCAAACTTTGTACTTATTCGAGAGTGACTTTTTCCACGTACATGCGTTTGCGAGTTTTAAACTGTTAACTTGAAAGACTTGATTTTATATAAAGTTGTAGGTGCTATTAAATAAATGCACATCCTATTATTCTAATATAGGTACTATCATTTAAGACAGTGTACCTACTTGCATTTATTTTCTAACACCGACTATTGGCTCAATAAGATAATTTAAATACAAATCGTAACGTAATTATTAATTAATTATTATTTATTAATAGTGTTGTACTAGTAGCTGCTACAATTTAATAAGCTCTTCTGAACTCCACGCGAGGATAAGATCTCTGTGCTGAGGGAAGTCTACGTGAAACATATTCAGCGCACGTTCTTACAATATTTATATTATATCATAATAATATTATATTACCATCTAAAGTCAAAAAAAAAAAAACAAAAAGTCAAAATTCGCCAAAGATGTAAACAACAATGGCCGCTCGAAATTGTCTATGATTTAGTGATGTGGTGGTATGAATTTATAAGTTTTGGTGCTATCGTTATTCCGATTTTTTTTAGAAGTGTTACATCAGTTTTTTTATATTGAGGTATCTTCATAAGTTAAGTTTGAATTGATTTGAAAATCGTGAAAACGAACAAGATATTAATACAATTATATTTTGCACTGGCTGCAAAACGTTTAAATTCACTTTTTCGAACAATGCTTACTCATCTCTAATGCCAGTGAGGCTATCAAGGCAACAGGTGCCAAATATGAAATTTGTGAAAAAATATATAACGTGTTTTTCGACAAGTAGGTAACGATACACTAGAAGTCTAGTTAGCTCGGGCGTTTAAAGATCGCTTGAAGCGGCTATGATTGAGAGTTTTAATTCCCAGAAACAGTTTTTCCACATTCGAACCCGAAAGGCGACATTGGGCAATACGTTGGTTCGAATCCACGTCAAGCCGTGCTGCTTTTTTGAAAGTATTCGTTATAAGTCGGAACAAATTCAATGTTATAGCAGTATAATATTTTAAAACTTGAGGAGTCCCCATATTACCTATAGACCTACGACGTTATTTAATGAGGAAAAAAGACCGCATCTTTATTAATAGAACGTGGGTTAGCTCCAACAGCATCTTGAAAATCCTAGCCGAAAAACACGATTATTGTCAGTACAACAAATAAAAATACATTAAATTGATTTTTTTTTTCAATAAAGGAGTAGTAAATACTCCTTATACAGATAGTCGACATTTTTTAAGTCAATCACTAGCATTTCAATGACAAGATAACTTTTGACGAGACAAAAAATAATGTCAGCCATATGACGTTTGTAAAAAATCAAAATCAGTCCCAGTTTTTGCTTTTATTGATAAATATAATAGTATATTTAAAAGTTTAGAAACACACACAGGGTGTAAAAGGGAGTGTGATAATGCGTGTATCCTACTAAGTGCGTATTTAATCAGTGAGGCGTAGATATCGCGTTCAATTCCCAGGCAAGTTCAATGTTATTGCTTTTGGCGAAAAGCCACCACTTCCAGTATATGTATATTCCATACATATACCATACTAACCTCCAAATTCTCAGACCTGTTTCTGTAGCTGAAATACTTGTTACTTTAATAGATTTAAAATAATGTGTTTATTCATCTCCCAAAAGTGCATTTACAGTACCTAGCTAAATAACCTAACGTAACCTAGCTAGTTATTTTTAATTCAATACTTTAGGCCGACAAGTGATAGTTACGCAAAACGGTAAATATTGTTGAAAAAGATCAGATCATTATATTTACAGAGGTTTCCATAAAATAAACTTGAATTAAAAGCTTCGCCAGTGCCTACGTATTTTGAAGACTATAGACACAATCATACTGTAGCGGTATCTACAACGCCACATGCGAACAACGCGTCATACTGACGTCACGCAAATCCTACATCTCGCAAGCAGAGTTTACCGCGCAATTAGCATAGATACAATTTCCCAACATCAATCGTTGGGCAATTGCCCGCCAGACAAAAACACCCGTCTGGTCGGAGGATCCTCCCTTTTCTATGGAGGATGAGTGAACTTTACACCCTGTTCCTCATACCTCTATACTGGTGACCCCGACGTGATCGTCAGCGCAGCCTTCGTGCAAATACTTCAGCGTGACGTCATCATCATCACTCCCGCAAGCTTTAGCGGCGAGTCACCCAGCCAGCCAGCATCCACGGCTTCAACGGGTATCCTGACCACCAGCATGCAGCGTCCGCGCATACCTGGTCATCACCCTCAGCCTCATCAGCAACCTCGGCACAACACACTGCACTTTCGGCCGGTCAACAAGCAGAGCACCCTCTCCTGGTCGACGCAGCAGCCAGCCTCAACCCGGCGCTGTACATCCGACGCACTGGAATATAACGCAGCGCCACCCCGACTCACTGGGGACAACTCCGCAGACAGTTCCGACTCACCGTGAACTATGCGGCAACCGGTTCCGACTCACTGGAACCTCAGCTGGCCTGGCAAGCATCGCAAGATACAAGACTCAGTGCAATATCGACCTCCGGTCTCCGGAGGGGAGTGATGTAGCGGTATCTACAACGCCACATGCGAACAACGCGTCATACTGACGTCACGAAAATCCTACATCTCGCAAGCAGAGTTTACCGCGCAATTAGCATAGATACAATTTCCCAATATCAATCGTTGGGCAATTGCCCGCCAGACAAAAACACCCGTCTGGTCGGAGGATCCTCCCTTTTCTATGGAGGATGAGTGAACTTTACACCCTGTTTCTCATACCTCTATAATACATTAGTATGGCACCATCGTTATGCCTGGCATCACTCGTAAGTCAGCCGTAAGATTGCAACGACGACCGGTCTTGTGCTGACTTGTCCTTCTGTAGACTCAACATTCAAGCCGAGCACTTTACAATAAACCCTAGGGCTAGCTAATTTTGTAGCAACTTCAGTACAAACTGCAGGCATTTTTAATCTTTAGGCATATAACGTAACCTGATTATGTTTCAGACAACATATACATTCGTGCGCTGATGAGCATAATATATGTTTTATTATTATGTATTCTTTAGCTTTTCTGTCTCCGGCTGCCACAGCATAGGAAAATGCAGAAAACTCACTAGGTACTTACTGCTAACTGTAAATCTGAGTTCACTCATAGGCTGCCACTGCTTGAGCAAGCAATATATAATCACTGATTTGTTTCCATACAGCATGCTATACTTTACTTACATTCTTGTTTCGTCCATCATCATCCTTATGTATTTGTGTGTGTAAGAACTTGTATTGAGTGGATCTTCTGTACGTTTCTATATAATACACTGGCTCGTGCGCGTATGTTCGCGTCAGTGACACGTCGCGGTGTCGTCGTGGCGCGATTATGATAATGTTTTGAATCTCGCATAGCGAAGTATTGTCTAGCTATGTAGTAATTTTTTAAGTGTTCATAATAATTTATATACAAAAATGTGTTGTTTTATTTATTTTTGAATATGCCTTCATCAGTTCACTGCTCTCAATAATTTGTGCTTGCAACATGCAGTGATTATTATCCTTCTGTGCAAGAATTTCATGGAATAAGAACCTATCTTGATATAAGTTGAGTGTCGTCTGCTATGCAAAGCGCCGATCTCACCCGAGGTACCTACTGATGACATGGTCTCCACACCATCATAAAGTGAATGCTTATTATTTCCGTCATCTTTCAATCCCAGCCTCATAGGTCACGTTGCGACGTCATGACTAACTTTAATGTCACTATGAGATACTGAAATGACTAAAGTGCGAACAAGATGAGAATTCACTCTTTGTAATACATGTATTGAGATTATGCTATTTGCATAAATAAGATAACAGTTACCCGCACTCAGAATACACAGGACATAAAATTAATCGGCGAATAAGTAATAAGAACAAAACATAAATAATTCAAAGTCTTTTAATACCAACTTATAAACAAAAGGCGACGGAGCTAAGCCAGCTCCTATTATACTATAAACTATACATAAATGAGTACATTGTCCATTACTAAGAGAGCAATATTATAATATTGCACGGTACAGCGGATTGCTTGCTGCGAAGAGATCATCATCTACTTCACAATCAATGCAGTGTCAATTTAACATTGAAACTACGTAGCGTTAGTGCCTATATCTTTTTTTCTTTTTAGCACGTTTATTACTATTCTCTGTAAATAAATATCTACTTACATGAATGCACTTACGACATCGGTTTTCGCACACCGAAAAGAAACAAGTCAAAACGTATAAAAAGAACTACAAAAACTCGTAAGCAATGTGAACTTCAAAAGCGTCACAACGTAGTGCAATATTAATCCTAAAATACTTATAATATATTATGTTTTCAGTTTCTTCGTACTTTAGACTCGGGATTGCCGAGAGCCTCAGCCTCCTCCAGGGTGTCAGGCATCCTAGTACCCAGGGTCTCAGGCTGCGTGAGCACCAGGAGCCCGGAGATGATGCCCATGGTACCGAACATCACTGACGGCAGTCCGGCCCAGTAATCCATCTGGTGAACAGACATTTGGATACGTTAGTTTGATTCGTGTTTCGTGTTTTAGTGTGAAGCACTGAAACACGAATCACCATATACAGAATTACCATAAAAAGTTTGTTTATATTATATATACATATATGTATACAGAATTACCATAAAAAGTTTGTTAATATTTTAGAGGCCTGCAAGGCGCAAGCGTCTTCTGTGATCTTTCAAAACCTTGGACGACACAAAAATACTCAAGTAATGTAATAAATTATTGGTAATTTATTACATTACTTGAGTATTTTTGTCTGAAATTGTAGGATTAAATAACCAACCAATTTTCTTTTTATTGCTGTTCATGTTTTAATTTAACAATCGGCGAAAAAAAAAAGTACTGCTCGTTATTTTTATCAACTAATCATAATAACCTCCCTGTTGTTTAAATAACAACTGTAAAAATGATTTCCATTTTTTTCCTCACATTTACACCCTATCAAATAAATGTCCTAAGCATCAGCCAGCTAGTTTATTAAATGTTGTATTAGACACATTGGTGGAATATCATTCAGGCCGCTAGTTGAACAGTGCCGTTTAGTTAAAAGGCTATGCAGTTAACTAAATGGCTAATTAAGCTATGTAGTTGGTGGCGACCTAACTAACAATAAAAATCGTTAAAAGACGATAGTAACAGCGCCAGTGTCATAAGCAAGTAAGTAGTCTCACCAGTACAGGCGTGAGGGGCGCGGTGATGGAGCCGACGCGACCGACCATAGAGGAGAAGGCGAGCAGGCGGTGGCGGTACTGCGTCGGGTACAGTTCCGACGTGAACAGGTACAGCGACGTGAATACCACGGAGATGCCGAACTTGCCCAGCAGGTACACGACCAGACGCAGCGTCGTCAGATCTAAAACAAAGATAATTATAAGTTTGTAATCCTTGCATTAGGTACAGCTCTGTGTCCTCTGTTCGTAACATATCTAATCTAATGATCCCATAGATATGTATCCAAAACAAAGGTATCATATGGATATGTATCCAAAACAAAGGTATCATATGGATATGTATCCAAAACAAAGGTATCATATGGATATGTATCCAAAACAATTGTTATTCAGCCGATATCTTAATAAGCATTTTATCGCGGGTCTATACAAAATAGATTCGAATCTTAAATATGTCAAGTCGGTAAGTTTGGCTTTCTTTTGAATCGCCAACTTCACTGCTACAAAAGCTCAACAATAATCGGTTTAATTTATTACTTTAAAACGGAGTTATATTTTAATCTGGCCCTTTTTATTGCTCGTCAGTGAGTTAATCCTTAATACTTTAAATACCTACACACAAGTACTTATTATTCGTGTATTGATACTGAATATAAATTATTAATTTTTGTGCAGAACGCCATTTAAAAGATTAAACAATCTTTACTATTGAGCACTTACTTTACACGTGAGCATTAAGGAATTATAATCCTTAATGCTCACATGTGCTTACCTACTATATCATAATTTAAAGATTACCGATTCAAATAATTGTGGATGATAACATTATAGTAATATCGATCAACAACGATTATGATAGCGCTTTACCGATACATCCATAGACTAATATGATTATGAATTATTACTGACGTATAATTACCGGTTTCTTCAGATTAGATAACTTGTACGATAATATTAATTGACACTGGCACCATTGTCTAGTAGATATTCAGTTTTTGAAAAAGTTTATATACAGGATGAAATTGAAAACTTGCGCCAAATCGAAATAGCAGGTGCTGTAACTGTTACATAATCATTATAAATTGTCATTTCCCAAATCTAAATTCTTGAAAAAAATTGTGTAATAAAACGATTACACGATTTTTATATACACGATAGTGCATACTAAGTAACAAGTATATACGAATTTTTATTTTTTAAAATAATAGTGAAGAAGTCAACAGACAAATCCAGAGACAAAAGAAAAAGGGAAGAGTCAGGCTCACCAAACTCATCAACCCAGAAAAATATAAACACTAAAGACATTCAGACACTCCAAACTACTAAGGGAGCTTCAAAAGAAATTATAAAACCCAATATACTAAATGAACGAGGCAGATCAGCATCATTGTCTGACACTCCAAAAAACTTGTGATGACCACCGGCACCCGAAATCAAACCAAAACACAAACCACAACTTTATACAAACCAACTACGGAAAAACACACCCCAAGCCGGCTGGTCACCATGGGGGAAGAAGACCTACCCAAAAAATCTAACAAAGACAAAAGAAACAAAACAAGGGAAGCAGAAACAGAATGTCTATTGTCTATATAGGTATTTATGTGCATTGAACACACAAACACTGAGAACACCAGAAAGTTTACACGAGCTAGAGCTGGCTGTCGAAAAGAACAAATGAGACATCTTGGGCATAAGCGAGATGCGAAGAGTACTTACTTAAAAATACTCTGACAATAATATAGTAGTCATAGAAGATAGATTTTAATACTCAAGTAGGTACTCGAATACCTGGAGAAAAACATGTAATAGGAAACATTGAAAAAAACTGGTAGAGTTCCATATTCCGTAAAAAACGGACTTGGATATCTCCTATAAATGGACTTGGATATCTCCAGATGGAAAGGTTAGAAATGAGATAGACTACATCTTGTCCAACAAAGCAAGACTGTTCAGCGACACGAGAGTAATACAAAACCTGAACTTCAATACTAACCATCGTATGGTACGATGCTGTCTATCTGAATGAGGTTCATGAAACCCTAGGCCGAAAGAAATTCCAACGAACTACCTACAAATGCTCAGCAACGAGAAGGTCCCAAAAGATTCCACGGAAGATCTGATAGAAATTGTTACTTCCAACAAGAAACTACACGAAAAATATGCCAGAGTAGAAAGCAAGCTCAAGGAACAGAAAAGAACAATACAGGATAAGGACAAAGAATCCTATCTAAGTCAAGAAACTTTAAAACTAATTGAAGATAGAAGGGATTCAATAGCAAAACAGAAGAGGAAGGAAAACATTAAAGATATTTCGAACCTATGCAAACGCATTCGCGAAAATATGACAAAAGACAGGAAAAACAGAAGAATCAGAACCCTAGAAAACCACATTATCAAAATGGGAGGCACACGCAAAGGTCTCAAGGATCTTCATGAAAAGGGAAAAGAGTGGATGCCAAATTTAAGAGATAAAGATAGACCAATCACTACGCGCAGTACGATTTTAAACATAGCAACAGACTACTATCGCTTGTTATATTCAAAGCAGCCAAACACAGAGTTGCCCGATAGAGAACCTAGACTGGAAAATACGATAGTAGAAGTACTAGAAATATTAAAATCAGAAGTAGACAAGGCTATTAATAGTCAAAAGATGGAAAAATCCCCTGGCCCTGATAGAATTCCAAATGAACTGATGCGAGGAACAGTCAAATCAAATCAAACAGTTTATTTGTGATACACAGGTTACAATATAAAGGTCTTACAATATACAGTATTCCTTATTATAATTAAATTTTGTAACTTATTACAAACAATGCATTCTTTGTGAACTCACTGAGAGAACAACAGCTATGAGGTTGAGAGTGCGGAGTGCACGCGTCAGTGGCGCCTCACTTAAAAGATTGGTCCGAGCGCGCGGCTCCGCCAACAGCCGTGGCTGTCGTCGTCGCCACACGTACCTGTCCGGAACACACAAACCTATGTGCAATAATATATCCGCATTATGTACCTTCGCTCTAAGTACTTTGAATATGTACGAGGTGAGTGCGAGATCCCTCCTGACCCTCAGTTCGTTATATCCATACCCAAAATAAATAAAGTTGGGTACGTACGGATAAAATGGGTATACACCATACAAGCGCAAGTACAAGTACCTCACAAACTTGTTTTGTACTCTCTCCAGCATGAGCCTATATTTAGATTCGTGTGGAGCCTAAATGACTGCGTTACATTCCAATTGGTTTCTAACTAAAGCATTTATATTTATAAGGCGATAACCGCTTTAATATTATTAAAACCACGCACCATACGTAGCATAAAACCCAAATTATGGTAAGCTTTTCTGCAGCAGCTTGTGACGTGATCACGAAACGTTAGCCCAGTGTTGAATCTAACGCCTAAGTCCCTAACTTCCGTAGTCCTAGCCATTGGCAACCCGTCAATATTGTAAGTATATAGAATAGGAGTGCGCGCGCGAGAGAAAGTGATTGTTACGCACTTTGAGATGTTGAACTGCAAGATGTTATCCTTGCTCCAGGTCACCACTCTGTCTATGTCTCTTTGAAGCCTGTCACAGTCCTCTAATTTACTTATCTCCAGCGACAGCTTGAGGTCATCAGCAAACAGTAAACATTTGGCGTCTTTAACAACTTCTGGCAAATCATTAATCATAAGAATGACCTGCAAAGGCCCAAGATTACTGCCCTGACTCACCCCCGACCTGGTAAAATATGGCTCTGACTTGTGTCACGCATATTCTACGTACTGTTGCCTACCACTCAAGTAACTTGCAAAAAACTTTAGTAGATGTGGAGTGAAACCAACGTCCGCTAACTTTTTAAGCAAAACATCATTATTTACTAGATCGAATGCTTTTTTTAAATCGAAGTAAGCAGCATCAGTTAGGCCCCCACTGTCCACTGTTGGCACAAGATTAGCCATGTAGTTCAGGAGATTGCTAGTAGTGCTTCTTGCCGGTCGAAACCAGTGCTGGACGTCTGAAAGCTGGCTGCTGACCTGTTGAAATATACTCTTATGAATATTCGCTTCGAAAACCTTCGCCGGAGTCGACAGCACTGCGACAGGCCTGTAACCATCCACCTTCGTACGACGCAGGTAATCTTCCACTTCTCCGGAAACACAGCTCCATCCAGACATTTATTATAAATGTATTGCAGCGGTTTGGCTAGCGCCGACCGACAATCCTTAAAGATGTAAGGCGGAATGCCGTCCGGCCCATACGGCTTTTTCGGTTTAAGCTGTTGAAGCGCGCAACAACGTCCGACAGTTGTAAGTGATCCAAATGTACCCGCGCCGCTCCGTTCTCCCCGCCCGCTTCGGTCATAGCCGCACTGACATCTAACTCAGGCTGCTCTGTGCTATACACCGAATAGAAGTAATCAGCAAACTCCTGAACACACTGTTAGTCCGTCAACGCCTCGCCATTCTTTAAAATCTTTTGCTGACTTCTACTACCTCTTTTAGATTTTGCATAAATCCAAAACGACTTCGGGTCTTCCAGCATTTGGTTTTCAACACGGTGCTCATGTTGTTCCCGAGCGCCTAAAATCAATTTTTTTACTATGGTTCTACACTTGTCAAACGTTTCGTAATCAGTCATCAACCTACTTGTTTTATACTGTTTGTGTAGAACAGCCTTTAATTTTAGGTTCCGAATTATTTCAACAGTGTACCACTCAGGGTAAATATACCTTGAGCTTACACGACTTCGCTTTTTCTTTGGAACGCAGTCATCAAAAATCGAATTAATACTATAGTAGAAATAATTTAAACTCATTTGCAAATCTAACTCATACATTGAGCCCAATTTACGGCCACAATTGATGAGTACAATAAGAAAAAATCGGCTTTATTGAAATTCCAGCCTATAGGTTCATGTGTACCGTTCATGTGGTTCATGTGTGCAGTCAGTGCTGCTGAACCCGCGCGCAGGCGCTGGCGCACGCGCAGACTCACCGATACATCGAGTGGCGGGTGATACGCGTCCACCGGCACAAGCGGCGCCTCCGTCGCGCGCACGCTCACACTCCCTTCCTCCGCGAATGTACCCAACACTAGATCTAATTGTCGACCATTGCAATTATCTACTTTGTTACTCTGAGTGAATCCACGATAAGTTTGAAAACATTGACCATAATTGACTATGTTTACAGGACAACTGCAAGTTATAGTGCAATGCAAGTTAAAGTCACCTATTACTATCGTGTCATTATAACATTTACACAACTGTTCAATAATCCTAAATAATACCATGTATTGATTTTCGTTACTGTTAGGTGGAATATAAACAACACATATCAAAAACAATAATCTATTACTTTGTGCACTGTTGCACAAACTAGGGCCTCAAGTCTGCTATTACAATAGTGTTAGAATGGTCTTTCATTGATTTCATAATTGTTGATTTTGACAAGTTTGGTAATCTACTAATATAATGGCGTCATTATGACTTTCCAATGGTCAACCACTGACACTCCATTGAAAGAAATGGCAAATAATGGTAATCTCGTACATAATGACAAATAAATGACTGACTTACATAAAACACTTGACTTGTATAAAACACTAATAAATAATATGTAAAAATATATATAAATTAAATCTGGCATAAATATAGTAATGGTAGTTTTTCGAAAATTATTTCTACTAATGGGTTTAATAATAAAGGCAATACGACATTGTCATTATGACACAATTCTATTACGAGTCCATTGACCGACCAATGATCGCCATTAGAAATTTGGCAGATTACGAACTTTAAGCAAAATGACAATGGGATGGGAATGGGATCGTGTTGGAATGACGAATTTATAAAAATAGCATACTTGGGGCCCAGTTCAAACACCTTATTATCGATGTTGACGTCAGGTAAGGACACTCGTCGCAGCTCAAAAAGCGGTGTGGCCACGAGACACGCACCTCCGTGTTTACGCCCATCTGCTCGATCATATCGTATAATGGAGTATCCAGGTGGAATTAATTCTGCATCATGAATTGATTCATTGCAGTCCGTTTCCGTTATAGCAAATAAGTTCGCGCTTAAAGACAAAACTCCTATATAAAAATCCTCTACTTTAGTACGGAGACCCCTTACATTTTGGTAAACTATCTCCATCGATTTACTCCGGGGGTTTTGGTTTATTGGTTTGTCTCCGAAACCACACCCATTCGCAAAACTCAATATTTACTGCCCAACTTTCTGGTTGACACAATAGTTCATATTTGCTTTCCGGGACTCCTATAATGAAGAAAGCATAGTCTCCTTCGGTTTTATGGTTTTTTTTGTCTATTTTAACGGGTATTGCCTCGCCATATAGCTTCTTCAAGTGTTTTTCTAAATTTTCCACCGTCGTTTCCTTCCGCAGACGCCATACATGCAAATATTTACTTTTCTCAGTTCCCTGAATTTCTGTTGAACCCGTGCTACCTCCTTTTCTCACAACGCTATTTGGATATCTGTTTTTTTTTTCTATTTACCAATGTCCATCTTTCCTCTTTTTCCGGATTTTCATTATCCTTTGCTATAACAATATCTGATTTATTTAAACTCTTTTCAGTACATGTTTCTTGTTTTTTTCCGGTAATTACTTTGTTGGCAGATTTCGTGGCCACACATTCCTTCTTTGGTACAAAATTACTAATTACCTCCGTTTGACTTTCCTTAACTACGGTTGCAAATGATACTAACACTGGCTTCTAATTGTTAATTTTTTTCTAATAGTACTTTAATTTTGTTTTCTAAAATATCCACTTTGGTTGCTTTTTCTTGAACTACCTTCAATATGCTTTTTAGATCTCTTAATAATAATTATCTCTTAATTCTCTCCTGTTTCTGTGTTAACTAACTTATTCAAAGTCAAAGTCAAAGTATTTTGCAGTAGTATGAATTCCTTCCTTTGCTCATCCAGACGAGTTTTAATCTCTAAGCGAAACTCCCGTAGTTCGTCAAGCACTTGGTTCCCGTTATCAAACACAGTAACTTCTTTTGGATTGCGACGACTGCCGCGCTCCGTGTTTACGTAACCTGGTGAATAATGTTCGTCCATCATTGTGTTTCCTCTGACCGGTGTTTCAGAATTACCTTTCTTTGGGATAGTGCACATTCTAGACATATCCATCTGTTCTTGTAATCCTGCGTGAATGCCTGCCTGCGTGAATTTATTAGTGGATTGATGGATAGAGTAGTTATTTTGAGATTTCTGTGTTAATTTAATCATTTTATATTTTGCAGAATATTTTTTTAAATTTACCTTATCACTCTCGTTCTTAGTCAACCTATATTTCCATAAAAGAGACCGTTTCCGCCACGATAGAGCCATTTTGGTCGTGTTTTGGTATTCATTTTCATTCTAGATACAGGAAAGCACAAGTCATAGAATAATTTAAACAAGTCATGGAAAAATGTAAATGATTCATTTGCATCATTAACTTCATACACTTTGTGAAACTTAAGTTGATCAAGACAATCTTCAATCTTTAATAAATTGGTTTTGGAATAAACTATTCTGTGCACGCACCAGTGATCAAAAAAGCAGGTCTTTCTTACTGGACAGCATAAGATCTGCGCTTTATGATCAGACAGCCCCAGCACCACAGTGTCAGATTGGGCACCGTGAATGCTATAAAAGATGTTATCAATACACGAGCCACTGTCGGGTTGTGCTCGATGATAGATCGTTTTAAATTAAATCCATTAGTTGCTCTAGCTCTAAAGTATGCCTATTGCTTTTTAACATATCTATATTAAAGTCGTCACAAACCACGAGTTTTTTGTTCCCAATTTTAATAAGGAAAGACAAGATATCATTGAAATGATAAAAAAATATGTTTAAGTTTTTACTCTTCGGTACTCTGTAAAGACACAGTATAATTAAGTTGTGATCTAATAGCTCAATTGTACAGGACTCAATAACATTGGCGATATTAAATATCTGAATTGTTGTTATTACTTCATATTTTAAATTACGTTTCACCAATATACACGTTCCCCCTCTGCGTTTGTTACGAGAGAAATAAGTTGCTAGGACAAAGTTTGGGATCTGAAGAAGCTCCACGTCATCCTGTAACATATTATACTCTGAGAAACATAATACATCGATAGTTTTGCCTGTCTTGGCAGAGACAGGCAAAACTATCGATGTATTAAATTCAAATTCAAATTCAAATTCATTTATTGCTTGTTACAGGTGTATGGTCAGTTCTTATAATTATTTGTTATAATACCCATGGGGTGTACAATGTTTAAAAAAAAAAATAATAATTAAAATAGAAATCTCCAGGGCCGGACGGGCTACACAACTTTTGGATAAAGTGGTTCCAAAGGTCGCACGCTCCCTTGGCATCCCAGTTCCAGTCAGCCTTAGAGTCAGGGTTGCTGCCCCAGTTTCTAAGGACAGGAATAACCCACCTGCTCCATAAATCTGGTAGTACCGCGGACCCCAAAAATTATAGACCGATCACTTGTCTTCCAACGGTCTATAAAGTTCTTACATCCATTTTGAGAGCTAAAATGAATAAACACATATACAGCAACTCCATCATGTCTGTCTCTCAAAATGGATGTAAGAACGGGTCCCGCGGTACTAAAGAGCTACTCCTCATTGATATGGCCATAAGCCAACAGGTTCGTCGTTCTCGAAAGGATCTGTCGACATGTTGGATAGATTATAAGAAGGCCTATGACTCGGTGCCACATACATGGCTTATGAGGGTGCTGGAGTTGTATAAAGTAGATACAACTCTGCGCACCTTCTGATGACATGTATGGGGCAATGGAGGACGGTCCTTCGCTATCCAGGATGTCGAAATATCCAGAGGATTAGCGAGCCGATAAGGATCGAGCGAGGTATATTCCAGGGCGACAGTTTGAGTCCGCTTTGGTTCTGTTTAGCCTTGAATCCTCTAAGCACGCTGCTAGAAGATTCAGGTCAAGGCTATCAGCTGCGGAGAGGTGGTCAGGTTATATCTCACCTCCTCTACATGGATGACCTAAAACTCTTTGCCCCCAACAATTTGCAACTGATGAAGCTACTAAAAATTACTGAAACTTTCAGTAGCGCCATCAGGATGGAATTTGGTGTGGACAAATGTGCGGTCATGCCTGTAAAGCGAGGGGAGATTGTGGAATCCGTGGGAACCCAACTCTCGGGTTCCACAAACCTTAGAACCCTCTCCGCAGACGAAACCTATAAATATTTGGGTATGTCGGAAGCGTTGGGCATCAATGTTACTGACATGAAGCAATCGTTGAAGGAGCGCTTCTTTGGCCGCCTGAAAAAAGTATTTAATAGTCTTTTATCAGGCGGAAACAAGGTGCGCGCCTTCAACGGTTGGGTCATGCCGGTTTTTATGTACTCTTTTGGCATACTCAAATGGACTCAAACCGAACTCGACGCCCTGGATAGGAGGGTCCGTACGCTGCTAACTGCAAATCGAATGCTTCACCCACGGTCATCGGTAATGAGGCTGTATATCCCGCGAAAATGTGGAGGTCGAGGCTTTTTAAACGCTAAGACCCTCCACAATCGCGAGATATGCAGTCTCAGGGAATATTTCCTAGAAACCGACGTGGGGATGCATCTAGACGTGGTCGCGGTGGACAAGGGCCTCACCCCGCTCTCTTTGGCTAAAGAGAACTGGCGCAAGCCAGTAGTGCTTGACACTAATGATCGGACTAATGGCGGGACCCCGCCGTGTCCTCTTGGCGGCGATCGGCGGCGGCGACCTCTCGCGTCCGGCCCTCATACAGGCCATGGTCCGGAGCGAGAGTGAATGGGAGGCCGTCACCTCCTTCTGCGAAGCAGTTATGCTCGCGAAGGAGGAGGCGGAGCGTGCGAGGGAGAGGCAATCGCTGCACCCTCGCGCTCCTAGCCGCCGCAGGAGACGCCCTGGACGGGAGTCAACAGCCGACTCCCGGCCACCGTAGGCGCGGGCTTGCGGGCGGCGAGCTATGGGCAGCTCGCCGCCCGGTAAGGACCAGGCCCGGGTCGACGGCGCGTTGTGTTCCACGCGCGCCTCAAAGAGCTGTCAGCACGAACTGACGGGGTCCGCTAGGGCCGATGCCGCCGGGGCTGCGGGTTGTTCGAAAGAGATACCGTGGCCCCTGGCACAGGCAACTGAAGGAACACGGGTGGGTTTTAGTCAGTAAAAGTCTGACACTCCCTTCTGCTCCGCCCAGAGCGGGAGGAGTCATTTGATGATTTCCCACCCAGAAAAAAAAAAAAAAAAAAAAAAAAAAAAAAGCCTGGCTGCGTTTCGGTGACCTCTTTGGAGAAACCGTAGGTTTTGTCTGTGCAATTATGGACGAAGTTATGATGACGAACAATTACCGGAGATTTATTGTGAAAGACGGCACGGTTGACATCTGTCGGGCATGCCACCGGCCGGGAGAATCAATCAGGCATATTATCTCCGGGTGTTCTCGTCTAGCTAACGGAGAGTACTTGCATAGACACAACCTGGTAGCCAGGATAATCCATCAGCAACTTGCTCTGAAATACAGCCTTGTGGAATCTGAGGTCCCGTACTACAGGTATGAGCCCGACCCAGTTCTCGAAAATGGAAATATCACATTGTACTGGGATCGATCCATCATCACTGACAGGACTATTGTTGCCAATAAGCCTGATATAGTGGTGGTGGATCGATCAGAGCGACGCGCAATGATTGTTGACATAACCGTCCCACATGATGAGAACCTCATACATATTCCTCAACATATTAAATTTTTTGTCCATTGATAATTATGTCTGCAGCTGTTGAGTTTGTCATCATTTTTGTTTTGCTCGAGTTCATTTCCAAACCCACTTCTCGACTTCTGTCCGCTAGGGTTTGTGTCATGGATTCCAGTATTCTTGGGTTCTTCTCCAGTATGACAAGGTCATCTGCAAATCTTAGATGGCTTAGTCTAGATCAGTTTATGTTAAGTCCTAGATGAACCCATTCCAATTTTCTGAACAGTTGTTCTAGTACTGCTGAAAATAACTTTGGTGAGAGTGGGTCGCCTTGCCTGACCTTGGTCACCTTGATTGACCCCTGTCAATTCGAAAAGTATCGCCTAGAGATTCCAACTTGATGCTAGCTTTACTCTCGCTTTAGATCTTTTTGATGACGTTTACGTAAGCATACTGACTTTGCCATACGAATTTATGTTTGAGGCCCTTGTCCACCGCGACTACATCTCGATGCATCCCCACGTCGGTTTCCAGGAAATTTTCCCTGAGACTGCATATCTCGCGATTGAAGAGGTTCTTAACTCTTAAAAAGCCTCGACCTCCACACTTTCACGGGATATACAGCCTCATTACCGATGACCGTGGTGATGCATTCGATTTGCAGTCAGCAGCGTACGGACCCTACTATTCAGTGCGTCGAGTTCGGTATTATTATTATGTCTTTGACATATCTCGGGACCCTGGCCTGGGGCCCCGGACCTTTGAAAGGCGTACTAGGGTCCGAAACAAACTCGCAGAGGCCCTTTACACAATTGTAAATGATGAGGAGGCACCAACCGACCATTATTCCTGTATGCACCATGCAAGTGCACCCAAGGACAACCCCCCGTTGGTGCAAGACTATTGCAGAACATGGAAATAAAATATACTGGGCTATGGGTTTGTGTGGCTATAGTGGATCGGTTACCATGAAGTATGAAAGGTCTATGTTCCCTGCCTGACCAATAATAGTAATATAATATTCACAGATGAAATGGCAGGGGGTGACTTGCACACTCAATAAGGTGCCTCCGAAAACGTTCGCTAGCACACAGTGTCGTAGCAACAAGGGGGCCATATGTCCTGAGGTGCTTGTGAGGAGTGGAGAGGTATTCCACGAGCACTTACTAGAATACTTCCTTCCCCCGAGCACGTTTGCTCTTGCGAGTCTCCACTCAAGCCGGCCAGTAAAGGCAAGAATGAGGTGGAAGCTCTGTTCCTCGTCATTGTTCACTCCAGCCGGCCAATAAAGGCAAGCCAGAGGTAAGGAACAAGATTTCTCCCGGGAAATAGGGTCCGTGGGGTCGCTACTGCCCCACAGCTCGCCACATGCTGCCCTGCGGTTTTTGTATCTCTCTTGGTCTGGCTCCTCACCCTAGACCTGTTTCGGCAAAGTAAACTCTTCCGGCGCAGGCCCAGAGTTTGGAGCGCGCAAGCCTCACCACGACGCAACGTAGAGATACGGATTAGACACGAATTATCGTCATTCGCATAAGAAAATAATTTTGAGTCGGCGCCAAACAATCAATAAACAAAGATCACTAAATTGCCTTAGATTTAAACGGCGCCGACTCAGAATTATTTAGGTATACTTACATTAGTTTATGAACTTAGTTATTAAGGTTAAATAAAAAAGGTTTATTATTTTTTGCTTTTCAGTTTTTTCGGTGGTATAATTTTTTTGTTAAAACGTTTTTATTTTATAACTTTTTGTGGCTATAATCTACTAATTGTTTGCCAAAAGGCAGGCATGTATGGCACTGAGTAGAGTACACAACACACACAACACACAACTCAGCATTCAAATCTGTGAGTGAACAATAAATCACCCCTATTTTCCCACCCTTAGAGTTGGATTTTTTTTCCAAATTTACATGGGACCAACTTTGGGGTATACCCTTTCCAATAAAATAAGAATTATCAAAATCGGACTACCTTGTAAAAAGTTATGCGTGGTCATACATAAAAAAAAACGTCGACTTGAGAACATCCTCCGTTTTTTTTCGTCGGTTAAAAAAATTTAATAATGGCAAAGTTATCAAAACAAATAAGAAAATTGAGCAATCCATTCGTGACAGAGTCCACAACTCACACAACATGAAGCAAGTTGGCAACACAGTTCAACGTGTTGCCAACTTGCTTCATGTTCAGCGGTATAATTTACCTAATGTTGACCGTTCAGTCCTACGAATAAAAAAGGGCGCGCGCGACGTTGTCAAATCGCTCGCCTACGGGCACGTATGTGCATCCCTTTCCTAAATGACGTGCTTTAAAGGAAATCATTCAGGTGTCGAACAATTTGTACCCGAAAAAGAAAAAAAACAGTTTTCTTATGGGAAATATCACCCTCAATTTTTTTTTAGTCTTACAGCGAGAGTGTAGGTACAAATAACTCTTCCACTGCTATTTAGGTTTGAAAAAAAAAAAAAAACCGTTTGAAAGTACAACCAATAATTATATTTTTGCCAACAATATTTTGGACTTGAGTTTAAAGACGTAACAGTAATTGTTTCGCTGGATTTCGGTTGTTTTCAGTTTTCGTTGAATTAGATATTTTAATTTGGAGCACCTATTCAACTTCACCTGTATATTAATTTCAGCTCTAGATGAGCAACTAGATAAATATAAAGGCCTAATCTATTCTGAAGCGATTCAGGGGTAGCACCAACAACATACTGGCTACACTGGCGGACAAAATTGATGGGCCTTTCATTAGGCACTGGGCAGCTAGGCATGTGCGTACTGGCGTACATGTCGCCAATTAATTTAAGCTTTGTATGTACTAACAATAGGTTAAGATTTTACTAACACTATATGGATCAATGGTCTGAATTAAATAAATTATTATTATTATTATTATTCTCTTAGGAATTAAAAGAAATTGACATGAATTAACTATTTTATTAATAGATAATAATAAGTTTATAATAATAAGTTTATTTATTTTCTCTCACAATGGTTTGTAGTAGTTAACAGTTTGAACAACATAAATTCACATTGTGAGAGCTGGTGCCTGAAGTAGGTTTTAGAAAAAAAAACCTGTATTACAGGTCACCAGGCCCCACTTTGTGGCATCATATAAATAGACAGGTAGGTAACACATATTTCTACTAAACACTTAAAACAAAAAATAAATAAATGAGAAGAAATAAAAAAAAAAATAAAAAAAAATAAGACAACATAAGCAGTCAAAGAGTGTATGGTGAGTGTGTAGGTGAGTGGTGGTGAATGTGTAGGTTGAATAGAGATGAATGTGTAGGTAATGGTGGTTACTGTGAGGGTGAATGGTGGCGGGTGCGTATGTGAATGGTGGATGATGTGTAGGTAATTATTTGAATACAAGTGTTATTTGATTGAGTGGAGCAATTTCTCTGTGTCCTCATAGGAATGAGTTTTCAAGAATTCAGTTACTTTTTGCTTACAACTGAGCTTGTGCAGTGAATAAATATTTTGACTCTTGTTGATAACATTATACAGATAATCCCCTAGGTAACAGAAAAACTTGTGGGTCTGACGTAACCGGAAAAATGTTGTACTGCACACAGTACCCTTTCTTCGTTTATCTTTCAATAGATCCGGGTCATAGGCTAACTGCGAGTGTTTTTTGAGGATTGTGTGCAGAACGAAAGTTTGCCTTATAGACAGTACATCCCATTTTTTGTATAAGTCGACTGTAGGGAATCGGAAGGGAAGACCCGCAGCAACCTTAAGTATGGCACGTTGAGCTCTTTCCGCCTCTATCAAGTTCGTTTTAGAGCACCTCCCCAGGAGATGATGCAGTAGTCAATAAGCGACTGACACAAGGCATAGTAGACCATCTTGATGGTACGAAGGTCGGCTACATGTTTTAGAGTTTTAAATATGTAAATGAGTTTGCGCAATCTCGCTACCAGGACGTCTATATGTGGTTTGAAGCTGAGGAATTGATCCAGTGTAACTCCAAGGTACTTAATGTTATCTGCCCTTTGAAGAGGAGGACACCCGCAAGGCTGGTAGGTTGACCAACACGTGTGAGCCGTTAATGACAGTGACCGTGGGGGTAGCACGTGCGATCGGTGTGCAAATGCAACGTATTTGGTTTTTGTGACATTGAGTGTCAACACATTATTTCGCAACCAAGCAACAACCCCGTCAAGCCCCTCCTGTGCCACACCAAAGACCCCTTCCTAGCTATCATTACTAAAGAAGAGAGCAGTGTCATCGGCGAATGTAAAAATTTGACCATTATTAAGGTGAAGCTGGCACAGGTCGTTGATGTAGATCAAGAAGAGGGTCGGTCCAAGTATACTGCCCTGAGGCACTCCGAAAGTCACCGGCTCTTCGTTACTCACCATACCATCAATTCTAACTTGCTGTTTCCGGTTAGCTAGGTAGTCCTGGAATAATTTTAGGGGAAGACCCCGTACTCCCATATTTTCCATTTTGCGCAATAAGTGTGGGACAGAAACTGTGTCGAAGGCTTTTGCCAAGTCCAGAAACACCGTCAAGCAATTCCTCTTCCTATCCAAGCTAACCAATTCATGTACCGCGTCATTTGTAGATTTGCCGCGCCGGAACCCAAACTGGGAAGATGAAAGAAGGTTGTTATCCTCGAGGAACCTAATCAGCCGGTCATTCATTAGGCGCTCCAAAACCTTTGAGAGCGTTGGAAGAATAGAGATGGGTCTAAAGTTATTGACACAGTCCCTGTCACCACCTTTGTGTATGGGTTTTAAAAGTGCTGATTTAAACGCTTGTGGAAATGTCCCTGTAGATATGGCAAGGTTGCAGATGTGGGTGAATGCGGGGGATAGAAAGTGAGCATATCTTTTCAGTAGCCGGCCCGGGATCTGGTCTAATCCGACAGCACAATTATCCCTTAATCCCTGAACGAGCTGAAGGATCTCAGATTCGTCCGAGGGGAGCCTGACCAAGGAATGAAGAGGAGCGGTCTCCGCGAGACTATCAGCTTTGTTTCTGGGCGGGAATGAATGACAAGTGATCTGCTCGGCTAGGTTGCGTCCAACGTTTGCAAAGAAACTATTGACCTCGTTGATACTCCTTTCCGGGTTGACGCTTGAGATGAGACAGGAGGAGTGATCTATTGCCCTGTTGGAGCCGCTAATCTGTTTAATAACATCCCATAGCTTCTTTTTGTTGCCACTTGCGTTCTCAATCTCCTGTTTTTTGTAGCTTCTTTTTGCTTTCTTCAGAAGTGAAGTGCAAAAGTTTCTGTAACGCTTGTATGTTGTGTGAAGTATTTCGTTATTTGGATCCCTTTTCAACTTTTTATACAGATTATCCCTGTTCCGTATGCATTTTAAAAGCCCATTTGTAATCCACGGCTTACTGACTAGTTTCCTTCTAGGTATTGTTACTAATTTGGAGTTATCTTTTATGACCCTTGACAGACAACTCACTAGCAAGTCAGTGGCTTTATCTACATCGCTGCAATTTAGGATGATTTGAAAATTGGTCTCACGTAGAGCTGACTCTAGGTTATCATAATCTATGCGGGTACTAATTTTATTAGAATACTCTAGCTGAGACCTGTGATCAAGGTCAAGACTAAAGGCCACACTCTCGTGGTCTGTAATTGATGATTCGACCACAAGGCAAGTAGCCTTCAATCTAGTCTTAACCATGATGTGATCCAGACACGTTTTTCCATGGGTTGGTAGTACATGACCTGGTAGCATGCAGTGACTAGCCAAGACATTAAGGTATTCATGAGAGCGCTTATCTGGGCTATTCATCACTATATCTATGTTTATGTCACCGCAAAGTATTATGTTTTTGTAGTTGCTTAAGGAAGTGAGGAGTACATCGAGGACGTTAGTAAAACTGCTAGTGTTATGTTGCCCGGGAGGGCGGTAGATTCCAAGAATACATGTATCTAAATTTAATTTGAGTAATAGACAGTTTGCGTCACTAAGTGGTGGTTCTTCAAATGACACTTTAAGTTGTTTTCTGTAAAAAATAACGACTCCTTCGTTTTGTGTTCTATGCAAAGTGGTTGATACATGGTAATAATTATCAAGGATGGGTATATCCTTGGCTGACCGTAGCCAGCATTCGGAAAGAACCAACACGTCCCATGCTATATTAGACCTATGCAGAAGCGTAATGAAGTTTGGCATATTGCATGAAATACTACGTATATTTTGCGAGAGAATGTTGAGATGGCGATAGTTATGATTCACATGGGTTTTTATATCATCTATATCACATCTAATAACTCGAGCCACCGACAAAGTGTCCAGATCTGAGTGAATAGCTTCAATGTTTTGCATCATGTGAAGACTATTATTATTGATAGATGCAGGCCACGTTTATAGCGTGACCCGGTAAGTATATTATAAAGTTGGTTGTCACTCCGGTCTGGTATGAGGGCGGCTATTGTCATTATAATGTTATGGTGTGAAATGATAAGTGGATTCTGATGTTTAAACAGATAGTTATTATTAAAGTTAACAGCTCGATTTACCAAATCTTGATTCAAATTGTGCGTTGTGTAAAATGCGTGTGTACGAGTATATGGTGTATGATGATTGTGTGAAACCGAAGGTTGTGTACGCTGTGTGAGACTGCAATTAGGTTTAAAATAAGATAACAAATAAGTGTAAGTAAGTTTAACGAACGCCATAATCCAGATTGAAGTTAATCTTAATACAGATAATGACAATGCCAAAAGAATTATAATAAGTACATTAACCAGTCACAAAATGAGTTTGTTTAACTCGGACTCATCATTAATACGCACTGGCGATGACCCTTCTTCCTTCTTAATGTAGACTTTCCCGTAGGATGTCCAGGCCGCAATAAGCTTTTTATTCTTGACATTAAGGCGCGCAACCTATAATAATCTTCTTGCTTTGCTTGATAAGTACTCTGAAATAAACAGTGTACGTAAATCTCCCGGAACGTTGATGTGTTGCGAGTTTAGACGTGGTTCCTGAAGTTCACGTCTAGCTTTGTTGAACGAAATGTACTTGGAAATTACAGTCTCCTTCCGCATTGTTGTAGTAAATTCTACTACTACGGCTTCGGACTTTGAGCGGTAGATATCTCTTATCTCCGACCCCTCAATTGCGGTCTCAAGTCCCAGTGCTGAGCCGAGGTTCTGAACTATATTGGAGAATATTTTTTTGTTTTCAATTTCCTGCTTAGGTAAGTTACGAATTTCGATGGTTGTACAGCGCGCATTCTTTTCAAGAAGGTCAATCTGATTTTCAAGAGTAGTAACTCGGTTTTTGTATTCGCTATTTTCCTTTTCTAGGCTAACAATTTTTGCAAGGAGTTCTTGATGTTGGGACGTGAGGGTTCCAATAGAGTTTTTGATCTCTTGGTTTTGCGTGGCTATAGTGTTCAAGGTGCCGCTCAAACTCAAACTTGTGGTCTTGTTGGAGTTTGAACTCAACGAACATAGATTTAAGTTCGGAAATGGAAGATTCCGGCTGTTCTGTGTACTCACCAAACGTGCGTTTGAACCGTTTAGTTACATTATTATAATAATTATCTTCAGAATCCGTTTTATTAAAAATATCAAGAGCTGAGTCCGAATTATAGTGAATTGGAGGATTTTGCGGATTTAATTTAGATGCCGAATTTGGAGGAGATCGCTGCACTGCCATTTTTAGTTCATCCAGATAATTAAATGGTTGGGGTGGCGCCACTAGTCGCGTTCACTAGCAATGCATCTGGTCGCACTATATGCGTCGCTGGAACGCGGCGTCTGCTTCGTCGATGGAAGGTTGGTAGCACTCACAGCGCAGCGAATATTGTGCGTACGCAGGACTATAGCCGTTATATCACTTCACACAACCGCCAGGATTCCGTGAACTCGCGGGTTAGTCACTATGATACGGCACTTTTGAAATGTTTCTTCGATGTTTATTATTGTTTGTATTTCATTTCGTGGAGGACCGAAAACAATTATTTGTGGATTTACACTACACCAGACTTGTGTTTAGCAGAAAATTAAAAGTATTGACAGCCGATAATTAATTTTGCGGAACGAAATAAGTAAGGGCACTACTAACGGTCTCGGAGCGCGTTCCGTCCCCAGATAATACTAGATAAACAAACCCGAGGCATCAATAATATTTGTATAATAGTAAGTCTCGATAAATGCAAAGATTCCTCAATTTCGAGGTTGACCAATAAAAGCGCAGTTTTCGTGATGTTTTTTAACCTATACCAATAACCTATACCAAACCAATAAAAGATTTTTTACATTTCTATGAGCTGACCAACATCATGGTAGAAGATAGTGATAATAACACGAGACTTACCTTCCGGAATGAAAGCGAAGGCGATGTTGCAGGCAGCACTGAACAGATACCCGCCAGACAGTGTGGGCTTCCTGCCTACTCTGTCGAGGATGAGCACAGCGGTGTAAAAGCCAGGGATCTCGATGGCGCAGGTCAGGATGTAGTTCAGGTGCATGGTATCAGACAGGCTGGTGGCGTTGATAGACAGCCCGTAATACACAAAGGTGGTGGTGATCCACCAGATGGGAGTGGTGCAGATGCGGCGCAGTAACACGCGCGAGCGGAAAATGGCGGTAAAGAGGTTCGGCACATCGGCATCGTCTACCACCTGGAAATATAACTACGTGACTGCGTGCTTTGCAAAAATTGAATGGTCGCGCAACCTAAATGACGACTGAGCAGTGGTGGCATAATGGTAACGGCTCCGAGTTACGAGTTGTAGGTCGAAATCAGGCAGGCGCTTTACTTTGTGTAATTTCATCACCACTGTTCGAAAATGGTGAAGGAAATTATTGTGAGGAAACCGACATGTCCTAGAAATAAAACATGTTTCGAAAACATGTGACATCACCAATCCGCACTGGGCCCGCGTGCTATGCCCACTTCCTCGCACATAGAGAAGGTTTGTTTTACAGCAGTAGGGATGTTATAGGCTGATGATGTTAAACCTAAATAAACTCAGTAGTGACGTATCGAAATAATATCTATATCGTGATACTGACCTTGACCGGCTCTGGCGGGTTACACAGCGCACTCATGGACTTTTCACTGATCTGCGTCCTGTTCCGCTTGGCCACTCGCTCCAATACTGTCCTGGCTCTATCGTACTTCTTCTGCGACAGTAGCCACCTCACACTCTCCGACAGGATCCAGTAGTAGGAGATGATGAGGAAGCATGGGATGTGGATAGCTAAGATCATATATCTCCAGGGTTCTATGAGCCAGGCCACTCCGCCGAGGATGACCTGACCGACGGCGAACATGGCCGAGCATGTGGCGCTGGTCAACACGCGGTATTTCGGACCTACGAACTCAGTAGCTGAAAAAAAGACATGATTGTAAATTTTAACCTCGATCGAATGATCCATAAGTGATAGATGGACGCCAAATAGAATTAGAAAGACTTGTTATAGAGTACAAAGATTTACTATAAGTAACATAAATATGTGTACAAATAAAAGAACTGTAGTCTTATGAAAAAAATATTGTAGCCATAGTTTAAATACTTACCAAAGATGTAAGATGTACTGAAGGTTCCGGCACCGAATGTAGTCTGTAGCAGTTGCATGGCCAGGTACATGAAGTAATTGACGGAGAAGGCTCTGATGATGCCGAAGATGGCCAGATTAGTGATGCTGATGACGAGGGTAATACGTCTTCCAAACGTGTCAGAGATATAGCCGACAAATGGCAGTACCAGCAAAGTGCCCACGCTGCTAAGAGTACCAGCTAAAGCACGAAGCCAATCTTGACAACCCAGGTCGAACTGAAATTAAATGTGGTTTTAAAGATTTCCTATTTGATACACAGAGGAACTTCAGTGATCGTACAAACATGTGGATATGTGATACTAACATCATAGACGCAGGAGTTTTCTCTAGCGTAGACGAAGCCTTCACAGTCCCGTTGATTGTTGTTGAAAATTTCAGCCGGGCAAGAGTCCAGGGTTCCGTTGCCGCCGGCCGGCTCGTATCGGGCGCAGGACACGAATCCGTTGGAGTTGTTTGCAGCTGGTATCGCTTGGGTGATCCATTTCGGGCTAAACAACTCACTCTTGCTTGTTTCCCCACATTCAGGAATCTGACATCTGTGGATGAAACCAAAATTATACGATCAGCACTCTAAAAATTTACGGTATTTTACGTATCGTATTCAAACTATTTTCTACTGTAGGTAGGTACTCTAAATAAATTACCTAGAGTCATCATCGCGCAAAGTATAATCAAATTCGTTCCATTATATCTAACTAGAAATTTTATAACACACATACTGTTTAAAAACACTGCAGGTGAAGAGTTGGGTAAATACAGCTCCCTAATGGGTTAATGTGTGATACTTAATGAAAATAAACAATAGTGACTAGGCATATTATCGCTTTTTTGTTACTGATTGTCATAACACATACCTGTGCGGGATAGCGGCGGCTGAGAAGATGTACTCGCTCATGAATGCTGACATGATAATGGGAATGGACACGAGCAGCAGGTTCAGCATCTGGTAGCGGCCGAATTGCCCCAGCTCGCTTACCAGCACATCGTCCAGGTCCAAGGGCTTCTGGAACACGCTGCCCTTGCGGTTGTCGAACGTGCTGCCTTTCCTGCCGTCCGGGCCCACGGCCTTGCTGTCCCTCCGCTCATCCGCCATGGCTAAATTTATTATATCTTTTTTTAAAAAACGTTGCCCCACAGTAGGAATTACTAAGAGTGTGTCTTCAGTAAGAGCACGCGGCGTCTCAAGCCGTGTGCTCCGAAGAAGTGAACCGCTACTAATCGCAGCGAAACAAGAGGAAGTCTTATCAGATAAATGTAGAGGATTATAATAATATATTAATTCAACGATAAGCTGTTTAGATTCTAGCGATTACATTGTTTATCGTGGATAGACGCGACACTCGCGTGGTGACGACCTTGACCTTTATATAATGTTCAAATATTGCAAATTTTGTTATTTAGTCCAATTTACTCCTTTTTTACAAACTCACTATTTACATTAGCTACTATAATAAATTATAGCATCATAAAATGTACTTGAAACCGACATTATTTTCAAATTATTGGTCCCTCGTTGTAATTTTTTTTTTTTAATTCTTAAGTCGGTTCTTAATTCACTGAAAAATTCAAAATCAAAATATTTTATTTCATATAACCCAACATGGGCACTTATTAAACGTCAGAAGCTAGGTGCACGGTTCCAATTGGTCGTTTCCTATGGAGAAGAGCCGACAAGAAACTCCATGGTTACTCTTTTAAAAAGAATTGACTTTTACAATGTTTTCAATACAATAAACGGTCACTATGACGACATGTTAGACGTTTTCTTCATCATGCAAATTATTAGAATATGGCAATGCACATAATATTAACTTATGTAGTCTTAATTAATTAAGTCGTCTTTATTTTAATTAATTAAGTCGTCTTTATTTTAATTAATTGAGTCGTCTTTATTTTAATTAAATAGGTCGTCTTTATTTTAAAAAAAATCAATAGCTAATCATACTAGTTACTGCCAATCTATCGGCACAGTTAGCGTATTGTAAGTCAAAGTCAAATCATTTATTTCAAATAGGCACATAAAAGGCACTTTTGAACGTCAAAAATAAAATTAAAATAAAATTGATTCTAGTCGCCCCTTCCAAAAGGTAGTTTTCGTTCGGAGAAGAATGGGCAAGAAACTCCACCGTTACTGTTTTAAAATGTTTTACAATATATTACATACATTATTTATATAATTATAAGTGAAGACGCTGCACCTAAAAATAAAATTTATTCCGTTTTTAATTATTGCCACGCCTACGTGAGTGTTGTAATAGAATAGAAAAATAATAAACGAGTAAAGACTACATAAGTAAACAAAAGTGTAAATGCTACTTAGACTAACACGAGAAATGTTCAAGATATAAACAAGAGCAGTACTTGCGTGAACTGGAACGTTGATGACAGTTGACAGCTGACAGTTTACAATTGTCAGAAGTGACAGTTATCGTTCGAGTGTCAAAAGTTGTCGCCGGATAGCGACAGAGGGCGAGCAACGCGCCCGACTCGAATTGGGTCAGAGGTACCTGAGTCGACCACTTGAATTTGGAAATATCTAAAAATATAATGCGCGCTCACAAAAAAATAAACTCTCTGTATTGATTTAATCACTAAATGTTTGTAGCACTTTTGAACTTAAAAATAATTTTGGAACACCAAGCACGGGTATTAATTAGCAATTAAACTAGTAAGGACAAAATAAACTAACGACTTGAATCTAGTCCACTACATCTTATGGAACTCTATGGGTAGCACCCCGGAGCGTAGCTTCGTGTTGCCACTTAACAAGGGCGCGTTCCTGACTAACTTAAAAATACTTATAAAAACATAATACAGGCGACGCCGACGCCACGTATTCTAAGGTGCGTTCACAAATGCACAATACGTGTCGCCACACAGTGTTAATACATTTTTTATTTTATTTGTTAACATCATTTAAACCTGTTTCATTGAATGTTATAAGTAATATGGACGCCAAATATCTACTTAGACAAATACTATGTATTTATTTGTTATCACGAATTATTTGTTTTATTACAAGTTCAGGGCATTTTATTTTCAGGAAAACGATTAATAAATTCCCTTAGAAAACCTTATCGTGTAAAATAAAGAAGAAGCAGTTAGTTTGTACTTTCATTCTGTATTTAGTTGAAAAATACCGGCTACTGTCCAACAGATTAACATGAGAATTATAATAACGCAGTACATCTGTGGTCAATCGGGCACTTTAATTATCTGAAGAGTTCTGAGTGCCCAACTTGCAGCAAGAACCTAGGAAGAACGCAGCTCAAGGCATGGAAAGATCAATGTGAATCAACCAGCCTGTGCCAAATCGGTCTGCCTGGATGCGTACAAATAACACGAAACGATGAGACTGTTTAGTTTCTGATCACACCATCACCCACTTGCTGGAGTGTCCCAGTTCCCGTTCACCTGCACTTTGGATGACCTATGGGGGTACTGTTTAAATTTTTAAGTAAAATACCTCCCCACATACTCCAACTCAATGAAACAAAATTTAAATATTGTATTAAACGCACACTATGCAGCTGAGACTGTTCCTAAATTACCCTAGGCTGATAAAATTTTCGTTTTTCCTAATCATGCTCTCCCTGTGGGAGACAGAACACGCCCCACCGTCCGCGTGTTCCTGTAGGGCTCTATATATCTCTGTATATCTAGGTACAGTAACGCTCGAAACTGCAATGGCATGCTAAGCAATACATGGCTATGAACTGTGCGAGTACAATACAGCCAGTGCGTGTGCGTGTATGAGTGAAATAACAGCATTGTCAAATCATTTAAAGCTCTGCGTTGTTTCAATGAGTCTAATTTGAAGTGGTTTAGCCGTACTGGGTAATCGGCTCTAAATGGACATTTGTGGTCTTTAAACCGCAAGCACCTCGTCATTTTTTTCTGAACGCGCTCAATACGGTCTATATATGTGTTATAAGTCGGACTCCAGGCGGGAGATGCATATTCTACGAGGCTGCGCACAAAGGTGTTATAGATCTTCAGCAAAACGCACCAGTGCTGGGTTTCTTTGTCCCGGTCGCACGTATCACAACCACGCCACATTACAGCAACAAAAATGTGGGCAAGTAGTGGTTACGTGTGAATAGTGTTTCTGCATCTTCTTGCAGTTGCGTTGTGGTAACTACAAAATGTCGATATGGTTGCGTTGTCGCTAGTAGTTGCGAAGACAGACCGATCGACTTCGTCTGTGACAGTGGCGTCGCGTCGGCGCAACGTTGTGTTTCGCGATGGTCGGTCGGCCGCTCGTTCGCGGTCTCGCTAGTTGTTGCGTTGTAGCTGCACGTGGCCAAATGTGGTCCGTATGAGTAAACTATTAATTTTTATACAAATTAGCCCCCGTTCACGTGGTGTCGTTGTGGTGTGGCTGTAGTAAGTGTGACCTTATGCTAATCTGAAGTTTTTCACGGGGAAAAATAATTCGTTTGCCCTTAATATAGATAACTTTCGTCAGGTATCACAAATGAACACTCGACCTCTGCCGTCTGTCCGGGGTGGCTGATGATGCATTCATTTGTTTTCACTTTATTTGATGTGCAATGAAGAGTATTCTACTTGTCTTTTATCTCTTTGTGCAAATACAGTGTTAGCAATAAATATCTAGAGGGCATTGGCCACACATGTTATTGATGTATATTTATCATTAAGCATACCTTATACGTTGATAAAGTTGTAGTAGGTAATTAGTGCAATTAATAGGTAGGTCATCATGATAAGTAAGTATTGATTGATTAATTTTAAAAGTCTTTATTATTAACATAATAGCACAAAATGCATACAATAAGATCTTATTCTAATTGTGTACAACCATATACATACAAGTTCTTAGGCTAACTTACCTTTACAAACATTTTACACTGAGTTTACTATTCTACAAACATTCTATAATAAGTCCATAAAAAACACACTAACATTCCAAAAGCACAAAAGTCTTAGCACTGACTTTAAACGCATACTAGTGTTTACCTACTAAAGGTAATGCACTCACTGACTATTTGGTGCACAGGGTAAAACATTACAGTGATATAACTTAGTTTTAAACATTTATCATCGACGAGTCTAAACAAAAAATAAAATGATCATTCTAAACTGAGGTAATTAGCGTAACTTTTCGCCGAGTATGCTTGCTGCGACCGGGCGAGGGCAACACGGTCGGTCCGGTGGTGGGTAGATATTGTTATTCACGTGACGTGGTAAACGATATCGAATGTATGTTCCTAAGTACGATAAGTTATTAGATCTACTTTTGCCTATGGATGAAATTATTGGGTTATCATGTTTGGGATTTTTACATATATACAATTTTCGGGCTGATATTAAGATAAAATTTTTAATGGTTGGAAATTTAATTTGTTCGTGAACTCTTTTTAGATTTGTACGAAAGGCAGTGTTAAAAGATATTTTGATATAAATAAATAAATAAATCATTAATTTGCCTGAAATATGGTGGGTACGCAAGATGTTAAATTAAATTATAGCACAGGACATATTTCACCCTCATCACGGGCATGCAAAATTATAGTTAATTTACAAAAATCATTTTTAAAATTACAATTATTAGAACTATTTGAATTATTACAATTTATAAGAAAATTTGAATTACAATTATTACAATCATTTACATAACAATTATTAGAATTACAGTGATTTAAATTACTTAAATTATTATTAAAGACAAAGTCACAGGAAATAAGAGAAATAACCAGTATCTTAGTGGATACCATATCGACATGTGCTTTTATTCAAAAAATCTTTAACAGAGTAGAAGCTCTCCTGTATTAACCATTTTCGTAAGGCACAACAGAACCTTTTATATGGCAGATCGGTCATTCCTTTGGGCGAAGAGTTAAATATTAGAGGTGCCATATAGGCACAGTTCTTTCTGAACAGTTATAGCTTGGACACAGGCATTTTTATAGGCAGGTGGCTAATTTTACGTTTAAATGTATTGTCGTTGGTGGTGAAAAGATGACTGTGGTATTTAACAAATTTAGCTACTTCATAAATGTATATGCAGGGAACAGTTAGTAGATTCTTAGATTTAAAGATCAGTTTACATGATTCCGACCAATCCATGCCGTACAGTGCCCGAATGCATTTTTTCTGTGTTATGAACACCCTCGTGATGTCACAGGAATTTCCCCAGACAACTATACCATAGCGTATAATGGAGCATATGTAAGCCAGATATACCATAATAGAAGTATGTCTGCTCGTCACGTCTTTTACCTTTCGAAGTGCAAAAACAAACTTGTTTATTTTTATGCATAAACTATTAATATGTTCTTTCCATGAAAGATGTGTATCGAGAATAATGGCTAAGAATTTTGCGCCGTTTATCTGTTGTATAAGTGAATTATTATAACAAATATTTAATTCGATGTTTTTACTCTTATAAGTTTTAAAGTTAATTAGTTTCGTTTTCTCTATGTTTATTTTTAATTTATTTGTGACTAACCATTGAATAAAATCTTCTACCGTTTTATATATGTATTTCCGGTTCATATGTATCAATATTTTTACGGTCCATAATAATAGTTGTGTCGTCTGCGAACAAGACACAATCATGTGTGAGTGCACTTGGAAGGTCATTGACGTACATAAGAAATAACAGAGGCACTACGATGCTACCATGGGGTACCCCAGAACAATTAATCCTTTGTTTCGAGTCAAACTTAACTACATTATTTGTTCCAGTATCAAATTTAGTAATCCTAGTGAATTGTTTCCTGTTTTGCAAATAGGACTGAAACTATAACGATTGCTTTGTTTTGAACAACTTGCAACTTATTGTAGTTTTTATCAGTCAGGCTACACCAGGCTGGCGCAGCATATTGTGTCAGACATGGTCAGACGAGGGTAGTTTAAATGAATAACTTAGTGGCAGCGCTTAACTTGAACTTCCTGTTGAGGATAGGTTTTAACGCATTGATAGCCTTCAGACCCTTTTCGCGAAGTGCATCAGTGTTTTCACTCCAGTTAATTTTGCTATCTAGAACCACACCGAGATATTTGACCTAACGGCTTCAGGGTATGGAATGATTTTTAAAGTTAATGCGCCTGGAGGGTAATGATCGTTTACGCGAAAAAATAATAACTTCTGTTTTACTGGAGTTTAATTTTAGTTTCCATCTGGTGAAATACGTGTCAAGTAGGTTTAGTGCAAGTTGAAGCCGCCCAATTATTAATTCAGTATCCTCTGAAGAAGTGTATGAGGCGGTGTCGTCAGCTTATATTGCGAGATGAGTTCAAGGTTGCTTAGGTATGTCCTTTAGATACAGGATAAAGAGAAATGGTCCTAAATTTGAACCTTGTGGTACACCAGATACAATAAATTTCGCCATAGAATAGTGTTCACCTGTGAAAACTTTGAAATGGCGGTTAACAAGATAGTTTTGGACTATTTTAACAAGTGAGAGAGGAACGCCGTTAACAATTAGTTTGTGAAGTAGTCCCTTGTGCCAGACAGTGTCCTAGGATTTTTCAATATCATCACCATTCCAGTCGATTTGCCTTCATTTAGGTTGTGTGCGATGTGCTCCGATACCCTGGCCAACTGCTGAGTAGTGGAGTGTGCCTTACGAAATCCAAATTGCTCTGGAAGCAGTACATGTTCTGTAACTTTTAACAGCCGGGTAAGAATGAGAGACTCAAACAACTTGCCCAGGCACGGGAGTAGGCTTATAGGACGGTAATTTGTAGGGATGCTGCCATCTTTGCCAGGTTTTTTGAGTATTATTTTTGCCATTTTCCAGGGTGCAGGGAAGTAGCCTATTCTCAGAAAACCATTAAATATTTTTGTGAGGTAGACCAGGGCCTTTTGAGACAGGTTTTTAAGTAGCCGATTGCCGAGTCCGTCTAGACCAGGAGCTTTGCGGGGTTTTAATTTTTGTATTATTTTTCGAAATTCCCTAGGTCTAACGAGAGGTGAGTGACTACTTATGTCTTTGGAATTTAATGTCGCCATGGATTCCTTGACTGACGGCAACCTCAGTTACATGATCGCTGGACATTTGATGAGTCAGACTCATATTACCAGCAAATGCATCGGGCAAGAGCTTCACACTGCTCCGATACTGAGGACGTCATTTGATCGCCTCTGATTTTTAGGGGAGGAATATTGCAGGGGTTATGGTTTATTGACCGAGCTAGACGCCATACATCATTACTAGGGATAACCACTTTTGAGAGCTTATCATTCCAAATGCTATCATTCAAGGTCTGGATACTATGTTTAATTGAGTGTTGTAGCTGGTTAACTTTAAAGAACAGTTGACGTCTGAGGTAAGGATTGCACTCATTCAATGCCTTTCTGCGCGTATAATTTTTGTGTTTAATTTGGCTCTTAATGGGCGTTGGTCATTTTAAACGACCCTTGTTTATTTCGGTGCTAGGAACACTGACCTTTCGAGCGTTTAACACACTGGGAGTAAAATGATTAATAGCAGCGTCAATATAGGGTATTCAGCCTAATACTGCACTAGATAGTGTGATATTGTTGTCTAAGTGAGATCTGAAATATTTCCAGTCAGCTTTGGCAAAGTTAAATGCTGATTGGGACTTGGTGCTATACGTTCCACCTACAACGAAGTATACTGGTGGGTGATTCGACGAAAGACTTGTGAGGACTTGAGGTTCACTTACGTTGTGGGTATTGTTGACTAATATAACGTCTGGAGTAGAAGGTTCGTGAGAGCTTTGGTAGTGTACTAGGGTAGGTGTGGAAGGTGCTAGTATCTCATAATCGTTAGCGACCATGTGATCGAAGAGGATTTTGCCATGTGGATTGGAGGTAGTGCCATTCCAGTAAGGATGTTTAGCATTTAGGTCACCCATTATCAGGGACTTGTGATTTGCACCTAGCAATAAGTCTAGATCACTATTCAGCAGAGGCAGATTAGGTGACTGGTAAGTAGAGTAGATAGCCAAATTTTTCTCTGCAGTGGTTACCTGAATACCTATACACTCTAAGTTATATGTGTTTGGAGTGGAAAGAAGAGAGTGCATTATGTTACTCCGGAGCAACAGCGCCGCTCCCTGCCCGCGGCCATCAGGCTTTTTGTCGATAACAGATCAAGCAATTCCGTAAGTTTTGTGCGAATACCATCGGCATTCCAGTATAAGATACGCAAATTGTTACCATTAAACATATTGGCCAAGGTGGGTCAGGATTAATATTACCTTATCCATCATACTATTGCAGGTTACAAATTGGTTTTTAATGGATTTAATTGTCATGAGTATTGCTAACATGTCAGCAGTGGCCTGATCTTGCTTTCCGATTTGAGGTTGAACTCCAGTGGTGCTTGATCCCATTGTATTTGCAGCAACAGTGTTCCAGCTTCGCCCGTCAACATGACAGCTTTTTGCGTTGATTTTAGCCTCTTGAGTAGATCTTATTTGATTTTGACGGTTCTGGACCAGTTCTAGGTATTTTTGTCTCTCGACACATTGTCGAAAGTTAGCTGGATGGTTACCTTGGCAGTTGCAGCACTGTGCCGGGCCAGTTCTGTCTTTTTTAGGACAGTCAGCCGTAGGGTGGGATTCTGTACACTTGACGCAACGTGGACTTAAATTGCAATTTCATAACGAATGGCCGAAGCCTTGGCATCTGAAGCATTGTGTACCAAACGGGTTTCTTGCTTGATACTTGCGTAATTGCACTGCACAGTTGCTAATGTACCTAATTTTCTGAAATTTTGCATAATCGCTACCTGCTGAGAGCTGTACTAAGAATGGAGGACATACTCCACTGCCTTTGTTGCTATCAGGCAGTTTCATCTTGCGGATAACCGCGTCTTTGAAACCCAGGCCTTCGAGTTCTTCTGCTAAGCAATCTTCCACATAGGCAGGTAGGCCGAAGATTACCGCTTTGTATCTTTTCTCATCCTACCGTGGAAATGTATAGAATACTAGATCAGCAGCTCGGAAACCATCTTTTACTGCTTGGTGGCTTTCTGGACTATAACAAGAAATTACGATTTTGTTGTTACCTCTGTATTGTAGATCAAAATTTTTGGCGTGCTTCAGAAAGAGATTTTTGATGTGATCATGAGTCCACTCAGATTGCACTTGTAGGAATAATAGGTGGGAAATGACCTGATTTTCTCCTTGGAGTAGAAGCTTCCTTGAGACGAGCAGCAAAGACGTCCGTTTCTTGGGGTTGATTGATGCGAAGAACGCTGAACCGGTTTGAGGTTTTGACGGTATCATGTTTATTCCTGACCGTAGCGGGCAGACCAAACTTTGGTATTTTCCACTTACTGGTATCAACAGGTTCTTCCAGTGGGTGTTTGCCCACAGAATTTGAACGTTATTTTGCTGTGACTATAAACGCATTTTATGTTATAGGCTTACCCTGGGCTACATCTTGCTGATTATCTAATATTGAAAATACAAATATGTCCTCTTCACCGTATTGGGCGACAGCGAGCTAGACCAATTTTCTTTCCTTTCGTAAAAAGAAAATACAAATACCAAGACATGAGTTGCTGTTGTTCTACAACAACAATACCAACATGGTTCGAGCCGATACGCGAGGAGCACATCATGGCAGTATACCTACACGACCAAAAGGCATGTTATCTACGTAAACGGAGCATTTGATCTAAGGTCAATAAAAGCATAAAAGTTTTATGTGTTCAGAGTAAGTCAATAAAAGTGTCAATTGGCCAAATCTTGAAGATAGCGGTAATCAGCTCCGTTAGGTTAGAAACTGCAACACATGGGTGGTGCGAGCTCACCATTACTCACGTACGCATTGTCGCATCTATCGAGTCACACTTGATGCCAATAGTAATACCGTCATACATTTCTACATCTGGGCAGTGATCTGCTGGTGGTATAACATCATGGATGACCCTAAAGGGTAGCACAGGCAGAAGACTGGTGTCATCTAAGTTAGAAGTTTAGTTATTTTCAGAGTGGACGCGGCAGCGGGGTAATTTCATAACACACTAAGTATGCAAAGCAATTGCTTTAATTTTGTCAGTTCAACAACATTCATTGCGTTATTTAAGTACGTTGTTGAAGAGACAATTTTTTCGGACATATGAAACAATGGCAAATAGCAATATCCTTCAAAATGATTAAAATTGTAATTGAAGGTGTATTACGCAAACAGGGTGCAGATAATTAGATATTTTAGTTTGCTCAGCTAATTTATTTCACTGCAAGCTAACGTAGAGTAGCTGGCCATGCGACTTGAGCTCGTGAATGTTATGGACGGTGTTTTATAAAATATCGGATAAATAGTAATTGCTTCCCCACTGCCTTTCATCCGGAAAGTGTCACTGGTTTTCTAAACACTGTTCTTTCTTGATAGCAACAACAGTTGCCACGATCTTGCAAACCGGTTCGATAATATTGGCATTCTTAGATGAGCCTCAATTCAACTAGTTTGGCTATTCGAAACGGCTGTAAAACAGATGTTACAGATTATTCTTATCATCCGCTATCGGTTTTAGTGTAAATATTGATAGTGCTTCCTTACGATACCAATTCAATGGATATTTGGAATTATCAGATGTTGCGCGTGCAATCAATTAATTGATTGATAATATTCGAATATAAAGATGTGACATTGAGGCACGCAAGTTGGTCAGAGCAGTAAACAAGTCATGATAGGACACGGTGACCTCCTGTGACACCTGCTGATGTTGGTATCGCATTCGGTGATAGTGATTAGGGGCAAGAACGTGACGCTATTATGACGCTGATTGTCGTCCTTTTGGCATAGGTTCTACCTTATGATTTTTCGTTCGTTATTATTAAGTAAACCCTTACATATCCGATTCGTGAAAATACTTTGAACTTTTTATACAAAATTGTCTGACCTTTTTGGTTGGCTTGGCTTTTTTTACAAAGATGTGGATTCTGTTGAGGGTTATGAGTAGAATCATCCCGGACCACGTAGCAAATGTATGTAGGTATATATCCTGTATCCGGATGTTGGCAATCTCCACCAGTAACGCTATAAAGAAATATCGTAGGAATACTGTTGACAGGTACTCCTATAGTACAGACGCCAGAAGGTCATGCTACCCGAAACTGTAAAATTTTTGCAATCAACCTTGAACCTTAATGCTTTAGCGATAAAGTTGAAAATATACTAAAGAAAATTGACAGATTGTAGTAGCTTTATGTGCTGGCGTCTGTACCTGCGCGGCCGTTATGAATAATATGGCACATCGAGATTAAAAGCTGATTTTACCGAGGTCAGTATCTTGTAGCCGTGGAATATAATGAGTGTGTAATGTTTGGTATAATAACAGATAGTCTTATTTAATTTGACATAACTTTCATATGATATAATTTTCATCTGCTATAAAAACATTTAACCTAATTTCATAAAATCTAATGCTACATTTGATATAATTATCATTTTCTCTAATTTCATTTAGTATAACGTTCATTTCATATAATTTTCAAATTAACTAATTTTCTTAGGTAACGTATCGTTCTTTAGAAAAGCAAATTATATTGTATCCTAACCTCGAAACATTAAAGTTGCTTCTGCATCGTCTCCGACGCTGCGGGAAGTGCAACCCCTTCGCCCTTACGTAACAAAGTATAGGCACCTATGCTTTTTTACAGCGAGCGGGGGTTGCTCTCCCTCCGCGCCTCCGGTTTTTATGTACACTCTAGGGTAGGAGCCAAAAGACTACGTAAAGTCGTGGTGCCTCGATTCGGTTTTGGATCAGATTCAACCTATTAACTACAAGCCGGTGTATAATTATGTTGTCGCCATATCGTAGAATTTTTTTAAATTTTTAAACTCCACGAAGGTGGCAGGCGTTTAAAATCTAATCAGTTTTTGCAAAAATAAAAGTAGACATTTCCAAATTATATTAAACGTTACTTAAAGATTTTGAATAGTATAGCAACTGAATATTATATTAATTGAATATTATTTCAAATGTGCATTATATAAACTGTTCAACATACCATATGAAATTAGGTAAAATGAAATTATATCAATAATTCATTATATCATTTGATCGTTACATTAAAATAATATATATATTAAATGAAATTAGGTCTTAAGATCAATAGAACTTTTGTTATTATATCAAACGTTACACACCCGAATATAATTGACGTCTGACTGTTCCAGTAAGGAAAACTGTCCAAAATTCAAAATCTATTCTCAGGAGAAGTCTAATTCTAGGTATAAAAGTTTGGTGAAGTTCGCCCTTAGAAGTGGCGAGGGTCGACTTTGTAGAGTGGCGTCTGTCACTCTACTTCTTCTTTATTGCAAAGGCGCTTGGTCAAGCGTGCCGCCACCGCCAGGGTTATCAAGATTGTTGTCTTGATTGTTGTGTTGCGGCGCACTTGAAACTGTCATTATTTATTGTTGGGTTTTTATCATAATTATTGAATGTACTTCTGTATCTTGTGTAAGAATCACTCGACAGGTATGTTCGGGTGATACATAATAATATTAGGATATGTATCGACATCTACCTTAACCTTCTGTCACTTAATATTAAAAAAACGAACTACATCTGTTTCCATAAAATTCTTTCATCAGCACCAAATCTTCCTTTACAGCTTCAAATCCACCCTTCAACTTGCAGAACAGCACCCTGCACTTGTGAGGAAATTAAAAAGGTCGAATCTCTAAAATACTTAGGGATTCTACTAGATCAACGACTTTCATTTAGACCCCATATTACCTTAGTAGCAAAGCGAATCCGAAAGCTGATTCACGTAATGAAAATGTTACGCAACTCGGCCAACAAAAAGATCTTACACCTGGTGTATGTGGCATTATGTGAGTCAGATCTCTGCTACTGCATTACTGTATGGGGTGGAGTCGGCATAACCTCAATGCTACAATTGGAAAGAGCCCAAAGATCAGTGCTAAAGGTTATGTACCTACAGAAAACACTTTCGCTATCCCACAGATCACCTGTATAAAGAAGCATCAGTACTTAATGTCCGACAGTTATACATCCTTAAATTAGTACTAAAACAACACAAAATAACAATTCAGTCCACACAATATCAAGAACTACTTAAACAACGAATCTACAACTGTAGTAAAAACCGCTTTTGCTCAACATATGCAAGAATTCATGCTCAGTTTCGTCTATAACAAAATTGCTAAAATCAGTGACATCAAAAATTGTAGGAACAACCAAGTTAAAAAAATTATTAAGCAATCCCTGTTAACTCAATCCTACTCAGAAACCGAAGCCTTCGTTCGAGTAATGTCTTAACATATTTTACACATACGTACACTTAATTTCACTCATTCCCTCACTCTTACACTACCTCTCCAACCATTTCATACTGATACATTCTCACTCATACATTCTTACTTTATCATTCTCTCGGACGCATCCTTGCAAAATTTTAATAAATACCTACTTTTACGACACACCTTATTTCCAACAATTGTTTTTATGATTATATTAATTTTATTTTTCAAGTCTATATTATTGATTTTGGTTTACGATACTTCATTTTATTTTGTTATTTTAAAATAAATAATATTCTTAAAATAATATGTAACAAATTTTACAATATAGTGTCGACCATGATATTTCAAATTGTTAAAAACTCTCAAGGACTCCACGAGACAGGGTCGACCTAGTGTGGAGTCCACAAGTTAAAATATAAGATTATGTTTCCCCTGTAAAAATTATCTTAGGAGTAGTTTATTTGTACTTAGTTATAAGGAAATGTAGGAACACTATTTGGTCAATAAACGATTTATTATTATTATAAGTACATAGGTATGTATTTAAATGTTTACCGTACGGGCGGGCTGCAAAACTTAATTAATGTACAATAAATGAATGCGTCACTGATAAATGAAAAATGATTTTATTTTTGTAAGTAGGTTTGTACAAACACTTTTACACGTCAATCATATTTTAAAACTAGATGAGGTCGGCGTTTCCTATCTGACTAGTCTGAGAAGAAAGGCCGAAACAAACTCAGAGGTCACAGTCTCTTTTAAAGTCCAGACATAATCTTGGTCAGATCATATGAAGACCATGTAGGTCGATGTTTGAGATGGTCTTTTGAGGAAAGAACCACACAGATTGAGAGGGCCTGTCTAGTCAGTGCACGCATTTGTCAGAAATCGTGCAGCTCAACTCAAAACTTAAGGAGCTCAACTATTCGACGAACAATACCAAAGAAAGGACATTTGGGTAGGCCACATTAATTACTCAAACTGCCAGACCATGACAAAAACTAAGAGAACAGAGAGAAAAATAATATAAATAAAATGACCCACATAGTCTTCACATTCACAATAATTAAAATAATAAAATACTTTACAAAGTAAGCAAATGTCATAGTATATATCAAATTCATTAATGTCAAAGTGTATATAAAAAAAAAATCAACAACAAAACAAAAAAAAAAACATTAAATATGTAAAAATTGGAAGCAGCTTAATCCCAAGCCTTTTTGTCCTCGATATAAGCCTTAACGGTATAAAAGGCTTTCTGGCACAACTTACGTTTAATGAATGATTTGAATTTATTAAGGCTTAGATCTTGAACGGGGCTTGGAACTTTATTGTAGAAGCGTATACATTGGCATTTGAACGAGCCACCTATTTTCTTGAGCCTTGTTGTAGGTACAACAAATTTGTGTTTGTTCCTAGTATTTATATCATGGATATCACTGAATTTTTTAAACAATTTTATATTTTTATGGGCATATAAAAGATTTTCATAAATATACCGAGAAGGCACAGTCATAACATTAATTTCTTTAAATTTGTCTCGGAGCGAGTGTCTCGGGACTTAATTTATAAATTGATCGAACAGCTCGCTTCTGCACAACAAAGATAGTCTGCATATCAGCGGCATTTCCCCACAATAGAATACTGTACTACATTACACTATGAAAATAGCTAAAGTACACTAAACCGGCTGTCTCTATATCAGTTAAATTACGATTTTTTCTAACAGCGTATGCTGCGGAACTTAGCTTTTTTGACAATTTATCTATATGTGGACCCCACTGAAGCTTAGCATCCAAAGTTATGCCCAAGAATACTGTGCTGTCTTCAGGATTCAATTCTTCGCCCTTTATCAACACATTAGTTGTCACCTGTCTAACGTGAGGTAACGTAAACTTAATGCATTTGGTTTTTTTCTGGTTTAAAAGTAAATTATTAACATTGAACCAGTGGACTACTTTAGAAATATTTACATCGTCAGTAACCTGCTGCTGACGTTTAAGTTTAAACAAAAGTGAAGTGTCATCTGCAAACAACACTATATCATGATTATCCTTTATTAGGTACGGCTAGTCATTAGTATAAATAAGAAACAAGAAAGGACCAAGAATTGAGCCCTGTGAGACTCCCATTGTTACTATAGATCCGGGAGATCTTTTTCCATTAGCATCAATGCTCTGAATCCTGTTACTCAAGTATGAAGTAAGAAGATCCAGAGCAGCGTTCCGGATTCCATAATGGCGGAGTTTCCTGATTAATATTTCGTGAAGAACGCAATCGAATGCCTTGGACAAATCACAAAAGATGCCCAAGGTATCGCATTTGTCTTCCCATGCATTATAAATAAGTCCTATAAGTTCAACACTGGCATCAGTAGTTGAACGACCCCTTGTAAAACCGAACTGTTTGCTATGTATTGTGTTTATTAAAAAATCGTTGCATTCGTTCTAAAATTAATTTCTCAAAAATTTTACTAAATGTAGGTAGTACGGAAATAGGTCTATAATTTGTAGAGTCTGATGTACTACCCGATTTAAACAAAGGTATTATTTTACTATTTTTCATGAGGTCAGGAAACTCCCCACCTTCAATACAACTATTAAAGATAAGCGCTAGAGTAGGTGCTACAATGTCAAAAACAGACTTAGCAACTTCTACAGAATTACCCCACAGATCTGCAGTCTTTTTTACATTTAAAGTGTGAAAGGTTTTAATTATATCTCTACGGGTAACATGTTCAAAATGAAATTCCGAATCGCAGCCATTAACATTTTCCATAAGCAAAGACTCAGCAACAGAAGGTGAGGAGTTTAGGGATTTAGTAGTTGAAACGGGAATATCTGAAAAGAAATTTTCAAATGCCTCGGCGACTTGTGAGTCTAATTTTATTATGTTGTCATTAATCGACAGGTTGTAGTCAGTATTTCGATTACTAGACCTTCCCGTTTCACTATTAATAATATTCCAAGTCGTTTTAATTACATTACTACTGTTTTTAATCTTTGAACCCAAATAACGTGACTTGGCCATATAAAAAAACTTTTTTAAATAATTTTGAATAATTTCTAACATACAAATTAAATTCATCAGTGTTTACGTAAGTCCTTTCATTGTACAGTTCATAAAGCCGCATTCTACTTTTATGAATACCGATGGTAGCCCAATCACTGAAACATGTGTTACTATTAACCGAGATATTCTTGGGAATAAAGGTTGAATTAAATTGTTTACAGTATATATTAAAAAAATTATCATATAGATGATTAGGAACCGCTTGAATTGACAAAACTGGTAATTTATCAGTGAGTTAAGTTTTGAAAGCCTTTAAGCGACTTGCAGTTTTGGGGTTAACAGTGATATCTTTTTTAACCACTATTTTGTTTTGATTTCGAATAGTAATCCTTTGCCCACAATGATCAGAATCTAGTAAATTTATAATTTCTTTGTGGCTTGGTATAATATCTGTATAAATATTATCTAGGCATGTGGCACTAGTAGGGGTTATTCTTGTGGGCTCCAAAAATAGGTTTACAAGATTGTAGGACTGAAACAGAATTATAATTTTACTACAAGAACTTGAGTTTTCTAATAAATAGACATTAAAATCACCGCAAATGATAACGGACTTGTTTGAGTTGCAAATCCTGTCTAACACTTCATCCATTACCTTTTCAAAGCAGTCATACAATCCTGATGGGGGTCTGTACACACTTAATACAACAAAATGCTCCAATTCTATACAGGCAATTTCAACTGTACGCTCAACAGATAGGCTCACAATAACGTTACGATCTTTAAATTTGAGCTGGTTACTTACTAAAATTAATGAGCCACCATGTATAGCATTTATTCTGCTGAACGAACTCCCAACCTGGTGATTATTAAAATTGAACAAGAACTGGTGGCTTTTCAACCAATGTTCTGTTATACAAAGAATATCAATACTATTAAAATTTATAAATAATTCTACTTCTAAATTTTTGTTCATAAATCCTTGAATATTTTGATACACCAGGTTGATACTATTTACTGATTTTAAAGCCTTTTTTGAGTTGCTTTTGCAATTCTGTACAATATGGCTAGTGGTTGCCTCTATTGTCTTACTTTCTAATTTAAATTATTAGCAATGTCATTAATTGTGACCAAATTAGTGGCAGAATTATTTATAATATCATTGCATTGCTCAAAAGAAGCAAGTTGTTTAGCCAAATTTTTGGCTGTAATTGAAAAAAAATATGATAGCGACACAGCTATCTGTCTTTTGTAAGACAGATAGTACATAACAATGTTGTATCTATCTTTTGTCAAATAGAAATTATTACTAACATAATTGTTAATATCAATCAAATGGAACAAGTTATTATTAAATGTCAAGTTATGCATTGTCATATTTAATTCAAATCTTAAGCTATATATTATTATTTATTGTATGATTTTATTGTACCTATGTTCCTATTATGTTTTTAACCTTTTGAACGCCATTGTCGTATATACGTGACAAGCAAGCGCGTGCCCTGTACGCCAACGACACAAATATGTGACAAAAAATGCGGTGCACTTTATCACGAAATAAACAATTAAATCATTACTTTTGTGCGTTTTTATTTATATACCTTAAATATTTAAGCTCTTGTCCATGTTTAATTGCTTGAAACGAATTAAATTATACCATGGATATTGAGAAATTTGATAACAAAAAAGGAGAAATTAAACGTTTAAAAAGGAGTGTTCTCACACGCCAAAGTCTTCTATATGTGACCGCTAGTGACGTGACGTATGATTGATAATATCGATAAATCCTTACTAAAATTCATGTGAAACTAACTATAAATTAATCTGATTATATTATTTTTTCACAATTGGTATCTGGATAAACCAGTTATGATAAGATTTAGTCTTATAAAGCCACACTATAGCAGCTATAGAATTGAAAACAAAATCTAGTCAGGTCTAATTTCGATATACGCTAATCTCATCTCGCGCATCCCTAGCGCAACACCGATTATCAGTCCCTTGTACGCCATGGTCACCAATAGACAACAAAATCTTGACGTCATATGCGCAGGGATCATTTTTAGTGAAATCCATTAGATATTTTATAGTTGTATAGTACCCAGTATATTATAACAGTGATATTTCTATGAACCCATACTTGAATGACTTTGATTTATTTCAATAATTATTTATTTTATTTGTTTACATTACGTAAATAAAAACAAAACAAATATTATTTCAAAATCTAAAGCGATGAGCCAATTTTTTTAATTTAATTAATACATTTTTTATTAAATATTGTCCTATCGGGGGACCGCTACTATTTTAAACTTTAACAGACCGTTTGGCTAATAATGAGAGCGGTCTCCCGACGGGACAACAGTTAATCAAAAAATTTCATACGTACTTACGTAGGGTCATAATTTCAAGGTTATTTTTTTCTTTTTGTAGGGTTTTACGCTGTCAGGGGTTTTTTAAAATTTTAATTTAATTTTTCTGCTTTTACATTGATAAACTCTGTAAATGCCGTGAACTGACTACTATAGTGGGAATTAGTGCGAGGTTAAATAAAATTTTAATGTCATGAGTAGTGTTTATTCGAAAATTACAGACAAAAATGTTACAATAATATTGTTTATCGATAAAATTTTGGAATTATTTAAATATATTCTTTTTGTAGGTATTTGCGGTGAAATTGTGTGATACCTAGTAATCTTTGTGAGTAGGTATATCAGCTAAACTGTAATAAATAACAATGCAATGACATATTATGATGTATATAGTTCCTACACTTTATTGTGTAGTAGATAATAACAGTAGGTAAAGTCAGGGAAATTAATAGCTAAGCAAATTGACTACCAATTTAATTTTTTTCGTGAATGAATGAATGAATGAATTGCACCGATCCCAGCGTGGTTTGACCAGACTGGATTAATCGAATGAACCCCAAGATTTGCACTAGCTCCCGTAGTATCATCTATGTCATGTATATAGTATCATCTCATGTTCATGGTGCTACAGTGACCATTGCATATCTAGAAGTAGGCCGGGGGGCGCGGTTTGTAAGGAAGACGTGCCCGTAGGAAAGGGTAGGATTTAAGAGCCTACAGGATATGCATTCAAGAGTAAGCTTTGGATTAGTGGAGAGATGGGTGATATTTGTCTATGGATGGGCATCTTTTAAAGACTACGCGGCCAGGTGCTTCAGGTCGAGCTTCATCCGTGAATCTTTTGGCGAGGTTCTACTGCTTTCTCGGTTCTTTTGTATGTCCTTGCTCTGCTATGTTATGTTGTGTTAGATGTTTCTGTTTTCGATGTCGTCGTCGGAGTTCTCGCTACTATCCGTTTCCGGTACCGATTTTGAAATGGCTATAAAACAGCAAATAGACGTAAGGTATCAATTTGATTAACAATTAGTTTCCCTGACCTGAAGCTACCAGTTGTATAGGGTCTTCCAATAAGGACTTCTGAACTTTGACAGTTGACAGCGGCCGTACTCTTGAAGCTACATCTGTCAAATTGGCTGTGATTTATTCAGTCTGTTTTGCCAAATCACTATGGACGGATATAGCGTTCAACAACACGTGCAAATGATAAAATTGTTTTATCAAAATGTGTGTTCTGTTCGAGCAACGTTCCGCGCGCTTCGCCCATTTTACGGTCGCCATAATCGTCCTACCGTGAGGACTATTCGCAGTGTGGTGGATAAATTTGAGTCTACTGGTGACGCTACCAATCCACATGAGATCCAAGAGCGTTCAATGCATCCCGAAAAGGACACTGTTTGGTGTGGATTTGGAGCTGGTGGCGTCATCGGTCCATATTTCTTTGAGAACGACGTTGGGCAGGCCATCACCGTCAACGGTGACCTATAGATCGATGATTACCAACTTTTTTTAGGCTGAATTTGATGATATATAGATATACATATATACACCAACGACATGTGGTTTCAACAGGACGGCGCTACGTGCCACACAGTTCATGCCACATTGGACCTTCTGCACGAGCGATTGAGAGCAAGGTAACCTCACGTTGAGGTGATGTGAAGTAGCCACCGAGATCGTGCGATTTGATCCCGTTAGACTTTTTCTTGTGGGGTTTTCTTAAGTCGCAGGTCTATGCGAATAGGCCACAAACCACAGTGGCCCGCCCTCAAAGCCAACATAACCCATGCCATCGGTTATGGAAAATTGGACATTTCGGATGCGCGCCACCCAGCGAAGCCGCGGCGGACATTTGAACGATGTCATATTCCATATATAATGGCATCGATAGGCCTTTCTATAAAAAAATTCGATGATAACTCACACACACTTTGTTTTATTTAAATTTAAAGGTAGGAAGCGCTTACTGAAATACCATTTATTAGCCTTGTAATATCAGTAATAAGCAAACACAAAATTAAACGTTTAGATACATAAATTCATATTTTTAATCGTAACATTCATCTGAAACTTTCATGAATACTTCTTTTCCCGCGCGTCGAGCGAGGTGACGGTGTCTAATAACGTATTCTTTATGCTCTTCAAATTGTACATCATATTACTTGCTATTATAGCTCCCATGTTGAAGTCATTAATGACGCTGTTTGCTTCGATATTGTTTTTCAATTTATCAACTGCTGCGTCTAGCTTGTTCATGTGACGATTTATCATTTTAAGCTGTTGATTCATATCTTGTAGTCCATTCGCGGACAAAACACATTCCTTTTCCATCTATTTTATGCTTATCACGAGTGATTTATGAAAACAAAGCCGAATTGTATCAAAGGTAATAAAAATTAAATATAGCACGTAGATATTATGTTTGTTAACAACATTTATTGAACAGGTTGCTTTTCATAATTATGTTTAAAACTCTTATTTCTAATCAAATATATTAACATTATTTTGTTCTTCGTTGTCTGTATCTAATCTTCAGAGAAAACGTTAACAGACTGAAGGCCTATTCCTCAGTGTCGGGGGCGCTTGGAACTTAGAACGGCTCCCTAATGCGTAACACACTATCAATCACAATCTGAATAATTTTGATGGATATTGCTTCATATGTCCGAAAAATTTGTCTGCTCAGCAACGTAAATATCGTAATTAATGTTGTTGAACTGTCAAAATGAAAGCCATTCCTATTGTTAGTATGTTACGCAATTACCCCGCTGAATTTCTGCCGGATAAGTTACCTAGAACTGATCCATTGGCAAAGAAACACAAATATCTCTGCATTGTAGACTATGTAAGAGTAGGTACATAATACTTTCTGTGCGATCTAGCTAATCCATAAGAACAGGTTTTAAGTAACTATATATATGTTTGAATACCAGTTTATTTATTTATAAAATACGTATTAGGTATGTTGAAACTGTTTGTACTTCCCGTCACTTGTCCCCATTGCTTGTCCCTAAAGGTTCATTAGACCACCATCTGTCTGGCATTAATGCTGAACTCATAGATATAAAAGAAAGAAGTTTGTTCTGTTTTTTACATTTCTATGGCTGAAACGAACCTTTTATGGCGCAGCCGTGAATCACATACTATTGTTGTTAAAACATTATTTTCAATTTTTTTTTAATTGATAGTATTTTGTGTTTCACGAACAGTGTCCAAATAAACGTTATTCTTTCTAATAAGAAGGTTAATTGCTATTATGTCCTCTTGTACTACTTAAATAATATTTAACTATTGCATTTATTTATCTATACAAACTATAATAAAATATAATTTATTTATATACTACTAATCTGTAGTTCAGCTTATAAATGCGGCTGAAATCACAGTTTGTAAATTTATTATCAAATTATCAAGTTTTGTACAACCTTTGTACAAGTCAACCATATGTCAGTGGTAACACATGAATTGCGAAAACCGCCCTTACTGCTGCGAAATAAATATACTATTACTGTCAAACTGCGTGCGGTTGACTGTACTCCATGAGCACGAAGCAGTCATTGCCCGACTATCAAAGAAACTTAAGCTAACAATAAATAAAGATCAATTAACAATCATTTGCTAACACATAACTTTCTAGTACATACTATCATTTAAAACTAAATTACAAAAATCACGAGCATCGCTTCTAATGTCAATGTTGCATTCTGACCATGATGGACGTGGCCACACTGGCCGCCACAGTCACTGTCACAGCGAATGTTCTGTACGGCGTGTTACAGGTGTTCGGGTCGGCACATTCGATTCGGTAGTGTTTGTGTAATAACAGAGCCGACTCGTAGCAATTACTTCGGCCTTCATCAATAGGTACATGTTCGGAAAGGCAAACTGCGTTCGACACTACTCTCGCTTTTAACCATGTTCGGGTCAGCTCGGCACAATTCGAGCTAAGCAGAGCGGCTTTTCTCCGAACCTATACCTATCTACATATTGTATATTCGATTTCGTGGTCCAGCTTCGCCGAACCATGCCGATACACGAGTGTAGCACCTTAAGCCGCCACGCTTGCCAGGGACAACTGAAAGGTCGGCTGTAGCAGTTTGTTTCAATGTCGTATTTACGTACATTTTTATAAACTCAGTTGTGTACTACATCTTAATTATGTTATTTCAATACACGTTTATTAAAATTTATTACCTCGATTCGTCGGTCTGGCAGGGGGCGAGTAGATTAAGGTGGTATTACAAACACTAATTATAAGTTATTGTACTACTAACACACTGGATCCTAGTTATCTTAAATAAGCGTTTTATTATTATATTAATATGTCGTTTTATTATTATTATTGCGGATAGGTCATCAAACTTAAAAATAATTATACAACTTAAAAATAATTGCACATCTTGACCTGCTGCCGTCTGTACCCTAACAATTATCTATTATTTCAGGATCAACTCGTACGTTAAAAGTACCTAATTATAGTACAAATACTTATATCGAAGGTATGACGGAAATCGTGATGACAAACAGTTTAGAACACATGATGTCAATAGTTCATTCATGTATTATAAGATGAACATGCTACAGAGCTACGCGTTACGGTTTCAAGAGAGAACCGACAGTTGCAGCACCACTTGAGGAACTAAAAGATCTGCCGGTCTAGTCTGTAAAAATCTCACCGTAAAAACTTAGGTGAAGCGACCTTGAAGTAAGCTGTCATTCCACCTGAATCTGAGGACTGACACTATTGACAGCTCACTTTGCCTGAGTTTTCACGATGAAATTTTTACAGGATTCATCGCCAGATGAAACTGCAATAACAATATGCTAACTTGATTGACATTCTAAACGATCCACCAGTATGAACATCTCCACAAACACAGCGCGTCCCGTTCTACTCCGCGCCAACTTTTTTATTGTTGATGTTCTCTGCCTGCTCAATGGTGTCAGGCAGATGAACCCTCAGTGTCTCTGGCGTCAGCATCATTAGCAGACCAGCTGTGCCCGCCATTACGCCGAACACCAGGTACGGGAGCGCCTCCATGTACGCCATCTGGGAAAAGATCAGGAAGGTTAAAATAATAATAGAGAGCTATCTGATCTACAAGGATCTCTCGGCGCTCGAGTGACGTAGACATGGGAGCGCTGCTGGTAAACATTTAGAAATTGTTTTGTGAAATGTATTGAAAAAAGCAAGATGGTGGCTTTTGCGTTAGTTCCGATTTTGGCCACGCGCCAAAAAATCTGACTCGGTATCAAAGTAGCGACAAATAAATACGCGACAAATGTTATGACGACAGTACGATATGTCGACCATTAGTGGTGCGACAGTACATCAGCTCGATGTACGTTAGTGCGACAGATTGTTTTCACGACCAATAATAAGACGATGAAACTTTTGATCGACGAACGATAGCGCGACACAATTTTCGCTCGACAAACTAAAGAGCGTTGAAAAAAAAATATAAATACAAAAAATAAAAAATTGGAAGTTGGAAAATAGGTTTTAGTTTTATTTTTAATCATAGTGTATTTTATGTCATTATGCAATTAGACACATTAGTGACACTGTTCACCGCTGCACTGGAAGATGTCTTCAAGGTTCTGGACTAGAAAGGGGCTGGCATTATCATCAATCGCGAGTACATAACTCACCTTCGGTTTGCCGACGATATCGTAGTCATGGCTGAGACTATGGAGGATCACAGTACAATGCTCGAAGTCCTCAGTAGAGCCTCCGAAAGAGTGGGTTTTAAAATGAACATGGACAAAACGAAGGTCATGTCAAATGCCCATGTAACACCCACTCTCATGAAGATCCGAAGCGCTACACTCGAAGTCGTGGAGCAGTATGTTTAGTTTTTATTATACTCTTCGTATAGTTTTTATTATATTTGTTGGTGTATTAGCGTGGCTAGCGTACATATGGCAAATAATTTAATTTTATGTTCTGGTCTTGTAATGTTAATTATGAACATAGGTTCCTATATTGTATACAATCAACTATTTTCTAACTGAACAGACAGCTGTGCTGCTGGGGAGGTTCTTGCGCCACTTCTTCTTCCCAGTGATAGGACTATAGTGGTAAAGGGCGGGCCTTTTTGGGGGACTGTCTTTTGTAATTTCGACATTCGAAAAGTGCTGATTCTCAGCCTAATTTGAATAAAGGACTTTTGATTTTGATTTTGTCGTCCTTTGTTTGTCGCTACTGTGATGCGGAGTCAAAAAATATTTGTACATGACAAACAGCTAAAATATTGTTTTTCGAAAATAAAGTGCTCATAAGCGCAGTGCGTTGTTCCCAATCAATTAGAAGAACATTTGTGAATAATACCGTTTTCAGATACTCATTTAGATGTTGTAGAAGACGGTGATTTGAATAGTCAAACATTCAAACATAGCTATGAAGTATGCGTATCACAATGTTACTAGAACTGCTTGTTTTTTATCCTGGCAAAAAATCTCCATCTGAAAAACACTGACCAGTAGCGGAGTCTGCGGTGCCAACAGCGCACCTATCCTGCCCACCATGGAGCAGGCACCGAGCAGACTGTGCCGCGCCTGCGTGGGGAACAGCTCTCCCGTGTAGATGTAGATGCTGCTGAACGCCATGCTGATGCACAGCTTGCCCAGCAGGTTGAGCGTTGTCTGCAGCCACGCTAACGCTGCAAGCAAAAATATTTTAAATTAATAATCTAGGAAAAATAAATACCCAATTTCCAAACGAAAGTATCTTAACTTATGATAGCAAAATTCCATTCTTTAAAAGCCAAGCTTTTTGACTTTCAAAATCTCAATTTAGAAGGATGTTTTCATTAAGTGGGAGCATGGGTGCTCTCGACGACAAGAAATATGTGAAATTAATAGGCCTGTTAAAATTACAAGCAAACTTACACATTGGCACAAAAGGCATCGCTACGAGTGACAATCCGCAAACGATGAATGCTGACATGATGGAGCTCTTCCTGCCGAACCTGTCGAGCGTAAGCACGCTGAGGCAGTAGCCGGGGATCTCCACCAGCGACGTCAAGATGTAGTTGACGTAACCATTTCCCACCAGAGACACCGAGTTGATGGACAGTCCGTAGTACACGAAAGTTAAAGTTATCCACCAGAACGAGCACACGAGTAGGCGGAACATCATCGTCCTTGACCGTAAAACTTGCATTAGAATAGATCTTTTATCCTCCTCTATTGGAGCTTTATCATCTGTTTGGGGAAGCTTCTTTTCTTCAGGTGCTTCAGTCAACAGTTTAATGGTATCCGAAGACAGTTTCTTTCTATTCATCTTTGCAGCTTTAAAGATAATTCTGGCAGCTTCCTTATTTCTTCCTTTACTGAGCAGCCAACGGACACTCTCTTCTATAAGCCAGTAGTATGTGATAAAAATGACTGAGGGTGCGTAGAGAACGAGGGTGTAGGTTCTCCAGTAAGGGGCGAGCCAGGATACACCGGCGGTGACCACCTGCCCCAGAGCGTATGTGCTGGAGATCAGGTTGCCACCCAGCACTCGCTTGTCTAAGCCTACCATCTCGAGAGCTGTAAATAAACATGAAGGATTATTAGTAACTGCTCTGTTTTATGAGGTTTAAATCTCCCGAAATACGTTTCTGTGTTGCAGCCTACAATATGATCTCATTTATTTTCCAAACAACTCACCGAGAATGAAGGCAGTAGTATAGACGCCGGCTCCCACGAAGGCATCCAGGAACTCGAAGCACAGGTACATGATGTAAGAGTTGGAGAAGGATCGGATGACGCCTATCACTGCTGGGGACACCGCTGTGATCACCAGCGCCGTGCGGCGGCCGTACCTGGGGGAGCATGAGGAATCGTTTATAGCTACTATAGCAGCCAACCTAAGAGCTCCCGGTAAACAATAACATCTGCGAACTCGTTACAATTATGTGTCCTTTCGAGATAAAACAAACTAGGCGAGATTGAATTAATGTAATACTCAGAATACGACACCGCGACACATCTCATTCATTAAAAAATAAATTTATTGGAAACTGATTTCTATATTTTACGCCAAAACTGCCGCTGATGGTTTATCGTGAAATTAGTTATTTTAGTACTAGATACTTACGTATCTGATATGTAGGCAGTAACGGGCAGTGCCCCGAAGACGCCTGCAACGTGAATAGTGCCCACCAGCGTGCGCTTCCACTCCTCACATGCCAGGTCGAACTGAAACATGCAAACATTATATAATTCAGGCATTTACTGCTATAAGTGATTGGAACGCCTAGGAGGAGTCTGTTTCCCGGTAGGTATAATTATACTGAGTGTATTCAAGTCGAGAGTGAATAGGTTATTCTATGCAAGTCTGCACCATCGTGGGCAGCATCATTGCTTCACATACGCAAGACTATTTAATATAAATAGCAATGGAACATATTCCAGTATGAAACTAAATATGCTTTTGTACATAGATAGAGTGCAGACTCTATACACATATAATGATTCAAATAAGCAAACTATAGCGGCTTTGATCTAGTGTCCACCAGATGAGACCGGAGTAAAATATCCAATCGCATCTGCTTTAGAGATACATATGTAAGTGACCAACTTATCAGTTCGATTATCGCAATTTGGCATATTGGTGTCTTTAAATGGTATCTTAATCATAAGACCTTGCCGAATTGCGTTGATTGATAAGGTCGTCACCTACCTATATCTCACTTTATCTTACAGTACCTCATTCATAGAATCAAGGAGTTTAGTTATTGAAATGTTGGCAGCATACCTACGCACTCGCTAAGTGGCTAGTTCCGATTCACTCCGTAGCTATCTTACAAACAGTACCTACCTTCTTAGTACGTATCTACTTACTTTACGTTTGGTACTTGAAGCTTATCTACTAAGAGGTCACTTAAAGTAGCAGTATTACTAATTCACAGTCCTGTAAAGGGACACGTGCACAAGTTTTATAAAGTATAGCCAGCGGACAGCTGGCTATACTTTATAACTGTTAACTGTTAACTGATTCCGATGCGTGACATACGGATGACCGTATGAATAAGTTCAGCCCGTAGCTCCTGAAGAGTACTGGCTACATCACCATATCATTATTATGACTAGGCTACCCACCTCCCCAACAATAGTGTCGTAGTTCTCATAAACCCAGGAGTTGCAACTCATGGTCTGGTTGGCGCTGAAGCTGGAGGGGGCGCACTCTTGGGCCGTTGGCACCAGGCGTTCGCAAGTACCCCCGTTGTCTGGCAGGGCCCAGGTGCCCCAACTGCCAGTGATAAACTCCGGCGGAGATGACTCGCATTCTGGTACTTGACATCTGGAAAATAAAATTTTGAGATAAGTAGATATAAATTTTCATTTTTATGCTTTCTGATGTGACAGAGTGACTATCGCAAGAATATTACCAGCGGCATTCTGAAGAAAAGTCGTCAATACCTAAATAGGTGTGAAATGCCTGCTGTGTGTGTTTGCCCCCAACTTGTTTTTTTTGTGTGTTATGTCCTTTTTTCATGCGTCATGTTTGCCGCAAATAAATGCATTTTCTTTCTTTCTTTCTTTAAATGCGAATGTGTGTGGTATGTGTACCTATCTAAAATAATATTCATTATCTTCTTTAATGGTGCGGTAAAACCCTCGCATTGGGTGTCATGAAGGACTAGGCCATCTTTTGCCCGACGATGTTAACCATCAGGAACTCTTCACTTAATAAATACCTATGGTGTCCTCAAAATTATTTGTTTGTTTGAAAACTATAGGTAGGTAAGCATTATTTGTTTGCAAAACTATAGGTAGGTAAGCATTATTTGTATGCAAAACCGCGAATTTTGTTACCTGCATCGTATCCTTGCGAACACGTTTAGGCAGAAGGTATTTTTGACATCGTCCCTACAATTTCAACAAGTGGTACCAAAGTAGGTATATAAATGTATTAGCGATATTTACCAAGTTTGATTCTTTTGTAAACAATTACATACATTATTTTAGCAGCCACGGTTATCGCATAATACAACCCAAGGGTTATGGCAAGGGGTATGGCAAGGGTTATGGCTCTCGCGTCCGGCCCTGGTGCAAGCCATGGTCCGGGGCGAGAGGGAGTGGGAGGCGGTCACCTCCTTCTGCGAAGCAGTCATGCTAGCGAAGGAGGTGGCGGGATGGGCGAGAGAGAGAACCTCACGCCTCAGCCGCCGAGGGAGACGCTCCGGGCGTCGGGAGCCGCGTGACGACTCCCGGCCACCGTAGGCGCGGGCCTGCGGGCGGAGAGCAATGGGTAGATCTCCGTCCGATCAGGACCAGGCCCGTGCCGGACGGCGCGTATGTGTTCCACGTGCGCCTCAAAGAGATGTCAGCATAGTTGACGGGGCCCGACAGGGCCGAAGCCTGCCGGGGTAGCGGGATCGTCCGAAAGGGTTACCGCTGCCCTGGTACATAAAGGGCTAAGGAAGGAACACGGGTGGGTTTTAGTCAGTAAGAGTCTGACACTCCCTTCTGCTCCACCCAGAGCGGGAGGGGTCATTTGAAGCATTCCCATCCTCAAAAAAAAAAAAAAGGGTTATGGCAAAGCCCACGACACAATTAAATTAAATAATTATAGTTACGTATCTTCCCCTATCGACACACGTTTAGATTGTAAGATACTGGGTACATACAAGATTGCAAATCCTTTTTCAGTCTCTCGCAATTGTTATCAATGTTAATTTATTTAATTTATAAAAGTTTGATTTTACAAGCTGATTTAGGTATGACTTATGATAAGCTGCTACCGGCAACATGAGAACTGTCTGAGCAAATATGTGTTGTTACTATCTTACGCATACACTTTTATACGAACAATATTATTTCCTTTGTTAAAAAAAAAACAATAATAATAATAATATATTTATTTATTTGCTTAAAACACGGTATAAAAAGGTCTTACATAAAAATGAGATCATACATGTTTAGCTTAAAAATAAAGCATGCAAAATTGTTAAGCACAAGCAAGTGCAAAATGCAAGTGTTGAATGTTGCTAATATTAGTGTTCTAGGAACTCCTTAATACTATAGAAATTATTTTCATTCAACCAATTGTACAATTTAAATTTAAATAGTCTACAATTTAACTCCTTCAGTGTCATTGGCAACTTATTAAATCACGAGTTGGTTCATTAGACTCCATTTACTCGTACTTAGCAACTAATTCAACAAATTTAATATTAATATTGCAGTGTCTATTATTTAAAGCAAGCGAGTAAACCATGTTTTATTTTGAATATTATTTACAAAAGTACCAACTTATCAACATAAGTCTCCTATGTTACACACAATAGGAACAAAGTATAATTTAGCTAAAATCTGTTTTGTGAAACATAAATAAATCGCAAATGTGTTTGCACGCCTTTTTTTTTTCTTTTTTTTTTCTGGGTGGGAAATCATCAATTGACTCCTCCCGCTATGGGCGGAGCAGAAGGGAGTGTCAGACTTTTACTGACTAAAACCCACCCGTGTTCCTTCAGTTGCCTGTGCCAGGGGCCACGGTATCTCTTTCGAACAACCCGCAGCCCCGGCGGCATCGGCCCTAGCGGACCCCGTCAGTTCGTGCTGACAGCTCTTTGAGGCGCGCGTGGAACACAACTCGCCGTCGACCCGGGCCTGGTCCTTACCGGACGGCGAGCTATGTGTTTGCATGCCTTCTTTTTAGCCTTACAAAAAAACTAAGTTTTTTGTAAAAAAATACGGACCGTTTATCCTTCACACAGAGTAATGTGTAATTCACCACCGCGAGAGCATAGAAGATGAATTAAACTTACAGATCGTTATAAGAACAATTGTCCGGGGGCTGCAGTCTCGACATTCACAGCGTTCGCTTTACGACCGAATTCGGTCGCAAAGTCCCGGATTGACAGTTGTAAAGTATGGAGTGACAGGACTTTGCGACCGAATTCGGTCGTAAAGCGATCGCATTGAATGTCGAGACTGCAGCCCCTGGCGAGGATTGTATAAGGACGCCGGCTGGCGAGAGAAGGAAACAACATATTAGCGTACAATAGGCCCATTAACTGTTACTGCTACTTACATATATAATACCTTCTTTATTTTGATATGAGCATGTAGTTATTTATGACAAAATCAAACTGGTTGCTAATGTAATTGTATAATCTATTCTTTTTTTTTTTTCCTTTGACATTGATTTACATTCTGTAATTACTTAGGGTCACACCCGGACTTATTACTCCTTATTTATTTATAAAAATCGTCTACTTTTGGAATGTTTGTGAATATGTGAGCACCATGTATCTATCACATAGTTAATCTATATGTCATGGTTTCATTTATCCATTTTAATTCTTTTACCTATTGTGATATAGTAATTTTATTTTGAGGTGCATCGTCTTCACATATAATTATATAAATAATGTATGCAAAATATTGTAAAACATTTTAAAAGAGTAACGGTGGAGTTTCTTGCCCATTCTTCTCCATACGAAAACTACCTTTTGGAAGGGGCGACTAGAATCAATTTTATTTTAATTTTATTTTTGACGTTCAAAAGTGCCTTTTATGTGCCTATTTGAAATAAATGATTTGACTTTGACTTTGACTTTATGCCAACCCGCACTGGGCGCGCGTGGTGGATGGCGGCCCACTCCCTCTCACAGAGAGGAGGCGTGTCCCAGCAGTGGGAACGTTATGCCAACCCGCACTGGGCGCGCGTGGTGGATGGCGGCCCACTCCCTCTCACAGAGAGGAGGCGTGTCCCAGCAGTGGGAACGTTATGCCAACCCGCACTGGGCGCGCGTGGTGGATGGCGGCCCACTCCCTCTCACAGAGAGGAGGCGTGTCCCAGCAGTGGGAACGTTATGCCAACCCGCACTGGGCGCGCGTGGTGGATGGCGGCCCACTCCCTCTCACAGAGAGGAGGCGTGTCCCAGCAGTGGGAACGTTATGCTATGCTTTTACATACTGTTATTTACAAAGATGAATTGCAATAATTTACTGTTTATTCTATTAAAAAGAACTAGGTAACCATCTCGTTCATGGTTGATAGCAGTGAGAGGAACAGGTTTAACAGGGGTCACCGTTCAGGATGTTTATAAGGGGTCGAAAACAATAAAGAAGAAAGACTATAGTGATGAAACCGCTAGTAAATTTAGGAGTGTCGTGATTTCAATGTTTCAATCTTAACTTCCTGACCCTTAAGTAGATGTAACCTATAACAGAATTTCAGTATCATAGGGACATAGAGGGTAGGATAGGAGTTGGAGCATGGTTTGCGACATAGCTCCACAATCACACCCTGCTGCCATTCCGTCAAGGCCTATGCCCTCTGTGTCCCAAAACATGCAGTCAAAGTGATCTCTGCGCTGCCACTGACATCGCCGTGGAAGTGGCAAAGTTTTGGGCCAACAAGATATAAAATACAGTCATACCAGCGACACGAAGATGAAGAAGAAGAAGTATCATAGGACCCAGTACTTAGGTAGTAAAATTCTATGCGACAATTATTTCTAACAATACATATCTATCGGTTCACTGTACCATCTCATAGATAGTAGTTACTAGTAACGACTTCTCGTAGTAATTACTGTTTATTATGTCGACAAGGAAAATCATAAAAATCATTGTATTCGTTCTAGGTCACGAGAACAAAGGATTGAGCGGCGGGTCTGCCTGCTCGGAAGTTTGTACGTAAGTATTGCGGAAAAGTGACCTATTTCTATCTACATATCTCTCGTGCCATACAAGCCTGCCTATCATAGCCGATGAACATGGCCATAGCGGGGTTGACCGCCTACGATAGCCATATTATGTATACTCAAGTGTTTTCACTCGGGATAACAGCCAATTTTCTATGAAAAATTTAAGTAATTTTTAAACAATGGTTGGCTCATTGTTTAAAAATTACTTAAATAGAAAGATTTTCATAGAAATTGGCTCTTTCTATTGAAGTAAGCTATAACATCTGCGTTTGTTATTGAAGTAAGCGATAACATCTCCGTTTGTTATTGTAGTAAGCTATAACAGAAAAACATTGGATATTTTAGAGAAATGGCGGATTCTTAGGCTTAATTTCATTCGGAATTCCTTATCGATTTAACAGTAAAGCAACTCAGCAATCAGCCATGGTACTGCTCTTGAACGTGGTCACAGTAGCTACTTAACCCAAATAACTAGTCCATTTCTCAACGACCAGTGTGAAACCTTTTACAAATGTTCTTGAAACATCCTTATCTGCATACTTATCAGCTATAACTGAAGTAGCCAAAACAATGTCAATACTATTGACTAATAAACGGGTTCTTGTATTATAAATTTTATCTTTTGTCGAATCTACACCGTTAAATTTTGATCGTTTTAATCCTTTACAGGGATCATTGTATTCATCATTATGAACAACTTTTACTACGGGACCTATCCTGAAATCGTGAAAAAAGAAATCAGTTGATCCATACATTATGTCGAGTTATGCGAACATTATAATAAATCTATGGATCAACTGATTTTTTTTTATATGAGATATATTTAATATGATATATTATATAGATTATAGTGTAATACCTACTTATAATTTTAAGTAGATAAGTACAATGTGACTACTTATTAGACCCAGCTCTGCCTATCGCAGGTCATGGTTGGAAGTACTTATGGCTGCACCAAGTAATTGTGTCGCGACATTGGAGGCAAAAATTATTTAAAAGTTCATCAAATTAAAACAGTTTAATGTAATGTCTGTATAAATCACTCATTAACACCTTAGTCTTGTTGCAGTATCTCGATACCACAATCGTTCAGTTCAGCTACGACAAAATAATAAGTTTCGTATCTACAGGGTCAAATTAAATTAGCTAGCGAAACTCTGCACACGTGATGGGTGGATATCGAAACATGATAAAATAAAAAATTAACTAATTTGATGGTTTTTTCTTTGTGGGGTCACCCTAATAAAGCGTAATACTCACAATTGAAGCTCAAGACTCCACTTGAAAGTTTTGAAATTATCGACTAAAATAGAATGCCCTACAGCGAACGAAGAAGACGAAGGAAAAGAGGGAGAAAAAGATGCTATCAACCAGTAAGTATGTGGATTTCCTTGTACTAAATATAGAGCAAGGAACTGGTGACCTGGTGGTAAACACAACTCGGCCAGGACAACAATGCGCCAGCAGGAGCGCACAGGATGCACTCATTAAACACACTTCCAGGCAATGCAAAGTATTGTTTATTAGCAGACAGGAAGGCAAACTGATTCCTTGCGCATTCAATGCCATCGTTTACATGTGAGAGAACTACACCTAGTAATAAACTAAATAATTTTAAACATTGTTATTGTAGAGTCGCGGCAGGCCCAGAGGAAAATGGTGGGACGAATTGGACTCTTTTGACAAAAAATTGGTGATTTATAGCTCTGGACATAAAGAGGTGGAAAGGAAGTTGGGAGATCTTTGCCCAGCAGTAAGACTACGAGCCCGTATTGTACAATACGGGCTAGTAGCATAGACTTACTAATACACTGGAAGGTGCCCCAGTATAAGAGATACTCTAAGTTTAGGAAGGAATCTTTTGCTGTGAGTGATGATGGCTAACCTATCGGATATTATTTTATTCGCTGTTGACACTTCCCTTATTTTTAAAATAGATAGAAAAGATACAGATGTCTTACATGTCAACGATAGTCTGATAGGCTGTTCTTTCGAAATGGTTGTAGCTAATAATCTTTTACTTAATGCGAAAAAAACGAAATGTCTTAAGTTCTCATTACCAAATGTACGTCAGGTGGGTCTAAATTTAAAACTTGATGGCAAGAAACTAGATGCTATTACGGAAACTGCATTTCTGGGAATAACTTTAGATTCAAAATTACAATGGGGCGCACCCATTAGAGCTCTTTCAGGTAGATAAAGTTCAGCTGTAATTTGAAAACATTGTAAAAGCTAAATTATTTTAAAATGAGTTGCCGTGGAGTTTCTTGCCGGCTCTTCTCCATAAGAAACGACCAATTGGAACCGTGCACCTAGCTTCTGACGTTTCATAAGTGCCCATGTTGGTTTATGTGAAATAAACTATTTTGATTTTAATACTTCCTTCTTCATAACTCAACTGGACAGCCGCGCAAGCGCAGGCAACCTTGATGATAGGTTTATCTTTTCAATGAAGCATAATGAGCTATATTCGCAAGCGAACCTAGGAGGAGAAAATGAATGGAAAATCTAGGACCATTAAGTAATAAGGTAACCTATGAAATAACCTTGCGTTAAATTACTACCTACATAGCCAACTCGGTTTCAGGGATTTACATCGCCTTATCGAAACCAAGATTTCCTTGTCATTACTTTCCTTAACCACATTTACATAACGTAAGGGCGTCTCGGCCTCCCATGACACAGCTATAATATACAAGTTATTTAATGTCTTTGCTGTCAAAGAATTCAAGTTATGATGCATTTCCCAAACGCTATTAAAAATGGGAAGATTACTAATGGTTGACCGGTTGACAAGCAATAGTGGAGTTTGTTCAATAAGAACCGATCGGTGTCTACTTTTGACTTAAATGCTAAAGAATTCTTTGCTCAAAATCTTTTTACGATATGTCTTATAGAGTCTTCAAATATCTATAGGTAATCCTCATAATAGCATCTTTAGCATCTATCTCTATAAGTGTTCTACGTGCGATAACGATTAGAGTAGCACGTATAGGTATCGATAGATATGTAACATCATAGATCGCGAAACAGCACCCGAAATCCAATATACAAGGGTATTTAATAACAGCAGATATCAAAATTGGGTGTATTATCTTGGGCTCACGTATCTTCATAAAGCAAGATTATGAAGTATCGGAGATTATCGAGCTTTCCATCGAGTGGGCAGGCGCGGTGTGGACGATACCGTATCAGCGAATCAGTAGCGTGCCATCAGCTTGTTGCTCACGTGTTCATTGTTCATACACCGAACGTGAATACTTTGTGCCACTAATATGATCTTCTCGTGTCATCTGAAATTAATATCCTACATTCATAGGTACTATTACATCATCAGCCATGTTCCCACTGCTGCGAGTTGGTGAATGTCACGTTGTCTTCGTATATTTAATTCTAGGACATGCCTGTTTTCTGCTGTTACTCTACTATTCCGTTGTTGAAGCAGTCATTCATCATTATTATGCCGAAAGACGTCCACTGATAGACGTAGGTTTTTTAGAACTATAGAAACCACGATATTATTAGTTATGTGTTAGTTAGAATAGTAAAACATAAGTGTTCCGTGTTGGAGACACGTCAGGTAATAAACTTGTACTCTAAATAGGCCACTTGGCTTACAGGAAGGTCAATTTAATATTATTAACCCACTTTGCTCCATTTCCATGACCACTGCGTCAACTTTATACAGTCATGCAATGATTACGATTTCTACGATAAATTAAAGTAAGTTCTTACACAGATTGCTTAATTAATTGATTGGTTTTTGTTGGATCGATTATTGAATGTTTGTTGCAAGCTATAAGCCGTTTTAATTCTAAGCTATTATTATTACTCCACGTGTTTCAAGATAAGCAACAACAGCCCCCTACTGCTAAGGTGGGTCTGATGATTGAGAGTCTTACGTTGGTTCCCATCCGCAGCCCAATGAAAGTAAAATTAACCCAGGTAAAACATGCAGCCAGGGCCGCCGGTTGTTCGAAAGAGATACCGTGACCCCTAGCACAGGCAACTGAAGGAACACGGGTGGGTTTTAGTCAGTAAAAGTCTGAAACGCCCTCCCGCTCCGCCCAGAGCGGGAGAAGTCATGATGTTCCACCCAAAAAAAGGTCAAAGATGCAAACGTTTTCAGTAGGTACGGTAGGGGTCATTAATCCATTATCACCTTAAGGACTGTATTGCTGTGAACGCGCGGTAAAGGCCGTACCTACGTCTGTGTGCATAAAGTGATGTATCAACACATCATAATTCGCACACTGGCTGGCGTCGAACGAAACAAAAAACATACCGTCGCTTTTGCACACAGGCTACGTAATTACGTATGACCTTGGTTGGTTCATACCATTGCTAAAATTAAAATCATTACATCAAGTACCGATAGCTGGTAGTCTTACGTATTAGATTCTTGAACGGATAGGTCTGGATTCCGATCTCGAGTTGAGACTTTTATTTTTCTTTTCCAACAATAATCTTTATCGGTTATTTTGTTATTCGTTTTTTATAGATTAATAAACAAGAATCATAATGTAATAATTATTTTATTTTCATTATTATATTGCTATTGTAATACGGGGTTAAAATAAAAATGTTTTATAAGTGATTTCAAAATGTTTATTCGTTTTAATTTTATAAACTAAAAAAAAACTTCTAGTCAAAACAGTTTATTTTCTCATAAAGAACAATTTATTGAAGTAAAGCAGGTAATCAGTGAACTACGACCTTTAGACTTAAAATATTGTAGCCTAGTAATATAATAATATTGTGCTTTAACTACTAATGTGTGTGGGTACTCTAAGAAATCACAACTCGCAAAATGTAAACGTTCTTGTTCATGTTTTTCAATCAAATATGGGCGAAACGAAAACCAGCTCCAAAAGCTAGTTTTCGTTTGCACGGCGAACGGTTCGTAAAGATGTGTCGAATAATTCGGCAAAATATCTCGTTGGTATGAAACCACTTATTACTGACTAGCTGGGGCCGTCTTTTGACCCTCCGGCTTACAGTAGGTATTACTCTAAAACAAAAAAAGAGTGCTGTTAGGCTACTAGCAAAATACGAATAATACCAATCTGAAACAAAATTATTTTGAAAATAGAAATGTTACATATTATTATTATACTCAATGTTATATGTATTTTATATTCATCATTAATTTGATTTTCTCTTCTATTTAGGCTTTATGATAAATATAAAACGTTTAAAAACATAACTAAAAGGATCAGCAGTTATACTTAAATTAGGAAAAAAATCGATAAATTAATTAAATCATAATACTCACACTCAGTCCGGTTTCATCAAATATCTGCTTTCGTCTCAATATTTAAATTTCCTTGCATTTCAAAATGAACTACAACACCGCTAATAGATTAAACACACGTCACTAATCTACAATAACAACCAACCAAAAACAAATGACGTTCTATTTAGTCGCGGTGAATGAGTCGTAAGTTAACTGCATCTGTCTACCTTATAATTTATTTATTTAGATTTCTGTGGGTATAATCATAAAGTTTAACGAATTATGTGAACAAGGCGAACATGATACGGAACTATATTCAATAGCGTGATTATTCGAGTAGGTAATTATAAAAACATTTTAAAAAATTATCACCGCGCGTGAGCGAGCGCACCACGGCTCTCTACGCATGAACGTGCTTACCGACGTAAGATAACCGGTAGGCTATCATGCCATATAACCTAATGGTTGAATTTATGAACTACAATCATTTGCAAACGAATGTGAGACTGTGTGTCTATAGTATAGAAATTACTCATTAGAAGAAGGTCGTAAGTTAAACATAAGTGTCCATCTATTGCTTCGTGACAATGTCACTCCACTTTTAACCCTTACTGTACCTTAGACTATAATTATTATACAGTGTTATTTTGAATTGGCTGCTATACACCGCGGTCGCGATGGGTATTAATCGATATCTAAACACGATAAAATAAAAAGATTTGATGTTTTGTTTTGGGAGGTCAACGACCGCTGTTAGTGTTGTTACTTGAAGAACGAGTTGAGGAAAATTGTGAGTTATGTTTTAAAACTGTGATCAAGATAATATTTACATATATAAGCTTACACTTAAAATAATAATTATGTACCTGAATGTACTTAAATGAAAAAAGAAACAAGAAACAGGATCATAGGGCCGAAAAAAATTCGTCCGCATCGCTGTCAACAGGAACAGTGTCTAAAAGGCTGGCCTGGCAGCATTGCCACGTTGTATGGCGATGCTAATTCTATGGGCAAGAAATAGACCTGAGCCCTCTGGTCACGTGAAAAGTCGACCAACCGCTTGGCGATATCTCGAAAAACCAAATGTGCACTCGGACCCCATGGCCCTAGTTTTTCAATCCAAAACGGCTCGAATATTTTCACCGGTTGAGGTTTTTTGCACCGGCAGCAGCCACCCCAGCACAGCCCGCCGTGCTAGGAAGATGGGATGGCGCGAGTGTGTCGATAGATGTTGCATCCCACACCAAAGGTCTGCCTAACTTCCAAGGTATTATGGTCATTCCGTCTGGTCTCTTCCCATCATCGTGTGCCAGGCCGAGGGGTTCTAAAATAGCTGGCACCCCGGCGGTGACAAGAGCACGGCGGATAATGTCATTAATGCTGGCGTGCCGTGCTATCCGGCCTGCGCTCCTACTGCAGGATAGGCCATGGTGTCCAAGGTAGTCAACAGCTTCATCACACTGACAGCGATGCGGAGTCCCGCAAGGAGCGCCCAAACGCAGACAAGTAGCGAGCTGGAAGGTGGTGTCACCCAGCATAGTGACTATGTTGGGTGACGGGAATGCTTGAAGCCAGAGCCCCGACTCCCTCTCACTTACAGCCAGCAGGCGGGAACTTAAGCATTTTTCTTAAGTATAAACGTCACAGTCTGTGGAATTTCAAGTGACTTCAATAACTGCGGTTGGTGACCCCACGTAAAAAAAATCAAATTAATTTAATTTTTTGTTTTATCGTGTTTAGATATGGATACCCATCGCGTCTGCGGAGTTTAGCTAGCCAATTTTAAACAACTCTGTAGGTGATTATCTACTGTTTATGAAACCGTGTAACAACATTGCATAAGAGCGTTTAACAACACCCGCAAAAGTTCATGTAAAGCAGCAGTTTTATGTGAAGTGGTTGTCCTTAGGCACAACCGAAACATGCAGGTAAACAAGTAGGTCAATGTGCTGTTATATGATTTGTTGAAGATCAGCAGGATAGTCAGCCGGGAGGAGACACGTGACAGACGACGCACAACTGACAATTTCTGTTGATTTGCTTTTTACCTTTTAAGAATATTAAAAGTAGGATAGGTCATACTATGAGTGTGTGAAAGTATATCGATTGCGGAATAAAGTATATCTATTCCGGAATAAAATTGAACAAACATAACTGGTGGCATGTGGGTGTACTATATGTGGGTACAGTAACGCTCGAAACTCCAGTGGCATGCTAAGGACTGACTGTGCGAGCACGATACAGCCAGTGCGTGTGCGTGTATGAGTGAAATAACGTTATAACTGTTGCATTTAGAATACGCGTCATAGTGGCGACCTGTTCTTACCATTCCATTGCTAAAATTCGCGCAAATATAACATGTGCTGGTAGCTATTTGGGCTAAGCAATGGATTCACGATCAATGAAGTCTGAGTTGGAATCTTAATTACAATGTGTGGCTGTTTTTTGTTTCGTTGAAACCATAATAATATTTCTATTTTAAGCAAAAACTTGTTAGGTAATATTTATGTTTATTTATAATGTATTCATGCTTATTATTTATTTATAAGAAGTTAAATATTAGTTATTGTATTATTACTTAACTATTTATGTGATTATGTTGTATTTAATTTAAATCTTTTCGGTGTTGGAAAGTGGACATAAAAAAGTCGTGCTGAATGATAACAAAAATGTTTATTAGTTTTATTTATTTATAAAATTAGCAAACTTTTATGAGAACTGTGACGTCACATTCCTGCCTAGATAAAAGAAGTTCTCTTGTAAGGTTCGTAAGATTTTTTGTTGTATACCCACAATAAAAGGATATTCTAATAACACAAATATAATTGTTGATACCCACTTATTGTAGGTATCGGTATTTAGCAGAGTTTATTGAAAATATGATTTATACTTTATGAACATGTTTTTTTATGTAACGTCACAATGAATGTTTGAGGTTATAGCTTAAGTGTTCATTTTCTTGACGAAAAGAAAATTGAAACTAAACCTCAATTTAAGATCATTAAATAATTACGGATAAATAAATAAATAAAATAAATATACTTTATTGCATAAAAAAGGTGTTGCAGTAAATACAATAAAAACAGTTGCACTTTACAAATGAACACTGGTATACAACATAAATGGTTGGATATATCAATAGGTATTACTAAATATTTAGTTACACCGTTTAATTATTAGAACCAAAACATCTAAATAGGTATTATATGGTAGGTACTATACAGACGTTTGCGCATGGACCGTACAAAAATATCACATATTCCAATTCCTCTTAAATTTTCCCACACCTCCAAGCAATGGACTTTTAATTGTGGTATACACCTCTCATCCCGTGACTCCCACCTTTGCACCATCAAGCCCTATAGATTTTCTACGGGGTTGAGGTCGTGTGATGCGCTGGCCATGGAACAACAATAAATTATCTCCGGGTGATTGTGAGACCACTCACGCACAGTGCTGGCCCGGTGAATAGGACAATTGTCCTGGACAAATGATATTTGTGTCAACTCATCAGCTGGGTAAATGTTGCGCACAGTAGGTAGCATAACATCGTCTAATACTTCTACATAAGTAGAACTGTTGGCGCGTGGAGGAATAAAAGCCAGTTCTCCTGGCCCTGCTGCACTCATCCATCCCCACATATTAATTGTAATTCGACCTGAGTCTGTATTAGGGATTACGTTTTTATCACACTAGTGAGTGTTATCCTTGCGCCATAAATGAAGCGTACCCTTTTGACGGATTTGAAGGTCTTTTCATCTGAAAATATGGTAGTATTCCAGTCAAAATCTAAATAATCCCGTGCGAATCGTTCTTGTTTATGTATTTCTGTCAAGAAGGGCTTTCTAGCTGGTCTTCTGTGATGCAAGCCTTCAGCGTGGAGGGCACGGTGAACAGTTTGCAAAGAGGTGTCGAATAATATCGCAAACTGTCTAGTTGGTGTGAAACCATTTCTTTCATACTCGCTCACCATATGTCGTCGCTGCGCCTCGTTAATAAGCGACGGCCTTCCACTTCGCTGTCGACTAGCAAGGCTACCCTCTTCCTCATATCTCTTGATCCAGCGACTTACAGTATTCCTCTAAAACAAAAAAAAGTGATATTAGGCAGCTACAATAAAATACTAAAGTGACTTCATTTTTATATAATATAATAATATTTATATAATATAACAATATACCTAATCTTATAACTCTGCATTTATAAATCCAATAATAAACACTAATTACTTATCTTTTAGGTCTCATGATGGATTTAAAAAACCATAAAAAGAAGTAATCCATATGTCACCAAATAATCTTAGGTAAAATTTCAAATAAAAGTTTAAGTTACAATTCATAAATATAATACTCACATTCAGTCCGTTTTCATCAGATATTTCTGTTCTATTAAGACCACTTTTAAGCAGCGCAATAATAGTCGCCCTCGCCTCAATATTAATATTTGCCTGCCTTTTGAGAATAAATACAATACCGCAATCTATTAAATCACACGTCACTAACCAACAACTACAACCAAACGACGTTTATTCCGATCAAGTTGATTCATAAAACTCATGATATATTTTATATATATATATTTTAGATATATTTTTTTTTATATATATGGCATCTCGTAGTTGACCTTGAGAGGTCGTGACTACTTAACCGGACTATCCTGTGGTTGCCTTAAGAAATCTTAAAGCCTCCAGCCAGGGCTAAAACTAATTAAAACTAGGCGACTGCACGCTAAGGGCACCCCCTGTGGGGTACGAACCTCGGCTTAGGGCGTCGCTGGGAGAGGGCAGCAAAGGGACAGGCTGGATCGAATTGGTATTATTAATGCTTTGATGAGCACGGCGTTTCCTTGGACTATCTCTGAGAAGAAAGGCCGAAACAAACTCAGAGGTCACAGTCAGGGGATTTAAAGCTACTGGCTCAGCTACGGCGCGGGCTGGCACATCAGCGGGCAAGGGTCGGAGGGTAGAATTTACTTGGGGGCATCGCGAGGGACCTCGGCGGCGAGGTCGGAATGTCGGTAATTTGTTTCTGTTTAATGTACTGGTTGCCCTATCGCTCTCCTGGAGGAGGGTTATGGGGTCATCGTGGTCATCGAGAACATGCCTTGGACGGCGAAGTTTACTCATTTTTGAGGGAGTGTATTTGGCGGCCGCGACAACCAGAGGGTTGCGATGATTGGCGGCTGTGTCAAAGAAACGCTTGGAGAGGCGTTTTATGAACTGCTGGATAGTGGGGATCTTGAGATCAATATGGAGGATCTCGTAGCGAACGAACCAAGGGGAGTTTGTGGCCTTGCGGAGGAAGCGGTTCTGAAGGTCTTGCATCCTATGGATGTGGCGGGGCTTTGTGTGAGCGAAGACTACGCAAGCGTAAGTCATTATGGGACGGATACACGCTGTATACAAGCGCATTTTGCACTTGAGTGACAGCTTGCTGCCTTCGTTGAGGACGGAGTGGAGACAACCGAGAGCGAAAGCAGCGCGCGAACGGACCGTCTTTATGTGCTCTGAGAAGGTGAGGTGTTGATCAAGGATAACACCGAGGTATTTGGCTCGCTTTTCCCACGGGATTGGCTTGCCGAACATGGTGATGGGCGGAGGGGGGGTGGGTTGGAGTCTGGGTTTCGAATAGAGAACCGCTTGACTCTTATCGGGGTTGACTTCGATTCGCCATTTCCTGAACCAAGCAGCCAACTTGTTGACTGCGGTTTGAAGATGAAGCCGTATTTGGATGTGGCTGCGGCCAGTGTAATAAATGGCCATGTCATCTGCGAACAGAGCCAGAGAGGTCTTAGCATCTTTAGGGATGTCGCTAGTGAACAGCGTGAATAAGAGTGGGGCGAGTACAGAGCCCTGGGGGACTCCTGCTCTGATGGGGTGGTGGGATGAGAGCGCTCCTTCGATCTTCCTCACAGAACTGTGAATTCTTTATTTATAGTCCGCGCGAAACTAGTTGGCCGCTTAGGTGGGGACAGCAGGGGTGAGGCGGCGTATTGCAACGCACGTACGTAGTGCGCCCCCGCCCCTCCGTCCCACCGCTCACATACCTAAGGCGCGGCCAACTAGTTCCGCGCGGACTATAGTTTTCTATGATCTATCTACCTTTCTAACTTTACGAAATGTGTGAACAAAGCGAACAAGATAAAGAATATTATATTTCTGTCTCATTACTTCCAATCGAGTAAAAACTTACAAAAAGTCGAAGTATTGCGTGAGATTTGAACACATGGCTCACTGATTCACGCATTATTACGAGTAGTTACAACATTGAAATTATGAACTACAATCACTTGTTGACGATAATGTGTTTATTTCCTTGAAACTAGAAGGACGCAAGTCAAATTAAACGTCAAACTATTGCTTTGTGAGATTGCCTATGGACCTTTGGTCAACACTGTGCACCTCTGCCTGAACCTTCGGGAAACAGACGTGATGTTATGTTTAATTCGCTGTACTTAACAGTATTACAAGTAAAGATGAACACGCCTTCTTTAGTTACTCCGTGATTAATCGTTTGAGATTGTTAAATAATTAAACCTAAAACTAATTTTATCGACTGTGAACTTACGCAATCAACTAATAACGTAGGTAATACACGTGTAATAACTTCACGTTTGCTCATACAACATGCATCCAGTAGGTATGAACTGTTGAAGTAACAAAACAGTTAAATCTACAATCGAGTTCTAGATTACCTATAGTGGTCGCAGGCTCGACTTATGGTCGTAAATGAAAAACATTTACGTTTATTAAAAATATAAACATCCGAATTGAGAACCTCTTCCTTTTTTTGAAGTCGGTTAAAAAGAAAATTATCGTTTTAGGTAAAGTCAGGGAAATTAATTGTTAAAATTTAACAATTATATAACGTCCAACTTAAATGGTCTAGCTAAACTCCGCAGACGCATATCTTGACATGATTCAAAGAAAGAAAATTAATTTTATATTTTTTATAGTGGGGTCATCGACCGCAGCTGTTGTAGTCACTTGAAATATCAGTTTAAAAATCAGTTTTCTTTTTGTAATCTTCACAGACGTGATGAGTATAAGTAAACACGATAAAACAAAAGAAAACAGTTTTTCTCAACTTGCGCTTCAAGTAACAACACTAACAGCGGTCGTAGACCTCCCAAAAAATATCAAACCGGAGTTTAGCTAACCAATCTAAAATAGGTAACCCTGTATATTCAAACCACAAAGTAACTGTCATTTTTACAGTTGTATGAAACGGCTATAACACGGCTAATTGACGTAGAGTGTCCATTTGCTTACAATTATTTTCCCTAGGTGTACCTACATCATGTTCGTATCAGTTCCCACATCAGACATTTATTTGCCACTCACATTTAGGTATTTGGAAAAGTCCGATACTCTATCGAAGGAAAACAACGAACCCATGCTATAGGTACAGTTAAATAATCTATTTACGATAGGTACTCTCGAGTACACAATAGCTACTATTCATCCAATAAACTCCTCAATTACATTTTCTTGATAACAAGTGAAGGCACAAAAAGTCAGAGCTTCACAAAAAAGGTTCCGGTCAATTACAGAAGCAATCTCGACACTGATGATTATCTGCTTCTCTGCCCACTGAGTGTGCGCCGGCGCAGAACTCGTCCTCGGAAGTGGACCGTGATGATAACAGTACAACCACTCACTGACCCTCGACGGAAGAGGAGGAAACTCTTCCTGAAAAGTAAGATAGGTTTTCCTTGATACTACTTATGACTGTAGACTGTGACAGGTCCTTCCCACCTAAAAGTACCGAGCCAAAGTACCGAGCCAAAGTACAGAGGCAAAGGTTTCATAACACAACATAACATCACGACTGTGTTCCCCGAGGGATTAGTCAGAGGTGTACGTAGAGCACACCTACATGTTGCCAGTTGTGTCTAAGTCTCATGTATTAAAGGGCGATCCTATGGTCATCATCCGAGCACCAATCCAGCTCTTGGCTACTACTCAGAAATTACAGATGGAAAAACCCATTAACACAAATTACCCGATCCGGGAATCGAACCCAGGACCTCATGCTCACCAGTAGCGCTTGCGACGACTAGACTAAAGGTATCTTCAGGAGAAAAAGACCGCCATGCCAGTATGATAGTCTTGTCGTCGGATTCGCTATTGCTGGGATCCTGAATTCGAATCCAGGGTCGGGAAAATTGAAATAGAATTTTTCTATTAGGAAATTCCATAGATAGTTTTTTTACATTTCTATGGCAAATTCGCTGTTGCAGCAGGGAAATTCGGAATGTGTGCATTATTACAAAACGGGTGTATGTAGTATATAAACTTCGAAAGCGGTAAAACCGCTTGCAGAGTGATTATTAGAAAATTAAATATCATTAGGTCTAAGTAAAAAATGCAAAGAAAAAAATAAAAACAATTAACAGTTAACAATTAAAGTAGTCATTCTGTTAATATTTAAGTTCCAAAATATGTTTTTGTCAAATCTTTTTTATCCTTTTATTTAAATTATTGACCTTTCCTTGTCCGACGGAGCCACAGCGCCACCAAAACTAATTAATATTCCTCTAGAGTGCGTCAAACATCGCGACAGTCATCTTGAATAGAGTATGACACAGTAATTAACCTTGTTATCAACACTTCCGCTCTACTATGGCGTCTTCCTTCCTTCCTAACCGAGAACTTCAAAAGAAGCCCAAACATGAATTGGACATTAAGTAAAGTAAAAAGTTTATTGTCACAAGAAGCATTCACAAGAATTTGGTACATACAGTATTGTTTTTTATTTATAGGTACCTACGTAAGTTACTGAAACTGATCCTCAAACTAAGCCAGGGCTTGAATTTTGGGAGTCAGTGATAAACAATATACATGCAACAACTGCAATGAGCTGGTAAAACAACAGCTGCAAGAAGTGCCTACCTACTAGTAACAGGAATAATTAGGAACTATACTAATTTGATTTCATCATAAAAATTGATAATGTTTTCTTTCGACATTACATCAATCATTTGTTCATTGGGTTTTCTTGATATTAATTAACTAATTAGGTACTTATTATCTTTGATAAATCCCACATAGTCTGTATACACATTTTATTTGGTGGATTTTTATTCGATAGGTGCCTACATTCACTTGATTTACTCACGATATTCGATAATTTCTGGTAATTTTAGAGACATGCAATCTGCCCCCGTGCACGGCTTTCACTACCTACATATTATATTATTATTATTATATATGTACACGAACAATACGAAGAGAGTAAGCGAGATAAAAGAGATTCTTAGTACTTTCTCCTTCCTCAAGTTGCATTAATTTATAAATTAGATGCCTTTGCTTATCAAATTGCTACCATTGCCTACAACCCTTATGTTCGTCTGTGTAGCGATACCCTTATAAGTCCTAAAACCTAGGTAACGTAAGTCCTACCTGTATGGAACTTCTCCAGCAGCAAAGATGTACTGGCTGTTATAGACGGCACTCGTCAGGATCGCCACCAGAATGAAGCAGTAGTTCCGGATCTGATAGCGGCCGAACTGGCCCAGTTCTAGGAGGACGGCGTCCAAGTCCACAGCAACCGCCATGGCGGAGGTACACGAGGGCTCACGACTACTCTCGAGTTCCACGACACTCGTCCGTCACTGCCACCAACCGTGTGGCGCGCGCGCCGGCTATTATCGCGCGTCCGTACCGCGGTGCCCTTACGCAGCCAAACACAGGTACCTGTTACCAAGTGTCAGTGTGTCACTGCACTTACGACTTTGCGACTATCATCTGAACAGACAGCTGTGCTGCTGGGGAGTTTGTTGCGACACTTCTTCTTCCCAGCCATAGCACTAGGAAGTGGTGAAGGGCGGGAGTTTTTGGAGGATTGTCTTTTGTAATTAATGACGTTCGAAAAGTGCTGATTCTCAGCCTAACTTGAATAAATGACTTTTGATTTTGAACAGATTATCGAGAAATCGAACGTACCTAATCTCCCGTTGAAACGTCATGGTCAAACGTAAAATAAGTTGAGATTATAACAATCCTTGGTTCTTATCACAGGTACACTACACTACTCATTAATTTAAATGCGAATAGACCGATTGAAACAACAATGCTATTTATTGAAGTCATTAATAACGACCGGAAAGACCTCTGCGTAGTAGTAGGTAGGAGCACGTGGTCCTCACTGAGAAAAAATTGAAACAAACCTGTTACTTCGATGTCAGCAAACGCAGATAGTATGTATCACATTTATTTTTAACTTTTTATTTGTAAACATTCAGATACAATATGATTGTGTTGTTATTCAATAAATGAAATGAAAAAATGGATGAATTCATTCAAGGTTACGATTATTTTGGATTATTTGCATACAAATATATTTATTTACTAATCATTATGAGTTTGCACCACGCATACAAGTTATTAGTCAATATTAGTAATTACACATGTCATATAATCATAAAATTAAGTTATAATAAAAATGGACAAATTTTTATGAAATTAAACAAAATTTGTAAAAATTAGATAAAATTAGATAAAATTATATAAAAATTAGATAAAATTAGATAAAATTAGATAAAATTAGATAAAATTAGATAAAATTTGATAAAATAAGATAAAATTTGACAAAATTTGATAGAATTAGGATAAATTGAAATAGAATTATTAACAACAAGAAACTGGTTTATTTAATTTATCTATTCCTAGGAGATTGTACTGGGAGTGGCAATGGACTCCAGGTATCGAGTAGCAGTGTGCAGGAATTCCAGTTCAGTACTCGCGAAGACATCTGAGGACCCATCCTATAACAGAATGTTGTTGATATGGGTGAGGGCTAGGTACATACAATGGACTGGTCTTAAGGGTTATGGTACCGGTTTGAGGTATTTCGAATAGAGGACGTAGGCGAGGGCGAAGTGTGTGTCTAATGGCTAGTGGGATATTAAAGGAGCTATACTGAAGTAAGGAGGAATTGAAATGGCTACCACGAATTAGGCGGATGAAATATTTAACCTGACTAAGATTTCTCCTTCCTTTTAAACTTTGGTACCCCACCATAACCAGCACAAATACTGTTGGGTACATGTACGGGTAATAACCACAAAGGCTTAAGTACAGGTAGCGGAAAAAAGACTTCTGAACCTTTTCGGTGACCGGCGTATACACTCCTTCGTGAGGGTTCCAGATTGCGCTGTTAGTCTCTAGCAAACTGCGAATGAAGGAGTTGTACAGTATGGTATAAATGTTGTTACATTTATCTACATTTGTGTGCAAATAATCCATAATAATGTAGGTTTATTCGTAATTAGCTTCTTTCCGCAACTTCGTTCGCGTAGAAATGGTAAGACACACAATATACTAAAGTAACAGCCACATTTCCTGATTGCACTATTTCTTCGTTTTAACATAGCGTTCTTCCTGGCTTTTCTTCTTTTTGCTCGGCTCCTAAGGGCCGTAGCGTGATGTTAACCTTCCTAAAAAAATGGGCTATCAAAAGAATTTTTGAAATCCGACAAATATATATAATTAAAATGGAGTACTTTAAACTTGTAGTACATTGTTTTATTTATTTATTTGTGTACCTACATAGTTTAAAGAGTTTTTTTAATCAGTGTTCCTCTCAACCAAAGAACCTTCCATCTAATCTCACAGTCACCACCCTTGGTTGACTGGTAGAGAATGCCTAAGGCATTAAGTCCGCCTTTGTACCTTTTTGTGCGAAAAGTTTAAATAAATAAATTATTTTATGTAATTATCATCAATAGTTTTCGCAGCGCACGCCAGAGGAGCAATTCTCGTAATTTTAAGAACGTTCACAGTCTGATCTCAGTCTCAATCTGTTAAAATGTCTCTCTTATTTCCCTACATTTTTGACAAGGTTTTGAAATTTGTTTGTCGCCGAAATGAGACTGCGACTAGATTTTGAACGTGTTAAATTACGAGAATTGGCATTCTGATAATGACTTCAATATCTAAGCAAAGGAGGATATTCAAAGTCTATATATTTAGGGCTAAATGTGAAAGTCAACACAACCAAATAAAAACAAAGCTGTATTTTGAAAAAATACGTTTTTCTCTTCACTTTTTATTTACCGTCAAGATGAAAGGACCAACTCTTGGATTTCGAATCAGCCTACATAAAAATTACACTGTTACTATTAATTACACTATTTATTATTATTGTATACTATTTGCTACCTATGCAATAATTTTAGCTAAGTACCTCAATGTAGAATGTGCGTTTGGATTGAGTGATCTTTTTTATTTCGTGACAAAATCTGATTGTACATTTAGTCAAAAATAGTCAAAACTCATAGCCCAAAGTAAAAAAATTGTCACTCTCCAGGGTCTTCAGTTATTGCCAAAAATGTGGATCACTCAAATCAGACATTTTGCAAAAACGGCTATGAGCAAAAACTCAACAATAACTTACTCTACTGACTAAATGTATCTCTCAAAAATTTGTTAAAAATTTGTCACAACGTTTTTTAAGTCCATCAAGGCATTTAAAGCTTATTCCAGGTATCTTTGGACAGTATCATTGGATCACTCAGTACAGACACCATTTTGTCTGAGAGATCGTTGTAATAAGGTTTCGGATGACATTTTCTATAGATCAATTGTTTATCCTAAAATGTACATGTTCCGAATATATTTGTACAATATACAGCTTAATTTACGAGATATTACATTTTTAATTTTATTGTTATGGAAAAGTGCAGTAGGGTGACCATATAATATGAGAGCATCAGAAATATAACTGATACAGTAAGTACCTACCTATACAGGCTGATTTTTTAAAGACCAGCCAAATTTAAGGATGTGGTACAGACCATCAAACTGAACAATTTTCTCCATGGGACCAACATCGTAATCGCGAATAAAAATTCAGCCGTCCCATACATTTAGGTCGAGTAGGTATTGAAGTTTTCTATGGGACAGTTGATAACATTTTCGCGATTACGCTATTTGTCCCATGGAGAAAGTTGTTCAGTTTGATGGTCTGTACCACATCCTTAAATTTGGCTGGTCTTTAAAAAATCAGCCTGTATATCTAAAATCGGTTTTTCTCGGATTCCATGAATTTTCGCCTAGACTTTATGGGGTGCTTAATTGTTGCCAATAGGTCACACTATCACGCCCTGGAAGGAACAAGTCGAGTTCCCCTGTCACCCTGTATTGTTATAATACCTTAATTCTACTTTAGAAAGAAAGAAAAAAGTTTATTTGGACACTGTTCGTGAAACACGAAATACAAAATTAATAAAATAAAAATAATGTTTCAGACAACAATAGTGTGTGCCTCGGGTACATATTTGAATTTCGAAAATTTCAAAAATATTATGGGTTGTATAGAATTTCATTTTCAGTACAGTACTCAATCATTAAATCAATCATGACGTCGTGGGACGCCTTATCTTTATGAGTACGAAGCGTAAACAGTAAAGGAAAGGTTTTATCATGAGTAGATATTTGTGGAACCATGAATTGTATATAATTGTTGGAACACCTTTGGTACGATTTTAAAAGTACCATCCATTAGCCAGTAATTGGCTTCACTCAGATATTTCATTAACTCCTTTGTACTTAACAGTATAACCCTTTTTTTTGAGCAAAAATTCTTTGTTCAATGACAAAATTTGCATCATTGAGCATAGTAAACTCGAAATTTATATCAAAGTCGAACTCAGTGGGTTCCATGGGTATTTTTAATTGTTTTTTTTTCTCACGAGTTATCATTTGTCTTAATGATTCTTTCGTTGCAACTGCAGCACTGGTAGATGCAATATGATTTTGTAATATTTGACAAGTTTTAACGGTAGGTTGTTTTGCCGTTTTACGTTTTAAATTATCAATGTTAGCAGCGACACTCACTCTCATAGGGTTTCCTTCATGATTATGTTCGCCGCAGCACGATATCAATGTTGCACGATTATTGTCCGTAAAAATGTTGGTTATTAATCGTGACTTGCACTTGAATGAACTGTTTACTTTATATTCACAATCCCAATATATTTTGTCATGACTCAGCCGATTTTTAGTATAAGCAAAACTATTTATTTGCACCTTAAATCCCCCTTTTTGAGTCTTAAAAACTTCTAATCCGTGATCCGACATGATAATAATTATTCGCTAAACAATACGTTAAACGTTTGCAGTGGACAGACTAATGAGTTGACTTATGCGTTAGCAGAGTGTGACAATTTCAAATCTACCGATATTTTAACTAGTACCTAGGTATTTTTAACGTAAATATAATGAACTAAAGTTTCTTAAATGTTGACATTTTGAACTTAGGTATAATGATTATCGATATTTTTAATCATTAGATATTTTTATCACTCGGCATTTCAATGTTAGACATTTTAAGCTTAGGTATAACAATTTTCGATATTACGATATAATCAATATTTAAATTTTCGATGTTTTGAACGTTGACATTTTACACGTAGGTATTTTAATGTTCGACATTCAAATATGTACCCGTGTGCCTCACGACTGCGCCAAAAAGATTCATTTCAACATTAATGCCAGACAGATGCTGTCTGACGCTGGTTTTCTAATGAACCTTTAGGGAAAAGTGACGGGAGTACACACAGTTTCAACATACCTAATACATACTTATAAATAAATAAATGAACTAGTAATCACGTACATATCATTACAAATACAAATAAGAAAAAAAAAAACAAAAACCAAAATAACAAAGTCTCAGCAAAACCTGTTTTTCTCGATCAATCTAGATGAGATTGATCCGTGCACGGTGCACTCAAAGCGCAACAGGCCGCCGAGCACGACCGACCGCACTATGTGTTATTTAGTTTTGCGACAGTAAAACTGTGTTGTTTTTAAACTAATTGCGAAACACACAATCAATCTCAATCTGAATCATTTTGAAGGATATTGCTAATCCATTGCTACATAAGTTCGAAAAAGGTTACCTTCATAAAGTCTGCTCAACACGTAAATAACGCAATGAATGTTGTTGAACTGTCAAAATGAAACCGATTCTGATTGATTGTGTGCTACGCAATTAGGGTGCCGGTATGAATGAAAGTAAAGTTGTATTCGTGAATGTTTTAGCGGCATTTTGCGTTTTAGTAATTTTCTATTATCTCCGAAACTATATGTCCAATTGACATACTGTAAGGGGTAAATCTTATCTCTATAATGTCCTTGTGATCATAAAATTTATTTTGATAAGGGTTCATATTTAAAAATTATATTTTCATCCAAACGTATGTCATAAAAATACTTTTTTAAAACATAAAAGTGATATTAAAAGATAAAATATAAAATATAGAAATATGGTGCCCCGAACTTCTTTGTAGAACGGCGGACCAGATTGAGATACATTATTTTTAGTTATATACTACTCTTAAGGCAGCGCATGTAAATAATTCTGTTTTAAGAGGCATTTCTTTCCGACTTGCTAGACAAAAGTTGTGATAGCTCAGCTAAAATGCATGATGTAAACATAATTTATAGCCTATAGCACTCACACATAATGTAGCTTTGTACCAGTGAAAACATTTTTAAAATTGGATCATTAACTATGGAGATTACCCCCTACATACATACAAACAAACAAATTTTACCTCTTTATAATATTAGTATAGAGACAAACCAACATACAAAAAATTAAAATCTTTTCTCTTTATAATATTAGTTTACATCGGGAAGCGTTCATTGAGCAGGAGTTACAGGACTCGGGATACTTGACACAAAACAGCAAAAAGTACCTAAACAGAAACACAATGGCGCCGATTCCCTTGTTCACAAACTAAACTAAATTGAAGTTCAGTGTATCTTTTTCTTTCTATTTTATTAAGAAAAGAACAGAAGATTAGTTTAGTCCTTAAGTCCTGTCAAATTAAGATACACCATAGACAGTTTAGACGTGATTAAAAACATGGCTACTAAAAATACGTCAATTTACGCCAGGCGCTGACTAATTTGACAGGACTAAACTAATATTTATCTCCTGTCCATTTCTTAATGAAATAGAAAGAAAAAGATGCACTGAACCTAAATTTAGTTTAGTTTGTGAACAAGGGAATCGGCACCACTGCCTATCCTAAAAACACTGCTAATCTGCGTAGTTTACTCTTACCAATGAGTATTGAGTGACTGAGTAAGTGATGACCTACAACCAATTAGTTATAAGCAGTTCAAACAGTAGCAATCAAACAAACAGTAATTTGGGAGTAAAATCTTTAATAAATTATACAAAATAAATTTACACCGAACGGTGAAACGAAGACGTTCAGAAACTATATGTATTATAAGAAACGCTGCGAATGGCTGATCACAAACAGTGCTAGGTACTATTCTACTAAACGTGTACATTACTGCTTTCAAAGTAAAGAGGTAGCACGCGGTCTTCCATGCCGACAGACGCCCATGCCATGCATGCCTGGGGTAGTTTGGAAAAAGCTTGACTTGGTAGAGCGTCGTCTTATTCATTCATAACATAGATGTTTCTTTTAACGCGTGGAAGCTGTTGGATTGACGATCATGTTGGTGGTCTTTCTGGTGCGAGTCGCCATGTTCATTTGTTCAGCCTGCGCGATAGTGTCGGGCAACTTCATGTGCAGCGTCTCCGGCGTGAACAGCATGAGTAACCCCGCGAAACCGGCCATCGTGCCGAACAACAGGTACGGCAGCGACTTCATGTACACCATCTGTTTCAGCAACACATTTGATAAAGCAATCACCATCATAATCAATATTCAGCTGAAAGACGCCACTGCTGAGCATAGGCGTCCCACAAACAGCACCACAACGATCTGTCCTGAACCTCCCGCGACTTGCGTCAGGCCATTGGTCTATTTCCAATTTCTTTGCAATCACGGCACCAGGGCCCCAACTCTATATGGCAATTATTATTCCCTGCGTAATCTTACCACGTGCAACCACGTCAATATCGTGTCCTGTAACGGGAAGGAATCAAAATGTCAACCGTTCGAACAACATGAATGTTGACAGTTCAAACCACGCCCACTTCGCGTTCATTTCGCGCGGTTTCGTCCATTGTGTGTAGAGAATACGTTAATAGCAGGCAAGTGAAATCGCAGGCAAAAGCTAGCGAAAATTACAAGAAGAAGGTGTAATAGACCGACCAACCAACAGAGGCGTCTGCGGCGCTGTCATGGAGCCGATGCGCCCCGTCATGGAGCAGAACCCCATCAGCATGTGGCGCGCCTGCGTCGGGAACAGCTCAATGGTGTAGATGTAGATGCCGCAGAAGATCAAGCTGATCATCATCTTGCCCACCAGCGTCAACGATATGATTACAGATGCTGTAATATTGCTGCTTATGTCAAATAATGATGTCTGATCATCAACTTTGGAAACGAAGATCGTGATCGTTGATAATATAATATAATGATGTCTGACCATCAACTTTGGAAACGAAGATCGTGATCGTTGATAATATAATATAATGATGTCTGACCATCAACTTTGGAAACGAAGATCGTTCAACTTTGGAAACGAAGATCGTGATCGTTGATAATATAATATAATGATGTCTGACCATCAACTTTGGAAACGAAGATCGTGATCGTTGATAATATAATATAATGATGTCTGACCATCAACTTTGGAAACGAAGATCGTTCAACTTTGGAAACGAAGATCGTGATCGTTGATAATATAATATAATGATGTCTGACCATCAACTTTGGAAACGAAGATCGTTCAACTTTGGAAACGAAGATCGTGATCGTTGATAATATAATATAATGATGTCTGACCATCAACTTTGGAAACGAAGATCGTGATCGTTGATAATATAATATAATGATGTCTGACCATCAACTTTGGAAACGAAGATCGTTCAACTTTGGAAACGAAGATCGTGATCGTTGATAATATAATATAATGATGTCTGACCATCAACTTTGGAAACGAAGATCGTGATCGTTGATAATATAATATAATGATGTCTGACCATCAACTTTGGAAACGAAGATCGTGATCGTTGATAATATAATATAATGCTTTACGTATTATATTAATGATTGTGAATGTAAAGACTCTATGGGTCATTGTTAGATTGAATCATGGTCTGGCGGTTTGAGTAATTAATGCGGCCTACGCAAATTTCCTTTACTTGGTATTGATAGTGGAATCGTTGAGCTCCTTAAGTCCTTAAGTTCTGAGTTAAGCTGCACGATCACTGACTAACGCGTGCACTGACTGGACAGATCCACTCAATATGAGTGGTTCCAGTGGTCTTCATATGATCTGATCAAGATTATTTCTGGAATTTCAAAGAGACTGTGGTCTCTGAATTTATTCTCTGAGTAATAAGATAGGAAACGCCGACCTCATTTAGTTATTAAAACAGGATTGATATATAAAAGTGTTTGTACAAACCAACTTACAGAAATCAAATATTTTATACTATACCTGCTCGGAAAGTACCTTATTATTATTATTTTTTAAATGAGGCAAAATGTTTGTCATTAATGTTGTTCAAATTTACAGGTCGAAAAAGTGTATGAAAATCTATTGTTAACGTGCTGTGTTTTCTATATTAATTTAGGGCAATCAGTAGCTTACCTAATTAAATATAGTATAATGCCAAAAGACAAAAAGTTTTTATCGCCAAGCGCAAAATGATACTTAAACTTAATGATACTGGCCACATACTTTGACTGATTATTCTTTCAAACCAAAACTAATATCTCTGACAAAAGCGAGATTAATAACAAGTGGAACAAATCTAATAAAAATTTTACGTAAAAAAAATGTCTTTTATTTTCCTCGTAGGTATAGTATAAAGTAGTGTTACTCGGAAAAGTGCGATTCCCAACTCGTGTGTATTAGGGCCCTCGGCTCAAACTACACTCTCGTTAGTAATCGGTCACTTTCTCCCCTCGGTGAATAATGTAGTATTATCATGTATATGGCCGATCTTGCGACCAGTCATGTCAGTTTTTTTTACTAGCCTAAACCTAGCCTTCTTTGATAATTGTGAAAAAATATAAAAATACACCTAATACAATAATAATTGCCACATGACATGAGTATCATATCATGTCATGTGGCAATTATTAATAAAGGGTCAAACAGCCCTAGGAAACATCATCCATTATTATGGTAGGTACTGGGTACACGCCGTCGTGTGCCATAAGGGCCGATTCACACCGGAACGGCAGCGGCACGGCGACCACTTTCAGTGTGAAATAATTAAAACTTTATCTTCATAATTAAAAGACCAGTATCGCTTGAAAAGGTTGCGCGGCCACGCGCGTCCGCCCGCGGCTGCTCGCGGCGACAGGAACATCATTATAGTGCATGCTGGCATCGCTGTCGGCCGCTGCCGTGAATCGGCCCTAAAGAATGTCTTTTCATTGCTACGTAGCGAGAAGTCATGTGCGCTGGGTTGCTACGTAGCGGGACGTCGTATGCGCTGGGTTGCTACGTAGCGAGACGTCATGTGCTCTGGGTTGCTACGTAGCGGGACGTCGTCTGCACTGGGTTACTACGTAGTGAGACGTCATGTGCGCTGGGTTGCTACGTAGCGGGACGTCGTATGCGCTGGGTTGCTACGTAGCGAGACGTCATGTGCTCTGGGTTGCTACGTAGAAGGACGTCGTGTGCACTGGGTAACTACGTAGTGAGACGTCATGTGCGCTGGGTTGCTACGTAGCGGGACGTCGTATGCGCTGGGTTGCTACGTAGCGAGACGTCATGTGCTCTGGGTTGCTACGTAGCGGGACGTCGTGTGCACTGGGTTACTAAGTAGTGAGACGTCATGTGCGCTGGGTTGCTACGTAGCAAGGCGTCATGTGCGCTAGGTTGCTACGTATTATCTCTGCCTCTTTAAAAACGTGTTATTTTTAATTAGTGTTATACTGTCGAGTCACATTTTTATTAGTCCAATCTGATGTTACCTACTGCCTGGCTTTTGGATTACCTTTTAGTTATATACTAAACAGTTACTACTTACCGTTGTCAACAGCAGGTAGTGCGAGGAGCGATATTCCACAGACAAAAAAACTTATCATGATTGAACTCTTCCTTCCAAATCGGTCAAGCGTGACGTAGCAAAGCATAGCGCCGGGTATCTCCACGAGTGCCGTCAGCACAAAAATAAAGTACTTGTTGCCTCTCAGTGATACTGCGTTTATAGTCAGTCCGTAGTAGATCATCGTCACTGATATCCACCAGAAAGAAACCACGGCCATCCGGGACAGGATAATCTTTGACCGCAACACTTGACGAAGTAAAGAAGGTGGCTTGACCTCTGGTTCAGGAAAACGTCTTTCCCTATTATGAATTACTGTCTTTCTAGGCGGACCTTTAGTTAACATGTTCATTGTATTGGGTAGAAGTGTCACCCTGTTGATCTTTGCAATTTTAAGAATTACCCTAACTGCTTCGTCCCTCTTTCCTTTGGCTATGAGCCAGCGCACACTCTCTTCTACAAATAAGCAATAGAAAATAAAAAGCAGGGATGGAGTGAAGATGGCAAGCGTGTAGGTCCGCCAGTAGGGCATGGTCCAGGCGGACACGGCGGCCACCACCTGACCCATCGCGTACGTGCACTGCATTATGTTGCCGCCGATCACTCTCCTCTTCAGGCCTACGATCTCGAGACCTGAAATAAAAATATTGAGAATTCAGAACATAAAACTAAAACAATAAAACTAGCATGATCTCTATTTACGGGAAAAGCAAGAAAAGGCTACTCCTCATTAACCCTAAACATTCCTATTTATTATGACTGGGCTACAATCGACCTCGACTTTTGTCCTAAAAACCTGATTTAGTTTCGAAATTGAAGCAGATGCAAATAAAAAAATATGTAACTTTATTTAGCATACTTAATCTTCCAAGTCAATTTACAATGCCATTTTTATAAAAAAAACTTAAGCGACGCCTAACTTTAAGACTTATTTTTAGCGGCGAAAAGTAACAGGCTAAAGAAAAAGGAGGATTATAATATTGTACCTATAATAAATGCAGTGCTGTAAGTGCCATTACCGACGAGCGCCTCGATGAACTCCAGCAGCAAGTACACTAAGTAGTGGTTACAGAAGGCTCGCAGCATGCCGAAGATTGCCGGTGCCACAGCCGTGCCGATCAGCGCGAAGCGACGACCGAACCTGGCGCGATGGATTTGATTTAATTTTTATTTCCGATTTTCCGAAATATGTGTTTTCCGATAGCTACCTATAGCTAATCTTACGGGACGAAAACGCGCGCTGTCAGTTAAGATTGGGTCATGTCTTACCTGCCAGGGTTTATATTTAATTTTCATATTCTATTGTATTATTTTTAAAGGACAATGCTCATGGATGTATGGAATCCCGTACCATGATGCATCAAAGTAAAACTTTGTTTTTTGAAGACTACACTTATCATATTAACTCCTACAAAAGTTTTTTTTGTAAACAAAACCCGGGTTTCGGAGTTTTTCAGAAAAATCGAAATAACCTGAATACTAGGTACTTTATTTTGTTTGACATGTCATACACGAACCGCCATTACTCTAAAAAAATTATAGTCGTTTGAATAAAAATTCTATAATTTTTTTATTCTAGTTATTTTAAATTAATGTAGAGTCGGCAAAGTATAATTTTTTGCATGTTTTTTGAAAGACGTGATCATGACACTTTCAAAATTCAAGGTTATATTAATGATATCATTTGAAACGGAACGTCATGTAAAGGGAATGAAACAATATCAACCTTTTTTTACTTTAAATTAAATTCCCTGTTCAAAAATCAAATCCCCGACGCGTAATGTCGTAAAAAGTTATGAAATAAATGCTGATGAGACTTTTTGGTACGACTTTTGGTCATTGTCTTTTATTATTTTTATCCAGATGATGTAAATTATAAATTATTTTATTTCTGTAAGTAGGTTGGTACAAACACTTTTACACGTCAATCATATTTTTTAAACTAGATGAGGTCGGCGTTTCCTATCTGACTACTCTGAGAAGAAAGGCCGCAACAAACTTAGAGGTCAGTCTCTTTTAAAGTCCAGACATAATCTTGGTCAGATCATGTGAAGACCATGTAGATTGGTGTCTTAAATGGTCTTTTGAGGAAAGAACCACACAGATTGAGTGGACCTGTCCAGTCAGTGCACGCCTTTTTCAGTAACCGTGCAGCTCAACTCAAAACATAAGGAGCTCAACGATTCGACGAACAATATATTGAAAGGACACTTGGGTAGGCCGCATAAACTACCCAAACTGCCAGACCATGATTAAAACGGAAACAATGACCCACATAGTCCTCACAGTCACAATAATTAAAATAATATAATACTTTATAAGGAAGGAGGGAAGGGAGGCCTTTGCCCTGCAGTGGGACAACACAGGCTTATAATCATAATAATAAATCACTGACAGGACTGTTGTTGGCAATGAGCCTGATATAGTGGTGGTGGATCGATCAGAGCGGCGCGCAACGATTGTTGACATAACTGTCACGCATGATGAGAACCTCGTGAAAGCCGAGAAAAATAAACAAATCAAGTATCTTGACTTGGCTCACGACGCTGTCGACATGTGGGATGTGGACTCAGCGATCATTGTGCCGATAGTCGTGACAGCCAATGGCTTAATAGCCAAGAGCCTCGACCAACACCAGAGGAGGCTCTCGTTGGGCAGCTGGATCAAGGGCTTGATTCATAAAGCGGTACTTCTGGACACGGCTCGCATTGTCAGGAGGTTCCTCTCTCTAGAGCCCTGACCACCGGTAGCTTGTACCCTGATCCCCATACCGGTGGGCTACTATTTTTTATATTTTTAAATGTTTTTATACTTTTTATACTCTAATATTTAAAAATATAATTTATATGTGTTTACATTGAAATAAATGAGATAATAAATAATACTTTATGCAGTAAATGGTCATTGTATATGTCAGGATTAAATCAGGATCGGACATTTTTTAAATAGAAAGTCGGTAGTTTTACTTATTAATCACTTTTATGCGATTGACTCACGTAGTTAATTAATTATAACTGTGACTTAATTAATTATTCAAAAATTGTTAATTGAAAAATTATAACACAATAATTAGCAACTCTAGGTGCTATGACAACAGTCATGTGCATCGGACCGAAGTCAAAAATAGAATGCCTCGGTCGCGTCGTGGTCGTCTCTGCGCCCCCGAAGGGGTCCCGAGGAGTCGGTGTTGGGGCTCCTTTCGGCCCCTTGACCGAGGATTAGGTCTCTCGGTCCCCAAAATTGGGGACCCATCGTTGGGTTTCTCCCAAGCGGGAGGGGTGGGAGCTCTTCGCATACACCTAGCAACCCAGGGGTTTGCCTCCCCCTGGCGGTCGTTGGTGTGTGTTTGGATAGTGGCTGTAAGGGCGCCCGAAGTGCTTCTCGACGCCCGTGCGACCAGGCACCTGCTGGGTGAGATCCCTAGTTGCTTAGAGAAGGCCCGGCAAGAGCCGATCTAGCAACAAGGGCGCCGGTTTTGGTTGGCGTTCCTCTACAGTGGGTGCTGTCCTCACCCCCCTACAACGCAGCTAGGTCTGGCCGACGGCGTTGCGAGTATCGAGCGACTTGTGGGTGTGTGTGCGTCGCTCGTGTGGTTTTCTGGGTGTTACAGCGAGTATTAAGGCTGCTATCACATTAGGACGTTAGCAGCGCGACCGTCGCGCGGCAGAAGCCGTTTAGCCAATCCAATTAAGAGGATTGCTTCTGCGACTGTCGCGCTGCTAACGTCCTAATGTGAAAGCGGCCTAACTTAGCCCGCTTTGTGCGCGGCTGGTGTCGTGTGGCGAGTGTGGAGTTCTATTTTACGTGCTCTTTACAACGGTACGATGACTTACCGCCGTCATATATGTAAATAGATATCTAGAAAAAAAAAGTATAAAACAGCAAAATTAAAAATTAAAAAATCTACATTCACTCTAAACCTATTGGAACAGCGCAATCTCGAGCATTTTGTCCTCAATATAGTCTTTATCAGTATAATAGGCTTTCTGGCATAGTTTCCGCTTTATAAAAGACTTGAATTTATTAAAGCAATGCGACTAGGAAGTTTAATAAAAAACGTATACATTGGCATGTAGGTATACGAGCCACCTATTTTCTTGAGCCTGGTTGTAGGAACAACAAATTTGTGTTTGTTCCTAGTATTTATTTAAGGATATTGTTGGGGCGTAACTCCCAACAGTGAAAATGTTATGGACTTGTTATGTAAGTAAACTTGTAAGGTACGTTATGTTATGTTATGTAAATGAGTAGACAAATGATTTCCCTTGATGGATTTATTGCTACTGAATATAATTACACAATTGTCCCACTTAAATGCTATGTTGGAGGAATGCACAGGTAATGAATATTGAAGTGCATAAATGAGGGTGACGTACAAACTACCACAAAGATCAACGTACAGCGTAGCTCGTACATATTGCCCACTCACAAAGGATGTAAAAGTGTGAACAAGAAAAATTAAAATGTTATGTTAAATTATACATGTTAAAAAAGGAGATTAATTGTAAAAAGAAATAATCTAATCAGAGCCTTATATGTACTACTAGCTTCTGCCCGCGACTTCGTACGCGGATCCTGTTGCTTATGCCAGCGACAACGGGGTCGTCAAAACAGATTGATTTACAGAAACAATCAAAAGATGCGTCCCATACTATACTATAGCTTAGATCGCTCAAAAACTATTTGGCTTAGTAAACTCAAAATTTGAAAGTTATGTAGTTAATTTACTGGTAAGTGACGTCAGGTTAATAAGGAAATTTAGGAGACGTCGAATAACAGAACTGTTATAATTTACTGTAACACTTCTGTGTAAACAACGTTCGTTGTTTTTCCCTCGGTCTCATTCAATATGTACAGCGAGTCAGGACTGGTGACGCGGGAGCAAGCGACGTACAGTTGTCCGTGTGAGAAGCAGCTCGTCCTGAGGTCGACACCCGCAGCCTTCAGTGTCTGCTCCTGCGACTTATTTATTGTCATGGCGTAGCACACGCTCACATGAAACTGCACGCGCTTGAATTGAAAGGGGTAATTGTGGGGAATCAGTTTTATACGTGGTATAAACACTGTCTCTCCGACACCACAACCCGTTAGAATTTCCGCCTCAATGATATTTCCCCATTGCACAGTTTCGGCGGAGTGAGATTCCGAAGAAGCATAATTTGGACACCGACTTTTAGCTTAATGGTGTGCGCTGGTAGTCCACTCGCACTGAGGGAATTGAGAAATTCTACGGGGTAATGTGTGGCGTCATCTTGGTCGACAACAATGTTTATTGAAGTGTAGATCACTTCATTTCCCTCAATTTCCGCGAGAATGCATTCATTGATCGCTGAAGCTTGGCTTGGAGGTGGCGGGATGGGCGAGGGAGAGATCCTCACGCCTCAGCCGCCGAGGGAGACGCTCCGGGCGTCGGGAGCCGCGTGACGACTCCCGGCCACCGTAGGCGCGGGCCTGCGGGCGGAGAGCAATGGGTAGCTCTCCGTCCGATCAGGACCAGGCCCGTGCCGGACGGCGCGTAAGTGTTCCACGTGCGCCTCAAAGAGATGTCAGCATAGATGACGGGGCCCGACAGGGCCGAAGCCTGCCGGGGTAGCGGGATCGTCCGAAAGGGTTACCGCTGCCCTGGTACATAAAGGGCTAAGGAAGGAACACGGGTGGGTCTTAGTCAGTAAGAGTCTGACACTCCCTTCTGCTCCACCCAGAGCGGGAGGAGTCATTTGATGATTTCACATCCTGAAAAAAAAAAAAAAAAGCTTGGTCGTTTCTGGGTGTTAAAATGGCTCGTTCTCACACCCAAGAATTATCTTGGTGCGGTATCCTATTGATGTCCCCGTACACGAGGCGAATCAAATCTTCTAAGGTGGACACCACTCTCCCAAGTATCTCAGGTTGAACCACCTGGCCACCGTCTACTGGTAGCGTTCCCTCACCCAATTTTAAGAGAACATCAGAAAATTCTTGGGCGTGTACATTCCCGCCAAGCTGTGTTCTCATATTCATCGTTAGTAGTAGTTTTGGCGTGAAGCCGTACCATACATACAGACAAACAGACAAAAATTCTAAAAATTCACTTTTTGTCATCAGTTACGTTTTTCTAACGAAAGCCACTTATTTTTTCTCGAAAATTCTCAATGTACAGTTTTTCTTTCGTTACTGTTTTATTATATGTATAGATTAACTCACAACGCGCAATAGGCGACGTTGCTTTGTTGAGTGTACGTGCACTCGATAAGTGGGCTCCGCTGTCGTCTGTGACGTCAAATACAGGTGTGTTGTCCACGATGCTTGCAGTCGACCTTCCTCGGGGCGCTGGATTGGGAACAGCTGGTGTCTCAGGTTTCTCTTGACTCGTGCAATGTTTGCGAAGTCGGTGGTAAGCATATATTTCACCTGCTGTCACTGCTACTGTTACCAGTATGTATATGACAACATATTGGTGATCATCGTGGTATGTCACCCGATCAGAAATGATGTCTTCTGCGGTCGCGGCTTTCATCTGTTCTATTTGTTTTCCCAGATCTCGCATTAATAAGCTTTGCTCCATTACCGTCTCATTCTCGGGTTCGTGTTTCTAACAAATAAATATATATACCTACTATATTTATCAAATCAAATCAAATAATTTATTTGTTATACACAGGATACAATATAGGTCTTACAATATACAGTGAGTTCATGCTGTGATCAGCCTCATGGGCATACAAATTTATAAAAAATAATAATAATTTTAAAATATATATATATATATATAAAAATAATAAAGATAAACATTATTAACAATAATTAAACAATAAACCATTATTAATACAGTTCACAATGCGCTCAATAAGACATTAACACTTTATTTAAAGCAGTAAAGAGGATAAAAATAATAAAAACAGTAAAATCATTTTAAGTCTAAAAATTCCTTTACTGAGTAAAATGAGTGTTCGTTAAGAAATTCAAATAATTTATTTTTGAGTTTAAGGACGTCATTGCAGTCTCTAATGTCCTTAGGAAATTATTATATATTTTAGGCGCCATGACAAATGTACTTTTCCCATAAAGAGCAGTTTTATATTGCGTACTTAGTTTTGTAAATATTCTAGTTCTGTTGCGTGATCTCGTCACTATTTCAATTAAATATGGATGTCTTTTGATAAAAAGGGCCATTTCAAAGATATACAATGATGGTACTGTGAGTATTTTTAGTTTTGTAAAATACTGCGTACAGCTCTCAGTTTTTTGTAGACTGCATATTGCACAGATTCATCTTTTTTGACATTTGAAGACCTTATCCCAGTTAGTAGCATTACCCCAAAAGATGATACCATACCTCAAACGTGAAGCAACAAATCCGTGATAAGCCACAAGTAACGTCGGGAGACTAGCTTTTTTTGCTAACATATATAGAGCATGGGATGATTGTGATAGTTTTTAGCAAACAAACTCTATATGACTTTGCCATTTTAAATTATTGTATATAATTATGGAGACCAAGAAATTTTGTTGTCGTGGTCAATTTGACTTCCTTTCCTTCATATTCAATTTTAGTATTAAGTTTCTGACTTGTACGTTGTTTAAATTGGATTATTTTAGTTTTTTCTAAGTTTATTACTAAATTGTTGCTTTTCAACCAATTAATTATTGAGCCAAGACTGGTATTTATACAATTTTCATTATTGTAAACAGCTGTACAGTCGTCTGCGAATAGTATCATTCGATTAATTGTCAACTTAGGCATATCATTTACATATATAATAAATAAAAGTGGTCCCAAAACACTGCCCTCTGGTACTCCAAATTTGACCGTCCTAGGGGTGGAACTAAAATGATTTCTTCTTTAGTATATGTGCAAGTTCTACTAACTTTAGTTATTTGAGTTCTGTTACTAAGGCACGATTTTATTAGATTAAGAGCAATACCCCTAATTGTATAGATTTCCAATTTATCCAAAAGTATCGCATGATCGACAAAATCGAATGCCTTGGACATATCCATGAACAAAGCATAAATTGGCTGTTTAGAATCTACTCTTGGGTATATCATACTTAAAAAGTCATAAATAGCTAGGTTAATAAATTGACATGTTCTTACAAAAACCTCTTTGCTCGTCGTAAAAATATTATTTCTTTCAAGATAAGTATATAGGTATATGACCTTCTCAATTATTTTAGATAATACCGGAATCAGGGCTATTGGTCTATAATTTTTCATGTTATTTCTAGCGTCTTTTTTATAAAGTGGTTTGATAATTGTCGTTTTCAATATACATACATATATAGAAGGAAAAGTACCTTGTTCAAAGCATAAGTTTATAATATGGCTGATTATGGGAGCGATACAATTGCTAACATATTTTAATACCAACACGCATATATCATCATAACCTGTGCTTTTGGTACTCTTCAAGTTTTTTATAATAGAACAGATCTCAGTAGGATCAGTTGGCCTTAAGAAGAAAGAGTGTAGAGAGGAATAATTACATGTTCCTTGTTTTGAACCGTTACTCAAGTCATGCCGTCACATCTGAGCCATCTTGGTACTTCACACAAGTTTATCGTTCTTATGTCCGCTTGTATTTTGCACCATTATTTGTGTATGCTGTCGGGAACTTCGTCATCCCATTGTAATTTGACCACACCTTTTGAAATAATAATTTTAATTTTGTTGATAAGGGAGCCAGCCAGCCAAGTGGGTCAAACAATTTTGATATTTCAGCTAATAAGCTGCGTTGTATGTTTTTTGCTGAGGCTTGAAATCGAACATTGGAATGTAAATTTGTCCTCTTTCGAATTCCAGCATAAGCCCAATGTTTTTGATGTTTGATCTGTTTTGAAGTTGAAGACAGTGTCTTCATTGTTATGTTGAGTTGTTGCATTTTCCAAGAGTGCTGGTTCGTTTTATGACCATTTTCTAAGGTTGAATCCTCCACTCTTGAGTAATTGTTTTAGATCCGAAATTAGCTTCTGTCCTTGTTCAATGATATGCGATCCGTGAACGAGATCGTCGACGTAAAACGACTCCTCCACTACCTTTGAAGCTTCCGGGAAATTCTGACGTTCATCCTCTGCCAGTCTTTGTAGTGTCATTATGGCCAGGAACGGCGCTGCTTTGACGCCATAAGTTACTGTAGCAAGCTGATATGTTAGTAGAAGTTGTTCCGGTGATTCTCGCCAGACAATCTGTTGTAGGGTTTGGTCACAATCGGCTACTAAAATTTGCCTGTACATCTGTGTACTGTCAGCTATGTAAGCATACTTGTATTGCCTCCACTGTATTAATGTTGTTTGTAAATTTTGTTGTAGGTTTGGGCCCTTGTACATGAGATCGTTTAAGCTCCAACCGTTTTTGTTTTTGCGGATGCACTAAATACAACCCTGTACTTGGTTATCGTTGACTCGGCGCGTTCGACTCCGTGGTGCGGCAAATAGCAGTCGAGTGTCTTGTAACATGTTGATTTTTGCATATGACCTAGGTCAATGTACTCCGCCATAAATTTTTTATAGGCTTTTGCTAAATGTTGTTGTTTTCCTTTACGTTTTGAATTGGGCAATGGCCATTTGTTTGGAAGAGCCCAACTTGCATTGCCAGTCGTATATCATTGGAAGTCTCACTTCGTATCTTCCGTTTTTTAAACGTTGTGTGGTCTCAGTGTAGTACTCAACGCATTTCTGTTCTTCCACTGTGTTATCGGTTCGGTCTTTGATGTCTTCGGAATCCCAAAACTGTATCATATTTTCCAGTTTATTCAATACCACGTTGCATTGTAATTTTGTAGTTTTGACGTGTCCGCATAGTAGCCAGCCTAAGTGTGTTTGTTGTGCGATGGGCCGTGTAACGTCATCGCCTTTGATCATTCCTCTGAGCATGATCTGAGAGTGTCTGTTCCAAATAGCAGATCTACTGGTCGGCTGCTGTTGAATTCCGGATCCGCCAAGTTGATATTTTGTATTTGAGGCCATGATGGTTTTGTTCGGTAGATTCTTGATCATGTTTTTCATTATGTATACTAAGTTTCTGAACGTGAATTTATCGAAGACAGAGCTGCACGAAATTGTTATCCTGCCCTTGCACTGGCTCTCTTTTTCTCCAACTCCAAAGACAACTCCTTTACATTTCTGTTGTTTCACCAAAGAAGTTGAGCTGCTCGTTCTATTATCAGTGATATCTGTGACCCTTGATCTAAAAGAGCTCACATGTTGTGCTGAGTTCCATCAGCTCCATCTACCTTTACTATGGCGGTCGCTAATAGAATCTCCGAAGCGTCTACATCATCTTGAGATACATGAGATGATGAATTTGTATGGTTTTGTTCATTGTTTTTTGATGCAGCCTCGTGCAATAACGTATTGTGCTTAGCTTTGCACTTGCGACATCGGTTGCTTGACGTATATCTTTTGCCCTTATGGCAGAACAGGCAATGAATGCAGACTTGCAACTTGTTTATTGTGTTAAGTTTCTCGTCGTTCGACATTTCTAAAAACTTTGCACAAAAATAGAGGCCATGCTCGTCGTTGCAGAGTGGACAAGTAAACGTTGACGCATGGTACGATTTCGTAACCTTGTTGTTACTAGCCGTTTGATTCTTGTTGTTGTGTTTCTTGTTGTGGGATGCTTCTACATACTGATTTGTCGCTGAACTTGTCTTCTGATAGCTGTCTTGTTTACGGTGCGACGATTCCATTGAAGTAAACTTCGCCTCTAGGTAGTCTAAGAAATCCTTTAATACAGGTAATTCTCGCGGGTTCTTCAGTGATTCAATATAATCTGAATATGTCTCAGCGCCAAGTTTTTGAGCCAAAATGTGCACTAGGAGGGGATCCCATGTTCTGATATCCACTTCTAAATTCTTAATGGCGTGCAAACATTCTATTGTGACGTCATGTATTTTCTTGATTGGCGCTAATGACTGTTGTTGGATAGTAGGCAGATTGAAGAACATGTTGATATGCGATGTAAATATAAGTTTCTTGTTGTTATAGCGATTGTTGAGAATGTCCCAACACACCAGATAATTGTCTAAGCTTATTTGTAAGTGTTATATCAATCTTTCAGCTTCTCCTTGGACCTTGCTTTTCAAAAATTGTATCTTCTGCGCATTTGACAAGGATGCATTGTTATGGATGGCTTCCGTGAAAAGGTCTTTGAATGGTATCCACTGGTTAAACTTTCCATGAAATACTGGTATCTCCAACTTTGGTGTCGTTTTTTCACGATAAGCTCCAGACCACATCTTGGTGTTTAATGCTTTCTTCAGATAGGTTTAAATAATTTATTCTCATAAAAGACAAAAAACGCCACTCACATGAGAACAGACAAGATACATTCCGTCACCAAAGTATATGTACAGTATTATAATTATATAATTATTCTATACTCATTCAGCAGTTCAACTCTCAACCATTTAAAACATTGGAGGACTTTAGTCAAGGTAGTTTTCATTTATGTGTTTGAATAGCCGAGATTTAAAACTGCTGAGAGAGCTAACATTTTTATGTAAGTGGGTAGATTATTAAATAGTTGTGCTCCTTCATATGTAATATTCTTTCTAGCGTAATTAGTGCGTATTCTTAGCAAAACAAGTAGACTTGGTCGACGAAGACTGCGTTTAGTAATTTGAGATTGTTTAGTAAATGATAAGTTAGTGTGGATGGTTCTGTCTATAATTTTTCTAATCGGAACGCAAGTATTATATGTGTAGAGTTGTTTGATATTAATTAGTTTTGTTTCTTTATAAATTTTACAGGTTGATGTTAGATATGGATATCGAAACAATATCTTTATGACCTTATTTTGTACTCTTTGTAATTCTTGCAACTTCGTTTTTCCGGCTCGATCGATATATTGGTTTTCGAATCTTGTATCTCTTCATAAACTGCGTTCTTGTCCCCGTTGAGTTCGCAATCGATTTCCCAATGGAGACTGTCAATAGCCGACCAACGCGCTTGTAACGTTTGCAAGGCGTCCTGGAATTCCCATTTTTCTGTGATAAATTCCACTTGAATGTTGGCAACAGCTCTCATGAAGGCATTGAAGTTTGCCGATTGTTTGCGTAAGAGGTCGTCCTGTTTACTGTTGGACCCCGTGTCCCTCTTGTTGCAGCTTTGTTGTTGCCGAAGAGGCGATTGATCCCTGTTGTTGCTCTCAATTATGTTACTGGCGTCTCCTTCCTCCTCGCTGTCTTGTTGCTCTTGTAATTTCTTGCTCGATGTACTTGCTTGACCTTGTTCAGCGGTACTTTCGAACGGTGTTGGTTGCACCGCCGCCACCGGTCCTCCTGCGGACCGTTTGGGCGCCGACAGTTCTTGTTTTTGTTGGAGAATTAAGTCCTTAACTTCTTTATAACATGTCAATGCCGTTTTATATAAATTACTTGTAAAGTAAGGATGACCCGTACTTGCTTCTGTAGACAGATCATGGTTGAACTGGAACTCACTCCATAAGGTCTCCAGCATTTGCATATGCCGTTTGAAGTAGTCCAAGTTCTTCTTGTCCCAGCCATCCTTCTTGATGTTGATGCCGACTGTCTTGATGTTTTCGTAAAGTTCGCGCTGATTCTCTTAAGTGTTTGCTGATGACGTCATGTTGCCAAACTTTGAGAAGTAGTCTGTTGCTCCACACTTCTGGTTCTTGGTATTGTGTAACCTTTCTCTTCTAGGATATGCGCCTTTTCAATTGGTTACTGGGGCGACTCACTTATGAGAGACCAGTCCAATCGATTCGCGACCGTAAAATATATAAATCACACAAAACTAAATTGCTCGAAGGTCCAAATGTTGGGGCGTAACTCCCAACAGTGAAAATGTTATGGACTTGTTATGTAGGTAAGATTGTAAGGTACGTTATGTTATGTTATGTAAATGAGTAGACGAATGATTTCCCTTGATGGATTTATTGCTACTGAATATAATTACACAATTGTCCCACTTAAATGCTATGTTTGAGGAATGCACAGCTAAACAATATTGATGTGCATAAATGAGCAATGCATTTATTAAAATAAATGCATTGAGTTTATTTACTTATTTACTATTACCACTTACATTTGTTTTTACAGGTGGGCACCCAATACAACAATGTAGTCACAATTTCCACACTCGGAGACGTCACCCAAAAACCAATTAGATACCATCACCAACAAAAATGAAATATTTTGAAACTGTCCTATTTTGACTGACAGGTTCATACTTCATAGTCAACGTATAACGTTCTCAGTGCTGAGACACAAGCCTTCTCTCTGGGAAAGGAAGTGGGCCGTAATCCACGATGCGTTGTAAATAATAAAGCAAATTAATTTTCCGCAAAGAAAAAGTTCGATAAACTCACGCATCTGAGATGGTGGCGGTGGCGGGTATCGCCATGAACACGCCGGCGTTGTGGATGGTGCCCACCAGTGTGCGCTTCCACTCCTGACACGCCAAGTCGAACTGAAATGTCGACAAAAAAATATAATACTATCCACGCTAACTGAACATGGTATAAATATGATGATACCCCAATAAGCCCACTGCACAAGGAGGCACCATAAAAGATTTACTGCGTGCAGGTCTGGTTGACTTGCTTAGGGAATCTCTTTACCACCCTTGGTTGACTGGTAGAAAATGCCTAAGGCATTAAGTCCACCATTGTACCTTGTTGTATGCGCTATCTTGCCGTGGTAACATTTGCTCGTAGATTTAGTGTTCAGCTGCATCCGGTTAGACTAGAAGCCGACCCTAACTATTGACTTTATGATTAAGCTATTACAGACAAAGCACATTCACCTCTGTAACAATAGTGTCTTGATTCTCGTAGACCCAGGAGTAGCAGCGTCTGCTCGAGTTGGAGAAACTGGCTGGATCGCATTTATCGCCAATCGCTACTTGTCGATGGCAGTCGTATCCGGTCGATGGTAATGCAAATTTTCCCCAACCATTCGTCTTAAACTTTTCGGGAGACGACTCGCATTGTGGCACTCTGCATCTAAACAAGAGGGTGGAGAATTAGCAGGCCGCAATTAGCAGGCCGCAATTAGCAGGCCGCAATTAGCAGGCCGCAATTAGCAGGCCGCAATTAGCAGGCCGCAATTGGCAGGCCGCAATTAGCAGGCCGCAATTAGCAAGCCGCAATTAGCAGGCCGCAATGAACTGCAGCACTGCCGGCCGGTGACTTTATACATATAGCTGAACAATTAATATTATAATTGTACTTATCTCAAATGTTCGGCTGTGGCAAGTGTTTCTGTGGCACAGTAACTAGACAAGCCTATTTTATTTTACAATTACTTAATAAGTGATCTATTTGTATACATACCTATGATTAATCTGTAGACGAGGCGTCTCTGTACTTACTTTAAAAATATTTCTAAAATAAAATTGTTGGGGTGATAAAAGATAACCAACAGATGCTATTTCTTTATTTTTTTTATTTTTTTCTGTTTGTCTGTTTGGATGTGAGGGATTAAGTTGTGGAGGTATCGCGTAAAAAGTACCAAACCAATCTACAAATATTTTTCGTAACTCGAAATAACAGTTAGTTTCATCGCAACTGCTTTTCTAAAGCCCCCAACTTCTTCAACAGATTTGCCTAGTCATTAATATGGATTAGGCCCCACACGACAATACCGAAATCAACCGTGAAAACTTAGGTGAAGTGAGCGTGGAGTGTGCTGTCCTTCCAACTAATGCTAGGGATTGACACTATAGACATCTCACTCTAAGCTCACTTCACCTAAGTTTTCACGGTGAGTTGGTTACAGAATAGATCAGCTGGTCTCTCGAGTCTGAAAATCACTTTATTTTTGACCCTTTTTTGAAATCTGAGAGTCCAGGCCCTTGGTCAGGAGCCTAACCTAACAGAAACTTTTCACATAATATTTTGTGTATTCTTTCATCATGGCGCACCTACTCAGCTATCAACTTTTCGACCTGCATATTTATGCTTGCTCAAAAGTCCTCTGGGTTGGGGTACCATCTATCAAAAGATATTTAAAGTGTTCAAGTAGAACTTCTCACTACGTCATGTAGGTACGTAACAACATCTATTGACGCGATAAAGTTCTATACCAACGAAAACATGACACGTGATATCTATAAATTATTACTATGTGAAAAATAACGTCACAAAGGTAACTGTGTTTGTGTTATTTCAAACAGTAATGATAATGATTATAATGTTATAAAAATTGCTTTCCTTTGGTGGTTGATTAGTGGTGCTAAAAGAAATTCAAATAAAAAGTGAGGACCATGTGAGATAATAATAATTGTTGTGGTGTCCTGAGTGACAAAGAATGCAATGTAAGATAATTATTGATTTAGGAAAGTTTATTGTATGCAGCGCGAGTTAGCCACTATATTCGATCGATGGCGTTGATCAAATGTCGTCATTTTCTGAATCGCGGTGTTAAGATTTTCCTCAGGAGAGTGACCCTCATTCGCATATTAAAGTCAACATTTTTCTAATGGAAACTGTAATTATTATTACAAAATTGTCGAAAAAAAAGTAGTTCGTAGAGACTTAGATGATGTTCTGGAGTTCTGGACTCTGGATCTGGCTCTTGGAATCTTTGGTACTGGATTTCTCTCTAGAGGTCTCTCAATCAAGTTCTTCCTCAGTTCTCTTTAACCGAATCTATTAGAATAAAAACTGAAGGAATCTTTGAAGCATCTATAAAACCGATTTCAAAAAGAAAGAATTTCTTAATTCGTCTGTTTTTTAGGGTTCCAAAGCCGTTAATTGCACAAAGAAACTGAACTCTTATCATTTCGTCCTGTATCCGTCCGTCCAATTTACTCGGAGCATTATTTTTTGTTTGAAATAGTTTTCTACCGAGATGGTTCCGTTTAATATAGTGAAGATCTGACAATGGAACTCCTCGGCTCAATAACGTCCAGTACCTACACGTATTGTACAGAGATCAAAGGAAATAACTGGTTAGTGACTATCCGTGGTCAACTGATCATGGCCTGTGAAGAAACCCTACTGTCGTGGAAGTCCTCAATGACGAATGGAATTCATATCTACCTACTGTGACTGGCTTTTCATACGGTATATGAAAAAAAGTTGCCGAGTATAAATATAAAGTAGTAGTTACACGAACTTGCGTGAGCTAGGTACCTACCACAATTTTTTTTTTTTTTCTGAAAATAATGGAACCGGCTTCAAAACTTATACTTCAAGTCTGTAATTTCTTGCCATCGACTTTCCAAACTAAAGTTATTTTGCACTTTGTAGTGTTCTTTTTATGGAAGTCCATTACGTACTTATATTATTTTTTTGTAATGAGTTTTATTTTAAAGATGGACACATAAATTACTGTATTAATTCTATTAGGTTATTCTGATTTTTTTATCGTTTTCGGTAGTCAAAAGAAGTCTAAATCAAAATAAAAAGTTATCTTCATGTCATCTACGTAGTTTTCGAGGGCTGCCGGTGCCGAATATAACCAGACTAAATAGGTTGCTTTTCACACGAGTAACTTTGTAGCAGCTCTTTCGAGGAGCAAGCAACATCTCTAACATCATTGACAGATAAGCATTTTCTAAGTTTTTAAGATCATGTTAATTTTTTTGCCTGTTTTCTCGTAAAATTTTCAACAGCGCGTGATCCTTCTTCACCATGATGACGCGTCAGCACGCTGCCAGACGGGCAGTCGATTTGTTGAGTAGGTACGGTACCACAGAAATGTAAAAAACAGGAGAAGTGGCAAAGCGTGCCTGTCGTCCTGCCGTCGCGGAATGTTCAAAATGACCATGTTCTTGTCAAATGGCCGTCTCCGCGAATTAGTGCGCTTTCGACCGTGATCGTGAAAAAATATAAGAATGCCGTGTTGATGTTCGTCGTATTGACACTATGAACGCTGAAGATGCAGGACTGCATTCGAAAGGGGTGTGCACCCCAGGTAGTGCTTCCTACCAAGCAAGATCGGAAGATCCGATGAAACACCTTTTCTAAGCGACACATTTTGTTTTCCGACATCCAGGCGCACGAGGCGCGCGCACAGCTCGTTGTAACATAAAATAGGCTAGAGTTATCTGATCATGCTTTTATGCTGACACTAACCTGTATTCGACTTTTCCAGCATTAAATATATACTGGCAGTTGTTTACACTGGTGAATAAGATGGCGACTCCCAAGTAGATGTACACGATTTTCTGATAGCGGCCGAAGTCGCCCAACTCGGGCAGTATGGCGTCTAGATCTAGCGGGGCCTGGGTCTCCCGGGGCTTGGAACGATGTCGGATGGGCATTCCTACCGGCACACCTTGGCCCAGCACTGCACGCACCTGAGTGCATATTGATCAGACGCGTCGAGAGAACACGTTAACATTTTAATTACACAAGCAGGGACACAAACAACGGTTATATCGAAATTGCAATATTGACCTCAGCTTCAACTACTCATTAATCGTGTTTGTGAATTCCAATATAAAAATTATTTTTTTATGTTTGTAGCCACTTGATTGATATTTCGTTCAAATGTGACGAGATGTATAGTGTATAATCTATGGTGACGAGTACCTACGACCATTGACAGCCGAAGATAGCAATGAAGGTTTTAAACACTGATATGTTTATTGAATTTAATTATTTTTAAAGGGATTGCAGGTACATATCTGTTGTTGTTGCTTTGAATAAAGAGGTTGGTAGACACAAATTTCTCTCGTGAAAACTACCGATTATACCTAACCTATTGTTTTTATAAAGAGGGATTAACATGAAGATAATTATGCAACCTATTCTTATTATATGTTCCTACTTGCAGGTACTTCAATCTTGTGAAGTGGAAAGTGGTGTAGTAGATACTAATTGGAATTAAATAACGAGAAATAACTAAATAATTTACTTACAGTGTATGTACGAAACAATCGGATCGCTCGGATGTGTATCCGAGCGAGCCATGCAACCACTATAGTTGCTGTGGGCTACACATCCGAGCGAGCCATGCATCCACTATAGTTGGGTAAGTACCCTGAGTAGCTGCGCTGTGGGCTACACATCCGAGCGAGCCATGCATCCACAGTTGGGTAAGTACCCTGAGTAGCTGCGCTGTGGGCTACACATCCGAGCGAGCCATGCATCCACTATAGTTGGGTAAGTACCCTGAGTAGCTACGCTGTAGGCTACACATCCGAGCGAGCCATGCATCCACTTTAGTTGGGTAAGTACCCTGAGTAGCTGCGCTGTGGGCTACACATCCGAGCGAGCCATGCATCCACTATAGTTGGGTAAGTACCCTGAGTAGCTGCGCTGTGGGCTACACATCCGAGCGAGCCATGCATCCACTATAGTTGGGTAAGTACCCTGAGTAGCTGCGCTGTGGGCTACACATCCGAGCGAGCCATGCATCCACAGTTGGGTAAGTACCCTGAGTAGCTGCGCTGTAGGCTACACATCCGAGCGAGCCATGCATCCACTATAGTTGGGTAAGTACCCTGAATAGCTGCGCTGTGAGCTACACATCCGAGCGAGCCATGCATCCACTATAGTTGGGTAAGTACCCTGAGTAGCTGCGCTGTAGGCTACACATCCGAGCGAGCCATGCATCCACTATAGTTGGGTAAGTACCCTGAGTAGCTGCGCTGTAGGCTACACATCCGAGCGAGCCATGCATCCACTATAGTTGGGTAAGTACCCTGAGTAGCTGCGCTGTGGGCTACACATCCGAGCGAGCCATGCATCCACTATAGTTGGGTAAGTACCCTGAGTAGCTGCGCTGTGGGCTACACATCCGAGCGAGCCATGCATCCACTATAGTTGGGTAAGTACCCTGAGTAGCTGCGCTGTGGGCTACACATCCACTATAGTTGGGTAAGTACCCTGAGTAGCTGCGCTGTGGGCTACACATCCGAGCGAGCCATGCATCCACTATAGTTGGGTAAGTACCCTGAGTAGCTGCGCTGTGGGCTACACATCCGAGCGAGCCATGCATCCACAGTTGGGTAAGTACCCTGAGTAGCTGCGCTGTGGGCTACACATCCGAGCGAGCCATGCATCCACTATAGTTGGGTAAGTACCCTGAGTAGCTGCGCTGTAGGCTACACATCCGAGCGAGCCATGCATCCACTATAGTTGGGTAAGTACCCTGAATAGCTGCGCTGTGGGCTACACATCCGAGCGAGCCATGCATCCACTATAGTTGGGTAAGTACCCTGAGTAGCTGCGCTGTAGGCTACACATCCGAGCGAGCCATGCATCCACTATAGTTGGGTAAGTACCCTGAGTAGCTGCGCTGTAGGCTACACATCCGAGCGAGCCATGCATCCACTATAGTTGGGTAAGTACCCTGAGTAGCTGCGCTGTGGGCTACACATCCGAGCGAGCCATGCATCCACTATAGTTGGGTAAGTACCCTGAGTAGCTGCGCTGTGGGCTACACATCCGAGCGAGCCATGCATCCACTATAGTTGGGTAAGTACCCTGAGTAGCTGCGCTGTGGGCTACACATCCGAGCGAGCCATGCATCCACAGTTGGGTAAGTACCCTGAGTAGCTGCGCTGTGGGCTACACATCCGAGCGAACCATGCAACCACTATAACTAGAAGGTACGTTTAGCGCTAAACATATAAAAACGTAATCTTGTGTCCATTATTTTCAAACGATTAACAGAAACGGAAGGATATTTTAAACTAGAAACGGAAGGATATTTTATCGCTATACATTTTAGTGATTAGTAGTGCAAGCGGGTCTTAGTGTATTTGATTGCCTCGTTAGTCTAATGGGGCTGCAGATTACGAGGTCCCAGGTCCAAGTCCTGGGTAGGGCTAAAAAAGTTCGTGTTTTTTCTTCCTCTGAATTCTCAGTAGGAGCCACTTACTTCTACTCCATACAATTGATAACAATCTCTCGTGTTCTAGGAGGAATGATTTCCCAAAATATGTATTTCAGTAGTTGGAAAGGTCGAAGTATGTATACCTGTAAGTATCAGTCAAAGATCCTATCGAGATATTTACCTCATAATCTTTTATAATTTAAACATTTTGGGCACAAAGCACAATTGCTTAATTTTTTGACGAAAAGATAGAAAGTACCGGAGTACCTACCTAATACGAGTACCTGTTTAAATATTACTTCTTTACTGCTAAAGACGTAGGTAGTATTTAAACAAGGCAGTTGAGGTAAAATCACTGTGACCTTATTCTCTCAATACCAACCGCATTGTTTGCTAAAACATAAAAATAAAGATAATCAGGTACCTACCCTACAGATAGGTATGATGCACAAGTTAAATGTTGCTATAACTTACCTCCGAGGTCACTTACAATATCAAAAAAAAAAAACCACCATTTCAATTGCGAATTGCATATCGCCCAAAAATTCTGATGAACAACACAGCGTTGAGTCCAAAGTTTAGGTAGTACAATTGAGTCACAATATTATTCTTAAGGTGGATGCTCCAAGGTAGCGCGCGAAATTCAAATTTTCTTACGTTTTTTGAAATTTGCTGGTCAGTACTAAGTTGTATCATTAGAATCAGTAACACAACTTGTTAAGTTAGCATAATCCTAAAATGTCAAGATTTCATGAAATAATCATTCAGTAGGATTACTTGATCTTAGAGTTGTGTTGATGACTTTAATGATTATAATTCTGTAAATACATATTTGTTACGGCCGCGAATCATATTTTAATCAACGTACAACTTAGTACTGACCAGCAAATTGCAAAAGACGTAAGAAAATTTGAATTTCGCGGGCTACCTTGGAACATCTACCTTAATGCTTATTCAGATAAAAGCCGCTGCTCTGGGCTCTGTTGGCCCAGGTACGCACGAGAGATTATTTTTTCGCAAACTTGATTTAAAGCTCTGGTTAGCGCTGAGAGTACAAAATCCAACAGTGTGTTTTTCGATGCGCTGGTGTGCACTCCGTTAGATGCGAAAATTCCCGATCAGTCACACCTTGTCGTCCACACTTTTGACAATCGGAAAAAAAAAGTTCCAGAATGAAAGAAGAAGGACCGAAGTCCAAAAAGGTGGCTAGGACACACTGCATGCGGCTGCTGGAGGACTGGATGTTGTGGCGCAACTAGAGAGAGGCCTATGCGCAGCGAGTAGCGTGATGCATAGCTTATTTTCAAATAGTGAGTAGAACCTTGTGAAGCAACCGTAAGTTTGCTTGTACCGGCGTGTGCGCAGGGTGAATCAACGGTAATAATTAAAATAAAACCAATAATTATGTAACATAATAATTATTATTTTTTAATATCCTTAAACGTTTTATATACAGTCAACATCGAATGCCAAGAACAACATCTACAACGTAGTAAAGTACACAAGAGCACAACAGGTTTATAAATATTATATGTATAGATAAAATTATATACATCTACAGTAATATCCTCACAATCGGTATACTTGCATGACTGCATTATGTGTGGCGTCGGGCTGCTGACGCTGTCGTCCAACATCGCAGGTATGCCTTCAGTGAGTTGCTAAATGTGATTTTCATTCGTCATTTTTGTTATAAGTGCTGTTATACAAACTGCCTCATGTAGCAGTTACTTTACGGTGAGTACTGACAAGTTGATTCAACGACTACATCTACACATGCCTATATTTGAAACATCTATGTGCACTAATGTCAACACTATTTACTTTCGACGAACACAACCTCAGCAGACCGACGTCCATGAATAGTAACAAGTGATCGATACATTCAATAGAAAACGTCTGAAATTCAATACAATATAGTTTTATTGAACTATGACGACCGACAATAAATATTACATTGGTCTTTAGATTACAGGATTATTATACAATATTCATATGATTACGGCTACATCCTGCCGCGCGCGCCGACAGAGACAGACGATTGATGCCGTCTCTGTCGCTCGCGGCGGCTGGACAGTAAAAGCTATCGAACACTTAACATTTCAAAATGTTTTTGTCTCTTTCCTTTGTAAGGATTAATGAACACTAGGAAGGGATAGAATTATACAACACTGACACGATACTATCACTTTTCAAAGATGACGTGATTTGGAAGCTTTCGCCCTACACGAGCCGAGAGCACACGATTCTAGGCCCTTCAAATAAACTCTTGTAACCTACAAACGAGCTAAACACATGAAAGTTTTTATAATAATTATTTTATTACAGTACATACTGTAATTTTAAAACAATTTCTAGTCATTTGTATGCAACAGGTGCTGAGTTATTGCGTTGTGGGAAAATATACATGTTTGCTTATAATATAACAGAGTGCTACGTTTCAACAAATTGCATTAAATTAGATCCATTGTAGTACAGTCGGCTACAGAAGAGTTGATCGTTTCGAACACTTCAGATAAAACAATGATGAGAAAAAAAAATTAAACCCTTGTACACACTTGTGTAGCCGACTGTACAGAGTGAGCACAACCAAAGTGACGCGAAGCACCGTAACGTATTGCTCGTTACTATGAGAATTTTTAATAAACAACACTGACACAAATAATAGACGTGGCGGTATGAAAACAAAGCTAGGTACACATATTGGTTCCATAGCTTACTATTCCAAGGAAAATTATGTACTTTTCCTCTTGTAAGGGACTGACCCTTACAAGAGGAAAAGTACATCATTTTCCTTGTTTTCACATGACATGGCTATTTTATTTTATTATACAGATGGGACACCATCTTACAAAAATATATGATTTAAACATTCACAATTATGGTAACTTATAACAGATAGACAGACATTGGCACTTCCAATGTTCACTATTTCGGGCACAAATTACAAGTATTTATATTAAACACTATTGACACGATGCGACACAAATTATTGCCTATTTCCAGTCACAAGACCGAGACGACCATAGTTACGACGACATTTTAATTAAGTAATTTTTTTTTTTTGAATTCACAAAGAATGTATATAAAATTCACAAAAAAATACCAATGGATTAAGCCTAGTTTTTTAATTATAAATCTATAGGTGGCAGAATATGGAACACAATTGAATAGTAACATATTGCTCGCACTTGTTAGAGCGATCAGCATCACAAGAAAATTTTAAGAATTAATACTATACTGAAACATGGAGTTTCTACTCGGAAAATAAAACTATATTTAATTTTTAAGTCGTCTTAATCATTTTTAGAAATAAACTCGTTTGATAGTTCAAATTATTTATCGAACTATTTTGTAATCGGTGCGAAAAGCGTTTCTCATAAGTCAACGATATGATGTATGTACTTAAGTCCGGATAACTGTAAATTACATGTACTTTTAAGTGCTAATAGTTAAATGGCCGTTTCATGGCTTCATTCAATGATTTGTTGTTTCCTCGGTTGAGTTTACCTCGTTCGTAAATAGTAATTACTAGAACCCGTGAAATTAAAACAAGCCGCTAGTAAGGTAACTCAACTCAAACATGAGATACAATGTACCATATATTTTAAAAATACTGCTTTTCATTGTGTACGAGTGTACTAACCTCGTTGAGTGTCATTTTCTTGGCGATTAAACAATTCGGCAAGATTGATATCGTTGTGGTAGACAAATAAATATTTGAATTTAGTCAAAACTAAAAACGAAGGACCCGTCTTTTCAAACTTAACTTTACAAACATTTTGTCGCACCGATTACTTTCTAAATTAATCTAAATATGTACACCCACACCTGGAAGTCTACCGAGGTACTACCACCACACCATATTCATCATGCTACCACCATTCTCTCACCATACTACCGCCATTCTAACACCAATCTCTCTTCATTCCACCACCAATCTGTGGGTCAACTTTTCTCTCAACAGGTCGTTACCCGCGCCATTTGGCAATTAAACTATAAAACCTTTATATTATACATAGTGTAAATGGTACATGCTCCAAATTTGTATTAATTGCCGTTTTAATAAGATTTTGATATAACTGAAATGAAATTTAAGAAAATAAAACTAAAAGATGGCTTCAGGTTCTCAAACATGTTTGTAGTTATTTTTTGTTTTAACAGCTGTTTTTCTGAATAGAAAATATTTCCTTATTATTGATTACTAAAACATTGTTTTTCCAATATTACAATTTTATAGGATGCTACTTGCGAGGCCGGCGTTATCAATAAACGTGAATCGTATTATAATTTCTATAAAATTTTCCACAATCGCATTTATAGTGTAATATCGTGCAGTAAACTAAATTGATTTGTATCTCGATGTTTACACGACTAACATTATAATAGTGTCAATACAATAATTTAGTAAAATGATGAATTGTGTGAATTAACGATGTGTTCTGCAAAGTGTATGCACCGTTGACACTATGTACAGACGCGTGTCAGGGTGTAAGGGCGACATGTGACGAGACTGGCAACTATTAAATAAATCTAACTGCTTACTAACGTAATACAATGTAACATAGTTTGATACTGATATGCGCGTTGTAGCTTACACACTCAAGTATGCCGATGAACGTCTTAGCTAACGAGGTTGGCAATGTTAGCGATGAGGCTTACAGTCGCGTTGCCAGTTAGTTACGATCTTTAAGTATTTTGCTAGACCATTGTCTAGCAAAATACTTAAAGATCGCCAACTGTTGCCCATTGGCAACAGTTGGCGAACTTTTTGTTTGAAGACGGCGGCATTTTTAGAGTAAAAGTCTCTTAAAGTTTCGCGATATCTGACAACAGTTGCGCCATGTTGCGGGCGATTCATATTGCAAACATCTTTCACTTTTTGATAACGTGACTGTAAGGTTCTTATGAACATAAAGGATATTAAAACTACATAAATATTTCCATAATTGGTCTTAATTTATGATAAATAATTAAATTGCCTAAACCATAATTATATGACAGCGATATTATATAATGTTCCAAAGTATTAACAAAATTTTAGCTATGATAATTACACGATACTCTTTCTGATAAAGTAAATATGATACACGTATGGAGGACAAAAATAATAATAAAAAGGATATTCCCGAAAAACTATATACAAATATCAATCACGCAAGTCACAGTCAAAATGTTTGAAACCACTGGACGGGACTCGAAACTACTTAGAGCATTTAAACATTACGGACCATCATGAGGGCCGATGGGATATTTCTGTGATATGTGAAGTGAAATGAGAAAATACGCAACTATTTAATTTAAATACTAATTTTGAATTAACACATTAAATTTCACGAAATAAATTTGCTTACCTACGCCAATAGGTACTGCAGGATAGAAAGTAAAGCCTGATTTACACGGTGCGATTTAATTGCCTGTGGCATTCAATAAGTTTGCTTCAGCAACAATAAAAGTTGCAACGTGTAAACAGTGTTTAGACTCGCATCGTGTAAATGGGGGTTTATACGGGAAAAACTTTCCTATAATAGTATGTTTACATGCTCTAAGCAAAAATGCATCGACGACAATACAAAGTAGCACGAATACACGAACGGTATGAACGTACTTATATTAATTAATAACATTAATAACACACAACAGACACGAGACGAGACTACGTAACAAACGAACTATTGTCTTAATTATATTACTCCTTCGCTGTATGATCACTTTGTTGAGGAAATTAACTACAACCCACTTCATGTTCGTTAACATTGGTTTACCGGAAAATTTAAATATCATGTATGTATGGAAATAGAGCAGTTTTAATGACTATTATTTACAATAATTATTTCTGGATATTTATATGTTTAAGTTTATGAACAAATCTGTCTGCTTATATATTTTTATATTGCTTTTTCTTTTTCGTAAATAATGTATCTTTCACAGTAGGTAATCAGGAACTTATGGCGAAAATGTAAGTTTTATGTACAAACTCCGATGGCAAAGGAAACGTCAGAATATAAATGTTTTATTTTATTAGAATGATATACAAGCGTCCCCTCGTTATCTCCTCAGTTATCGTTACCGATTGAAGGAAAGATACTGTTCATGGTTTACTTTACATTGTGACCATTCAACAACACAACTTTATTGTAAGTCTATTCAATTAGATTGTAAACCGTACCATAAGTTGTACTACAATAAAAGTTGCATCGTCTGAACAATGTTTAGACGGTGCAAGTCATTTGTTGCTTCAATTGTATTGTATGCCACAGACAAGAAAACGCAAACCTATTTATAGCGTATTTTCTTTCTTTCAAGAAACTTGCATCGTTTAAAATGAGCCTTAACTGTTTTATGTTTGATTTTGTCTGTAGCCGGAGACACACTAGCGAGCTAAAACTGCAACTGATCAGTCGGAATGCATTACTGTAACCAAAAATATCACTAGTGACATCCACTTTATGTTAGGATACAATTGAAGTTCGCTAGTGAGTACCTGGATTTACACAGTTCCGTTTACAGCTCGCGAGGTCAGTTCCCGGCTTTAAAAAGCTGTGTGCGATTCACTTTTCACCATCGCAGGATTTTGCACATCTATCCAGATGTCCAAGGCACAATGTACAATAAACCATATGCCTACATCAATTCCGAGGCTCGTATCTAAATACAGTAGTCAGTCATAAGTTCGTAAGGATAGTAGCTACTAGAACAGATAGAGCGCTATATAAGTACACTGCGCCGGCTATAACTTTCTAAAACGTTTGCAGCTACATTATGTCTAATATATTCGTATTTATTGTTTATCTCTACATTGTCCGAGTTACTTGATTGTGTCTTAATCGAGATTGATTTTTGTTCGTCGATGTCATAGTAATTTAATTTGACAAGTTTGTTGTTAATTTTAAGTTGGAATAGTTTTCGCGTTCCACATTAGATATTCGGATAAACGTCCGATATTCTATATCACAGCAGATCGCATACACAAACGTGGCTTTACTGTTGCGCTCATACTGGGCGTGCATATATTGCACTACCGTTGTGCATAATACTGTGCTACCATTGCGCATACATTTTGCTAAGTTTGCGCTAACTTCGTACATGTTCTGTGCTAACATCATAATATGCTGTTTCCTGTTTGTAATTCACGCTTACATTTCGATTGATATCGATTCGTTGTGACAACACAAAAGGTTTCATTTCCTACTCTAACAATTTAGGTATTACAGATAGTAAATTGTTTCATTATAAGTATATAGACATCTATAAGTACTCAACGGCAGTTTTAGGACTATTAATGTAATTTGCTATAATTGATCTAGATTTTTTAATGTTCCTAGGTAAACGAGACAGCTGTAGTTAGGGAGCTGTGTCGTTAACTAAGACTGTTTTACAATTTTTATATTAATTAGGTAGATTCGGAACATTCACAATGATTCAATAATATATTTGCTTATTTAGATGAGGAACATACGAATTACGGATAAGATTTTCAGTAATTTGAATAATTAACCGACTTCTTGAATATTATTGACAGATTTTAGGAAGAGCGTATATTTTTTCGTACATTTAAAACGTAGTAGTTATCAGAGGGGTATTTTGAGTTAATTCAACACATTATTATGACCTTTACGATTTCTAATTGAAGAATGATAATTGCTATTCTATTTAGTCTTTTTCGCCCGACTGCAGTGAAACCCAAAAGTAGGGCAATGTTTTGATGACGTTCGGTAGTATACGAGTTGTTTAGGTTACGGTGTATTTTGTTGTCGACCTGTGAAGGGTAGGTTAGAATACATTTAGGTCTCATTTTCAATAGGTTAACATCTGAATTGTCAAACTAAACTTTAAGATGTTCAAAGTATTTCGGTCGCTATAATATAATTATGTTGAGGTGTTAAAGAAAGTCTTGATAGCGACATAGAACGGAGTTTGAGAGTTTGACACGATTTTTGTTGAATTGGAATAGTGGTTTCACGTGTTTTTTGTATACATATTAAACATAATTTTTTTCATTATAGGATATAATCTGTTACTTTATAAAGGAGGAAGTACAATTATGAGCTTTAGTTGTCAGACGTAGGCTGTCATTTTGTATTGGAAATGATTATTTAGGACTAGCAATTATTTTCATAATTATGAGGTTTTTAGGCATCTTACGAAAAGATTGATTACTTTCGGACTTTGTCATATTCATTGGTTTTATCGTTTGTGTATGAAGTTTTTGATGCATCAGGGGTGATACACATTCTAGTCCGCATGATTAGGTACAGACCGGGCGGCAAACTCGAATACGAGTCGCGTCACTCGGTCGCGCCGAACAATGCCGACCCGAACGAGCGTGTAGAACGTTATACTTTGGACGTCATCGTTCGTTTCGTATAACACGTCAAAGTTTTAAGTACACGATCAATCTTTTCACAAGCCAACCGTACAGGGCGACGATCGATATCGTCGCATGTCCAGATCCTGGGGATGAAACAGAGGCGCACAACGATCTGGCGTCCCCGGCGGAGCGCTGCCGGCTGGGCGACCTGCAGCGCGGCGGTACCTGCGGCCGCGCGCGCATCCCTGAGGCCGCGCGCGCATCCCTGCGGCCGCGCGCGCATCCCTGAGGCCGCGCGCGCATCCCTGCGGCCGCGCGCGCATCCCTGAGGCCGCGCGCGCATCCCTGCGGCCGCGCGCGCATCCCTGCGGCCGCGCGCGCATCACAGCGGCAGCGCCAGCGCCGGCTCGTGCGGGTGCAGCGCCAGCGCCGCGGCGGCCGCGTCGGCGGCGGCGAGCGGCTCGGCGGCCGCGCACAGCACCAGCGCCAGGCGCCGCCACGTGTCGGCGCGCGCGGGCTCCAGCGCCGCCGCCTCGCGCAGGGACTTCTCGGCCAGCCCCAGCCAGCCCAGGTTGTAGTACGCGGCGCCTGGGGGACCGTGAGGTTTCGTTGAGTGCCTGATACTTACGACGACGAACCTACGCTGTCCTCCGATACCCATTAATACTTTTACGAGCTTCGGGTTCGTGACAATAAAAACTGCCGTTAAAAATTACCAAAAATAACACTTTAAATAAACAACACTAATAACGAGTCAAACACACTAATTATAAAACACAATCGCTCTTAAGTCGCACTTGAAGATCGCTTTCGATGTATTCGCATGTGTCGCTGACCCAAGTCTGATTGGTCACATTTTTTTTTAAATAAATGGCACTTCGTAATTGACCTTCAGAGGTCGTAACTACTTAACCGGATTTCGGCTAATCCCGGCCTTATATAGTGCCGCAGATAGTTCCAGAACCTTCTATTGTAAACATCTAGAATGTTCGAGTACATACCCCCGACTGACCAGATGTCGATAGTTCTAGTAAGTTCTAACATCGAAATTTCTACTCGATAATAGATGGCGCTAGTGACTCTATTAGTTCTACTACTCGAAACTAGATGGCGCTAGTGGTAACTAATGTCACCATGTATCAGGCATTCATTGTGGTGCGCAACAATACGGTCACATTTGAAAACATTGTAAAAACCAATCGTTCTTAAAGAATAACCGTGAATGTGATTTCTTGCCGGCTCTTCTCCATAGGAAACGATCGATCGGAACCGTGCACCTAGCTTCTGACGTACCATAAGTGTCGTCATAAGTTTATGGAAAATAAAATTAAGAGCCATTTCACAAAATTTTAACGTTCGAGTTTAGGTAAAAGATCGCAGCATTGTGTATGTGTGCGTAGCTATCCACACATACGCAACGCAAACAGTGCAGCACGAGTGTCGAGACGGACTAAACAATCTTGACCCGTTATAATCGTAATGCACCTTTTTTTTTTTTTTTTTTTTTTTTTTTCAGGATGTGAAATCATCAAATGACTCCTCCCGCTCTGGGTGGAGCAGAAGGGAGTGTCAGACTCTTACTGACTAAAACCCACCCGTGTTCCTTCCTTAGCCCTTTACGTACCAGGGCAGCGGTAACCCTTTCGGACAATCCCGCTACCCCGGCAGGCTTCGGCCCTGTCGGGCCCCGTCAACTACGCTGACATCTCTTTGAGGCGCGCGTGGAACACATACACGCCGTCCGGCACGGGCATCGTAATGCACCTTGGTTTGAGATGTATGCAAAAAGATAATTTATTTATTCAGTTTATTAATCTATTAAAGCTTTTTAGACTAATAAAAAAAATACAAATATACACACATCAACAGAATCTAGGGATACCTTAATCCTAAATTTTATTTACGAATTTATACATTACATGGCTTAACCCCAAAATTTGTGACAATGAACTGATAGATGACCGATACACACTATACCGCAGAGACCGATACTGCACACTTAACAAAAAAAAAGACGTTGGTGGAGTAATGTTAGCTATTTCTAGAGACATACCATCAGCTAGAGTCACTAATTGGGAAAGCGGGGCGGAAGATTTGTGGGTCATTTTAGACCTAACAATTGGAACTAAAGTAAAAAAACTAGCAATATGCGTAGTTTATCTACCGCCGCCTGTAAAGTTAGAAGCGCTTGCAACGTTTCTTGATAAAGTGGAGTATGTTATTGGTCAAGCAGATGATCTAGTCATTCTAGGTGACTTTAACTTAGGCTTTGTTACTTGGAGCGCCACGGTGAACTGCAATTATTTGAGCCCATCCAACTACGAAAACACTCTCGGACACTTACTTGTTGACTTCCTTAACATGAATAACCTGTGTCAGGTAAACTGTATTAATAACTGTGACAATAAATTATTGGACTTGACAATTACAAGTTTGCCTGGCGCCTATGTTACGGAGCCTTTAAACGTTCTTAGTAAATGTTACTCAAACCATCCTAATGTATTGCTTAACATTCTATTTAATTGTTTAACATACTTGCGATCAAAGCCTGAAAAAAAAAGAAATTTCTTTAAAGCTGACTATAAAGCCATCGTCAGTGAGCTGAAGAGTGTAGAATGGCAAGAGCGAATTTCTGACTGTGATGGCGTGGATAGTATGGTCGCGGAGTTTTATAATATTCTTGAAACTGTTATTGAAAGGTCAGTGCCTAAGACGGGAACTGTGGGGGCTAAATTCCCCTCGTGGTTTAGTAGTTCGTTAATTAGACTAGTATCTGAAAAGGAAAAAAATCGAAAGAAATATAAAAGATTTGGTAATCCCCGAGACAAAATAGAATATCAATTGCTCCGCTCTCGCTGTCACAAACTTTACGATGAATGTTACTCCAAGTATAAAACAAAAATAGAGGCCAACATTCCTAAAAACCCAAAAGCCTTTTGGTATTTTATCAAAGATAAACGCGGTGGTAAATCATCTATTCCTGCAAGAATAACGTTGGGAGATGAGATCGCTAAGACTGGCTTAGAAATAGTAAACTTATTTGCTAATCACTTTTCCTCCGTGTACACGGCAACTGCTACCACGCAGTCCACACCTTCACCCTCTCATTATGTTCAATCACCTGACCATCTATCACGATACGGGACTTCGAACTTCATTTCCAGCATAAAATTGGATGAGTCTGACGTTTCTAAGGCAATTAGGAAGATTGATCCAGCAAAAGGTGCGGGACCAGACTTCGTTCCGCCAGTATTCGTTAAAAGGTGTGGTTCTGCTCTTGCGCTTCCATTAATGCTGATATTTAACCCTTCCTTAATGGAAGGCAAATTCCCTGAAGAATGGAAGAGAGCTCGTATTGTTCCCATATTCAAAAAGGGTGATCCAGCCAGCGCAGTTAATTACCGTCCGATATCAATACTTTCATGTTTTTGAAAGCTCTTTGAATCTATGTTGTGTCCAATTATCTCCCAAATGGTGGACTCAAACATTTCAGACTATCAGCACGGTTTCAGACGTGGCCGTTCCACAATAACAAATTTGGTACCCTTTATTTCTGAAATTTCATGTGGGGTTGATAAGGGATTGCAGATAGACGCAATCTATACCGACTTCAGCAGCGCCTTTGATAAAGTAAATCATAACCTACTAGTAGAAAAATTGAGATGGTTTGGTATCGGTGGCGTACTGCTGAAATGGTTCAAATCATATCTGTCGAAAAGACCACAATCTGTAGTGATAGGTGGCTCCGGATCAGAGGTATATTATGCGGACTCAGGTGTTCCGCAGGGATCTCATTTGGGGCCGCTTCTCTTCCTTATCTTCATCAATGACATAACGACTCACATACGACATTGTAAATTTTTCCTATTTGCTGACGATCTTAAAGTATATAAAGTGGTAAACTCTATTACTGACGCAGTCCTCATTCAGAATGATTTAAACAATATTTTACATTGTTGTAACGTGAATAGTATGAGTCTAAACGCTGAAAAATGTCATCACATAAGATTCACAAGGAAAAAGACACCAGTTCAAACAAAGTTTGATATTGGTGGTGTAACACTGAAACAAGTGAATGAAATTCGAGATCTGGGTGTGATCGTAGACAGCAAGCTGAAATTTGCCGCGCACATTGATAAAACAGTGACAAAGGCCGCCCAAATGATAGGATTTTTGAAGCGTAATTCCAGAGGGTTTAAACACCAGAGGACCAAGGTGTTACTCTACAATGCCTTAGTGCGCAGTCATCTTGAGTATGCAAGCAGCGTATGGGCCTCTTATTATGCAGTGCACTCGCAACGGGTGGAAAGCATACAGCGAGCTTTCACGAGACATCTTGCTTTCGCAACAAGAGGCTTCTCCCATAGAAAGCCATACATGGAGCGTTTAAAAAAATTTAGAATGTTATCCCTTCGCGATCGCAGACGGCTGCTAGATTTATGCTTCCTCCATAAGTTAATTAATGGAAAAATACAGTGCAGTTGCCTTTTGCAAAGTGTTTCTCTGGCAGTTCCAAGAATTTACCCAAGGTCTAAAAAAATAAAAAGGTATTTGATACACCTTTTGTAAAAACTAATCTCGGTTTACAATCCCCAGTTATACGAATGAGTAACGAATACAATAATACTGTATTAAACACATCTGACCTTGATATATTCAGCGACAAACTACCGGTATTCAGAAAGAAAATCACGCTATCCTTGCCAAGTTGCTTCTAATTTCAATTTTTCTATTGTCATTATTTTTTATTTCAATTATTGTTTTTATTCTAAACTTTTTCTTCATGTTTATTACCCATCTTACTTACTTCAGTCTGTTTTAGTTTAGCTTAATATACTTTTCAATGCAGCAAGATATATAATCAATGCTATGTACGCCGAAATTGTCATGTACATTAGTCCTTTAGTTATTAAGATTATTCTAGCATAAGTTTAATGTACGTGATGTGGCTCTGCTTTTCTTAAATAAATACATTCGAGAGCAAAAGTATGGAATCATTTACTTGGAATTGATTCCTCGCGATCTTGAGTACTTAATAACTAGTTAAGAATAATAAAAATGCTACCATTTTAAAGGGTAAACTGTTAACTGTAAATTGATACCAAATTCATTTAAATCACACACCACTATTTAAGGAGCTATCCCCGACTGAGTGAAGGAGTTAGGAAAACATAAGGATAATGGAAAAATAATAAATGAAGAAAACAACAAAAAACTCTTTAAAAAAAATTGATTTGGCCTTAAAATTAAGTTTCAATATTTTGTGTTCCCTCCCCTCGCCCTAATAACTGCTCGAAGACGGTTTTCATTGACCTAATCAGTTTCTGAATCGATTCTTGCGGGATACCTTCGCACTCCTCTATCAAAGCCGATTTCAGCTCATTCACACTTGAAGGAGCAGGATTTCTGGAACGAACCCTCCTCTTCAGTTCACCCCACACGTGCTCAATGTGATTCAAGTCCGGGCTCAGCGCTGGCCAGTCCAATGTGCCGATACCGACTTCTTCGAGGTATTCAGTTGTGGCACGGGAAGTGTGACAACGAGCGTTATCATGCATAAGGAGGAAGTCATCCCCGATATATCCCGCATAATGAACGACATGTTCCAGCAGAATATCGGAAATGTAGCGGTCTGAAGTTATACCGCCTCCTCGTCCCCCGCCAGGCACGAAAACAAGCTCCGTTTTACCGTCGAAGGAAATGCCGGCCCACATCATACAAGAACCCCCATAAGCCACTGTTTCAGCGAAACAGCACTGCACAAATCGCTCTCCAGGGTACCTCCAAGCCGCAGCCTGGACCGAGCGGTACAGGGCCGGCTAAGAGGGAGCGCCCGGACGACTCGGCCTCACCGAGCACGCTTCAGGGGGACGCCAAGCGTGTAAGGGTCCACTCCGCCCAAGGGGAGCCGAGAACCTATGCGCGGGCCACAAAGGATATACCTGCGCGGCTCGCCGTAGCAATCTGCTTCCCTCCCCCCTCCAGAGACTTTACAAAGGAAGAGGCCGAACAAATCAAGGTAGGCCTGGAAGACCTGCTCATGAGCGCAGACTCTTCGTCACCACTCCCGGCCTTCTGCGGATACCCACGGGTAGCGGAGGGTACCGTGCAGATGTGGTGCGAGGACGACAGCGCCCTGACATGGCTGACCCAAAATGTCCCCCTCCTACAACTCCCCAACAATGAACTCAAACTGACTGTACTGAGGCAGTCAGAACTCAGACGTGCCCACCCGTGTCAGAGCCTCGCTCTTCGTCCCTCGGTACAGAGGTGACGTACAGAGGCTCCACAGTATTCTGATTCGTCAGAATATGTGGTATGACATTGCCAGGTGGTCACTGTACAGGGCAACTACCGTCGGTGGTGACAACTATGGGACTTTTTTGACCCTGGGTGTGCCACCGGAGGAAGTGCAAAAGGTTTTGGACCTGACGGAGACACGGACAGACGACACGGACACAGACATCGCCCAGCTGGAAGAGGTCATGGCCCGTGCGGCGATGGCTGACGACGAGTCCACAATCCCGCCCACATCTCCCGGCTGGAGCGAGCAGCTTCTGGCATCGTAGCCGGGAGATCAACACGACGGCCCGTACAGGGAAGAGGCGGTGGAGGGACTGTCCGATGGATCCACCACCGACTAACCTCCCCCCCCTCCATCGACGTCACCCACACTCAACATCGTCCAAGCTAACCTCCAGCATAGCCAGACTGCCACGGCTAGCTTACGCAGGGCGCTAGAGGTTAACCCCCGAACAAGCGCACTGATCCAGGAGCCGTGGATCAGGAACAACAGAGTATGCGGCCTCAGTAACATCGGAGGTAAGCTAATCCTCAACACACAGAACCCAGAAAAACCTAGATCCTGTGTGTATATACCCAAAGACATCCCTACCACACTGCTCACACAATTCTGTTCCAGAGACTTGACAGCTGTCAGGCTCCGGACCGAGGATGACCTCCCAGACGTAGTACTAGCCTCGATGTACATGCCGGGCGAGGACACAAACTGCCCGCCGCAAGAAATGGCCAATCTAATGCAGCACTGCGAGGCCACCAGCCTGGACCTGATCATCTGCACCGACTCCAATGCCCATCACCCGCTCTGGGGCAGTGACACATCAAACCCCAGAGGAGAGGTACTATCCACCTGTTTATTCTCCACTAACCTTAATATTATTAACCGAGGCTCCGAACCCACCTGGGTCACGGTCCGAGGACAAACGATCATAGAACACTTGCTACAGAAAACGCAAAAAACCTCATCACAAACTGGCACGTGTCGGGCGAACCTTCTTGCTCGGACCACAGAAGGATCCGCTTCACACTAACCACCAACACGAAGAAACCCACACCGAGAAGAAATCCGCGACGCACCGACGTGCCCGGGTACAAGCGCCTCCTGGCCGCCCTTCTAGCTAGGCACCTATCACAAACAACGATAAGAGAACCAGCACAGCTGGAATACACTGTGACAAAGCTATCAGAATACCTTACCGAGACTTACCATGCATGTTGTAAACTAAGGACGCCACGAGCCAACAGCGAGAGAAATCCCTGGTGGAACGCCGAACTTGGTAAACTCAGACATGCTCTACGGAAGCAATTCAACAGAGCTAAAAACACCAGACTCCCGGAAGACTGGGAGATATACACAGAAACCCGATACACATACAAAAAGCAAATCTGAACCGCCAGACGGACAGCATGGCGGAAATTCTGCGAATCCATAGAAACCAACAATTAAGCCGCAAGGGTAAGGAAGATCCTATCAACCGACCAGGACCGAACCCTCGGCGCGCTGAAAAAACCTGACGACACATACACACTAACGGACCATGAGACCAGCAAGGTCCTTCTCGAAACCCACTTCCCAGACTGCAAACTCCTAGAGGACAGGACCTGGGAAGATGCACCAGTTTGGACCCCAACGGAACGGGACTGGACCTGTGCCCACAGGCTAGTAACGGAGGACCGGCTAAAATGGGCTATCAACACCTTCCAGCCATACAAGTCCGCGGGACTGGATGGCATCTTCCCAGCCCTACTACAATCGGGGCTCGACTACGTTACACCATGCCTGATAGAGATCTACCGGGCCTGCATAGCACTCAGATACATACCCCTAGCCTGGCGCGAAGTGAAAGTCATCTTCATACCCAAACCCGGTAAAGCTGACTACACGCAACCCAAGGCGTACAGACCCATAAGCCTCACATCCTTTCTACTAAAGACCCTGGAGAGATTATGCGATCGACACATCCCCTTAGGGCAAAACCACTCCACAAACATCAGCATGCGTACTCCACAGGCAAATCAACAGAATCCGCGCTGCATAGCGTGGTATCCAAGATTGAATGCGCAGTGGACCACAAATGCTCAGCACTGGCCGCCTTCATTGACATTGAGGACGCCTTTGACAAAACCATGTTCAAAAGTATCAGCACAGCCTTAGACAGACACGGTATAGATCCGTCTCTGAGCGGCTGGATTACCAATATGCTCGAACAGAGAGCTGTACAAGTGACCGTAAACGACACCACAAGAGCCATTGTGGCAAAGGGCTGCCCGCAAAGGGGCGTCCTTTCGCCACTACTATGGAATCTGGTTGTAGACAGCCTGATAAAGGCGCTAAACGATAAAGGCTACTTTACCGTAGGCTACGCCAACGATCTAACCATTATAATAAATGGCACACACGAAAACACCCTGTGCAGCCTAATGCACCAGGCCCTGAAGATAGTAGAGAACTGGTGCAGTACACACCAACTATCAGTGAACCCAACAAAAACCGAATTGATCCTCTTCACAAAAAAGAGGAAACTTTCTACACTAAAACTTCCAAGATTCTTTGGTACTACCCTAAGCCTATCAACTGAAACCAAATACCTGGGCATCTTTTTAGACAAACAGCTGAACTGGGCAAAACACACCAACTACATCACCACAAAGGCCAGCATATCCCTGTGGCAATGCAAGAGAATGCTTGGGAAAAACTGGGGGATTAGCCCCAAGGTCACTGGCTTTACACCACAGTTATCCGACCAATTATCACATACGGCTCACTAGTCTGGTGGCCCAGAACAGACCTGAGCACAGCCCAAAGAGATCTCGAAAAGCTACAGCGATTTGCCTGCGTGGCAATCACTGGCTGCATGAGAACTGCACCCAAGCATAACCTGTAGGGCAGCGGCCCTACAGGCTATGCTTGGGCTGCCCCCCCTACACCTTATCGTGCGGAAGGAGGCAGCCCTGTCTGCCTTCAGACTCCACATATCAGGAACCCTAAGCAATGACTCGAGGATCAAGCACATACGCCTAAAGGACGAGGCGATCAAACGGCAGCCAATGATGGCATCACCCTGCGACAGAGCCCATAAGCAATACTGCTTCCAAAAGCACTACAATATAGTGCTCAAAGAGGAGCAGTGCGACCACTCAGGCCCGAAGGAGCTGAGAGTCTACACTGACGGATCAAAGACCGACTGCGGAAATGGAGTCGGAGTTTTCTCACACGACCTTAACATAAACATATCCAGCCCGCTAGGAATGCTCAACACGGTCTACCAAGCAGAGTGTGTGGGTATAATACAAGCGGCCCATGCCATAGCAGCCAGGGGAGTTACAGACACTCATGTTCGTATACTCTCTGACAGCGCCTCAGTCCTCCAATCCCTAAAGAAGGGATGCATCACATCAAATCTAATACTAGAATGTCACAAGGCGCTTGAACAGGTAACTGTATCGAACCGCAACACAGTGACACTACAATGGATAAAAGGAAACAGTGGCTCACTAGGTAACGACGCGGCTGACGAGCTGGCCAGAAGGGCATCCAGCACGTCAGTCTATGGACCGGAACCAGTCGTGCCTATCCCCTTCAACCAACTACGCAGGTGGCTACAGAAGCACACCCACACACAAGCAGAGAACTGGTAGTCCTCGTCACCAGGCTGTAGGCAGTCCAAGGAAGCCATGCCATCATTAGACGGCAAGCTAACAAAAAGATAATTACGCCTGGACAGGAAAGGTCTGCGCCTGATTGCGGGGACCATCCACACGATAGGCATAACGGACAGCCCCCTGTGCAGAGCTTGCTTGGAGGCTGAGGAGACCGTTGCGCATGTGCTCTTTGAGTGCACAGGCGTCACCCAGATTAGGTCGGAAACCCTCGGAACACCCAAATCTTACACAGATGTTCTCAACAGACCAGGAGACTTAATAGGCTTCTGGAGGGAGGTGGGCTGGTTGGAATAACCACCTACGGCCGCCAACGGTCCACTTGAAGGACTAAGTGCGGAAACCAAACCCGTAACATAGAACATAGAACATCGCTCTCCAGGCCGCCTGTAGACCCGACCCCTTCGGTCGCTGCCGTGCAAATACATTCTGCATTCGTCGGAGAACCGGACTCGTCTCCATCGCTCAACCTCCCAATCAACATGGGAGCGAGCAAATTAAAGGCGTGCTTGTCGGTGACCTGCCGTCAGTTTCGGGCCTGTGGCAGGCCTTTTTGGTGTCAAATTAGCTTGCTTAAGTCTTCGACGAACTATCCACTCGCTGGCAACTACCCCACGAACATTTCGAAGCTCCTGTTGGACGTGGACACCAGTCAAATGTCAATTTCAGAGAGAGGTTGACACGATAAAACGGTCATCCCTCTTCGATGTGCACCGGCGCCGTCCAGATCTTGGTCTCGGGATAAAGCCACCAGCCTCCCGAAAGCGTTTATAAACTTTCGAAACACAGGACTGGCTTATGTGGAGCTGCCGTGCGGCAGCCCGCTGGCTGAGCCCTTCTTGCAATATGGCGACGATTTGTGCTGCTTCTGCAGGTGTAGTATCCATTGTCTTCCAAGTTCAAGGGTCAAAAGTAGCGGAGATGTGTACCGGTCAACGTGTGAAAGCCGAATGATACGATTTTTTTTTTTTATAATTGGCATCTCGTAGTTGACCTTGAGAGGTCGTGACTACTTAGCCGGACTATCCTGTGGTTGCCTTAAGAATCTTAAAGCCTCCAGCCGGGGCTAAAAACTAATTAAAACTAAGCGACTGCACGCTAAGGGCAGCCCCCTGTGGGGTACGAACCTCGGCTTAGGGCATCGCTGGGAGAGGGCAGCAAAGGGACAGGCTGGATCGAATTGGTATTATTAATGCTTTGATGAGCACGGCGTTTCCTAGGACTATCTCTGAGAAGAAAGGCCGAAACAAACTCAGAGGTCTCAGTCGGGGGAATTAAAGCTACAGGCTCAGCTACGGCGCGGGCTGGCACTTCAGCGGGCAATGGTCGGGGGGGGAGAATTTACTTGGGGGCGTCGCGAGGGACCTCGGCGGCGAGGTCGGAATGTCGGTCTTTTGTGTTTGTGTACTGTACTGGTCGCCCTATTGCTCTCCTGGAGGAGGGTTATGGGGTCATCGGGGTCAGCGAGAACGTGCGTTGGACGGCGAAGTTTACTAATTTTGGAGGGGTTGTAATTAGCGGCCGCGACAACCAGAGGGTTGCGATGCTTGGCAGCTGTGTCAAAGAAACGCTTGGAAAGGCGTTTCATGAACTGCTGGATAGTGGGGATTTGGAGATCCACATAGAGGATCTCATTACGAACGAACCAAGGGGAGTTTGTGGCCTTGCGGAGGAAGCGGTTCTGAAGGGCTTGCATCCTATGGATATAGCGGGGCTTTGCATGAGCGAAGACTACGCAAGCGTAAGTCATTATAGGACGGGTGCACGCTGTGGATATGCGCATTTTGCACTTGAGTGATAGCTTACTGCGTTCGTTGAGAACGGAGTGGACACAGTCGAGAACGAAAGCGGCGCGCGAACGGACCGTCTTTATGTGCTCTGAGAAGGTGAGATTTTGGTCTAGGATAACACCTAGGTATTTGGCTCGCCTTTCCCAAGGGATCGGCTTGCCGAACATGTTGATTGGGAGGTTGGAGTCTAGGTTTCGAATAGAGAACCGCTTGACTCTTATCGGGATTGACTTCGATTCGCCATTTCCTGATCCAAGCAGCCAGCTTATTGACTGCGGTTTGGAGACGAAGCCGTAGTTGGATATGGCTGCGGCCAGTGTAATGGATGGCTGTGTCTGCGAATAGAGCCAATTGGGACCTAGTATCTTTAGGGATGTCGCTAGTGAACTGCGTAAATAAGAGTGGGGCGAGTACAGAGCCCTGGGGGACACCTGCTCTGATGGGGTGAGGGACGAGAGCGCTCCTTCAATTTTGTAGCGGAAGGTGCGATTCGACAGAAAGTCTCGTAGGATGAGCACGAGCCGGTCTGGCACGCCGAGTTGATACAGTTTGTATAATAAGCCGTTGTGCCAGACTTTGTCAAAGGCTTTCGCTATGTCGAAGTAAATAACACCTACCATCATACCGCGCAAGAATCCTGAGTGGATTTGTTCGGTGATGCGGTGGACTTGTTGAACACAAGAGTGTTGGGTTCGAAAACCGAATTGCTCATCACGAATGAAGCCCTTTGTTTCGGCATAGACCGGCTGAGACGCTTATAAATAAGCCTCTCGTAGATCTTACCGAGGACTTTGAGTAGACTGATGGGACGGTAACTCGTCGGTTCAGACCTGGGCTTTCCGGGCTCATGGATGCCAATGACGGCGGCTTCTTTTCACGATTGTGGGAAAATGTTGTTGCCCATGGCGCCATTGAAGATGGTGACCAGTAGCAATATTTTGCTACTGGTCACCATCTTCAATGGTGCCTCTTCTTCCTGCCCCTCTAATAAGAGGGGCAACTACTACAAAGGCTCCAGGAGGACCACCAGCTGCTGGTAAGCGACCAAACCGTGCGAAGGAGGTTGCATGAAGTCGGTCTTCATGCTCGAAGACCGCTAAATAAGACTAAATAACATTTATATTTCAAACATAAAAATCACGAAATGTTTTTTATTTTTTTAGTAAAGACCTTAAAATAACCTATCATTCTTCCAGTTATTATATCAGAAAAAAATTCATAGATTTTTAGATATTTGACGAAATATAATATATCCCTAGATTCTGTTGATGTGTGTATGTTATGTAAAGTATATAATAGAAATAAAACAAACAGGGAAATAATTACATATTATTCTCAAGTATTAGTCTATCATTTTTAAAAATTCAAAGAGGATCAAAATGTTGTAGTCGTAGTATAACAATGCGTTCACGATAGATGCGCTCGAAAATCGGGACGCGGAAAAAAATGGCACAGGTCCGTCGTGGATGGGCGCTCGTACCGTACTAATCAGTGCCTGCTTATGCATCGTAATTTATTGTAGTTTAGGAGTGATGTTAAAAATTATATGTCAGATTAAGTTAATTGATTTTAATAAAACTTTGGAATTAGTTTACTAAACAACATAGTTTATTTTTACATGATTTTTCAAATGTAATTACGTTTTATTCAAGCCAAAAAATCGCGATAAAATAGCGATATAAAACGTAAAAATTGATCTAAGACTGCTTTTTTACTAATTATTGATATAAATTATCGATATTCTAGTACATTTTGTGTCGACAAGATTATACGCCTAATGCTTAATGTATTTTTTTCAGTGAAATTTATAAATATTATTGATAGATATAGGAGTCTGAAATTGACTCTGCGATGATTTTTCAGTAAACTAGTTGTGGGAGATTAATCACTACATAGTAAACAAATAAGTTTTTGTAAATGTGTTACATGAAGTGTCAATACGAAAGACTAGTCTTTTTTAAACATGTATTCACCAATGCCAGTTTTACCTAAGATGGTAAATTAGGCGACTAGTCTTAGATATTTGCGCGAAAACGTGAAATGGCTCTTAACCAAAGATGTCAGCAAATAAATACTAATACTACCAAACACAACACAACAGATTCTTAATCATTTTGTGATTAACTACGCTTCAAAAATTAACAATAATCATTTATTGCCCAGCAGTGGGACAGTACAAACTAAACGAAAAATAACGTTTATTTTTTTTTATTGCGACATGTACCACCTCTTGAGATCGATCGCGCCTGGTGGAAAGCGATAGATAAGGTCTTTAGAGGAACGAGCAAGCGCAGAAAATGCCTATTCACTCTTGCTTTGAAAGCTGACGGATTTTACATGGAAAGGAACACAGACGCTGGCTTATTTATAAGATTCTACAGTTGTAAATCATATCCAAAAGATTGCACAAATGCCAAGCTCACCTAACTGCACCATACTGTCGAGATGCGTGGGGTGTATGGCGAGCGCGTTCTGGAAGCACTGCCGCGCCTCGTCCCAGTCCGCGCCGGCCGCGTGCACCAGGCCGCGCTGTGCATACACAATACATTAAGCACAATCACGCGCACATCCATGGCAACAACCTGATATTCACAGTGACTTTGTTTCATAGTAGTAACAGCGATTTTACTGGTCACATGATACTTCTGACGTACGGTTGACAGAACAAATACTAAGCGGAATGTCAATTTGCAAGTTTAATCCATGATGAAAACGGACATTGTATTTTAAAATCTTGGTCTGGCGAAGGCTACGAACAAGTATTGAATTCCTTACCGTATATAACACAAGATGGCTGAAGGGCGTGAGCGTGGCCGCTTCGGACACACAGCCCGCCGCCGCACTCACTCGCCCTAACCTGAAACACAGACGATATAATGTTTTAACAAGCAACTACTCTATCCAAGTTATTTTGTAGTTCGAACGTCCCCGACAAAATGAAAATTAGATAACGTATGGGGAAGTGTCAAATCGTCATCAAGTTCGAAAGAGAGAAAGGGATAGTGCTCGGGACGTCTCTTAGACGTCTATCTCTGTCGTCGATTCCGCTTCCTTATGCTTCCCCTGTTTCATTTCATGTGTAATTTACGAGTTAACGATTGGGTGCAGTCAACTGACAACGTTTTAATACGTGATTTACTGGTCGGTAAACAATTAGATACAACAAGGCTGTCCCGACATACCTGAGACACAGCTGCGCCAGCAGCAGCCAGGCGTGCGCGCGCTGGTCGTGCTGCGGCGTGCGCCCGACGCCGACATACCTGAGACACAGCTGCGCCAGCAGCAGCCAGGCGTGCGCGCGCTGGTCGTGCTGCGGCGTGCGCCCGACGCCGACATACCTGAGACACAGCTGCGCCAGCAGCAGCCAGGCGTGCGCGCGCTGGTCGTGCTGCGGCGTGCGCCCGACGCCGACATACCTGAGACACAGCTGCGCCAGCAGCAGCCAGGCGTGCGCGCGCTGGTCGTGCTGCGGCGTGCGCCCGACGCCGACATACCTGAGACACAGCTGCGCCAGCAGCAGCCAGGCGTGCGCGCGCTGGTCGTGCTGCGGCGTGCGCCCGACGCCGACATACCTGAGACACAGCTGCGCCAGCAGCAGCCAGGCGTGCGCGCGCTGGTCGTGCTGCGGCGTGCGCCCGACGCCGACATACCTGAGACACAGCTGCGCCAGCAGCAGCCAGGCGTGCGCGCGCTGGTCGTGCTGCGGCGTGCGCCCGACGCCGACATACCTGAGACACAGCTGCGCCAGCAGCAGCCAGGCGTGCGCGCGCTGGTCGTGCTGCGGCGTGCGCCCGACGCCGACATACCTGAGACACAGCTGCGCCAGCAGCAGCCAGGCGTGCGCGCGCTGGTCGTGCTGCGGCGTGCGCCCGACGCCGACATACCTGAGACACAGCTGCGCCAGCAGCAGCCAGGCGTGCGCGCGCTGGTCGTGCTGCGGCGTGCGCCCGACGCCGACATACCTGAGACACAGCTGCGCCAGCAGCAGCCAGGCGTGCGCGCGCTGGTCGTGCTGCGGCGTGCGCGCGCGTGCGCCCGACGCCGACGACGCGCCCTCGGACAGCGCGCGCTCGATGCGGAACACTCCCGCGGACTCCGCGCGGATCGACGCTGGAACGGAGACCATTATGTTTTTCATATTTTAACAACATTTTTTTTTGGCATAAGCCAGTTTTATTGCACATTTCGGTAATTTAAGTTAGTATTAAAATAGGGAAAATAACTCTACAGATATCCATACCGCCGTCTCGATTGCTCTGCGTGTCGTCGTGCTGCGAGTCGGACATGGCGTCCAGTTCCGCGTAACCGTTGTGTTCCGGTTCCAGTTCCGACTCGGTGCTGTTCACTAGTGATAACAGTTCCTTCCCTGTCGCTAACGCTTCCTGTAAGTAACAAGAAAAATGATTACAGTATATAAATTTGGTGTCAGATGTATCGTCAACTGAAAAACATTCCGATATGGTTTTAGCGTTAACGACTTGTCAACTAGGTGTTATTTAGGATCAACGAGTGTACAATGCGTCGATAACTGTTAGATCCTCCATATTTATATAAATACATATTATACATTATATATTATTTTCATCATACAATGCGGCGTTGATTGTGGGTCGTCAAAGCTGGGGCCGACTAGTGTTAACCTGACCGTTCACTGCTTTACGTTACCTCGCAATTTATTTGACTGCCAGCCACGATGTGTGTAGCACGGTCGTGTGTCGCAGTGACCGGCCCCGCTTATATTTCCATACAAAGCTAGGGAAACAAGCATAGCTCGCGCTACGCCGCTACGGACCGCGGCCGAGCCGCGAGACTTCTATCGTGTCTTCAGCAACTAGTGTATCTACACTAGTAATGTTCTAGCTACCGACCTCGGGACTCTCCCACGTGAGCTGCAAGGTGGCCAGCGCGGCGAGCGGCCAGTGGGCGCGCGGGTAGTGGTGGCGCGCCAGGCGCGCGGCCTGCAGCGCGCGCGCGGCCCGCGGGCCTGCGCACGCGCACGACCACAGCGCGGCCGCCAGGCGCAGGCCGCCGCCGCACTCGGCGCGCGCCGCCAGGCACGCGCGGGTGGCGTCCTGCGGGGTTGAAGAACTATAGGTACGGGCTGGCAAATACGAGTCATGCCGTAATCTACGTATTCTGTACATCAAACTGGGCAACTTTATGCAAAAATACTTGCTGGGCACCGGCTTTTATTTTTGGTAAGAAATATTCGCTACTTGCGGTAGTGCGCCATGCAACAAAATTATACTTATGGGTACATGCGACGATACACGGATCGTTGAACCCTCTCCCAAGTGATGCCGGGTCGCCGTCCTATTGGACTACGACAGTGAGGGAAGAGAGAGTGCACGTGTGTTAGCACACGCAGTTGTGCACGAAATACCTGGACTAGCTGCCAGGTATTTCGTGCACAACTCCGCTGAGAATTACCACCATAAACAAAATTTCATATTTAGTCCCTGCTTTAATTTTGATTATGTACTTACTTTTACCACAAACAAAACTCATTTTCGCATAATTTCTAATACAAAGCATCATCTTTCCAACTATTTTCAGGGTAGGCTTCCAGTCTAACCCGATGCAACTGAATACCAGTATTTTACGTTTGACTGCCTATCTGATCTCCACAACCCAGTTACAGTGTAACACGACACCTCTTCGTAAGACTGGTTGTCAAACTTTTGGGTTTCTGACGATTCGCAAAGACTGTCAAAGATCCACGAATAACAGCCGGGACCAAGAATTTAACATATTTTACGAGGTACGATATGTAAAGAGGGTGACCCGTCCATGGACCAATCGCGGCGAAGTAGCTTAACCTGATCGATCGACCCTTGAGGCTGTTATTACTTAGCCAAGAGCCCCTCCGAGAAGAACTTCTAACACAAAAGATATAAGAGAAACATATTGTTACCATAGCCTCATTCAACATGCCCAGGTGCATGTACTGCAGCGCCAGGTAGTAGAACGCGAGGTGGTCGTTGTCGTCTAGTTCCACTGAGCGCAACAACAGCTTTAAAGATGTCTCGTTTGCGTTCTCCTTATCGACACGGGCATTCGTTTTCTGCAATAGGGAGAAAAAAATGGTATGTCACTTGTAGAAATAATATAGTGTAAAACGACATATTCCTGTTTTATGAAAATTAAAGTCACATTAACAGCGAAGCCGCCTGATGCGTTGTGTCTGCGTCGTTCTAAAAACTAAAACATAACACACAGCGCCACGCCACGCGGCGCCTGCGCCACTCGGCGGTGGACACATGTTGGCTCTCACCCGTTTGTGAACTAGGCGGGTGCACATTTACTTTCTTTCTATAATAGACTCGGAGTATGTGATGTTGACCGGCATCCTTGGTCGTGTTAAGAGCGCTTTTACAAAATAGAAATGCTCAGATTTAGGTAAAGATAACGGCGCGCGGCAGCGGTCGCACGCGTGTGCGTCTAGTGAAGTACGCTACGCACACATGCAAACCGCTATGCGGAACAAACCAACTTGAGACTTTGCCACTTTGTTTTCGAAATAAATTATTGTTATTATAGTTCATGTAATATTATTTGTACCGATGAATGTTATCACCTAGAACGGCTCTATAGAGCTACAGTAGGGTCATACAAATTTACTTGTTTTTTTTTTAATTAATAAGTGACAAACTAGCTGGCAGCCTGCCTGATAGTAAGCACTTATCGCAGCTTGCAGACGCTCGCAATGCCAGAAGCATCAATTACGTGTTGCCAGCCTCTAAGAAAGGAATAGTACTGCTACTTATAAAAATATGTTTTGTAAATATATATCTGCTTTTTTTACGAAGTTTCTTTAAAGGTAATTTTTTCAGCAGGTAGGTTGACATTTAAACAAAAAAATTAATGAATGCAATGTGATGCTGTTTCTACAGTTTAAATAATGTTATTATACGGTTTAGATAGTAGTATTAGGGGTTAAAGTATGAAATTGCCGATTTGTACTGAAAAATTGAAATTCGGTTTTTTTTTTTAATTTTACATATTTATTCAATCAAAATAATTACCATTATTATCTATACATTGCTGCCATCTAATAGGAAGGTCATTTATGCCTTTGCGATAGAACTCTCGAGATCTAGATTCGACAAACTGTGTGAAGCATTTTGTACTGCCTCCTGAGAAAACTTTTTATCACGTAGAAAATTGTCCAAATCACGAAAAAAACGTTAGTCCGTTGGAGCAAGGTCTGGCGAATACGGAGGGTGACGAATGGTTTCTAATTGCAGTTCCTGTAGAGTTAAAACGGTTTCTCGTGCTGTATGAGGTCTCGCGTTATCATGGAGCAATAATGGTGAAGATCGATTCATGAGTCGGAGCTGTTTCACTGCTAGTTTTGCTATCATTGTTCGGAGTTCGGCACAGTAGACATCTGCCGTTATTGCTTGACCAGATCGGAGAAAGCTATAGTGAATAACACTATGCTGAAACCACCAAACAGTTACCATTACCTTTTTATTGGTAAGCTTTGCTTTAGGACACTGTTGCGGCGTTTGACCTGGGGTCAGCCATTGCATTTTTCGCTTACGGTTATCGTAAAGAATCCACTTTTCATCACATGTCAGAATTAGATCCAATATTCTTTCATTTCTGTATCGATTCAACAAAGCAACACAAGTTTCAACACGCGTTTCTTTCTGCAGACCAGTCAATTCATGAGGCACCCATTTCTCATATTTTTTTATTTTATTGATTTGACGCAAATGAGTCAATATTGTTGGTAAGGTAAAGTTAAACCATGTCGCTAATTCCTGGGTAGTTTGGCTCGGATCGGCTTCCACCATCTCTTTCAATTCATTGTTATTCACCTGTGTGGGCGGTCTTCCACGTAGTTCGTTCGTCCCCTCTCCAAACGCAACATTGATATTGCGAGCTGTTTCTGCCGCGTTCGTTCCGCGTCGAAACTCGTATTCAAAAATAACTCGACTTTTCGAAGTATCCATCTTTCTTGTCTAAGCTGAATAAAAAAAACAACTGAATGTCGATAATCGAATGTTGCACATTTTTCAAAGGAAGAACTTCATAGGTACCATGTGAAAAAAGTTTCACTCAAAAATCTCAAACCATGAAGGTTCTATGTCAATTCGAAGTACCTCTTACAATAAAACGCAATTTCATACTTTAACCCCTATTATTTTATACTACTTTAAAAAAAGAGTAGGTCAGTCGGTAGTTATATCAAATAACCACATTTAAAGATTTCTTCACTATTTATAGTTTATGGTGATGCAATACTTAAATGTGTATCGTTCGGGATAACTTACTATTTTAAGGATGGGTATAACTAGCAAATACAATCAAAGACTAAATAGAAACTCAACTCAAACGATTTATTTCAAATAAACCAATTACAGGGACTTTTGAATTGTCAAGGTCGGTCAGTCAAAAAGATGAAGCTAGTTGCCCATTCCAATGCGTAGTAGGTACCTATGGAGAAGAACGGGCATGAGACTCCATAGACACTCTTTTAAATCACAATAATATGGTTACAAAGTATTGGTTACATCTTTCATGTTAAAAATTATGCATGTGAGAACGATGCAGGACGTTAAAAGCGACCGTAGTGAAAAGAAAAAAAAAACAATTCAAATATTAAATTATAAATCAAAATAAGCCAGCAAAGAGTTGACCAGTCCCTACTGACGGCGCCCGTTCACGAACATGACGTAAAGATTAGCACCATTCAGCTCAACCATTTTAAAGGGAGCTAAATGATCCAACACATGCGCCACCATCAGCGAGACAAAGTGAGCATGACATACTCTCAGCCGCCAAGGCACATTCAAGTCAATGAAAGACTTACCCAGTAAATGGTAGCCTTATAGTACTCACATAATATGTGCTATGCAATTATACAATACTACGAGATTGAATTTATATAATGCAAAAATAGTATTCTAAAATCTTCAGCAGCTCCAACAGTATGTAGGTAGGGCAAAATACTTCACACACGCCTACGTGTGTGAAGTATTTTCAAATGCTAATCAATTTATTTATGCGTCCTGTGGAGCAGGACCAGCGTTTAGGCAAGCATTTTTGTCAGCAATGTAATCCCCCAACGTATAATATGCTTGGCTGCATAGTGTGCGTTTTATGTAAGATTTGAGTTTCGTTTCATTGAGTTGGAGTATGTGAGGAGGAAGAATATAGCTGCTATTTTTTTAAATATATTACTTGTAAACTGAATTTTCAACAAGTAATATATTTAAAAAAATAGTATCTATTGCAAATCACAAGAAATAAATTACCATGCCATCTGTATTTCTGTCAGAATGCTCTGTAAAAACTGTCGTTAGGTCAAATGTGCTTTCATTCTCCTGTAAAAGAAATTTATTATGTGATGAAATGTACCTATATTATTATGTGATAGCAGTAATATTAGTAGCGCATAAAGTTAATGATGTCGATAAAGTTGGGCAAAATTTACCTTTTGGAATAAAAAAACGTGCGCTCAAAATATTTACATGCATAGAAGTATCCAAGAAACAGAACAGTCCTTTTTTGAGCAGTCGTATAAAAATATAACAAGATACTCCTCGACATTGAGAAGTTTCAACAGCAAAATAGAGAAGAGTACATAAGCGTATGTTGTTATGTAAATATTTGTTAACTCAATATTTTGAGTATTTTACATTCGCATCATCATCATTATTTTTTCATTTTTGTTATTGTACATTCATTAATTTATCAATTTATTTAAAAAAAATTCTTACCGGTAAGCTTCTCTATCTAGCGCGTTTCAAATTATCGGCCAAAACCTTTTTTTTAATTTTGACAGCACCATATGTTTTATTTTTTCCTATTTTTCCAATTATTATGAATTATGTCTGAAAATAATTAATTAAATTTAAGTTGGAGATTAGATTAAATAAACAATTCAGAAAAAGAAGAAAACTAAAAACCATAACATTTACGTACCTATATGTTTCTTTTTAACCAACATTTAAAAAAAGAGGACGTTATCTATAACATATTTGCATTCGAATATCATAGGATAATACGAATATATTTACATTTCAACCAGAACATCATAACTAATAAATAAAATAAAAACTCACTTGTATCAAGAGTAGTTGCGCTATATGTATATTCTTCGTGAACGTGGCGAGTTTACGTGGCGCACAAAGTGGCAACAGCGAGCGATACGTCCTCCCTCGGTAAGCGCTTGGCGCAGACTAAAACTACACACCGCGCGTCACGAGATTTATATTGATTTACACCATTACAATAATTGTTTAAAAATACTATTTTGCTTTTAAATAGAAAGATTATTTTTTTCAAGTAATGTAATATAGTTACCTTAATTATTAAATACTTTTTGTTTGAATTTGGATTATATTAGGGGTTAAAGTATGAAATTGCCGATTTGTACTGAAAAATTTTACATATTTATTTAATCATAATAATTACCATTATTATCTATACATTGCTGCCATCTAATAGGAAGGTCATTTATGCCTTTGCGATAGAACTTTCGTGATCTAGATTCGACAAACTGTGTGAAAGCATTTTGTACTGCCTCCTGAGAAGAAAACTTTTTATCACGTAGAAAATTGTCCAAATCACGAAAAAAGTGGTAGTCCGTTGGAGCAAGGTCTGGCGAATACGGAGGGTGACGAATGGTTTCTAACTGCAGTTGCTGTAGAGTTAAAACGGTTTCTCGTGCTGTATGAGGTCTCGCGTTATCATGGAGCAATAATGGTGAAGATCGATTCATGAGTCGGGGCTGTTTTACTGCTAGTTTTGCTATCATTGTTCGGAGTTCGGCACAGTAGACATCTGCCGTTATTGCTTGACCAGATCGGAGAAAGCTATAGTGAATAACACCATGCTGAGACCACCAAACAGTTACCATTACCTTTTTATTGGTACGCTTTGCTTTAGGACACTGTTGCGGCGTTTGACCTGGGGTCAGCCATTGCATTTTTCGCTTACGGTTATCGTAAAGAATCCACTTTTCATCACATGTCACAATTCGATTCAATATTCCTTCATTTCTGTATCGATTCAACAAGGCAACACAAGTTTCAACACGCGTTTCTTTCTGCAGATCAGTCATATCATGAGGCACCAATTTCTCATATATTTTTATTTTATTGAATTGACGCAAATGAGTCAATATTGTTAGTAAGGTAACGTTAAACCATGTCGCTAATTCCTGGGTAGTTTGGGTCGGATCGGCTTCCACCATCTCTTTCAATTCATTGTTATTCACTAGTGTGGGCGGTCTTCCACGTGGTTCGTTCTTCAAATCAAACTTTCTATCACGAAAGCGTTTAAACCAAAATCGCACGATGCGTTCATTAGCAGTCCCCTCTCCAAACGTAACATTGATATTGCGAGCTGTTTCTGCCGCGTTCGTTCCGCGTCGGAACTCGTATTCAAAAACAACTCGAATTTTCGAAGTATCCATCTTTCTTGTCTAAGCTGAATAAAAAAAACAACTGAAAGTCGATAATCGAATGTTGCACATTTTTTAAAAGAAGAACTTCATAGGTACCATGTGAAAAAAGTTTCACTTAAAAATCTCAAACCTTGAAGGTTCTATGTCAACTCGAAGTACCTATTACAATAAAACGGCAATTTCATACTTTAACCCCTATTATATTCATAGATAAAAAATATAATTTCGTACGGAAAATTATCAGTAACTCTTTGTTTTACGGAGTGATTTTCGGTGTATTACTGTATGAAACGTAATACATTGAATTAAGCATTCCCGAGTAGAAGATACAGTTGTACCAAGGGCATTTTTATAAATAATTTAATTATTATATCTTCGGTGTAACAAAGCATCAAAAGATACCCAAAAGTAAAATTTTATGAAACATCCTTTGCAGAGACAAGGTTTTTACTGATTTATGTAAACAAATTGAAATATTTATTTAAAACACTCTGAAGAGAAATGATCAAACTTTCTCAGGCATATTTTTGTTTTTTATTGTGGCTATATCTAAAGCATAATCACACATCAAAACTCGAGTGAAACGTTCAAATTCATGAAAAATTCTGATAGCCCTCTTAAAGCTACATGACTCTTTTGACCTGCAATTATAAATAAATAAGGCGGTACTGACAGACCTGTGCCTTCATCTGGTATCCGATGCCGGTGTACAGACAGCAGCGCGCGAGCATGACTCCCTCTCGGCCGTCTTCTATCGACAGCGCCTCCTCTGCCATCTCGATGCCTTCTTCTATCTGCACAGATCATTATGCACGTTATTTTCACTTAAACGAATAATAACAAACGAACAATAAGTATCAACTTCCTAATGTGTAAATTAAGTTACTTTCAAACTAACTAGTACTATTAAAAGAGCCATAACAGTAGTACTTAAGGCTGCAATGGAATTTAAATTGTATACGGCAGCATTAAAGATACTTTTCAAAATCACAAATCGGATAATACATTGTGAAAACAATGCGGCCGCCGTAACAAAGCTACGGTGTGCGGACGATTTCCATACGCCGCTTCGAGGACAGCGGACGAGACGCAACCGTCAGTCGGTAGACACGGAACGACAGTCGTGAATGTGCACACATTTTAGGATTTTATTTAGATTTCCTCTTGTTAATTTCTGAGGGGAATGAACAACGCCGCACGCAGTCGTGCAGCTGGGTGCGCACCCAGCCCATCCGGTAGCTGGTGTTGGCGCCCAGCAGGCGCAGCGCCGCGTCGCCGCGCAGCAGGCCCGCCGCGCGCCGCGCCACGCCCGCCGCGCGCACGCCCGCGCTCCACGCCGCGCTGCCTGCGACGGGCACATTGCTTTACATTTCTTTGAAAATACATTTATTTAACACGAATAATGACACCTATAATTAGCTATGTTGTATGTTTAGGTCCCGTGGCCCTACGTACCGGGCGCGATGTGCGCGGGCGGCGCGGGCGGCGCGGGCCGGGCCGGCGCGGGCGCAGCCGCCGCGGTGGCGAGGGCGCGCTGCCGCCAGATGTGCGCGCAGCCGAACGAGAATTTCATCGCGCGCTCCAGCGACTGGGGACATAGGAACACGTGTCTCGAGTAGGCCATTGAAATACAGAACAGAGGAATATTGTTGTGTAATCATTTACATATACGAGGTTTCTACAAATTCTAGAATCATTACAGGTGATAGAAATATTATACGACGTGACGCTGCCATAGTGACATATACGTTTTCACATTTTCGTTTCATTAAAAAATTATATTTCCATTAAACGTTATTATTTACGTTATTATTTATTTAAAATTTTAGAAAATAGCATCTTTGAGCAACCTGTACATAAAAACTGTCGCGCAGCGGTCATTTGCCGGGGTCACGGATCATCAACGAATAAGCAATACTAAGAAGGAAAGAGACATTCCTTTGTCGGCGATCAGTGCAGGCGACGCACGCCCTCCCTTCCGCGCGCACAGAAAATTCTTTTTTTTTGCTTTTCTAGTGCGAACCGAACCGGTGTCCTTGACACACTTCTTCATATGTCTAACATTTCAATATGTGAAAAGGTTTACCTGACGCTTCCCTAGGTGGCGTTGGGATCGAAATACATCTCGCTATGATTTCGCTATCGAGCAAACTATGTATAGTTTTGGTTTTTCTTTTTAAGCCCCCTTGTGAATAAAATTGTCGTAATTGAAACAGTTTGTGCGTTTCATTGGGTGTTCTCGCCTTCGGACCTTGAAAACCTGTTCATCAAACTAGTGCGCATAATTACGTCGTTAAATATTTTTGTGAATATTTCCGCGAAAAAGACGCTTACCTATTGTTTTATTTATTTATTTTTGTGTAATTAGGATAGTAGATAGATTATGGTACTATGATAAAGACGCTTTGCTTTGTTTTCTAATCTAGTAGGTACGTTTACATCTCTTACGATACGGACGCTTTTATTTGTGTTATTAGTGCTTGTTAAACTTGTGATCGTGATGGCAAATATCAAAGTCGATGTGTACGCGGAGAACGTGGATTCGGTGGAACATTACGCCATCGAATAATAAATGCGTTTGAGAAATTGAGGCAAATGGCTATAACTGACAATTTATTTTCAAATGTGCGGGAAAACATGAAACGCCGTTTAGTTCTTTGTGTCCGCCAACACTGTGGTCTTATTGAAAATAAGAAAAATTAATATAAAGACAAATAAAAGCATAGTGATGACAGTTATAACTAATAGTAACAAGAGAGGGTGATATGATAAGTGTTTGACTAAGCACCTTCGCTGTAGGTACCACTTGCGCCGTTCGGTTTCTTTGATAACATGCCGTCAAAAAATCGGACCGATCACGAGTAGGTACAAGACGCGTTGCGCGGTTGCCAGCGCGCGAAGCGCTAGATAACTAATTTCATGAATGAATTTTTGCAAGGGTGATCCCAATTTTAGTTACTTTTTATTATTTAGTTTGTTTGAACTTTTTTTTTTTTCAATTTACGAATTATTTTAACCTAACAAAGTTTATATGATTAATGGGCACTAGCCCTATCCGTGTGTTAAATTAATGTCACCATTGTAGCGCCACGTCGTATAGCAAAGAAATAGTAATATTATGTGAATAGATTCCAAAGTAGTATAATCAGGTCGCACCTCCAGCACCAGACACAGCTGCCCCCAGCGCGTGGCCGCGAGCGCCAGCAGGTCGGCCACGCACACCGCGTTGCGCAGCGCGTGCGCACGCGCCGCCTCGAACTCGCCGCTCTGCGACAGCACGGCGTCTCGCACTGCCATCGCTTCACCGACCAGTAGTAGTAATACTACCTCTTCGTACTCGTTTCGAGGTACGAACTGAAAAATAAAGAGTCATTTTAAATTGATTCAATTTGGCTCACTGCTGCTGTTTAGATTTTTTTCTTGCCATATATTGAAATGAGCCTCGCATGAAATTGGGTCAGCATTAAAAAAAATACTATCTTACTCATTTTTATGGACAACTCGCACTTGATCAAATAACTAATAATACCATTTATTTATTTTATATATTTACCATTTATATACACACAAACACACATATATAAACAGACAATGAAAAACAGAACAGAAAAATAGGTACAGATGTATACCAAAGAGTTTTCATGAATAAAGAGCTTATAGTTCCAAATCTCATTTCCCCATACAGTCCCAGGTAAAAAAAATGTATAGCGAAATGTATGCTGCCCAACAGTCGCATATATCGCATCAGAAAAAAATGCGACCTACCGTTATCCATTGAAAATAATAAATGTTTCCATGTTTTTTTACTTCTGTCTTATCTAAGTTTTGCTGTTTCTTTATTCATAAAAAAATACAATTGTCTTATACCTAAATCTATGTCCCACAAAACCTTTTTCACGATTTATCTATGGCAAAAGGCAATACAAAATAAAGTTAAGCTTATAACATGGTGCAGGTACTCAAATGCCAGCTAACACTGTTACTGCAATCCTACCTGATTGATGGCCGCATACTTCTTCGGCTTCCAGGGCCCGTCCGACACGTGTTCCTCTCTTCGCCGCGACAGCGTACCCTGTGGCGGTGCTACCGCCAGCTTCTCGGGAGCTTTGTACACCTATAAAAAAAGAATCTAGTATGACCAAGTTGTATAACCGTGTAGTCAAGCTGCACAGCTTTAAGTTCACGATATCCTTGAGCAAGTGCAACAGTTAAGGTCTATTCAAATTTATGTTGGCAACTGACATTATTTCAAGTTAAACAAATATCAATTTTATTTTACCGGTAATTAAGTTGATTTCAGAGTGACTAGCACTATTGAAAAAGTTATAATTTTTTTTGAAGTTGTAGCGTAAACTGAACTCTATTGTGTAGCAATTAAAATTATTTATCCATTAATTCATATTTGTTTACATTTTTGGCAATTAAATCGCGAACGCAGATTAGTATTAGCCCAGGTTCGCACGGGCGTATTTTTCCCGCGGTGATTCTTTTTCGCGAACCGTATTTTCAACGCACTGCTTAGCGCCGAGAGTTGAAAATCCAAGTGTGTTTTATTGACCTGCTGGGATCCGCTTCGGTGTATTCTCAACACTCGGCTCAACACTGAGAGTTGAAAATCCGGTGCGTGATAAAATCTCGCCGCAATATTTTTACTTCCGCCGGACGTGGGCTTACTGCTGCAGCTATTTATGCCGCCAATAATATTGGCTGTTCTTACCTGCCCGGTGACACCCCTCATCAGCACCTCAGCTAGTTGTCGTGTGAGCGTCAGTCGCAGCGCCTGCGTCGATATCGACTCCACCGCGTTCAGCATCTCTCGATACCTACACACCATACATAAACATAACATCACGCATATATTCCCGAAGGGTTATGCAGAATTGTACCTTATAGTAAGTACACCCACTTTTTACCAGTTATGTTTAAGTCCCGTGTGATAGGGACCAAGCCTATCGCCACCAACCGGACACATTCCAGGCTCCGGGCTGCTACTGAGAAATTCCAGAAGGAAAAATCAATCACACTTTCCCGACCGAGGAATCGAACCCAGGACCTTATGCTCAGCAGTAGCGCTTGCTTAATAATATAATGCTATGAGAACTTTCTCATGAGAACGGATTCGAGTAGGTTGTGGCTTGCTGGCCACAGCCCACATGATATACTAGTTTTGTGAAACTCTTTTCCCTCTAAGCCACTGAGAAATTAGAGTGTCATGAGTATCATGTTTAGAGATTTTATTGTACTCTGGTGAAGTCTGATGTAGGTACTCGTACCATAAAAATCTCTAAACATGATATGACCAATTCCCGTAATTAAAATCTAGTCGAAATCTCATCTCAGCGACTCAAACTTCGCTCAAGCGTTAAAAACTTGTCAAAATTGTAGAACTCATTCACAGCGTGCGTGAAAATTCGTACACTTGGTACAACCATAAGTAAAGCGCGTGTCGCGTCGTGAGAATGATAAAAACACTATGTATATGATTAATTAATTTAATAAAACAATTACTTAATTATGCTAATATAATTTCTAAATTAATTATGCAAAAAAATTTAATTCAGTAAAAAATAATTGGTAGGAACGCGATACACGCATTATTTGGGTAGTACTAGTGTCGTAACATAGTAACAGATGTCTCGCAAGGGTAATTGGATTACTCGCAACCTGTCCGCCGTAAGCCGGTTAGCGACGACCGCGGTACTCACAACCTATATTACGTTCTCGCTCGTTACGACTACACATTATAGTTACATATCACCATGACACAGGACAAAATATTGTAAAGTCAGAGAAATTAATTGTCAAGCAAATTGACCACCTACTTAATTCTCGGTATATTCAAATCACAACAACACGGTAGTAAGGAAATTGGTGTAAGGTGGCTATTTTCTTAACAATTGACTTCCCTGGCTGTACAATGGGCGTAAACATGGCACATGAAGTGTTAGAAAGGGTTTGACTGTGCCATCTCTGTCCCAAATAACGTTCAGAGAGAATAGTCGTGCACATCTAAACGTAGCACACACTAGCAGCACTTTGCCACAAACGATTCAAAAACAGAACGATGTTTACGTATAGGTATTAGCGCTGAACTGAAAGGAAACAACAATTTAAACGCAGGAGAAATTCTTTGTCTTCATCATCTGACTAGCCTATTCTCAACTATACCTAGACGCCATCCAGTCTAGTTGGACGCAGCTAAATACGAATACGAGTATTGTACATGGAGCCAGGAATGAAAACAATAACAAAGCAGCTGATAATATAATTATAATTACGCTTTATTATTGTTTTTATATTTGTTATTGGTTAATAATTATTTACCTGTCTATAGCATTCTGCAGCCTGCCTGCTCGTATGTGTAGTATGGGCACTCGTTGTAGCGCAGTCTCGAGCGTGGGGCCGGCGCGGGCGTGCGCGCCGTTGCGTTGGAGGTACAGGAGAGTTAGGTCTGATGATAGCTCGAAACTACGGATCTGGACGAAGATGAATGATGAACAAATCAGTTTGGATGTGTGAACTGCCTTCAAAATGATCTCTTGTTATTGTTAGAGATCAAGTTTAGTTTAAACACTGTATTGTACATAAAACAAACAGGACAAACATATAATTCCCATTTTAATAACATAAGTTAAAGTCATCCACCACCCGCCGGTAAAAGCCATCTATTAGATTACATAAAGAAAATGGGACAACTTCGTCCTCCAGTCGGCCAATAACAAGCTATTACCGATACACAGTTGTTATTGAGAGGGCCATGTTCAGCAGTTGTTGTGAAGCACAAGTCACAAATGCGCTTCATCTGGCTTCATGTGACTCTTATATCAATGTAATAAGGTTTAAATAGGAATAATTGAGGCGCGTTCGTTAAATGTAACACCAGTAGACAAACAAGTCTTTAGATTTCTTATTGGCACATTAGCTTTGTGCGAATAAGAAATCTAAAGACTTGTTTATGGTCATAAGTGCCTGAATTATCTTTGCCTCTTCATAATTATCTTTCAACTCAGAATACATGAAGTTGGTACTATAATACTAAATTCTCACCATTTCAGATTCCCTCTCGGCTTGTTTGAACCGGCTGGTGGAGCTAGGGACAGTGTTCTGTTCTAAACACAGACCCTTGATGGCGTACGACTCGGCCACGATGCGGAGACTTCGGCTGTGGAGCAAACATAAGAGTAGAGATAATATCTTCAGTTACAGATTATATGTCATGATATCAATCTGCCTAGCCTTTTCTGAACTACGTTGGGGCAGCTCCCCGTCTTACCGATTGCAGCCGAATACCAGTATTTTACATGGAGCGATTGCGTATCTGACCTCCACAACCCAGTTATTGGATAACACGATACCCCTTAAGACTAATTGTCAGATATTTGAGTTTGTGATGAAACGTAACGACATCTATAATTTATGGTTATAGGTATGTCATAATATGATATCTGTAGCTCATTGTACTAGGAGCAGGGACGGCCCAGCGGTATCGGGCCCGAGTCACGATCTGTAGCTCGTGAGCTCGTGAGTTCGTGAGTTCGGGCCCAGGTAGGCACTTTACTTTAATCACCACTGCTCTCAAAACGCTGAAGGCAAATATCGTGAGGAAAACGGTGTGTCCTAGAAGTAAAAAAAATCAAAGACAAGTGACATCTATCAACCCGCACAGGAATATGGTCTACTCCCTCTCCAAAATAGGAGGCCTGTATCCCAGTACTAATGTTCCCACTACCTGGGATACAGGCCTCCTCTTTTTACACATTTTTTTTCACACAAATACCATGAATTAGCATGATCAGCATATAATTGCTGATCATGCTAATTCATGGTATTTAGAACAAAATGAAGAACAGTCTTCTTTGTGGACCAAGGAGAATAAACAAACTATAATTTCGAACTGAGAAAACCATTGTAGTCTAGATTGTGATTTTAGGTATTTGATACCTAATAGTCCCGCACAGCACATGCTCGTTAAATATAAGATAGGCTATCTTCAGAATAGCATGATTAAAATTGTCTAGGTAACTATTTTGATTTACAAATTATCTTCCAAGTTATCTGAAATGTGTGAGTCACGTACTGAGGGACACATTACTTTGATAGTGGACACCAAAATTATCATCAATATTATCAAGCACATTATGTTCTCTGCACAATGCAGTCGGTAAACAAAATCGTTATCACCAAAAATGTCGAGGATAAAGCCCCGACATAATGTCAAAAGCATGACACACAAGCGCCGCGCGCGGCGCTCGGTGATTCAGCTGTTTGTGCGCCTGTGTACCGTGACATAAGATAAAAAAGAAAAATATTATTATTTAAGAAAAGACAACCCTATTTTAGAAACTTTTTTATAAAGACCCCTCCCCTTTTTCTGTATGGGTATTAAAGAACCTATGGACAAATCAAATATGCACAAATCGGTGGATCTAAGCAAGGTTTTTTTATGTATTGGGTCGCGTTTATTCGATTAGGGGGTACAAGGTACGACACGAACGAACCCACCACAAAATACAGAATGCCAAACAATGCAAGACAAGCAAATAAATATAATAACAGTTGTTTAGTTAAGATATGCGCGTGAGTTTATTGTTTAGTTAAGATATGCGCGTGAGTTTATTGTTTAGTTAAGATATGCGCGTGAGTTTATTGTTTAGTTAAGATATGCGCGTGAGTTTATTGTTTAGTTAAGATATGCGCGTGAGTTTATTGTTTAGTTAAGATATGCGCGTGAGTTTATTGTTTAGTTAAGATATGCGCGTGAGTTTATTGTTTAGTTAAGATATGCGCGTGAGTTTATTGTTTAGTTAAGATATGCGCGTGAGTTTATTGCCACCTTTATGGATGTTCTGCATATTTTATGTGCCGACGTCTATTATCAGTTTGTTTAGCGTTTGTCATGCGCGATCGTTTGATCGCACGATGACGTCACGATAACACGTGTGAGATGCACATGATAACAGATACACTACACAGTTCCTGAAATATGTGATTTGTTTAGACTAAAGGGTTTATATCTGAACTATGTGTCTAGTTATAGATAAGATACATATAACAACACGCCTTGTTTCCCCGAAGGGTTAGGCAGAGGTATACTTTAGTAGGTACACACAGATTTCGCCAGTTATGTTTAGGTATCATGTAACAGGGGGCGATCCTATTGTCATCAACTGGGCACGAGGCCCGGCTCCGAGCTGCTGCTGAGGACATCCAGATGGAAAACCCCAATAACACTGCCGACCTGAGACTCGAACCCCTCGTGATCAGCAGTGTTTATTTATTTGCATAAAAAATGGTATACAAAGGTGTTACATGAGTTAATTATCAGATCATACATGTTTTGCTTAAGACTAAAGCATGCAAAATGGTTAACACAACTTATGTTCAAAGTGTTCCTTAATGCTATAAAAGTTATTATCATTTAGCCATTTAAACAAGTGAGTTTTAAACAGTCTGCCATTTAGTAATTTAAGTTTACATGGTAATTTGTTATAAATACGTACAGCCATAGCTACACAGCTTTTACTATATTTTGTTAATCGAGGGATTTCATCTAAAACAAGTATAAATTTGTCACGCCGATTCCTAGAGCTCACATCTGCTGCTGCTCTGAATAGATATTTATGTTTCCGTACATACACACATGTTTCATACAGATATAGTGAGGGTAGTGGTAGCAGACGGAGTTTTTTAAATATTGGTGGACAACATACGTCCGGTGGAATGCCCTGAATAGCTCGAACACATTTCTTTTGAGCGATAAATGCTCTGTTATGATCGGTACTATTTCTCCATACAATTAGTCCATATCGCAGCGAGGACTCCACATATGCACGATAGAACATTACAGCTGTTTTATTGTTTGTAACATTTTTAATCCGTCTAAGAGCGTATACGAATTTGTTGACTTTATTACATACACTATCGATTTGAGCTTTCCAGTCTAGATGTTCGTCTATGATCGTTCCCAGAAACTTAGTTTGTGCTACTTGTTGAAGTTTTGATATACTCATTGAAAAATGAAATTTATTATTATAAGATTTATTAAAATGTACATATACTGATTTATTAAGGTTAATAGATAAATTATTATTATTAACCCAATTTATAAGATTTTCTATTGTATTATTAATATTTGTTTCATGATCAATTATTGATTTACATTTTTTATCGGTAGAAACAATTATCGAAATGTCATCAGCAAACAGAAAGCATTTATGATTAGTCATGTTAACAATATCATTTGCATAAAGGAGAAACAAAATCGGGTACCAATATACTGCCCTGAGGAACGCCACGTTTGGTATTTTTAAATTCAGAGCGGTATGAAACCATATCTTTATTGGCATTAATATTACTGATAGTAACACACTGCCGTCTGTCGGATATGTATGACGATATCTACTGCCGTGGAGCTCCTCGAATTCCTATAGACTCTAATTTCTGAACAAGCATATTATGCAAGAGCAGGGCGAACGCCTTAGATAAATAAAAAAAATAAGCCCGTCGTTAGTTGATTATTGTTAGTACTACTTTCAATAGTGAAAAGATAGCTAAAGTTGTTGATTTATCTTTTTGGAAATCGCTCTTTCTTTATAATATGAAATTTCTCTGTAGCGCTTGCGATCATTAGACCAACGAGGCAGTAGATAAGATGAGTGGTATAATGCCTATAGTATGTCACACAAAGACAGATTGTTCACTAAAAGTCTTTACTCATGGTTTATGTCCTATGAGGTCATGCATTATGCAAATGACGTGATTAATAGTATGTGTACTATTGTATGATTATTATTTGCAAGCTAAGCTTACCATTCTAGAATATTATTTCATTCCAGCTGGTAAAATATATGGTTTTGCCTTTATTTAATAGTTATTAAACATCAAGGCACATATTGTTTTCAGAACATTAAATTTAATTAACGCATAACTTTTCCTATTAGATTTATATAACTTTACATTGTTACTACCTGTTATATTGGTAAATATCATAATAATGCTTTAAATTATGCTATTTTGGTATGAGAGCATTGTTCCATACACTTACAAAAGTAATTAGCATCAACATCATTAACACAGTGTGCGTCAAAGAATCTATTCATCCGTTAATAGCCAGAGTGGGTGGCACAACAAGATTCTGCAATACCTTTAATTACTTGGTAATTTGGCATGTAATACAATGGAGTAATGCAGCTATTAATGGAAATAGTTCATTTGTTTCATTATGAGTGTATTTAAAGTGCATGATTGCACACCATTCAATTGTAGTTAATTACAAAGATGCAAGATAAGGGAGCAGAGGACACGCGTCACAGTGTGTGTAATAAGATTGCAAATAACATTCTATTGTCTAAAGGTGTTATTAAATAACAAAGCAATGCCAATTAAGAGTTGATGTTACATTGGTGATCATAATCTTATTATACATTTGATCAGTTTAACCTTTTATTTAACTTTGGTTTATTTTATTGCAACTGTTATTAGTTGTTTTTTTTTTCATATTGATCTTCATTTATCTTTGTGTTTTTATAATAAATTGATTTAAGTTTAGTGTACCTATAATAATATTAATAAAAATATACTCACACAGGTAATTCTTTTTCTGTTAACGTATTCAGCTCGGCTAGTTTATAATGTTTCAACGCATCATCGTATGCTCCACATGCATAGTTCAACTTCCCAAGAAGAAGATGTGCATCTAGCGCTACACCAGCCCTCTTGCCCGCTTCATCGGTGGCTAAGGTGAGGTAGCCACGGGCGTCTGAGAGCTCCCGTTGTGCTCTCTCGATGTTCTCCTTGCTGGGTGGCCATTCCTCAAGGTGTGCCTCAAGCTTGCCCTCTCCGATGAGGAAGTGGGCAAGGCTTTCTGTTGATACAAGTAATTTTATGAGTAATGAAACTGTGAGGGCCAGTAAAAACTGTGAGGGCCAGTAGAAACTGTGAGGGCCAGTAGAAACTGTGAGGGCCAGTAGAAACTGTGAGGGCCAGTAGAAACTGTGAGGGCCAGTAGAAACTGTGAGGGCCAGTAGAAACTGTGAGGGCCAGTAGAAACTGTGAGGGCCAGTAGAAACTGTGAGGGCCAGTAGAAACTGTGAGGGCCAGTAGAAACTGTGAGGGCCAGTAGAAACTGTGAGGGCCAGTAGAAACTGTGAGAGCCAGTAGAAACTGTGAGGGCCAGTAGAAACTGTGAGGGCCAGTAGAAACTGTGAGGGCCAGTAGAAACTGTGAGGGCCAGTAGAAACTGTGAGGGCCAGTAGAAACTGTGAGGGCCAGTAGAAACTGTGAGGGCCAGTAGAAACTGTGAGGGCCAGTAGAAACTGTGAGGGCCAGTAGAAACTGTGAGGGCCAGTAGAAACTGTGAGGGCCAGTAGAAACTGTGAGGGCCAGTAGGAACTGTGAGGGCCAGTAGAAACTGTGAGGGCCAGTAGAAACTGTGAGGGCCAATAGAAACTGTGAGGGCCAGTAGAAATGCATGGAAAAGGTTTTGTGTTATAGAACTGGTTTTACATACTTGTCAAAAGTACTTACTAAAAGTATGTACTTTATTTGATGTATATTATGCTGCATGCTTGCATCAAACTTGCATGATAGAACAGTTTGGTTTTGGTTAGTTCTTGTCCGGCATAAACATAAACCAATACCTGTTTCACCATTCAGAAGACTGGTACTATGTCACAAGATTGGGAGAATTCTCATTTGTCTTAAGAAAATTATACGGAGAAAGTACTGCAGGGTAGAATGTTTCAATCTGAATAATAATGGGTTTGACCAGTAGCTTAATTATTAACCTAAATTGGAACCATTACTGAAATAGCTTCTAAAACTCATTTTAAATTTAAATGTAATTAATGACAGTGATTGTTTTGACCTCAGCTACTTTTTATAGCACAAAACCATAAAAACTTAATGGGTTTGTAACTGACATTCAAGGAAACATGAATAAATAATTATCTTATTAAACCAATAGTTGGCACACAGTTAATGTACTGATGTTTATATATATAACGGGAAATCAGCAAGCAGGCATTATGTTTTAAACATTGACTGATAAGTAATAATACAATTTAATATTTTTAAGCTCTCATGATAACAACTGTACTTCAATGACCTATCTGAGTATGTCTCGTGGTGATATAAGTGTTTAGAAAATACGTAACGTGTGTCACTGACCATGCTGCGGAGACCTGGCCTTCAACTGCTGAGCCAAGTCCACTGCCTTCCTCCAATTAGACTCCTCACGGCTCTTCTCAATCTCTGTCTCGTAGCCCCGCACAGCATTCTTACTCCTCGATGTCATTTTTACACGGGAATAATTTTACTCGTTTATCACACCATCGAATTGATTGAACACCTCACTCATACATTGCAAAACCTTTTGGAAATTGCATTAGTTCCCCAGGAGCACCAGCGAATTGAAGGCCAAACGTGACAGATGACAACATAGTTCGCGGAGTTCATTCTGCCATGAAAGTCTTATTCTGCAATCGATTTTATGTATGTTTTAATTTAAGTTACAGTGTCTTCATGGATTAAATTAATAGATAAAAGATACTTCTAAATTAAAGTAATTTGTGTAATATAGTATATTTTTTATTATTCATTTCTAAAATTATTTTTTGTATGACTACTACCGCCAGTGTCCGCAAGATGTACTTTATTCCATGTTTACAAAGTAAGTTTCATGTATTACGTTCCTTACTTACCTTATTTTTATTTATTTGCAATGCAATGATTAAATTTTCCTTTTTAAATTGTTAAAATTGACTATAACATATTGAGATGTTGAAGTGTTTTATAACAAAATTATATAGTAGTAACTGGTCTTATAAACACAATTTCATTTAAGCTTCTGGTCTGGGTCAACAGATGGCGTTGGTAGTAACATCTGAAGTTACTAATGCCTTTCTAATTAAAGTAGTATTTGTAGGGATCAGTATTTAATTTAATAAATTGCCAAACTATGAAGAAGGGCTATTTATTTAAATCCAACTAGAATGTTGCTAGACCTTTCCGCACTTAACACAACGGCGCGGCCCAGTGCCCACAAACTGCTTACCTGCTATCGTGTATCTACTTATGTAGCATCGTAGCATCTTGATTATGTTGAGTCAAGTAAACTAAAACTAGGGGTTTGAATGAGTGTGTTATCCCATCATAATGCCTTTATGGGATGATGTGCGGTCATGTGTTGTTGGCCGCACCTTGTAAAGCCGGGTATCCACTTAGGTTCGCCGTGGTTTGCGAACACTGTGTGCTCCGCGAACGTGAACGTGTACAGTGTACACGCTTAGGCTGCAACATCAGTGCTCCTGTCGGAGCACTAACATTCCGCGCTCCGGTCTCCAGTCGACACACGACAGACGGTCGGTGCAAACATGCCGCCTCCAGAATTAGTAGGAAGTGCAGCTTATATTTTGATACATTATATTGTGATGGAATACAAACGACCTCCTCGATTTTGGCAAGCTAATATGTATAAGGGAAGAAAAAATAATGAAATAATGCATATATTAAAATCCCAAGAAATAAGTGGCCATTATAAAAATTTTACTCCATGTTCGCGAACTTAACAAACACGTCGTGACACGCTCGCGTCCACGAACAAACTGCGCTCCCCTTTGAGATCGCGCAAAAAACCGCTTCTCGAGCGCTCCACCGTGCTCCGATCGTGCTCCAGTCGCGCTCCGCGATCACGACGTATCCATTATGTTTGGTTTGCGGAGCGGGCGCGTTCGCAAACCACGGCGAACCTAAGTGGATACCCGGCTTAATGCGCGTGAATGTACCTACCTAAGTATCTCCCGACCCTCGAACTCATGGTAGTAGGAAGTAGGATCCGTGGGGTTTTAGTCGCTAATAGTCTGACATAACTCCCCATTTGCCACAGACGAAGCATCAGCACAACTCTTGTTTTTTTAAATTCATTTTACAGAGGTAGATATTCTCAGATTTCGTCGAAGATTTTACAATTTAACCATCATCATCATCATTTCAGCCGAAAGACGTCCACTGCTGGACATAGGCCCCCCAAGCACTGTCACTTCGATCGGTTACAATTTATTAATGATTTTCAAACAAAAAAAACGGGTTGCACTCCGGGAGTGCCGGCAGAAGTGAAGACTTGAATATTAACGTTGTGCATTTTTGATATTTTGGAATGCGGTCTACTCTCCCTCCTCTTATGAATTTTCGATCAGGTCACGTGTCCTGACGTGAGCTCCGTCTTACGAATTTTCGATCAGGTCACGTGTCCTGACGCGAGTTTAAAATTTTTTACCTATCACAAAAAACTCTCCCTCCGTCTTACGAATTTTCGGTCAGGTCACGTGTCCTGACGCGAGCTTAACATTTTTTACCCATCACAAAAAAAGTGCACAACGCTGCTAAAGAAGTTTTCACTTCAAAAATCGTTGGAAAAAGTGGTGAGATATAATGTTGAAACCTTCTAAGTAAAGATGAATGTGTTACTACCTAATTTCCTTTAGTGAGTGATTGAACCGGATCTGCTTACAGTTTTATCAGATAGCTAGGATTTTGGAACAGACGGTAAGTAGGTACATACCAACATTCTTTAGAGCATTGTAGGTATTGTCAAGAGTGAGCCTTTTATTCGTACACTTGCTAGCTACGCCGCCGCGCCGTAATGGTCGCCAACTAGATCACTATCTGCTGCTGATATAAAACTGGTGGTGTGCCAAACTCGCTATACCGAATGTGTGCTGAATATTAAGTCCACATGAATATTTCGATGCCGTAATATCGATCGCTAATGAATCTAACTAGTTCAGTGGGCTATGGTTATGGGCTATGATGAACTATGGCTGTTAACTTCCGATGCACGTAAAGTTCCCAATAATGATTTTTGAAAACGGTACGTAATCTTTTTTTACTAAAGTAGGCTCTAGCTGAACTCCTGACTAGGCTCTTGCCGAATTATAGTATCATAATCTGCTATAGGTATAGGTCTAAAAATTATAGGTAGGTACATATTTTAGAGATCCATGATCTATATTCGTAACGGTAACGAATGCCAAACTAACGCTATGGAGCTACTATGCTATAGTGTACAGGTCTAGGATATTTTTGTTTTGTACCTACCTAGGGATTAATTCTGTTGTGTAGGTAGCTTCTTAAATAATAACTAGATGCGTACTGACCATCGCCACTACGTAATTAATTCAGTAGGAAATAGGCTACACCTTTAATTTGGTTAATATTACAAAGCAACGGTGATAAATTAGGTAGAATATAGGTAATTGGACCTTTCATCTTCCACATATTGAGATTCAAATTCATCATTTATTGCATTCATGTAGTTTACAAGTTGTTACAAGGATAATTATATTTAAAGTTTCATACATGAACCCTGCTAGGGCACAGCAATATAAATAGTTTTAAGTGCTACAGTGTCACAGTAATAAACAAAACCATATTCATTTTAACATGTTTATCAGATGTCCACCACTTGTTATTTTAAATAAGTAACTGTCACTAATATAATAAAAGCTAGGGCAAGAACAATTGGTCATCATTTTCATTAAATAAAAGATAGTGATCTTTTACGCCTGGGAAGAAGCACAAGATGCTATTGGAATCTTTCGCGACCTCTCTAAGGCGTTCATTTGCGTAAACCATGAAACTCGAGCACTATGGGATTAGGAAAACAGCACTTGACTTGTTAAGATCATACCTGAAAGATAGAAAGGTTAAAGTCCAAATAAATGGCGTAAACTCATTGGTGTCTGAAATGACAATGGGCGTTCCTCAAGGTTTGATATTGGGTCCATTCTTATTTTTAGTTTATATTAATGATTTATCCCAATTACTTCAAAATCAACCGAAGATGGTGTTATTTACAGATGACATTCATTGATCTTTAAAATAGACCGACGGTCACAAAATCTTGACGACGTGAATAACTCTATTCTTCAGGTCCAAGATTGGTTTACGGTAAATAATTAAGTACTTAATGAAAAAAAAACCAAATGCATTAGATTAAAATTACCTAATATTAGAAGTAGCGAATGTGACATCATATTGAATGGCCAAAAAGTAGTATTTGTTAATCAGACAGTTTTCCTAGGAATCACGCTAGACGAGAACTTACAATGGGGACCTCATATAACATCTATTGCGGATCGGCTAAGCTCGGCCGCATATGCTGTTAGAAAGATAAGACAATTAACAGATGAAGAAACCGCGCGTTTGGTCTATTTTAGTTACTTCCACAGTATTATGTCATATGGTATTTTACTGTATGGTCGGGCTGCTGACATTGAATCCATTTTTATTTTGCAAAAGAGAGCTGTCAGAGCCATTTACAATCTACGTCGCCGCGAATCTCTTAGGGAACTATTTAAAAGGGTTAATATTATGACGGTACCTTGCCAATTCATTTATGAAAATATTATGTATGTAAGAAAAAATCAACTTTTTAATAAAATAAGTGATAGACATAATTTTAATACTAGAAATAAAGATAAATTAGATGAACCTTGTTTCAGATTATCTAAAGTACATACATCTTTTATGGGGTACTGTGTTAAATTTTACAACAAAATACCTTGTGAAATATTGCAATTAAATGAAAGAAAATTTAAAACTTATATTAAAATTACACTTTGTAAGCAAGGATATTACAAATTAGAGGATTATATCCCAGATAAGAATGCTTGGAAACATGCTGGTCCTGCTCCATAGGACAATCTCTAGAGTCTAGACAAAATCAAACTGGTTGCTAATGTAATTGTATTTTTTTTTTCTTTGACATTGATTTACATTCTGTAATTACTTAAAGTCACACCCGGACTTTTAACTCCTTATTTATTTATGAAAATCGTCTACTTTTGGAATGTTTGTAAATATGTGAGCACCATGTATCTATCACAGTTAATTTATATGTCATGGATTCATTAATCCATTTTAATTATTTTCCTTATTGTGGTAAAGTAATTTTAATTTTTATGTGCATCGTCTTCACATATAATTATATAATAAATGTATGCAAAATATTGTAAAATATTTTAAAAGAGTAACGGTGGAGTTTCTTGCCCATTCTTCTCCATACGGAAACTACCTTTTGGAAGGGGCGACTAGAATCAATTTTATTTTTGACGTTCAAAAGTGCCTTTTATGTGCCTATTTGAAATAAATGATTTGACTTTGACTTTGATAAAAGATTAAATTAAAAACAAATAGCGATAACAGTAATAATCATAAAATAACATAGGTAGGTAGTAAGTCAAAATTATAGGTGCTGTGTGTATTGTGCACAGTTATGAATTTCAATATCACTTATCGTCAAAGAATTCCTTTAGAGTGTACCTAATACGATTTTAATATAAGACTGAAGAGATTTTTGGAGACTATTTTTAAATTTATTTTCGTACTGTGTCCTTAATTGGATTTGGAAACTTATGTTGATTTTAAGTAGAATATTTTCCATGGATGTATAAAATATTTCGGTTTCCCTATTTTTTTGTGGCCAATAGATAACTATTAGTAAAAGATTAATTTTAGGAATTTCTACTGCACACGTTTCGAATATAAATTCAATGGTCATTTCCGTTAAATCTTGTCTTTCTTTGGATTCAATATCGTCTTTTAAGAATATGCACACACCACCTCCTGCATAGTTTGGGCGGCAGTATTTGGGGGTACAGTATACGTACCCTTCCAAACTTAGTGGGTCTTTTTAAAATTCTGTAATCCATGTTTCAGTAAAACAAAGCACTTCTATGTTATGTTCGTTCGTGATTGCTTCTAATAGGTAACGTTTATTTTTTAGGCTTTGTATGTTTTGATATAGGACGTCTATATTATTGCATGAATGTGTTTGTGTACTGTTTTCCGATGTGTTGTTGTTAAAGAAAAAACTTAGGGCTGGTGTGTGGTTGTGAGTCCGAAGATATGTCTGTTTTATCCGACTGTGAAAACTCTACCTCAAAATCTTCATTGTTTAGGTTGCTTAATGGCATAACAAGATCCTGTAGGCCTGATACCACAGCTTTCGTGCCATTACTATTCAGTGCACCTGTGCGCTGATTATACATACATATCGTAGTTATAGGAAATATTTAGATTAGAGTCCAGTAGATATGCGTAATTAAATGTGTGTGTATCCATATATAAAAGGTTATTAAAAGTTTCTATTCTACTATTGTACAGAGTATTGCCATAATTTTGCTGTCTTGTATAATAGTTATTATTAAATTTAAATTTACCTTTAAGTCGGTAGACAAATAATGATAATAATATGAGTTAATGTAATTAGTTTTTCTCGATTTGACATTACCATTACCACATTGACATTGAGATTACCATATCGTAAACTTATGTACATTCATATTTACCGTTTATGTACGGTCACCAAAGGAGATAAATAACCAGGGTCGTCGGATATAGTTGAACATTAGTAAGAAACCCATGGATGTTTTCGAATGAAATTTTATTAAATTAATAGAAAACAAACAGTTCATTTATTAAATTAAATTTCATTCAAAAACATCCATTGGTTTCTTACTAAACTTAAACTATAGGTATCCGACGACCCTCGTTACTTATCTCTTTTGGTGACTGTACATTCAAGTAAGTTATTATTGTATATTTTATCACCACGAGTGTTTACCATACATCTAAGTGTACATAGATGGCCAAGGCTCCCTAAGTCAATAAAAAAGGATGTCTTAATCAAGACTGAAGAGGCAGGCAGGGTGAAGGTATAGCCCCTATACCCCAATAGTCGAACTGACACGAAGACAAACTATCAACTACGGTTAAAGGTTACTAGTTACCTACCTATCTAGGTATCTAGTGTAGCGTATTGTGATGATGGCAGGTATCTAAATATAGAGTTTCTGTCTGTACCTACCTACCTAAAACTTCGTCGATTACCAAAGCTAAAAAAGGGCCAGCTACAAAACATTTAATGATCATTACCATGCTCCATATATAACATACATGGTGAAATAGATGTATTTGCTGGTTCTGAATCCCCAGGTTCTATTTTTATATCTTATTTATATAAAATTTTTCTTTCCCAAAACGTTTACATATCATTTTACTACCTATATGGAAAAGTTCAAATTGTTTATTATTCATAGTTTTGTTTATTTATTTAATAGTAAGTGTTTTAGAAACATAAAATATGCATGCTAGATTCGCATCTAGTAGATGTCAATTAGAAAGATTGTGTACTTACTGTTGCTTTGCATGTGTGATTGTAGGTACATCAGTTTTGTGAATTATACTATTATTATTATTGTATACGTATGTATAAAACAAAACTGGCTCTCTTATCTTTCTTAACCTGCTAAAGTAAAGTACAGCCGATCGATTCTGTAAAAATCTCACCGTGAAAAGTTAGGTGAAGTGAGCTTAGAGTGAGCTGTCAATAGTGTCAATCCCTAGTATTAGTTGGAATGACAGCTCACTCCACGCTCACTTCACCTAAGTTTTCACGGTGAGATGGTTACAGAATCACACTGCAGGTGCTAATCAGCGCAATTACCATTCCACGATGATGTTGCCAACCAATGTTTTTACACAATCTTTCAGAACTCCTTTGTCGACTGAGGCTGCTGTTGTCCATTCTCTTGACATACAAAAACATGAAGAGGCCTGTTAAGTCAAGGGATGAGAGGATGCTTGTTAATCTTGAAGTTAAATAAATAGGTAGGTACTGCTACTTACATGCGAAAAGGTATTTTCTAGGGCTTGTTGCGAGAAAGAGTTTAGTAAGTAATACTATCTTCAGATGAAAGAATCTAACTCGCGATAATGAAAAAAATCGTTTTATTACGTAAGGGTCCCACTTTTACCCATATAGATGTTCTGGAATGAATTACATCTGTAACCTATTTCTAAGGTACTTTAAAGTTAAGGGATTTTAAAGGAAATGCAATCAGTTTTGCATATTGGTAGGAACGTTGCAAATTTTTCATTTAATTTACTACAACCTTTGTTCTATCTAATATTGTATCAGCATGTAGCCACAAAACATATGACTTACATGTTGGGTACCATTGTTACACATTGATAAAGTATTAAGGGACACAAATTATTGTAGTTAATCAAATGAATTCTTGTCAACGCACATCTTTTCGTATATGGCTGTACCTATTTGTATTTAGAGGTTTTAAACTTTGTTGGTGCGATGCAACGACGAACAATTTCTGTAGTTTTGTTCATGCAACAAGCTATTAAGAACAATTTGGCGTGGCTAATGGCAAATAGAACTAGTACAGAATACTAAGGAACCCCACACAAGAGCTCAGTTAGCGGAATATAAAAACGTTACGGCCGTTTGATTGACATTTATAACTTAACTGCTTCCGAGCCCTGGGCGCGTCCGCAAGGGTTACCATGTCGCCGGGCACTGGAGGACGGGCTTCCAGAAATAATAAATGAACTCTTATGTTTGATCATTGTGCAGGAACTAGCAGATTTAATAGTAGGTACGTTGTTTGTATTTGCTACTGACAAGAGTAGGTATGTGGGAAGATCACCCTGACCCCTGCGGTCGTCACAATGTACAGAGAAGCACCGGGTCTAAAGTAGGTCACACCGGTGCTGGTTTTGTCATTCCAGCCCAACCAGCTCACAGCAACACAAGACCACAACGGGCTGTAATTCTCTTTGGGATCTCGAATTAACTTTTTTTAAGTTATCAGAAAAAGCAACTTTAGGGTCTGAATTAAATTATAACAATAATAATCGGTGCATTCAAGTGGTTAGGACTGAAACATACTTACCCTGACTGAATAAATCACTTCGTAAATGAACAGAGAAAACAAATATTAAAGTTCTGTTTTAATACTCCTACGTGTCCTCGATGTTACAGATCATTTCTAATGACCTGAGTATAGCGCAGTCTAAAAAAAGGTATAATGAATTTAGAACCAGTCTATATTTATTCTTAAGTTATATTTACATTTCTATAAACTTTGCTGTCATGCAAATTACATAACCATGTTATTTTCAGAACATTATAGAAAATAATAACACCAGTCCGGGCGGTGTCAGAACGTTTGGGCGCAGGGGCGCAGGCGGTGGGCGGCGGCGGCGGCGACGTCGCCGCGGGCCGCGGATTAGCACCGGGTGACACTGCGCCCAGGCAAGGACACAACCTTAGCTTAACACATGGACGGGGTTGCCATGGTTTGTGGCGATTTGCAGATGTTTCTGCATAATAATCACCGGTCAGCCACACCCTTTATTCTCTCGACCATACCCCTCTTGTTTATAATCGTGAGGTGATGAGGAGCGTCTGCCTTAACTTTAAGCAACGTTATCCTACTAGCGACCCGCCCCTGTTCGCGCGGTTTTTTACTTGATAAAACCTTAAGGTTTCTTATGTATAGAGATTTAAGATAGATACTGATTTAAATGTATTTGAATAAATTAGGTATGTAAGTTTAATACTAATGCAACATTCCGGAATAACTTCTGTAAATAATGGTGAGAATCATATCAAAATAAGCTGCATAAACACGAAAATAGACTTTAATATGTATGCTTAGATAGGTATAGATTAGCAAAAATACTTACTTATACCTAGGAACCCTCGTTTTACCGGCTGATGGAGCATGTCCGTGATTGCCTGAACCGTGCCAATTGGTTCCAAGCTCTTCAGCCACGGCGCACCTTGACATTACACTAGCGTGCTCATAACTTTCAATTGAAATTATTTTCAATTTCAATGCGCTGTTCGTGAAGTGAAATACAGTTTTAGCAATGTTGTTGAACAGTGGCATTAATTAAGTTCTATTTACATATGTCTACGAGTACCTACTACGAACATAAAAAGGTATGACTAACTTATACTACGAGGGTGGTACTTACCACCAGTATAGTTTCATTTGTAGTACAATACACTGATGACGTGCCCTTTACCTTGCCTGATACCTTTCATAAGAAGAGATACTTACGTCCTCAATGCATATAATGGTGTTTTCAAGTCAAGGTTTCCACTACTTTCTGGGGCTATAATCGCCCTCGGCTAGAATAACGGCTCTAAAATCTTCCACGCCTTAATATTTTTCCCTATTTCTATTCAGATATTTTCCCCAATATAGTAACAAAGACGTAAATTCCCTGCTATTCATAGGTACCTGCGCCGCAGCCTCCATTTTCCCGAGATAACGTAGCTACCTGCGAGCTACTTTACGGCGAGAGGTCTCGAAGGGACCATTGACTCCGTAATATCTAAGCCAGCACTACTTTACGCCGAAAGGGTAGCCCCTTTCGGCGCATAACAGAGTTTTGTACCGACAGAGCTTACCAAACAGTTTTAAGTAGGGGTTAAAAACTTAGGCGTGTTTGCATTAAGTAGATAGCTTCTGGACTTAGCCTGGACTGAACATTCATGAGGTAGCTTGTAGTGTATTTTACGAGAAATGTTTTCTTTGAGACCGGACAACCACAAACTTCATAAAGGTTTACCAAGAATTTTCGCACAAACTCAAACTCAAAACATTTATTTCAATTAAACCATTTCAGGCACTTTTGAATTGTCAAAATTAAATATTCTGTCAGTTAGTCAGAAAGTTGAAGCTAGTTGCCAATTCCAAAACGTAGATCTCTATGGAGAAGAACGGGCAAGAAAGTCCAAGAACACTCTTTTAAATCAAGATATTATTACAAAATCCTGGGTACATTATTCTTATTGCTTCTATACGTGAGAACAATGAAAAAAAGAAACAATTTAAAATATAAAATTAAAAATAAGCCCTGGCAATTACGAGATGACCAGTCTCAACCGACGGCGCCCGTTTACGAAACTGACGCGTGGATCAGCACCACCAGGCTCAACCATTTTGTAGGGAACCGAATGATCCAACACACGCGCCACCACCAGTGACACATTTAAGTGAGCATGATATGTTCTCAACTGCCATGCTCTTTCAAGTCAACATCGAAATATGATAATAAACGGATCCATGGTTCTTACATTTACAAAATTTAAAAATTGCTTCTAAATTATACAAAACTATAGGAATAATCAGGAAGAGGTATTTAATATTGAAGTATTAAGATTAAGTCTTGATTGAATAAAATAAACATTAAGTTCGTAATGTCAGAAACACAAAAAAAAAAAGTAAAAAAAGGGGAAGCATCTCTTCCGAATATTGAAATTGTGATCAACTAGTGAGCCCGAGTGCCTGTGGAGCAGGATCAGCATTAACCCAAGCATTTTTATCTACGATATACTCATCCAACTTATAATATGCTTGTATACATAGTGTGCGTTTAATGCATGTTTTTGAAGGGGCCTGATAGGGCCAAAGCTTTCCGGGGTAGCGGGATCGTCCGAAAGGGTTACCGCTGCCCTGGAACATAAAGGGCTAAGGAAGGATCACGGGTGGGTTTTAGTCAGTAAGAGTCTGACACTCCTTTCCGCTCCACCCAGAGCGGGAGGGGTCATTTCGCATGCTTAATGGAACACTGACCCATTAGTAGATAGGTCAGATGTGATTTCCGTTTTTTTTTTAACTCAGATATCATCAATAGTTAATCATATACGTTCAAAATACAAGCATTCATGATTAATATAAATCAGTTTTATTTTTATGAATCAACAAGTAGGATAAGTCCTCATAGCAAGATCTTCTTTTGCGATTTCCCAAAAAATCGTCTTTTTTGAGTTAATTAAGTCAGTATTCCATTAAGCATGCGATTTAATGATTTCCCACCCTCAAAAAAAAAAAAAAAGGACCCGACGGTCGACGATTAGATTATAATCCTGATGATAGCCGTAAAAGTACCAAGGCCCCAAAACAACCAAACCTATCCGCAAAAAAAAATGCATGTTTTAAATTTTTTCTCATTTAGTTGAAGAATATCGAGTGGTATTTTATTATAAGATTTTACACATTACCCCATAAAAGAAGTTTTTACTTTAGACAATCTGAAGCGCGGTTGATCTAGTTTGTTTCTATTCCTAGTGTTAAAATTATGCCTGTTACTTATTTTACTAAAAATATGTAGATTTTTTCGAACGTACATAATGTTTTCGTATACCTATATATTGACAAGGAACCGTCACGATGTTAATTTTTTTAAACAGTTCCTTAGAGATTCGCGTCTGCTGATATTGTATATGGCTCTGACAGCCCTCTTTTGCAGAATGAAGATAGAATCAATATCTGCAGCCCGTCCCCACAGCAAAATACCGTAAGACATGATGCCATGGAAGTAACTAAAATAGACCAGTCTCCCGGTATCAACGTCTGTTAATTGACGGATTTTCCAAACAGCGTAAGCGGCTGAACTTAGTCGCCCTGCAAGTGGTTAGGTGAGGACCGCACTGGAGCTTCGAGTCAAGCGTGATCCCCAAGAAAACCGTATTTTCGACGAATTCAAGTATCTCCCTATTCAATACAACGTGACATTCACTACTTCTAACATTCGATAAAGCGAATCTAATGCATTTCGTTTTTTTCTCATTTAATACTAAATTATTTACAGTAAACCAATTATGGACCATAAGCATAGCGTTATTTACGTCGTCAAGCACGTCGTGCACGTGTGCCTACTTTAAAAATCAGTGATGTGTCATCAGCAAATAACACCATTTGTGATCGGGTTTTTAGTAAATGAGGTAAATCATTTATATAATTATACTAAAAATAGGAACGGCCCCAATATTGAACCCTGCGGTACACCCATTTTGACTTTTAAACCCAAATACCAATTCCACACAAATATCAATTTCCCGTTAATACAAAGCAGTTTACAGCGAATTTGGCACAAATAAGTTTGATCCGGTAACAAGCCATTGCAACATGTACCCGCTATGCAGGCTGTGGGGCGGCGCGGTGGAAAGGGGCACATGAATGACGCACCTGTGCAGGCGGCACGGCGCAGTGCGGGTCAATGTCGGGCCACATCCCCTCCACCGCGTGGCACGGGGGTGGGGGGTGAAAAGGACAGCGTCCCCCCCCCCTCCCCGCGGTTAAATTGGTTCACCTTTATAGGCATCAGCGAGTGCGATGGGATCTAAATGTTCCGTTTTCAATTTGCTTCGGCGTGCGTCTGATGAGGGTCAGGGGTGATACGTCATACCTTGTGTGTTTCGTTTTATGTGTTCATGTTTTATGAGCTCATGCTGTACTGATGCGTGGTTATGGTAGATTAGTTCCTTTGTTTCAATGTTCTAATCGTTGCTGTGGAGGGTGGTTTTGACACGGTTCGATATAAAGTTAGTCCACCTTGGAAAAACTACTGCAGAAGACGGAAGTTGTTGGTAAGTCCTATTGACAGACAGTAGATATTAATGGCTGACTTGGGATTGTCAGACGACCGCTTTTAGAGAGTCCTAAGACCTATAGATAAGATAGTGCACAAATTGGAACACTCTAAAAGCACTGCTTTCCGGAAGAATCATTATGCTCATTATTGATCAGGATTCTTTAACAATACCATAAAGAAAGTGTTGGAGCAAACATATGTAACCTCATGTCTGTCACATTAATTTGTAGACAGGCTGGTTATGAATTTTAAAATGAGATTGTTTTTTAAAATTGGCAACTGTTGTTTGGAACAATAAGAAAATTTACTTTGATTATGGTTGTCACCGTGTGTATGTCCATCAAAGTTCGCTTGCTAAATCTTTTACCTTTTCTCACGTATATATATTTGTTTAACACCAAATAAAGGTCATTTATTCTGCGCTGTGTTTAATTAACTAAAGACACAACAGAAAGAACAACAGCCACGCAGCCGGGGATAGTCGCGGCGTGTCACGACATTGTCGCGGCGTGTCACGACATTGTCACGGCGTGTCACGACATTGTCACGGCTAGTCACGGCGCAGGAAACGTCGCGACGGAAGGAAACACTTTATTAATGGCTCTGAGCGCCAGCGTGCGCGCGACGCCTTTCAACACCGCTGGAGTGTTAGTGTGCTGTTATGCGTTCTATAATACGGTTTTTATTTAAAGTAGATTACCTATCTTAATAGTATTACAACTTTTTTCCAGTTTGGCGACTTTTTAGGAAGCCGAAATAGTAGGTATTAGAATCCTTAATCCAGCCTCTCCGTCATCTACTGAATATGATGATGCCATCTACTTACCTAGATATACCCTTTTCAATGTTGCCTGTAGCACAATGGTACATTAAGTTCTTTTTAATAAATACATAGACATTTGTTGCCTGTTCCAGTTATTGCTATTACCAGGATATCTATGTAACTATCTGTTACAAAAACCGATCAAATAAAAACGAACAGCTACCGCCATCACGCAATAAAATAAAAAATCCTCTGAATTTTTTGTTCCAACTCTGATGAGAACCTTTTTGTGGCACTTTCCTCGTAAGAGACCTTACATAAGGGCGCCAGTCTTCCAATAATTCACATTCCAGTAATGTCTACATACATTCATCTCAATTTGGACAAAATCCGATTGAAATGGTTACAATCTTCTTCGCTGAGGAAATAAATATCAATGAAAAAAGTTCCGAATAAAAAAAATCTTTTTCACTACGCGAATAAGTTAATAAGTAAAAGTACAGAATGTTTTTATAGAATACTTGAGTGTTTTATTAATAGGGTAATATATATTCAGTTAGGTGTGTATTTTCGGAAAAGTTATTATTGGTCTTTTCCTTATGCCTTGGTACTTTTACGGCTATCATCAGGATTATAACCTAAGGACCGTCGGGTCAAAAAAAAAAAAAAGGACCCACGGGTCCTTTTTTTTTTTTTTGATGATGGGAAATCATCAAATGACCCCTCCCGCTCTGGGTGGAGCCGAAGGGAGTGTCAGACTCTTACTGACTAAAACCCACCCGTGTTCCTTCCTTAGCCCTTTATGTTCCAGGGCAGCGGTAACCCTTTCGGACGATCCCGCTACCCACCGTCGGGTCCTTAGGTTACCATCCTGATGATATTTATTATCTTGAGAAGAATCAAATCAAATCATTTATTGGTTTGCAAACATGGGTATTTAGTACATAGATGTTTTATTATAAGAGTCCTCCATGCTCTACCGTCACATGGGCAAGCAAAACATATTATTATTTAATTTTCACAAAAGATATTATAATTTTAAATAACAATTAGTAGAATAAAATAATACAAATTAATGTCAAATCGTTTGAATTACAGTAAAAATGTCACAGTAATACAATAATGGCATGTCACAGTAATACAGTAAAAATGTCACAGTAATACAATAATGGCATGTCACAGTAATACAGTAAAAATGTCACAGTAATATAGTAAAAAATGTCATCTCGGTTACAATAAAAATAAAAAGTCAAATGGTATAATATCATGTCAATCAGTCAGTGATTCATCATTAAGGAAGTCGTCAATTGTGTAATAACTTTTTTCAGTTAATATTTCGATTAGTGCCCTTTTAAATTTGAATACAGTCATAGTTTTAATAATATTAGGTACTTTGTTATAAATGCGTGGGGCTATGCCAAAAAAACTTTTTTGCATTAGTGCGGTTTTACATTTAACTTGGCACAATTGATGTATATTGAGTTCGTATTGGATTGCTTCTGACTGCCGACAATTTTTGAAACAGATGTGGATTATTTTTCACAAATAAAGCCGTTTCCAGTATGTACAAAGACGGAAATGTTAATATTTTCAGAGATTTAAAATAAGGAAGACAGCTATCTGTGGTCTTAAGACCACACACTGACCTTATACATCGCTTTTGCATCCTAAATACGAGCTCCTCAAGAAATGAACAGGATACGCAGTATTTTAGGTAATTTATAGGCTATCAACAAAATCAAAATCGTTTCATCCATTCGGGAGCTACAATGCCACAGACAGACATACACCCCCCCCCCCCACACACAGAGACACGTCAAACTATATTATAACACCCCGTCGTTTTTGCGTCGGAGGTTAAAAAAGGATGTAAGTAAAGTGTCCTATTCTTTAATTAGATGCATGGACGTGGACTTCCGTAGCAGTGACAAATCATAAAATTAAGCATCCATTTGTTCAAAACCACATCCATATACATTATGTAAGTAATTATTTGCCTTGCTTACCATACTACCCCTCCAAGCATTTTTTTTTTTTGTTATTAAACAATGTTTATTCAAAGGCATAATAATTGTTAAAATACCTCCATAATTACCTCTACCAAACTGCGAAGTAGTTTATTGGCAGATGTAGCTCCCTTAATAATACTTATTTTCTAATTACACTTTTTCACTTATGAACATAAAAAAGGTCCATGACAAAAAAAAACACGATATCCTCGCCTCACAAACGTAGCCCTCACCCTACAACGCAGTTCCCACCTTCCAACATTCGGCTAGTGTTCGCCGCTGACGTATCGATCGGCGAGGATGCTGCCCTTGGCCGGTGCAGCTGCAGCTAACTACGCAGTTATCGCTCCAACCTCCCAGAAATTAGGGAGAGTTTATTGAATGATTGGATTATTGGTTCCGATTTTTTAGGTCATGCGGTGTTATCTTATCAGGAAAGAGTCGACAGACACCTCATGAATTTTCAGTGGCTATTCGTTTAGAAAATAATGTGGATCTTGTGTATAAGGAAATAAGACAAAAATTATAGGCTTTGTAATAGTGAAAATGATGTATGCACAATAATCGAGGCAAAAGGAGTATGTAAGGATCGAACCAGGTGGCGTTCTATAGTTTCTGCCTGTGGACACGGGCGTGAGGTTATGTATGTATGTGTGAGGTGACTGTGGAGTTTGACAAGAGGTGTTATGTACGATAATCGTAGTGATTTTGGCAATTCCGGTTGAGGCTCATGTTCGACTGTTATACACGTTTACAGGCAGACATGATGAAAATAAAGGGATTAGGTACGTCAAGTAGGTGGCTGGAAACATTTTCCTTATCCGATAATCGCAAAAAGCGTAAATCGACATGAAATAAAAAGATAAGCATGTCTGTTAGTCCCTAACATTTTCATCCTATTAGGAGATGGAAACTCAACTGGCGCTCCTTTTTAAAGAGAGCCATTTGAGTTTCTGAATAATTTCGCCAAGGATGGTAGTAATTGTGTTAAGGCACCGCATACCCTCGACGTAACGTAGATTTATGGCTGGGAAGAGAGCCTGTAGCGGCAGCCCTGGCAACAGGCGAGAGGCTGTGAAATGTCTGTGTGAATGTGTTACTTCAACTTAAGGTCTGGAATACTGTTGGTAAAATATAAATATAAGTAATCGAATTCTAAGTAATTTATATAATATGTGCATAAGTACTAATACTTATTAATATAATAAGGAATGCGACTGTTCCAATGCGTTGATGCTGATCACTGGCCCAGGATCCGCAGGAATTGTTCTTGTGTCTTCTTCTGTAGGCATACTTACTAACATTACCTATGGGCATGCCTTTGTTTTCTTTTACAGAGTTTGAAGACCTGTTGCGAACTCCAACTCCCTAAAGAATTGCTACAAGATGTTACATCACGAGCTAGACTGAGCTGTTTCTTTATCCGTCTGAATTTGTACTCTTGCAAATAACAGCTTTCACGGTTAATCATGTACATTGGATTGGAACTGTAGATGACTGAACTATAGAGAAAATTAAACGTGGTAGATAATCGACAAGGACCGGCGAGTTCAAATCGTTCTTTTTTTAAATAGAATGGAGTTACAAGGCATGATCTTGGGTATATAAAACCAGATACCACAACTAGTATCTCAATAAGGCGTAGGTATATAACATTGACCGGCCCGGGTCGGCCTGCCCGGGACGCCGCAGCCCTCGTCCTCGTCCCAGCAACAATACGCAATACTCACCTATTCATACGTCGGTAGATATAGATAGCCTTAGTTCGTAGGTTTACTCACCTATTGTGTATGTTCAAGCCATAAATTCTAGATTTACAGTCTTCTTCTATATACTCAGCGCGTGTTTTATGTACCGATTGAAAGAAAAAAAAAATTAACGCCTATTTTAGATTCTACTTTAAATCGTAATGTAATATTTTCTACTTATGGCATATGTAGTAGACTAGCCTTCATAATTTTAGATAGTTTAGTTGTAATTAAATAAAAGCCACAACTTTATAAACGAGGTTGTAGTGTTACGAAATAGCTGGGAAGATTGGATCCAGAAAGATGAGATTGGATTATCGTAGCCCAACTCTGTTGTCCAGCAGTGGAAGAAGAGGAGTAAACAAACGCAACTCAAAATAAGTGGATACTAAAAGGTATAAAGCGTAGACGTAATGTAAGCCATTAGAAGAGCCTCCACAAGAGAACGTACTTAAGTCAAGCCGGCATTCAGCCCGCAGCACCAGTCAACCTTGTCGACGCGCTAATCTCTCACGACGCTATTCTCGCGCGTCGATACGAGACGACATTAATTCATAACCCTTGACTGTACATTACACAGGTATGAATGAGCTGAAGTATCGCTGTATTATTGAGCCGGGCTGCCGGGCGGGACGCGGGGAGCGCGGCGGGACAGGCCCCCCTGTCCCGCAGCGCGCGGGAGACCCGCCCTTGACCCATAATTGCAGCGCAGTAATTTGTATTTACGGATAATTTCTCATGCAGACACGCCCGTAAACAACGACCGCTGAAAATTCAGTTTTGGTTCAATAATTACCTAAATAGGTAGGTTCCTACTTACGGCAGTAGGTATGAGGCATCATACCTTCTTGATAAATAACCGCTCAGTCTCCAGATCTGCAACGTCTTTCCACTCTTGGATGCAAACATCTTGCTGAGGAAACTAAATATTGCTATCCACGTATAACTATACTAGTTTACGTCCATCAGGCACATTCAGTAGTGACTAAATTGTGATCTACCCTGCTAGCAACAGTACTAGCCAATATTGGCGTCAGAATCTTGTGCCACGACGAGAGAAAAATACCTGATAAAGCTGTCCGCAGCAAGTGGCATTACCTAACCATGTGCTGGAAACACATCGTCGAGGGAGTGGTTCTGTGATCGTGAGTGTGAGGTGGTACGAAGTAAAGTGTAATAGAAGTAATGCTGTATTGAGCGGAGCTGCGAGGGCACGAGGTGCGGGGGCCGCGACCTTGACCAGCATCTGCAACACAGCGTCATTACAGGTGCTTCCGATCAGAAACATATTCGTTTAAATTATGCAGAAATATTATTCTTGTAGGTAGCCTACGCACCATCAACTTATGGATTTTTGCTACCTAAGTATAAAAGTTGTACCCTATCGTAGATCCTAGGCTGATCCTACTAAAATAATGTATTATCTTATAAGAATTCTTCATCAGTGCTTTTATTTTTAGGTAGGTATCGGATATCAAAACGCAACTTAATATTTCTCTCCACAAGTTAACAATAAGTGTAAGATGTCCAATGAGGAGTGTGCTAAGAAACTCTTTTATCTAAAGTTTTAGTGAAATGTGTCTTCGATTATTACAGCTGTAAACTGTAGCATACAAGTAAAGATGTACAGTTCCGCAGCTGCGTCCAGGCCGGGATGCGGGTGGACCGTCCTTGGCCTCCTGCAGTGCTGACGTATACAGAAGCAACTGGTGACCTCTCCCCGTGCCACCAATCAATTGAATATTGCAGAGACTTAAATACTAGCCGGGGGCTAATTTAGTTAAAAAAAAGAGTTTATTTATTTATCAGCATGGGAGACTTACAGCTAAAAAAAAACAAACAAAAAAAAAGGAAACAATAGTCGACAGAAAGCCAATTACAAGTCTTTGCGTTTAAAAAATATAGATTTAACAATCATGATGATTAATAATTGGCCTTTTTTTGACACGACGTTATTATTAACTGTTACTCACCTAAATAATGTCCCAACTCCCAAAAGTGTACGCAGGCCCCCATAGATTTCCATTTCTCTTTTTCTGTTAAAAACGACGCCAAGTCATTGCGCCAGCATTTCTCTGTATTAACTGAGAAATGCTGGCGCAATGACGATGATATTAATCAACATAAACTTAACGGCGCAAGATAGCTTACCAGAAGTGGTCACCGAATTCAGCAGCTTCAATATCATCAGGATTGTGGCGGAGTAGAGCATTTCGTTGTGGACGTGGTACGACAGCGGCCCCCTATCATTATCAAATGCGATTTAAAGGAAGTCATCATCTTCTGTCATCAGAAGACAGCCACTGCGCAAACATCAATGCGACGCTCTGCTATAGAGTGACAGTAATCAACCAGCCAGTGTCACTCTTATCCCACCTCCTCAGTGGTTTCTAGTTGCTTCGTAACATAACTAGGCGGCGCCACTGGCTGCGCTGTGCATTTTTTTAATATTATATCCTGAATAATCTCCTAAAAGTGTACATTAAATGGGTGTGGGTGCCCTTGCTGACCGGTAGGTCTCGTAAGACACGACTAAGGTATTAATTTAAGAGGATAGGTAACATCTTTCCTTTGCGCTAATAAAAATGTTCTGCGGAATGTTTAGTACGGGACATTTACGATCTTTTATTAAGATGACATTTCATAACCCTATCTCCTGTCTGAATTATAAGTTTTCTATTCTATTCTATAACCCACTTATAACACCTTCACAGACCTGTCCTTGGATCGCATCAAGTCATGAGCGTTGACTTCCGGATAAATGATGAAGACGAATAAAAATTACCTAAAGGTTAATCTGCAAGATTACCTTACATCTTAATGGCGATAAAGTTTTCGTGTGTGGATAGAATCGGTCCACATAATCTGCCGTCATAAAAGCTAATAGTCTTCATAACTGTCTCAAAGTGTACACGTGTCAGTTTGAGCGCGTTCAGAAAGTTCAGGAAACCCGCAGCGAGGTACTGCGGACAAAATCATGATAGATACATGAATTATATGTAAGGTTATGTAGTATTATGTAACTAAGGCTCCTCCCCGGGGTGTGAAGTGGCTTTGCCAACTTTAATGCATTTCGAAGGCTCAACGAAGCTCGACGAAATTTAATAAAGTCACGAGATGTGTTCCTGTTTGTTGGGCTGTATCGGGCAGTCTGTGTTTATTAATTGATTTTTGTGTCTCATAAGTATGCAAAAGGATGAAGTAATTTATATATTACCTGGGTATTCGGGCTGATTGAATGTATCGTTAATCTTATGTTAGGTATCAAAGCTTAGCTAATGTACGGCTTAAGTAGCTATAGATAAAAATAGCAGCTTTCTCTCAAACAAAAAATGGAATATTATAAAGCAAATAATTTATCCATTACCTGAACATTTTTCGTAGCAACTTATTATAATAATCAGAATTCGTTATTATATTTGAAGCCGAGCTTACTGCCAGGCGCCCGGGGCGCCGCCGCCGGGGGCGGGGCGCGGGCGGTCGCCGGGTTGCTTTTGTTTCAGCTTATTTACAAAACTTTGCTTGCCAACTCCGGCTCTTTATGAAGCTTAGTACAAAGAGATGTTTGTTGTACGAGTTATTGTGTTTTATTTGAGGTACTTTACTGCAGAGATTTATGTTGAAGGTTAAGTGTGTGTGGTAAGATAGTGCTGTTAGCTGAATTACTAGGAGAATAAAATATTTATTGAATGAAAAGGGAACATTATTTCTTAATGCTCATTTGTACCTACTTACCTATACCTAATTTGCAGGTCCTGAAGACTGCCCGTCCTGACCTGCAAATCCAAGGTTGCATTCACAAAAACGGTTTGTAAAAGAGATATTCTTGAAAACCTATTGCTTTCTTGTCTACGCCTATATTAAGCTTATCTATTCCACGTAGGCATATAGCCTGTGACAAAAGTGCATGGTGTTAAAAGATGACGCCATTTTTCCGCCGAACGAGCGAACAAAGTGACGATTTGCACGAAAATGGGGCCTTCGACTCTAAGTTATGCGTCAAGGGACCGCTTCAAAGGCTTTTTTGTCGCGAAAAAATGCTTATAGATCCATCTGGGATTGATAGAATGACGCTTTAGTATTTTAAGATGTGAATTCCACCTTTTCTTAATGCGATACATGATAGTATCACGCATTAATGTCTCTTCTGTAACTATCTCACCATTTTCTCTTTTAAAGTCATCCTGAATGGACATCCCAATTCTTACTGCTGCTGGGCGAAACCTACCCATCTCGAGCTACTTGCGTGAAGGAACCGCACAGAAACCTTTTTTGTCTACTCTTGGCCGAAAAATTGTGCTCTCTATAAGTACCTAGCGTGTGCATCATAGATATATCTATGTATATAAAAATGAATCCCTATTTCCCTTGGTCACGCCATAACTTGAGAACGACTTTACCGATTTCATCCATCTTTTTTTTTAAGTTTCTAATACATTGCAGAAGGTTCTTACGGAAAAAAGATCAGGACAGTTGCGCAGAAAATTTGAAAATTTTAGAATTACGCTTTTACGCTAATACTGCTGAACGGAGTTAGATGAAATTTGACACATGGGTAGACCATGATCTGGAGAAGGACATAGACTACTTTTCATCCTGTATCGCAGACAAAGTCGCGGGCAACAGCTAGTTATTTATAAGTATTTCTCTGTAATAATTTTTATATATAAAATTCAAATTCCTGACTGACTGACTGATACATCAACGCAGAGCCTAAACCGCTAGCCCTAGAGACACGAAATTTGGAGGGTGTGTTGTTAGTAAAGAGTAGGTATCCACTAAGAAAGGATTTTTTGAAATTCCACCCCTAAGACGGTGAAATGAGGCGATTTCGTTTGTATGAAAAATCTTATTCCTTGAGTTAATAGACTTGAAACTTGGCACGAATACTTATCTAAGTATGATAGGGGTTAAAGTATCAAATTGCCGTTTTATTGTAGTAGGTACTTCGAATTGACATAGAACCTTCATGGTTTGAGATTTTTGAGTGAAACTTTTTTCACATGGTACCTATGAACTTCTTCTTTTAAAAAATGTGCAACATTCGCTTATCGACTTTCAGTTGTTTTTTTTATTCAGCTTAGACAAGAAAGATGGATACTTCGAAAATTCGAATTATTTTTGAATACGAGTTCCGACGCGGAACTAACGCAGCAGAAACAGCTCGCAATATCAATGTTGCGTTTGGAGAGGGGACTGCTAATGAACGCACCGTGCGATTTTGGTTTACACGCTTTCGTGATGGAAACTTTGATTTGAAGAACGAACCACGTGGAAGACCGCCCACACAGGTGAATAACAATGAATTGAAAGAGATGGTGGAAGCCGATCCGAGCCAAACTACCCAGGAATTAGCGGCATGGTTTAACGTTACCTTACCAACAATATGGACTGATTTGCGTCAAATCAATCAAATAAAAAAATATGAGAAATGGGTGCCTCATGATTTGACTGATCTGCAGAAAGAAACGCGTGTTGAAACTTGTGTTGCCTTGTTGAATCTATACAGAAATGAAGGAATATTGGATCTAATTGTGACATGTGATGAAAAGTGGATTCTTTACGATAGCCGTAAGCGAAAAATGCAATGGCTGACCCCAGCTCAAACGCCGCAACAGTGTCCTAAAGCAAAGCTTACCAATAAAAAGGTAATGGTAACTGTTTGGTGGTCTCAGCATGGTGTTATTCACTATAGCTTTTTCCGATCTGGTCAAGCAATAACGGCAGATCTACTGTGCCGAAGTCCGAACAATGATAGCAAAACTAACAGTGAAACAGCCCCGACTCATGAATCGATCTTCACCATTATTGTTCTATGATAACGCGAGACCTCATACAGCACGAGAAACCGTTTTAACTCTACAGGAACTGCAATTAGAAACCATTCGTCACCCTCCGTATTCGCCAGACCTTGCTCTAACGGACTACCATTTTTTTCGTGATTTGGATAATTTTCTACGTTATAAAAAGTTTTCTTCTCAGGAGGCAGTACAAAATGCTTTCACACAGTTTGTCGAATCTAGATCTCGACAGTTCTATCGCAAAGGCATAAATGACCTTCCTATTAGATGGCAGCATTGTATAGATAATAATGGTAACTATTTTGATTAAATAAATATGTTAAATTAAAAAAAAAAACGAATTTCAATTTTTCGGTACAAATCGGCAATTTCATACTTTAACCCCTAATATTATGAAGGTTGCTATTTTTTGTTTTTCTAAACTACCCCCTCAAGGGGGATTTGGGGGTTACAAACTTTGTATGGAAGAAATTTAGTACGCGGTCAGATTTACTCGAAACTCAGTAGTTATACCTAGGATCGAAAGTAAAGAATAACGTGTATCGGTGAAACGGGTTAGCAATTTTTTCAGGGGAGGATTTTACTGCGTGGCTTGATTAACTCCATAATTTGTATAAATAATCGCTGACTCAACTTATGAACACATCCCAAACGATTTTTGAAAATTCCAACCCTGGGGGGCTGAGATGCGGGGATACAGTAAGTTTATATGAAAAACTTATTCATTAGGTTAATAAACTTTAAGCTTGGCAAGAATACTTGCCTAAGTAAGTAATAAAGTTTATCATTATAAGTTTTTCAAAACTACCCCTCAAAGGGGGATATAGGGGTGTTAAAGTTTGTGTGGAAGAATTTTAATGCGCGGTCCGATTGACTCGAAACTCAGTATTAATACTTTTGACAGAAAATAATTAATAATAAGTATATAGGGTTTTCGAAAATTTACCCCTGCCGGGGTAAAAAGGGGTAAGTAGTTCGATTTTTAAGGGGAGGATTTTAGTGCGTAGCTTGATTAACTCAATGAAAAAATCATGACGTCCTTTTGGAAAAACTATACACTTACGGTATAAGGGGTAATGCCCTAGACTTAATAAGCTCCTTAATAAGATCTTACTGGACGATCTCAACATACAGAAATGTCCAGAATATGCCTTGAAACCAAACGTGAGCATAGATATACATCAGCCGGTAGGGATGCCAAATACGGTGTACCGCAGGGAAGTGTCTTAAGACCTCCTCTTTTTCTCCTATATATACATGACTTGCCGCGACAGATACGACAACCCATGGTACTATTTGCAGACGATAGTACAGCGATAGTTAAGTGTACCAAGAAAGAAGACTATGAAAGGGAAATTAATAACACATTAGAAACAATTATACATTGGCTTGATACAAATAACTTAATAATAAATTAATAAATCTAAACAAGACAAAAGTAATGCACTTCTACTAAAGGATACGCGCTGATGATATAAATGTTAGTTATAATGGTCAAAAGGTGGATACAACTTGTGTAGCGGAATTTCTAGGCATCCTGATTGACAACAATTTGACTTGGAAACCTCATGCCGATGACGTATGTAAGAAGTTAAATAGATCAGCATACGTACTGTATAACCTATCACATAAAGTTAGTAACGATACACTTCTACTAGCTTATCATGGGTTGGTTGCGTCAGTGTTAAGATTTGGAATCATATTTTGGGGCAACTGTAGTGAGAGGGAAGAGATTTTTAAGGCCCAGAAACGGTGTATTAGAACTATGTCAAACCTAAAAAGCACAGACAGCTGTGAACCTGTGGTTTGGTCTCTGAGGATACTGACTCTTCCATGTCTGTACATATTGGAGGTGGCAATTTTTGTAAAAACCAATTTAAATTTATTTCCGTCACTAGCCAATATAAGACTACGTAATGGCCCCTTGAGATCCCAATACAAGAACTTGCTACATTCGGGTAATTACAAAACAGCACTGTTAAGGAAGAGTATTATGACAATGGGACCTGTCATCTATAATAAAATACCTCATGGTTATAAGGATTATTCTGTAAACATTTTTAAATCTAAGGTAACTGCACTACTTCTAGGCAAATGCTATTACTCAGTGAAAGACTTTCTAAATGATACGAATTTATCCAGATTATGATTGTTATAATTAATTTCAAAATTGACCCTGTAAGACTTACCTGACTATATTATTATTTGACTTCATTATAATTTTTGTTTTGTTTTGTGGACATTATTTTGTTTGTATGTATTAATATTTTTAATTATGTAATAATTTGCACGCCGTAAGGTAGACTGTAGCTGATCTCTTTAATTTATGTACAACATCTTATACCTGTACCTACATTCATAGCAAATAAAGTTCCGATTCTGATTCTGATTCTGATTCTGCCTAGCCTTTTCCCAAATATGTTGGGTTCGGCTTCCAGTTCAACCGGATGGTAATTTTTAAATAGGTATCGTACCATCTATACTCGTACAAATAAATAAAATTGTAGTATCTGTTTGTAATATCAAAATAAAAGATTTTACTAAATGCGTATGAAAATATATACGCTACCCACTTATAAAAAAAAAAAACATTTTTTTAAATTTTTGTCTGTTTATTCCGGCTAATCTACGAAACGGCTGGACCGGTTTTGACGGGACTTTCACTGGCAGATAGCTGATGTTATGGAGTAACATATATTTAATTATTGAAACTAATCGCGCACAAAAAAGGTACCTACAAAGGCGGACTTAATGCCTTAATTGGCTTTATAGGCTACTTTTTGCCTTGGCAGCGTGTTCTCGTGGGATCATTTCCCACATCCACATTTTGACATCCACGCGGGCGAAGTCGCGGGCAGAAGCTAGTTCTTACTATAATTTAGTAAAGTGTATATACCTACACTTTGGTCCGTAAATATTTTTATAAGCCGTGGCCAAAAAAGTGCAAATAAACAAAGTTTATTCCACGATCAGAAAGCGCGCTCTAACACCTAATAACATAAAAAGAAAATCCCACAATAACATTAACACGCTATAAATGAACACGCTATAAAAGCCTGTCAGAAAACAATGTACCACATTAATAAAAGAAGGAGCCTCTAAACAAGAATTTATTCGCCATAAAGCGTGAATATGGCGCGCTCATTACCGCTAATTAATTTATATTGGCGCCGCAGCGCGCATGCGTCAGACACAGCGTCGTTTATGGCGCTGGTGTAAGGGCTTGAGTGATATGATCACTTTCTTAATGAGGTATTGACTGCCGGTGAGGCTTTTGGGAATGGAATGATGCTCTTTGGAGACGTCGTTCTGGGACAATTAGGCTGACTCCTGCCTGACGGGTTGGTGTCCGCCAATCCACATCAATGCGCTTATTTTGCGTGCGGCTGCTTTTTGGTATTAGATGTATCCCTTTTGCCCTAATCACCAATTATTTATTTACCAGCTCCAGCGCGGTGATTTGGGCATTTTTCCATTCTGGCTTATGAATAATACTTAGGCATTTGTTAGATTTAAAAAGGGTTAAAAGGAAATTGTTCAGTTGAATTTCAAAACCATTTTTCTATTTGCTACCGAATTTATGGAGAATGCAGCTCGGACTTGTTCGAGGCTTTATGACTTCATTTTCTTCTTTTGTCTAGACTTAGAGTAAGTTCAGATAGTAGTGCGACGTCAGAGTAATAATATTAACTAAACGAGGGTGGACTTATTAGAACCGCCTAAATTCTCAGCGGCTGTAAAAAACGTACGAGTATGTTTGTCTATTTACATAATCTAAAACTGCTGTCGGTGAATCATCGTTACAACCTCAGTGTTACTCGGTAGGTACTGTCCTTTTCACTAGACCATTTCTTTCCCTATTTCAGAGTTAGTATAGGTATAATAAAGATGGCCATTTGGCACATAACGGCACATAAACAGTTATTGCTATCGTTGTGCGCAGCTCCACGAGACTCGTCCGGTTTGTGACTGGAGCATGAACTTGTCTACCTTAAACCTTATTAATGTTTTATCTTTCTAACTTTATGTTGATAAAGTTGATTTTATAAGAAACACTATAAGTAGATTACCTATTGTCTCCCAAGTCACAGGTATAAACCTAGTTTTGGAGCCAAGGGACATGTTTGTGATACCATTCCTGTATGCATGCTGTATGCATGTTTCACTTTTTTATAATGAAGAATTTAAAAAAAATCGATGTCTAACGAAGAATAAGTTATTTACATAATTTTACATAGTTATTTACTTTAACAACACATTGGCAAGAGACGATACATGAAGATTTATATTATCAAAAAATAATCTGTAAAAATATTGTATACACAAGCCACAACGTTCCGTCGCAGCTGGCTGGTGGCTGCTACCGCATGTCACCGCACCTTACCGCATCTCATCGCACGGTGTCTAATTTTAGCGTATCCGCAAAAGCACGCATTCACGCGGTCCAACCGCGAGTCATCTCGAGAATAAACGGACGGGCACCAACCACAGTGATACCTATTAAACATTAAGGACATAGTGAAATGTTTAGTAGAAATCTACATATTTGATAAAACTTGGTTATACTTACGTAAGTTTGGATTTACTACACAGGGCTTGTATCTGCTAATATCTTAGACCAGAAGGCCAACTCTCACTGAGATGAGATTGCGACTAGATTTTATTTATGGGAATTGGCCTTCAGGTTAATTGGACCAAAGCTAATATTAACAAACTGTGAATATCCATCCTTCTACTAAGCCTGACATATATGACCATTTTTTTTAACAGTTAATTGTAGTAGTTATTTGAAGAACCTAGGATTATTAGGAATCATAAAATAGCTCTGTTTGTTACCTTTTCGCATCTTAACGGATGAACATATAGAACATAGGATACCTTTTATCCCGGTAGTACGTTCCCGTTGGACAGTATCTGACTGCCACGTGAGCAAAGCCGCGGGCAAAAGAGTTACTAGTGAGTCACACAGTATATTCGCGCCGCAGCGCCGCAGAGCCAACGCAGGAGAACAAGCTCCTTTACGTCGACTAATGATAAGTTATAACGATAACTTTGCTGATATTGACATATTGGCATTGTCACTAGCACAGTTTAAAAATAGTATTTATAAGAAGTCCTTTTAAATAGGTACTGCATAGTTTTAGTTGTTATATTCACACATCTAGTTTGTCACAAGTTATCTCACCATACCTAGTTAATCTATGATAGGCAATAATTGTTTGCTAAGTTAGCTTGGATTTTGCTCAAACTATTCTTACAGTTGTATTAATTTGTAGATAACGATAAAATATCTGTACCTAAATATTAAGCGTTGCGCAATTGTTTGTTATCCTGAAGAAATAAAATAAAATTATTAATAAAAATCCAGTCCGCTTACCGCGCGGAATCGCACGGCTCCGCGGCGGTCTCCGCGGCGCGCGCCGCTCGCGGCCGCCGCCCGAATTTACAACCTCCATTTTATTACCTTTGGTTTGTCGAGTATTTAAAATTCATCAACTTTGAATAATGAACGGAGAAAACGAAAAGTAGAATTAGCTGCCGTTTTATACGACTATTGTGGAAGCTATTAGGATGAAATGTGGCCGCCATTTTTTTCAGGTAACATTGTTATGCTAATTTATATGACTGGCTTCCGTCCTCGTATATTAGCACCTTTCTTTTATGTACTGTAAACAATAATGTTAGAAACTATTGTTGCATTAAATCCATTGGCTTTTAGTGTCTAGTAAACTATCACATACATACATTCAAAAATGGTTTTTAGCCGTGCGAACGCCTTGATACTTAATTGAACAAACCTACACCGACACTGCTGTTTGATCAAATACACTGTTCATTAGGAAGTGGTGAAGAGCGGGCGTTTTGGGGTCTGTCTTTTGTAATTTTGACGTTCGAAAAGTGCCGATTCTCAGCCTAATTTGAATAAATGACTTTTGATTTTGATTAAATTGTAGTTGTCCCTACAATCCACCGCATAATTTATTTATTTTAATAAATAGCTTAGCTTTATTCAGCATAAAAGGTACAATGCAAAGGCATTGGTACAAACATTGGCAAAAGAATTCTTATCGTAACAGAGTTGACATATTTTTATAAAATTCTACATAAGACAGCCTGTACTATAATATGTATATAAGCAGTTACTGAACTGGTAGACTGAGGAAACCGTTTCTAATTACTTACGGCTTGAAGGCTTCAGACAACAATTAGACGCTACTTACGTCAAGTACGAGCGGCATTCAGTCGTGACGTCACTATATTGACGTATCGGGACGGGAAGCAGAGTCGTGATTGAAGCCTTCGATACCTCGGGTATTAATATGGAGGCTTTTAGATGTGGTGTGGATATTATTCAGTTGAATGGTGGATTTATAGCTTATAATATAATGCGCACGCTTTGGTTTCATTTGTTGGCAATGGAGAGCGGACTGATGGATGTTTTCTACACGACATTTTTTGCATTCAAACACAGTATCTGATTCTATTTGTAAGCAAAAAAGAAATCCCGTCATAAAATTAATTAAATGGCTGGCAGAAAGTTTAATAAAATAACCCTCCGCAAAACGTCGTGAAAAAAAAGGAAAATTTTAACATAAATTCAGGCATTCACGTCAAACGCTACGGAAATCTCTCGCTAACTCCGCAGCCGGCCAGAGTTCGATAAGAAATAATATGATGAAAAGATGATTAAACACTTTTCGCTCGCAACAACAATACAAATACACTCATTACATTGAAAGCTTCGTGAAAGGGCAGGAAGTACCGAGTCATGAAGTTAATTTAATTACCGAAGCAATTACCTGTCTTTGTACCAAATATACAGTTATAGCCGGTTATTTGTGAACAAATTGCTTTATAACTATGAGCTATTATTTTTAACTAGGGCAAAGGGCAGCTTTTACAGTTAAATATAGGTGAGGTCCTACATAGTACCAAAATATAAATGTATATATAACACTTATATTTTCTGTGTAGGGCGATTTTGTTGACTACGCCCGGATTCTTCATGACTTACCTAGTACATCGACTGTCTTCTTTCTAGGCTAATATTAAATATTGCGAAGTTTTAGGCTAGCAGCATTAGCAGAAACCTATTTGAATAGTGATGATTGGTTAAAAGAACCATTGGAATTATAAAAACATTACAAAACATAGAATGTTGTTTTTGTTGGACGCAATCGATAATAAAATGAAAGTATGTGTGAGGGTGCGTGTGTGTATGTATGGGATATTAAACTACTAGTGCCAATTTTGGGGCAACAATTAAAAAAAAAAATTGATTTGTTACTCTGCCATCGACTCACTAAGGAATACCAATATACTTACTAGAGCAAATTAAATAACAGCCAGGTGTTGTAATTCTGTGAGAGGGTGAACAGTTGGTAGTAACGCAACGATCAATAGTTCACTGCAGTGAAGATATTGTTTCAAGTCTCTTTACACTGGTCACAACTTACAACGTAGTTCTATCCTTTAGACAAAGCGCAGCAATTTTCTCTATCCCCAGAGAGAGTTCATTGTACAGGCTAGCTATTATATAGCTTTGATTAGAAGCCCAATGGAATAATGATAAGATGAGAAGAATTTAATTTCACAGCCAATGTTACTGTAGAGTACATAATTTGAAATCCTTTCATGTCTCAGCCTTTGTCAATATTAAATAAGATTTTCCGACGGCGGCACAAATAAATTAAATAACTAATCTTTGATTTCAGAAAGCTTCAAATTATTGAAATTCTGTTTGTTGTTTGAAAATTTGATTCAGGTAGAATATTACTTTCTAACGTTTACCTGTTATGACACGATAACGGGATAAAATATTAGCATTTTACTGTGATCATAAGTCACAACCGATTAGGATCTTCATCAAGCAGTTCCGGATTACTGGCTGGCGATTGCGTAACACACTACCAGTAGGAATTGGTTTTATTTTGACAGTTCAGCACATTCATTGCGTTATTTACGTTCTTGAGCAGACACATTTTTCGAAAATATGAAGCAATGGATTAGCAATTTCCTTCAAAATGATTCAGATTGATAGTGTCTTACGCAATTAGGACGCTGGCGTATTGGGCTCCACTAACAGTAGTATCAAAGTAATAACTATTGTTTCAAAGAAATATCCAGTGTCATGCATCAGCTGTGTACATAGAGAGAAGTATCCATGCAGCTGTGTGTAACAACAAGGGCAATAATTGTAGTGCGCCATGCGCGGAGCATTAGCCAGCGCGTGTTTCATCATTATACTGGTCGTTAGCTGGCTCTGAAGCGTGCGGGGCTAGTTGAAGCGGGTGCTGCATGTAACACAGCTAATTATATGAGTGACACCATCGTTATCGCAGGCGGAAGACGACCACTAGTGGGCGATGACTTCCCTAGGCATCGGCACAACGACGCTGCTGGCATACAGCGGCTTCCCTTGAAGAGGTTTTTGAAAGATAGTAGATACATAACTAAGGGGCTCGTGGCTAAGTAATAACAGCCGCACGGGGCGATCGATCAGGTTAAGGTAAGCTGCCGCGGTTGATCCGTGTATGGGTGACCATCTTTACATATCGAGACCCCTCTGTGCCTCGGAAAGCACGTTAAGTTATTGGTCCCGGCTGTCATTCGTGGATCTTTGACAGTCGTTACGGTTCGTCAGAAGCCCGAAAGTCTGACAACCAGTCTTACCAAGAGGTGTCGCAGTAACTGGATTCTGAAGATCAGTTCCACGTAGCATACCGGTATTCAGCTGCATCCGGTTAGACTGAAACTCGACCACAAAAATAGTTGGGAAACAGCTAGGCAGATGAGATGAGAAAATCTTAGGGAATTCCCGTTGGTTATTTCATTTAGGTCATACTTAGGTATCTACAGAACAGCAGAATGACATTCTATGCTACTATGTAAGCACTTCAAGTTAAAAAGACATGAACGCTGTGGCCAGACTACCTCGCCATTGCAAAAACTTTCCCTTTCTTCGTTTAGTTGATCATCCGTCTCCAGTTGTTCCAGATGCTTCTCCGTTATCACAAGACGCCCACAGCGCAGCCACGCCCGATGGGCACGGGTCACGCTTTGACCCACATCGCTACACATTTTAGAGAGTGGCTCCATTATTTAGCCGCAGCGCTTCGCCGCCCATTCATACTGCGTGACTCTGAATTAATATCACTCTGTACAGAATTAGACGAAATACTATTGAAGAAATTCTGCGAAGCTTTTACGAAATAAGTAATTTACAAAGTTTTCAGCGCAACATTTCAAGCCTGTAAGACATATCAGCATTCGTTGTTTAATTACGTAAAGTGTTCGTAATCATGAATGTATTTACATAATAACAAGGTGACCGCCGGTCATGCCACGTGTCATAATAGCTACGAATAAAATCTACTATTTTTATTAATCCCTATTTTTTTGTAATACTCGATCAATACGAAGTACTTTTAGATATATACAGTACATTACGAAGATGCAATTATACCTTGAATTTAATGACAACGACCACACCTCACCATTTAAATAAAAACCAGCTCGGTCCTCACCATGAATCCGACACCATTAATCATACAATCCCATTCACGTCCATCCATTGAATTGTATCACGTACACACGCGTGCAAACAGCAGCGGCCCACCCTTTATAATGAACAAAGGGAAGTCACAAAGAGATTTAATAATACGGCATGGAGGGCAGCACTAATTAGTTTACTCGGTGGCCTGCTCGCTCGGCACACAGTGTACGTCGACTTTGTACATCGAGTGACACGACTGACTGTAGGGTAGGTACTAATTTAGAAACCGAGTTTAGGTTGAGAGCCTCTGCTCTATTGACGCATTTCCTTGTTGATTCAGGGATAGTGAACATTGTGAGTGATAGTCAAAGTTTCATCTTTCAGGGGTATTATGTGGAAATTAATTGATAATACCTTCGTTGCTTACACGTGGCTCCTGAAAAAGCTAGTCGTGCTTATAAACTACGGGAAATAAGGAGTTTTATGTATAACGTTTCGGTACTCCAAAATTCTAACAGTAGGTATAGCATTGGACATAACTATGTAATTAATAGGGCGAACACGTAGATTAATCATCAGTCATGAATCGCAGTCATTTGCGAACACCGAGCACCGCGCCCAATTATATAACCTGTAATATTGATGTGTGACTTTACACAGACTGCAGAAACTGCAGGGCAATTCTGTAAGTGACTCCATATACAAGATATACCTATTTCAATGGGATGGCACTACAAAACGACCGGGGAGACATCAGGTGCAGGACCAACGGCAAAAGAGAGAGAAAAGGAACAGAGAGCGCACCTGTGTGTGCACTAATATCTCCTGCGTACCTGGCTAATCTCCGTTGAGATTGGCCACCGTGACCGAAATCGGTCGGGTGGATATAATTTGTTATACCTATTCAATAGTAGTGTCGTTTGGTAGTGAGATGGGAATAAACTGAATTGCTTTAATTACAATAACTTTAACTTTATTTCATTTTTATTTCTGACTGTTCCCTTGGCAGTCGACATCAAGGTGAAACAAAAAACGATGAATGCACAACGGAGAGGTAATAAAAACAAGAGAACTCAAAACTCGACGCCGCATAAATCGGAATAGAGGGAATGATTCAAATATATGATTATTGATAGCCAAATACGAATTGGAAGATGCAGATTGGCAGCTGGATGAGAGTTGCCGAGAATTGAAGATAACATAATGAAATATTCATTTATATTTACAACGTACATCTTCTTTTATAACCCGTCTACTATACCGTTGGTCGGCGTCTACAACCGCGTCGCATGTCACTCGTCCATAAGCTCCTCATAGTTTAGTGCACGTTTTCGTGATCCTATCGTACGTTGATGACATATTTAAATTCCGCAGTTTATGGCGCCGTACTGCGCTTGCAGAGCAGGAAGTGAACAGCAACTGATGACGTCATTTATAGAACACGAATGAATGGACTTGTGTTTCGTGTTGTTTTAAACTGTTCCATAATTTTCATATATAACGACAATGTTTGTAGAATAGCTCGAAACACTTTACGATACTGAGTCAGTTTACCGAAGCATTGTATCGTGGGTACGTACTGTTCTGTACGTTTTATTACACGCAGAACAAAATAACTATAATTTATTATTCAAACCAAGTATTCAACAATACTATTGATCTACCTTACATAACAAAAATTGTATTTCCGACCAACGGATCCAATTTATCAGTGCTAAGTTACCATTTACCAGGTCATTATCCTTTCTCAGTGAATCTCCCTCCCACTGGGACCCCCTGGGACCCTGAGACGCCCCCGGCTACCAGCTACCAGTAAGCGGTCTATTGTGACCCCCGCTGCTACGCAATCACTGTAGCCTCCTAGCTCGTAGCGCTACGGCGTAGTACGAGATTGTTTAATTCGTGTAAGTTATGATTGAGCTATTCTGATTTGTATTTTATGGTAGTAGTGTACATTGAAATAGTAATTAGTTTAGGTTTTATTAAAAGGTTCATAAACCTCAAAAACAATTCATATAAAACAAGAATATCCAAAGAGAAAAAAAAGGATTGTTATCGTCGACCATCTTACACGTATTTCCAATTTTGTTGAGAGCACTTAATATTGTCTCTGAAATACTCTTTATATCCAAGAAATAACTAGGATTGTTTTTAATTTAAGCTATAATCATGACCTTACCATGAACAGTAACCTTGAATACGCGCAATTTAATTAACAAAAAGTCAAAGTCAAATCATTTATTTCAAATAGGCACATAAAAGGCACTTTTGAACGTCAACAATAAAATTAAAATAAAATTGATTCTAGTCATCATCACCATCTGCCTAGCCTTTTCTCGACTATATTTGTTCGGCTTAATTTAATTTAATTAACAATTAATAATATATCACTTCAATTTCAAAACATAGAAACATGATCATAATAAAACAATATACACCCTTAAAGTAAACATAGTAGTAAAAACATTCACTTAATTAAAATAATAAGATAGACACGGGGTTCCTACCCCGGGGAACAATGTGTTATAATAATGTGTAGCGCGTGCTACGAGCTACGACGCTACGGCGCTACGGCGTAGGCACCACGTCCGTATACCGTCGGCCATATTTCAACTTATTTGGTGAATTGAGAGTAAGGTAAGCAAATAGTTTCTTGTAGGTAAGTACAATTTATGGTAATATGGGAATGTACTGGCATAGTTTGGACATTTATTGTGAAAGGTACGATAGTAAACTAAATATAATTGAAATATGAGCATACTCGTAGCATAATGAGTACAATGAATAATTATTTTTCGTGGAGGTTTTCACTGTGTGAACCGCTATTTATATTCAAAAACAAAATGATACTCCATAAAATGTTTTTAAAACAGTAAGAGTACATTAGGTGTTGTGATCTAGAGTAACCACGATTGAAAAATAATAAGAACTGAAATATGTCTACAATATCTACACGACATTGGAATGGCATAAAACAATAGGTACTGAACTATTTACTTTACAAATGGACGCAGAAGTCGTAAGTAATTTATTTCATTACAATATAGGTAAATTATGTTGAAAAATTAAAAAATAACATTCGATATACAATTGCAATTAAAATAAAATTCATTAAATACATTTAGAAAAGTCAATAAAACAATAATGGCCAATTAAGAATTCAAGTACAATAGATCATAAATAATAAGTGTCAAAGTAATAAAATCAATCACAAGTTACAATGTCATATGTCATCTAGGAATTCATTGATACTGTAATAGCCTTTCCCCAATAAATAGGTCCACAATTTGTTTTTAAATAAGTTAACACTGTATGTAGTTTTGAATTCTATGGGCAACTTGTTGTATAAAAACTTTTTATCAAAAAAATTAAACACCCGAAAAAACTGAAAAGCAAAAAATAATAAACCTTTTTTATTTAACCTTAATAACTAAGTTCTCAAACTAAATGTAAGTATATCTAAGTAATTTTGAGTTGACGCCAATCAATCAATAAACTAAGATCACTAAATTGCCTTAAATTTAAACGGCGCCAACTCAAAATTATTTAGGTATACTTACATTTAGTTTAAGAACTTAATTATTAAGGTTAAATAAAAAAGGTTTATTATTTTTTGCTTTTCAGTTTTTTCGGCGGTTTTATTTTTTTGTTAAAAAGTGTTATTTTCTACATTTATATGGGACCAACTTTGGGGTATACCTTTTCCAATAAAAAAGAATTATCAAAACCGGACTACTCTGTAAAAAGTTACGCATAGCCATTCATTCAAAAAAAATATATATGTACATACGCGTCGACTTGAGAACCTCCTCCGTTTTTTTCGTCGGTTAAAAATACAGTACAACGGAAGTGGCCTTATTACTACAGAGTGTTCACAGGTCGCTCACGATTGAAGCGCGTTATGTTAATGTTATCGTAAACGAACGCATTGACGTTGTTATTACACGTAATAGGTGTTTATGATAGGCAGGCTGTGTAAGTACGTATTGTAGACATAAATGGTAATTTGACTGTATATAATTGTAGCTTCTGTCTGCGATAAGACCGCCCGACCGCATCTGTTATTTTATGGTGTACATACTAAAGAGTATTCTATCTATCTATCTATCTTTTCTTTTTATTGTACTTAATTTTACTGTTCGGAATGGTACATAATAATAAATACATATAATTAATTATTATTTACCTTGCTGTAAATGGATTTCAAGTACGAGTGGGTAAGTGTATATATAAAAAGTCCTTTGATACAAATAATGCTGCCATCGATGCCTGGCCTTAGACTGAGTTAGCCAGAACGCGTTTTGTTAGTAGAGAACTCGGCCATCTGACCATCAAAATAGTTTTCAGCTTGAGAGTAAAACTTAACGTACATTCAAATATTTACTTTGATATATGACGATTTTTTAAATAAATAAATAAATATTCCACAACTATCACACAACGCCATCTAGTCCCAAGCTAAGCAGAGCTTGTGTTATGGGTACTAGACAACTGATAAACATACTTATATATTTCTAAATACATAAATATTATAGATAAATTACACCCAGACACAGAACAAATGATCGTGCTCATTACACAAACATTTGTCCTGGGTGGGAATCGAACCCACGACCTCCGGCATAGCAGTCAGGGTCACTAACCACTAGACCAACAGGCCTGTCAAAAAAATAAAACGATTGTCACTGCATAAGACTCATCTAAGACCGGTCATGCCCCACAGATTCTCGAACCACATACAAAACTACCCCGTTTTCACACATAATCGATTTGTTAAAAGCACGCCAGAGTACTACCAAGCTGGTCACACATCGACCACGCACCGCCACTTGTATACAGTTCGCCAGGAGAGCGGAGGTACACTTCCTTGAGTTGTCGGCCATTGGGATGCATACTGATTGGATATTTGAGGACAATGGACTTGGTACTCGTATGTGAGTGATTCTAATAATTAACAAACAATTACTGAATTCCCTACAGGAAGATGTAAAGAAAAGATAGGGAGTAGATAGATAATGTTGTACATATCGTACAAGATGGAGAAAATCGAGGCCTGATGAACACAAGCAAAAATAAGAGTACCTACTTCTGTACTGTTTGTCGGGTATGCAATGTTCATACAAATCTGGTCGTAAACGAAGAGCCGATTTATCTTACAGCATATATTTTCCTTATAAGAAAATTACATGTGGTGTCTGTGGTCGTGACTGTTTCTAGTACCTATTAATCTGAAGTTCAAAGATGACACACAAACCTAGCTATTACTTAATATCTCAGTTTCAAACCCCATGTTCATTCACCAACAGAGCACGTCACAGCCACACTTTAGTCACAGTAATCCGAGAGAAGTGTCGGACACTTGTGTCAGACACTTGTATCACACACGCATACTGATTGCGGCTTTGCGCCCGTCGGAGAGTGACGTCTTGATCCTAGCTAGGAGGTGGTAAACCGAAATATTCCATTTATGTTTAGAAATAACCAAACTTAAATTTTTTCATGAATCACGAGAGCTGACTAAAGTTTTATGTCAAAAAAATTAACAGCCGCATCTTCGTGCGGCTAATAGCGACATATTACGACACACAATTTATATGACAAACGTGAGGATTATGGTCAACTTCGTCAACGATAAGTCAGGCAGCTGAATACCAGTACTTAGTATTAGTAAGACAAGATAAGATATGATCATTTATTTGACCAAAACTTAAGTATATACGCATACATATACCTATATACGGCATGCAAGATGTTACATTAAATTATATCACAGTCATGTTTTGCCTTAATTGACCATAATCATCACGTATCGTCGTGTCGTCGTCATTATCATCGCATTTTGTTAGCCCATTTTTAATCAGAGTATTCTTACAATTTATTTACGCGTTTAAACTTATTGTAATTATATTCAGCACTTCTATAATTGACTCTACCCCAGTACAGTATAAAATATATTTAACTTAAGTCTTCCCACGTCTAGCCTACCCGCATTACAAGGTCAGTGCACAGCGTGCGGCATAACATCTTGATTAAAAATATACCCAGGAAGACATCGTGGTAAATATGTACCATGCGTGTGTTCAGAGCGTGGTTAAGATGGCGTCATAGAATAGTCGAGTTTATTGTGCGGGCGTGGTTTGTGAATGAATTAGGGTTGATAAAGTTGTACGAAGTGAAGGGGGTTTTCGGAATAAATGAATTTATGGTACATAGGTACGTAGATAACACCATATTTCTAAAATCCAAAACTTATGGTGACTTCCCAATAATTGTAAAGCTACTGAATAAAGACATTATTAAATCTGTATACTCGTACCTACTTCGTTATTGTCCAGTGTCACGGAAAAAGAAATAGACGTTATGTAAACAAAACTGTACCCGCTTTACAAATTATTGCTGTTGTGCTTCGTATAATTCATACCTTGGAACAAAGAAATACATTTTATATTATGGTCAGTAGTTCGTTCGTGACCTTTTTCTGAAGTAATAAATAAACTTTGCAATTGTACGTACAAAGTGCTCTTAGTAGCGAACACCCACACCGCGCACCGTAGCATCGTGTGACTCGCAGCATTAAACACTAATGCAGTGAAAATATAAATAACCCGAGAATGCATACGTCACCCCACTGCAGAGAAGAAAGTTGCGGCACAAGTATAAATCAAATAGAATAAAGAACAAAGGCCGCGAAATCACGACCTTTAACCGTTTAGGGATAAATAGAGTTGGACGCATACTGTCCGCGTGATGATTATTATTATCAATGCAGTCAATCGTATTCGTCAGAAGCAATGTATCTTTTTTGGGATCCTGCCGTTTTGCCGAAAAGATTTTGCCAAAATTTCACTACCCAAACAAATTTTAGCAACCTTTTTTTATACCAATGCAAGGTTTGAAATAATTTTAGTATTTTCATTTGGTCAAATTTTCACTTGGCAGAATATTATCAAGGATAATGTCATTTAGGCATTTGGTCTTTAATCAAATTATTTATTACAGCAAACAGACAATAGCTATACGTGATATGATTTATTATGGCAAAAAATATAAACGCAAAATTAAGATTTTTTGGGAATTATATAATTAATAATAATATTATTTATTTATTTATTCAGACAACCATTGATCCATTAAAAATGCAATTTAATTTAAATAAATATTTTATTTAATACAAAAAATATTGTTAGCAGGCTATCAAGAACCGACTAGATTGTATAAAAAAAATATGGAAAAAAAGAGAATATTTTTAGCAGGCTGTCGAGAACCGAACTAGTTAGACGAGGTTCATTATTTTTAAAAATGGTTAGGTTAGGTTAAAACCTTGACCTCCTACGCACGAGCCGAGCGAGCGAAGCGAGCGGTGCCGCGGCAGCGGCCGGCGTGTGTCAGAAACGACTAGTATATTATAGAAAAAAAATATGGAATAAAACAGGCTACCCGACACTGAACTAGTTAGACTATACCAATTGACTGAATAGAAATAGTAAATTGAAAATTGACGATACTAAATATTTGGTAAATTTTATTTTGCGTAAAATGAGTTATTCCAACTGAAATATTTGACTACATAAAAATTGGTAAAAGTAATAGTTGGTAAACAAGTCATTGTTTAAACGTTGACTTGCCAAACATTAGGTTTGCGTTACGATTATTTGTGAATAGATTTTTTGCTAAGTAATAATTTGGCAAATGAAATTATGCGAAAAATTTTTTGGGAAGTGATAATTTGGCAATTTCTTTTCGATGAAACAAGGGAGACCCATCTTTCTCCTTGGCGTGTCAAATGCAAACTATAATGTCAGCCCAGAACTTATATAGCTTCGAGTTTAGCATTATCAGTAACGTTCCTGTAGGGTGTGGGTATCAGGGCACGCAGGTCGTTACGTCAAGTGCCCCATATGATCCCATCTCATTACCTCATTGATATACATTGCTGATCGTCTGTTCTATAGGGAAGATTGGACCCTTCTCGAAGCTATTCGCTTTTCGAAGACCAAAGAAGATCTCGGCATTCCCTAAAAGGATGTGTGTTATCAAGTTTAGAGCAGCTCTTCCCAAGGCGTGTCTCGTAAATAAACCGTAGTACGTCATTGAGGCGCGCAAAACCTGGCGCCTTTAACCGGGCTCCTTTACCCGGGCGCGTATACCCAGCCTCGTATCTCACATCTCGGGCTTATTCCCGCCAAATCACGGGAATTACGCCCCGGGCTCCACCTAAAAGGTTTATGACTTTGAGTATGAAAAAGACTAGGTTTGAACTAAATGTGCTTCATGTGTCGCGTGTATTACAAGTAACGATGCCGGGCGCATTCAGGGCAGTCAGCCCTGCCGAAAATCTTGCTGACAGGCTAATCTTAGACAACGGCAAAAGAGAGAAAGTACCAAGTACCTATTTATGATTTTTGGGGCTTTCCCTAAGGTCCAAACGTGTCGTTAAACATACGCAAATATCAAAACACCTCGCGTTACTTGTCTCATTCCTACCCTCTGGTGAACTCATCGCAAGTATGCTCGAGACGAAATAGGCGCGTGTTACACGGAGCGACGTCGTCGGGACGCGGCGAAGGCTTCAATTTACACGTGCTGAGCGTAAGCCGTGACCTTTGTGACCGCAGTTTTATTAAATATGAACGCAGTTCGACGCAAGAATCGGCGACTGTATGGACTAAAATGTGACCTGTCTTGGACATTCAGTAAATGTACTAAAAATTACCCTGAAAATACGTACTCCACAAGAATAAGATTAGTATAAAACTAGAGTACAACTTGATGACTTATGGGAGGCTTGTGGACTGACTTTACTAGGGTTACTTTCCATCCAACCATCCTAAACAACTATACTCAAACCAAACCCATGCCCCAAAGCGCAGAAGCGTATCTGATCTGTACAATACTGCAAACATCTCCTATAATCATTACCTATTAATAGCTCAACGTTCTACAACGTCGAGCTCCGTGACATCACGTCGCACCGAACTCCGTGAAATTGCTCGCGCCGGATAATCACGGTGATTACCCACAGCCTCCCCGTGACGCCGGCACTGTGTTAGCACGTGCATATTGTGATTATATTCCCTAATTATTATGACTTCATTATCATATTGTTATTATGGCGAAGGGAGAGAGTGCGACGGCTTATGTTTGGGTAATTGTTGTGTTAGAGAGACTGCGATTGACTGATATATATATATACATAAATATATAGGTACAGTTATTGACTGGTACAGTGGTGGCCCAGTTGTGGCGGCCCCGGCTTTCGATTGTTAGGTCGTGAGTTCGAACTCAGGCAGGCGCTCTACTTTGTGTAATTTATTTCATTACCACTGTTCTCAAAACGGTGAAGAAAAATATCGTGAGGAAACCGGCATGCCCTAGAACTAAAAATTCGAAAAGATGTGACCAACCCGCCCTAGGCCCGCGTGGTGTATTATGGCCCACTCCCTCTCACAGAGATGAGGCCTGTGTCCCAACAGTGGGAACGTAATACGCTGATTATGCTATTGACTGGTCATAAGTTCTTTGACGTTCAAAAAGTGCTGATTCTCCGCCTACTTTGAATAAATGTTTTTGATATTATAGCCCTATTATGTATTATTATGTAGGGTCTCTTGGGTAATTGAGCTTTAAAGTAAACAGGTGATCTTCCAAAATAACCAGAGTTACTTATTGCTGTATAAAAGTTATATGGCACTTACTTAAGTTTTTCGAGTGTTTTTTTTATCACATTACTTACCTACATTAGATCTTTTTCTGGAATTCTGTCTCGTAATACCTGTATATACCTACATAGTACAGAAAATGACGTGTTCAAAGAAACTGCCTTCGTACCAAATGTAAATGTAATTTGTTATTTCGGGCAATCTCTTCGGGGCATTATTATTTATTTTGTGCTCATAAAAACAAGGAGCACAAATTAAAACATGGATTTACGTAAAAAGGTGTCTAAAGCGTAACAATTATGTCGCACGGGCCCAGAGGTTAGAGTTCTTGCTTTCCAAAGACCGAAGCATGAAGGACAGTAAGTAAGTAAAGGTATGTTCAGAATAAGGGAAGAATCAATGGATCTTTCTCATGTTGAACACCAGTGACTATGTTTTTCAATTATATGAGGAGAATCGTCAAATAGCCAAAAAGCAATGAACAAACGTGGTCATCGATGCTCATGCCTTTCTGTTTAAGAAGAGGCTTTTGTTTTGTAGTGGGACTATAATTCTGGTAACATAATGTACATACTCACAGTTATCTTCATTCATTCCTCCAGGGTCAGAATTAGATATCAGATTATTCCTCACGACACGTTTTATCCACAATCAGTACACAGACACAGCTCCAATTTTAACATAAGACTACGGCGATTTAGTGACACCCAAGGGTTGGGAATTTCGCCCACATTGATTGTTATTATCTTTTCCTATAAACAATATACTTATAACACAGTTTAACTATAGAATTTATTGTATTTTATTAATAATATATTTTATTATGACAGCTTTGACAACGATGTTTAATACGTCGCCATGGCAACTTTTCTTTCAAATCCTTACCGGCCTGTATCTTTTAAGCTGATTATACATTCATACTTATCCAAAATTAATCATGGCCACTATCATATCTCAAATTCATGGCCACCTATTCCGGGAACACCCAGCGTACCTCTCTGCTCCGGTACCTGACGGAACCTCAACTACCAGTCGGAACGCCGGCGCGCCTCGCCGGAGGACTCTGAAGACCCTCGCTGCGTGAGCCCTCCTACGGGTATCTTCCATGCCGCACACGCACCAGCACCTGCCCTCACTTACACCTGCACCAGCACCTGCACCTGCACCTGGACCTGCACCTGCACCTGTCACCGGCACCTGACTTGCGTCGGTCTACATCTTCAGCTCCATCTGGATCTCCACCTCAGCCTCCTCAACCCACCTATCGTGCATCGTCATCCATACACCCCATCTCCACATGCTACACACCACTCTTTAATCCATCTCCATCTTTTGAATTTCTTGTAAATATATCTTTAATTGTTTTCTACCTCCCTTTCTTTAATTTAATTTTACCTTTGAATTTAAAAGTTTAACTTTACTAGTCGCTATACAACATAATGTTCGAAAAATGAACTAAGTAAGTACATTTTTTTTTTTTTTAATTTTCCCCACTCTAGGAATTTCTCTTGTAGCGTGGGTGCATTTACAAACATTTAAACACATACACAAACAGCCAGACCCGGAACAACTACTTGTAGGTCATACAAATATTTGTTCCGTGCGGGAATCGAACCAGCGACACGCAGCGCAGCAGTCAATCGCTTAACCACTGCGCCAACCGTGCCGTCTTACATAATGTACAAGAATTGTTGAGTTCAAGTTCTATGTAAAAAATTATAAAAGATTAGCCAAGCTAATTAGTCTGTTACAACCTGTAATGCCTGACAGTTGCTGCCTAGGTTCAAGTGACGCCTGTCAGTACCAGGCTTTAGACTTGGTTAGTCTAGAAATAGATTATTATGATTTAGGACTCAGTAGAACTGACACGAAACGGCGGCAACACGAAACCATTTTGTTCGATGCTAAATGCTAAGTGTTATTTACGATATATTTACAGCTAGGTCTTTCGAATTCTACTCAGAGCCGTCCAAGGAAAACGTGCACAGGGCGGGTAACACCTGTGCTACAAAGATGTTTTAAAACGTCACCTTATGACTTGTCGCACACCCGTTGATCAGTGACAGGAGTTTGCTCGACAACGAGAAAGATGGCGCACTTCAATCAACAAAGCAACTGAATGCTTTGAAACAAATCGTCTTGAAGACCTAGATAAGAAGCACCAAATACGCAAAAGTCGCTCAAAGGCTTCATATTCCTACACATACAATGATGCTGATGAGCTCTTCTGTACATGAAGTAACCAGGGTTTCAAGACCTAATTTGGTTTTGCTAGTCATCAGAGAGCTCACGAAAGAAATGAAAATTAGTCCGGGTCGCTGTCGCTGGAACGGTGACGAGAACTATAACAGGTGTATACTTGTGTAGGTACTTGTAGTGAAACTGAAAACCTTGAAAATAGCTAAGAAAAGGCTAGGTCGATTAAGATTTTGATTAAGGCCTTGAAGAAAATGTTAACAAAAACAGAAATCCAAAACAATCATAATACTCGTTATACTCTACATAGAAATCGAGTACCTAAGTAATTTACCTAAAGTTACTTTGCACCAAAACCAAACCAATACATTGTTTTTGTTTCAGCCAGCCAGAAGCAAAAGTATAATCACATATAACCACAAGTTTTAATTAAAATATTCACTCTGGTTTTTATACGATCATTCAGTGAACCACTCGGTTATCTCTACTGCGAAAAAATTGAAGATATCCGAACATAAGCTGGAATAAAGTATTCAAGTAAAAGTAAAAAGTTTGGTATGTTCAAGACATATTTTTAAAAGTCACTTAAAGAGGATTGCAAAGCAAAGCTACGTACAATGAATGAGCTTATCTGATGTTATAGTATGTTCTCTTTCAATTTGTCTGCCTGTCTGGCTACTTAAACTGCTACAAGTATCTTTTTGTTTTGACGCTCGAATGACGCAGACGTGGTGCTGTTGGTAAACATTTTTGTAATTATTTTGTGACATGTCACTTGAATTGTGTTTAAAAAATAAGATGGCCCGCCATCTTATTTAGATAGTTCAAAGGTCACGCGCAGAAATAACATTGTAGCGCTATATTCTAAACAGTCCATGCGCACTGTAGTAGTTCTATAAACGCAATTTATCAGCCCAGAGAATTTCTATTTTCTATGTACCTTTTGACTAGATCATTTTCAATTAAACAAACGCACGACGTAAACCTGCTTTATAGGATCGAATGCTCATCATGTTGACATCAAAGAAAGAAAGGAAATAACATTCTACCCAGATATACAGTCAATGGTAATTCATTCCATTATAATAATTATCATCTTAGTTAGTAGGTAAACGAATAAAGAAAGCTGTTCCCTGCAACAATCGTTCGCAGTATAATTAAAATATCGATATAGATACAAAAACGTCAAAAATGTTTCTACATGCAAACAAAGTCGCGTGTCTCTCCTAGTCTCATATAAAAACAATGTAATTGAGTTTGTTTGCCACATCGGTCACATATTCTGCGGCCACCGCCGTCCCCAGTTTATTGCCAAACTTTATATTCATCGATCCAACAGCCATCCCTCCCGAGCATCCCATCCTCCCAAGCGACCCACCACCGGAATTTTAGGATTTTATTAAAATCCCCCACACTGATAGACAGGGTTTTTTATAAAGAAAATAATACTATAAAAAGTTAAATTACAATCTTTCGTCGGAATTGTTATTGTCTGCAGGTGATTTCTTTTACTTTGGAGATGAAAATATTATTGTAAAAAGGATGTTTCTTTGATATTTTTGTTGAAGATTTATGTCGCTGCAGATGATTAATGTGTCGCACGACGCTCAAGCGACGACGCAAAGTGGCGATTGTGACGCAACTGAAAACGTGCAAATTGATGCGTGTTATTTACATTCTCGACAGATTTCACAGTATCGTCTGGAAAAGCGCGAAGTGGGGATACAAATAGATAAACATGAATTTTACAAAAGTATAAAAAAGGCATTTTATAAAGGTTTGCCTGATTACATCTAGGAATCGTTGAAGAATTAATTATGCAATGATTGCAGTAAGTGAATTCATTAGGGAACATTACTTACCATAATCACTCAAGCTCTAAACAACCTTATACCAATCTAGCTCGGATCTTCAAAACTAGCTAACTACCGAACTGGCTTCACCTCAGATCGATGCCTCTCACGTCGGATGTACCTCTTGACCCGGTTGCTGAAGTGGTGACATCGAGGCGATACCTCGCGTGATGCACTCCAGATCCGATCCACCTTCGCTCAAGGAGAAGATTGGGAAATGAGGGGTTTAGAAAGTTAATGCAGTTATTATGCAGTTGGCGGATTAAGGCGTTAAAGATGGCTTTTACTCACAACTATTACATCTCGAATACCGGTATAGTACCTTGTATCTAGCAGAAAAGTGTTTCGTGTCATTTAGGCACACTTCCACGCAGAGTACCATTAGATGATTTGATTGATTGTGTTTACCTGTCGTGTTAGCAAACACAATGTTTTGCCACATACCTATTACATCAACTAATTCTATCAGTCACCGGTTTTCAGTCTTGGAGGTTCGAAAGCTAGAAACTCTATATGAATTTATTAGCCATATTTTGTGAACAAAAATTATCTTCAACTGTGTCAGCGAAGCTGTATCCGCTACTTCTTAGAGCTACAATCAGTACAGTCGACAGTTTCTTCGAATCGATGCCGAGCGTGGCATAAATTGAACCTTATTTATATTTGAACAAACGATGTCGGTGTATCTATCAGATAAATAAACACAAACACAGCAACACCATTACCGGAACTATTGTAAAGATAAAGTAGTATTTGCACAGAGGCAATACATTCAACACATTACTCGTTCACATACTCGTACGTACTTCAGAAAAAACCTATGGACCTTTCTCCGCCATATTTTTTTCAAGTGAAGGTGACCGGGAGGAGATAAAATGTACAAAGCCTTTCTCATGAAACATCCACATACACACATTTGTCATGTCGTCCTCTCCCTCCTCCGAAAGAAAATGAAACTCCTTTTTTTCAGAACGCTGCTTGTTTATTTTTTTCATCTGGCAACATAAATCAGCTTATGAATACTTACCGAGGCGGAGCGGACGGGTACAAGATAGCGGTCGCTGCGACCTTTACATATCTTTTTCATTTTCCGGTGCTTGGAGTAGGTGGCGGTGATTGGCTGTATTTTGCACGTGGATATCAATCACACTATGCAGGTGTTTCTTATGTTCGAAATACGATCATTGTGCCTATAATAATATCGAGTCTGAAATACTACTATTTATGCATTATATAAATTCAATCTCCCAGTATTGTATAATTGCATAGCACATATGTGAGTACTATGTACAGTAAGGGTTAGAAGTCGAGTGACATTGTCACGAAGCAGTAGATTGACACTTTTGTTTAACTTACGACCTTCTTCTAATGAGTAATTTCTATACTCTATAGTATACACACACACAATCTATTCACACACTCTCACATTCGCTTGCAATTACATACTTTGAATAATCACGCTATTGTCTACAGTTCCTTGTCATGTTCGTCTTGTTCACTTGTTCGTAAAATTTTATGTTTATACCCACAGAAATCTAAATAAATAAATTATAAGGTAGACGGATGCAGTTAACTTACGAGTCATTCACCGCGACTAAATAGGACGTTGTTTATTGAGGGTTAGCGACGTGTGTTCTATACACACATATTAGCGGTGTTGTAGTTCCTTTTAAAATGCAAGCAAATTTTAATATGGAAATGAAAGCGAATATTATTGCGCTGCGTAAAAGTGGATTTAATATAACACAAATATCTGATGACACCGGACTGAGTGTAAGCATTATGATTAAATTATTATTTATCTTATTAAAGTAGAACTGCTGATCCTTATTTTTGTAAAACGTTTTATAAGGTCTAAATAAAAGAAAAAATATAATTTCGAAGTAAATTTATTTACCTAGATTATTGAATGATGGATTAATATAACTATACTAATTCATTAAATATAAATATAATTATCTAACATTTCTAGTTTCATTATAATTTTGTTTCTAAATCGTAGGTAATATTAGATAGATAGATAGATAGATAGAATACTCTTTATTGTACACCATACAAATTACAGAAACATAAATAAATAACATTTTACAAAGGGTGACACAATGGGCGGTCTTATCGCTAAGAGTAGTAGAGAGTATTTTGCTTAGTAGCCTAACAGTACTCCTTTTTTTATTTTAGAGAAATACTGCGAGACGGTGGTTATTCCATGGCCGGCACGATCTCCTGACCTCAACCCCTTAGAAAATATATGGGGTTTGATCACACACCGATGGAAAGCAAGGAATGAGAGGACTGATGAGCAATTGAAGGTGCATTGCATGGAAATCTGGGAAAATATAAGAGGAACAGACATATGTAGTAATATTGTAGGGTCGATGCGCCAGCGTTTATTTGATTGCATTGCTAATAATGGGGCTTATACGAATTATTAAATTATAAGTTGATTATAGCAATATCAAAATGATATTGTGATATCCGTAATAAGGATTATTTTGAGGTTTAGTTTCAATCTTCTTTTCATAATGAAAATGAATACTTAAGCTATAACCGCAATAAGTCCCAATAAATACGATTTTTGTAACTTTGACGTTTGAGATAGGCAACTAAAGTTAAAACGAAAGAACTGGCAGTAAATAAAAAGTAGTACTACTGAGTAATTTAATTGTATTGTGACAAGGAGTCTGCACTTTTTTTATTTACGTGGGTAGATTTGCTAGTTGTAGTTTGTTAGAGTACTCTAATATACTACAACTAGCAAATCTGGTAATTTAAGGACAATATTATTATATTAAATTAAACCTTTGCGAACCGGATTCAAGTCATCGACCGACACAGGTGCGATCGAGTGCCGTGAGTGAGAACAAAAGCATTCCTGAACGATAAGGATTTTTTCTGGGAAGTGGTTAGGGACTAATGAGTGAATACAAATAAAACTAGACTATATTACGTGCAACGAATTTACAAAACGCATAATTACGGTGAACCGCTATTACCTGCTTTACTTCAATAAAATGTTCTGTATCAGAAAATAATATGTTTTAACTAGAAATTTATTTATTTCAAGTTTATAAAATTATAATGAATAAACAATTTGAAATCACTTATAAAACATTTTTATTTTTAACCCCATAATACAATAACAATATAATAATTTATTATTCTCGTTTATTAATCCTATCGAATAATAAAAAAAACGGTAAAGATTATTGTTGGAAAATAAAAATAAAAGTCCCATCTCGAGATTGGAACTCAGAGCTATACGTTCAATCCAACACGTAAGACTACTAGCTATCGGTACTTGATATAACAATTTGTATTTTAGCAATGGTATGAACCAACCAAGGTCATACTAAACTACGTAGCCTGTGTGCAACAGCGACGGTAGGGTTTTGGTTTCGTTCTGAGGTGTGCGTTCTGTATTGATACATCACTTATACACACAGACGTAGGTACGGCCTTTACCGTGTGTTCACAGCAATGCAGTCCTTAAGGTGATAATGGATTAATGACCCCTGACTGTACATACTATAAAGCTACCATTTACTGGGTAGTCTTTCATTGACTTGAATGTGCCTTGGCGGCTGAGAGTATGTCATGCTCACTCTAATGTCTTGCTGATGGTGGCGCATGTGTTGATTATTTAGCTCCCTTCAAAATGGTTGAGCTGAATGGTGCTAATCTATGCGTCATGTTCGTGAACGGGCGCCGTCAGTGGGGACTGGTCAACTCTTTGCTGGCTTATTTTGATTTATAATTTAATATTTGAATTGTTTTTTTTTTAATATTTTCGTTACGGACGCTTTTAACGTTCTGCATCGTTCTCACGTGTATAATTTTTAACATGAATGATGTAACCAATACTTTGTAACTATATTATTGTGATTTAAAAGAGTGTCCATGGAGTTTCTTGACCGTTCTTCTCCATAGCTACCTACCTACTACGCTTTGGAATGGGCACCTAGCTTCAACTTTTTGACTGACTGACCCTTGACAATTCAAAAGTGCCTGTAATTGGTTTAGATAATTGAAATAAATAGTTTGAGTTTTGAATATTGATTGATTGCTGTAGTCTCCTGTCTTTTCTTGTAGACCTTCCCCAAGGATCTATCATGAATAGAGAGCCTCTAAAAAAATCATATATTCCACCATTCCGCAGCAGAATTTTCTTTTTCTTCATCGTAACCACAAAACCATAATCGCTTGCCCTCAACACGATCCCTCGACCTCTCTGAAAGCGTCGCATAAAGCGTCGGTCACACACTTAATCATGTCCCAAATCACACAGCAACAACAATGGCGCTGACCGCCGACCCCTTATCGTGTTCATGTTTATTTTTCCTCCTTTGTTACGTTTTCCATCGTGTTTATTTCTTTTTTGTTAATGTTTGGGAGTCAGGTCGTTGGCGCGGCGTGGCTGGGGCGATATTTGATACAGCTATATTGTATCATTTGGTCTACGGAGATTTTTTTGTTTTTTTTAAGTTTGTTCAGATTAGTATTGGGTTGCTTTTGTTTCGTTTTTGCTTTTTTTCCGGATGAGGTTTTAGCCAGTTTAATATTATTTTATTACGTGGTAGCTCCTTCAAGTTTGCGTATCACAGCTGGTTCTTTTATATTTATATAATGTAAGAATTGCTACCAAGTGCATATCACGTAAGTAGTTCACAAAAGACAAGAAGGCATATTGCAACTAACAAAACACAATATCAACTGTATAGAAAACTACATCAATTCAACATCTGACTACCTAATCTAAGTTGCTTCGCCTCGGGACTTGTTATAAGAAGAGTTGTAGAACGAAACAAGTGTCGGAGTATGTCCGCAGCCGCTGCGCGCCGCTTAGGCCAGCTTGTGCACAGCTTGCTCTGCCTGCACCGAGAGTTAATATTCTAATATCTTAAGCCCCGCTCATTTGCTTTAGTAATTTTATTGCAAAATATACGGTTCCCTTGCAGCTTAAAATATAACTTTTGAAAGCAACAATTTTTTGTACAGAAAGACCGACTTTCGAAGACTATTGAAGTTAGGGTGTATTTCAACAATGTTTAAGAACCAACCCATGTTTAAAAACCGTCAGTGTCAATAATCTACAACAGTGATGAAATTGACATCGCTGTAACGCGGTTTAGATTTCCTAATCGCATTTAGTCTCATCGGTGAAATTCGTCCTTAGATATTCACATTAAATGCATATTTGAATTATAATATTTCCTGTAACATTCAAGGACCAACAAACAAAACCTAGCGAAGTGCAGAAAATCTACGAACACTCAAATAAACTATGTAAAGAGCAACAAGAGTACAGATTCAATATTAATAATACATGAGTCAATAAAAAGAGCAGGACTTTCTTCGTAGCATATATTCAGCATCCTGGATCCTGGAAACACGTAGCGCGTGACGAATCCTAAAAATGCAACTGAAACTAAGTTTATAGCAAGACAACTATACACGTGACCCTCCTACGATCCTAGTTTGGGGATAAAGTATTGACAAATGCGACCGAAGTAACGGGATCCCTTCGTCATTTATCAGTATTATATTCGGAGGCGTGTCAGAGATTTTTGTCAACAATTCGCTAACAACAATCTTATCCATTACCGTTCATTCAAAATTAAAATCAAAGATTATTTATTTAAACTAAGCTGAGAATTAGCAATTTTTGAACGTCAAAATTACACAAGACAATCCCCCTAAAACGGCCGCCCTTCACCACTTCCTCTAGTGATTTCGCTGAAAAAAGTGGCGCAACAAACTCCCCAGCAGCACAGCTGGCTGTGCATTTAGAAGTACTTGATTCTTTAAATAGTATAGAAAGTAATTAACATTGCGAAACACAAAACATTAAATCAAATTATTTGCCATACGATGTCAATTAGGTATATCAACAAAAACATTGAAACTATACTCAAAAAGAAAATAAAACAATTTAAAACCTAATAGCTAATTACAAGCCTCCGGACATTATTGTAACAGCAGTCACTTAGGGGTAAGAAATAGCTCCTTTATTCATAAACGTTGAAGTAGTGATTAGCGACTGTTTAACCATACATTATTGTAACAGCAGTCACTTAGGGGTAAGAAATAGCTCCTTTATTCATAAACGTTGAAGTAGTGATTAGCGACTGTTTAACCATACATTATTGTAACAGCAGTCACTTAGGGGTAAGAAATAGCTCCTTTATTCATAAACGTTGAAGTAGTGATTAGCGACTGTTTAACCATACATTATTGTAACAGCAGTCACTTAGGGGTAAGAAATAGCTCCTTTATTCATAAACGTTGAAGTAGTGATTAGCGACTGTTTAACCATACATTATTGTAACAGCAGTCACTTAGGGGTAAGAAATAGCTCCTTTATTCATAAACGTTGAAGTAGTGATTAGCGACTGTTTAACCATACATTATTGTAACAGCAGTCACTTAGGGGTAAGAAATAGCTCCTTTATTCATAAACGTTGAATTAGTGATTAGCGACTGTTTAACCATACATTATTGTAACAGCAGTCACTTAGGGGTAAGAAATAACTCCTTTATTCATAAACGTTGAAGTAGTGATTAGCGACTGTTTAACCATACATTATTGTAACAGCAGTCACTTAGGGGTAAGAAATAGCTCCTTTATTCATAAACGTTGAAGTAGTGATTAGCGACTGTTTAACCATACATTATTGTAACAGCAGTCACTTAGGGGTAAGAAATAGCTCCTTTATTCATAAACGTTGAAGTAGTGATTAGCGACTGTTTAACCATACATTATTGTAACAGCAGTCACTTAGGGGTAAGAAATAGCTCCTTTATTCATAAACGTTGAAGTAGTGATTAGCGACTGTTTAACCATACATTATTGTAACAGCAGTCACTTAGGGGTAAGAAATAGCTCCTTTATTCATAAACGTTGAAGTAGTGATTAGCGACTGTTTAACCATACATTATTGTAACAGCAGTCACTTAGGGGTAAGAAATAGCTCCTTTATTCATAAACGTTGAAGTAGTGATTAGCGACTGTTTAACCATACATTATTGTAACAGCAGTCACTTAGGGGTAAGAAATAGCTCCTTTATTCATAAACGTTGAAGTAGTGATTAGCGACTGTTTAACCATACATTATTGTAACAGCAGTCACTTAGGGGTAAGAAATAGCTCCTTTATTCATAAACGTTGAAGTAATGATTAGCGACTGTTTAACCATACATTATTGTAACAGCAGTCACTTAGGGGTAAGAAATAGCTCCTTTATTCATAAACGTTGAAGTAGTGATTAGCGACTGTTTAACCATACATTATTGTAACAGCAGTCACTTAGGGGTAAGAAATAGCTCCTTTATTCATAAACGTTGAAGTAGTGATTAGCGACTGTTTAACCATACATTATTGTAACAGCAGTCACTTAGGGGTAAGAAATAGCTCCTTTATTCATAAACGTTGAAGTAGTGATTAGCGACTGTTTAACCATACATTATTGTAACAGCAGTCACTTAGGGGTAAGAAATAGCTCCTTTATTCATAAACGTTGAAGTAGTGATTAGCGACTGTTTAACCATACATTATTGTAACAGCAGTCACTTAGGGGTAAGAAATAGCTCCTTTATTCATAAACGTTGAAGTAGTGACTAGCGACTGTTTAACCATACATTATTGTAACAGCAGTCACTTAGGGGTAAGAAATAGCTCCTTTATTCATAAACGTTGAAGTAGTGATTAGCGACTGTTTAACCATACATTATTGTAACAGCAGTCACTTAGGGGTAAGAAATAGCTCCTTTATTCATAAACGTTAAAGTAGTGATTAGCGACTGTTTAACCATACATTATTGTAACAGCAGTCACTTAGGGGTAAGAAATAGCTCCTTTATTCATAAACGTTGAAGTAGTGATTAGCGACTGTTTAACCATACATTATTGTAACAGCAGTCACTTAGGGGTAAGAAATAGCTCCTTTATTCATAAACGTTGAAGTAGTGATTAGCGACTGTTTAACTATACATTATTGTAACAGCAGTCACTTAGGGGTAAGAAATAGCTCCTTTATTCATAAACGTTGAAGTAGTGATTAGCGACTGTTTAACCATACATTATTGTAACAGCAGTCACTTAGGGGTAAGAAATAGCTCCTTTATTCATAAACGTTGAAGTAGTGATTAGCGACTGTTTAACCATACATTATTGTAACAGCAGTCACTTAGGGGTAAGAAATAGCTCCTTTATTCATAAACGTTGAAGTAGTGATTAGCGACTGTTTAACCATACATTATTGTAACAGCAGTCACTTAGGGGTAAGAAATAGCTCCTTTATTCATAAACGTTGAAGTAGTGATTAGCGACTGTTTAACCATACATTATTGTAACAGCAGTCACTTAGGGGTAAGAAATAGCTCCTTTATTCATAAACGTTGAAGTAGTGATTAGCGACTGTTTAACCATACATTATTGTAACAGCAGTCACTTAGGGGTAAGAAATAGCTCCTTTATTCATAAACGTTGAAGTAGTGATTAGCGACTGTTTAACCATACATTATTGTAACAGCAGTCACTTAGGGGTAAGAAATAGCTCCTTTATTCATAAACGTTGAAGTAGTGATTAGCGACTGTTTAACCATACATTATTGTAACAGCAGTCACTTAGGGGTAAGAAATAGCTCCTTTATTCATAAACGTTGAAGTAGTGATTAGCGACTGTTTAACCATACATTATTGTAACAGCAGTCACTTAGGGGTAAGAAATAGCTCCTTTATTCATAAACGTTGAAGTAGTGATTAGCGACTGTTTAACCATACATTATTGTAACAGCAGTCACTTAGGGGGTAAGAAATAGCTCCTTTATTCATAAACGTTGAAGTAGTGATTAGCGACTGTTTAACCATACATTATTGTAACAGCAGTCACTTAGGGGTAAGAAATAGCTCCTTTATTCATAAACGTTGAAGTAATGATTAGCGACTGTTTAACCATACATTATTGTAACAGCAGTCACTTAGGGGTAAGAAATAGCTCCTTTATTCATAAACGTTGAAGTAGTGATTAGCGACTGTTTAACCATACATTATTGTAACAGCAGTCACTTAGGGGTAAGAAATAGCTCCTTTATTCATAAACGTTGAAGTAGTGATTAGCGACTGTTTAACCATACATTATTGTAACAGCAGTCACTTAGGGGTAAGAAATAGCTCCTTTATTCATAAACGTTGAAGTAGTGATTAGCGACTGTTTAACCATACATTAATTAGCGACTGTTTAACCATACATTATTGTAACAGCAGTCACTTAGGGGGTAAGAAATAGCTCCTTTATTCATAAACGTTGAAGTAGTGATTAGCGACTGTTTAACCATACATTATTGTAACAGCAGTCACTTAGGGGTAAGAAATAGCTCCTTTATTCATAAACGTTGAAGTAATGATTAGCGACTGTTTAACCATACATTATTGTAACAGCAGTCACTTAGGGGTAAGAAATAGCTCCTTTATTCATAAACGTTGAAGTAATGATTAGCGACTGTTTAACCATACATTATTGTAACAGCAGTCACTTAGGGGTAAGAAATAGCTCCTTTATTCATAAACGTTGAAGTAGTGATTAGCGACTGTTTAACCATACATTATTGTAACAGCAGTCACTTAGGGGGTAAGAAATAGCTCCTTTATTCATAAACGTTGAAGTAGTGATTAGCGACTGTTTAACCATACATTATTGTAACAGCAGTCACTTAGGGGTAAGAAATAGCTCCTTTATTCATAAACGTTGAAGTAGTGATTAGCGACTGTTTAACCATACATTATTGTAACAGCAGTCACTTAGGGGTAAGAAATAGCTCCTTTATTCATAAACGTTGAAGTAGTGATTAGCGACTGTTTAACCATACATTATTGTAACAGCAGTCACTTAGGGGTAAGAAATAGCTCCTTTATTCATAAACGTTGAAGTAGTGATTAGCGACTGTTTAACCATACATTATTGTAACAGCAGTCACTTAGGGGTAAGAAATAGCTCCTTTATTCATAAACGTTGAAGTAGTGATTAGCGACTGTTTAACCATACATTATTGTAACAGCAGTCACTTAGGGGTAAGAAATAGCTCCTTTATTCATAAACGTTGAAGTAGTGATTAGCGACTGTTTAACCATACATTATTGTAACAGCAGTCACTTAGGGGTAAGAAATAGCTCCTTTATTCATAAACGTTGAAGTAGTGATTAGCGACTGTTTAACCATACATTATTGTAACAGCAGTCACTTAGGGGTAAGAAATAGCTCCTTTATTCATAAACGTTGAAGTAGTGATTAGCGACTGTTTAACCATACATTATTGTAACAGCAGTCACTTAGGGGGTAAGAAATAGCTCCTTTATTCATAAACGTTGAAGTAGTGATTAGCGACTGTTTAACCATACATTATTGTAACAGCAGTCACTTAAGGGTAAGAAATAGCTCCTTTATTCATAAACGTTGAAGTAGTGATTAGCGACTGTTTAACCATACATTATTGTAACAGCAGTCACTTAGGGGTAAGAAATAGCTCCTTTATTCATAAACGTTGAAGTAGTGATTAGCGACTGTTTAACCATACATTAATGTAACAGCAGTCACTTAGGGGTAAGAAATAGCTCCTTTATTCATAAACGTTGAAGTAGTGATTAGCGACTGTTTAACCATACATTATTGTAACAGCAGTCACTTAGGGGTAAGAAATAGCTCCTTTATTCATAAACGTTGAAGTAGTGATTAGCGACTGTTTAACCATACATTATTGTAACAGCAGTCACTTAGGGGGTAAGAAATAGCTCCTTTATTCATAAACGTTGAAGTAGTGATTAGCGACTGTTTAACCATACATTATTGTAACAGCAGTCACTTAGGGGTAAGAAATAGCTCCTTTATTCATAAACGTTGAAGTAGTGATTAGCGACTGTTTAACCATACATTATTGTAACAGCAGTCACTTAGGGGTAAGAAATAGCTCCTTTATTCATAAACGTTGAAGTAGTGATTAGCGACTGTTTAACCATACATTATTGTAACAGCAGTCACTTAGGGGTAAGAAATAGCTCCTTTATTCATAAACGTTGAAGTAGTGATTAGCGACTGTTTAACCATACATTATTGTAACAGCAGTCACTTAGGGGGTAAGAAATAGCTCCTTTATTCATAAACGTTGAAGTAGTGATTAGCGACTGTTTAACCATACATTATTGTAACAGCAGTCACTTAAGGGTAAGAAATAGCTCCTTTATTCATAAACGTTGAAGTAGTGATTAGCGACTGTTTAACCATACATTATTGTAACAGCAGTCACTTAGGGGTAAGAAATAGCTCCTTTATTCATAAACGTTGAATTAGTGATTAGCGACTGTTTAACCATACATTATTGTAACAGCAGTCACTTAGGGGTAAGAAATAGCTCCTTTATTCATAAACGTTAAAGTAGTGATTAGCGACTGTTTAACCATACATTATTGTAACAGCAGTCACTTAGGGGCAAGAAATAGCTCCTTTATTCATAAACGTTGAAGTAGTGATTAGCGACTGTTTAACCATACATTATTGTAACAGCAGTCACTTAGGGGTAAGAAATAGCTCCTTTATTCATAAACGTTGAAGTAGTGATTAGCGACTGTTTAACCATACATTATTGTAACAGCAGTCACTTAGGGGTAAGAAATAGCTCCTTTATTCATAAACGTTGAAGTAGTGATTAGCGACTGTTTAACCATACATTATTGTAACAGCAGTCACTTAGGGGTAAGAAATAGCTCCTTTATTCATAAACGTTGAAGTAGTGATTAGCGACTGTTTAACCATACATTATTGTAACAGCAGTCACTTAGGGGGTAAGAAATAGCTCCTTTATTCGTAAACGTTGAAGTAGTGATTAGCGACTGTTTAACCATACATTATTGTAACAGCAGTCACTTAGGGGTAAGAAATAGCTCCTTTATTCATAAACGTTGAAGTAGTGATTAGCGACTGTTTAACCATACATTATTGTAACAGCAGTCACTTAGGGGTAAGAAATAGCTCCTTTATTCATAAACGTTGAAGTAATGATTAGCGACTGTTTAACCATACATTATTGTAACAGCAGTCACTTAGGGGTAAGAAATAGCTCCTTTATTCATAAACGTTGAAGTAGTGATTAGCGACTGTTTAACCATACATTATTGTAACAGCAGTCACTTAGGGGTAAGAAATAGCTCCTTTATTCATAAACGTTGAAGTAGTGATTAGCGACTGTTTAACCATACATTATTGTAACAGCAGTCACTTAGGGGTAAGAAATAGCTCCTTTATTCATAAACGTTGAAGTAGTGATTAGCGACTGTTTAACCATACATTATTGTAACAGCAGTCACTTAGGGGTAAGAAATAGCTCCTTTATTCATAAACGTTGAAGTAGTGATTAGCGACTGTTTAACCATACATTATTGTAACAGCAGTCACTTAGGGGTAAGAAATAGCTCCTTTATTCATAAACGTTGAAGTAGTGATTTGCGACTGTTTAACCATACATTATTGACGTTTAAACGTCTCGTAACTTTAATCATCGTTATAAATAAATCCCTATGTGTTTAAATCAACGTCGGCTTGATGGGTATTATAACTGTGAGCACCCAGCACAATTAATAAACCTGTAACAACATCATACAAATCTCAGGTTTAAAGTTGTCTCTCTATAGCAGGTAATGCATAAATGTAGTAGTACCTCGGCACCCTCCAGTCCTCCACTGAAACTAGTACATTTGCGTTCCACCTAGTTTACACGATTCTGGAAACAGTGTGAACAAATACTGCTTTCTTAATTTAGACAAAGGAACTAGCTTTAAAACGTAACAACGCTACTTTTAGCTCGACTTGTATTTTTTCTTGGCACCGCTTCTGTTAAGCTTTACCCAAGGCTGAATTTATTATATTAAGACCGTATTATATCGTCGCCATATTATATGTATAGGCGAGCTCGTGTATTTTATGGGTATCGTAAAAAGTGTCTAAGAGATTAACTTAAGGGGGTTTTAGACAAGTACTATCCTTTCGGACACTAAACACACGAACCAATCCATTTGCCAAGTGACTAAATTCTTAGAAAATTAAATATTGATTTATTGCGATTCCTTAAATATTTAGAAATACATCAGCTTTTGCCCGCGGCTACGCCCGCGTAGAAGTCGAACATTATACCGCGGGACCGTACTTCAGGAATAAAAAGTATAATATGTGTCTGTGTGCCAGACATCTAAATCCGTTCAGCCCTTTTTGCGTGACTAAGTAACAAACATACAAACTTTCACATTTATACTAGGATCCCGCGTAGTATGTACAGGTACAGTGTGTAGTATGTACAGGTACAGTGTGTAGTATGTACAGGTACAGTGTGTAGTCGGGGGTCTGTTTATTGAAGAGGCTTTCATTGAGGTTTAAGCTTTTATATTTTTGCGACTTAATACACATCTCCTATCATAAGCGTCAATCTGTCAGGCTGGCACGTTTATGACAGTCCGCCACAGAGGTCTCTAAGACCATAGAAATCTTTCTTATATCTATGGTTAGGACGGAGGAGTTCGTACACCGCTTTAAGTAGCGGAACTACACTTTTTCAGCGGATGATTGCGACATCTATTCCATGATGATCATCATTTATATAACAACCGGTGTAATACAAGTACAATACTACAGCGAGACATAAAAGAACACATTTACAAGTATGATGTGCCCATCTCATAAAACGCGCGCGTATCCCTAAAAAACATATTCGTTCGGTTACATCGGGCGCTAGTGATAAATGTGAAAGGTCACAGCTCGAGGCTCGAGGTAGCTGTCGACCTAATATTTATGTTTAAAGGACGCTTTTATGCGCCACAAAACTCACGATAATGTGCGTCGGTCCTCGTAAACATGGGTTCTACCAGCCGCAGCCGCACCCAGCCTTCAGGACCATTACTGTTCTTTTGATGGTTGCAACTTTATTCGGACGGGTTTATTTTAAAATGTAAGCGAATTGTGTTGTTTATTCTCTGGTTATGTCGCTCTTGGAGTTTTATTGCTTTATTTATTCCGTTCTTGGAGAATGTTCGAGTCTGTAATTCTACATTATGTTCTTTTGGTAAGTCCGAAATTAATTTTGTGTGTGTATTTTCAGAAAATGTGCACATTCACATACGTTTTAATGTTTTGCCAACATCGTCGGCTTTGAGAATACTTAATAGATTAATTGGTGGCAAAGAATCGTGGGTATTCGTTAAAACGCGCATTTGTACTTGTTTAGGTCGAACTGTACGAGAAATAAAGCAATCTGATAATGATATAAACACCTCTACCGTGTAACAATACTATACATTTCAACCAGTAATTTTAGTTATCTAGGTCAGTAAGTAACACTTTGTGTTACAAGAAATTCTGAAAAGACCAATCATTAGATTTTCTCGTTTTCGAAGCCCTCAACTGAAGTGCTCCACGTTTTTGTAAAGCGCCTTCCAGAGGGACAAATTAGCTGAAAATAAGGAGGTTTCCCTCCTCGACTGTACCTACGTGATAAGATTCCCGAGTGGTACGGGGATAAAGTTATACGTTGACATGTACCTGCCCGGCCGGTAGTAGGAACTAAGTGGATTGCGTTATTCAACCAGAAATGTTTAGAGAGTAACCTCTTGGGGTGTGACATGAAATAATGTAGGTCCCGTGCTTACCCCCATCGGAAAACGGTGTGAGCTTATAAAGGAACCAATTAGTTTAAAAAAAAAAACTCTGTAGGTTTATATTTTTAAAAAAATCTAGTGGCCCGGTTTCGAAAAAAATATAATATTAAAACATATTTTACTTTATTTCGCTGTTTTAAGTATTCTAATAACCCTAATATATTTTAAGCAGATTCGTTAATAAAGTAAGCTAGTAGGTACATATGTGTTCTACAAATACCCGGCTATGTTATAATGAAGGCTTTTAGTACTCGTGTTAGGGCGGGCGGCGCCCTGCCGAGCGTATGTGCTGAAATCTTAAATGTCACGCGCTTCAATTTACATAGTCAAGGTATTTCTAAGTTATGTTACCAGGCTTTACTCAATACAAATAGATTGTTGAGTATGTGGTAGAAAGGCTTAGCTCTGTTTTGAATATGAATTGAGCGAAATTAATTGTTAATAAAATTGACTAACAACTAAAATTGTCCGTATATTAACAACTGTAATTTTTTGACAGTTGTATACAATGGCTCTATCACTGGCTGTGTCAATTTGCTTAACAATTAATTTTTCTGATTGTATTAGGCTTTATGTTGTAGCAGAGAAAATAGCTCAAAAAGTCGTTTGCATTCCATCTGACGCCCGGAGGTACTTAATTGTAAACCTGCCATCGTGATTGTCAACACATCTCACGACAAGACTTGAGTACGAACTTAGGCTTTTTTCTTTACATTTCTTTCTTTACTCCAACTAATGAGCGCACAACTAATCCGTTTAGTAAAGCTGACTAGCTACAAATAAAACAAGCAGAGAAAGATCGAGCAAAAGGAACGCCTCCTGCTTGATCTTTTAGTCTCTTTAACAAGCTACGGTTCGTTCCGCACAAAAAATAACCCGAGTTTCTTTTGCGTGTATTTCTCTCCAAGTTTATCAAGCTCTAAGTATACTGCAGTAGAGAATTCTCGTAAACCTCCCCACATTAACTAAGTCCAACATAACTAAAGATTCGGGTCCAGCACACACGTGCCGACCCGACGTATTAAGACATAACCGCTATCTCCCGTCCCACGTACAGCGCGATCCACCGGCGATAAGTGTGCCCTAATGTGCCGACTTCCCGAACACGGGACGCGCCCCGGACTGCGGGATGCGGGATGCGGGAGTAATCCCCCGGGATCCGCGCAATCGCTTATCGACAAATCGACGGCTCGAGCTTCTTTGCAGAAGGAGATTGAAAAATTTGGATGTGATTTATGACTTATGGATTATATTTAAAAGACTGGAAATGTTTGAACGTAAATTATCTAACTTATGTATCGGTTCCTACTGTAAGGCATAAACTCCCGAAATATTGAAAGTAACCAGTTACCAAAACATCAACCAAAGAAACTATGACAGCGCTAAAATGTATTATACCCAAATACTCATTATTAACATCAATAATGAACACTTAAACGAATACTTAATTAATTACCTTATGACGTAACGCCAATAATCTAATAGCTCCTTTGTATGCGCCATCAAACTTCGTTACATTGACCCCCGCCGGGTGGTGGGGGACCCCCATCCCCTAGTGAGGATCAAAGCCATCATCTGCATAGCGGATGAGGCCGAAAGCCGAGGCCGTGAGCGTCGGCTAATGAGATCAGCTCAGTTCGACGATCTCGTCTGAGCATCGTGGCGAAATCCAGTGTAAAAGCTGAACAGTTATGGTAAGCAGTGCTGTGTATGCTAATTTATATAAAATATATGCTGTTCTAAGATTGCAAGTGCCGAGTATAAGGGTAAGAGGAATAATTCCAGCTTTTATTCGGACTTGAGGACTATTCCAATTGCTTTTTATTGTTTTTATGTCCGAGATGAATCGGATTACTTCTTTATGAATATTAATAATAAATCGTTTATTAAGCAAATAAAATTCTTACATTTCCTTGTAACTAAAGTACAAATAAAATACTAAAATTATTGTTACAAGGGAAATATATTTTTAATTTTTATATTGTAATACAGAATCGTTTCTAATATCATTACATCGCCACAAACCATTCCTTATTCAACCCCAACAGAAGATGAATCATCAAAAATCCTTCCACTAAGGAACGATTTTTCATTTGTTTTATTTTTTTAGATTTTTAGAGCACTAAGCTCACTTTCGTTTTGTAAGAAACTCTTGATCAAAACTTCATGCTTCTAAACCCAGCGGCGCAAGCAGTGCGTTATCTGTCAGTGAGTGAAAGAATCATTAAATTTAAGTAGATTCCTGGTATCTCTGAGACCCATCTTTGTTAACTTTGAAACGTTTGTAAAGACCAACTAACTTAGTCTTTCCAAACATCCTAAGCAAAGCAATGTTAAACCGCACACAGTCCTGCAAATACATAAGTTGTACTTGTACTCCTAATAATGAATAGATGTTTACACTGCAAACTGTAAACAGGCCCGCTCTTTGTGGCAAGGTCGGTAGACATACGATTAATAGTGAACAATGCGAGCACACAGTGCAGGGACGGCACCGAGCTGGAAGTCTGCACTTCCTGCCTTCGCAGAATAAGCAGACCGAGCTTCGAATAGCTTTTAAAATGAAAGTTTTCTGCCCATGCACACAGTTTCAATAAACTGAAAGGGAACTTTGTACCACGGGGATGAAACTCCATGATTTCTAAAATACGTGAAGTTTTAAAACATCAAAGGAATTATCTATGGCCTGCCAGAAACAGAGTCCAATTTTCCACCGGTTAGTATCCCCCAGAGAGAGAAAGAGATTATTATTAAAAACACAGCAAAATCTGAGTAAAAATATATTAGAACCCTTAGCCCTTGTAGGATCCAAAACAACATACTTCAACAATGTTTAACAAGATGTACCATCCTTCAAGCCCTAACCTATGTTCCTTCACTTCGTCACAACAACACCCCAATACCTAGACCTGGGAGAAAGTAAACATCAATAAGGCTATGTACACAAGGTCAGCAAATAAACGTCGTTTGTGGTCCTTCGAGACACGTGTGATGCTGACGCTCCTGAGTGGTCGAGTGATGTCTGATTCGATCACACATGAGCCGATGTGAACATGGGAAGATTAATTGTATCTTGATTGTGGTTACGTGATTGTATTTCGCTTGGGATCGAGAGATAATGGGACAGTGGAGAACAGTTACACTGATGTTTTGTCCTTGATAGGTACTATTTTTCGAAAAGTACAAAGGGAAGTAGTTGTCATTTTGAAATGATCTTGAATCTACTTAATTTTATGATAGATTAATGTACTCTACAAAGAAAATGTAGTGGGAACTTTATGAAATCAATCATACCTTCGAAACCATTATAAATAACAACTTCTATTAAATAAATAATAATAGCTGCTTTAGAAATATACGATATATACCCATTGTGCACACGTCCCATAAAATAATAACTCAACCAACAATACCTAATTTGGTATTCGTAGCCCGTTTTATATTCGCGTCTACGCTATCGTAGACGTGCTACGATTCGCTACGAGGCCGCTACGAGGCTCTACGAGTTTATGCTACGTCAATACGGTGTATTATTACTTCTAAATAATTCGATGCAGACATTTGGTATGTCTGTGTGTATGTTAATATGTTTTAGTGCCTCATTTAGACTGGAATATTAAGTGATTTAGTGTTTAGTGCTGTAGTACGTTGTAGACGTTTTATTGGGCGATAATTTAATTTTGTATTACCTATTAGAATATGGAAAATAAGAATTTGTTGGAGTTAGAGATGAACGAACGACGAGAATTTAATTATAAAAATACAAACTTCAACTATAAAAAGAAATACACCCAATATAGTGAAGAGAAAGTAAAAAAAAAAGTAGTTACAAAAAATATGCTGCTTACTCAGCTGAAATAATAATAGGAATAGGTTTAACTGGAATCTAGTCTTTAAAATATTCTTTAATTAGACAAGAAAATAATCACTTTCCTTCGTTAAAAAGTTTAATACTTTATTTTAACACAATCAATTTGGAAATCTTACCGTCTCAATCGATTAATAACCATAATGTACTTCGCTGGTACATCAAGTACGTGTGTAACGACATGTATATTTAGTATAATAGAGACGATCATATATCACCGTCACTGTGTGAATACTAACTCACGAAATTATGTGACGACTCACTATTTATCATTTTAACAAAAATAGACACTAACCTTCAACATGTAGCGAACAATACCGACCGAAACATTCGTAGACATGATAACACTAATATTTTATAATTAAGAAAATATTGTATAATATATAAAAACATGTAAGTATGTTGCGTGGAGATTACTTTGATTATGATGTTCTATAGTAATAATAAAGCTGAAGAGTTGGTGCGTTTGTTTCTTTGATCGCGCTAATCTCTAAAACTACCAGTCGGAATTGAAAAATTCTTTTTACATTTCATAGCCCAATTCTTGAGGAACATTAAAAATTAAAGGCTACTTCATCTTTTAAGCTCACGCTAGGACCCTTAGGAGCCGAGCAAAAAAAAAAGACACAAAGAACGCAAAGCGAAAACGAAGTAAAAGCGCGGGCAGGCGATGCGATGCGACGCGGTGGGGCGGGGTGCAAGCAGTATCACGTGGACGAAGTCGCGGACAGAAGCTAGTTAATAACAAAGCAACGATAAACACCGCCGCGCGGCGCTCCCTGAACATAAAAATACGCAAAAAATTAAAAGCATTTCCAGTGAAATGACAGGCACGTGTATACGTACGTAATGCACTCCAAACGATAAATAAAATGGTGCACGTTGTCGGGGGGGGGGGGACGGGGGGACGTAACCAACGTGCCTATTTATTATACGTAGGTAGGCACCTGTGTACATCAGGAAGGAACTTTAATATATAAACAATACAACCTACAGTACTACATACACGACAATTTTCTGCTATTTTCTGCCTATGTTGAGAAATATTACTGTTTACGATTAAACTCAAACTATTTATTTCAACTAAACCAATTACAGGCACTTTTGAATTGTCAAGGGTCAGTCAGTCAGAAAGATGAAGCTAGATCTAAACAGACAGAGACACACCTTACATCATCATCATCATCATCGGTAAAGGTAATGTTCTGTCAGAAAAAACTTCGTTCATAGCAATTGCGACTGCCTTCTGACGGCAATTCCTGTATTTTTGGGAGCTTTCGCATACAAATCTCAGTCTCAGTCTGTCAAAAACACCTCTGCTTTCCCTACATTTTTGACTAGATTTTGACATTGATTATCTCCGAGATGAAATTGTGGCTAGATTTTTAATTACGAGGATTGAACTTCTGACCTCCACAACCCAGTCACTGAGTAAGTGAGAACTGAGTGACTGATACCCTTTTGGTTTGGTTGTCGGACTTTCGGGCTTCTGACTACCCATAATGACCATCAAATATCTAAGGGATGACAGTCGGGACCAACATATTAACCGGGCTTAACATATTTTCTGAGGCATGGAGAGGTCTCGATATGTAATGGATGTTCATCCATCCACGAACCGACCATTTCCATTATTTTTACGCCATATTATGCAATAAAGAAGACAGACGGCTACAAAGAGACTGCCAGTCATGTCTACAGTCATTTTTTAAACTCTTACTTACTGATTCTCTAAAATCACAGGTCCTAAGACATTTTAGATTGTGGAATATTTATTTTCCTTTACCATCACTCCCCATGGGAAAACTACGAGCACTACACGTGTCGTAACACCACTCTGTGTACTTTAGATGAATAATGAAGTAGGTAGACACAGCGTGTCAGATTGATGCACGTCGTTCACGCGGGACGTACACGTTTTAGCGTGATTTGTAACAAGGCGTTCCGTCTTCACGCGGCGTATGCTTGTGTTAACACATTTTTCATACAGCCAGTGACCATGACATGAATGACCTAAAGGTGACTTAGAGATTATTGAGATTCAAGGGGAAATAGCCTATTTATATATCCATTATATATATCCTCATTCATTAAATTCTGAACATTGACTTTTTTGGAAATCAATAAATCGATCGCAAGGGAATATTGCCATAATCACCCAGCTTACCAAACGTGTGAACGTTATCGATAATTGAAGGAAAGGAGAGGTTGCAGCTGCCCTTTAAACTATCTCCCAGGGTAATTACTTAACTATGACAAGAAAATTTAATAGTTCTCGTTATTGCTCCTACCACTGTTCGTCTCTGCATCACCTAAAAGTTAACGGGCAGAAAATGCCTGTGGCATGAAGTCCGCCTCTGTGCATTTATGTACTCAAAGTATTAAATGAATAGTTAAATACAGCAAAACTCAAAACCATCAAGTTGTGACATGGATCACTTCGGTTGTGGGTGCCCAGATGGGCTGCCCACACGCATGCTTACTGCGATGTAAATGAGCTGGTACCGAGTGATGAATTGCTACCATTCGTGTCGCTTGCTCACGGATTTATCAAAGTACATAAAAAGAAAACAAATATAGTAAGAACATTTTTTAAAGAGAATAAATTGTAGGGACGGGTTTCCGAAGATCCCACTTTATTCTTGCGGAGACAGAAATATCGTTCTCATAAATATTCCGTTCGATTCTAAAAATGTGACTTTATTAGTATGAATAAGTATGCAGACCGAATTTTATTTTAGTAAAATAACAAAGTTCCAACAAGTTTATGTCTCTATCAGTTTATAGCTGTTTTAGAATGGAAATATTTCTTTCACATGACTCTCGGTACTTAGAACTCCTATACTTACGTAGTTTCAAACTCGGTAAATAAAAATGCTTATTTAAATTAAGTAAACTTATATACGCTTAAAATATGAAAACTTTTGAGTCTCAACTTTATCTCACAAATAACAACACACGCCAACTTTCCCTTATTATAATGTGCGGGGTAAATATGTAATGCGGGCACATTTCCCGGGGGACGCCGACAATCGCGGGCCATCGCGCAAATCCCGGAAACCGAGATCAAGGAACGTCCCTTTTTAGGCCTCGTAAACTTACGAGTACGTGCGTATGTGTGCGTGTCACTTTCGTACGTGTATGATGTGTGTGTGTGTGTTTCGATCCTCCTCGTCTCAAGGGACACGCTAAATTCCAGCGATAGTGAGGGGTATGTCACGTTGCGGTATTATAAGTTCGTTGGGGAAATAATAACGAATACCGAAAGTAATTGGTTCAAAGGAAAATTATGAAATTGTTGCGGCAAGGTCTTTACTTCGTTGCTTTCCTATAACACAGTAATGTACCTAACTAGATGTTAGTGTGCGTGGAATAGAATAGTAATGTACCTAACTAGATGTTAGTGTGCGTGGAATAGAATAGTAATGTACCTAACTAGATGTTAGTGTGCGTGGAATAGAATAGTAATGTACCTAACTAGATGTTAGTGTGCGTGGAATAGAATAGTAATGTACCTAACTAGATGTTAGTGTGCGTGGAATAGAATAGTAATGTACCTAACTAGATGTTAGTGTGCGTGGAATAGAATAGTAATGTACCTAACTAGATGTTAGTGTGCGTGGAATAGAATAGTAATGTACCTAACTAGATGTTAGTGTGCGTGGAATAGATTAGTAATGTACCTAACTAGATGTTAGTGTGCGTGGAATAGAATAGTAATGTACCTAACTAGATGTTAGTGTGCGTGGAATAGAATAGTAATGTACCTAACTAGATGTTAGTGTGCGTGGAATAGAATAGTAATGTACCTAACTAGATGTTAGTGTGCGTGGAATAGAATAGTAATGTACCTAACTAGATGTTAGTGTGCGTGGAATAGAATAGTAATGTACCTAACTAGATGTTAGTGTGCGTGGAATAGAATAGTAATGTACCTAACTAGATGTTAGTGTGCGTGGAATAGAATAGTAATGTACCTAACTAGATGTTAGTGTGCGTGGAATAGAATAGTAATGTACCTAACTAGATGTTAGTGTGCGTGGAATAGAATAGTAATGTACCTAACTAGATGTTAGTGTGCGTGGAATAGAATAGTAATGTACCTAACTAGATGTTAGTGTGCGTGGAATAGAATAGTAATGTACCTAACTAGATGTTAGTGTGCGTGGAATAGAATAGTAATGTACCTAACTAGATGTTAGTGTGCGTGGAATAGAATAGTAATCTGCAGTATCAGTATCACTTCAAATCTATCAACGAAAAAAAACATTTTCCGATAAGCATCATGGAAGCGTGTCCTATGATGCTTATCGGAAAATGTTTTTTTTAAATTTAGCCTACACTGTCCCACTGCTGGGCAAAGGCCTCCTCCAAGTCCATCCAGGAACTATTTTCCCGCGCCAACACGAGCCAGTCAACCCATTGTGTAGAGACTTTTACAAAAAAATATTTGCTGGACCTTTATTTTTTTGTTAAAACTGTAAGCTAAAAAAACAACCGACTTCCAAAAAAAACACTGCAAAGAGAAAAATAACACTTCCAAAATTAAAGTTATAAAAAAGTTTTTATTTTTCACTTTTTAGTTCTACCTACCCCACACAAATTCGTATATACTTACAAGATTAGAGGTACCCCAATAACAGCTTTGACAGAAATGGGGGTGTACCGTGGTATACTGAACATATCTGCGTACCCCTTTAGAGGGTACAGGCGTGACGTTATGTTGCGTCATGGCGTAAACAATACATACATAAGCGATAGCGGCAATAGCCGTTGATTTGCTGGCATTTATTGAAGAGTTCCGTTGTCTGTCTCCGAAACTCATCATCAGATCTTGTCGAAATTTCAGTGGGACTATTTGGGAAGTATATCCTTTCCAACAAAAAAAGAATTTTTCAAATCGTTTGGCAAGCGACAGAGTTATGCGTGAATAAATATTTAAAAAAAATACAAAAATCCGAATTGAGAACCTCCTCCTTTTTTAGAAGTCGGTTAAAAAATCCAACATTTTAAAAGTGCTCGCCTTTTTTACGTCCTTTCTAAAACTATGTACATAATAAATCAGATTCCTTGTCGCCACCGTGTCGTGGTTCCCCCAACTTTACAAAACAAATGATAACGTTAGTTGTACAGATATACCCTCGAGATAAGAAGAAGCTTGTCAAGTCCCGCCTCTCTGACTTTTTCTTTTTCCTGCAAATCATTTTCCGTGGAGTGATGCCGTGTTGGGGGGCATAACCGGGCGCTCGATGAACACGCGAGCCCCGTGCAAACCCGCACAAACCCGCGCACTGCTCGTGAAAACATTACGAGTTATAGGCACACTTAGATTTTATGAACGTCGATTCTCCCTTATTTAGAAAGCAAGAAATAAATTCGGTTTACACGGTAAACAACGCTGTTGTTTGCTCGCTGCTGCTTTAATATTAAATGGCAAATATCTGGGAAAGCAAATACGGAGCGTTGGATGACGTCAATATCTGTTGCAAAAAGAATGCTGACTATGTATCTATAGCTTATTGCTTTTTCATTGTTATTTATTAAATACATCACTTTCCGAGAATTTGTATGAAGCTCTATGTTTTGTAGTAGGTACTAAAAGTAATCCATACATCCATCAATACATTGTAGGTAATAACTAAGTTTATTACTCGACTTTTCTTAGTGCGGAAAATAATCGTCGTAAAGACGATCCGCATCGAACTAGAAAACGATAGATCACTACACTACATCCGCCTAGCCTTTTCCCAACCATGTTGGGGTCGGCTTCCAGTCTAACCGGATGTTGCTGAATACCAGCGCCCCAAGTCTGCTATTTTTTTATAAATTCGTCATTCCAACACGATCCCATTGTCATTTTGCTAAAAGTTCGTAATCTGCTAAATTCTAATGGTGGATCATTGGTCGGTCAATGGTCTCGTAATAGAATTGTGTCATAATGACGAAAAATACTTCTAAATTTGAACATTTATTCATGCCAGATTTCATTTATTTATATATATTTTTACATATTATTTATTAGTATTTTATGCAATCTGAAGTAGTAAGAAGTTCGTAAATAGCAAAAAATATTAAATGTATGTGTAACGCGGATAAATGTGAAACTATACAACTCAATAATATTTTATCTGTTTAGCTGTCAAAGTCAAATGTGACAATACTGCTTACTGACGTTTAGGTATTTGTTTTTATTTCTAGCGACCGGTGTTTTGTATTTATTTTCATTTGAGTGTTTTAATTAGATTTTTGTTTGTACCTATATTTAAATTATCTTTACTAGAGAAGCCTTTAATTATTTATTTTATACAAAATGGTGCTAATTGAGCAAATTTCGGTTCTAATAGGGTAGTTTCCTGGGTAAAAAAATAATCATTATATTTAGTCCGTCAGTTAGATTATCGAAAAATAATGGACACGTATTTTTTCTTTTGTCAATCAAACAAAAAATGACAAAGATAAAGCACGTCAAAATTTGGGAGTGGGGGGTCGTGACGTCACGCCATGTTAAAAAGTGTAGCAAGGCGTGACGTCACGCGGAACTTTAACGGGCGATATCTTCATAATTTTTTATATAATTGACAAAAGAAAAAATACGAGTCCAATATTTTTTGATAATCTAACTCACGGACTAATTAGATTTTTTTAGGAAACTAGCCTATTGATTATTTGGTAAATCACCAAGACCTGGCGTTTGGCCACAGCAGCCGCACCAATGAAGGGCGAAGTTTATCGAAACAATATTGGACGGAGTGCGCCCAAATTTTAAATTCGGTATCGGTGAACTGCCCCAATAAAACGCCGGCAGAGTGGCGCACAGTAAGTACCTAAATACAGTATAATTAGGTACCTGTGCAATATAAAATGATAAAATGTATCATTATTGTAATTTTTGCACTTTTTTTAGTTCTACAATGAATAAAAACACAAACACGATACTCGTCGTAACGAATTAAAAGCAATGACTGCACAATGCCGTTCTAATGGTAGGTCACTGATCAAAGGAACTGTCAAAACTTTAGCAGATTACCGCCAAGTCAGTCATTCATTTGTCATTATGTACGAGATTACCATTCTATGCCATTTCTTTCAATGGAGTGTCAGTAGTTGACCACTGGAAAGTCATAATGACGCCATTATATTAGTAGATTACCAAACTTGTCAAAATCAACAATTATGAAATCAATGATAGACCATTCTGACGCTATTGTAATAGCAGACTTGAGGCCCTGTATTTTACATGGATCGACTGCTTGTCTGACCTCCACAACCCACAACTTAGTTACTGGGTAATATAGCGTATCCCTTGGTAAGATTAGTTGTCAAACTTTTGGGCTTTTGACGACCTGTAACGACTGCCAAAGATCCACGAATGACAGCCGGGACCAACGGCTTAACGTGCTTTCCGAGGCACGAAGGGATTTTGGTATGTAAAGATCGCCCACCCACAGACCAACCGCACCAAGCGTAGCTTAACCTGGGCCCCAAGTCTGCTATTTTTATAAATTCGTCATTCCAACACGATCCCATTCCCATCCCATTGTCATTTTGCTAAAAGTTCGTAATCTGCTAAATTCTTAATGGCGATCATTGGTCGGTCAATAGAATTGTGTCATAATGACATTGTCGTATTGCCATTATTATAAAACCCGTTAGTAGAAATTATTTTCGAAAAACTACCACTACTTTATTTATGCATGATTTCATTTATATATATTTTTACATATTATTTAGTAGTGTTTTATGTAAGTCAGTCATTAATTTATCATTATGTACGAGATTACCATTCTATGCCATTTCTTTCAATGGAGTGTCAGTGGTTGACCACTGGTAAGTCATAATGACGCCCTTATATTATTAGATTACCAAACTTGTCAAAATCAACAATTATGAAATCAATGATAGACCATTCTGACACTATTGTAATAGCAGACTTGAGGCCCTGATCGAGGGTAGCGGGATCGTCCGAAAGGGTTACCGCTGCCCTGGAACAGAAAGGGCTAAGGAAGGAACACGGGTGGGTTTTAGTCAGTAAGAGTCTGACACTGCCTTCCGCTCCACCCAGAGGGGGAGGGGTCATTTGATGATTTCCCATCGCCAAAAACGCCCTGATCGATCGAACCGTGCGGCCGTTAAATTACTTAGTGCACTAAAATAACCAAGACAAACAAGCTTACAAGCAACTTAATAACGAGAAAAACAACATATCTTAATTAATCACAACCTGTTCTATAATGAATTTACCTGTTTCAAACAGAACGCTCCACATTGTACAGATTGAATCATTTATCAATCACGGTATCACTTCATCTACTGAATCGATTGACATTCAATCGTAATGCGCCCGAATAATACATCAATATGCAGCAAAGCACAGGTGGCCGTGCCGCTAATTGGAAATCTATTGAAAATCCAGCATGTCGGCTTTAAATTCCACGTCGGGGCGGAGCGAGCCCGTACACATCGCGTGACGAACACGCTAATTCTTTCCAACATGCGACACAGCTTAACACTGTGTACAATAGTGGATTATTTTAATGAGCATAGCACAATGCTTGAACTATTTATGTTGTGTACTTGTTCAATATTGTCGCCGACTCCAACTTCGTAACTTCAAGTTTTATTACTTCGGAAGTATAACTGATTTTAATGGAATTTGTAAGTAAGAAAACCTCTGGGGGATTAGCTCGGCTTCCTCCTCGGCTTCCTTCCGAGATTATACCCGCTGGTTGTTGTAGTTTATTAAAGAGAAAATAGGCAAGGAACTTGAATTTTAATAAGGTTTACCGGGTGTATACCTGTTTGTAAATTCGCCGTACATAATTCACAGATTGTCTGTTGTACCTATCTCGTGAATGTAGCCTAGATTCCGTCAGCTATGGCGGTTATGTACCGCATCTCATTATTTCGTACCACATAAAACATTTTTACCGTTATGAAAATTCTTGGTATGCGGGTTTTCGCTTCGACGAAAATTCTAGAGTTGAGCACAATGTGGTTTAAAAATACTTCAGGGGGTTAGGTAGTTTGTATTTAAATTGGCTCGTGATAAATTCTATTAGCTCCAAAATCGTTGTGCAGTGTTAATAATGTGTATGACAAACGACGAAAGCGGCAGGCTAATGTGGCTGGTTGTCCCACCGTGTCGTATCGTGTAAAGGTTGCGTGCCCCGCGTCTCCGAGGGCTAGCTCGATCAGGCAATGACAATTTTTTTGTCTTCCAAAAAGCACGCAATTCCAACGAGTTTTTCTTTCCCTATAAGGAAAATATATCGCTCATTTGTTTTTCCTAAATGTTCCCTTTCAAGTTTTGTTTGAATGTTGTTTCGTTGGATTCCTTTTGGCAAACTTTTACTATTGTTCGATTTATTCGCGGATGTTGGGTCGGATGTGTATTTCTTTTCTAAGAAAATATAAGGCTTCATACACGATCTCTCCAGAAATGATTAAGTACCAAATATGTGTACCAAATATGCGCGAAATTTATTCAAATGCACCCGGAACTATTTAAAAAAGCTCATGAACTGTATCCAAAAAGTTCTAGACACAAAAATAGAATAGTCTTGCCCATAATTCCTAGGACAGCACTATATAGTAAGAATTGTTATGCAATGTGCGGTCGCGTATTTAATGCTATACCTGACCGTATCAAAATCTTACCAGCTAATAAATTTATAAGGAGTCTTAAAGTATGGTTCAGGGAAAAGAATTCGTACTCGGTAAACGACATATTTAATAAGACATTGAAAAATAAATAACAATTATAATCATGTAATTACCATATGACATTTCTAACAATAATAATGCTATACAATTGTAATTTTAATAACTTTAATAGAATCATAACTTTTTTTTTTTTGTTTTATCGGTTTCTTATATTATTTTAATTAATTATGAACATAAATATTTGCATGTCACAGTAATATGACTAAGTGTTAAGGATCCATAACAATAATATTATAATATAAATGTTAAGACCGATATTGTACTTACCAACACTTATCGCAAATAAATTGATTTGATTTGATTTGTATTCTATATACCTCTAGAATCAGTAGAATCTCGAAGTTCTTCATATATTGAAATCGGTACTTTGAAACATAACGAACAAAGCCGCTACTAAATCTTTCGGGCATCATTGCGATCATTGAATCTCCTGACTCATGACCGAGCTTTTGTCACAAATTAACGATTGAAGTTTCAGATAACATCAGCCACGTTACTCACGCTAGATTTTTTCTACACTAAAGTGTGGGATACACGTTGGTCAAATTATGGTGCAGAATGATGTTATCATTCCATCATCATCTTCAAGGAACGCCCGAGATATATCATTTGTCTCGTACAATTCAAAATTCAAACCAGTTGCGGTGTCACCAAAAAACAGAGTCCTACCGAAAATGTTTTTTCCGAACGGAAACGAAAATGTAATTCGGCCTGATTTCCATTTTCGGCCGACTATCGAAAACGAAATAAATGGTTTTTTTTTTTTGTTTTTCGATAGGTTTTCTTTGGTACCTAAAAGTAAACAGCATACAGATGCAGCGTCAATTTTGTTTCATCACGAAACTTTACACTTTTCTGAAAGACATAAATATTAACAATAAAACAATCTGACGGTATGCGTAAGAAAAATAATTGTTTTCTGCATTTTCAGTTATTGTGTTTTAGTCGTTACAAATATGTATTTTCTTTGATTAGCTGAATTGAAATTATCGATTTGCCGGCACTACTTACTTACCACGACCACGACCACGAAAATTGCCAAAAATGGATATCGGCCGAAAATTACCGAAAACAAATAAAATTCGGTGGGTCTCGACCAAAAAGCCGGATTCCAACAGCAGTCATTTTAAGCATCGAATAGTCACAGCCGAAGAGTTCCGAAGTGCACAGTCGTCGACGGACCGACTGCCGACTTCATCCGAATGTTATAAGGACTTTAACTTTCCCTCTGCGCTGCTATTAACTTGCACAACTGTCTTTTACTTGATAGAAGGGGGACTTTTATGTCCATTGTAAGTTTATTGACTGGACAATGTTTTGTGTCTCTTCATTTTATTAGAAGATCCTAATAATTTAGAAGATGTCTAGAACAAAACGATGTGATATACCTGTGTATGTATACCTAATAGTTATTATAGGTACCTAACACTTATAAATAATTATATCATATTATAATTATTTGGTTTATGTCTCGATAGATTTTGAAAAGGATTTATTTTTATATGTAAGTAAGTATAGCAACACACCTAATATTGCTGCGATGAGCGAACCTGATTGGTCGATACTTCAATAATTGATTCCGTTACAAATGTTTTATTAATAACGAAACGTTCGCTCTTTTAATATATCCATTACCTCGCTTTTTTTAGTCTCGATTTTACGTTTATTATTTAAAAGGATAATGTAGAGAATAAACTGATCAAATCTGTTATCATATTACATGTAGTTATGTCAGGGATCAAAGGAAAAACTTTGTAGCTTTTAATGAATATTTTTACATGTTCTTACGACTTCAAAGGCTTTAATCTTATACAGGCTGTTTTTTTAAAGACCAGCCAAATTTAAGGATGTGGTACAGACCATCAAACTGAACAACTTTCTCCATGGAACCAACATCGTAATCGCGAATAAAAATTCAGCCGTCCCATACATTTAGGTCGAGTAGGTATTGAAGTTTTCTATGGGACAGTTGATAAAATTTTCGCGATTACGCTATTTGTCCCATGGAGAAAGTTGTTCAGTTTGATGTTCTGTAACACATCCTTAAATTTGGCTGGTCTTTAAAAAATCAGGCTGTATATTCTGATGGAAAGTATTTTTATAAGTTACAGTGACAAAGTAATTCGCTTTATATCACGAATTTATCTGAGTGATGCTTGTAACAGCATTCATCACGATACGACGCTGTGTTACGTAATAAACAAACATGATAACAGCACATCGAACACTTATCACTACAACACATGTATTGCTGTAGACCCAGTCGCAGTTCATTCCGTTTTATTTTACGAGCGAGCACATCCGAGAAAGAAATGAAGCAATTATTACTACGCACCCATCCACTCAACCGTAACGACGTACAACGCTCGTCTGCCAACAATAAATCAATAGTTTCACAAAAGAAAGGCGGCTATGGACGTCGCTCAAAAGGAAAAATTGCAATGAAAATTGTAGTGAGTGGTAGGAGAGGCGGCACCGCACGTGGCTCGAAAACGCGATCGATACTACGTGCGACAACTGTTGCGCTAATCTGGCATCTCTCTCCCACGCAGCGGAAAAACTGTGGAAAAGCGAGAAGGAGCGAAGGACTCCAGAACAAGCTCATAGCGCAAAACTCACGCACCACATCACCCGTTTCACGTGCTCGCCGCTTTACGCCACATGTGTGAGAGAGAGGGAAGATGCGGCATCGCATGCTCCTAAAACGTCACAAAGGAGGTCGCCCGATGAATAACAATGCGGACTGCGGAATGATGTCCTTAAAGAGGAGCGGCCACCTTGCTTCGCGCTCAACGTAAACGCTCCGTTTCCTATAATGCCGGCGTTTATTAATAACAATTAGTTTATCGGTTCCGTTGCGGGGCGGAGAAACATATTGACACGAACTCACATTAATATGCCAATAATTTACTGAAGAGCCTGAAATAAAAGTGAGTTCCGGAAAGGTATTGATTTCCGGACAAACTTTTAAGTAGGTTATAATAGTTAAATTAGGGTAATTCCATGTTAATGGGAGGTGAAAGGAAAAGGCAAAGTGAATTATCGAGTTTGGAAGTCCACTGAAAGATGGACGAACTTACTTGTTTTACTACAAGTACATTACTAGACGGATAACAGTCACAATGAACGCAAGGCTGCTGGTCATGGTTCTCTTTAGAATTCCATCAAAATTTCCATAAATGATTCATGGTGACTCAGCATCTAACAGCAACAATATATCATTTAGTTGACATGATCTACATGATGTTACACTGAACAACCAGCGCTGACAAATTACCACCTCGCTTAGTATGCCTACCTATTATGAAATTAAAGGACCATTCGCCTAAGTATACATAACATATGAAGCAGGTAACAAACACATGACAACATTCTCACTAAAACAGCTATAAAAGGTACCCACAGACAACTAAACACGTCGTCACACCTTACCACAATACACGGGTGTGTATCCTCAAAACGATCCTTTTGGAATTCCACGACGCGGCGACGGTATCGAAGCAATTCGGTGGGACTTCGTTAATTACAGCTGTGTCGTGTGCGACGGTTAACGACTCTTTGACGGTCTCTTATCGAGCAATTACTGGCCGGCTGCTCGCGCGCAGAATGAACAAACGAACGGTAGGTGTGGTGTAACACACCGTATGAACTAACGACCGGTAGGTGTAGTGGAACCGGGCGGTAAAGGAGCTGGTAGGTGCCTCTAATTACAAGGTTTTCTTGCTTTTAATTAAAGTTCGTAATGTTACTTCGGGGAATTGGATTATGTTGGTGTGTCTTTATTAGATATTTTTAATGGTAGCGTAGTATTGTTTTTTGCTGAATTACCTAGGTAATTAGTTCAGACAATTAACATTTTCATGAAAGTGAAAGTGAAAATATAAAATATGAATTGCTTTTTTAAAGTAAACTGTAGATGTAATTACATAGGCAGGTACAGTAAGGGTCAAAGGTGCAGTGGCATTGTCACGAAGTAATAGACTGACACTTCTGTTTAACTTACGACCTTCTTCTAATGAGTAATTTCCGTGGTAATTTCTATACTATAGACACACACTCTCACATTCGTTTGCAACTGATTGTAGTTCATATTCGTTACGTTTTATACGTTTTTATTCTATTTTATATTTTCTACATCAAATTCTACACGAAACGTTTGAATAAAAATCTATTCCAGAATAAAACAAGGATTCGCAAACAGCGCCAAGGGAGCGCGCTACCAATTCAATATACCAACATTACTGTAAAAAGAAATTCCTTTTTCAGCAGCAAATTAAAAACGTTAGCAAAATGGCGCCGACCTAACAAAGGGGTATTTGTGCATAAATTAAAAGTCATTGAAAGCAATTGTATAATGACAGGCGCTGCGGCCACGCACCCTGAATATTAAAAGGCAGTCGCCATCAACTTTGCATATACACCGTGCTTTTTAATGGCAGCGAACACTTACAGGGTGATTATTATCTGAGTAATTAACTACTGAGCTTTGGACACAAGAAAAATGGCCTTTGGTTTTATTTAAAAAAGTCACAATAATCACGCTAAGTATACGAAAGTGCATTTATAACCACAAAACATCGTTACCTTCTTCTGCTCAGACGGATGTAAAAAAACCACCCGAATGAAACCTTATTAAGTGATCCTGATACAATCACTCAATCATCTCTCACGACGCGATGACGTCATCTAATGTACTACAACCACGTCCTATCACATGGCATGTATATTTATGTGAGGTAATAAATAAGGCGTACAGCGGCGGCTGCTGGCTGCTGGCTGGTCGGTATTACGAGTAAATCTTCGTTACCACCGTCTTTTGTTTTAACTTGCTATGTCAGAGTCCGACCGCTGACGATGAAATAGCGCGCTTTTGTTTTGGCCAATTTATTGAAAACTTTGTGGACGCTGAGCCTTTAGGTTTTATCTTGACGTAAAAGTTCAGCGGCTTTTACGGGGTATGTTTTATAAATTCTAACTTTAATAATTTAGTCGTGGCTGCCTAAAACAACGCTGTGGGTTTAATATAATCAGTCGAGCAACCATTGGTTTTGTTGAAAACTGAGCCAATTTCAATTTTAGGTAAGTTAAGAAAAGCAGTTATCTAATAAAAACCATTTAGAGGCACTTTGATCGACTCCTTGGTAATTGTCGGTCAGATATCAGCAATTGTTGAAGGTAAACGAAAATGGAAGGAGGCGGATCCTTGCAACATCCGGGATTCATAATAGGCAGATGAGGGTTACACAAAATCCCTGAGGCGGCGACCAGCCCGCCGGTTGATCGCGTCCCAAAGGGTCATGGCTGTCCGGCTCATCCGAGGCTACCGCACGGTCTCCGCTGAGGCGGCGAGCCTCCTTGCCGGATTGCCGCCATGGGATCTGGAGGCCAAAGTCCTCGCCCACATATGGGAGTGGCGAGAGGAGGCAAAACGCCGGGGCGTTACTCCGCTGCCGCGAGAAATCACGGCACAGCGGACAGAGCTCCGGCGGGATCTCATGGCGGCATGGAGAGTGCGATTGTCGCCACCCAGCGCTGGGCACGCCACAATTGCGGCGATAAGTCCCCTCTTTGAGGAGTGGCTAGAGAGGCGCCACGGCGCCCTCGCCTTCCGCCTGACGCAGGTCCTCACCGGACCACACGTGGAGCACACGGTGGAGGTCTGCTCGGCTTGGGCGGGGCCCCGCCGTGTCCTCGTGGCGGCGATCGGCGGCGGTGACCTCTCGCGTCCGGCCCTCATCCAGGCCATGGTACGGAGCGAGAGTGAATGGGAGGCCGTCACCTCCTTCTGCGAAGCAGTAATGCTCGCGAAGGAGGAGGCGGAGCGCGTGAGGGAGAGGCAATCTCTGCACCCTCGCGCGCCTAGCCGCCGCAGGAGACGCCCTGGACGGGAGTCAACAGCCGACTCCCGGCCACCGTAGGCGCAGGCTTGCGGGCGGCGAGCTATGGGCAGCTCGCCACCCGGTACGGACCAGGCCCGGGTCGACGGCGCGTTGTGTTCCACGCGCGCCTCAAAGAGCTGTCAGCACGAACTGTCGGGGTCCGCTAGGGCCGATGCCGCCGAGGCTGCGGGTTGTTCGAAAGAGATACCATGGCCCCTGGCACAGGCAACTGAAGGAACACGGGTGGTTTAGTTAGTAAAAGTCATTTGATGATTTCCCACCCTAAAAAATTGCTACCGACTCCTTGACAATTCAAAAGTGCCTCTTGACCCAACGGTTTAGTTAGATAAATGCTTTCAGTTTGATTACTTTTATTCCTCAAAAGATAATAAAAAACTTTACGTGTATGTAACACATGACAAAAAGTCCATGAGCCTTAACATTTTACATGGCATCGTTAAAACATCGTCCCATTTCCCGGCAGGAAGTTTCACTGAAAGCGGAGCGACACTACATGTATTATTGACCCGCCCGGCTTCGGCACACACTAACTGATTTACTGAATATTTAAATGAGAGTGACTCGCTCTGCCCGCACGTTATAAGTTTTGGTGCAAAAGTTAAATTGCTCGCGCTACATAAACTGTCGCGCGGCGTGCGACCGCACTTATTTGTACAGAGTGTACAAACCTCAGCCGCCATCGCGTCGGAACAGAACGCAGCTAATTTAAATGCACGTGAAATAATTCCGGCTGGAAAAGCTAATTCAATTGTATTTCCGGATTTTACACGGAATTGCCTTTTGTGGTTTTAGAATTCCGTTCCACGCTTAGGTAGGTACTTTTTTTGTAAACTTCTTTAGTAAAATTTTGTATCGAGCGTGTAGGAGTGGGTACCTTTCCCGCCTACGACATTATTGTAAGTTCAGTAGGGTTTATATCAATTTCGGGTAATCTTAGCCTATTATGAAAATCACTCAAATCAATTAGTTATGGAATAACTAATAGCACTACATTTCGGTCAAGGTCATGACGCTTAAATAATGTAAACTACAGCTTTATTGTTTCACGTAAATCTGATTTACTTAACACTGTTGTAAATGAATGTGAACCAATCAAGCACACAGGTATAGGGAAGTGCTGTAGTTCCCAGCACTTCCCTGTACCTGCCACTGCAGCAATATATCCGCAATATTTTCATCTATCGTATATATATTTACACCGCGAACCTTCGTCGAAACATCGCCATTTTCTCAAATACGCTCCGGCACGCAACTCGGTAGTTACGCAAATTCTCCTAGAAGGCATTATCAAAATACCGCGGCATTCCTTTGGAGGACGAATTACTTAGCTACCTACCAGTTATTTTAATGAAACCCCTATCTGTTTGTATCAAAGGAACGCAAAAAAGGGATTTGTGAACATAGTCCTGTATGTATAAGTGTGTGTGTGTGATGCGGAAACGGATCTGATTACACATGTCATTGTACTCTTTATGAGACTGCAGAGCACGCCGAAGTTAGCGAGATGTGTCGTGAGATGCGAGAACTTCTAGCTGAAAGTTGGACTAGAGTGACGTTCTGTCTGAGTAAATTAAACGTTCATTTATCATGCTGGATGCATTTATGACGTTAACTCTTTCTAGACAAAGACAACATCGTATATTTTAAATTACATCAGTGTAAGCGGCAACTATAGGCATGTCTTTAAAAGTAATTGAGCTACACCTTTCATACTGAATGAAAGACCAATGAATAATGTAATTGAGCTACACTTTCCACAACGAATGAAAGTAATTGAGCTACACTTTCCATACTGAATGAAAGTAATTGAGCTACACTTTCCATACTGAATGAAGGTAATTGAGCTACACTTTCCATTCTGAATGAAAGTAATTGAGCTACACTTTCCATACTGAATGAAAGTAATTGAGCTACACTTTCCATACTGAATGAAAGTAATTGAGCTACACTTTCCACACCGAATGAAAGTAATTGAGCTACACTTTCCATACTGAATGAAAGTAATTGAGCTACACTTTCCATACTGAATGAAAGTAATTGAGCTACACTTTCCATACTGAATGAAAGTAATTGAGCTACACTTTCCATACTGAATGAAAGTATTTGAGCTACACTTTCCATACTGAATGAAAGTAATTGAGCTACACTTTCCACACTGAATGAAAGTAATTGAGCTACACTTTCCATACTGAATGAAAGTAATTGAGCTACACTTTCCATACTGAATGAAAGTAATTGAGCTACACTTTCCATACTGAATGAACGTAATTGAGCTACACTTTCCATACTGAATGAAAGTATTTGAGCTACACTTTCCATACTGAATGAAAGTAATTGAGCTACACTTTTCACACCGAATGAAAGTAATTGAGCTACACTTTCCACACCGAATGAAAGTAATTGAGCTAAACTTTCCATACTGAATGAAAGTAATTGAGCTACACTTTCCACACCGAATGAAAGTAATTGAGCTACACTTTCCACACCGAATGAAAGTAATTGAGCTAAACTTTCCATACTAAATGAAAGTAATTGAGCTACACTTTCCACACCGAATGAAAGTAATTGAGCTACACTTTCCACACCGAATGAAAGTAATTGAGCTACACTTTCCATACTGAATGAAAGTAATTGAGCTACACTTTCCACACCGAATGAAAGTAATTGAGCTACACTTTCCATACTGAATGAAAGTAATTGAGTTACACTTTCCACACCGAATGAAAGTAATTGAGCTACACTTTCCACACCGAATGATAGTAATTAAGCTACACTTTCCATACTGAATGAAAGTAATTGAGCTACACTTTCCACACCGAATGAAAGTAATTGAGCTACACTTTCCACACCGAATGAAAGTAATTGAGCTAAACTTTCCATACTGAATGAAAGTAATTGAGCTACACTTTCCACACCGAATGAAAGTAATTGAGCTACACTTTCCACACCGAATGAAAGTAATTGAGCTAAACTTTCCATACTAAATGAAAGTAATTGAGCTACACTTTCCACACCGAATGAAAGTAATTGAGCTACACTTTCCACACCGAATGAAAGTAATTGAGCTACACTTTCCATACTGAATGAAAGTAATTGAGCTACACTTTCCACACCGAATGAAAGTAATTGAGCTACACTTTCCATACTGAATGAAAGTAATTGAGCTACACTTTCCATACTGAATGAAAGTAATTGAGCTACACTTTCCATACTGAATGAAAGTAATTGAGCTACACTTTCCATACTGAATGAAAGTATTTGAGCTACACTTTCCATACTGAATGAAAGTAATTGAGCTACACTTTCCACACTGAATGAAAGTAATTGAGCTACACTTTCCATACTGAATGAAAGTAATTGAGCTACACTTTCCATACTGAATGAAAGTAATTGAGCTACACTTTCCATACTGAATGAACGTAATTGAGCTACACTTTCCATACTGAATGAAAGTATTTGAGCTACACTTTCCATACTGAATGAAAGTAATTGAGCTACACTTTTCACACCGAATGAAAGTAATTGAGCTACACTTTCCACACCGAATGAAAGTAATTGAGCTAAACTTTCCATACTGAATGAAAGTAATTGAGCTACACTTTCCACACCGAATGAAAGTAATTGAGCTACACTTTCCACACCGAATGAAAGTAATTGAGCTAAACTTTCCATACTAAATGAAAGTAATTGAGCTACACTTTCCACACCGAATGAAAGTAATTGAGCTACACTTTCCACACCGAATGAAAGTAATTGAACTACACTTTCCACACCGAATGAAAGTAATTGAGCTACACTTTCCACACCGAATGAAAGTAATTGAGCTACACTTTCCATACTGAATGAAAGTAATTGAGTTACACTTTCCACACCGAATGAAAGTAATTGAGCTACACTTTCCACACCGAATGATAGTAATTAAGCTACACTTTCCATACTCAATGAAAGTAATTGAGCTACACTTTCCACACCGAATGAAAGTAATTGAGCTACACTTTCCACACCGAATGAAAGTAATTGAGCTACACTTTCCATACTGAATGAAAGTAATTGAGCTACACTTTCCACACCGAATGAAAGTAATTGAGCTACACTTTCAATACTGAATGAAAGTAATTGAGCTACACTTTCCACACCGAATGAAAGTAATTGAGCTACACTTTCCATACTGAATGAAAGTAATTGAGCTACACTTTCCACACCAAATGAAAGTAATTGAGCTACACTTTCCATACTGAATGAAAGTAATTGAGCTACACTTTCCACACCGAATGAAAGTAATTGAGCTACACTTTCCATACTGAATGAAAGTAATTGAGCTACACTTTCCACACCGAATGAAAGTAATTGAGCTACACTTTCCACACCGAATGAAAGTAATTGAGCTACACTTTCCATACTGAATGAAAGTAATTGAGCTACACTTTCCACACCGAATGAAAGTAATTGAGCTACACTTTCCATACTGAATGAAAGTAATTGAGCTACACTTTCCATACTGAATGAAAGTAATTGAGCTACACTTTCCATACTGAATGAAAGTAATTGAGCTACACTTTCCATACTGAATGAAAGTAATTGAGCTACACTTTCCATACTGAATGAAAGTATTTGAGCTACACTTTCCATACTGAATGAAAGTAATTGAGCTACACTTTCCACACTGAATGAAAGTAATTGAGCTACACTTTCCATACTGAATGAAAGTAATTGAGCTACACTTTCCATACTGAATGAACGTAATTGAGCTACACTTTCCATACTGAATGAAAGTATTTGAGCTACACTTTCCATACTGAATGAAAGTATTTGAGCTACACTTTCCATACTGAATGAAAGTAATTGAGCTACACTTTTCACACCGAATGAAAGTAATTGAGCTACACTTTCCACACCGAATGAAAGTAATTGAGCTAAACTTTCCATACTGAATGAAAGTAATTGAGCTACACTTTCCACACCGAATGAAAGTAATTGAGCTACACTTTCCACACCGAATGAAAGTAATTGAGCTAAACTTTCCATACTAAATGAAAGTAATTGAGCTACACTTTCCACACCGAATGAAAGTAATTGAGCTACACTTTCCACACCGAATGAAAGTAATTGAGCTACACTTTCCATACTGAATGAAAGTAATTGAGCTACACTTTCCACACCGAATGAAAGTAATTGAGCTACACTTTCCATACTGAATGAAAGTAATTGAGCTACACTTTCCACACCGAATGAAAGTAATTGAGCTACACTTTCCACACCGAATGAAAGTAATTGAGCTACACTTTCCATACTGAATGAAAGTAATTGAGCTACACTTTCCACACCGAATGAAAGTAATTGAGCTACACTTTCCATACTGAATGAAAGTAATTGAGCTACACTTTCCATACTGAATGAAAGTAATTGAGCTACACTTTCCATACTGAATGAAAGTAATTGAGCTACACTTTCCATACTGAATGAAAGTAATTGAGCTACACTTTCCATACTGAATGAAAGTATTTGAGCTACACTTTCCATACTGAATGAAAGTAATTGAGCTACACTTTCCACACTGAATGAAAGTAATTGAGCTACACTTTCCATACTGAATGAAAGTAATTGAGCTACACTTTCCATACTGAATGAACGTAATTGAGCTACACTTTCCATACTGAATGAAAGTATTTGAGCTACACTTTCCATACTGAATGAAAGTAATTGAGCTACACTTTTCACACCGAATGAAAGTAATTGAGCTACACTTTCCACACCGAATGAAAGTAATTGAGCTAAACTTTCCATACTGAATGAAAGTAATTGAGCTACACTTTCCACACCGAATGAAAGTAATTGAGCTACACTTTCCACACCGAATGAAAGTAATTGAGCTAAACTTTCCATACTAAATGAAAGTAATTGAGCTACACTTTCCACACCGAATGAAAGTAATTGAGCTACACTTTCCACACCGAATGAAAGTAATTGAGCTACACTTTCCATACTGAATGAAAGTAATTGAGCTACACTTTCCACACCGAATGAAAGTAATTGAGCTACACTTTCCATACTGAATGAAAGTAATTGAGCTACACTTTCCACACCGAATGATAGTAATTAAGCTACACTTTCCATACTGAATGAAAGTAATTGAGCTACACTTTCCATACTGAATGAAAGTAATTGAGCTACACTTTCCACACCGAATGAAAGTAATTGAGCTACACTTTCCATACTGAATGAAAGTAATTGAGCTACACTTTCCACACCGAATTAAAGTAATTGAGCTACACTTTCCATACTGAATGAAAGTAATTGAGCTACACTTTCCACACCGAATGAAAGTAATTGAGCTACACTTTCCATACTGAATGAAAGTAATTGAGCTACACTTTCCACACCGAATGAAAGTAATTGAGCTACACTTTCCATACTGAATGAAAGTAATTGAGCTACACTTTCCACACCGAATGAAAGTAATTGAGCTACACTTTCCACACCGAATGAAAGTAATTGAGCTACACTTTCCATACTGAATGAAAGTAATTGAGCTACACTTTCCACACCGAATGAAAGTAATTGAGCTACACTTTCCATACTGAATGAAAGTAATTGAGCTACACTTTCCACACCGAATGAAAGTAATTGAGCTACACTTTCCATACTGAATGAAAGTAATTGAGCTACACTTTCCACACCGAATGAAAGTAATTGAGCTACACTTTCCATACTGAATGAAAGTAATTGAGCTACACTTTCCACACCGAATGAAAGTAATTGAGCTACACTTTCCACACCGAATGAAAGTAATTGAGCTACACTTTCCATACTGAATGAAAGTAATTGAGCTACACTTTCCACACCGAATGAAAGTAATTGAGCTACACTTTCCACACCGAATGAAAGTAATTGAGCTACATTTTCCATACTGAATGAAAGTAATTGAGCTACACTTTCCACACCGAATGAAAGTAATTGAGCTACACTTTCCATACTGAATGAAAGTAAAGCCAAAGCCTCACATCCTTACCCTCTGCTGCCACCCATACATCTGCTGCCACCCATACATCTGCTGCCACCCATACATCTGCTGCCACCCATACATCTGCTGCCACCCATACATCTGCTGCCACCCATACATCTGCTGCCACCCATACATCTGCTGCCACCCATACATCTGCTGCCACCCATACATCTGCTGCCACCCATACATCTGCTGCCACCCATACATCTGCTGCCACCCATAAATCTGCTGCCACCCATACATCTGCTGCCACCCATACATCTGCTGCCACCCATACATCTGCTGCCACCCATACATCTGCTGCCACCCATACATCTGCTGCCACCCATACATCTGCTGCCACCCATACATCTGCTGCCACCCATACATCTGCTGCCACCCATACATCTGCTGCCACCCATACATCTGCTGCCACCCATACATCTGCTGCCACCCATAAATCTGCTGCCACCCATACATCTGCTGCCACCCATACATCTGCTGCCACCCATACATCTGCTGCCACCCATACATCTGCTGCCACCCATACATCTGCTGCCACCCATACATCTCCGTCCAATGTATCGCTTAGCATATAACAGGACTATTACGGCGAGACAGACTACATCATTCATGAACCGATACGGAACAATTAAATCAATTGTGCTCAGGTGCATCTTGCTCGTAACACTGAGGACAAGGTCAGACGGACCTGGAATGTTATTATAGTACTTAGGACTTTATTTGTTTCAGTACCTAATTATTTGTGTTTGTGAGGAATATTTCTTAAGTACGGATAACGTTTTTAGGGTTATTATTTTTAGAATGTAACTTTGATTGCGGTTGAGAAAGAAAATTGGGTGATTTCATGATATGCATTAAAAATGGATAATAAAAAATTAATCAATATGAAGATTACGGTTTCAATCTATGTCAGGGAAGTACTAGTAGCTTTTCCACTGTAAAAAACAGTTCCGATCGCACCAGCATCGTTGAAACATCTCAGCAGTATCTAAGCAACAAGAGCACGCTTGTACTTCTAGGTACAGAACAAAAAGCGGAGTGCACACGAGCAGTGCCAACAACATCTACATCCAGACAAAGGCCTGGCAATTAAGAAAAAAAGCTGTTTGGCAAATGTGCACACAGAGGCTGCCAGGGGCGCTCGCCAACCGGCCTATTATGCCAAAAGCCACGCAGATTCTGGCTTTATTTTAGGGGATAAAGTTACTGCTTGATATTCCGGTTATGTTAAAGATGTAAGTTATGTGAATAGTCCCGGATTTTAGATTTGGTAGTTACAGTTTATTTAGAAATTAATGCAATTAATTAATAATGTGTATTATTTTTAAAAAAAGTAAGTAGTTTTATGCAAATTGACTTGCAGGCCTCAAACGAATAAAATACTTTTTTGTTAGTCTGAGTTGCAGGCAAATTAAATTGCTATAATAATAAGGCATTTCCAATTATATGGGTAGTGGAGCTGAGACATTTTCTTGATTGCATGGATTAATTATTTACGCTAATGTGTTGACATGTTTGTGTATGGTTAATTTATTTAGATAATGGCCACGTGGACAGGTGACACGGTGACCTTATATAGTAATTCCTTTGAAAAGGTCACGCGCATGAATGTAAAAAGAGTAAGTGACACGTGGTGTACCTACCTACTGTGGTTATTTATTTGACTACCCTACTTCAAACAAATTAAATCATATTAGGTTGACACTATTACAACAGTTCTGTCAGTGCGTTTGAAAATGCTTTTAAAATCGAAATAACTGTTGTATTGTATACAATACAACAGTTCCACTGCTCTATGCTTGTGGTAACACTATAGTGGTACCACCAGCATAGAGCAGTGGTGGTGGCCCACCGGTACCGGCCACGACCTACGAGTTTTGGGTCGTGGGTTCGAACCCAAGCAGGCACTTTACTTTGTATAAATTATTTCATCACCACTGCTCTCAAAACGGTAAAGGAAATCATCGTGAGGAAACCTACATGTCCTAGAACCAAAAATTCGAAGACATGTGATATCCACTAACCTACACTAGGCCCGCGTCCTGGATCATGGCCCACTCACAGAGAGGAGGCGTGTCCCAGCAGTGGGAACATTATAGACTAATTATGCTACTACAAAAATAACCCAAGTACCTATAACTCTCAAAACAAAAAGCTTTGTAAATAAATTAGCAAGCATGGCAAATAAACTGCCAATTCTAAGGGCATGAAACGATATAAGTAAGTACCTATTGTACAATTTGCATGCGTGAGTCTAGTTTGAGGACATGAAGCCTATGAAATGTTCTGTAACAAGTACCGTTAAAGCTTGACCCCTTATTGTGACGCTGGTTGCTAAGACCTAACATACCGAGTCGTCAAATCCAGTACATTCATTTAAGTTTCGATTTTCCCCGCCTGTCAACATATACTGGACAGTTGATAATGTATACAGGGCTAAGTTTAGAGCTGCTTTTATTTAGAATTATGTTTCAAACGAGATTATACACACAAATAATGCGGAAGATGTCTAGTTTTAAGTGAAATTGAGTTACTTCTTACTTAAAATGAATACCTAACCTATAACTTCCTACGTGGGCCTTTATTTAAGTAACCGATAAAACTTTTCATTATTTTATTTGGTCGTAAAAAACCTTGATTTTCTCCAATACATGTCTAGTCAAACCAGACTTTTTTTTTAATTGATTGAATTTTTGTAACCAAATTAGTGAGGATTTCACCATTGAAATTGAACGCAATCAGCAGTTCTAGACCGCGTTCAAGAGCTGTCAGTGTCAATATTCTACAACAATTTTGACTCTGACAGCTCTTGAACACAGTTTAGCTGTGCTGACCGCGTTCACTTTCATTGGTGAAATTCGCCCATAATTATTCTTAAAGTTCGTTTTTTAAACCCAGATACTATCTAGTGATGTGTACATTGACTTAGAATCTTCATTGTAATTCAACTCGATTTCCATTCCACCCCCAGTTTTCAAAATGACCTCATCATTAACATACTCACCCCGTCACGGCTTATAAGTAGGAAGAGACATTGTAACCACAAACACAACAAATCATATCCTACCCACACTTCCCTCAGCCACAGACTACGATATTCTCGCCCTTTCCCGCCAGTAACACAAGCGAACAATTACATTCTCGCTCCAACCTTGCCATTGTCTTGTAACAGAGTCACTATTAGCTTCGAACACTGGCGTATCTGCAAAATGCGGCCCTTTTCCTGTTGGCTATCGGGCGGAAATCGCCGGTAAAATACTACAGATATCGCAGCTTTTTTGTGTGTTCGGTAGGTTTGTTTGGGAATTTCTTTTTAGTTTTTTGATGTGAAGCCCCTATCGATTATCAGGGTGTTAACTGTGAAAGATTTGCTGAACATGGGCTGATGATATCTCTTCATATTGTCGACTGATGGAAGATGCCCAAGGCATTTAAACCCGTCGCACTTTGCTTTCACGTTCCAATGCAGGCCCGTACATGAACGTACGCGAGAAAGCAAATAATGCGGTATTCGGTAAGTACTACGCCACAGGTTTTAAACACTGTCACTCTCACGAGGCTCGATGTTAGTGTGAGCATGTGTGGCGGCCGTTATCCCCTTTTCCCAGTGACTACTACGATAAATGGTCAAAAAGAGAAAATGTGTAATCAGAATCACCAACCATGGCAGTGCAGTAGAAGATGAAGGATGAGCGCTGCGACCTTTCATTTCATTAACAAAACGTTAAAATAAAAACTTAATCATCACCCACGAGTGACAAACGGGTCCAACATTTATCGGGAAGCACTAATTAGAAATACTTCACGCTAATTGTTGTTTAAACCCAGAATATGGTATTGTCTTCACAGTTTACACTGAACGCGTGGGCTGTCTCTAATACAAATAATACAATAGATTGAGAGGTTGTTTCTACACATTGCGCCCACGCTGTCGCAATTAGTGGTAAGTAATGTCAGTGTAAACTTTACGAGAGCAAAGTTTTGTTTTCCTTTTCTTGTACGGTTCTAGAAGGATTCTAAATAATATACAAGTAACTGGTAAAATAAGTCATTCAAATATTTGTTTAACAGAGTTGTTAATTATTCAGTTTTAATAATTACTCATTCATCTGGAGTTCATCTGAATGAACCAAATTAATGATGGCAGAAATATATAATTAAAAGAGAGAGAAAAGGTTCGGTAGCACGCTGCCCACCTGGGGGCCTAGTACGCACACCCGAAGTAAAGGTTTTTTGAATTGGAACTAGGTACTTGTTTCGCAAACAACAAGTTTAAAGACTTTAGTGAAATCGATGATTATCTACTATGTCATTGTGCTTTTCGCATTTAAACCAGAATAGAAAAGAAAAATATTTTATTATTCAGGTAATACAGTAAGCAGGTTCACAGGTAACACCAAGTTAAGATGACATGACTAGCTTATAATATTACCTACAGCCCGTTAGCTCCAAACTAGACGGTTAGTCTGTATCTTGGGGCTCCGGGTACGAATTTCCAGATTGGAGACTAGAGTTGTGATTCTAGGTATGGTATGATACGTGTGTGTGTGTAGTGTTTGCGTGGTGTGTGTGTGATGTGTGTGTGTTTTATGTGTGTTGTTTTATGTGTGTATAAGTGTGTGTGTTTGTTCCCTATAAGTACAACTATCCTTCAGCATATCTGAAGCACAATGCTTCAGATATGCTGAAAGATCGTTGTACTTACTTCTGATACAAATTTGATCGAATTTACGCTACGTACGTACCAACGGCATCGCAGGGTACGGTCCCATTCCCGGACACAAAGCTGCATGCGTGTAGATTGAGACACGGTTGAACATTAGCAAGTACTTTATGCAAAACGTTTTGTCTAATATAATTAGTCAGCACGAAGTAGACATGAATGACGTAACGTTCAGGCCGCACGTAACTTTAGTCAATGTCATGGCGATGCGGTTTATGGCGCGTATAAATAAACTCTTTATCGTCTGGCCGCTATCGGCTGCTAATATTGACGGTAAACTAACAAACTACTCAATGAATCCTCATAGTCGGTGTGCAGACATTCAAATCTGGTAAATAAATAGATAGACATCGGAACGTACAAAATCTAGTCGCAGTCTCATCTCCGCCACTAACAAATGTCAAAAACTTAGGGAAATTAGAAGTATTTTTGACAGATTGAGACTGAGATCAGAATGTGAACGTTCTTAAAATTGAGAGAAATCCTTCCGACCACTTCTCAGTCAGCTTGGAAAAAAAATTGTAAAAAAGTTGACCGCACGATGTAACTACTATCATAATACAGGATTCATTTTATTTTTAACTAGCTGCTCCCTTGGTTTCGATCCCGTGGGAATATCGGGATAAAAAGTCTCCCATATGTTAATCCTGGTTATAAACCATCTGTGTGCCAAATTTCATTCAAATCCGTCTTTTTACGTGAAAGAGTAACAAACATGCATCCATCCATCCATCCATCCTTCCATCCATCCATACATACAAACTTTCACGTTTATAATATTAGTAGGATATAGGGGTTTTTCTTCAATTTTCTTTCAGGACAGTAGGTATGAAAACTGCACGACGCTGAAACAAATCGTCTAAATTGAATTAGGGTAAAACAAGACCCAGGACGTGAACACAATATGTTTAGTAACCCGACACTCAACTCACTGAGCATAGGGGCGCTGAAACTGATCGAGTTATCCCAAACTTTCTCAGGATCACGTTTCTTATACCAACAACCCATTTATTTCCAGCCAAGTGAATTACGATGATGATCTACAGAGATCCGAACAGAGTCATCGCGATAGAATGAATACATTAGCTCTGTTACAGAATGAATAGTTAATAATGCTGAACATGAGTCAGAAAAACGTAGATGGAGTATTTACTGTAATGCCTGCTTACAGTTGCCGGGCGGGGGCTGGGCGCATGCGCGGTGCGCGCCTCCCGAGCGGCGGGGGGGGGCAGCGGGTAGGAAGGAAGGCGATAATAAAATAAGGAGCACCGTCGCTGCCGCCGCACTCCTCTCCTCCCGCGCCCCCGCCGCACGCCTCTCCTCCCGCGCCCCCGCCGCGTGCCCCTCCGTCTCCTGCCTCCCCCGCCCCTGCCAGTGCCCGCTCTTCGCCACACCCGTGCCACTGAATCAGATACTACACGACTTACTAATCATGGATCTTGTAAATTTAACATTTGGAGCCGATAGATAGTAAGTTGGGCGGCATCGAGCTCGAGCCCACTTTTACGTGGAGTTCCCGGGCTCCATTGTTTAATCGTTACATTGTCTCTAGGGCGGCTTCAGAATAAAGAACTCGGGGTGTTCTCAATCCACGCGGTTTGATAAACTTGGCTTAGAACAAAAATGGTAAGCCTACATTTTGTGAAAACCTACTTAACGTAGCCTGCGACCCGGAATAACAGGATTATAGGTCGTCGACCTAATTACCGAGTAAGCTCATCAGAATCACGGTCCGACCCAACATGTTATTAAAAAATAACTTTTAAATACGAGCACGTTTAACCCCGTTTAGTCTTTGTGTCGGTTCAATTTATTTTACATTGTAACGCGTCCGCTTCGAAAGCAAGCATTCATTACGAATGTTCGTTGCGATGGCGACAGCAGGGAGCTCTTTCATCCGTTGTCGACTTACACTGGGAACTTTTGGATCATAATTTAATTTTATTGTTAGCGAGTTTTTACGAATGTGATCACGTACGAGTATGTGCTACGTGTTCATATATTATGCCGGTTTTATCCAGACTTAGAAAGAAGTCATTATGTATTAATTTAACAGCATCTGCAACTTCCAAACGTATATGTAGTGTCTTGATTATTACAACATGATTCCCACAAGATCGTTGAGGAACTAATTTGTGCGGAAGGAAGACATGCTCACTATTAAATATTTACCTAAGTGAAGTGACAAACCATAATGGGTAGCTACCTATATGTTCTAGCTAAATGAAACATTACAACAAAACATACAAAACGTTTATTTGCTAGAAGTAAGTACAAAGAACAACAAGACAACTCACACATAACACGAAAGAACATAAAAGTATAACGTAGTTAGTTTCGTGAATTTGGAAAGAAAAAGACACAAAATGTTTTCTTTCGCAAAGTTCTTAAGAAGTCAATATCAGCCCCCGAGGACTTTGCCAATCCTCGCTTAATATCCTCCTCTGAATATTAAAATAGGCTTCATAACAAAATAAAGAGTCACCGGATTTGAGCTTAAACATTCATTTCCTTGGAAATACGAGTATTACTAAAGCAGGCCGCACACCAGACATACACCACCGCCACATTTGAAACGCGATACATTTAACACCGCCCTATATCTGCACGTAAGCACCCACTGCAAGGACACATTTGTAGCGGGTGCAGTTTGTGGCGAGTAGTCTGCCGCGCTACACGAATTCAAGATCGAACACGTTCGTATTTTGTGGTGCGCCAATTTGAAATTTATCACACACTAAAAATGATAAAATAATTAACTTGACTGAGCGTGGGACGCTTTTTGAATTAATTAAAAGTGCGCTCCACGCGTTTTGAATTAAATTTAAGTCAATGTAATATTTTTAGTGCGTGGTAAAAGCATATTTTTTTCCGTTTTGATAATCTACACATTTTAATTTTTAACTATTATGTCTAGTATTTTCTTCATTAAGTTAATAAACATAAAGTCAACGAAGTTATGATGATTAGGAGCGAAGTGCAATATATTGAATTTGTTAAAACGAATGACCCCAAACTAGGGAATGCAAATCCGTTCTGTTTTAAAATCCGGATTTTTAAGAACGGATTTTTTGTCCAATCCGGATTATCCGGTTTTACGGATTTTTCATGAAAATAAACAAATCTACCCATATTAGTTTGTTAATATGATGTTTCTTATATTTGTGTGAAGCACATGAAATTTCGATTCAGCCTGTTAGAAACCACAGGCACTATCGACGAGAAAGCTGACGACGTAGTCAAAGCACTACGTGACGTGTCCCGTTGACTTTTCCCGTCGCAGCGAAAAAGTAAGGTGTCCAAACTTTCCTCGGAGACTCTCGGAGAGCCCTTTTATCAGCCGAAGACGGCTGCATAGATATGCAGCCGTCTTCGTCAGATTAGAGGGCCTTAAACCTAAAAACACCCGCGACATTAAGGTCGCGATTGAGCAGAACCGAGGGTCGAAAGTGCTCGCCCAGCAATTAGGGAAGACCCATCTGACAAAACTAAAAACTGAGGATGGCAGAATCGTGACTTCGAAGTCCAAGATACTCGGGTAAGTCGAGGGTTTTTACGGGCACCTATACTCAACGCGGACGGTGAAACCAGCGGAACATAGTGCAAATGACCATCGAGCCGAACTAACGCGCCACTACACGGAGGACATCCCGGATATCGACCAGTGCGAGATTAGATTAGGCCCTAGAGCAGGTTAAGAAGAGCAAGGCACCTGGGAATGAAGGAATAACGACAGAGCTCCTTTAAGCGGGTGGGGCTCCAGTCCTGAGAGAGCTAGCGAGTCTCTTTAACTCCGTCATCCAGGAAGGTACAACGCCCGAGGCGTGGAGCAGAGGTGCGGTGGTTCTGTTCTTCAAAAAAGATGACAAATCCTTACTGAAGAACTATAGACCTATCTCACTTCTGAGCCACGTATACAAGCTGTTCTCGAGGGTCATCACGAACTGTCTCGCCAGGAGACTTGACGAGATCCAGCCGCCAGAACAAGCCAGTTTTCGAAAAGGCTTCAGCACCGTAGACCACATCCATACTGTTCGGCAAATTGTACATAAGACCGAGGAGTAAAATCAGCCCCTGTGTGTGCTTGTGGACTACGAGAAAGCCTTCGACTCCATCGAAATATAGGCAGTTGTGGCCTCTCTGCAACGATATCGAATTGACTGGCGCTACATCAAAATGTTGAGATGTTTGTATGACGCTGCCAGGATGACTGTCCAGATCCTGGACCTGAAAACCATCCCTATCTAAATGCCCAGGGGGGTGATACAGGGGGATATAATATCCCCTAAACTTTTTACAAATGCGTTAGAGGACTCTTCAAGACGCTGGACTGGACTGGACAGGGTATCAACGTGAACGGCGAGTACATTTCACATCTTCGATTTGTCGATGACATCGTCATAATGGCAGAGACGCTGGAACAGCTAGATCAAATGCTGCACGGCTAAGCTAATGCTAATGCTAAGTGCTAAATGGAGCCTCTCGGCGGGTTGGTCTCGGACCACCGGAATTTGGACAACACGAAAGTCATTTACAATTCGCACGTCTTGCAGAGTCCAATCTACATCGAAGGGTCGCTTCTCGAAGTTGTGAAGAATTATGTCTACCTAGGGCAAATAATCCAGCTCGGTAGACGCAACTTTGAGAAAGAAGCCGACAGAAAGATTCAGTTGGGTGCATTTGGAAAACTCCTTAAAGTCTTCTCGTCGCCTATCCCACTGTGTTTAAAGACTAAGGTCTTCAACCAGTGCGTCCTCCCCGTCATGACATATGGTGCCGAAACGTGGACACTGACGGTCGAGCTGGTCCATAAATTAGAAAGAAAGAAAATGCATTTATTTACGGCAAACATGACGCATGAAAAAAGGACATAAACACACAAAAAAAACAAAAACAAATAAAAGGTCGCTCAGCGCGCTATGGAGCGAGCTATGCTTGGAGTCTCTTTGAAGGATAAAATCAGAAATGAAATTATCCGGAAAAGAACCGGAGTTACCGGCACAGCTTGCTGACTAAGTAAACTGAAGTGGCAGTGGGCTGGCCATGTATGTCGAAGGACCGATGGCCGGTGGAGCAGACGAGTCCTGGAGTGGAGACCGCGTTTTGGCAAGCGTAGTGTGGTACGCCCCCCAGCTAGATGGACGGATGACCTTAAGAAGGTGGGACGGACTGGATGCGGAAGGCGGAGGACAGGGTGTTGTGGCGCAACCTGGGAAAGGCCTATGTCCAGCAGTAGACTGCGATAGGCTGAGTTGATTGATTGATATGAAAATCAAATTATTTTATTTTATTTTTTGTTATTTGGATTTACTCAAACTTTCATCATTAAATACCATAATTATGGTGTTATTGCTATAATATGTACTTATTCTTATCAAAATAATCAGTCTGTGACTCGCGTGCTGAGTAACACACACTCGCGACACTCGCAAGACTCGGCAAGACGCGACGCGCGAACAGCAAACTCGCTCGTTTCGATTTTTTTGTTACTATTTCTTATTATTCAAAAAATCCGGATTTGATTTTCAAATCCGGATTTGGAAGTCTAGTGAAAATATGCGGACACCCGGATTTTTCGGATTACATTCCCCAACCCAAACTCGAGGGGTTAACTAGTAACCACTGAAGAGTTCCTCAATCCACCTCCTAGCTCCATCACCCGGTCAGCCCCAAAATACCAAATTATAGTTTTGTCATCCAAACTACATATACATACAAAGTTTCATTTCGATACGATAATTAGAAGTAAGTTAAAATTAATTTCTAAGATTTTCTTACATTGTTAGTGAGTTACAAGTGAAGCTAATAAAAGCGTGCTAAAAATGAAAGACAACATTGTATTTTACGTTGAGTTTATTGCAGAGGTTGAAAAAACCCTATATCATACAATAATTTATGTGTTTTGAGACAATCGATGACATAACCTAATAAGGAACTTCTATAACATACTACCTAGTATATTATAGAAGTTCCTTATTAGGTTAATTTAATATTGTAAGTATATAAATACCACACCATCGCATTAGGTTAATCCTGTTATGATAGTTGTAAAGGTAATTATAAATAAATAAATAAATAATAAATGAAACTTTTCTTCGTCGAACCGTTACTCTTGTGGAATTTTGAAATTACTGTAGTATCTTGATTAAACGGGTGAACCCAATAAAGTCTTTTTTTTCTCATTAATTGCCACATCAAGAAATCGATATCGTCGGACGATGATGTCGACTTTCTGTAAGCTGCGCCACAACTGTGTATGAGTGTGTGTCCGAGGTGCACGTACGATACATTTACTCTGACCTAAAATGTAGCGCAGTAATTGTGGTGACGTAAATGTAGGAGATCAGTGGTGACACAGTGGTAACTGCCGCTCATTACAAGTTGGGTCGCAGGTTTGGACCCAATCAGGCATTTAACTTTGTGTAAATTATTTTCATCATCATTGCTCTCAAAACGGTAACAGAAAACATCTTGAGGTACCGGTATGTCGGTACTGTGCCCGCGTGGTGGATTACGTCGCACTCCCTCTCAGCGAGAGGAGGCGTGTGTCCCAGCAGTGGGAACATTGTAGGCTGATTATGCGAAATGTCAGCTCCGTATATGGTATGGCGCCTTTAGGCGACTTAACTTAACAAAAAAAAAAAAAATTAACCTCTAAGTATTAGCTGCATAGCAATCTATTATTGTGTAGTTTCACCCGATGAAACCTGATAGATACTTACTTATCAGATTCAGTCCAATCAGTTATTACTCAAACGCAACGCAGCACAAGAGAGGTAGTGATAATGTATGTAATTCTTCTAAAACAAAGCAGTAAAGAACAACAGAAAACGTTCCACATGCCGTTGTTTTTCACAAAGAAATTGTAACATAATGTACATACTCACAGTTATCTTCATTCATTCCTTCAGGTCAGAACAAGCATTATGTTACCGTTAGGCGCTGATCTGATTATTTCTTACGACACGTTTTATCCACAATCAGTACACAGACACAGCTCCATCTTTAAGATGACACTACGATGATTTAGTGACATCCAAGGGTTGGTAATTTCGCCCACATTGATGGATATTATTTTTCCTATAAACACTATACTTCTAATACAAAATAACTATAGATTTTATCGTATTTTATTAATAATATATTTTATTATGACAGCTTTGACACGACGTTTAATACGTCGCCATGGCAACCTTTCTTTCAAATTCTTACCTGCCTGTATATTTTTAGCTAATTAGATATGAATACTTATTATATTTAATTACTGGCCATCTTCGTAACTCAAATTCATATTTTCTACATGATGTTATTCTACGAGCTGACATTATAGATCCACGCAATCCAAGGATCAGTTCGGGTTTCGCCTCTAAAGCGGATACAATAAAGAGCCTGATACTCCAGGGCTACCTATCCCGGGAATACCCAGCGTACCTCTCCGCTCCGGTACCTATCGGACCCTGCCGACGCCTCCGTCCTCCGTCCTCCGTGAAGGGCTCCTGTGACTATTGGGCCGCGCCTCATCCGAGTGCGCCTCACCTGGCGGGCTGACAGCGTCTCTGTCGTGCCTCTCTCTCTTGCTGTCGAGCTGCGTCCTGCCTTGCTGCGTGGACCCTCCAACGGGTGTCCTCCGCCTGCACTTCATCTATACCTGTACCTGCGCCGGCTCCTGCTGCGTGGGCCCTCCTACGAGTGTCCTCCGTGCCGCACACGCACCAGCGACCTGCCCTCATCTGTACCTGCATCTGTCGCCGGCACCTGCCTCCATCTGGATCTCCACCTCAGCCTCCTCAGCCCACCTATCACGCATCGTCATTCACACACCCCACCTCCACAAACTACACACCTCTCTTGGTCCATCTCCATCTTAAAGTTATAAATATATCTTTAATTGTTTTTCTACCTCCCTTTCTTTAATTTCATTTTTCCTTTGGTTTTTATAAGTTTAGTTACTTGTCGCTACACGACAAAATAACTCAATGAAAAGTTAGTGAAGTAAACAAGATTATAGATACATCATCGAGCCACACAGCCCAGCGCGGCCGGGCGGGCAGGAAACACGCTAAACTAATTTTATGTTGGCAAAGTAGTTGAGAAATGGAGTGAAAAGCCTCGCACTGCCGACTATTTGAACGCGGAAACAGCCTTCGAAGATTACAGCGAAATGGTTGAGGTGAAAGGTTGTAGAGGTTTAGGAAGTGCTCTTATTATAAGCAGAATTTGGGTCAGGTTCGAGAAAGTCTTTTGATTAGCTCCTTTCATTAGCTACTTAGTAAGAAACAAACCAGGTAAAGGTTTTTGATTTTACGCAATGAAATGGTGTAAGATAGAACCCAGTAGAAGAGAGGATTGAAGGCGATGAGGAATGTTTTTTCCCAGCAATAAGACACCATATTCACCGTCGACAGCATTGCGGAGGAATTTTTCGACGCCATATTTTACATAGTTTGTTAATAGTTTTAGTTATGTTAGAATATTATGTTTTAAATTCAATAGTTTGTTAGTTAATTGAGTATAAGAAGTTTATCCAGTGTATATATTTTAATCGTATTAATAAATAAATATTGTTGGGCTTGTTTCGTCCACTTATAAAATAAGTCAAATTCTAGTCTAAATATCAATATTATACAAAAATATCAAACAAAATTACCCCAACCAAAAGCAACAGATACCTCCTAAATATTCAGAGGCACAGAATCTTACAATTTTCAACATCACGTGACAATCGTCGTCCCGAGACCACGCGGTACACAATATCTAGAATATCTTACTAGAATATCAGAAACAGCTTCAAGAATGTAATGGGTACTCCCGGCTCAGTGCGATGTCGGTGCTATCGAATTGAATAACATTTTATGTTACTTGTACACCGCCTGGAGGAGACCGCTTCACTACTCATGGTGTGTGGTGCGAACGAGATGCAGGAAACTGTTATCCTCTTCGAAGTACCTAACACTTATCCCTGACACAAGACACAGACACGACACAGATACCTGTGAGGTAATATACCACCATCTGGTTCAAACCATCCTTGGATTAACTAACAAAACGGCGTAAAGGTTTTAAAAGCGCCCTTGTCGTTGTACAGGCACATTGTCCGTACAGGGTAATGTAGCATGTAGACTGTTGATGGATACGAATGACACGGGATGTATACAGGAAAAAAAATCACTGTTCTGTGTCCGTTACTGATTGATCGATTTATTAGGTAAAATGTTAAATAATATAACATCCTTCTAAGGGGTCATTGTACTCATCAAAAAAAATCAGCTGTTCCCTACATTTATGTTCGCATAACTCGTCAAAATGTTAAAATGTACGGAACACTTGTATTTTTTTTTCGCGTTTTCAGGTTTGGTCCCATAGTAAAAGTTGTTCATAATGATGATTACAATGGCCCCTTAAAAGGATGCCCATTCATTCAATTTCACCCTGTATACATAAAGTAGGTTACTTGTGGTGGGCGCGATAGCTTATTCAGCGAACGTAAGCAAGTAATCGCCGAATCAGCAAATGCTGGTTAAGGTAAAAACTAACACAATACATTTCATGTGGCGATGCTCGTACAGTCATGAAATATTAGTGTAGAAAGTTTATACAAAAGCGTGAAACATTTTCCTATTGATCACAAAATATTTTAGGCTTAATATCTAAAACACAACCCGACGACAAGACAACAAGACGACGCTTTTATTTATTATTCCCAACACAACTATCATTACAGGTTGCCCCAAATCGGTAGCGTGGTATTAAACAATATTTTTTCCATTAAGTACAGCTTATCACATGTAAAGTAATTTTTGTGAACTCATTCAGAAAACAGGTAAAGAAATCCACCCTTTCCGCGATTTCGTTGAGTGTAGCAAGGCGCGCGTCAAAGGTTAAATCGGTAATAAATTGTAATGGACCCAAATAACTTCCTTGATTAACTCCCGATCTAGTAAAATAGGGCTCAGATTTAAATCCCACATAATCCACAAACTGCCGTCTATCTCTCAAGTAGTCAGCAAAGAACCGAAAAGTAGTTTAGAAATACATCCAACCGCCGCCTGCTTCGATAGTAAGATGTCGTTGTCCACTAAATCGAAAGCTTTCTTAAAATCAAAGTAATAGCATCTAATTGTACTCCCGCATCCTCCTGTGGGGTCACCTCCGACATGAAGTTTAATAAATTGCTAGTCGTGCTGCGCTCTGGGCGAAATCCATGCTGAGCGTCAGACAACAAGTTGGACACTTGATCGAATACGCTCTTATGTATTATTGACTCAAAAACCTTGGCTGGTGCTTTTAATCCAAACCATTACATCGTTTACCATCGAAGGCCCACTTTCATTTCACTCTCCTGAATCCGAAACCTCGCCTACTTTTTCTTACACTGCTGCTTCCAACCATTAACAGTATCCATCTCCTTACAAAACCGTCAATGAATGCTGTATTGAGTTGTAAATCTCCAACATTCATGTACTGCTGATACCGTGGTTCAGGGAGCTAAATAAATAGCGAGATGACTGCTAAATCTGTGCATTTAATGCTTTTACTTGACTGAGGATTCGAGCGGAATTCAAAGTAGGCACTCCGCGGTGGAAGTAAGGGGTAAAAATGAAATATTGCGGCTTAAAGGAATGTTTGAGTTTCTACGCGGAAACGCTTGGAAACTTTTAGAAAATACTGTGCTGCTATATTTTCTCTTAGAATACTTTGTATATTATGGTTATATATTACATGAGAATCGGGACAAATAGGCTTTCAAAGACTGCTCAGAAATACGTTATCATCTAAATATACTTTAACATTATGCTAATAAGAAGGCAGGCTAAAATAATAATGTTGTTGCAAAGTACAGAGGAATGAACGCGCGACGTAAACGTAACGTAACGTAAACGTAACGCAAACGAAGCGTAACGTAAACGTAACGTAAGCGTAACCTATTCGTGCTAGGACCACTGAATACGTCCAACGTCAGTTTCCCAGAAAATATTAATTATTATGCTCTCCCAGCCAGACACTGCACCGCACAGGGTTCTAGGAAACGGTTATTGCTACGAGTATATGAAAGTGAAATGGAAACCTTGCTCTTGAAACAGGAGCAATTTTCAGAGAACTTTGATTTCCGGGAATTTGCAAGTTATAGAATGAGATAGGTACGTATAGTGGGCTAGTGGGCTTCCTTTGGACTAATGGTTGATAAATAAGTATTTATTTCCAAATACTTGTTTATTAAAACTCTATGCACAAGTGAAAAAAATACTGTACAAAGGCGAACTAAACGCCTGAGGCACTTTCTACCAGTCAACCATAGGGTGATGCAGAGACAAAACATGGCAGGTGCAGGTTATGGGATAGATACATATCTATCCCATAACCTGCACCTGCCATGTTTTGTCAGCTCAGAAATAATTATAAAATACAAAAATAAATACTAATACATATCTTCATACATATAAACCAAATATTATATGCTTCCTAACTACATAGTAGGTATGTTTTTAAAGTACCAAGCCGTAACTGAAAGTCGCATACTGTCTCTTTCATTTTAATATGCATTGCAGCGACAGTAATACTTTAAATAACGTTTCAGTACTAGGGCTAGAGAATTAATAAGTTGAAGATATGAGATCTGTTAGCGAAAGCTTGGAATCATGAATTTATCGGAGTGAAATCACCAATCACCACCATGTATAAAAGGGGCGTGGTTATCAATGTAGTGGGACAATAACGTGCTGTATAAAATAGAACTTAATCTTTGCTACTGTACGAAACTATTGTAGCGTAACATAAAATAGCTAGAGCTTTCCCGGCGTGCTATTTAGTGCTGTTTTGTATGGAGTCTGCATGTGATGGGACACCGGACGAGCACGTGACCGTGTCAGGGGGAGTCTAGACGCGACACAATCGATGCTGCGTCACTACACATATTGATGTTGCACCGCATCTGTGGGGAGGGTCACGGGAACTTGTGAGCGTATGGAGGCTATGTTGTGGAAACTTATACAGTTGAATAGGAGTTTTATTAGCGTTTGTACAGCGGCAATGTTACCTAGCCGAAGAAAACGCAAATAAACAATAATAAAATCCCAAAAATAACGGTTTTAGAGATTGGCGGTGTATGAATAAGAAACCCTGATCAATACACTCACAGTAAAATGCAACCTTTCTTCATAATTCTGAAATCTGAAATAGCTGACGAAATATTTCAACATTTTGATACTTTTCTATGAAACAGAAGATTTTTTTTATAACCGATGAAAAATTTCCATGGTAGGAGATCTAGAATCATATGAAATCATTGTTAAAGTTTGCGCGTCTCGCTGCTACCCTGCACACAGTTACATTACAATTTTAATAAAGGTATTCTATTTTTCAAAATCGCAATAACGAACAAACTCCAGCAACATGAATCACGTCCATATTTTAAACATAATTCACTTTAATCAAAAACGCACCGCCGCGCCGCTCCTGAAAACTCATTCTAGCTATCTACTAAAATGTTGTATGAAAATAATTAATATTCACCGCGCTCTGTTGCAATTACAGCGAGTATTAGCATGCGTATCATATCAGTTAACGTGCACTGGACGTGGCCACTGTTCATTAAAGAATTTACTCATTTAACGGATGCACCGTTAAATGAATAAATTCCGTGGTTTGTTGATGGGTCATTTAGATTATGCTGGAGACGCAAAATGCATATCTTTATCTGCCATATGCTGTCTTAGTAGCAACTGAGCAATAGTTAACATTCTAAGATTAGACCGGTGATCAACTGATCAGACTGTCTGACTTACGATTGCTATTAGTATTCGTGCGACTACAGGGACCAATAACTAACACGCTCTCCGAAGCAAGGATTTATCTAAATGGCAATCGCAACTTAATCTTGAAGATCAGTAAATTCGCACTGAGTCACTGAGCTGCATCATATTTTGATATGATGATAAAGCTAGAATTAACTAGCTAGGGGCTGGGAAAAGAGAAACAAAGGAAATGCTCCAGTACAAACTCAACTCACACTCCGCGTAACTACTCTGAATACCTATCAATGTGTTTTCGAACTGTCGTAGCGCTCACAATTTTTTTCGAAACAGTGTGTGTCGAAACAACGTCTTTCGAATATTCATATTACTGACATTCAGAGGGGCAATTCTCGTAATTTTAATAATGTTCACAGTCTGAAGGCCAATTCTCGTAATTTAAAACGTTCAAAATATAGTCGCAGTCTCATCTCAGCGACAAACAAATGTCAAAACCTTGTTAAAATGTAGGGAAATTACAAGTATTTTTTGACAAATTGAGACTAAGATCAGACTGAACGGTCTTAAAATTACGAGAATTGCCCCTCTGATCTCAGTCTCAATCTGTCAAAAATACCTATAATTTCCCTACATTTTGAAAAGTTTTTGACTTTTCTTTGTCGCCGAGATGAGACTGCGACTAGATTTTGAACGTTTTAAATTACGAGAATTGGCCTTCTGATGGTATTAAAAAATGACTATGAACAGCAGTATTCTATAACGATGCACAAGCATTACTCTCGATTGAAGAACAGATTTTGAGACTAGTATCTCAAAATCTGTACTTTAATCGAGATTAATGCTTGTGCATCGTTATAGAATACGGGCCTTAAAGTTAGCTGTACCTACTTCGAAACTTGCAACAAGTAATGGGGCGAACTTTTCTTACCCACTGCGTTGCAGGTTATTAAAAGTACCTGAGCACTGATAAACTATGCCATAAAATACGGCCTAATCTCAGTATAATGCGCGCTGCCTTATTTATTGTTTTTAATTACAGCGGCAGACATGGGCAGGCGAAGTGCATCTATTTAGTGCAGCGCACTACGGCAGTACCTAGCTGTTCACGGATAAAGCACCGCTTGAAACGCGAACCACTTATTAGAATATAATTAAAATAAAGAAGGATTTTCATATTAATTATAACTGCATAAAGTTACCGTAATGAAGGTAGAAGTGTGCTATCGAACGGGTACCGACGTCGCCTTTATAAAGGTATTTTTGCCATTTGTGGAATACGATAAGATCTAGGGACCTTCGATTTGAGAAACATAGTGCTTAGTTTAACTGTTTATTGTTAAACTACTTCCATATAACTACTTCCATAGTGCTTATCTTGAACATAAACTAGAGATGCCAAGCTTAGATATACGCTTTTTTCACAAAGACAGCATTTTAACTTGTTACTAACCCATGATAACTTCGTTTTCGACTAGTCCGAAGCCAGTCGTGGCAGGTAAGAAAAACACAAGACCCTCATTGTACGTAACTAGATAACTACACAAACAAAGTTGTAACGTGTTTGTACGAAGTTAATCAGTAGTTTTAACAATTCATTAGCAATAAAATGAGATTGGCCATTACAGTCGGCTTACTGCCCTCGCTAATGCAGTGTATTCCTTCGGGGACAGTAACTCGGGCGCGTACCTTACTATATCGAGTGAACGCATTAATGTTGGACGATCGTCGGGCACCTTCAAATGGAGGTGCCCCATTTTTCGGGAATATGTTACGTGTGTATTTTAGTCTGTAAATTGAATTTATATTTTTATGAAGTCTAACGATTGTATTTAACATTTTAGATGCGGTCGTTCTGCTTGCTGGTACTTTCACGTTTAGGTACTTTTGATTTCACATTAAAATAGAGATTTTTGCGGTTCAAAATGAATCTACTAGAACAATGACTGAGTACCTACTACTGAATCATATCCATATTATGAAACGGAAAGTATTACAGTACGCCTACGTATTTACCTACCTTTCTGATTATCATAAACTCCCGCTATCTGAAGCTTAAAGGATCCAGATCATCTGTCATGAAAACAATTATTCCATTACCTCATTACGAGTACCACAATCTAACTCCCATTATATGTATCACCATTTGAGCCTACACAAGCTCCCACATTTATGCCTAGTGTAAATTCACCCGCATTCTATCCTCATTAACAAGCGAGGCCCGAGTCCTGTGTACTCAATGCTCAGTTGAGTTCCTCACACTCAGTTCTGGGTACGACTAGTACGAGTAGGTACGAGTTCTGACGAGCGAGTATTTAGCGTAATTACCGCGAACACCTCGTGCTTGCTATCGCGCTCCGTATGCTAATGCGCCTGCATTGCGTCTGCGCTCCATTCAGCCACCTAGACAGTAGGGCTGCTGACGACTGACTTTTACGAAGATGAATATGACGATCACTTATTTAGATAGATAGAATACTTTTATTATGTACACCATAAAAATAGCAGACACAAAACGAAGAAATTTTACACAGGGTGACACAATAGATCTCGTCGTTAAAAGCGACCTTTAGATGGATTTAAAGGGGAGAGACAATATTGCAGATGCTATTTACTGATTGCCAGAATATTTGGCTAAACGACCGAACTACTAAACTAACAGCCGCGTATAGTGCAGGGAAACGCTTAGAAGAGTTTGGAAGCTGTTTAGAACTTTAAATACCTGACTGGCACAACTTTATGATCAATTCAAACTCTACTATAATGAAAATATTTGTTTGTTTCATACACAAGATCAATTAGGAAGAAACGCATGAATGATTAAGTTTACATCCAATTTTTCAATAAGACTTTTCTTTTCAACTTGCTTAATGTTCGGTACTCCATAAAGAGCAACCCTATCGTTAAGGGCGGCCCACGCCAAAGTATTTCTCTCATATTTTTCTTTCGCACCGCTCAAAATGAATTCCGTTTTAATAAGTCATTTATTATGGAAATATCCCGGGCTTTCCGTGTCGACCGAGCTCCTCCGAAGTATACCGAAGTGCTCCACCGCATTCTACCTTTTCATACAATTTATATGAGCTGAGCCTTCGGAGATTTTATAATGGATATAGGAAAGTGAAATTGGGAGCGTTTGGAAGTGGCACAAGTGGTCGAAAGCTCGGGGGAGGTAAGTATGTGTGTCGTTCACTCGACCTGGAACGAATTGAGACACGATGCAGCAGTCTTTGTGACTCGACTATTGACTTTATTCTAGACTTAGAGCTGCATTTCGAAACTGCAAACGAGCCACGAACAAAGGAATAAAATAAATTCGATCTTGTTCTCTTCATTGTTTTATTTTATTACATGAACGTTACTGCTGCAGTGCGATTCTGTAACCATCTCACCGTGAAAACTTAGGATTCCAACTAATGCTAAGGGATTGACACTATTGACAGCTCACTCTAAGCACACTTCACTTAACTTTTCACGGTGAGATTTTTACAGAATCGATCGGCTGGTTCTCAAGTTAACAAGGAACTATTTCGTTTTTCTTATAAAAAACATCAGCGGTAATGACTTTATACCGAACTAAACATTATTGGCTGTTCATTTTTGGCCCCTATAATAAACGGGAAAAGATACAAAGTGGTTTAATTTTTCTTACCCGGAACCATAAAAAAATATTCAGTATGCATCTCATTTCTGCAGCCTCCCTGATTGAAGCTATACTGTGACTCCGCTTCTGCTCAATATTGCGATTACGGCCGCCATACTTTATCGCCAAATCAAGCGTTATTGGTGTATGGATAAATTGATATAATATGCCGTCATTCGGCGAGGAAACGCGATGGGCATGTGTCTGTGGACAAGTTATGTACGTAGTTTAAGTACATGCTGTTGAAGTTGTTGTGACTTGTTCCTTATAAAGCCTTGTGAGAACATTACATTCTGTCAAACTATGGAGACTATAGATTTAGATAATAAAATAAAATAAAATAAATAAATAAATATTCCACAACTATCACACAACGAAAAGCATAGGTAATTTATCACCTCGTGTATGGGTAATACATGAGGTGATAAATATATGCAATCCTATTGATTGATATTTCACGAAATAGTCATTCAATAGAATTATAATTATGAGCTTACGAGGGTTGTATTGATTATTTAATTATTACAATTCTGTAATGTAAATACATACCTGTTACGGTCGCGAATCATATTCCGTTCAACATACAACCTGACACTGACTTGCAAATTGCAAACAACATTAGAAACGCGGGCTAATTAAAATACATTTTAAGTACTAACAAATTGAGTTGCTGCGCTCAGTGTGTAAACTCCAATAAAAATGGCTGTCATTTCGTAGGTAATATACGATACTATTTAAGCAATTTTAGCAACGTATCGAGGTACTTCATATTGTGTCACCAACTACAAACCGATGAACTCCACATAACAACTCTGACCAGTAATTGAAGCTATACTTACTTAACCTACAATAAATTCACTACTTCTTATCATAAGTATGTACACACGATTTTTGGATGTAGTCATTTGGCATGTGAGGCGGCGCCGACGTCGCCAGTGCCAAGCGGCTGCTCCTACCAGACTCATCTCATATTCTATCGAGACTGGCGAATGTCAATTTTTAACGATACGTATATGAGGCTTCGATAATGATATTGGACGAAAGATAAGCGTAGATTATTGGCAGTGGCATAATATGTGATACAATAATCTACCATTACTGTCGAAATATGTGATACAATAATCTACCATTACTGTCGAAATATGTGATACAATAATCTACCATTACTGTCGAAATATGTGATACAATAATCTACCATTACTGTCGAAATATGTGATACAATAATCTACCATTACTGTCGAAATATGTGATACAATAATCTACCATTACTGTCGAAATATGTGATACAATAATCTACCATTACTGTCGAAATATGTGATACAATAATCTACCATTACTGTCGAAATATGTGATACAATAATCTACCATTACTGTCGAAATATGTGATACAATAATCTACCATTACTGTCGAAATATGTGATACAATAATCTACCATTACTGTCGAAATATGTGATACAATAATCTACCATTACTGTCGAAATATGTGATACAATAATCTACCATTACTGTCGAAATATGTGATACAATAATCTACCATTACTGTCGAAATATGTGATACAATAATCTACCATTACTGTCGAAATATGTGATACAATAATCTACCATTACTGTCGAAATATGTGATACAATAATCTACCATTACTGTCGAAATATGTGATACAATAATCTACCATTACTGTCGAAATATGTGATACAATAATCTACCATTACTGTCGAAATATGTGATACAATAATCTACCATTACTGTCGAAATATGTGATACAATAATCTACCATTACTGTCGAAATCTTTGAGTTTTATGAGAATTAAGGTATTGGTTTTTGTTATTTTTATCAACCAATAATAACAGCTTACATGACGTTTGACTGGTAATTGAATGATCGAGACTACATCAAAGAAATCTGAGCGGCAATTCTCGTAATTTTAAGAACGTTCACAGTGTGATCTCAGTCTCAATCTGTCAAAAATACGTCTAATTTCCCTACATTTTGACATTTGTTTGTCGCCGAGATGAGACTGCGACTAGATTTTGAACGTTTTAAATTACGAGAATTGGCCTTCTGGTGTTGAGGCTAGGGTAAAGTCCCTGGGTAAAGAGACTGATTGAAGGAATTGCTTAGCTAAAGATAAGCTTCCCATATCACAATAAATTACTTACCTACGACAAAAATAGTCCGAGTCCAAAAAGAACAAATAATTTCTGGGTGTTCAAGCGTTACACACTTTGGTAATTGCTCTTTTAATTAATGTTCCTATTAACATAGATCTCATAAATATAATTTACATATGGATCATTTAGCCCACTCCCGCATGTACCTACAGTAAGGGTCAAAAGTAGAGTGATATTGTCACGAAGCAATAGATTGACACTTCTGTTTAAGTGCTTATATCATCATATCAGACTCTAAGAAAGTGGAACGGAATTGTGTAAAGTACAATAAACACTATTCTAAGTTTTAAAATAATTATCACGTAATAAATTAAGTTAGATTAAAATTGCTTATTAGTCTTATAGGATAGATTGTAATTAATTATTAAGAACCTGGTTCTTTTTAATAAAGGATAATAAAAAAAAACTTCTGTTTAACTTACGACCTTCTTCTAATGAGTTATTTCTATGCTACAGACACACACTCTCACATTCATTTGCAACTGATTGTAGTTCATAAATTCAACCGTTAGGTTATATGGCATGATAGCCTAGCGGTTATCATACATCGGTAAGCACGTTCATGCGTAGCGAGCCGTGGGTTCGAATCTCACGCGCGGTGATATATATTTTTTATTTTTATAATTACCTACTCGAATAATCACGCTATTGAATATAGTTCCATATCATGCTCACCTTGTTCACATAATTCGTTAAACTTTATGATTATACCCACAGAAATCTAAATAAATAAATTATAATGTAGACACATGCAGTTAACTTACGACTCATTCACCGCGACTAAATAGAACGTTATTTGTTTTTGGTTGTTTACTATTGTAGATTAGTGACGTGTGTTTAATCTATTAGCGGTGTTGTAGTTCATTTTGAAATGCAAGGAAATTTAAATATTGAGATGAAAGCAGATATTATAGCGCTGCGTAAAAGTGGACTTAATATTATATCACAGATATTTGATGAAACCGGACTGAGTGTGAGTTTTAATTATTTTATTGATTTTTTTTCTAATTAAAGTATAACCTTTTAGTTATTTTTTTAAACGTTTTATATTTATCATAAAGCCTAAATTACATAAAACATTAAGTATAATAATAATATAATATGTGTCGCATCACTGGGTAGCAGAGATGCGAAACATCGGGTCTTCTACATGATCCGACATATTTTCAGTATGTGTGGGCACTGTAGTGGGTACTCGAACGAAAAAATTATTTGAATTTAATGTAACTTTAATAAACTGGCGATTATCAACCGAAACGCACACACACGCACACAACACACACACATCCACGACATATGTAACATTTCTATTTTCAAAATAAGTTTGTTTCAAATTGGTAATATTCGTATTTTGCTAGTAACAACGCTCTTTTAGAAATACCTACTGTGAGTCGGAGGGTCAAAAGATGACCGCAACTAGTCAGTGAATAATGAAACAAGTGGTTTCATACCAACGAGATATTTTGCTGAATTATTCGACACATTTGTACGAACCGTTCGCCGTGCAAACGAAAACCAGATTTTTGAGTTGGTTTTCGTTTCGCCCATATTTGATTGAAAAACATAAACAAGAACGTTTACATTTTGCGATACAGCGATGGGAAGCACGGAATGAAAGATCTGATGTGTTGTGACAAGGAGTTCACACTTTTTTTATTTACGTGGGTAGATTTGCTAGTTGTGATTTCTTAGAGTACCCACACACATTAGTAGTTAAAGCACAATATTATTATATTAATAAGATACAATATTTTAAGTCTAAGGGTCGTAGTTCACTGATTACTTGCTTTACTTCAAAAAATTGTTCTTTATGAGAAAATAAACTGTTTTGACTAGAAGTTTATTTATTTCTTTTTTTTAGTTTATAAAATTATAATTAATAAACATTTTGAAATCACTTATAAAACATTTTTATTTTAACCCCGTATTACAATAGCAATATAATAATGAAAATAAACTAATTATTACATTATGATTCTTGTTTATTAATCTATAAAAATCGAATAACAAAATAACCGAATTGGGCGAACCTCTATCCGGTTGTGATTTGTCATCCTTATGGCTGCAGAATGGAGACGTAACTTAAAAGTGGGTAGTTTTCACATGTCACTTTATACACGAATCAATGACGTTTTTTTTTTTTTTTTTTTTATTTATTTTTTTTTTTTTTTTTCTATTAACTACTAGCACTTACCACTCATATATCTTTTGTATATTTGTGCATGTTTTTATTTCCATTTCCACTTTTTGTCAACAGTGTTTAGCAGACTTATTTATATAAAAATGTGATATCCATCGTATTTGGTTAATCCCAATAGAAACATCAGCTAAGACAAGTTTAAAACCGACACAAGTTGCAAACTGTCAGAAAATAGTCCGTCACGCTCGGCTGCTTGCAGCGTATTGTGCGATGACACTACAGTGCACGGATTAATAAATTGTGGCAGGCAGCGTTTAAAACAGGTTTTTGTTCTGACTCGTTTCTAGGAATTTCTTTATTTGCATGGGAAGGTCTATCATGCGGCGGTCTCATTTATTTATTTATCAGTATTATTATTATTATGTCGTTTATTTATTTAGTCGTCTTATTTTATTACATTTTTAAATATTAGTATGAATATATATTATTATTATTATTATTATTATTTTGTTTATTTTTGCAATGTTACTCAATACCACACATTTAGACATATTCACATATTCGTTACTGTTTTTTATCTAACACAAAATTATTTTATTTATATATTTAAGTATGCGTGACGTGTGTATGCACACACGTCACGTTGCAGTATAAAACTGATTTACATCCGTCACCTCACACATCAGGTCCAGTTGAAAACCAGCGTCAGGCACTAGTTGTCTGGCATTTTTGCTGAACTGGGCCTATTTGGCGCAGCCGTGAGGCACACTTTCCTGATAATTTTCTTGCATTTAATCTTTTATTTATTTTTTAATCTTATTGTTTGTTTTGTCTGATGTATATATCTGGTGTATTGTGTGTCTTTTAGTTTGTGCCAAATAAATGTATTTTCTTTCTTTTCTTTCTTTCTTTTCTTCGATAAAGATTATTGTTAAAAAAGAAAAATAAAAGTCCCAACTCGAGATTGGAACCCAGACCTATGCGTTCAATAATCCAATACGTAAGACTACCAGCTATCGGTACTTGATGTAATGAGTTCAATTTTAGCAATGGTATGAACCAACCAAAGTCATACGTAATTACGTAGCCTGTGTGCAAGGTATGTTTTTTGTTTCGTTCGACGCCAGCCAGTGTGCGAATTATGAGGTGAGCGTTCTGTGTTGATACATCACTTTATGCACACAGACGTAGGTACGGCCTTTACCGCGCGTTCACAGCAATACAGTCCTTAAGGTGATAATGGATTAATGACCCCTACTGTATAAGGTCAGCGCGGGCGGATGTGACGCGTAATTTCCGTCCATCGGTTATTTGCGTAATTGCCTACGCTGTAGCCGCTGCTACGGCGCGCGGCCCTACGCGCGCTGCCGCGCCGTAGCGCTGTAGCAGCTACGAGCGAAATACGAATCATCTAGCGAGATATGTGTGAATTTGGTTACATAACTCGTAAATAAGAAAGTAGCTGATAATTAAAATACTTATGTTTATGAAAAAAATCAGATCCTATGTAATAATATGGAGTCACCTGTAGGTCTTGTAAAAGGCGACTAATGAAGAGACATAAGGACGTTGAATACCAGCATATGCAGCAGAATCACCCTGTCTAGTTGTAACAAGATAGAACTTTATGTTTAAGCTCGTTAGGAACACCTCCTATAATGACGCGGCACAGAACCAAGAGATAGTATTAGCCAACCAGTTAGTATGATACATAACCAGCGAGTGAGTTCAGGGCCATGTCTGAAGCGCGATTGATGCTTGGGGCGTGTTCAGCGCGCTTAATTAGCACATTGAGCGCCGCTGTCTGCGACTGTCCTCGTTTTTATGGTCAAAGTTGTAAGTACTTATGTCGACAAAAGTAGGTTCATCAAGACGACCATTTAGGCACACTTAGAGCACAAGATGAGCTTTATTATCATTTTGTTTGCTTCTAAAATCCAAATAAGTATGTTATAAAAGTACTAAAATTGCTTTATTGCAATTGCACGCTCCAGAGTTTCGTACGCAAGTAAGGCAGTAGGTAGGTACCTACTTTGGAATTGATATGATCTAAAAATCTTAAGACAGATGTCAAACTTAAGGGAGACAATTGAAAATTCCTAAAAAAATCAAAAGTCATTTATTCACAACTACTACTAGGTTGAGAATTAGCACTTTTTGAACGTCAAAATTACATGAGACAGTCCCCCAAAATGCCCGCCCTTCACCACTTCCTAGTGCTAACATTGATGAACATTTTCTAATGAATCCTTTGAGTATTTCTAAACTATAATATCTGATATTATCAAGGTATAACTAGCCCTCTACTTTTAACTGAATTCAATCCACGACAACCTTCATAATTTCCGTGAGATAATGCCCTCAAGCAACCAGCCGAGACTACTCTTATTAAGAAAACACTTCCTGTGATAATTAACGAATCTTTTAAGAATAATTCTTCAAAGTAACATCTTAAAACAAACCTTAAAAAAACTCACTTAAAAAATCAGAAAATTCTTCAAAAATGTTTAAAAGTAAAATATTAAAGAAGCTTTCTTTTATATAGAAACATTGTTTACAAGGAACGGTTATTCTTTCCAGTCAGGGTGTTTCATAACAATAACAATCTGATGATAATATGGTAGCGGACAATGTACTATCATCAATAACAATATTTACTACGAAGAAAGGTTACCTCCACTGTATAATATTTAAAAAGAAAACTGTAAATGATATTGAGAAGAAACTTTTAGAACAAGATTTATCCGCGGTTATCTCTGTATTTTTTTTTTATAAACTTTTGAATCTTCATGAATTCTTGATAAACAAATGGGTACCTGCGGAGTGAATGCTATGTAGCTAATACTTATGAATAAAGCTCTACTTCACCACTAATCTTTATTAACCCCCGACGCAAAAACGACGGGGTGTTATAAGTTTGACGTGTCTGTATTTGTGTATGTCTGTCTGTGGAATCGTAGCTCCCGAAGTGATGAACCAATTTTGTATTTTTTTTTTTTTGTTTTGAATACCTTGCTTTACTCCTTTACTTTTAATCCCGTAGGATGTTTTCCAACATCCACGCAGGCAAAGCCGCGGGCAAAAGCTGGTTAGGTATAAACGTTTGACTTGTATCCCTAGCTAGTAAGATTGCTCTCTCCTACTCGTATAGGCAGCCTACGGTCGTAGCAACACTTTCCCGTCCATGAAAGGTCACGGGCAATTAATATAAACATACCCAACTAACGCATTGCTTTGCGAAAACATAGTTTTACTAAAGGTCAACCGACAGTTGCCCCGGGACCATGTTCAATTACTTTGAACACTACGGATCCTCAAGAGAAAACGCTGTAATACTAATTTCAGCGTGTTCTCTTGAAGATCTAGTCTTAGGTAACTAAGCTTGCGAAGAAAAATCTGGTGATTATTCATCTTCTTCTAACATGAGATGAGTATTGAGTTTCATCAGACATGTTGACTTGCTGACAGCACTTTCGTCAGCGACAGTTCCTCCCGAGTGCAAGTCAAGACATGCAAAACAAGATGTGAAATGGGACATGATTGATAAAACAAAATCATACCACACCGAAGGCCAAACCCTTTTTCAAAGCTACCGATGTTGACCTGGTCCCTTAAATCGTATTTTAATAAAAATCTATAATAAAATAAACTTCCAATGAATATAAATCCACAATAATAGAATTATCTCCTAAGCCCAAGGAAAGTATTATAAAAGTAGGCTCCCACGCACATGTTACAATAATCGTTTCAAAACTTTCTACAATATTGCTTTTAGACGCGAACTTTTCTTATCAAACGTTTTATAAGGTGCAGAACCCATCCGAATCAATTCCACGATCCCAAGTTTAGCATGTTATTACTTTACGGTTTATTTGCCAGTTTTTACAGGCGCACGAGTTCCCGGAAGAAAGTTAATGAATAGATTATTGGGCGGGATGGGAAAAGATAAATTTAATTTCTTCAAGTCTTTGGAACAGATTTTTATATTTATTTTGAGATATCATATCATACTCATTCTGAAAAGGCTGCTACACGAGACCTTAAGAAAAATCGCCAGAATGCGTCAAGTTGACAGTCGGAATATCATGAATAGGATAATGAACATCATCCCTTATACCTAATGCCAGCGAAATAAAGGCTGGTTTAATTAGCCTTTTATGTTCCCACTGCTGGGGCTGGGACACAGGCCTCTTCTCTGTTAGAGGGTCATCCACCGAGTTCCCGAGTGCGGGTTGGTGGATGTCACATGTCTTTGAACGTTTGGTTCTAGGACATGCCGGTTTCCTCACGATGTTTACCTTCACCGTTTTGAAATAATTAAAGCAAAGTGCCTGTTTGGGATCCAATACACGAGCTATACAACTCGTAAGTCGCGGCCGTTACCGCTGAGCCACCACTGCTCTTATTCATGAATAGATTAATAAACTCCTACACAACATTAATGAACTCCTACACAACATTAATGAACTCCTACACAACATTAATGAACTCCTACACAACATTAATGAACTCCTACACAACATTAATGAACTCCTAAACAACATTAATGAACTCCTACATAACATTAATGAACTCCTACACAACATTAATGAACTCCTACACAACATTAATGAACTCCTACACAACATTAATGAACTCCTACACAACATTAATGAACTCTTACACTACATAAATGGACTCCTAAACAACATTAATGAACTCCTACACAACATTAATGAACTCCTACACAACATCATCTTCTAAATAACCGCTAAATAAAGGCTGGTTTGCATTACCACGAACCACATCGATACTAAACAGCCCAATCACTCATGTAGACTCGTCCAGCACAGCATCGAACAGTACTCACGGACTCGGACTCAAACACAAAGCATTTATTTCAATTAAACCAGAAATATGAAGCTAGTGGCGCATTCCGTAAGTACCTATGGAGAAGAACGGACAAGAAACTGCATGGATTAAATTGTTACAAAAAGAATATTGGTTAGGTTAGGTTAGGTAATAATACATAATTAAATTTATATGTGAGAAATATGTATGTAAGAAAGACGTACACGTTAAAAGCGTCCAGAGTACAGAAAATAGAAACAAAAAAAAACAACAAAAAAATTGATAATTAAAATAAGCCAAAGCAGCAAAGAGATGACCAGTCCCCACTGACGGGCGCCCGTTCACGAACATGACGCATGGATCAGCACCATTCAGGTCAACCATTTTGAAGGGAGCTGAATGATCCAAACACACGAGCCACTATCAGGGAGATATTTGAGTGAGCATGACATAATGAAAGACACATTACCCGGTAAATGATATCTCTATAGTATGTACATAGTATTCACACCTGTGCTATGCAATTACATAATACAAAGTTCAATTAATTTGAATTGAAATCCCTTAAAGTACGAAATAATGGAAAAACAACACACCCAAATTATACCAACCTAAAAGCTCCCATCACCTTGAGTACAAAAAGCGTTCGAGTGAGTCCAATTCAGTTATCGGCATAATCAATGTAATCTAGAACGTAAACGCAATTAGGTGATGACCGCACTCCGGCTGGTAATGGGGCCCGCCTGGCCCGCCTGGCCCGCCTGGCCCGCCTGGCCCGCCAGGCCGCGCCTTGCTAATTACTTCAAAATTAATACTTTTATCGCTTACCATACGTACTTACTTACTTGTTTTTGTGGACATTTGTTCATGTTGTTGACTGGCTATGTGTGCTGTTGTGGGTGGAATGTGTGCTATTGTAAGTGGAATGTGTGTGGTAGATAAGTAAGTTGTTAGATACATAGTAGATAGCTGCGCCCACGAATACGTTCGTGTTAACAAGATCGAGCTAGATAACAAACCCATGAATTAAAAGATATGTGAATCGGATAAGAGGACCTCGAGTTATTATATCGAACACTCCCGGACAGACAGACAGTCAGACAGATATTTTATTGTACGTAACGTATCGTATCAATTTTTAGTAGACACCGAAAAGTGGCTTTATTCTTTTTTATTTAAACGAGAATAAAGCGCATTAGATGGGGGGCAATTAATGAGATTTCCAGTCTTCAGTGTTTGAGAAAGTTATGGTTCCTTGTGTTGGTAGTACTTACTTGTGCCCGATGCCCGTCGGGCAAAGAGTTATTGGGTTTGTCCACTAGGAATTTCTTACTAACGGCCTGGAGTCTGGAAGTTGGCGGTGTGATACCCGCGTGGGTCGCCGCCTCGGAAAGCATTATTAATGGTACCGTAACTGATTACGGTACCGTTAATAGGGCTTTCCGAGGCGGTGCAAGATCAGGCGCAGCACCAACGATATTAAGCCGTTGGCCCTGCGCCGGATCTTTCTCCTGTCGTGTCTGATTACGGTAACGTCCCATTGGACTATGACAGTGAGGGAAGAGAGAGTGCACCTGTGTCTGCGCACACACTTGTGCACTATAATATTTCTCTTTAGAGCCATTTATTGTGCGTCAATATTGTTCAGTACCAGTAAATGGGCCTTCACCCGCATCTTCAACGTCTAACTCTTCACTAATTATGTCCAATTCACTTGGAACATAATCTTGTGGCATCTTTCCTATGCGATCATGTGCATACTTGTATGTCCTATTGCCATTTAAAGACTTTAGGATGTAACGATCGCCTTCAAGTAGCTCAGTTACTTTAAAGGGACCTCTAAACTTGGGATCTAACTTAGTCTTATAATCTGATTTCACTTTTCGTTTTCTAATAACACGAAATCGTAAACCGAACATTTTGTTATAGCTGCCTTTGTTCTATCAAATCTAGCTTGATGTTGTTGACCGTTTAAAACTAAATTTATTACAAGAGCTTTATGCAACAAAAACTCTGTCGCAGACATGTTAATCGAAAAGCCTAGGTTCAATATTTCACGTACTATCATAATATTACTTTGCAAATGTCAGGTAGAAATGTAATAAAATCTCAAGTTGTTGCTCACTAATTGCAACGCTACATATGATTCGTTCTGTGCTGAATACACATGTTTGACCATTTGCCACTTAATTTGGCTGCACAACTCGCTTTTACTAACGAGCATTCAGCACCATAGTCGTAAACAAAACAATACAGCTCGCCTTTATTTTCCAATGTGTCTGAGGGTAGTTGTACGACGTCCACTCGCCGTTCATGACTTCCAGCACGTTGTCCACCATCCGCTTGGCTTGGCTGCCACTACTCGTGCACCCGGCTGCGATATGTCCTGGCTTCCCTCACTTGCAGCATACGAAAGGCTTTGCTCAGATTCTTAAAGTACCTAGCTGCATGTCGTTCCTTGGTATGCTATTTGCGATAGTCACGTTGATGCTGCTCCTTTGTGCGTCTTACTGATGGCCACAACAAGTTGACCACCTTGCAGTGAATTTTCGGCAAAACACAAATCAGCTGTTGTGCACTCTTATGTTTGCACACGCCTTATACTGCGTGTTCTAAACACGGGAACGGGATACGTCGAACTAAAACGCCGGTTAGACAGTCTTTTTTTTTTCAAACATGGCGGTAGGTGCAACAGTCGCGTCACTCGGCAAAGGTATTTCTGCATACAGCCTATGCCCAAAACAACATGTACCATGATCGCGCATTCTTATCTCCTTTGTCTGGGTCGAACATGGATCCACACGATTACGCATGCTTGGACTTTGTTTTTCAAATGTCAACGGTCGCTTTCGCTTTAAGCGTTCTCATTTTGTGCATGAACCAACACGAATCCCAGTTCTGATGTCGGAGAAGGTATATCTGTCTCTCGTTAACATCAGGCATATTTTAATTACTGTGGGCGAACTATGGGTAGTGTTGGTTATAGTGCAATAGAGTAACGGTTTGCAGTTCAAATCAGATTATAATTTACAACAAGTTAGTCACACTAGCGAATCACACACTGTAGTACCTACACAACTCAACGATACGGAACGCGACAGTTTCTAAGCACATGTTGTTCGTACGATGTCCAATGTTTCGATGATCCCGAGAGCTCTGCTCACACCGTTCTTGTAGCTGTTGCTCTCGCCCACCTCCACGAACTCAGGCTATACTCTGTCTAACGCCACGAGATGGCGCTAGCGTCCCGAATAGTCAAACGAATGACTCCGACCTGTATATATTAAAATTCAAAGTCCTGACTGACTGATACATCAACGCACAGCCTAAGCCGCTGGTCTTAGAGACATGAAATTTGGAGGGTATATTCTTCGTGAAGAGTAGGTAAGAAATCCACTAAGAAAGGATTTTTCGAAATTCCACCCGTAAGAGGGTGAAATGGGGGGATTTTGTTTGTATGGAAATCTAATTCCTTGAGTTAATAGACTTGAAACTTGGCACCAATAATAATCTAAGAAAATTATGAAGTTTGCCATTTTATGTTTTTCTAAACTATTCCCTAAAAAGGGGTTTGGGGTTTCAAAGTTTGAATGGAAGAATTTTAGCGCGCGGTCCGATTAACTCGAAACTCAGTATTTATACCTAGGATCGAAAGTAAAGAATAATTTGGTATCAGGGTTTTTCGAAAATTACCCTTGACGGGCTGAAAAGGGGTAGTCAATTTTACAGGGGAGGATTTTACTGCATGGCTTGATTAGCTCGAAAATTTGTATAAATAATCTTTGAGTCAAGTTATAAATACATCCCAAACGATTTTTTTAAGTTCCACCCCTGTGGGGGTGAAAAGCGGGGATACAGTTTATATGAAAAATCTTCTTCATAAGGTTAATAAACTTGAAACTTTTCAAGAATACTCGCCAATTTAAGTAATAAAGTTTATCATTATAAGTTTTTCAAAACTACCCCTCAAAGGGGGGTATAGGGGTGTTGAAGTTTGTGTGGAAGTAATTGAATGCGCGGGCCGATTAGGTAACTCGAAAGTCAGTATTAATACTTTTGACAGGAAAGAAACGATGATAAGTTTTTGGGACTTTCGAAAATCGACCGCTGACGGGGCAAAAAAGAATAATGAATTTTTTAAGGGGAGTATTTTACTACCTGGCTTGATTAACTCAAAAATTGGTAAACATCATCTTTGAGTCAAATTATGGAAACAAACCAATATTTTTTTTTTTGTTTTCTTCGCCAGTGGGGTGAAAAGACGGGATACAGTTAATATGAAAAATCTTTTTCCTTTGGTTAATAAACTTGATAGTTGGCAATATTTGCCTCGCTAATTTGTACAGATAGTCACTTTTAGTTTTTAAAAAATCCTCACAGAGGGTTAAAAAACTAATAGGTTAGAAAAAATATGAAACCGCTCGGACGGATTAACTCGAAACTCGGTACTAATACTTAAAACAAAAATTATGTGTTTTAAGGGTTTTTCAAAATCGTCACTTACCTGGGTGGAAAAGGGTAATAAAGTTTAAGGGGTGGATTTTACTGCTTGCTTCCATTAACTCGAAAATGGGTATAAATAATCTTTAAGTCATACAATGGGAAGTGTATCAAACGCTTTTTTAAAACGAAGTCGCGGGCAAAGTGCTATACTACATATATAAAATTATAAATTCTCTCTGTATGTTACATTTTCACGCCTAAACCACTGAACGGATTTCGATAAAATTGCCTGCCAGCACATGCCAAAGAGATAGATGGCATCGTGGGGAAGGACATACTTCTTACCCTTTCCGACATCCACGCGAGGCCGCGGGCAGAAGCTAGTCTACATAATAAGAACGGTGGCTGAAAAATTATATCTGAATACAAAAATAATAAAACGAAGAATACCATCTAATACCCTACCCAAACTTTTCCTTCTAACTTCAGTACCTCAGTAACATTATCTGGCAAACTCGATTTTATGTCGCGAAACTCGTCAAAGTTAAGTAAAATAAAGTATTCCCTTCAGAGTCTAAACAAGTTACAGTTTTCTCTTGAAAATACTGAAATCAGAAGGCATCGACTTAAAAAAGTGTCCGCAGACTCTTTGGAAATATTCTCAAAGTTTATTGAAAGTCTTTTTGATTATATTTTATTGTTATCGAATCAGACGCATGGAACTTTGTTAGGTAGGTAGACTCTTTTGTACGAACTGTAAGTACCTACGATCTTTTGAATGTTCTATGAATAAAACATACGGGTTTAGATGTATTCCTAGCGAAACTGCGAAGAATTTACATGCGATGGAAAGTGCGCATGTAGAACGATCACGGTTTGAGAAAATACCGAAGGTAGGTAAGGTTACAATGTTTATGTTTTGCCACGCGAGAGTCGGTAAGAAAATACATTTGTGTGTACATACGTTTGTATATTTCCACATTTTCCAATATGCTGAAAGAAAAATAACGTGCTGTACAAGTTTTACTTACCTACCACTAGCATATTTTATATGTTTACACTCATTAGACATATTGAGGTACTCTTATTACTGATTATCGTTTTACTCACGTATTTATTATTTTTGGACTTTGCCCGACTAGGTTCTAATTCGAACGGAGCTCGTCGCACGGTGCAGTCGCGACTCAAACTCTTCTGTCGAACGAACTGAAAATATCCAAACATTATTGATTGTACTTACCTACAGTAAAAGGCACCTACACTTAGCGACACAATCAATAAATGTGAAATTAATTGTTCAGCAAATTGACTACTAAGTTAAATTACCGATCAAATCACTGTTACTGTCGTTCTTTGACAGTTTTATGAAATGGCAAGTTGATGCTGTGTATCAATTTGAAAAGCAATTAGTTTCACTGAATTTAAGTAGGTACTACTACTACCTACTTAGATAAGTAAAACATTTAGGTACTATGTGTATACACACCAACCTTTAGTCACAATTTAATACGAATACTGGCGTCTATGTAGATGCGACCAGGAATTTCAATATAGGCACGAAATGCCTCATACGCAGTGAACTATATGCCTCCCAGCCACGGGGAATGGGCCTTATACAAAACAACAATAAGGGCTACAATACGTGAGCACAATATAGCGTGTTTACCCGCGTTGTGAATCCAATATATAATAGCAGCGACGTGAGTGTGTCCCATGTTGTAAAATACACAGTCTGGCCATAAATACTGTTACAATTAAAAATAAGAAATTGAAATTGAATTGGCATTTGAATTTGGAATCTGTCATTTTTATACGATTGTTCATTGAGTTTTCTAATTTTGGCGCAAATACATTTTACAATATTTTGCGTTATTAAAATGGAGTGGGGTGATAAAGAGAACCGAATCGCTGTGATTGCATTATACAAAGTTGGTATGGAGCCAAATGCAATTTTTAAAACTCTCCATACGCTTGGTATTAGTCAAATGTTTGTGTACCGGGCTATTAATAGGTACAATGAGACCTCCTCTGTTTGTGACAGAAAAAGATCTGGCCGTCCACGTAGTGTTCGTACGAAAAAGGTGGTCAAAGCAGTAAGGGAAAGAATTCGAAGAAATCCTGTCCGAAAGCAAAAGATTTTATCTCGGGAGATGAAGATAGCACCCAGAACCATGTCGCGTATTTTAAAAGATGACTTAGGACTTGCAGCCTATAAGAGACGCACTGATCATTTTTTAACTGATAATTTAAAAAAGAATAGGGTGGTAAAATCGAAATAACTACTGAAGCGGTACGCAAAGGGAGGTCACAGAAAAATTTTGTTTACGGATGAGAAAATCTTTAAAATTTAGCAACATTATAATAAACAAAATGACCGTATTTATGCTCAAAGCTCTAAGGAAGCTCCCCAATTAGTCGACAGAGTGCAACGTGGGCATTATCCGACTTCAGTGATGGTTTGGTGGGGTGTTAGCTATGAAGGAGTGACTGAGCCATATTTTTGTGAAAAAGGTATCAAAACATCGGCACAAGTGTATCAAGATACCATTCTTGAGAAGGTAGTTAAGCCCCTTAACAACACCATGTTCAATAACCAAGTATGGTCCTTCCAACAAGACTCGGCGCCGGGTCATAAAGCTCGGTCCACGCAGGCTTGGTTGGAAGTGAACGTTTCGGACTTCATCAGAGCTGAAGACTGGCCGTCGTCTAGTCCCGATCTTAATCTGCTGGATTATGATTTATGGTCAGTTTTAGAGAGTACGGCTTGCTCTAAACGCCATGATAATTTGAAGTCCCTAAAACAATCCATACGATTGGCAGTGAAGAATTTTCCCATGGAAAGAGTGCGTGCTTCTATTGATAACTGGCCTCAACGTTTAAAGGACTGTATTGCAGCCAATGGAGCCAACTACGAATAAGCTTTTTATATTTTAAATTGTTTTATATTTATGTATTAAACTAACACACTGTAAAAGTAATAAATATTATTTGCAATAAAAAAAAATTGTTTTTCTTCGTGACAATATTTATGGCAAGACTAGGTAGAACCGAAGACTGTGTCACTGCTACAGGCACTTACAAAAAATAATGTTGTTGTATTAGCTGTATTGTAGTAGGATATGAATGCAAGGGGGCTTGTGACTAACAGCCGAACGGGTCGATCCGCTTGCAGCGGTTGGTCCGTGGATGGCTTTACATACCAAGAAACCTCCGAGCCTCGGAAAGCACGTTAAGCCATAGTCCCAACTGTCATTTGTGGATCTTTGATAGTCGTTACGGGTCGTCGGAAACCCTGACAACCAGTATTACCAAGAGGTATAGTATTACCCAGCAACTGGGTTGTGGAGATCAGTTGGTTGGCAGTCGCTCCATGTAAAATACTGGTAGTCAACTGCATCCGGTTAGACTGGAAGCTGACCCCAACACAGTTGGGAAAAGGCTAGGCAGATGATGATGTGAATGCAAGGTGTTATTGAAATAACTGAAAACCTCTTAAGGGGCCATCATACTCACCATTATGAACAACTTTTACTATGGGACCAACCACGAAATCGCGAACATAAAATCTGCTGCACCGCGCTCAGAGGAGTCTGCTCACTGACCAAGTGATCTCAGGGAAGACGGCGCACATTGGTCACGTGCTGCCTTGCACTTTTGCTCAGTTAGGTTTTAGGGAGACGCCTTTACAGTCTCCCCAAGGATCTACCTAACAGACGTTGCACAAAGGAGGTTTCAATCGGTCTTTTGCGAGGTAACAGCGCTCCTTCCATGTGCAGATGGTGACCACCAGGGTGGTTTCAGTAAGGTAAAAATCCCACACTCCTTGGTCTTGTGCCAGAGCCCAGGAGCATATTAAAGATTCCTCTCTCGAAAAAAAATTAAAGGGACACAAGGTACTTTTTGTTTCCGGGTTTGTCCCGACTCCCTACGGCACATATACTCGTACCTACCTACTGGGCACAAATTAAAGCTCAAACAAAATCCGCAATAACACTCACACACTACCCGATGTGGGAATCGAAGCCACACTCAAGAGTCGCGCTTTGCGACCACTGGACCAACGAGGCATTAAAGTACCTACTTTAAATTCCTAATGCTTACTAGAAATAGTAGGTACTTATAAAAAAAATTAGATTACTAGGTATATAATATCAAAAACCCATTTATTTTGATAAAAACTGCTCGAGGCTTCTCATACGTGCGCCAGAAGACGAGGTACCTATACGCCGAGTGCAGTTACTGGGGCTGCAGTCTCGACATTCATAGCGATCGCTTTTTTTACGACCGAATTCGGTCGCAAAGTCCCGAATTGTCAGGTGTAATGTATGGAGTGACAGGACTTTGCTGAATTCGGTCGTAAAGCGATCGCTATGAATGTCGAGACTGCAGCCCCTGGAGTCGCACCGCAACGTAAACTTCAAGGCGTTCGTGGTGCGCATACCGAATTGCTATCTGCCCGTCGTCATGGAAGAAGACTTCTGGCCGTAGGACGTGGTGTTCTGTCGCTTCCGCGGACAAGTACCTACCACAGAACAGCTCAAGAACAAGCTAGTGAAGTAAAGTTTTATAATAAAAATATGTATGTTTAGGTTAGGGTCTATGGGCCTGCGTCGCCTGAAATAAATGAAAAAAATAGGGCGAGAAATGTGATTGACACACGCATTAGACTCAATAGACCTACACTTTCGAGAGTCAATAGTTGCAAAAACTATCGATTTTTCATCTTCAGTCAACTTTGAGTCCGTTCAAAAAATAAATAGGTAGGTAAATTAAAAATCTATGTACAGACGCCAGCAGTTCAAGCTACCCGAAACTGTCAAATTTTCTCAATCAACCTTGAACCTTAATTATTCAGCGATAAAGTTGAAAATCTATTAAAGAAATTTGACAGATTGTAGTAGCTTGATGTGCAGCTGGCGTCTGCAGCGTGTGCAGCTGGCTGGTGTCGGCTGGCGTGGTGACTGATATAAATGATAGTGTGCCATCATCAATTTAGATCGATTATTTTCCTATGGATTTTAAGTAAACACCTAACAGCACCAAAGATTAATCTGCAGTACCTAAGCTACATAAAAATATGATCTAATCTATCAAAATTGTTTAAATAAACCCACCATATAACATTACACGATTTACACGGGTTAGATCGATGAAGATCATGAACCACGTATGTGATTCCTTCTACTTGACAACAGATGGCGCTGGACGTCTAGTTTTTTTCCTGATTATATTTTGCGCAATTAACAATTTTAATTAATACGTAAGTACAATTATTTGAGCGAACTTAACTATCTTATAATTAAATTAATAATAATCACCGGTAAAAAAACTGTAATAAAAAAGTTACCAAACAAACTTTTTTAGTTGCTAAAATAGAGTAGGCCCTGCAATATTTTTTTTAGTAAGTTTCGTATTTTAGAATCGATTTAGAACAACACGTTATGGTCAGAGCTTGTATGTATGTATGTATGTACCGTCAACATTCCTGAGGAGATTTGTAACTGATTATAACTATTATTAAAATTCATGATAACCGGGAAAATAAATATTTAGGGGACGATAAAAGTGTATTGTTTGTGACTGTGACCACTTGTGGCACACGACTTGTAGAAATGCAGGTCTGTACAATGTCCAGAGGTTGACTACTTACTGTAGACTGATTTCTTACATCCATAAATAAATCATGAGCAATAATGTCTCCAGGCGGAAATGAATCCGATAACGCAAATAACTTATGTAGGTATAATAAATTTGAATGATGATGTTACGCTTTTCATTTTATGTTTTGCTAATTCCAACTGATTAGCGGTTGAATTTATAATTAATAATAATCATTATCAGTCGAATCTAGGTATCATGAGTAAGTTGGCCTGTTTTGGGTGTCCTTAGGTTTTATGGATAGGTTTGTAGTTATCATTGCATAAGCATCCCTATTGCGTCAGTAATGCGACGCAGCATGAACCGTGATGAGTGCTTGTGGCACGTATGATGGGCGGTGCGACGTGACGGGAAGCCTGCGCCCGTGCGACAGCCGTCACCCCACGTTATCTCGTTAGCACGGCCGGCGTCTGCGGGCGGCCACTGCGGCGCGCCCTCACCTCGACCGCGAACTAGGGCATCGGGGTGACCGGGAGCAGCCGAGCAGCCGCCGCGCGCCGCAGCCCGAGGCGTGAGACGCCGCCGCCGGCCGCCACTCGCCGCTCGCCACTCGCTCCGCGGCCGCCGCTAGCGCCCGCAGTGACGCATTGCAGGTGCGCGACGGCCAATCGGCGCGCGCCGAACGCCAGTCCACGCCGCCGCACCAGCCCGATATAAAACCGACTATCCTTTGCGGATCAAATTTAATCCCGTGGCGTGCGTCCCGAGACATGGACTTGGACGTTCGAGTGATAAACTTTTAAAACGAAACGATTGTAGCGCAGTGTTAAAAACTATTCCGAGCGTCGGAAAACGGATATGAAAATACGGTGAATCGAATAGTCGATTCGGAACGATTCGTAACCGAGCACGAAGAGAATCGCGGTCGCGAGTTTCCCGGCGCTGCCGCTCGCGCGAGTGAGGGCGGCAGTATCGTTTCAACCGTCGATCCGTGCGGTCGCTTTTGCGGCGTAGTCTGTGATTTTTTTAGTGTAGCTCCTGATAATCCAAGTTAATCTACAATGGTGAGTGATATTTCTGCTGAAAGGTGTCGGGAGTGCATTCAGGGGATCATCCTGAATTGGTTCCAGGCTATATTTCTGGGATGTGGTGCATCGGTGTTTATAGTGATGACGGGCCTCCATTATATTATTGTGATGGCCGTTTTTTACCGCATTGCGGATTGGCGATGAAGCCGATGTCTTGATCAGGATGCAGGGCCAATGATCACAAATACATAGGAAGGATCGCGAGTGCTACGGGATTTCTAAACTTTATAAAACGACCGTTAGAAAGGCTCGAGAAACATCCGTCGCCATAGTTTCGTAGGTGGTGCCGGCTAAATGACGTTAGTTTTGATTGAAGCCGGCCGTCTATGACGCTCTAATATGGCGTTCGGGATTTAGTACAAAGAAAACAAGTGGTTTAGTGCGTTGTTTCAATTTTAGGAGGCCTAGTCGCGCCCTGTTGACGGTGGATCGATCGGCCCGGCGCAACTGTCAAACGCCCGTTGACTCATCGCTACGCGCGCTTCTATATTTTTCATACGCAATTCGCTAAACGGGTCGCGTTTCCACGCCGGTCTGGGAGGCTGCGGTGTTAAACAATAGTAATATTGTGTGGCGACACGTAGTGTAGCCGTGTGTGCGCCGGCCGCTCGCCTCTCAGATAGTTCGTGGATCGCATTGTGTCGCTATGGTATGTAAATATCGTTGCATCTGGCACAGCTGACTCAAATCCGTCTTGTGTTCGTGATCGACTTTCTCTCAATATTTCAGATAACTCTAAAAACATTCCAAGCAAGGCAAACATCTTGTGCTAATAAGTACCTGATTCTTATTTGGAGGCCTGTCACTTGTAGGATGAATGTCTTTGGCTGATAAATTGCCTCTATCAACTCCTGTTATGGCTGACATATTCAATTATGCAAAGGAAATGCATGATAATGAACTGAACGATGTTATTAAAGCACCATTTTTGTATGTAGTTAGTATAATAATTACTAGCCTGCCTACCTTTGTTAAACAGAAAATTTAGTTTGATATGATACACTTGAATATAAATAAGTAGTAACGTCAATATTTTATATAGAAGGTTATCAATGGAATTGTTTGGAAAAAATATAACTAACAGCTCAATATGTTAAGTTTAATTTATTCAGACCTGACATTCTAAACCTGTTATGTCTAGATTCCTCTGCTTTACCTTGATAATATTTGGCATAATTTATAATCATTTTTTATTCTTGTTATTTTTTAGTTAGTTAGTCAGAATATTTGGATAAACTAGTTGCTGTATTAAGTCTTCAATGATTACAGTTGATATTACATGCAGTGTTTGCTTCTTATGTTTGCAAGGTACAATTATTCTAAACATCATGATTACCTTGTTATAAAACCTGTAGTCGGTGGTATTTTTTGCCAGAGAACAATGGTGGTACTACATAATTATTATAGCAAGGTAGCTGATAAGAGATGGCCTGTAGTATTTTTAGCAGTGGTTACACTACCCACACCACTGGGCGTATCAGCAGGAAAACCAGTGCCTATTATAATAACACAAAATATATTTTAATGATCACCTTTTAAAGTTAAGGAAAAATGTATGGCATGACATTATTTGTGCCTATTTCCTTATTGCCAGCCATATTCAGGAATGTGTTTATTGACTGATGACTATTGTTACAAGTTTTAACTTATTTGTTTTAGTTAAGGCAGTTAAAATAATAGAGTTGAAGGTATTTATTTAAATATGGGCGGAGTCGATGTTCAACAAGTTTGTACTTCAAACTTTTCTGTTGGCCAAAGCTGGTAGGTATTTGAATGAATATGTAGCCCCATTTTTGTAAGATGTATCTACAAAGTTAATCATTGAATGGTTTATGTTAAGATTTTAGCTGATTGACTTGTATAGGAATAAATTAAATTGAATATAGTAGGTTGGTCAAAGTCGTTAGTTGTATACCTATATTTATTGTTGCATTTGTGTAACTGTATAATCTGGAAGGATTCCAAAGCCACAGGACATCTACTGAATGCATTCTTGACATACCTACTGCTACTGTACTTATAAGATAATAATTACTCAATTGATTACAGTGAAGGCTTTATTGATTTTGTGATGAGTTTGTTGCCTTGGCCACATCACAGCATAGGTATGTCGGCATATCCACTTTTCAAATAACAATCGTATTTCTAAAGTGGTTGTTATGTTATCATTATCACAATAACATCGTGTTTATTGATAAAAGTAGCAATGCAGTATTTTGTATCTGTGGCGAAAAGACCGCAGTATGACGCGTCGAGGCCGGTCCGGTAATTACACATAATCTCTGGTGTAATCTTATCGCAGCCGATAACCGCCCGCGTTCGTCTACCGTCTCTGACACTCTTCGTATCTGACACTCGTTAACAATGGTCGTCAACCAAACTGTACGTTCTTATTTATTTTAAATAAAGACTACGTATTTTTGTAAAATCTACATTAAAAAAAAAAAAAAAACTTCAGTTTACTTAACTAAAATGTGTTCTATTTTCTTCAAAATAAGGTAGGTTATCAAACGATCGTGTTTGTTGGTTTCAGGCGGATCAACTGACAGAAGAACAGATCGCCGAGTTCAAGGAGGCGTTCTCACTGTTCGACAAAGACGGCGATGGCACCATCACGACCAAAGAGTTGGGAACCGTGATGAGATCCTTAGGACAGAACCCCACAGAAGCCGAGCTTCAAGACATGATCAACGAAGTTGACGCAGACGGTGAGTCCACGCCCTTATCTACCCTAATCGCGACAATTCTTCGCATTCCTAGTGGCCAGTACGTTTTCCGTCGAAGTAGTTACATATTTTTGCCAAAGCCGTAATTGGTCTATGAATTATGCAGGTTGCAGTTGTCAGAAAAAATACGTAACCTAAGTTTGCAGCGAAAGTATGAATTTCTTTTCCGTTTACCTTAATTGAAACGTAAAAAATACATACTTATTACGATAAGATGAGATAGATACTGAAAAACGAAATAAAAAACACTGTAAAAACCGAATGGCTAAATGATCGTGGTGGAAAATACTTGATGAATGGGAAAAAGAACACATTATTTCTGATGACATGATTAAATATCGATAACGGTCCAAAAGCAATCAGATAAAAATACTAGACGATTAGATTCGAATATTTATATTCATTGTATCAAAATTATTACTGTAGCGGTCTAGCGATTAGAAGCTTTGAATTGGATTCCCAACCGCAGTCTACGTTATTCATAAGAACATACCTATGCGCTTGACCAATGGCTAGAACTGCCATCCATCCCCATATTAATGGAAAATACGTGTCAAACATTAATCATATCATAACCAGTAACGTTCTTTACGACCTTTTGTTAGAATAACAACTGAATGGCGTCGTCGTTTCACTTTAAAACAATGTTTTTTTTTTCTCTACGTATCTAGGTATGGGACTGACTCGTATGTTACCTGTTACGTTAAAAATAACGTGTTTTCAACTTGATACGCGAATTAGGTATTAGTGTTTGGAACAGCATACCTGTTTATAGCTAAAAGCCGTTGGGAATGTTTTTTTCCTATTCAGTATTATCCTCATGTGCGAATATCCATGAATCAGAGATCTGGTGCCCCTGTTATTGGAAGTTAGGCGATCAATTTTCCCTAATAGGTTTTAGGAGTTTATGTAACCAACACGAAAATATGGCGCCGGTATTTTTTTTTTAACCAAATACCTGTTACCATAAAGCCACAAATAGTCTGTTTTCCTCTCATAGCAACGATAAAAGCAAAAAGTATGATACAATTAATTCGCTATCAATTCAATGTGGGCACGTACTTAAATTAAGGTCATCGGTACCTATTGTGATTCATTACAAATGTAATAAATTTCATATCGCACTTGTAATCGATATTATTATCGTCTAAGGTATTATAGTGTCGATAAGAACCATGCTATAATATCTATGATTAAAGTCCTATGGAATGTGCTATGTGCCTAGCTGTCGATTTTAAGCCTTATACGGCGCTCATAACGTTAATTGACTGAGTAAATGCACATAAAAATGGAAGGGCTCACGCCTGATCTGTTTATGAAAACAATTTTTACGATTGTAGTTTCGAGTAAATGTTTTTACTCGCTGCCACGATAAGTTTCAGTGGCGAATTGTGGTTTGATAACACATTGGTTGTTGATATTGGCACTTGGACTTTGGGCCACGATAGTGAGAAAGCTTAAGCGTAAACACATAACCGAAAGCGCGGTATCTATTTCCCAAATGAGTCCTGTTATCCAGCTAAGTAAACTGCACATCTTTATACCCTTTCAACATCAAATAGAATTTGAGCATGTCCCATAAAATGTTTATATCGATAATTTGATATCGATCCACTTCGAGTTAAGGCTCTCTGTGACTGCTCTACTTCAACGATAATGAGCTCCTTCTACTGAATTAAAAAATCAAGCTTCCGCGCAATTCAAGTGTTTACATTTCAGTACATTAGTTATAACAGTTATAAGTTAATCTATACTGCGCGCGCGCCATAAAACATTATCACCACGTACTTACCGTAGGCTACGTTTAAACAGCACTTTATCAGTGTCCATGTGTGTGTAGCACTGTTTATCACACAAGTACACAACGCTGAACAAACACGTGATGGGTGTTTAATTGTGTCGCCAAAATATTGTACAATTACAGTTACAGTGCTGTAATTGTAAGTGATGATTGAGAATGTCCTTTACTTTTACGTTCTACCTACTTCAATGTCTATCTTTTTAACCGACGAAAAAAAACGAAGAAGGTTCTCAAGTCCACGCGTATATTTTTACGCGTTTTTTTTTATGTATGACCACGCATAACTTTTTACAGAGTAGTCCGATTTCGATAATTCTTTTTTTTTATTGGAAAGGGTATACCCCTAAGTTAGTCCCATATAAATTTGGAAAAAAAAACCAACCCTAAGGGCGGGAAAATAGAGGTGGTTTATTGTTCACTCACAGATTTGAATGCTGAGTTGTGTATTATTACTCTACTCAGTGGTGCCACATATGCCTGCCCTTTGGCAAACAATTAGTAGATTATAGCCACAAAAAGTTATAAACTAAAAATTAAAAAAAAAATCAAACCGCCGAAAAAACTGAAAAGCAAAAAATAACTTTTTTATTTAACATTAATAACTAAGTTCTTAAACTAATGTAAGTGTACCTAAGTAATTTTGAGTCGGCGCCAAACAATCAATAAACAAATATCACTAAATTGCCTTAAATTTAAACGGTGCCGACTCAAAATTATTTAGGTACACTTACATTAGTTTAAGAACTTAGTTATTAATGTTAAATAAAAAAGGTTTTTATTTTTTGCTTTTCAGTTTTTTCGGCGGTAATTTTTTTTTTTTTTTAACTGTTTAAAACAAAAGATTTAAGTACTGGCTGAGAAAATAAATACCTTGTGGCATTACCAAAATTCCTCTTCTCTCCTTCTGTTATCTTGAAAATATTTAATCAAGGATTGCTTCTAAATTGGTTCAAAGTACTTACGTCAAAATAACACCCATGGGCCCACCTTAGATCGTTATAGAATGATCGAGTCAAGCACAGTGGCGCTTGGCACACGAAGGGAATGTAATCCGATGTTGTCTATAGGTGCTGTGTGAGATGTTGCCAATCCCTCTGTATGATATAATCTCCCTTGGTCGTCTTGCGACACAAATCAGACGAAAGGGTATGGCTTAATCAGAGTAAACACCATCAGCGTAGCTTTTGCCTCAACGAGAGCGGGTTTTTGTCTGAGCGGATGCGGGTCATTTACATCTGATGATTTGCAACCATATTACCAAAGGATACCGATATCAGCTTAGTCCGGTTATAAAATTGCCACTACGACTCTCAAGGGAATTCTACAGAAAAGTACACTAGGCGAACCCTATATTACTTAGAAATAAATTATCATAATAAGTATACACATGAGTAAGACCAGGTAAATGCCGTCAGCAGTTGAAACCAGAAATGTTTGCATTTCAACATGAGACAACGCCTGAACAAACATACCTGATCAAACTAGCATGCGAATTATGCTAGTTTACACAAACTGTTTGAATTGAGCCGAAAAATCCGCTATCTAACATACACAATGTAATGATAACGGTGGGAGCATTGTCTTTAGAACGAGGAGTCACGCACACGGTACTAATAATGTTTGAACAGATTCGAATGAAATAAATATGAAATTGGTTGGTAAAATAAAACTGCATGACGTGTTCCCACGGAAGAAGTATTGTGAGAAATATGCACTCTTTTGTGAATGTATGCTACCATTCATCTCGACGATTTCTTAGCCTATTGTCAGGGTTCAATCGCGCGAAAGAATTGACATAACCCTCATTAGTATGCAAGACGAGCTCCTTTGTGATCCAAGCAGCTACCCCATATAGAATCTTATTCGGAACTCGCTGACTTAATACTAACGAATTTCCGTGGGAAAACCTAATAAAAAAATTGGGAGCAAGTCTAACCAAACAAACACTCGTAAAACCAATAAATCTGGCTCATTTCTGCGAGGTAACTAAAATAGAAATAACTCCATAAATGTTCGTCATCGTCATTGTAATCTGAACTACAATTTATAAGGCATAAGTCGTAAACCTCTTTAGTGGGTGCCTTAATTTGGCTGGCGGAGTACAATGCACGACGACGTGACGTCGACGGCTCAGGCGATTGGAAACGGAGTCACCGTTACATTAGAGACTAGAAATGGACTTTTCGGTTGTGAAAGTTTCACTCCGCGAATTCGGATGCAGCGGAACGACGAGTTTTGTAACTGTTGAATCAACTGTTAGGTATTAGAACCCCACACATTCATCTTTGGTGTGGTTTTTGCGATTAGAACGTCATAAAGTATAAAATTGAGATTAAAGAAAAAGAAAAAAACTATTGCGTTACCAGACAGGTTTACAGAATGAAACAGCTAAGAATAAAAAGTAACTAGACAAACAATAGCACGAGATGTTTACGGAATTGGCTCACTGGCCTCGTAGGTTCGCTCGAATGACCTGCAGTATGTAAAAAGTGGGCGGCACCCTATTTCGAGCTATGCACGTCACATGGTCATTGTTTGTGTGTTTACAAGCTCGGTGCACATCGGCCGGCCCTGACATTTCCCTTATCAAGCAGATGTCGCCAATATTAATAGATATTAATGGTGTGTCGATCAACCGTCTCATCTCTACGATATAAAAGCACTACAACTTGTTCGACTTGATTTACCTAAAAAAATATCGTTTTTAAACATATAATTTTATGCGTGATTGAATTTAAACTCTTAAACAATTTAATGCCACCACGCAATAACAATTTGGCGCTTCAAGAAGATCAACCAACATCCTCATCAGATTTTTTCTATATTATTCACGTTACATAATAATAATACAGTCGGCCAAAGGACAGACTTGCGGAACCTGTTTACAACTACGCCGTGCTGCGGCTGGGGCACAGTTAGCATGACAAAAGGGCGAGATGCGAACACTAATTACCACTACAATTGCCATCTCTTTACACCGGTAACACAATACCTCGTTTGCAACAAGGCTGGTAATTGTTTAGTGTATCTATTCACACAAAGTGCGACGTTGAAGAACTAAAGAGATAGGGGTCTGTGTAGGCATTAATACGCAATGTGACTTGTTTGACATTGTGCTGATAAAATGTACCCAATTTATATGTACAACTAGTTTATTATCAAGATTTATGTATATAATTCACTATCCACAAAAATAAATTGGATGGAAAAATTCAACCCTTGTTCCATAGTCGTATTCTTTCATCGTTATTCTATATTATCTTGTCTCACCCTTGTTTCTGTCAGGGGTAGAGCCATCGGCTGCACGACATGGCTCGATGATTAGGTACAACGGCACCGAATCGCTCCAATATTGAATGGTACGTCGACGTCGCGGTTTGCGATTATATAAAGAATTGTACTATACTGATATCTAAGCAATAATAAACTAGTAATTTGAAATGAATAACTTAAATGATGGACGTGTTTGTTGATACACACTGTATGAATTAGTGCTCGGCTCAATTTAAATCCGATAGTAAAACATCGTACATACACGTAGGCATCATAATTTTATAGCTGTTGATTATTATTATATTCAGCAAATATGAAATAATATGGCTCATTCATTATCAAGGATATTATGCTATTTTTTCAAGGAAACTGATAGCTATACCTACAACAATAAACCTATTGACTTATCCACAATCAAGACGATCTAGTAAGAAGATATATTTTTGTGGGTTTTTTATAAAGTACCGGGTCCCGCAGTTTAGCAGATTCGACAATATGCGCCTGCATACCTTGTGATAAAAGCGTGATGGATGAATTGTAAAAGATTTTTACCGCAGAAGCCAGTCACGTACAGACGCCAGCACAAAATTTCTTTAATAGATTTTCAACTTTATCGGTAAAGCATTAAGGTTCAAGGTTGATTGGGAAATTTTGACAGTTTCGGGTAGCTTGACCTGCTGGCGACTGTACATCAATTACCTAGAAGGTAAAGATCGCAACACTAATGATGAACATTCAGACATGCAAGCACCAAGGCAATCCTTATATTATCAACAATGCAAAGGACCTACCCATGCGAGGATGACGTAGACGGTGGCCATATTAAGTTTCCAGCCCAACAATACAATACGGCACATCCGGGAGACCAGCAAATTAATTCGCCGCTAACAAACGGAAGCCCGATAAACGTGGCGAGTGTTCCTGCGATATAAAAGCATTATTCATCAAACATACAACATAGAATGAGCTATTGATGCTCCGAACATAAGGCAACTGGACAAATAAGAGTTATTTTGTGGCGTTCAGTCACCCGAACAGTTAGCCAGAGCCTAAACATCCGACTACCGGCTGGCTAAGTAAATACAAACGTTATATTGAGCTTATGATGCTCGATAGATAAAACAGTTGCAATTGCTGCCAAAAGTCACGAGTATTTGCATAGGAACTTCGCTGTTATATTATATCAAAGTTAGCGTTACAGTAGGTACATCAAACCGTTCTGTAGTAACCCCTCGTACCTCGTACCCCCATGTCTCGTAGACTCGTAATTGCCCCAGTTAATTATGTAAGTGGTACATTTAGTTTCATGTTTTTTTTCGACTCCCAAATGAATCGTAAATTAAAAGAACTGTGAAAAATGCGGCGTTACATCGTCTTGTATATTATTACAATTTCATTCGCGAGTCACTAGTCTGCAAATAAAGGTGGCTCGATATCGAAGAATCCAAAATTAAAACACTTTGTATCGATGAAATCCCCAAACATACAGTTTACGCTGATTTAGCTTGCGCAATACCATAAACTAGGCTTGTTCCAACAAGCCTGTAATTTAGCTAATATAAAGCGGGCTGGCAATAAATTCGAGTAGCCGAGATATCACTTACGCTGTAGAACGATTCCAGTTTCACCTCACCACAGCGAGAACAACTCCGCTTCTAATTTACACTATAAATTGATGCTACATAATGCTAGCTAGAAATAAAAAAAAGATTAGTGAAATAAGAATATCAGGAACTCTGGTTTTCCTTAAAATGTAATATTTCAGTTTACCTAATGCTTTCCCTGAATAGCTAGAAATAGCTTTTGACAAGAGACCGAGACATAAACGCCTTAAAAACCATAGTCTTGAACACGTCTTATAAAATGATGGGAACATGCATTACTTATTCTCGATAGCTCTTAAGTTTCTATTTAAGTAGTCCCATTTGATTTAGATCAATAAATATTATTGTGGGCAATCTTCCATCCGTAATGAACGTCGTCTGACCGTTCTGCAATAATTATTTTAATGTCCCACCGTACTAGTGGCGATTGTTTACAACACCACCGCATTTGCTCTTGGCAAATCGACTGGCTTACTACCACAGTATTGCGGACACGCCGCAGTGGGGACACCTTACATATAGATCAAACCATTCGTATTTTTAGACCACTTGACCAGCACGATACCAGTTTTAGCAGACTCCGTCCGTAAACCCACAGTAATGAGACCACAAAAACTTGTCACCGTACATATTTTTAACCCCCGACCCAAAAACGACGGGGTGTTATTGTGTATTTTATCTGTGAATTGTGGTATCGCAAAAACCTTGCACTTGGCCGCTTTTATGCAACAATCAATTGGAACTACACAATGAATTATTTACGTACGATAGAAGTGTATGAAGACCAATGTCAAGTGGATAATTTGCATTGGTTACATGACGCGTATCGCGCTATTCATCATGATGCGCGGATGCGGTGACTTCCGGAAAACAAAATGCTGCGTCGGCGCAGCTTGACAACCGCTCGTAACATTATTTATTTTCGGTGTTACTAACAACAAGAACCCCCTCATATTTGCGTAAATGTGGTGTAAATTTGCGATCGTTTTTTTTTTTGCTATTGGTATAATCACACGTGGGCGCCAGCGTGAGTTATATCCACAAAGACACTGTGTCGTCCAACCAGTTTCAACGACCTCAGGCTTAGGAATGTTGAAAGGTCGTTTTATAGGATTTCAAGTGCACTCTCCTGCACGTTGCGAGGACGAGTGCACCAGAAATGAATGCAAAATTACGCCCGCAACTTGACAGCCAAATATCGTGTACTGTCCATCATTTCATCGATAGTAAGACGAAGTTACTAGCGCACGTTGCCGGATGAATATTTATAGTTCACATACGAAAAGCCAGCAAACCGGAGTAACAGTTCTCTAGTTGGCATGAGGTTTGCTGGTGATGTCACGGACGTCGCGATAAGGAGTCGTTCACTCGTCAGACAGAGATAGCCGCCGCCGAGCGCTTCCACAGCGCACACGCGCTATTTGTGGAACAATGCTAGCGAGCATCAAACTCGAATCTAACCGACGCAGACGATTCATCGACAGCTGACCACGGCTTGTGTTGCATACGCGTCTTACCTACACACTTATTACAATCTGCGGAAAAACGTAATTGGCGTCCATGGATGGAGTGATAAATTGCTGCCTGTACACATGTTGACTGAAACATTTGAGTAATAGTATGCTTCACTACTAACCAATGCAGATTGTCGTCTGCAAATGACACTGCAGATGATAGTTCCACTGAATATAAATGAGCCCAGACCTCGTGATATGTTAATTCGTCCCATTTTCTCTTGTTGGCTCTGGGCAATACACTTGATGGGGTTTTAAAGATTCCATTCCTACTGACTGGCATAATTATTAAATTGTCAGTGTGATAGGAGGGTGTTGGGTTGTCAGCTGGGAGAGGCGGGGGTGCGATCGATAGCCACACGTGTCGGGGGTAATTGGGCACAAGCTTCACGGCCCGCCCGGCCGCTGAAACGTCGGAAAATATCCCGTCGCCCGTCGGTAATCCCCCCGTATTTGCGCTCAATGTTTGGATTATCGTCGTCCGTGTTTGCAATCTGGATTTTCCACGTTACGACCTCGGTTCTCGTTCCAACAACCTTCAGTAAACTGATCGTGTTCTCTTGTTGTACAAATACTATAAAAATTCTAATTTGCAATATAATCATAGGTGGGCTCGACCTCACAGAGCTCCAGTCCATAGCCCATTATCATGGAGGCGAACGACCAATTAGCTCGATTGTATTGTGCCCATACGAAGCGTGTCGCTTCGATTGACCCGATACCTCGGCCATAACACTTTTGATTCTATTGGCTATCTGTCACATAATCGATTACTATTACAACCATTCGATTCATGTCGAGTTCCCTAGAAAGCTGTCATGTTTACCGTTTCATTATTTATAACCGCGGTCGTAAGCTCGTTAGCGACCGGTTCACTTTCAATCAAACCGGCTCGCGTGTCTCCGTCGTGCCCTGTTTATTAGCAATCACTGCCCATTTGCGAGTAACTTGACAATGACATTTGTACTCGTCGTCGTCGGCCACTCGACCCACCTTTCATGTATGGCTCGTAAAAGATAAAAGACTGCTCACAGCGCATGCGCCTGTTTACCCATCTAATCCGAGTTCACAACAAAAATAGGTTAGGGGCCGGTCAAGCAACTCTGCCATCGATTGTACTGCAAACATTTTAAATCGTATCTCGTCAAACACAGAATACTTTCTCGTGTTACGGACCAGCCGAGTTTTTAAAACACGAAATGTGATGTTGCGAAAACAGCTCACGTATGTACATACAGTTGAGGAGCTAAACGAACGCTTATTGAATTCGGATATAACATGATTCAATCTGTGTGGTGGATTGATAGGAATATAAAAATTTATAAAGTACACATTATGATTTTTATATTCTTATCAACCCTGACATTGACATCAGAAGAGGACGTCAGACATAAATGACCTATTGTCTCCATTTACAATAGTGTCTCATACATACATATTGTTATCAAGCTTCAATGCATGCTATATTTGATCAAAACCAATGATGGTAAAATAATTGGCGTTTAGTTAGGCTAGCATTTTGCAATGATGTCATCATCAACGAACATAATATTTGCAGAAGACCTAAAGCCGGTACGGGAAACTTATCTTTATAAAAGTCTTATCTTTTCCGCAACAAAGCACAAGAAATTAAACCAGTATTTTCAAACAATGAAACAAAGTTGGAAACCGTAGTCCTGGGTACTGCTACACGCAGAAAAACATCATCGTAAATATCGTGCCCAATTCTCACAACCAACCACAGCAGCACACGGTACTGCCGCATTGTTCGCCAGATACAGAATTATGGAGATATGCTGAAAAATAGAGCATACTTGTAGTACAAAAGCCAAAGCAATAGGGAGACATGAAATTGATGAGGCATTAGGCAATGAATGCATCAGTGGTTGAACTCGCTCGTCCCATTATTATGTATTTCGCGCTTTCGCTCCGCTATTTATTGTTCTTCCCGGGCGTATCCACACAGGATCATTTGTTTTGCTCGTGTCTTTGCGGTTCATGTTATTTTCAACACGCCAATTAGCACCGCACTGTTATTATTTAACTTGTTTTATCTAACACGTACCTCTGTTTTGCAACTTGTCAGAGGTTTAAAGTAGACGTTTCGTGCTAACCACACGTGAATTTTCTGTCCCGCAGAAATTCTCGCCCAACTTCTGGTTTGTGTCGGGTAATTGCAACTGTGATATAAATCAACCAAGATGGCGGATAATAGATGAACGTACACATTCCCGGTGGCATGTTACGTTATGTTTTGGTGACATAGTCGTGGACATGTGGACATTTTGCTACACTGCATTGAACATATTAACGTTCTGGATAAAAACACTAATTTTACTAACACTCAAGTTATTCGCTATAAATTAGCTTTGCATACATTTCATTGTATTTAGCATAAAACCTTGGTGGTTAACAATGGTTGTTCCATAGTTACTTCAACAGTCACAACTATTTAAACGGTGAGTATGTAATTATTTCATGCATCAATGTCCTCGCATCGCATCGCGCATCTAATCTCATTCAGTGTGCCACCGAATTGATGGACAGCATCCCCCTGTCCATCAATTCGATAATGTAATTTACATATTGTGAGTATTTAGCAGGCAGTGTTGCATGACAAACCACAGCAGTATTGAATAGACTGGTATTAGTCGCGACCTCAACCTACCGAGTATAACTGCATACAATTGTGACATTTTATCCCATTCGGGCTTTGGCTTCAGACACTGTATATCCAGAAGCACCCACTGTCAAACGATTGGCTATTTATCAAAACTACAATCTTGCTGATGTCTATGTGACACCCATAGTTTCAAATAACTAGAAACAAGAAAGTGTCATTCATATGAAAGAAAAAAAATCGTGTGTTGTTGTAACGTATACCGTGAAATAGTACGTGGTTTAGTCATTGGTCGCGCGCCAAGCCACGTATCGATCAAGACACCTCAGTCTTACACCAGGAATACCTCCCCCGTACATTGTCTACATCACTGACCCACTGTCGTCCTAATTGAAAGCTCACTGCCCTTTCCGATTCTGAATCACATGCCGATTTAACTCTTTGTAGCTAAACTAGTCAAACAGATGTCCGGAGACAGACAAATTTATTTTGAGGAATAAACTTGGAGCAATCACGCCCAGAGTTATTACAGCAGTTCGATCGTTTACAGTTATGAACAGACTACTAAAGAACTGTATAAAGACTGCACTTTTAAAACATACTTTGAACTATCTCTATACAAAGCAAAGGATAAACAGTGTTGACATCCCGCGTACCCACTCAAACTTGTCTGGAATCCCTGTGAAATTGCAAATGAATTTGCATATTCTGCTGGCTGCATGCCAGCGTGTTTGTCGCGATTTACTCGCGTGGTTGAGCGTGTGCGTCGGTCCGGAGCATCGCCCTAACTTACCTCTCGTTTACCTTGTTTATTATAATAGAGAAAATGCTTACAATCATGTTGCGAAGGGTTCTTGACTAAATGGCAGATGCAAACCAATCACTATGAGAGTTCTTGCAGCAGTTGTACCTTGTACGAGGGATCTTCTACATCTTATGCATGTACACCTCACAGAAGTACACAACATCTCCGAAAGTAGGCTAACCGTTGGTTTCTGTTACTATACTAATAGTTCTATATGTTCTTAGCCCCCTTACCTCCTTGTGTCCTTTTGGCTATTCTGAACTCCTCCTTAAGTTTACCGAGGGAGTAGAAAGGCAAAAAATTCAGTGTCATTAAGTGGAACATGCGACGAGCTATTTATAACTTCAAAAAGCTTAGAGGTTATCTTATTCCTTGCGCTGATGCGTCACTGCGTGTGCTTCTGTTCTCAAGACTGCATGCCTGCCCTGCTCTTCATAAATACCTCGTCATAACGCGAGCAGTAACCCGTGCATGACTTCATGAGCCATCCGCCATTACTCCGCAGTCGTAGTGACTTCTTCCGCATGTTTCTCTAGCCAATTCTATTGTTACACTGAAATCTACAATCGTTTACATACCATCGAGCTACATTTCTTGACGTTTACATTTTGTGTTCCGAATGATTGCTCTGACAAAGTCTCAAATTGCTTTAGTTGTTCAAATTTATCAATAAATAAGCCTTACGTAGATAGCGTATCGTATAAGGAATGTGTCTGCGGTTCGCTAATCGAGTGTTCAATGCTGACGTCATGTTGAGTCAGGCGTCCTTGCCGGCTCGTTTGTAAGGCTTCTCAGCCGTCGCTCACATTAGTTACGCCTAATTTTACCCGGCGTTGAGCTAAAGTTTGAATTATTGAGCTTTGTCATTGTTACATTGACTACCACGCACAAAACCAATAGAGTAATGCTTGTTCGTTTCAGTGATCTTTCAAATTAACTACTTGCATGACGCGCCACCGAACATCGTAACTACTGTTTGTTCCTTTATCCGGTTTACGGAATATCAAGAAGGATTTCGTAATTGTGTTACACTGATTGTGATTACACAGGCGACAACTTGCATTTATACGATTGAACATCTCGGGTTGTCTAATTAATCAAATAAAGCCGAATTACTCACTGGCTTCGTCACTTGAATTATAAGAATCTGCAGATTGTCACATTCCTGTAGTGGCTATAAAATTGTGATTCAATTCTTCCCGTAGCTGGTTGATATAAGACAATAGGCCTGTTGAGTTCATCAGCGGATATAGCCGTAATAATTTAGTGAACGTGGGGCTGCGTGGGCGCGATATGTTTATGGACTATGCACGCCAACCTAAAACGGCTTAATCGAACTTTCCCCGAAACAGCTGATGTTTACACGATTGATTTTAGATTGTTGGTCCGGCTGCACCGAGCTTCACCGCCTTCGTGGCGACTTCAGATCACACCGAACCGATCCATTAAGAGCAAGATAACGTTGACTGCTGTCACGTAATAACAAACTTGTTTGATGTTTACCAGAATAATTATGAAACTGTGGACACTAACTGCAACATTGATTAATGCGAGCAGATGGAACAGAAACATAGAATAAACACATCATAAATTATAATGCGCGGAAACCACACGGGCCCTAAAAACGAATTTAAACATATTTAAGCAAGTAAATTCTCATTGTTCCCATTAAACCCCATTACGCGTGTTTGGCCATGTCCAAATATTTGTATAAAATACGACATATTGAAATAACAAACATAGGTCATAGCTTCTTATGTATATTGCAACTCATTTCCATTCGTAACATTTCTGGTTTTGGTCGAATTCAAACGTCTGGAGAAGCATGCCAAGTGTGCGCGTTCCAGGGGTGGATATTGATCGTGTTTCCGTCGTCTCGCGGTGCCAGCCGGGGCGACCGCAGCGCGTTGCCCGACCTCGAAGACTCGAACATGTGTAGCTAGTAACATAACATTTACGAATAATGTATCCATACATTCGAGAGGCCGTTGATTCATTTGCAAATTAGACCTTGAACATAACAACTCTAATTTAAACGCTCCGCTAATATCTCAGAAGTTTTTTTTTTTATATGAATAGTAACTTTGTTTGAAAACTTCTGTCCATTACCAAACGTTGTCCACAAGCAATAAATAAAAGAAAATTTTGGCAACAACGATACTTATTCTGAATCATAATTTAGTGGAAAATTCTTGGTCTTTCCTTATCGCATGAAATCAGCTCATGAATTAATCATTCCGCCATACACGATGATGTGATATCTGGCATCATAGGACGTGAGTGAACCAAGGTTATAAGTTGACATGATAAAATGCCATGTTATTACATAGGGAGGGTGCCGCTAGCTCCGCAGGTTGACTCACAGTTTATGAGTCGTTTGTTAATTGCTATGCGCGGAACATGACACGGAACTGCGCAGTTACTGTGAGCTGTAGGCTAACGTTTGAAGTACTCCTTACTGCTTTCATTTATTTTCAACATGAAAATGTAAATACACAATAATTTCACAGTTTTCTGTAGATTCTTCAAGGGATAAAGCGTTGTGCCACACAACAATACTCCATAGTCGTGCACACATTTAAATACAAAAGGATCCGGTTTGCCTTACGCACACAGAAATACGCAAACTAGACTGGTCTTATGTTACTTCGGGCCACAATGGGGTTAACAACAACTAAAAGTCCCCTCTCCAATCCAGACAGACGCAGGAATCTCTTAACCACCAACACACGAGTTCCTCATAGATTACAGCATATGATCAGGGCGTTGTCAAATTCAGCAGACGAGTAATGGTGTGCATCTTTATGAATATGATATGAATGTTGCTAACGCCTATTACGAAACCTACAGACAGGAAGATTATCCAAGATTTAAAAGTATGAGGTGAGGTGTTCAAACAGATTATCTAAAAAGTTATTGTAGTTCTAAAGCATACACGAGCGTAACAGATTTACAGCCTACAATTAACGGGAGTGGTCCAGGTGCACCCGTGCGGATCAACCACAGAGTAGAGAGTTACAAAAGATACGTACAGCGCGGAGACAGATCTCACTCGTAATGCAAAACGAAATATTCGTCATTTCGTTTATAGATTACAAAAACTAGTCGTACTTGGACATTGTCCACAGAAAAACTGGAAAAGCTGTTGCTATATCTAGTCCTAAGCATCATCCTGAATTAACAATCAGTGTTTGTGTTTAGCTGAAAAGCAAAATCTACCATAGCAGCGGTTTTTAGAAAGCCTAAGTAAAGGTAGTACTGCCTTCCACGTCTGTATTCTTTATCTCGCCATCCAAGTGCGCCTTCTGTACTCTTTCAGTAGCGTGTGTATCGAGTATGCGGCGTGCATTCTCCGAAGCTCACCGTTTCGCTCGCACTTCTATTATTAGTCCGCGAACCACCTCGGAAAGGTTAAACCCAGAATTAGACGGGCCAAACTTAACTCGAACTTATTTTTGCAACTCCTCGGGCCGGCTGTTCGAGCGCGGAAGGAACTGATTGCATCTAGATCTAGATTCGTTTAGAATTCAGGAACTTACGTGTCGTTCGTTCGCGTTCTGATTAGTTTGGTCCAATTTGATCTCATTTGGAGTAAATAGTATTTTTCGCCATTGGGTCGCGGGTAACAGAGTTAATTAAGGTCTTGTACAAAGCATTGGTAAAATGATTCGTGATATGAATATGAAGGATTAATAATTTGGAACCGGCTCGAAATATCAATTTTGCGAAGTGACAAGAATGGTATGTATATACATAATTATGTATATTATGATCATGGTCAATAAAGCTACTAGACTGGTTTTGTAATTTATTTCGTGAAAATATAAATACCAGTCTGTATGAATTAAAATTTTAATGATCGTTCTGCAAATCCTTGATTTAACTATAAATTATCCAACTTTACGTATTCCCGTCCGTTTGTTGATAACGTCGATCAAAACCGAGCGTTTGTTTCGTCTCTAGTTCCAACCACGTCACGTGTGAAACGACAATAATTACTTTTAGCTATAGCATACTATTTTTATTACGTTTACCATAGTAATAACAGTTTGAAGTATAAATAAAGTTCCGATTCACACGTCCGTGAGATACTGACGGAATACTTTAAACAAAACATGGTGCTCAAACAATGTATCGTTGTTTCTATAGCTACACGTTCGATGGCTGAATAATGAAAAACAGCATGATGATAAGTATTAGTAGTTTTAAGCTGCTGTAATTAAAAAAGAGGAAAAATGTTTCATTTATCTACGATAATTAAAATAATACTTCATAGAAACCTACGTCATGTCACTTACCGTCAGACCCATTTTATCCCAATTTAACTAACCGATATGAAGATAAAGATATTTACGTTGTTTATTAGAAGCTTGAAGTCAAAGGTTTGACTAAAGTAATTACAGGAAAAAATGGTCGGCCCGCGTGGCCGATTCTATTGATTCATAGCTTCATTGCTAACTTCAGCTGAGCTACTCGAAATACTACGACAGCCCGGAATACACAAACATAAAATCACGCGGTTTGTTGTTCGATGTAGCCAAGTATCAGTTAGTAAATCCCACGCTTGTAATAATGGTAATAGCTGTAATAAGCTCTTGATGTTGCCTACTTAGTTTTAACGAGAAATATACAAAAATCTTCAACATCCTGAAACCAAAAATATTGTCGTGTAGTATTTGTGTTAGATATGGTCTTTGATTATGTTTACTAGCCGATGGAAATCACGTGGACTGCGTTACACTTGACTTTCGTTCGCAATGCCAATGTTGTTATAGAAAATATTTATTTGCGTTTCATTATTTTTTATCACGCTGACATACCGATTTAACGACGACAATTAAATAGAGTAGAATAATTGGAACTTCGTACCTCCTTATTAAAGAAGCTCTTATAAACGTACCTGTGAATTAGAGAATCGAAGCTCAACTTCTACGACCCTAGCCAGGACCTAATGCGGGTTTATTATATTCCCAGGCTATTGCGGATTTTAATTCATTTGTAGTGAGATCATCTCATTCATTAAAAATGTTTTTAAATATATGACGTATCACAAGCACATCATGGCTTGTACCGTGAGGTCAGACAATACACAGATTCAGTCAGATGATATATCTATGTGTTTATAAGTCGCCGTGTTCGTGGAAACGCCGACACTTGCCGTCAAGCAAAACAAACAAGCTTCGTCCCTAACGCTGATGCGTGCGCGCATACTTCTCGCGTCTACGCGCATTAACGACTAATAACAATTATACTGTTCATTATGTACTTTTATACGTCGTAAATCTATTCAGCGGCCCCTTGATCTTCATCTGATGCGAAAATTTCCATTGATTGTTTAATCTTAACCTATTTATCCGTAGGACGCACCTGTGTTTTAACCGATTCCTTGTTTATTTTATAGATAAAATGCTTCACAGTTTTAGCTACTTTTTCTTATTCAAGTCGAAAATGTTCTCGTATTATGGTTTCTAGTGTTTAAACGGTTACTTTTAGATCAGAATTAAAATAGATAACAATATGCAGTTAGTTGTTCGTATCGACATAAACCCATATTTTTTAGACTAGACAGCAGACGCGTGGATTGCGCTCTGGTTCGCACCTAAAAATTTGATGAACTACTGAAGTCATAACGAATCACTTACATTAATATACCTACCGTGTTAAGGTTTAGAAACTGCTCTAGAATATTAAGAGACTTACTAAATACTTAATATAAACATTAAATTCGTTCTTCATGTCTTATCACGGCACCAACTTAAAAACTAACATCAAAACTAACCACCACCCTTTTCAAATTTCAGGCAACGGCACGATAGATTTCCCCGAATTCCTGACGATGATGGCCCGCAAAATGAAGGACACGGACAGTGAGGAGGAAATCCGCGAAGCGTTCCGCGTCTTCGACAAGGACGGCAACGGTTTCATATCCGCGGCTGAGCTTCGCCACGTCATGACCAACCTCGGCGAGAAGCTCACCGACGAGGAAGTCGACGAGATGATCCGCGAGGCCGACATCGATGGCGACGGACAAGTCAATTATGAGGGTCAGTACAACCGCACCACACGCTTTGACTGCACACAACACCGCTTCACCAACACGACGATCTAGGAACAGGTGTATCACGGCAAATGTCGTTAGTTCAACCGACTTGTTGCTTGATTGTCAGTGTACGTGGATCTTTATTATGCAATATTATCACTTTATTCACGTTTAGTTTTTATAACGTTGTAACCACAAAGAATTTGCAGTCACTATGACGCATGACAGATCCACAAAAAAAAAAAAACGTTGTACCGTCGACATATGAATGTTACACATTCGATGTGATTATTACTACCCCTTATGTGATAGTACCCAGTATTATAACGATACTCATACACGAGACTCCAGCATGTAGTATATAGTACGTGTTCACACTAACAGTTGGGTTTGCTTGTTTCCAAAAGGTCCACTTTATTTATAAACTGACTCACAATGAAGTTATCTGCCTATAATATTCACTCTGAAATCCCATATACTTTTGGAATCTTGATTTACGTACACTAATAATGTTAAATGCTATCATGCGTAACGTTGACTATTGATTGAATCCCTGCAATGTACATTGTACTATAGCCCAGTAGTAAGCAAACTGGACGGTCACGTGAGCTACACTCTCGAGATTGTGGATCTCTGACGTTCTGGTTTAGATTAGTTTCATTTTGAATCTGTTAAACACCTCAAGAGTGGTATTTGGATTACTAGTTAGATGGTATCGCTTGTTGAATAAGCTTGCTGTCCCGTTGTGCATGGATTCAGTGTTACGAGTATGGGAAGTTAGGGCTGGACAGTCGGCAGCGCCGCGTCCTGTGCGACGACCTCGCCCCGGGGTCGGTCGTAATGCTCGTCACTGAAAGGCCACAAGAGCGTGCGGCGAGCATGCTCTTTGTCAACTTGGCTGGTGTTTGCTCGCCGCACGCTCTCGATAAGTTTCACCGCGCCCCCTGTATGTGCAGTTTGTATTCCATCATCCGACCGAGCGTTCTCTCTCTTGCAGACTTCCATGCATTCGCCAAAATCATTTTCGATCGCGGCGACGGCAGCCGTTAGCGCACGGCCCGCTGCCACACTTGTGATATTAGTACCGTAACTAACCATAAGAAAAGACTCTACGATAAAGCTGTGATCTCGAAACGATTTTCCTTAGTAGTGTGTAGTGATCGATGAAATGCCATGAGCCCAACGGCCTACGTCGAGTGCGGTACGACAATAGGTATATCCCAGTGTTAATCTGAATGGTTTGCTGCTCGTTATTAACTGTTCCTTCCCTTGGATATGTTAGCTGCTCCCGCCACTCCCGAGCTGTCCCGCCCTACCCTGCCCTCTCACTCTCTCGTTGGGATCTCACACTTGACTATCGATTGTGTCTATTTACTCACTATTGGCATGGCGGATCGTCTGCAATTTTGTTCTTGCCTTCTACACGAAGACGACAAAATTACACGCGTCCGCCTCACAGGGACATGTTGAATATTGTTTTCCTGTTGATTGGTGCATGTGTCTAATAACTGTATAGAACTCTTCCTATAGAAATACCACCTGGTGATCCGCCCCGTTGTTCCGAGAAGGCGATAGCTTGGTCCTCCGCTTGTCGCGTGCCGTGTGTCCGGTGCTTTGCTCTCTCGACCACACTTGCTTTGACCCACGAACACATCCCACTCACACACACACAGACCACACTGTGCCTTACAAACGAGCAGCAAACGTTGACGGGCCGATATGTGATCGATATTATTTCGACACATGTACATGACTGTATAGGCTTCGCACAACACATCGGGATATGTTCGCAGCACTGGTATTTAATCAAGTGCTTCCGCCCATCATTTATGATTACTTTATCATCAATATAATATATGTTTGTGGATATATCCAGAGGGTGGTATTTCACATAATCCCCTTGTAGTGGCATGATGAGGTAAAATACGGTTTATTTATGTTGTTCGTCGCTCCATCAAGTACATGCCTTGCCTTGAATATTTTCATTGTTACCAGAGGCATATGTTTGGTGTCGCCTCGTTACTTAATACATCTAGTGGTTATCTGTCTCATAGTGGTTACATCTTTAGTGCATCTCTATCTCTGTCGGTTACTTTCGTTGTGTTAATGATGTTTTGTGTTAACATTATATCTTAGACATAAACCCTTGCATAAAGCTGGGTTTATGTGAAATTTTTCTTGTAAACCTCGGCACTGCTCCCCTGATTCGCTCACTAATGCTGTGTTGTTTCTTTTCAGAATTCGTCACCATGATGACGTCGAAGTGAGCCGCCGGCTAGTGTGTGTGTAAAAAGCAGAGAATTTAAATATACATTTTGTTTCATGACACACAATATTACCATCGTATTGGACCTGCATTTCTCTAGTGTTTGCGATAAATTAAATATTGTCATCGTTTCAGTTTAATGATGTACTTGTAACGTATGTGCGCAGACGACGGACAGAGGACGGCCGCGTCGCCCGCTGTCCGTCGCCTCCGCCTTCTCTTTTTATTTAGATTTTAAAGTATTCCGTTAATTTTACTATGTAAGAAAAATTTTAACTGTAGCGGTACAAAGGGAAAACGAATAGGTGTGCGTCGCAATGTGATGGTATAAGTCTCGGGTTCGTGTCGGCTCATAATTTATATTTGTGTATATTTCGGGCGCCCGCCGTCCTGTATGTGTGCGTGCGTGCCTCTGTTTGCGTCGCGCCCTAGTGTATGCGGTGCTAGCGTCCCGCACCTTTCCGATACATTTTAATGTAAATTTTTTTCAAGTATGAGATATTTATAAAGTACGTGAGGAATAAAAATTTAAAAAATCCCAAAAAAATATAGTGTACCCGGCGGACGGTCCCGGCGGACGGTCCCGGCCGCCCGGTCCCGGCCGCCCGCTCCACTCCGTGTACATTATGATCGTAATAAATGTTTAAATTTAACTAACTCAGTAAACGAATAAATTAGATTTATTGGTACTGCATTAATTGTATCTGTAAATGACTTGATAAATATTATATTTCTATTGTTGGTGAAACTAATTCTATCGAAATGGAAAGTAATCCGCTCTGTTATTCTCTTACCACATTTGATTCATTCTGTTATTAAATTTTACAAAAGACATACTGAAAATAAATGTTTCTTCATTTTTAGGTCAATAAGCATCGGTGTTTCATTTCGCTCCCGTTGATTTGATTACGCGTTCTTTTTGTTAGCCATTGTATGACCTCACACTTCCTAATGTTCTGTTGATTGTGTACACTAGTGAGATCACACTGAATGTTTGTGTGCTCGGAGAACGCCTACACGCTGGTTGTGGAACGGTCGATTATCTTAATGTATGTTTCGTGTATAACTTATATCGATAAAGATCTCATTGACATGGAGTTTTGTATATTTGAAGAGATAGTCCTTTAAATTAAGTTGACTAAATACATTTAACCAAATAACCAATGTGTCTCAAGATCTATATATTTGTTTACACAATTGGAAAATACACAACATGACACTAGTTTACGTAACAATTTATAAAAAAATATGATTTCATCAACACAGTTTGATCTAAGACTATTAATTTCATAAAAACCTTAGCTATTATTGTTAGTCAAAATAATCAAAAGAAAATAATCCTACAGTTTTAAACTAACTGCACTTGTGCTTCGTAGGCGCACAAGTCTGTGGTTTAGGTGCACAAGTCTTAGTTGAAGGTACACATGTCAGCGGTTTAGTCCCACAACCCTGCGGCGAAGTCAGACAAGTCTGTAATAATGGCGGACATTTAGGCCCGCTACCCTGTGGCGGAGACGGTGCACATGGTTGGTTACCCGGTGGCGAAGATGGTGTACACGATTGGCTACCCTGTGGCGAAGACGGTACACACGGTTGGCTACCCCATGGCAAAGACTGTGCCCACGGTACATGGCTACCCGATGGCGAAGACGGTACACAAAGTTGGGTACCCTGTGGCGAACACGGTTGGCTACCCTGTGGCGAACACGGTTGGCTACCCTGTGGCGAACACGGTTGGCTACTCGGTGGCGAAGGCGGTGCGCACGGTTTGTTACCCTGTGGCGAAGACTGCACACGGTTGGCCACCCGGTGGCGAAGACGGTGCACGCGTTTTACAAGGTTGGCTACCAGGTGGTGAACATGGTACACATTGTTGGCTACCCGGTGGTGAAGACGGTACACACGGTTGGCTGGGTGGTGGCGAAGGCGGTGCACACGGTACACAAGGTTGGTTACCCTGTGGCGAAGACGGTGCACACGGTTGGCTACCCTGTGGCGAAGAAGACTTGCAGGTTATTGCTATCTGCTGGATCAGAACGGCGAGTGTCCGGGTGGGCCGGCCCGTCATGCGGCACGTGTCGAGGTAAGGCGGCGCGCCCGAGTGTGCCACCTTGCCCACACCGGTGATGTCCATGTGCACCCAGTCGCCGCAAATGAAGTTCTGGAACATAAAAAAATATGGCTATTTAAGCAACAGACAGCCGAAAACTTATTGAATCCTACCTGTAATACTTAAGAATCTTCATTTTTCCACGCAAAATTCAATGTTAGCCAAATTTGTTTTTCGCGGTAATTATTACACAACGGTACGGTTTATGGTAATAATATTATAACAGGGAAATAACATAATACTACTTATTGAAACAGTACCCTTGATTTAATTGAAATATTCTATTCAACATAAGTTTGTCGTCTACAGATTACGATATAATAGATAAATCATAAATGTACCCTTACCACATGATATGGTATGGTAGAGCCTAAGCTACTGACCTTCAGAAAAGCAGCTCCAAGACAAGGGGTCGCATGTCCAGAGCCCCTGTTTCTCAAATCGACAGAAGGGTCATCTGCAACATTAAAAAAATACTATTGACAATGGCAAAGTATTGACTTCCAAAGGTTCGAACTACATATGTGAGACATTACTGTGCACCTACAGGTACTCAATAGTAAATACACGCATAAACTACAGGAAAGTGCTTCCGCTAATTATAACTGCATCTTAGTTCGACAAAGGCTTAAGAGAACGGTGGCATGTCGATAATGTTATTACCTACCTGCCTTGTTTGTTGTTGTTATTAGCTACATTTTGGACAAAAATTCAAATCGTGATTTATTTTATTTCTATGTGATTGTGACAATCCATTCATATAAATTTCTAAACACACTGTTATTTGCTAAGGAAACATTTTTATTCGAGGCAAATCGAAGATGGATAAGTATAATTTATTGCAAAATGACTAGTCAGGAGTTCACAATTACATACCATGATTATCATTGCACTATGCCTCACAACCACCATTTCCCCCTTCTCGTCATACGTACTTTTCTAAAAGATGGTAATAGCCTAGGAAGGTAACTCTGACACGACATTTAATAGAGAACTAGTTTTAATAGAAAAAAACGCGCTGCGTCACTCCACATAAGAGATATTGAGAGACATGATGTTACTCACTGGTGAGCTGCTTCTGGAAGTACTGCCACAGCGGGAAGCGCCAGGGCCGGTCGCCGCTCGAGGCGCCGGCGCAGCGCAGCGCGTGCCACGCCGCGTCCGAGTTACTGAAGCATCCGAACGCTCCGCCGCCCGTCGCCATCAATACACCGTCTGGAGATGCACGGAGATAGGAGATAATAATATAGTACCTAATCGCTTATTTATAAAAGGGACATATTTATACTTTGAAACTGTGTTTCAGGCTAGAAAGTGCATAAATACTATTAATGTAATAGGTAAGTAAATAATTTACAATGAGTATAAACAACACCGTAGAAGTGGCAGTTTTGGGAAAACAGCATTAAAAAATATTTTTATTTATTTGTGGATATCGATGCTGGTTGCGTGATTACTAGAGTTTATAAATGATCTGTACCTAAATGTTTGTTATCCTGAAGAAATAAAATAAAAACGTGACTCAGGCTGGCTGGACAAATCTTCAAAATAGCGCGCATTTAACTAGCGTCATTATGGCACTTTATGTGACGGCTAAACACCCTTATTTCAGGATTTGTAACGCTACAGAATCTTAGATAATCGATCGAAAACGTGTCCAGCCAGCTTGAAAAACCACTTTTCGCTGGTCTCTCAATCTCTGTAACGGAAGTGATTTTGACGACTTTTTGCATATCAACGGGCGTTACATAAATTTGTAACAGGCATCGAGCTAAAAGTTTTGTGATACGTACAGCGGTTTAGTAGAAAAATGCAAAAATCTGTGTCCAGCCAGCTTGAATTTACGAATAAAACTTCTGGCTGGCACTTCCGAATCTCAATAACGGGAGCGTTTTCGAATATGGTTCCTTTACTAACATTTAGTGACGCAATATGTAACAGTAATAACGTTTGATTTATGGCGTCACATACGAGAAATCAATAAAAACTTAATGTCCAGCCAGCCTGAGTTCAAGCTGGCTGGAAATGTGTTCAAAATTTTGTGACGGGGACGATAATGATAACATAAATGTGTGACGGAGAAACTTTGCGTAGTTTCAAAGATATTGATCATTTAAATTTTCCCATAAACCGCTGTACGTATCGCAAAACTTTTAGCTCGATGCCTGTTACATATTTATGTGACGCCCGTGATATGCAAAAAGTCGTCAAAATCACTTCTGTTGCCGAGATTGAGAGACCAGCGAAAAGTGGTTTTTCAAGCAGGCTGGACACGTTTTCGATCGATTATCTAAGATTTCTGTAGCTTTACAAATTCTGAAATAAGGGTGTTTAGCCATCACATAAAGTGCCACATTGACCTAGTTAAATGCGAGCTATTCTGAAGATTTGTCCAGCCAGCCTGAGTCACATCATAATCGATGGTTAGCAATTTGTTTCTAATTTCCACTAATGGATAACATTTTCGTTCCACTTTAATTAAAGTGGAAAATTATGTGCGGAAATCACACACGGTCCGTACAACATACGTACGAGTAAAAGTAGCGACGTCGATGACCAGCGAGGGTTTGTATATCGACTGGCCGTACACCAGCGCGTCTGCCATCATCAGACGACCCTCCATGTCTGTGTTCTCTATCTGAAAACAAATAGTAGCTTAAAGAAATCAAGGTAGTGTAGAGTCTACAACCATTTCCTGTCGCCTGAATTACATTGGCAGGAAACACCTGTGAAGTTGTCACAGAATATATTAAAGACAAGATGGCGGATTAGGGACTAAACACACTACTTCAGCTCTGTTCAGCTTTTGTCCATAGAAAACAACGATTTTGTATGATCAAAAGCTGAAGAGAGCTTAATAAGTGTCCTTAGTCCCTTAGTTCCGATTTCCTCGAGAAAGATCCTCGTAGGTACGGTTGTTAGCGCCTATCACTAATCCAGATCCAGAACTATGTATCTGCAGGTCATGTATATACATGATCCAAAATAATATTTTTCGATCCGTGCGGGAATCGAATGTGCAACATGGTGCGACGAGACCGCGCGCATTATCGATATTCTTTTAATTCATCCTTCCGTCCCTAGACAGCGCTGTTGGCCCAAGAACAGTCAAGTTGTCAGTTCAAGAACTGACATGCTTTGGTTGGCGGTTCCAAGATATTTGAGATGTGTCACTGACTCTGGCAGGGCCACCATCAGGGATTTTAATTTTGATAACACGAAAAATTTGTCGAAATTTCTTGCCAAATATCAGAATTTGTCGGTCACTAGTTCAAAAGATATAAGGGTTTATAGGTGGCCGATCTGAAGAGAGTCTCCCCAGCAGGGCTACATTTATATCTCAAAAACTAGGGCACCTAGCAAAGATCTGTTTTCTCCCATAATTTGTCGCCAATTAGTCGGAATCGGTCGCCAAATATCAGAATTTGTCGGTCACTGGTTCTGAGATATGAATGTGGCCCTGCTAGGGAGACTCTCTCCAGATCGGCCACCTATAAACCCTTATATCTTTTGAACCAGTGACCGACAAGTTCTGATATTTGGCGACAAATTTCGAATAATTAGCGACTAATTTTTTGTGTTATCAAAATTAAAATCCCTGATGGTGGCCCTGCCAGAGTCAGTGACACATTTGAGATCGCAGTGTTCTGCGTGCTTCTAACAAAACTCCGTAATCGTCTTTTCCTATACAAGACGAGAATAGTATATCTATACCTACCTACTTTACCAATCAAAAGGAAGAAATTTGCATCGTCTTCGATCGTATCTTCAAATACCATTACAAATAGTGGTCAAATGTGAGCCTATCTTATACACAAAAAGGATGCGAAAAAGGGACTAATTTAAAAACAAACTGTTAATGAGGTAATATATCTTACTTGAATAGACAATCCATTGAGTGCTTGTACGACGTCGCCCACCTTCATGCACTGACCGCTCACCATGTTCTCACAAATTGGAATGACTCCCACTACATTTATGGGCATCTGTAATCAAACTACAATTTATAGACAGTTTTAAAAGGCCCGCGGGGCTAGCTAATGATTTCGGTTCATAAATGTAGAATGCGGTGATCCCAGTGGGATGATACTCCTGGACATAGGTCGTTTAAATTACTGCTTTATCGATCGCCTGTCCCTTCCTTGCGTTGCCTTTCGTATCCATGTTTATGTAATCAGCCTATAGCAGTCATTACACAATAATTATGAGCTCGATTATCGGCAAGTACCTATCCATTACCAGGCACTGCATTCAAGTTCGATTGAAGATTAAAACAATGTCTTACAATACATTATTTTTGAACGCACTTTAAGGGTACAGTGGTAAATCGTAGCTGATGAAAGAAAAGCTGGAAATTACTAGAGGAGGCCCCTATTATAATTATTATTAGTGTTACTCAGTAGATTTGAAAACTTTTTTTTTTTTATATTAAGTTACAATAAAGGTTTTTTAATTAAATAAATAAATAAATAAATATTCCACAACTATCACACAACGCCATCTAGTCCCAAGCTAAGCAGAGCTTGTGTTATGGGTACTAGACAACTGATAAACATACTTATATATTTCTAAATACATAAATATTATAGATAAATTACACCAATTAATTTATTATAATAAAACCTACAGAAGTCTTTACGGTATCTAGGTACTCAATCGTTTATTGCAGGTATACAGGGTGGTAGGGACATCGACGCGCAAAGCTAGAAAAAATATCGTCGGTTATCAAAAAAACATCTTCTGTTACATATAAAAGTGCAATGCCTATGCCGTAAAACTGTATGGAACAGTATTTTTTTTCTAATAACCTTCGTAGGAAAGAGATTACAATGCAGGGATTCAGAATCATGTACTACATCCAAAGTAGCAGGTTGCGTGCCCACGTCGCGGCCATCCTGTGTGCACAATGCAATATACATATGTACATCAAATGCAACCTACCTTAAGTTTGGCTATAATCTTGAAAGCGGCCAGCACGACGGCTGCGCCGGCCATACTGCCGCGGTTCTCTGTCATGGATTGACCTTCCTTCAGGCACAGACCTCCGCTGTACACGTGATACAATATTTTTATAATACAGTCTTGCGATTTAGTCATCTGCAACTTTTACTTAAAGACTATTTGCACTAATCGATGAAAATTGTACGCACGCTTGTTGCGTTGTGTCTATGTATGAAAGAAAGTAAAAAAATAATCAGGGTGGCAGTCCCCGTCAGCGTCACGTTTCCGAGATATTAACGTTCAAAGTTAATCACATGACATCCATATTTGATGAACTTGCTTACATCTTGTTACATAGATGTTTGAAATAATCACTCTGAATATTTCAAGTTTCAAATATCTATGGAATCTAATATAACGAGAGTGACCATTGAGGAAGAATTTTTGAAAATTATGAATTGTTTTAAAAATTTTTTGTTCTATCTGTAGGGAATGAAAGTTTGTTTGGGAAATCCCATCGGGCAAATGGCGTGTTCTATCATAAGACAGTTGGTACCTACCTGTCGAAGGTGACTCCTTTAGCCGCCAACAGCACGGGCGGGACGTTCGGGCCCGCTCCCTTGTACGAGCACTCCAGGAACATGGGCGTGTCGCACGAGCCCTTGGCCACGGCTAGGAAGGCGCGCATGCGCTGTGCCTCGATCCACTCGCGGTCGTGGGCCTCCACTACGACGCCTAAGGGACACAGGCAGTCGAGGGCAGCCTGCAAGTAACATGAACTAGTTATTAAAGATGAGTGTTGGAACAGGGATTTCATTGATTTGGATTGTTCTGATTAAATTATTTGTACATACTTACATAAATGCTGTTGGTGTACCAAATAAATAAATAAGTATTTTGTGAAATTGATAGGAACTGATGAAAACTCGTTACGGATAACACTCGACTCAAGGATGCAATGGGGTCCTCATATAACATCTCTTGCAAGACGGCTAAGTTCAGCAGCATATGCTGTAAGAACAATCCGTCAATTTACTAATGTAGATACCGCGAGGCTGGTCTATTTCAGTTATTTTCATAGTATCATGTCTTACGGTATTTTACTATGGGGACGGGCTGCAGATATTGAGTCCATTTTTATTCTGCAGAAAAGAGCCATCAGAGCAATATATGGCCTACGCAGGCGCGATTCTCTAAGGGAACTGTTTAAAAATATTAATATCATGACGGTACCTTGTCAATATATCTATGAAAACATCATGTACGTAAGGAAAAATTTAAATCTTTTCAGTAAAAGAGGTGACAGACACGCCTATAGAACCAGAAATAGGGACCAATTAGTTCAACCAGGTTTCAGACTGGCTAAAGTAGACTCTTCCTTCATGGGGTACTGTTTAAAATGTTATAATAAAATACCTCCCCACATACTCCAACTCAATGAAACGAAATTCAAATCTTGCATAAAACGCACACTATGCAGCCAAGCATATTATAAGTTGGGGGATTACATCGCTGACAAAAATGCTTGGCTAAACGCTGGTCCTGTTCCACAGGACGCATAAATAAATTGATTGGCATTTGAAAATACTTCACACACGCCTACCCAAACTACATACTGTTGGAGCTGCTGAAGATTCTAAAATACTATGTTTGCATTATATAAATTCAATCTCCTAGTATTGTATAATTGTATAGAACGTATGTGAGTACTATGTTACATACTACAAAGCTACCATTTACTGGGTACGTCTTTCATTGACTTGAATATGCCTTGGCGGATGAGAGTATGTCATGCTCACTCTAATGTCTCGCTGATGGTGGCACATGTGTTGGATCATTTAGCTTTCAAAATGGTTGAGCTGAATGGTGCTAATCTATGCGTCATGTTCGTGAACGGGCGCCGTCAGTAGGGACTGGTCAACTCTTTGCTGCCATGGCTTATTTTGATTTAAATTAATATTTGAATTGTTTTTTTTTTATCTTTTCATTACGGACGCTTTTAACGTTCTGCATCGTTCTCACATGCATAATTTTGAACATGAATGATGTAACCAATACTTTGTAACAATATTATTATGATTTAAAAGAGTGTCCATGGAGTTTCTTGCCCGTTCTTCTCCATAGGTACCTACTACGCTTTGGAATGGGCAACTAGCTTCATCTTTTTGACTGACCGACCTTGACAATTCAAAAGTGCCTGTAATTGGTTTATTTGAAATAAATAGTTTGAGTTTGAGTTTGAGTTTACACGTTAACCTGTGCCACTATTGATTGCATGGGCTCTTGTAGAAGCTTAGAAGGGTTAAACGGTAAACGCAAAATACAAGTATAATGCCCCGCCGAAACTGTAGGGTAAGGAATTATCTTTTTTTTATTGTTTAAGCGTGGGCAACGTTGAAAACATACTAGGATTTTTCCTTTATCGTGGGTGCAACATTAATCTCACATACAAACAGCCCGACCCGGCAAAACTATCTGCAGACCATAAAAAAAAATTGTTCAGGAATCGATCCCGCGTCACGCATCGCAGCAGTCAATCGCTTAGCCACTGTGCCAAACGTGCCATTCAAGCACGAGTTCAACAGTGATTGAAGCGGGAGTTTCACTTCAATATTAGACTGCTACCAGGGTCCTATACCGCCGGAATGATATTGACAGGGGGGCGTTGTTGGTAAACATTTTTGAAATTGTATGAGCTGGACTCCTCCACCGAGAACTGGTCCTTTGCAGCTTTAAACAGAGTGAGATAAGTGGAAAGAGAGTAGGGAGGAGGGGAGAGGAGGGAGATAATTAGAACAAACAAGATAGCGGTGTGAGTTCCGTTTTATTTTCGAACTAACAAGGTAAAAAGGTTGCTATGCTGATACCTGTGCCAGATCCACGGGCGTCATCTTGTTAGCCGGCATGTCAGACAAGCAGCGCGCCCAGTTCTGCGCGCGGCCGCGCACGGAGCCCTCGCGCCACAGCTGCGAGGTCTCGCCGCCCAACACGCTCACGCAGCACGACGCCTTGCACGCTTCCGGCGATTTGAACACTTCGAATCTACAATAACAAACAATAAAATGATAAGCAATGCTTTGGCTGCTTAGATTGTAAATAAAGACCATTCGCTACTGTCTGGAGTTTATACGTAGACTCCTAATAGAAAACTCCGTCCTAACCGAAAGCGACTGTCACGCGACTACACGCGATCGTTTACCTGAATAATGAAATGTCTGTTCTTCTAAATTACGCAACGGAGTTTGATGCAGCTTTACCCATATTTCGAGAATTTATTCCAGAAAGTCCATGTGTATAAAAAATTAGAATTAAACAAACTCATCGAGAAATCTCGATATTTTGTCATGTCGTAAAAACGGTGCGAAGCAGGGACAGGTCGCTAGTACCTATTCATATAAACAAGCGTGACGATCGCATACTCGCGTGACAATGGTTTTCGGTTAGGACTCGGCTGTAACCATTAACATGAACAAATAAGCAGAATGGGGTACATACTTCCACGCGGCGAGCTCAGCGGCTTCGGCGGCGGCATCGGGCGCGGTGACGGGGTCCACCTCGATGGCGCGGCAGCCTCGCTCCTTCAGCAGCTTCACCCCCGCACCCACGCCCCAGCGGATGTTCTCCTGAAAGATAATAATAATAATTTTATTTAAAAATGTTCATGGAGCTTCTTGTTTGAAATGGCCTACGAACTTCTATACAGGATACATGTTTAAGCAGTGTGCAAATTGTAATGACATTCCACCCACGACAAAAACAACCTAGGTATACCTACATATACTTAAACTTCAGTTTTAAAAATCTCAAGATAGAAATAAATTCACCCTATTAGGACTAGTCCTAATAGGGTGGGTTTTTATGTGTGTCTATGTCTAGAAGACATAGACACACATAAATTGGAAGTCGCATATCCAAAAATTAAAAGCAAAATTATCAAAATTATCAAACGCCCCTCGGGAAATCAAAAAAACTGCGGACATGAATACTGCGTTGATAACATATTCAATCAATCAATCAATCTTTATTTGTAATTAATTGATTGTAATTAATATTACGCATATATGCCTACGCATGGCTTAAGTACGGTGTCATATTATGGGGTAATAGTACAGACACACCCACACTATTCACCCTACAAAAAAAACTTATTAGAATTCTAGTCAATATTGAACAAACGGATAGCTGTAGGTAAATCTTCGAACTCCGTAAATTTATACGTAGATACCCGGAATTCTACACAAAAAGTGAAGAGTGATTAAACATACCTACATCCCGATTAAAAATGCACTCCTAAAGTACCTATGTCATGTCGATACAATATATAATAAGTTACCAGAAGAAATAAGAAATATAAATAAATCCTATATTTTTATTAATAAATTAAAATTAGTTTTCTACCCATTATAGTATACTTAAACGAATAGGTACTTAAATGAAAGACTATAATTGCAATAAACACATTCCTAAATAATTATATAGGTACGTATGTGGATATTTATCAAGAAGATTATAATATAATAAAATATAATGTAACATGACTTCTAAATACACAATAAGTAAATTATAAAATGTTACCTACTGAATCTCTAATTGTGATACACGTAAAACTGATCTCTTTTATTTGTAATCTTAAAATATGATCTATTAAATAAGTGTTTGTGTTAGGTACCTATTATATTATACTACCGAAGTAAATATATCTAATAAATGTAAATATAGTATTTTAAGAAAATATCTAAGTACCTACTTACCCTTGTAATAGATGTATTTATGTTATTGTTATTAACTTTTTTATGTGAGCGTAATTTTTTAGTTTTCAGGTAGAATTTTATTTTGATTTTTGTTTCTACAATTTAATTTTTTAATAAATATGTTTACCTATAATTTTGCTGTGCCCTGACAGGGTCTACAATGACTCTTAGCTATAAGCCTTTTGTGAACATCTTTATACCTTGTGGAATGCAAATAAACGAATATGAATATGAACCATGAATTCAGCACATGATTGTAGACCCCCTCGATTAGAAACTTTTCGTCGATTACAAAAAAAAAAACCGCTGTTATATTATCCGCTGTTTAGAAAACTGAAATACTGGTTGTGGGTGTGGTATTCGGCGGTCAAAATGTATGGCAGAGAGATTTTTTTTTTGATAACCGACCCAGTATTTCAACGCAGGGAAGTTCAGAATCATGTGCTGAATAGATGGTTACAGTATGCGCACTAATTAAAAATGTATCCTGTATAATATTCATATAAGTACATTCTTCATAAGAAGAATGCCTATCACAGATTACTGTTAAAAGGAGAAGATACTTAGTAGTTAATGATATTAATTTCAAATTAATTATAATTTGAACTTTATATTGAAATGTATTTGAACATAATATCATTAGGTACCTACTATCATCTTGTTTTCGTGTCGATGGTACTCTTCTTCGATATTAAGTAGGTACCTACTATAAAATGATATTATATATATTATTTTAAACACTCTGCGATTATTTCAAACATCTATGCAACAAGATGTGACATCATGAGTAAGTTTGACTCTACTAACCCTTGCTTCATCGAGCGACTCCAGCCCATCATAACAAGCCTTCTTCGGTCCTATGCAGGTGATGGCCACTGCGGAGTACTCCATGATGCCGGTTATCGCGAAGGCCTTGCCTAGTTTAAGCTCAGACGATAGCCTGAAACATTGGGAAGACAAATGGTTACAAAGAAAGAAAAAGAGGTTTATTTGTCACAGAAACTCGTTCATATAAGGTAAGTAAAGTAAGTTAAAGAAAATTGCCCAGCCTGCGTTTTAAGAGAAATTGTAGGTATCCCCAAAGGCTGATTTCCCCCTCTATGGTCGATTGAGGACAATAGCCCAACAAGCCAGCTGATAGTACATAGGACTTGTAAACAAAAGGTCATAAATTCGAAACTGGCCCATTGTATTTGGAACTTGAATGTACTAGGTACACCAACTATGATCATATTATTTAACATTGATTTGCTAGTTGTAGCTACTTGTTAGAAAATATTGCAACGGAAGAAGTAATGATAATAACTTTGTAAACCAGAAACTAACACATTTAATTGCTGTGATATTTTGCCACCACACTTCTGGTCCACTTGTGCTCCGATCGGCGTTAGTTCTAATTTGTTATTTATTTCATAAACGCAAACAACAGCACCTTTCTGTAAAAAAAAAAAAAATTATTTGATACACACATTCCAATAGCATGTATTACTTAAAATTCTCTCCCTATAAACATGAATGTAGTAGTAATAAGAAGGGCTGATGTCCGCAACTCCACATCCAAGCACTTATTTTGCGTACGGAACTTGAATTTATTATCATAATATCAAATTCTTAGTTGGCAGTTAAAGGAGGCAACAAAGTTACTAGTTTTCTTAAATAAATAAGATTTGAAATGGTAACGCCTTCCTTGCCTGCCTTCTAACAATAGCTTGTTGATTTGATAAAAAACGAAATTATAACTTAATTTACCTTCTCTGCTCCCCTTGCCTCTGCACTGTATGCTCTTGTAACAACCATACCATAATTTGGTCTTCTATATAATATTCTAACACTCGGCAATAATTTTGTAAACCTCATTTTGATAAAAAAAAATAAAAAGCTTTAGGTAAGGAATTTCTTTATTTAATTTATGTAAAAATATAAACCATCTAGATTTGTAAAAAATGTTGTTTGAATGTTGAATTTTATTAAGTCCTTCATAGTGTGCCTTTACACTATGAAGGACTTAAAAACTTAAAAGTTAAAAGTAAAAGACGCATAGTGTGTGCAAAACAATCAAAAAGAGCTTTTAATAAATAATTTTGCTGGCGGGCAGCTGCCCAACGATTGATGTTGGGAAATTGTATCTATGCTAATTGCGCGGTAAACTCTGCTTGCGAGATGCAGGATTTGCGTGACGTCAGTATGACGCGTTGTTCACATGTGGCGTTGAAGATACCGCTACAAACCCAACTGAGCAAGTATGTCTGTTACAATATATATCGATCCTAGTCATATGTTTGGTTATGCATCATTTTGTAAATACATCATTTTAACGAAATTTTCTAATGTTTGTAGCTAGCAAAACAAATTGCTAGCTACTTTTCTATCTTCTTCCGCCAGCAAAAATTCTAAAAGAAGTTGTTTTTGGCACATGTCTTATGGTCAATGATAGTCTAGTCTCTCTGGGTACTGTTATATGCCTAACATATTTATCTGAACACATATTTATGTTTACTATTGACGCATCCAGTAAGTCCTCCTTCACTTCTTCTATACAATGCAAATAGCGAGTGTAAAGCTTCTCTTGTAATACTAACAAACTTCTTGGTTCAAGTAAAAATGAGAACACAGGCTTGTTATTAATAGTGTCATCTTCAGTTGGTTCAAGGAAATTTAATACTATGTGAGATCCAGCTGATATTGTAGTAATAGTTGGATAGAACAGTGATCCATCTAGATGTGGCATGATGCCCTGCTCTGGGAGGTACTCATTGACTAACACATGGTTGGGTTTTTTACCATCCATGACATTAAGACCATGTATTTTCTCCAGGTACTTGTCCAGCCACTGCGGTATTGACTCGGCTATCATGCCTTTATTGTGAGGTATTCCGCCCCAGTTCTGCAATCTTCTGTTTGAGAGTTGGGTCCATTTTGGCTTTGGTGCTGCGTAAATATTCGACAAAATTCCCTTTTCTTCATTTGTCGTTATGAACTCTGATATGTAGTAGGCAGTCTCCGGAGCCTGTAGATGGAATAGTGTTTAAAACTGTAATAATCGCAACAAAGATAGGATTACGTTGCAAGAGCCAATTTTTTATTAAAACCTATAAATTAATACTTACAGTTATGACTCTGTAGTTTTCTAAATTAGAATCAAAAGAATTCATTTTGCAAATTGTGTTTTTATTTCTTGTGATGGAATGGAATGGTTTGTTTTGGAGACATGTGATTTGACGTTTCTCATGTAAGCATTGTAAACAAAAAATAAATGACAAACAAAAAAAGCGTAGACAGAGTACATAAAGTAGTTTTAACGTATTGTTACTACTCTGTGCCAACTTGGGATTATTCGAGAAAAACTATTTTATTGTGATATAATAAGTGAATTTCAATTGAAGTTAGAAAAGATTGTCAATATAAGTTGATAGCAATTAATTTTCGCTATATTATTGAGTGTTTGACTTTGATAAGTTCGGATATGTTTGAAAGATCATGAAAATAAATAAAACGTGAAACTTTTGATGTTACCACTGCTAAAAAACTAGCGTTGACATTAAATGAAGTTTGATACGTTTCGTTTACAACAGTTTACAACGATATTGCCCGTATTTATAGAAGATAAAGGCATTTGAAATCCCATAGCATACTTTTTAATGCTTTATCAAAAACACGATATTCTACAAGTATTAAAATTCGATAAAACTTGGACATTATTCATAACTTTGTTAGGAACGTGTTTAATTTACACGCGACCTTTCAAAGCAATAACAAAACATATACAGCTAATCTTTTTTGACAGAAGCGTACAGAAGATAAAAATGTTATTTGTTAATAATTTTTTTGTAAATATTTGTTAAATGAGCAATTGTAGAATGTGATCATAATGGGCGGTTGCATAGGAATAACTAGAAGTGGTAGCGGACCCATAGAGGAATCTTCGGCTACCGTGTCTCGGCCTAATTCAGGTGGGGTAAGCGATCATCTGTCTCCGTGGAGACGTCGAGTGCATGTTCTCATAACTCTTTGTTGTAGGTGGGCTGAGAAAGAACCAGTCGCTGTGCCACGAAACCATACGATGGAAATCAGATGTGCCATTGACAGAGGGACAGTTACGTAGTAAAAGGGATGAGTTCTGGGACACAGCGCCGGCGTTCGAAGGACGCAAAGAGATCTGGGACGCGCTGCGGGCGGCCGCCGTCGCTGCTGAGGCGATGGACTTCCAGCTGGCACAGGCGATACTCGATGGAGCCAGTGTGTCGGTGCCCAATGGCTATCTCACTGAGTGCTATGATGAATGGGGCACAAGATATCAGGTACACACTTTGTTTTACTCTTAGGTACCTGTAGTGTGGCTGTGAATGCTTACTCCTCAGCTTCATTACAATTTTATATGAGGTTGGATGACCTTTAGCAGATTCCTATCTATAGGTAACCGGTATTGACTGTTTTCTTTATATTATCTATGTTGAATATCAAGCGTATAATCTTGTGTCATAGCTGAAAGAAAAACTAGTTAATTTCCTCATATTTGTCTTGCCTGTGATTATCAACAAACAATGGTTTTTTCCTCATAGTCCTTACACTTACAAAATCAGAATATAAATGTAAGAATTGTGTATACCTAATTGTTATTAATGTATGTATGTTTGTTTCCTGTTGAGCCTTTTTGATGCTGTTTTTATTTGGTTCCTTATCAAGTTTGGTTGCAATAAACTATGTAACGTTGTGCTCATGCATCATTGTATTGAAATAAAAACTTTGATTTTGGTATTACCAAAATATTCATAATTGTTATTTAGACCTACCATTTATAGGATAAACAAAGTCTTGATGTAGTTGTATTGAATTAAAAACTTAGATTTTGGTATCACCAAAATAATCATAGTTGTTATTAGACCTACCATTTATAGGATAAACAGTGTCTGTGTAGTCTGCCTATTTATTACATAATTTAATTTGCAATTTTTAAATAAATCTGTATTAATATCATTATTCTTAATGACAAACAACATTGTGGGCGGCCCAGACAGAGATGGCGGGATGAGCTGGACTCCTTTAATTAAGATTGGTCCTTGGTAGCTTTGGACAGAGGGAGGTGGAAGGAGATTAGTGACGCCTTTGCCCACCAATGGGGTAATGATGGCTAGTAAAAAAAACATGCTATCCACTGTCAATAAGATGCTATTCCACCTATGAGATGATTGCATTTCTAATCTAGAATTTCTAATAATACAACAATCCTTTCTAAAGCTTGATTTGATAATTATTATTGGACCGGTCCTATACTCTTCCTTCTTCTGGTCACTAACACCAAACCATTGCTGGCTTTTCTTGAAGACTTCTGGAGGATTGAACGATAATCCGCATGGACATGGAGCCTAATATACAATACAATAGCTGTATTTTTCTAAGTTCTTACTAATAACTAGTAGAATGCCATAATAATGGAAATGATTACAAAACCATTGTGTCTTGCGTGGACCCACATTCTCCCTAACTTTTTTTTTTTATATATTTGATTTCACTTCTGCAGGTCCCAATATACTGCCTATCACCCCCTATAAACATGGTGAAGGAAGCGAGCGGGCGCGACTCGCCGGCCGAGTGGTCGGAGCCAGTGGAGGGCGGCACGGAGCTGTCGCTGCGCCTGCGACTGTCCAACACGTGCAAGGATGTGGATCTAGCTGTGTACTCCCGACATACTGTCGTACAGTGCAAGAATAAATTACATGTGAGTGGGATATCCTTTTCTACATTAACCGAACCGATCTTTAAAAAAAACCGAACCTTTTTAACATCACGTTTTTGTTTGTCTGTCACAGAGGTTTTTTGGTGGTGGCTGGTGGTTTGTATTAGTGGTACCATTTTGACAATATAATGAGGTATCAGGAAATAATATGATGAAAATATTGTTTAGCTAGAAAATCCCAGTGTTAATATTCTATTGGAACCATCAGTTACACACAGACTTTGTAAGAGATTGCAAAATTCAATATCTTATTACAATAATGTATAGATTATTACAAGGTCCACCCTGGAGAAAAAGACTCCTTGTTAAAGTTTATTTTTGTGGAAACATATTTATACCAAAATATTCTTATTTTCTTCTTGACAAAATCCCATAAACATTATGAAATAGTAGTAGTCTACTTTGCGGGAGTTCCCGTAAGTATAGATTTGTAAGATCGAGGTCTAAGGCCGAGAGCAAAACGACGATAGACGATATAAACGTTACCTGACGCGTACTTTTTCTTAGCCATGTTCCCGTCTCTGTCTTGCACTTGTATTTTGACATTTGTGCGACAGTGACAGGAATAACGTTTCACCAAAGTTCGTCGTAAGTAACATAATTATATAGATCTTGGCTTAAGATAAGTGTAAAGGAGATGATAGCTGATAGCATTCAGCCTTGTATCAGAGACCTTGATAATGATTGGTTATGGATGTGTTAATGCCTATGATGTTAACACCTTTTAATTAGCTGTTCACAGTCAATATGGTTTTAGAGTATTAGTAAACCCTACAAATACAGTGTGCAAACAGACCGAAAATGTAGTTTGCCTAAAACTGTATTGTTGTGTGGATGCCGACTTTAATAGATGTTTGGCTTTATTCGCGTCGTCAGTACCTATTTCGGTCTTTTCCTAAGTCATCATCTGCCCAGCCTTTTCCCAACTATGTTGGGGTCGGTTTCCAGTCTAACCGGATGCAGCTGAATACCAGTGTTTTACATGCGACTGCCTATCTGACCTCCACAACCCTGTTACTGGGTAATACGATACCCCTTGGTAAGACTGGTTGTCCGACTTTCGGGCTCCTGACTACCCGTAACGACTGTCAAAGATCCACGTGCTCTCTAAGGTAGAGATGCGCAAAACGTGTCTAACAAAAGATAAGGAGTGATATGTATATTTTTGCTTCCGGAACTAGTCCACTCATCTAGTTCATTAGTTCCTTTAGTACCGGGGAACGCTTTCAGTTCATTAGTACCACAGAATAGCTCCAGTACCGTGTAGTTCTGAACTATCAAAGCAAAACTGATATATTATTACCTCGGGACGTTACGAGTACCAAACTATTACGAACATACGATGTGTTCCCATCTCGTTTTATCATAGGCGTGGCGGTGCATCGATGTGCGATGGCGCGAGCGAGAGAATGCGAAAGCTAGCAGTGCTTTGGTACGAGAAATAGTTGGGAATACTCGGTACTAGAGGAACTAAAGGACACATTTGAATTGGTAGTGAACGAGTGAGTGGTGTAGTACCGGAACTGGAACTATATCATTTTCATGACTCGTTCCGAAACTACCCAAGTCTACTCTAAGGCACGGAGGGGTCTCGGTATGCAAAGATGGCCACGCATCGTTCGACCTGTGCGGCTGTTAAAGTGCAGTAACGTATTTATCACGTAATTAATACCAGCCTGTAACTGTTCCACTGCAGGGCAAAAGCATCTTCTCATACACAGAAGGCACGATCATAGATCACCATGTTTGCTCAAGTCAGATTGATCGCATAATTGGTCTTTAGAAGTTATTGCTTTTATTGATCTCTGCTGTGCACTACGAATTTATTACTTCAACAGTATCACCCAAAATATTTCCAAACGTGTTTTCACCTTTATAATTATTCTACTTGACCTTATGAATCGTGTATAATCATATAATATTACATTTTTACTGAATAGGCCGCGATCAAGATTCTGGAGTACCTAAGGTTCATTGATTAAGAATGTTTGCTCACCGACTATATTAGTTTTGAACCATTCGCGTCCAAGCACTTCTACTCTCCATGACGGCTGGACTCAGGGATAATTATTACGTAACATACTACCAGTAGAATTGGCTTTCATTGACAGGTCAGCAACATTAGTGGTTGAGCAAACCAATTTTTCGAACAGATGAAGCATTGGAATGGAATCCAGAAAAAAAAATCCTAATATCCTTCAAACTGATTCATTTGTGATTGAAAATGTGTTACGCATTTAGGGTGCAGGTGTCCGACGTCACTTGAACGATTGTTTTCTTTAAATCATCAATCATATTTCGGTTCTTTTTGAGATAATCGGGGTCACATACAGAAACTCTTTTTAAGGTCTTCGATAAAATAAATAACTTTTAAATCAACTCCTTTGTAAAGCAACCGCACTGCTAACTGCAATAGCTTTACTTTTGTTATGAGTCCTCTTCTAAATCTGTATTATGCACCTAAATCTTAATATAATTAATTTGCCATTTACATGCACACTTAATATTCCATTGAGGTACCATGTGAATTGCCTTGTTATACTAGTAAATACTTAAGAACCCACGTCAGTAGCTTTGTTATTTTTACTAGTGATATAATAATATTTTCTCAGGAAATTTGACATTTAGACCACTTAATGAATATCCTTTGTCAGTTCTGAGTTGTACCTACAGTTATCAAGATAAAACAATGAATAGTTCCACACTCGGTGTTTATGTTCTCACAAACTTGAATGCTAGAACAGAATAGTTAGATACAGTAATAAGATCTTAACCGAAACTTGAATGTTATATTTATACAACAGGTAGTAGAAAACCAAAACAACCTGATCATTCGTGAGGCCGTGACTGCATATTATAACACAATAATAGACCGGCGATAATTATTATTATCTTAGAACATCGCCCCGCTGCAAGACAAAGACCGTTTCCTCTTTCCACTTGTCCGTGACTTATGCCATCTAGAGCCAGTTATTTAGGAAGTCTAATTCATCCCGCCATTTCCTAGTTCGACATCTATTAACATTTTCGATTTTTTTTAAACTACGGTCTCCTAAAGAGGCTGTTTGATCATACATATACTCACGCCTTCTTCCCATAGGGGTAGGCAGAAACTATAGAACACCACCAGCTACGATCCTCCTTACATACTCCTTTTGCCTTTTACATGCCGTTTGATCAGTAAGATCAGAATCTTGATTAAGGAAATGTTGTTGCTGGAGACTGGAATTGACACTTGTTTTAGGAGGTTTCGCTCTGTCGAGTCCTGACCACCAACAGCTTCGACACCATTCTCAACACCTAGTTTATTTATAGATTTATACTTTTAATGTTGAAAGAATAAACAAAGAATATAAGTTCTTAAATAAGACCAAAAATCCCTCTACTATTCGTTATCAGCAAGGAAACTAATACACTACAATCGTACTAATACAAAACAATACAATCGTACTACTAAAGCCAGTAATAAAAATATGTACATTGTGCAGCAGGTTAAAACACGGTCAGTCGGTGACGTAAGAGCATGCGAACGATGCGAAATTTTGCAACCATTTGCTGTCGCCTGCCTTCGTGTGACGCCATGTAGTTTTACTTAACGATAGGGCTGCCATTCCATTGTTTGTGTGGGAACTTTCCAATTTATATTGCTTCAACAACTTGACCCTACTACCTGCAAGATCTCTTGGTATAAAGGTAATGAATACCAGCCTATTATTGTCCCACTGCAGGGCAAAAGCCTCTTGACACACAGAGAAGGCACGCGAGCATGGATCACCACGCTTGCTCAAGACAACTTTAGGTTTGCCCACGATGTTTTTCCTTTACCGATGTAGTAATGATATACAGTTAATTTTATGGATTTATCACATAGTAACAGTATGGGTAAGGATATGTATTCATGTATAAGGTTACGGTTTTTATTTCTAGACCTTGATAAATATTCAACTAATAAGTTAGATTTAAAATTTAAGCATAAAAAGAACAAACATTTTAAATGCTGCCGTTGAAAATAAGGTTCTATTTGCATTTTCGCGCGTTAATCATGCAATTTCCGTAACTAATTTTGCTCTTGTATAAATGTTTGTTTTACAAATATTCTTACAATCATAACACCTTGAGCATTATGAAGTTCTCCTTCACATTTCAACAGCACAGCCCTGAAACGTATATACCCATGTACTTATGTAGGTACTCCTCAAAGGTCGTAGTCACCTGTTTAATGTCTTACAGTTTTGGGCGCCGCGACAATTACTGTCCGTTGACCTACATCGGTGAACCGTTCGAAGTATCGCTAGGAATATGATTTCATTGTGCTTTCTCTTTGTGCCGAACTTAATGACATGAACATTAGGCACATTAGCTTATTCTACGTTATAAATGGTTCTTGCCTTCTTGGCTTGCGGCCAAGGTCATGTTGCTTGGAATGGTCGCACTTTAGTTAGTCCATGACTTTTTGTCCTTTTCAAATAAAGTGGTTTTATGACAAGCTAGCAACCCGCCCCTGCTTCGCACGTGACATGCAATGACGACATGTCAAAACATCGAAAATTGTGTTTCATATCTACAAATATTAATATTTTATATTCCTTCCGGAATAAATTCTCTTAATGATGTCGAAAACGCATCAAAATCCATTGTGGAGTTAATAAGAACTAAGCAAAAACTGTATGTCAGTGTGGTCACACGAAAAATGATTTTGTTTTATAGGAACTTCAAGTAAATACTTTATATCTGATCGGATGCAACCATATAGGTCGTCAGCATCAGCACTCATTTTATGACCACAGATTTATAGATTTGATGACCGAAAACAAATCGTATTTTATTAGCGAATAACCCTTGATTATTCCGGAAATTGATTATCTGACTAACTTATTAGACTGCTAAAAATTTCCCGTATAGTTTAGTAAACTAATCATAATAATTTTTAATCACAAACCAAATACTGTAGCTACGTTGTAACGTTGTTGCTGTGATTCTGTTTCAAGACTATATGAACAATGCCACAAAATGTAAACTGTATCAAAACTAACAAGGCCCTTTACACAATCCTCAGGCTCAAGAGAACATCGAGCCGTGGCGGCAACGCTGGTTCTATGGCGGCAAACTCCTCGGCGACCGGCTGCTAATCGAGGAGGCAAAGATCACGCCAGGATACGTGGTCCAGGTCATCGTGAGCACTGACCCACAGCCGCCGAGCTAGTCGCGCCAAGTCAGCACCGCGCACTACTGCACCCACTAGCGTCTTTGTGGTACTTTGCATTTATTTTTAAAAGGTTTTTTCCGTTTTATTTACATTTGGAAGGCGACTGTGCAAGGAGGTTGGTTAAAGATGAGGCAGAAAAAAGAGAGAATACTCTTTCGAAGTGGGGACTCGTTAGTGGAATATTCCTCTCCCGCGCCTCATACCCCTGCGCTGTCGTACTTGTAGTTTTATTCCTACATATTCGATGTTTGTCTATTTATTTTTGTATAGGTTGTAGTTTAGTTCGGGCCATATAATACGCTTTGTGTGAGATGAATCGTAGAAAGCACAAGCGATTGTGGCGCCCTCTGCTAAGTTTTATGTCGAGAAATAATAAGGGAGGTTGATACATCAAAATAAAGTGCATTTTGCAAAACAACTGCATACTTTCATATCATAAGACGAAGATTTTATACTCAAGCTGTTAGAGAATTATTTTGATTGAATAATAATGCGATAAAGTTTATTGTAGCTGATTATAATATAGGGATTAACACAAATAATATCAAATCTTGCGCTATGTCGTAGAAGTCCTGAGTGTAATATTAGGCTTAGGTACTTATGTATCATTTTCCCACATAACACTAATTGAATCGCCCAGTGAATAAATAATAAATACATACATCATTTAAATTGGATATCGGCAAAATATCACAAAGACGCTTCAGTGAAGGAACCAGAGCAACATAATCCACGTAATAAATTTATTCTAAAGTAACGTAACAGCGTAGGTTATAATGAATAACCGATTTGTTCGGTAATGCCCCTAGCTTATACAATGGTGGAGTGTCTGATCGAGCAGCTTTTTGCTCGTAAATATGTAGTACTTAGCGTAAAATTGGCTATTTGTGTAGTAATGAGCCATACCCATTACCAAGCCATTTATGCTAAAAAGATTACTACAGGATATTTTTAAATTCTCTTTTCCTTTCCCTGCGTATTTGATCAATATATCAGAGGGGCAATTCTCGTAATTTTAAGAACGTTCACAGTCTGATCTCAGTCTCAAACTGTCAAAAATACGTCTAATTTCCCTACATTTTGACAAGTTTTTGACATTTGTTTGTCGCCGAGATAAGATTGCGACTAGATTTTGAACGTTTTAAATTACGAGAATTGGCCTTCTGATGTTAGATGATTCTAGAAATGCCACTATGTTACCAGGTATCTTAATTATTGTAAAAGTTAGGGGCTAAATAAAGTTTTATCATTATTAGTGCGCTCGAAATCATCCCTGACTCGAGTTACTCGCGGTGTCTTCGGTTATATCTGTGAACGCTTTCTATAGGGTGTCGCCTTGATATTACATTCTAATTTCTCACTTTTGATTGCCCATTCAATAATATGTAACATTGGTAGTAACAAGTAATGTTTGATAGTGTACCATCATTTATACGATAAAGCCACTTTGCCCTATAAAATATAATCAGATATAATTTTATGTGAAATGTTACATGTTTTATGGACGATCCCTCACTCAGCATCCTTTATCATCTGAACTAGATTCGTATAAAATTGTTTATATTTATATAAAATGCCCCAATTGTAGTGATTAATATATTATATGTATACTGCAGTGAGAGCGATACTTTAAGGCTGTATGGTTATTACGATACACAAAATACAAGTGGAATTTATTATATTATGTATCAAGGGAAAGATTGATAGTAAATATTTATAATTATGTGTTTAAAATCGTCTGGAATTAATTAATTTATGCGATAAAATAGATACAAGTGTACCTACCATTAAATTAGAGATACTAACAAAATAAGTTGCATTAAGTTGTCTCAAAACTGCATAAGCGATAAACGTATAAAATTTATTACAGACAATAACACGGCTCAAGATAGTAATGCTTTAAGCGACCACAAGCATCTCAGCAAATTATTTACTACTGATATTATTATCTAAAGGCGTTATCGCATTGTCTTTATGCAGCGCAAACGCCGTAAATTAACCATATTATGCTGAAAGTGGTGAAACCAACATTCTACTAAAAGAGGGCTCGTGGGATAACGCCTTTATATTATGGTCGACTTTATCATTTATAAATTACCTATTTATATTTAGATGACTGGAAGATTTTTATTTAATAAGGAGCTTATATACCTGATCTTTATATTTTCTAATGTGTGTTCGATGTATATTTAATGTTATATGGCCGCCCGTGCCATGCTTTTTCAACAAAGAACCAATTTAATAACTAATTCGAGATGTCCCATTATGCTATATTATAGTACTGTGTCATAAAGCTATATGTGTAACACTACATAGTGTCTATAGTAGTCTTTATTTTTACGCCCTATTTGCAAATCGGGTTTCCGCTATTAACGGGATTTTCTCGATTATATGGGAGAAAAATAGAGACTTCTACAGGCATAAAATGTAACATAGTAAATAAACATTTGAACGCAAGTATTAATCTGCCATTACGTACATAAAGCGACTGCCATCTATTGTGATGTGAGAATTTTCTTTATATACTTACTGAATTATTATAATACTTATATAATAATATATTGATTATTTTAATCGATCGCTAGGTGTTAATTTTGTATTCAAATGGCAAGTCGGATCTTTGGTGGTATGTTTATAAATTGCTTGAGCAACGGATGAAGGCTGCCTCGCGAGGCAATGTTGTTACTCCAACCTGTAGATGAAAACCGAGCATTGTACTTGTATTTATAGCAAGTCAAGTGTCAATAGACATACGTCATGATCGCGTGGTGAATATGATTATTTCAGTTGCTCGTGTGTCTCTCATATCAAATGCAGCCGTTCCGTTGCTGTTCAAACTACGCGCCAATGTTTCGTTAGAGCTGCTATTTCTACGGATCCTTTGGTTTGTTCGCGCGTACATATTGTAGCCTGTACAACGTTTAGCGTTAGAACTTGCACACGAGTTAATAAAAGCAAAATTATAATGTTGTTAGTGATTCGTGGAATGTATTCTTATAAAAGAAATTATTAATGTAAGTTTCGGATTAAATTGTATTTTGTTAATAAGTGAACGGACATATTGCAGGTAAACAAATGAATCTTCAATGTACTTTGTCTCACTCTAATATGGTTTTATTTAATCATCTGTTGATTATTGCGATTATTTTATTCACGGAAAAATAGTAGAGTTAATTGTTATTCTTTGGTGGATAAAATGTTGACTGGTTGCAAAATATTCGCAATATGCTTTAGGACAAAATATTATTTAGTTGTAAAAAATAAATTAGTTATTTTCTATGATATAATGGCCTTATACATATTATGATACTCAGTTGGACTCCGATTGAAATAAGATAAAAAACACAATAGCGTACGTATCACTGTAAAAACTCCTATAAAAATAATTGCTATCGGATTCTTTAGGTCTCTTGCGAATGTCAAAACACAAATTGTCTACGAAATTACCCCCTTACTCATAGATTCCTTGATCACCAAGTAAATTATACCTGTTCCTCTTATTATGTCCGCAATACAAATAAATGGCAATCATTTTTGTTTTCCTCTTTCATTACGCGTTACTAGAACACACGCTTATATTAATCGATAAATCTGACAATATTATCACATATCGATTCAAGAATTACTAAGCTTGATTTTATTTATATCGATAAATTCAAAGTGTCGATGATGTTGTTTTAAACCCTGTAGTGATATTAAATAAAGCCTCAGCAGCATTTATTTATAAATCGGAATAATTATATGTCTATGATTATAGTTCGTTTATTTTTTGTATCGAAATTATTGATATGGCGATATAGGATATAGAGATATTTAAATGTTAGCAGTTGCAATTTATATGAACTTATTATATATTATTTTCTATCAGTTTCAGTACGTGCTCACGTTGCTCCCTTTTAAATACCAGCAAACCAAAAAGTATCACATTTGAATAATTCCTGACTATAACGATTTTAGGTAAACTCTTTTTGACAGCCCCTTAAATTGTAACTGCTACAAATATATGTTATATTTCTAAATTGTAATTAGAGGATAAAAACATAGTACTAACTATTAGGTTAACTTTAGTATTTATACATACTTATGTTATAGTTCAATTGGGAAGAGGCTCCAGATATTATTGAGTTGGACAATGGTGTCTCTGCAATCATTATTATGTTTTTACAATTTCAATCATTGAAAGTTTAATTCTTGGCAAACTTCTGTTCTACGAGGCCGTTAAAGATAATAAATAATACAATAGATAAACTATATTTTATAAAATGTTGCAGAGTTATCATTGTTACATAATATTACGATAAATTAAATTACATTTCAAGACAAATCGTTTTTACTATAGAAAATTCTAACAATACGTTCATGTAACTTGTGCACGCTACACTCTACTTTATGTAAAGACATTAATGTCTATAATCGCGTTCACGACTTCAGATGTTAAAGTGCGAACTAAGGCTTGAACTGCATTGACAGACTACGAACTATCTCACCACGACACCACTCCGCCTATTCTAATTGTCTCTGAAACTTGTGTAGTTCACGCCTTATCTCACAAGACAGAAATTGCCAGTGAAAAAAAGTACATATTTGTTATCTGTGAACAATTCCTCCTGTGTTACCATCAACAATATAGTGTTGCCTCACTTTACGCTAATAGTTTTTCAGTTATATTTAGGTTACAAATTGCAGTCGGCCATAGCTAGATATACAATAGTCATATACGGTCTAAACATGTTTGATTTCGGACTAAGGAATTATGTATGGTGCTACCCTTTTGTTTTCACTGAAGGACTTATTTCATACTGATTTTATACATTTGACTAGGAGAACACATGAATAGCTTCTACTCAGTGTTGATACTTTGGATGTACACGATAACACCGCTTTTATACTAAAATTTCGTTTTCATAGTCAAAGCAGTGAATAGTAGGAATAGGTCCGCCATAAATGATTTCTCACAACTAAATGTTATATCTAACAGATACGGGTAATGTCCAAAATTATAAACTTTATTCAAATGTCATATTCACATCTTTATATGTTTTCTCTTTTATTTATCTTAGCACTTTACTTGTTAAGAAAATGTACAGTCAGCACCACATTTGTTATTTTGTCGCTGACTGTACGTGCCCTCTGAAATGTACCTTAAGCAATAAAAAATATTTACGTACGCAAGATATTGTAGAAAGATTTATTTGATGATTTTAGAATTTTCCTAAGATCATAAATCCATCAACTTTTTGCTTGTAGTGTAGTAGTATACTTTGTGTGCGCATATCACATTAAAATCGCTCAATATGACAAAATAATTTCAAATTGGTATTTTTGTAATTTACGATCAATGTTATTAATTTGTTTTAACCGACGCTAGATGGCGTTTTATCATTATTTTATTTTTGCTATATATTGTGTTTCGACCAATAATTATATATTTTCCGTTCAAAATATCATTTTTAACGTGTATGTAGAAAAGAATAAGATATATCGAAGCTAAAATGTCCATCTGTTATCCGTAAGCCCGGGTACTGCTAATATTATACTTAGAAGCACAATAACTAAAAAATATATTAAAATTCATGCGGGTTTTGACGCGCGGAGTTTGGATCATGCCTGTATTGTTACAAGTATGTAGATAGATAGATTTATATTGAATAACAAATTCACTGCGTGTATCGTAAGGCTATAATCAAGTTGTATATTTTGAAGGAGCGCCGGCGCAGTCGGCCCAAACGCAACACATCTGCGATTTGTCTACACACAGTTTTGTACATAAAACAGTTTTTCAGTGTGTAAGCAATATTAGCATTTTAAATTTTCAAATAAAACACTTTGTGAATAACATTGTTTGTGTATTGTATTTTGTAGAAAGTGTCCCTGAACATTTGCAGGCCCTGATTAAATTGAAACAGATCGGTACCTATCTAGTAAATATTCTTGAAAGAGTATAGGGTTTCGCGTATAGTGGTATCGGGAACAGGGTGTAAAGTTCACTTATCCTCCATAGAAAAGAAAGGATCCTCCGACGAGACTGGTGTCGATGTAGTGTCTGGTGGGCTACTGCCTGATTGATGTCGGGACGTTGTATACATTGCGCGGCATACTCTGCTTGCGCGATGCAGGATTTTGTGGGTCGCCTGTGTATTGCATAGTTCGCATGTGGCGATGTAGATGGCGCCACACTAATAGCTGATTTACTACTTTGAATATATATGATGAGGATATCACAATAAAACGCCGTAACTTCACTAGCATAAAGTTCAATTTACAATATAATAATACAGTCTGTTATCTACTTTGGTATGTACTTAAGCAGTTTGATCTCGTGAGTCAGCCAGATCGCGAGAGTCAGGAGGACGAGTGATCCTGACTGATGTGAAGCAGCTAGTGGTGTGGGCACGTAGCATAGGAGTGTCGCGATTCCGAGGGCAACCTGGGGAAGAACAAAGGAATTAGCAGAACATGAAGAGATAGGCAGACATGTAAAGTATACCCTCATTTCGTCAGTTATATTGTGGCGAGCCTATTATCAACCGGCCCGAAACTCAGACCCCAGGTGTTACTAAGGAAAACCCAATTCCATTCGTCATGAGGATCGACTGATGACCCTAGAACAGAGGAATTATATCTTAGTGCTGATTTTTCCAACGCCAGATAATGTTATCCGAGGTATAATTTAGATTTTTTTAAAGTTTTTCCATACAAAATCTGGCAGACGTCAAGTTTAGTCCACGAATAAAAATTATCTGTGGATTGAAAATCAATTGAATAAACAAAATAAAAAAGTTAATAAACAAAAATAAAAATTTATTAAACAATTTTTCTATTCTTCACCTCGATTTCGCCTGATGGACAACGACGAATGTCGTCTATGATGGAACTGTCTGTCTGAATCACCGTTTCTTTCAAAGTTAACGGTTATAGTAGCCATAGTAGGGACACATGCGACTGGCTAACAGAAAAATGTTAAACATAATAAAATACTTTTTTTCCAAAAAATGCAACCGACTTCCGAAACTAAAGTATTTTTTTTTTAAACTGAGATCTGTGTTTCCGTCACCACCGAAACAAAGTCGAGAGGTCACAGTCTCTTTTTTTAAAGTCCAGATTAAATTAATCTTACCTGCAACCACGCCATAGCCCCAACTCCATTGACGACCCTCCTGGCCATAGGCGACAATGGCTTCTTCCTCGCGATAAACCACAAGCCAGTCACCAGCGCCAGAGTGGTGGTGCCCAGGATCCTGTGGTCGAACTGCACCGTGGTTGGGTTCTCCGTGAAGTTTCGCAGTGTGGGGGAGAATTCTAGGATGTCATCTGGTATCCATTTGTCTCCCATCTTAGGGAATGAGCTGTAGACTAGGCCGGCGTCCAGACCGGCTACGAAGGCGCCTGAAATAAAGGGAAAGGATTTAGATTCAAAGAATTTATTCGTAGAATATGGTATAAGGTATAACACCTTTACCCACTAACCCGTCGTCAAAATCGGTATACAAATATTAACAATTTACATAACACATAAATATGATTGAGGGCTTTTTGAGGGGGATGATTGTAGTTCTGGTTTAGCTAGATACATGTGCAAGTGATCCTGGAACTACTAGGGTATGTATTACCTGAACCAGGCTGCGACCACCACCAGTAGTCGGCTTAGCGGTTAGGTATCGTAACAATTGAAGCAATTAGAATAGAAAAAAATATTCTCCTCTGCTTTTGCGGTATTTTAAGATTTGGGGGTTTATTTATAAACGATGATTAAAGTTAAGTAACGTTTAAAGTTCCAAAATGTATGGCTAATCACTATGCTTAACTTTAAGCAATGTTTATGAATAAAGGTGTTAATCTGCTAGAATTTGATATAAACAAATGTCTATTATTTTATGTAAGAACTACAACAAAAGCTGTTAGTGGAAATTATAAGGTAATTAAATGTCGACAAAACAAAACAATATCACATACCTGACACAGCAGTAAGGAACGCCATAGCCTTAACAGAATGCGCAAGTGCAGTTACACTCTTCAAACCCTTGAGAGACTTGAATGTAGTAGCCACGGGGAAGGGGCGAAGCACCCTCAGGGCTCCGGCCAGCAGCCCCGTGTATAGAATAAATGCTAAACTCAAATGTGCTGCTAAACGGTACTGTGATACTCTGGGCACATCTGATGGTCCTTGGAAACGGTCTTCTAAACCTGACTTAACCATGTACCAGCCCATTAGACCCTATGGAAAGAATAAGTACGATTAGTGGCAGTAGAACATAGAACCAGTAAACAATAAGGGCCGGTTGTTTCTAACGGTTGGTGAACGTAACATACGTACGTCAAATAATAACGAGTACGTAATCTTAATTATTTGATGTAAGTCAAGGCCATAATTTTGTAATTTGAAACAACACTTTTTTCGGTTTGAGGATAGTTAGCGCCATTTTTGACGTATACGCGTAGGTACGTTAAGTGAACGTGAAACAACCCGCCCTAAATGTAAATGTCTATTGTAGATTGGGCGAAGTTTTTAAAGAGGCCGAATGGATTTTTTTCACTTGATAATCCGGTCCTTTGCAAAAATCCCAGAACTTTCGCAAAAAACCTTTGTTTTTAATTATTCTACGTAACTCGCAGGATAATTAGAAAAATAGCTGATGTGGGGGACTGGGACGACGCTTTCTTCAGCGGTGATGTTGCAGAAAGAAACGTAGCGCTACTATATAGCAGTAATAAACGAAGGTGCCTCACCTGCGCAGCCACAAGCGCGCAGTACACCCCGACCCTGATCTTCATGGGCTTGTCCAGATAGCCGCGCGCCCAGAAGAAGGCGGCGGGCAGGAACATCACGGCGCCTATCGCGCGCCCCCACGTGCGGTGCGCGAACTCCATGTACCAGATCCATTTGAACTCCGATACTGTCATGTTTTGGTTCTTACTGTGGAGTAAACGGGATGGGTTATTTAGCTTGTAAGTCATAATGATAATATTTTATTATTTTTTTAGTGTAAGACCAGATGAATGAACGTATACAAAGCAAAAGGAGTACGAATGTAAGAATCGTAGCAGGTGGCGTTCTATATTTCCTATATTAACTGAAGCCTTTTTCCAGTAGGGGTACTGGGTACAGGGGTACTATTGGAAAAAGGCTTGAGTTAATGTATAAATGTAGTAATACACAGATAAGCGGGTAGGCGTAAGCACGTTATATTATTTAGTAGGTGTACAGAAAAATTGTAACGGTAAAATGGCGTGTTAGTTCAGGGTGGGCAAAACATTGCAAATTTTAATAAAATTCATGAATCTACCTCCGTTGTATTGTACAAAAGATAGTACAATAAAGTAAAGTTTCAGTCATTGAAACCCGATCTCCTAAACTGGGAAACATCCTATATCTTTGGAGGCAGTGTGTTTCCAATACAATAGGGTCGAGCGACAATTTTTGCAGAGTATTGTGATAGTACCTATCTAGTGAGATTTAAGGAGCCAAGCAGAATTTCTTTATTGCAAAAAATAATACTGCCATTTGCGCCGCGAGGTAGGTATTTATTTATTCATTTTAAGTGCCCCACTAAAAAGCTAAGGCCCTTTGGCTGCATAGGGAACCCTCCCTAAGTCAAATCATCGTTGTTTTATGTAAAAAAGGATAGCACATCCTGTAAATACCTATACTTAGCATGTTCTCGCAGTGGAACAGAGATAAACTCCTGACCCATTATCGATGAAATGAATAATATGTATACACACGAGGTGTAGAAACGAGAGAAGTGAAAGTAGACTATTTAGTGAAAAAAAGCAAAGTTCCAACATACTAGATAAACTCGGGAAACTGCTTATATTTCTCAAACTCCTGCTGCCATTCCTCATCAGTCCTCGGCATCTTCTCTCCCAGGAGTTTCCACGTCACCATGGATAGCCCTGACTCAGTCAGCCTGGTCACACCACCTGCACATTGTGATAGAACAGTTTGTTATACAAGAAGATGGCTAGAGGGTAAAAATATGGATAAAATGCTGTAAAATAACAGTTGCTGCTTGCCAGACTTGCTTACTGCCAGAAATATCAACGTTGCGCAAGTTCAAGTAATTTCGAAACTAAATAAACCCAGAAGGCATCAAAGCGAACAAACACTGCTCGAGTAGTTAATTTTCAACTAAAAACTATTAAAGTTTACATTTTTTGGTAATACCTAAAACCCCAAAACCATGTAGATGTGAAACTTACATCGTCTCAAGAAAGTTCTAAGAGATTTCGAGAATAAGTATCCTATTAAGATAGTAAATGTATCTTTGAGTGTCGTCTTATAAGATACCTACCAAAATGTTTCATTAAGAGTGCAAGTTTGTACTGTAAAAGACACTGTTGTGTGTATGTGTGTGTATGCACTGTTTGTACTGAATAGTTGTTTATGTTTGATACAATAAAACATTATGACTTGACTGACTAAATGACTTAGAAAAAAAAAACAATGATAATCATTCGCTTTCCAGCGAATGATTATCATTGTTTTTTTTCCATTCAGCAGGATTGGAGTTTTATAGCACAATAATCAGCCTATAATGTTCGCACTGCTGGGACACAGGCCTCCTCTCTGTGAAAGTGGGCCAAAATCCACCACGCGGCCCTAGTGCGGGTTGGTGGATGTCACATGTCTTTGATTTTTTTTTCGATTCTAGGACATGCCGGTTTGTTCACGATGCTTTACATCACCGTTTTGAGAGCAGTGATGAAATTAAATACACAAAGTAAAGCGCCTGCCTGGGTTCGAACTCGCGAGGCCATATCGTACGAATAGACGTACCTTCGGTTCACCGCAGCTGTATCTACTAATTCAAACATTTAACTGATATCTAAAATTGAATAGAAGACAAATAAAACAACAATAACATTGAAAGTACCTTTATTCGATATAAAACTTACAAATTTCTATTATCTCTAAATACTTAATATTCAAATAGTTAACGGCCTCTCTTTTCCCTTCATAATACCTACTTAATAAAGAATTTGGCTCATAGAGACACTACAGGTACAACGGTAACGTATTAAGAATAATAACACTAAAATTGCAGATTTTTAGCTTGTTTATTATTTATGTGAGTGTGTACTTAAGTATGAAACTACAAACCATTCAGATACCTAACTCAATACTCAATACTTTATCGCATTCCATAATGTGTACATATGATAGTTGTTATGTCAATACATAGGACCAATTATGGACCCTGTCAGGCACAACAGTTAGTTTTTAATAGGAGAGAGGATTAAAATAGTATCACCTACGCTTTTACTTTTCAACTTAATTGAATAGGTACAAATAAGTTCATGATATGAAACATAATTATATTTAATAGATAAGTGTACTTTTAAACAGATACATAAAATACATAAATATAGTACATCTTAATAATGCAACAAACCAAACAATGAAACGTCTGCAATAATACCTAACTACTTGCCTAAACAGCCTAATCCCAGATGAGAGAAGTTCGCCGCGCTTACAACAACGTGGTAATTGCGTAACACACTAACAGTGGCAATGGCTTTCATTTTGACAGCTCAACAACATTCATTGCGTTATTTACGTTGTTGAGCAGACAAAATTTTCAAACATATGAAGCAGTGGATTAGCAATATCTTTCAAAATCATTCAGATTGTGATTGAAAGTGTGTTACGCAATAAGTCCAGTGTTTTTGCATAAAGTTGAATAGAGTTAGCAAAAAATACAACTACAACCATGAATATTTTTTTATTGACTATTATACAGGGAGTAAAAAGACCCATCACAAAGCGATCAACTTCGCATCTGTACAGTATTATGGCTTATTATTAAATGCTTGTCATTTACACCTAACCCTAACTAACCCTAGCTAACCCCCCCACACCTAGCACCCCTACTTCTTCCCATTCGTAGCTCTAAGCGCTACTTCAATAACATAGTATATGCTATACAGTAGTGTAAGATATCCTGCTACCATACCTAGGACTACTGCGGTGAACACCATTCCGGAACAGCCTAGCAGCCAGTAGCCGACCACCTTGGAAGTCGCTTTTGGCTTCGGCGCGGTCTGGCACAGTCGGACGGCAATATTTTGTGGCTTCAGCAGGTCTGTTAGCTGCAGAAGAGGAAAAGTTAATGTGTGACTAAAACACGAAAACTAGTCAAAACAGACTTTGGAAAGAAAATACATTTATTTAGCATAGCCTAAAAGGTACATATTACATATTTTGCAAAACAAAATAAAACTGCAGTCCCTTGTATTTTAATTTAAAATATGTACATATGTATAAAATTACCAAATTTTGAAAAAGGTCTTATGATAACAGAGTTATTATTAAAACTTTATCAAATAAAATACTCTATTACATAATAAATAATCAGTTCTGTATTATTACACAAAAAAAAACTGATCAGTTATTATACCTATTTACAAAATTCTGGAATCATCGGCACTCATCATATTTTCAAAACTGATAATAAATAATGATAAATAGATATCTATGCTTGTTGCCAGCTAAAGAGTCAAATAAAATTGGGCATACCTACAACTTATTTTTCAAAGGCGACAAGACGAAAGTACCTAATGTAAATCAAGCAATGCAAAGTAATGCCCAGTAACCCCCTTCAGACTTTTTCTCCTTTGTGTTAAGTATTATCGACCTCGTAACACTTTTGACAAAAAGTCCCAGTAAATTGAAACTTCACGAACATTGCAACTATCTAAGCAAAACTAGACCATGATTTTTTATGTTGTGCAAGTGACAGTTAACACTAGGGTGGTTAAGTAATTATGAGGTCGTCTAAACACACGAGCTACCTCAACTTAATGTTATGATTATGCTGTTATTCTAGGCTTACTACTTAATTACCTATGCTTTGAATTAGAGAATAACCAAAGTTATGACCTTGTTTTTTTAGCAATCAATCAAAATATTTATTTGCTAGAATATGGTACATAAGGTGTTACAGTAAATTTGTTTCAACATATCCTGCCATAACATGGCGTGCAAGTATTCACACTCAGCGATGTCAATTAATCTAACTTATTACCTAGATGTCACTCACAAGAGTCACAAGTGTTAAAATTTGCCAATTATAATTAATTATCAGAAAAACGCAAAAATATTGTCTGAAAGGTCGAACGTCACACGTGATTTTGGAAAAATATAAATGTAGCAATTTTGATTATCGGGCCTTGGCATGAGAGGCCAAAATATCTGTATCTATTTTCAACATACAATTTAATCAATATTTTTTTCTAAATAGGTACCTATTGATTGAATTTAAAGTTGAGGTCTATTTAAAATACATTGGATAGCGCAAATCTCTAATACACATACACTATACAAACTCAAACTCAAATCATTTATTTCAATTAAACCATTTAATAATAATAATAATAACTTAATTTCGGGTGGCATAGACCCATAGAAACCTTAACCATACAGTAGTACACATTACATAAACTATTACTATTACTATTTACAGGCACTTTCGAATTGTCAAAATTAAATAGTCAGTCAGTTAGTCAGAAAGTTGAAGCTAGTTGCCCATTCCAAAACGTAGATCTCTATGGAGTAGAGCGGGCAGGAAACTCCAAGAACACTCTTTTAAATCAAGATATTATTTCAAAATCCTGGGTACATTATTCTTATTGTTTCTATATGTGAGAACAATGTAAAAATAAAACAAATAAAGAAACGATTTAAAATATAATATTAAAAATAAGCCATTATTTTGCCCTGCAGTTTGCTCAGCCCTGGCAGTTTAAGAGATGACCAGTCTCAACCGACGGCGCCCGTTCACGAACATGACGCGTGGATCAGCACCACCCAGCTCAACCGTTTTGTAGGGAACCGAATGATCCAACACACGTGCAACCACCAGTGAGACATTTAAGTGAGCATGACATATTCTCAACTGCCATGCTCTTTCAAGTCAACATCAAAATATGATAATAAACTGATCCATGGTTCTTACATTTACAACATTTTAAAAATGCTTCTAAATTATACAAAACTATAGTTTGCAATTTATTTAAGAGTTAAAAAAAATTCTAGCAATCAGGAAGAGGTATTTAATACTAAAGCATTCAAGAATTAAATCTTGATCAAATAAAATAAACATTAAGTTCGTAATGTCAGAAACACAAAAAAAAAGGAAGCATCTCTTCCAAATATTGAAATTGTGATCAACTAGTGAGCCCAAGTGCCTGTGGAGCAGGATCAGCATTAAGCCAAGCATTTTTATCTACGATATACTCATCCAACTTATAATATGCTTGTCTACATAGTGTGCGTTTAATATATGTTTTAAATTTCTTCTCGTTTAGTTGAAGAATATCGAGTGGTATTTTATTTTAACATTTTACACAGTAACCCATAAAAGAAGTTTTTACTTTACACAATCTGAAGCGCGGTTGATCTAGTTTGTTCCTATTCCTAGTGTTAAAATTATGCCTGTTAATTATCTTAATAAAAAGATGTAGATTTTTTCGAACGTACATAATGTTTTCGTATATATATTGACAAGGAACCGTCATGATGTTATTTTTTTTAAATAGTTCCCTTAGAGACGCGTCTGCTGAGATTGTAGATGGCTCTGACAGCCCTCTTTTGCAGAATGAAATATAATCAATATCTGTAGCTCGTCCCCACAGCAAAATACCGTAAGACATGATGCTATGGAAGTAAATAAAATAGTGAGAGCCAAAATGGAGGGCGTACCTTAACTAATCAAATCCTCCTATTTACCAAAAAAATGTACCTAGGTACATAGTACATGGTAATGTACTATTTAGTACCTAGGTTTAAAAAAATTGTACCTCCTTCAGAACGAAATTATTTCAAAATTAAGGTACACCCGCCATATTGACATCAAAATGGCGGGTGTTCTATAATATTTTATTATTTAACCATTAGTGGGCTGGTAGGGACATTGACGCGCAAACTGTAACCATGGATTCAACACATGAGTTTAGGTTTAGACCCCATAGCGTCGAAATTTTTCGTCGGTTATTAAAAAAAAAAATTGCTGTTGTATACATTTTGACCGCGTAGGTATTGCACTTTTCTATGAAACAGAAGATTTTTTTTTTGATAACCGATAGAAAATTTCGACGCTATGGGGTCTAAACTCATGTGCAGAATCCATGGTTACAGTTTGCGCGTCCATGTCCCTGCCACACTGTATATACTAAAAATAGGAACGGCCCCAATATTGAGCCTGCGGTACACCCATTTTGACTATTAAACCCAACAAAAAACACAACCACATTTTTATTAAAACTCCCTCAGCTACCGCGTCGCATTGCATCGGGCCTGCCCATGCTTTTACTTAGTTTTCACTTAGCATTCTTTTAGCCTTTTTTTTTTTCATTTTGCTTGGCCCCTTAGGGTCATAGCGTGATGTTAAATTGTCGTGTAGCGACAAGTAACTAAACTTATAAAAACCAAAGGAAAAATGAAATTAAAGAAAGGGAGGTAGAAAACAATTAAAGGTATATTTATAACTTTAAGATGGAGATGTACTAAGAGTGGTGTGTAGTATGTGGAGGTGGGGTGTGTGGATGACGATGCGTGATAGGTGGGCTGAGGAGGCTGAGGTGGAGATCCAGATCGAGGGAGGTAGACGCGAGGCAGGTGCCGGCGACAGATGCAGGTACAGATGAGGGCAGGTCACTGGTGCGTGTGCGGCACGGAGGACACCCGTAGGAGGGCCCACGCAGCAGGGCAGGCTGCAGCACGGCAGCAGGAGCCGGCGCAGGTACAGGTATAGATGAAGTGCAGGCGGAAGACACCCGTTGGAGGGTCCACGCAGCAAGGCAGGACGCAGCTCGACAGCAAGAGAGAGAGGCACGACAGAGACGCTGTCAGCCCGCCAGGTGAGGCGGCCCTCGGATGAGGCGCGGCCCAATAGTCACAGGAGCCCTTCACGGAGGACGGAGGACGGAGGCGTAGGCAGGGTCCGACAGGTACCGGAGCGGAGAGGTACGCTGGGTATTCCCGCGATAGGTAGCCCTGGAGTATCAGGCTCTTTATTGTATCCGCTTTAGAGGCGAAACCCGAACTGATCCTTGGATTGCGTGGATCTATAATGTCAGCTCGTAGAATAACATCATGTAGAAAATATGAATTTGAGTTATGAAGATGGCCAGTAATTAAATATAATAAGTATTCATATCTAATTAGCTAAAAAGATACAGGCAGGTAAGAATTTGAAAGAAAGGTTGCCATGGCGACGTATTAAACGTCGTTGTCAAAGCTGTCATAATAAAATATATTATTAATAAAATACGATAAAATCTATAGTTATTTTGTATTAGAAGTATAGTGTTTATAGGAAAAATGATATCCATCAATGTGGGCGAAATTACCAACCCTTGGATGTCACTAAATCATCGTAGTGTCATCTTAAAGATGGAGCTGTGTCTGTGTACTGATTGTGGATAGAACGTGTCGTAATAGATAATCAGATCAGCGCCTAACGGTAACAGAATGCTTGTTCTGACCTGGAGGAATTAATGAAGATAACTGTGAGTATGTACATTATGTTACAAAATAGCCTAAAATCTTCCTCAAGAATTGGGTTATGCAAAAACATTTTCTCAAATCTGACTATTAGTTTCAGAAATTAGCATGTACAAACAAACTCTTCATGTACAAACCAGCGTCAGGCACTAGTTGTCTGTTATTTTTGCTGAACTGGGCCTTTTAGCGTAGCCATGAGGCACACTTTCTTGTTAATTTCTTACATCGGACTTCACACTTTTTATTTAATTTTATTTTTTATTTTATTGTTTGTTTTATCTGATGTACGAGTATGTATCTGGGCCCGTATTCCCGTAATTTAAAACGTTCAAAATCTAGTCGCAGTCTTATCTCGGCGACAAACAAATGTCAAAAACTTGTCAAAATGTAGGGAAATTAGACTTATTTTTGACAGTTTGAGACTGAGATCAGACTGTGAACGTTCTTAAAATTACGAGAATTACCCCTCTGGTGTATTGTGTGTCTTTTAGTTTGCGCCAAATAAATGTCTTTTCTTTCATTCTTTCTTTTGTTCTTCATATTTTTTTTTTTGTATAGATAGGTACCTACCTAATGAATTTGTTGTCATAATATAGATCCTTTAATGTATAATATGTTGTAAACAAACACATAGGTATGTCAACAATACTGTCCATAGTTTGAAGTATCAGATTACTGTAATGTCTGCGATAATATTATGTCATGCAAAGTGCATTAGCAGATATTCATGATTTACTGATATTGCTTTTAATTTCCAGTTCTGTCTTGGTATTTTTTTATGATAAGGTGCAATCACGCTGAAAGCATTCAAGCATAATGTATAAGAATATGGTGAAATCTTACAGTCTTGGAATTTGATCCCATAAAAAGCATTTTAAAAAATCAAAACATAGGAGATTGACCATTTTGGACCAAATGCTGTCCAGACATCGAAATACATCTTTTTTTTCCTAACATGAAGAGATAATAAAAAAAAACATCCACGGGGTTATATAGTATCTAAAAACTTATCTTATGGCTTTTTGGTGCGTTTTTCTTGACATTTTTTTTACGTTTACGTTAATTAATATTGTTATCTTACTTATTCTATGTATATGTATATATTTATTTAGACGAGTAAAATATAATATATGTATATATATTAATTGTATAATGTAAATGGTACGCCACAGACTACCACCTATATTTGTCTCTCCTTCATTTTAATCCATCCAAAGGTTGTCTTTAAAAGATCGCTCTTAGCGATAAGATCGCCCATTGTGTCACCCTTTGTAAAATTTTATATATTTAGGTTTCTGTAATTTGTATGGTGTACAATAAAGAGTATTCTATCTATCTATCTATCTATTCTACCTGCCGGGTCCAGTCCATACATCGTCAAAAGTGTATCAATGCTACATTTTAATTGACGAGAACAATCATAGGCTCGATTCCCTTCAGCATTATTGCTGCTAATGTTTTATTGGGCGAAGAATGATCGGCAGTTGTGCCCAGGTTGTTTGCCTAGTTTGGTTTTTGGGATGGGCTAGGCACCAAGACTCTGTGAGGCGCCCTGCTTTATTTTTAGTTTCAATAATTATAGACGACGATGAGGATGACGATTGATTAGGTATTTAATGTTCACATGGGGCCTAACATAGAGGATCATTTATTATGTTGTAAACCTATGTAACACAAATTGACAGAATAATAAACAATAATCGAACATATGAAGACCCTAAGGAGATAGCTGACAAATTTAATGAGTTTTATATACAATTGACAAATAGCAAAAAATTTAAATACAATACAGACGAGATAAATAAACCTATCGATACTAATAACGAACATACAATATTCCTTAAACCTACTGATGCGATGGAAATATTTCGAACAATTAAAAATCTTAATAACACAAACGCAGCAGGAGTAGATGACATAACTTCCAATGTAATTAAATTATGCGCACCCTACATATGTCAACCGCTGTGTTATTTGATAAACTTATCATTTGAGGAAGGCTCCTTTCCGCACATATTAAAAAAATCTGTAATCAAGCCACTTTTTAAAAAAGGTGAAAAAACTGAAATGAATAATTATAGGCCAGTGACGCTAATACCAATAATATCAAAGATCTTTGAGAAAATTATGCTAACAAGGCTTCAAGACTTTACAACAAGTCTTCGGATACTTAAAGATGAGCAATTTGGGTTTAGACAGAATAATACCACTTCATTGGCATGTTTTAATTTGATCAAAATTGTCACCCAGGCTATAAATGAGGGTTTACCAATTGCGGCGATTTTCCTAGACATGAGTAAGGCCTTCGATTTTGTAGACCACAAATTGCTCTTACACAAACTAGAAAAATATGGAATAAGAGGCAAAGCGAACGACTAGTTGAGAGACTACCTGAATGACAGAAAACAATGTGTGAAAAATTCTAAAATACATAATAAAAAAAAAGTTTTGTATAGAAGTGACTATGGACTAAATGTTTTTGGAGTGCCACAGGGCAGTGTATTGGGGCCTTTCTTATTCCTCATATATATTAATGACCTCCTCATACATATGAACAAGACATAAACAAAGCAATAGACAACATAATACACTGGTTACATTCTAACAACTTACACATTAATATGGAAAAGACTAAAATGATCCAATTCCAAACCCATAAAAGAAAGCCATTGACGTTAAATGTTAAACATAATGATACTATCATCGAACAAGTTGCAAGTACTAAATTTATAGGTATAATGTTGGATCAGAATTGCGACTGGAAGACACACGTGGATTATGTTTGTGATAAACTCGACAGATTTGTCTACGTAATAAAAAGATTAAGAGTCACGGTATCAACAGAAGCTGCGCTTTGTGCATATCACGGATCTGTTTCATCCGTACTCTCTTATGGTCTCTTGTTGTGGGGTAATTCGGTGGATATTACAAAAGCGTTTTGAGTACAAAAAAAATGTGTACGTGCAATATGTGGAGCCTGGTGTACGGATAGTTGTAAACCGTTGTTTAAAAAGTACAATATTTTGCCATTACCGTGTATGTACATTAGAGAATTATTCCTATTTGTACAACAACATCCGGAATATTTCACTAAACACAAAGATATAACCAAACGAAATGTAGCTCCTAGAAATAAAAATAAATTTAAGCATGAGCTCTGTGTACCGCAATCCAGGCTCGAATTGTATAAGAGGAACTCGTTCGTAAATGCTGTAAAGGTATATAATAAATTACCCGACGTTTTTAAAGATTTACCTTTGACCATGTTTAAAAAAAAGGTAACGCAATGGTTAAAAGAAAAATGCTTTTATAATCTCAATGAATACATGTCAGATCGCGGAGAAGGAAACATAATAAATAATATTGGTAATGGTGGTAATTGGAATTGTAATGATTTGAATTAATATGACCTTATAATAATTGATTAATGTTGACATATTTTATATTTAAAATTATAGTATTGTGCATGTTAATTATTTGCACACCATGTGTAATGGTAAGATGTAAAGAGGCCATTATAGTTTAAGATCATCATGTAAACCTACATTCTCGCAAATAAATAGATTTGATTTGATTTGAACATACTAAGTGTTGTTATAATAATATAATCCATTTTTTTTTTATAATATACCGTCTTTTATTTTAAAATTAAGCTGTTGGTTATGATTTTTCGTCAATGTAAAACCTATACAATAGATTTTTTTCTCATTACTCCTAGGATAGATTCTGAAGCGCTTTGGGTTACAGAGTAGTATTAGTCTACCATTACAACAACATAACATTAACACTATGCACTATGGTTCAATGTGCAATAAATCAATGTGCAAAAATGTGTGAGCACTTGGTCCAATGTCCATACAAAAATAGTCAATCTCCTTTTTTATGAACATTTTGTAAATAAAACTCAAAAGTCATTTCAAAATAAATACTAACCCTCAGTCCCTTAAACTTGCTGGCTTTATTATTTTGTGTGATGAGCTGTCGGCTGATGATGTTTGTTGTGTTGAAGCCACTCCTGGTGCCGGAGACCAGCAGCTTGCTCTGAACTGCCCGCAGTAACTGCGTGCAGCGGCACAGGTGTGATACACTTAACATTGCTGGAAAAATTTATAATTAGGTAATTCATTTACTCCAATATCTTGTATAGTCAAGTTATGGAAATATGTTGCTGGTGGTCACACAACAATAGATGATTAACATTGTTAAGTCATGGTAAGACATTGTGGTAATTTTTGTTTCTAATGAATGTGTTTATTAAACCCTTTTTTCAAATCAAAACTAACCTGGTAGGTATGTAAAAAGAATATATGCAGGTGGTGGTAGTGCTTATTCAAGAGTGTACTAGCATACAACTTTATAATATTTTCATTTAAAACCTCGTTTGAGCCATCATAATCAACAAAATAATGACTTAAAACCACTCAGAATTTACTAATAAATCAAGTAATGTATTTACATCACTTTTATATATAGGTTTGTGTAGGTACCTAGGACCAAGGATAATTAAATAATAAGTTTACATAATATTTAGAAACCCACAGGAATATTTTGAAAAACACAGAAAAACACATAGTATGGTTTAGATAGTAGGCTGTCAACCAAACCAACGTGACCGTGATAGATACGGTACTTAACATTAATTTTTTGATCAATTTGTTACTGTTGATAAGTAATAAAGATTAAAATTCTAATAAACAAAACATTACAAAATATTACTTACTTGAATTAAGTACTCCTATTCCAAAAAACGGTGTACAATTCTAGTTATATTTAAGTTCTCTTGGCTTTCTCAGCACTTCACTTTAGCATAAAGTAATAATATACATTGAGATAAATACTGTCCCGTTGATAATAAAATGCTTCTGAAATCTGCATAGGAATGCACAGACAGGTGCGAGTGATTTTGACATTTGTGAGCATGCGATTGACAGGAAAAATATCTTGTATCTAGTGTCAAGTTGACAGCTGTGACACTATAGAGTAAATAAATATATAAAATAAAGCTGTCCCTTGCAAAAAACGGTAACATAGTTCCAAACTATTTTATATTATCTATAAATAGATATCCTTTTTTTGGATTCTGTATCCAGATTGCTTTTTGTTGTACGAAATCATTGAGATATACAAATATACAATAGTGTTCTGAAGTGTAAATCCATGTATAACATAGAGATATAATAATAATTTTTCTTCATCTTTATCAATTTAAAAAACTTTATTATCATTGTTTTTGTTTTTTCTTGATTTTATGTTACTTATCTATTAATAGCTAAGGATTTAATATAAGTGACAGACTGATATATTAAAAACATTTTGAACGCTGCGTGTGCTTACAAAATTATTTCTTTTTCACATATTTTTTCTTAACCTTCCATTTCCTTATAATCTCTTGCTAATGCCTTGATGTTTAAAAGGGCACTTTTAAATTCACCTTCTTCTAAACCTTCACCAACAAAATGATGCACAAAGGCACGCTTAGCATACATTAAATGGAACTTTCTACTAAGACGCTCCCAGGCCCCGCGTATTGCTGAAGTGTTTGATACCATAACAACGGCTCTCATTAAAGCAGCTAAGTCACCACCAGGAACTGTCTGTGGTGGTTGGTAATTTAGCCCGATCTGTGTAAATAAATAAGAAAATCTTACTGATCTTGCCAACATTCGTCATTTTATAACAAATACATATTAAATAATTATTCTCAGTTGCTAAAATGCTAACCTAAGAGATAGGTAGTATAAGCGACCAACGGTCCACACTAACTCTCTATAGAATGAGCTAGAAGTCAGTCTAGAAGGGCCGTAACCTACTAGATATCATCGCAGCCACTTTAACTTTTCATTAGGTACCTACCTTAAATCCAGTGGGAGACCATGACACGAATTTAATTGATCTCATGCTTTTAATTTGAGCAATAGCTGCATTAATGTCGTTTGGATTCACGTCTCCTCGAAATAATAAGCAGCAAGACATGTAGAATCCTTCTCTGGGATCACATTTAACCATCTGATTGGAGGGTTCAAAACATTGCATCATCAATTGTTGCGTTGTATTATCTTCATGCATTGCTCTTGCAGCTGGTACAAATGGTGCAAACGTTACCAATGGAAAATGAATTCTTGGATAAGGAACAAGATTTGTTCTAAATTCTACAAGTTGTACATTTAATGAGCCTTCAAACCTCATTGAAGCAGTTATGCACGACACAACCTGAGAAAAATATGAATATTTTATAGATATCAAATTACAATAATAGAGGAATAAAGGCATATATGTATGGTATACCTGGGCGATAAGTCGATTCAAGTTAGTGTATGTTGGCCGTGGTGTATCTAATAACCGTCCCAAGATATCATACAAAGCTTCATTATCAAAAATAAAGCATACATCTTCGGTGTCCATAGTTGCATGAGTAGTCAGCACTGCATTGTATGGTTCAACGATTATAGGCGATATTCTTGGAGACGGATATATTGCAAACTCAACTTTACACAATTTTCCATAATCCCTCGACAGCCCTTCAAGTAACAATGCGGTGAAACCGGAACCAGTCCCTCCTCCAAATGAACGGAATATCATGAAACCTTGCAAAGAATTGCAACCTTCTGCCACTATTCTTACGCGATTTAGAGCCAGATCTATCATCTCGCGGCCAACACCAAAGTAACCGCGAGCGAAATTGCTTGCAGCATCTTCTTTGCCAGTGAGCAGTGTTGAAGGTTGAAATAACTCTCGATATGCACCTGTTCTTATTTCGTCTGTAAGAGTTGTATAGTTTTTATTATCTAACTTCTGTATTGTATCGGTTAACGGTACAGTTTCTAGCCGCGCAAGCACAACTGCTAAGCGTGGCATGTAAGGTCCTGGTTTTGAACCCCGACTTAGGCAAAGTGTTAGGTTTTCCATTTGGACCACAGAACAGGATAAAAGAGTCTGTTATGCGATTTGGACATTCAATTCACAATTAATTATATAAGTTGAGTCATAATAACTATTACACCACACAAACCCTTTTTGTTAAAATGTTATTGGGTTCATCCACTTAAACTTACCAATTGGTGTTGGCTCTAAATCAACCATAACAACTCTGGGCACAACTTTTCCAGCGCCCGTTTCGTTAAAAAATGCTCCGCAACTGTTGTCATCCTGATCTGCGTACGCCAAAACACCGTCCGCTCTAATACCATGTTCAAGACAGTAAAGCTCCCAGCAAGCATTCGCTATTTGTACTCCTGCTTGACCAATGTGTATGTGAATAACTTCTTTCTGAAAAAATAAAAACCAGGTTTCTACCAAAAGATCAAACAAGAGCTTTAGGAAAGTCTGAACATTCAATGAGTGTAAACTTACTTTAGCCATTGAGTGAAATATTACTGAGAATTTAGTTTGTAAAATAATAAGAAATCTAAATAAGTTCTACATGTTTAATACAAAAAAATACTTACTTAAAAAATGACAAATTCTAGTCGCTTGACATTCACTTTCATAAAATTACAATGGTCTATTTGGTTGTGACGTATAGTTATAATCCTTTTTTGTATGCCATAAGCAAGATACACACGCAGCGACTTTGATCGCTGGCGACTCGCTAACCATGTCAAAATCACACATATGTACACACGACGACATTATTATCCATTTTTAGCTGACCTCCCGTTAACTTGCGTAGGTAGGCATTTCGTCCATAGGTAGCGGCTGTCAAAATCTGTGTGTGGACGTGAGATGTTAACAACTAGCGAGTCGACGGCGTCTAAAGGCGCTGCGTGCAAAGATTCCATCCATCTACAAACCGTACTTTCTTGAAATTGTTGTATCACCAATGTCACAGTACAGCACTATTTGCTTCAAAGCCCCAAGGTCAAACTCAAGGTCACTTGTGTCAATGTGTTGTGAACTGAAGTTGTTGTTGTCATGTGTTATCACTGTTATCTTTGGACTGTTTTCATTGGCGTTGTCGCTGCGGACAGATAATAAATAAAAGTAGCCCTTTCTTATTTGCTCAAATTGTTATTGCTGTTTACCAGTTTTTCATTCAGACCAATTCAGACCGATCTTTATAACTTGTTTATATTATTCACGTCTAATGCTACGTAAAGAACAGGTTGTATAAATTTGCTTTGCCTAATTTGGATTTTTTAAATTATTATGTAAGGATAGTGATAAGATAATTGTGTGATTTAGTCGTTTTGCTCTTCAACTCTTGAATTGTCGTTTGTGTGGAGAATCAACTATAAACTCGCCCATGTCACTCAACAAAGGTGCCCAGTTTGCAATAAATACAGAATTTATGAATAAGATGAGTTTGGCCGGGAAAGTGGTACTTGTAACCGGTGCAAGCTCCGGCATCGGTGCTGCGACAGCGGTATTCCTATCAAAATTGGGCGCTCAACTGTCCTTGACCGGTAGAAATAATGAGAACTTACAAAAAGTATGTAAAGACTGCGAGAATCCTGCGGCAACCTTTATAACCCCCGCTGATTTGACGAAAGAAACCGACATTGAAAAGATTGTACAGAACACGGTCGACCATTACGGGAAGATCGACGTTTTGGTCAACAATGCTGGGATTATCGAGATGGGCTCGATTGAGAACACGTCGCTAGCGCAGTACGATCGTTTAATGAACACCAACGTGCGGTCTATATACTATTTGACCATGCTAGCAGTCCCACATTTGGTTAAAACGAAAGGCAACATTGTGAACATATCCAGTGTTAATGGTATTCGCTCCTTCCCTGGAGTTCTTGCTTACAATGTGTCTAAAGCTGCTGTGGACCAGTTCACAAGGTGTGTTGCGTTGGAATTGGCGCCAAAAGGTGTGCGGGTCAATTGTGTAAACCCTGGAGTTATTTTGACTGAGCTGCAGAAGAGAGGAGGTCTGAATGAAGAGCAGTATGCAGCTTTCTTAGAAAGGACTAAGGAGACTCATGCTCTAGGTCGTCCCGGCAAGCCAGATGAAGTAGCAGCAACTATTGCATTTTTGGCAAGCGATCTGGCCAGCAATATTACTGGTGTGAGTGTCCCAGTAGATGGTGGCCGTCACGCTATGTGCCCACGATAAACTTTTATACACAGCACATTTTGCAATCTTGTGCCAAACATTGTCTGATGTGCCTTAAGATTGTTGCAAATGCATTCTTCTTCTTAGTGTGTCCATAGCAATCTAAATGGACTCAGCCCAGAATTCGGCTACTTGTTTGGCGCAATCACCAGCGTCTCAGTGCATTTACAAGTTTTGAATTTTTTGTTTGTTTAATTTTATAAGTACATGGTATTGTTGCATTTTTTATGTGTTTTATCTTTGTTTTTAATACATACATCTACATCTTAATTTGTTTTTATTTTTGTTTAACACCATTTTTTCTATCATTTTGTTTATCTTCAACTGGACTTGCCTAGACCGATATTATAGGTAAATGATTTTATTTTGTATCAATCATATTTTAAAACTAGATGAGGTTGGCATTTCCTATCTGAGTAGTCCGAGAAGAAAGGCCCAAACAAACTCAGAGGTCACAGTCTCTTTTAAAGTCCATACATAATCTTGGTCAGCTCATATGAAGACCATGTAGATTGGTACCAATTATTATTGAAAAACATTGTTAAAGACATCTAACTTAATTTAATGCTGCTTGCAGCAATAAATTTATAATGATAATATCAATGTATTTGTGAAATCAGTTAGTGTTATTATTTAAATTTAATATAACTTTATATAGGTACCCACATATTCTGGTAGATATTGACTGTTTATAGAAACTGCAATCACATATGTATTAACTTAACGAATTTATTTAAAAAGCAACGAAATTAATTAAGTGAAATTAATTACTTTGCTGCTATTTAACTGCTGTTAAATAACCAAATATTTATTTATTTAAACCGCAATTATAACACCTTTACAAATAGATTCTTATTAACCTACTAAATAGGTTCCAATGTGTTCCTACCTCTATTAATGGCGCTAAATATTCTGGGCTACCAGTTCTGTCCTCAAGGTTTCCTCAAGGCTCAATACTGGGTTCATTCTTATTATTGTCGCATTCTAGTTTACAATGTTGAATTATATTATTATCTCTGCGCTTTATTGTACTCTGAGGCCCTTGAAATAGTTTACGGACCTGCACCACAAGGAAAATAATAAAGCAAACTACTCACGTTTTCACCAATTTATTTTGGAATAAATTAAATCTAAAACCAACTTAACTAACTTATACTAATTATCACAATTATTATCAAACCAACTTATGTTATGCGCCTACAAACAAATGATCAAACACATACAGTCTTGTACAGGAGTTATTTTGTGCAGAATTACGAGAAACGTGCTCCAACGAACAAAATAGCAAAATTATAAAATTAAAGGTGCCTACACAGTTATACCTCGATTTACACGATTTCTTTTAGATGTCCTAATCTAACGTAGGTATGAAAAACTATAGTCATATCCTAATTATCTGAATGTTGCTGTTCACATAAGTAGGAATGGTATATCCAGGATTATAGGCCTTAGGAATTACATTGATTGATTAGCAACCAATTAAGCTGCTTAAGGAACACAAGACCTATAATCAGGTGAGTAAATACTACCAATACAAGGTATTAAGCCATGACCACAAAATAACTTCAACTCTGCTGAGCAAACTGCAAAGCTGAGGGGTGCAAAATTGTCTTTAGTATCTACAAAGGTTGGCTTTAATTTAATAGAACTGCTTATTCGAGGTATAACTGCATACCTAATTGATAAAGATACTCAAGGTCGCAGCAGCTGGTTGAGTGGCACTGCTGCGAACAGTTTCTTGGCTTCGTCGACGCACGCTTTGATGATTTGTTGGAAGGCGACCGGTCCTATGTCCCGCATCACAGGCTCCCAGTTTATGTTTATTACTTGGTGGATTGTTTCACCTGGAAATAGAGAATTGTTATTAGGAAATCGTAATTTCAAATACACAAAACATAGCGCTTTTAACTATTCCTCGAAAGTGCAGAGATACACTGTTATTATTCTTCCACATTTCGCCAGGACCAATGGAGGTACCAAAGAGGGGGCGAGACTTCTGCCATGTGATGGTCTTACGAAGGAAACTTTTGGACTAATATTAGCTATCGTATTTTTTTAGTTTAACTTAAATGAGTGTTAGTTTCTTGGTACGAATATAATGATTTCGAAGCGTAAATGAAGCGAAACTTGGTATCGAAAATGCAAATCGTGTATGACCAGATGTATGAAAACGAGTCAAAGTAAGGATCGTAGCAGGTGGCGTTCTGTAGTTTCTGCCTACCCCATTGGAAGACGGCGTGAGTAATGTATGTATAGTACGTATGAAATTTTCATTAAATTAACAAGCATGAAATTTAAAATATCGAACTAAAGAGAAGAGAGAGCATTTGCATTATTCTGGATTAGTTACTGAAAAATGTAGCCTGAAAGCCTTGTAATGCTTTTGCAGAAAATGATTTGAAAATTCTTGTTGTCGAACCGTTCAGAGCTTCAGGGTAGTAGTTCATTCGCCGGTATCGCTGCGAAGAACTTCTTGACTTGATCAACGCATTTCTTGATGATCTGTTTGAAGATAGGAGGTGCTATCTCGGTCATTATGATCTCCCAGCTCTCGTTAGTGAACCTTTCTGTTGTTTGTGCTGTAAATAAGTTGTTTATTAGGAAGTGCATGTGTTGTTCTGTGAGTGGTATAGACTATGTAGGACCGTTAGGGTATTAAATGTAACGTCTGTAGTTGAGACTGTGAATGAGAATTATTTTGGACTGTTGTGTTACTGATAGAGTTTATACTTAGTTGGTCCAGTCACTACCTTTTAGACTGCAGAGTCTGCAGGAGTCTATTGCTCACAGCGCTGCATATCAAAACCCTTATTAAGACGGCAATTTCCTATAGGGAAGTTGTAGGTAATGTGTATCAATGATCTTGTTTTCGTTAAGTAAAGATTACAATATCATGAGATCACCCGGTAACAACAACGAATCTTCGTATTCGTCAGTTTGTCACATGTTCTTTTAAGGTCGAGGTCAACCAGGGCGTTTCCCATATATATGTTATTGAATAACAAACGGGTCTTACCAAGTTCCTTGTTCCCGTTAAACAGATTGGTGAACTTGAACTGGGCTCGGTCCATCTTGTAGTGATCCTTGTAGCTGGGCACGATCCAGTGCCCGTCTTTCTCTACGAAGTCGTATTTCACGACGATGTTCAGGTTCGCTGTAAGTTAAAAATCAGTTATGAATTTGTGTGAAAGGGACGAAGGGAACCTAGATTGTATTCACTTTTTATATTTTGTTTTTTTGCTGGAGAGTTTGTTGCGCCACTTCTTCTTCCCAGCACTAGGTAGTGGTGAAGGGCGGGCGTTTTTTTGGGGACTGTCTATTGTAATTTTGACGTTCGAAAAGTGCTGATTCTCAGCCTAATTTGAATAAATGACTTTAGGTTTTGATTTTGATATGTTTTCATGGGCTATTGCCGGCTGTCGCTGAAAAATAGCGCTGGGGCTCTGTCTCGTATAGGGTCCTAGTATTATACTGAGCTTTGCCCGTTTTGCGTGGATGTGACGCATATTTTCCCTCAGCTTATTTTTTTGGTGTTTCTGTTCTTTTTATGTGATGTTTGCCGCAAATAAATGTTTTTTCTTTCTTTCTTTTTATTATCTCTTATCGTCTAGCTCTTTCCGTTTCCCTTGAAAGTTTTGCTACTCTAAGGGTAGCTATCTAGTGATTATTTAAATAGTTTTTAGAATTTCAATCACTAAACAGAATCTAAAGCCCTTCACAGCTTCATACAAAGGCACAATAGCCTACTATGCCAATTCTCCATCAGCCCCAGTAGTTAAACAAATAAAATCCTCGCCATTAACCAAGCATAGCCACCTATACAATTATAATTGAGCATGAAACAGTGGATTCAAGCCTACCTACCACACATTTCGTATAGTACGGCAGCCAACAATTATTTGTTGCTGCTTCCTTTGCCAACCGAGCGAGCACTGAGCAGTGTTGCAAGTATGGATATTTTGTGTCGGTCTTACAAACCTGTTGTACGTAGGCAGGTGCATACTGTTGTTAGGCAAATGAGTGTATTCATGGCTGGATGCAAGTGAATTGAAGCTTCAATATTGGGTAGGTATTTTGCGGTATTGAGATAAATTTAAAGTCTTCTTTGGTTATGTAGTTTGTACCAGGACGAGCCTTTGACAAGGTAGTGTGATCTTAATTACGATTTAAATCGATACTTAGATATTTATGGGCATTCAACATCATACACTATGATAATATGGTATGGTAAGTACATACAACCGCACAGTAATGCATCACTTGCATTACGAAAATCGCAATTTCTGCTACGAACTAAGGGGTTAAGGTCAAATTGTTACCACTGATGTGCCTGTGGTTGACTATACCACAGAAATAAGAAATATCAGTGGTGAGTATTTGTCTCCAGGCTATAAACTACACTGTTTTTCCAGGTTCTACTAGTTTCACTCAAACAAATCTTTGATCCGGCGAATTAATAGGTACTTACTGATCTTGATCTTGGATTGTCCATCGCCCTTGATGGGTAGGATGAGGACTTGTCCATCCATGACGTAATGGGCCTTCAGTGTGACGTTGGCGGTGAAGTCCAAGGTAGCTTTACCCTTTTCTGTGTTGATCCTGGAGGCAAAACATTGGTTTGAATGTTGCAATCTTTGCATTAGCTTTACAGAGTGGTAGGTTGGGAAATCGTTTATAAAGACTGTAAGTATATGTTCAAGACCAAAACCAACTCGAGTTGCTTAATTTGGAGCGTATTAACATCATGCCTATACAGAGAGGGTCACCAACTAAAATTTTGCAAAATATGGGTCTGGGTACAATGATATCCTAAGAAGAAGAATGGAAAAATCCATCCCATTCCAAGAATTAATTATTTTGGTACATTTAGTTTCTTCCACAGTGTCATGAAAACTTTTCTTTGACTAAAATAGTCCTCAATAAACTTACTTGTAAGAATTAACCCTGAATCCTTTCAAGCCGGTGACAACGGTATCGCTAAAGGTGAGCTTCAAGGCAGGATTGTTAACGAAAACCGTCCCCAACTCCACAGGGTCCAGGGGTGCGATGCCCAGCTCTGGGATGCCCTCGGTGAACTTCGAGCCGGCTGCTGTGATTACCTTCTCTACGCAGGCATTCAGTTGAGGGTCTGATCGGGAGCATGGCGTGATGAACGAGGCTGGAAAGAAGAGGATTTATGTTTTGAGTTGTGGTTTCTAGCAGCCTATGTTTTAGGATAGGGTTTGAATTATATGCTAAATTGAAGTGCAGAATTAGAGCGTTGCGTATTTGAATGATAATCTAACTATGTACCTACCACCCATGTGTCTAAAGTAAAAACTTGCCGAAATTTTTGGTCACCTATTGTCCATAGGGATTTTCCGTAAAAGTGTACTTAACTAAATAACTTATTTCTACCCGACCGCGGCAGTGCCCATAAGGAGGGTAATGATTTTTTATTAGAAGCATGGAAAGCTGGAATGTCATAATAATGAAACTTTTGAAGTTTGAATTGATAAATAAATAAACACCTAAATCTGTTCTGGAAAACATTGATGTTGTTATATTTGTTGACATAAACAATTTCCGGATTATAAGTAGGTAGTTAACTTCCTACTTAAGAAGTATTTTATTGACTATTAATAAATAATCATGTTTACTGCCGGTTAAATGTTTACAACGTGGTTTACGTTTGTTGATCAATCATCACTATTACATAAAATATTCTAAGAGCTCTCAGATAATGCATTTTTTCTAAACAAGTAAATACATTCCTTGATTTTCTCGCGTATACTTAAAAAGGTTCGCTAAAGCCTATAGTTTGTATGTAACTGGTATATTTTAATTATTCAAATGAAGTGTCACAAAACAAGCACATCGAGGTAAACTTGTCCAGTCGGTAATGCGTGCGCAAGTTGACCTATTACGAGTTCGATCTAGATATAAGACCTTCAACCTTATAAACTTGCTTTTTATAATGAATAGCATTTGGAATTAAAATAAGAGAGGTAATGAAAAAATATTGAACGATGTTTTAGGCATAATGCGGTTCTTCTTCTTAAAATAAAACATCCTTTTACTAAATGCATATGAAGGTAGAAATGTACGATAGGTACTAAAAACAATGAAAAAATAAATTGTATTTCTGTCGGTATGTTCCGGTTAATGTCAGACACGCCTGAACCGATTCTGACGGGACTTTCACCGATAGATAGCCAATGTTTTAAGGAGTAACTTAGGCTACTTTTTTATTTTAGAAAAAGTATTAGAGTTCCGAGCAAAAACATTAAAACCCATGAAATCCAATTTGTTTTACGACAATCCTCAACAGGTTCTTATTATTTGCCTACAACCGTGCAAAGATTAGGTACCTAAACACTTGGGAACCTTCAATTGCAATACCTTTTGAAGGTTCCAATAAGTATTTAAAGATCACATGACCGTTCCTATCTACTTAAACGAAACTTCACAACAATTGAGTGTCTGACGTAAACTAAGTTGGTCTCTCAAAGGTCTGAGGCCCTAGAATCATCTCGACTGTTGATTCCCTCGAGGTTACGGTCCCAATCCCGATGTGGAGCCGCTGAGCCGGGTCAATGTCGGTTCGTTATGGGTTACGTTAACAGACCGGTTTGTCTCACGTGCACTCTTTGAGCCGGTTAATTGGTCTGCCGATTTAGTAAACGCTTAGTGGCACTCCCTTAGTAACAAGCAGAGGTACCTGCTTGTTTGTGTTAAGGGCCCTTGCCTAATAGCAATCACACGGTAAATGTTTGGACTACACAAAACACATCGACTGCAGGGCCTTCAGCCGGTCTATCTATCTATATACTGGTAATAAAACTGAAGAGTTTGTTTGAACGCGCTATTCTCTGGAACTAACAGTCGGATTTAAAAAGTCTTTTTGCATTTGATAGCCCAATGTTTGAAGAAGGCTATAGGCTACTTAACATCACGCTAGGACACTTAGGAGCCGTGCAAAACAAGAAAAAGTTAGAAAGAACGATGAGCGAAAATGAAGACAGGTCTCGGGCAGGCGATGAGATGTGAAGTCGCGGGCAGAAGCTAGTTCTGTAATAATCTCAACATGAAGACTTAGGTGAAGTGAGAGGCCAGTCTACCGGGTGCTATACAATTGGCCACGTGATGGCAGCCAGTTTTCAGTCAAGGTCGGAAGAAGTTGAAGACCCCTTCACTCTGGTTGGTCTTTTTTTTTTTGGGTGGGAAATCATCAAATGACCTCTCCCGCTCTGGTCGGGGGCGTGTGTCAGACTTTTACTGACTAAAACCCACCCATGTTCCTTCAGTTGCCTGTGCCAGGGGCCACGGTATCTCTTTCGAACAACCCGCAGCCACACTGGTTGGTCTCATATTTTGTTAGGATTAAATACGGAAGGCTTGATTGAACTGAAACTGCACATTTTATTGGCCTCTTAGGTATTTCCTAAGTTAGAAATATACCAATGACACATAATTTAAAGAAACAGCTAAACCTAACAGTTTCTTAAAATGTCGAAATACTTGCATACACTCTTTAAATTTTTATTTAGTTTTGGCGCAACAAACTTATTTGGGAAGATATTTAATACTTTAAGTAATATGCTGTACTATTGCTGTGTTAACAATCGTTCTCTTGTAGGTAATATTTGTTGGAACATGACAGACCTATGCAGAAATGGCAGAAGTCCTAACCAAAGTCTAGTCATTGACCCCAAATAACCTAAAGCAGACTAGGTATATAAGACGCTTCACTTTTTGTTAATTTTTGCCTTTCACTCGAGGTGAAACGTCTAAATGCAAAATGAATTCATTAGTGAATTGATCCGACGCTGTTGGATTTCAGCACTCCGAATCTTTCACTCCGAATGATTAAAAATAAATAAAAGAGGGAGCTGAATATGAATGTGTCATTCCTGTTCATTCTTATGTTATTTTCTCCGTGTAGTGTAAACGTGGAAAGAAATAAAAAAATAATCTTCACTCTAGTGAAGCATCTTATATCAACTAAACACAACTGCTTCGATAAAAAAATGCGTTTGAAATTTCGTAAACAAAATGTTTTGACCGTGGCCCAAGTTCGGGTGTTCGACAACAACTATCACAAAAGCGAATTGTTAAAGAAAGTGGTGTTATTTAAAATTATCAAGAGCAACCGGCGTTTCAATAAACCGGCGTTCTTTCGCAAGCGCTGCCTATGCAATCTGATATATTGAACGTCCTGCTATAATAGTTATAAGTAATAATAACGTTTAAATATTTGTAATGTTAATGGAAATTGAAAATATAACGAATATTTTAATTAATTACGCAAAGCTTGAAGGTTAAGATATCTTGTAGATTGCGTAGATAGAGTGATTGGTCACACTGTGGTTCATCAATTCTTGGCTTATAAATATCTCGGTGACCATCAACGCAAAAACTGGCGCTTATTCGGTGGCCACCTGGTAATGAAATTAATAACAGAGAGCTTCTAGAATCTTCACGTTCGAATGCTTATTGCAAAACTTGGAAATATGTTTATATCATAACGGAACATCACGCCTTGTTTCCCCGAAGGTTATGCGGAGGTGTACGTATACTTAATACATCTAAATTTTGCCAGTTATGTTTAAGTCTCGTGTAATAGGAGGCGCACCTATTATGCCACCAACCGGGCACAAATCAAGAATACAGCTGCTACTGAGATATTCCGGATAGAAACACCCAATAACCCTTTGCCCGACCCGGGAATCGAACCCAAGACCTCATGCTCAGCAGTAGTGCATGCGACCACTGACCAACGACGCAGACATAATATAAGAGATTCTAATTAAATGCATGACTGAAGTTGAAAGTAAAATGTAGGAATGTGTGTGGTGCAATATAAATGCAACATTACGAAGATTTTGGTTTCATCAAGTTGTATCAGTTATTTATGATAATTACCTTTTAAATATAATTTCATTCATAAAGTGACCAACGTCCGCGATCGAGACTTTGAAGTCGAATTATGATACTACAGGACTCCAGTTTAACGGTATGTTTCAGAGCTATTTTGATAATGAAGCATTGTCATGTTGCTCGTAAGGTAACGCCGTTTTACGTGGATGTGACGCATATTTTCCCCAAATTATTCTTTTTCTGTGTTTGTGTTCGTTCTCTGCGTCGTGTTTACCGCAAAAAACTCTCTTTTTTCTTTCATGTCAATTACGATTCGATGTCAATAGAAAGAAGAAAGCAACTGTGACGTTTGAATGAACAATGAGTTATCGTAAGCTCCCGATTCCGGAGGGATGACTAATTGGAAAAATAATTTCTTAAAATATAGATTTCTTCTTGCTACATGATCATCACGAAGAAATATGATTTATGTGATTGATATACAAAAAAATAGGTGATTCCAAAGCACTGCCTGGCTAGCAGTTATTCTTCTAAGACAATAAATAGGAAAGAAATGTTCCCACAGTCCTATGTCCTTTATCAGCATAAGATTTATAACAACTATAAATGAATTTAAAAAAAAAGAAGATCTTTTTATTTTTCTTATTGCGTGATCATTAAGAAAAAATAGAAAACGTCTTGTCGAAGTGTCGACGGGGTCGAAAAAAAAAAGTTTCAAAAAGGAAAGTTTTCCGTTTTAACTCACAATTGAATGGACTGCAAAAATAAAGCAATTGGTAGCAATTAAAAATTATTAGTCACTTTCATATCCTACAGTCATCACTAGTCATTCATATCCTACAGTCATCACTAGTCATTCATATCCTACAGTCATCACTAGTCATTCATATCCTACAGTCATCACTAGTCATTCATATCCTACAGTCATCACTAGTCATTCATATCCTACAGTCATCACTAGTCATTCATATCCTACAGTCATCACTAGTCATTCATATCCTACAGTCATCACTAGTCATTCATATCCTACAGTCATCACTAGTCATTCATATCCTACAGTCATCACTAGTCATTCATATCCTACAGTCATCACTAGTCATTCATATCCTACAGTCATCACTAGTCATTCATATCCTACAGTCATCACTAGTCATTCATATCCTACAGTCATCACTAGTCATTCATATCCTACAGTCATCACTAGTCATTCATATCCTACAGTCATCACTAGTCATTCATATCCTACAGTCATCACTAGTCATTCATATCCTACAGTCATCACTAGTCATTCATATCCTACAGTCATCACTAGTCATTACAACAGCACTCGAGAATGCAGTTATGCTTTAATTGCTAACTACCTGCTTTAAGATGGTTGCAAGAAGGAAAAGGATTTTTAAGATCAAGATTAAGTGTAATTAAAATTGTCTCATGATTCAAGTTATGGCCCCACTGCAGTTTCCTCTGAAACTGTAAGTAGTTGACTTAGACAAGACCTATGTTAACTCACTATGAATTACTTAACTGCAATTATAAAACTACTAGCTGCGCTCCGCGGTTTCACCCGCATAAGTTTCGATCCCTTGGGAATTTCGGGATAAAAAGTATCCTATGTGTTAAATCTTGATTATAAACCATCTGTGTGTCAAATTTTATCCAAATCCGTTCAGTAGTTTTTGCGTGAAAGAGTAAATCCATCTATCCATCCATCCATAAAAACTTTCGCGTTATAATATCACAGTAGGAATTTAGTTATAAAACTAATCTGGGTTCTTACAAAGTTACTACAAAGGTAATTGTTACGAAATTGAATTCAATTGTATTAAAAAAAATATATATTAAAAAAAATCTGTACCCTACAGGTTCCTTAATTGTACCGTAGTTTTAAGCCATTGTAAGACATTATGGAACGCAAATAAAGACCAGAATAATTTATGGATTTTCTATTTTTCATAAAGTTTTTCAGGAGTGCTTTTGGTAGAGCGCTTTGTTTAGAATACTTTTAGAACAATAACCAAACAAAAAGTCTTTGTTGACAGGGACAATGTACCTGGGTCCCAGAGCCCTACTTGCTATGTAATGCGATTAGCAGACACTCAATTAAATTAAAATGTTTTAAATGTTTTTCCGAAAGCTTTTTTTGAGGATAGTCTGAACCAGTGATTTTTCTGTTATTTTTGTAAAATATGTTCGTACATAATCGTGAAATATGTCGGAAAGAAGGGTTGTAGGTTTCTAATTATATACTTTCTTAGAAAGTAAAATCTGTAAAGGCATAAAATTACCTTTTTATGCCCAAATAGTTGCTGAATATAGGTATGAACTACTTAGTCCGGGTAAACACCTACTCTATTATAGGCTCTTCAACTGTAGATATAATAATATGATCCACAGGCCAACCTAATCATTTAATAAACAAGAAAATCGTGTATGATTTTTTGAAACATTCTTCGTAAGCGAGTAATAATAATATGTAATACTTAAAGCCTAGTTCTCACAACGCGACTTGTGTTTATATTAGATAATTACGATAATTAGTCTCATTGTACACGTTCATTGAATAATTGAATACACGCGACTTTCCGACACTCCGAATTAAATTGTAAATAATTGTAATGTATGTTTATTTATGTATGTGTTGAGTCAGGAGATTTCCCATCATATTCTCTATTTCCCATGAAGTCATTTTCGTTGATTAATTAAACTAGATTTAAATAATAAATAAATTAACATGTACTTATACATTAAGTACATGTTAAGAACCTGTCATTATTTTTGTATGTAAGTGAAAATAAAAAATTTCTATAATTAAGTACTTGGATTACGTACCATCATTACTAGGATTACCTAGTAATATAGTACTTAATTTTAGACTTTTTCATTTTCACTTAGAAAAAAAAAACAAATTAAAATATAAACTTTTTTTTTTTTCTATATCTGAGTGAAAGAAATTCTTCCTTTCCTAAATAAATCAAGTGAAAACCCTGCTATCATTTATAAAAAAGAAAAACGAAAACTCACGCAGCGACCCAGCGTACGCGCAGGCGACGAAACTTAAAACGAGACACAAATGCACTTTCATCTTTCTTACTTAAAATGACTTTGTAATAAATATGTGTTATCGTTATCAAGGCTTGTTTCCGACTGTGCGCCTGTTGGGTCACTATAGCCTTTTATACGTTGCGCAACAAAACTTACGTGCCGGCACGACCACTGATTCACAACTAATTAACCATTTTTCTGTGACCTGTTTGCAACTGTTCGCTTTTCTTACCTGTAACCAGACGTGGTAAGGGAAAGAGGGGCAGGGCGGCTCAAGTTATGTTGGACGTAGTAAGTAGTGTTTATTAAAAAAATTATGATTGTAATAAATAATTTTGTTTAGTTTAATTTTGCGTTGTAATCCCCAGAGATGGTGGTATGTGGCGTATCTACTATTGTATCAAATATACTTCTATCAAATGTGGTTCATATGGCTGCATGAGCATCTGAACAGATAGAAAATATTATTTCTTTGATAGTAGGTAAACTTTCTTTAGTAACGTAAAGTCTTGTGAACGGAGTTTGCCGATCGGCAAGAGACGCATGCCAAATATGTGTAGTAATTGCTTCGGGTTGACTTCGGATTGCTTCGGGTTGACTTCGGATTGCTTCGGGTTGACTTCGGATTGCTGAAATAAATGTGTCGAACCGAAAAAGTGTGTAGCACCCCTTAGATACAGTAAAACCTTGGAAGCACAAAGATCTTGTAAAGTGTCCTAATAAGTTTGAATGTATGTAAATAACCGGAGTTGCCACGCGCAAGCGCAAATCATCGCTTGACAAACACAAATGTCTACAAAAACTGGGGTATTCAGAACTCGATATTATTTGTCACGGACGATTTGTTTGTCGCATAGACAATGTGGAGGAACATCCGCGAAGCAATTGATGTTTTTGTGCACTCACGCAAGTCGAGATGTACCTACCAGTGGAAGTTTTTATGTGTTTACACCATAAGTGATCGTTCTACATGTTAGGGTTCCACGGGCGGAGGAAAGGTCTTGCACTTTATACGTAACGATTATTTCCGATGGGAATTTACTTAACATATTGACCATGATACTACCATCCCAGTGCCTCGGAAAGCACGTTAAGTCGTTAGTCCTGCGCCTGATTTCTTTCCTGTCTAGTCAGATTGCCGTCCCATGGGACTATGAGAGTGAAGGAAGAGGGAGCAGTATGATATCTCCCGCACCGAAGGCTAGTCTCCGCTGAGATTGGTCGCCGTGGCCGTAATTTGATCTGCAACCACGAACAAACCATGTAGGTATGCAAACACGAACTCTCTACTAACTGTGATAATTTTGAAGAACTTTCCTCTTACCATTAGTAGTAGTATTTACTATCATAATTACAATATACCTTATCGATCACCTTTCCAAATAAAAACCATGAAGTACTGTGTATATTGGCAGGCCACTAGTGGATAAACACACTGATTTGATGACATGATTTTTAATTATGTCAGTGTCACGTACATCGATGTTGGTGTAGGTTATAGTAATACTATATACTCGTAGTAAGTAATAAAGATCAGACTCACTTGTGCGGAAGAGTATTGTGTACAATAATGCGATGTATGCATTTCCTATGAGGGTACGATGTTTATTTAAACTGATAACTTAAACAAGCAAAGACTTAATTCCCTATAGTCAAGTTTACGCGATCATGCTAAGGCATATAATATACTAGCAGCGCCCCGTGGTTTCACTCGCATAAGTGTCGATCCCGTGGGAATATCGAGATAAAAAGTATCCTTTGTGTTAATCCTGGTTATAAACTATCTTTGTGCGAAATTTCATCCAAATCCGTTCAGTAGTTTTTTCGTGAAAGAGTAACAAACATTCATCCATCCATTTATCCATCCATCCATACAAACTTTCACGTTTATAAATATAATATTAGTAGGATATAGTTAGGTTCATCCAGCAATGGATAGCGTAAGTCAAGTAATCTAATTAGTAGGTAGTAGAACGAGATTACGCAGTAAAATAGTAATTTAAAGCCCTAACAGCATCTTCGACCTAAAAGCTTGATTTCAAAAGCAATATACACACAATACATTATTAAGATTCTTCATGGTGAAGTAAATACGGCTGCGGTTGTATTGTTGGAAATAAATTTAGATAGTACTTACTACAACTAGTACAACTGATGGTAAAGTACGTAGAGGTTTATTCATATTTTTTGTTTTTTTTTTGTTTGAGTATAGTGTACATTTAATATATTGGCGTGGCTAGCTGACATATGGCAAATAGTTTAGTTTAATGTTCTGTGTCTCGTAATATTAACTACTTTGCATACCTACTATAATTGTACAGAAGCAAGTTTTTTTTTAACTGAACAGAGAGCTGTGCTGCTGGGGAGTTTATTGCGCCACTTCTTCTGCCCATTGAAAGCACTAGGAAGTGGTGAAGGACGGGCGTTTTGGGGGACTGTCTTATGTAATTTTGACGTTCGAAAAGTGCTGATTCTCAGCCTAATTTGAATAAATAACTTTTTTTTTTGTTTTGAGAGGAGAAGTATAACTGCAGAAGTTCGTCCGTTCGTTCGAAAGTGTAGTGGTCTAACTATGGGGTGGTAACTCATGAGTACCTACAAAACCTATAAAGGGGTCACATTAATTATCGTAAATAACTTTAAGATAGGATCAACACTGAAATCGTAAAAAAACAAATAAAGTACATAGTGATGATTATATTTATTTATTTACCAAGGCACCAAGTTCCAATCACAAACACATAAAATAAATTGAATTCAAATTAAATGAATTATATCATTAAAATAAACTAGATATATTTAAAAATCTTTTCAGGTTTGCAGTCATTTCAATTACACCTTGTTTAATAGATACTCTTGCGTGTGTATTGTATTGCATTTCATACAATACACACGCAAGCGTATTAAACCTTCTGTTCTTACCTATTTACTGTGTCACATACTCGTACACAAGCTACCCAAACTCGTTGATTTCGAAAACTGTATTAAACGTGGAAAAGTTTAGTTCACATTCATGTTGTCCTTGTTAACTTAAACAAGCAAAATACGTAAACAAATATTCACCTTGAACTTTTAAGTTTGTCTCTAAGAATTGTTTTAGTAGAGTAGCTATCAACGTAAAGTTTTGAGTATATGATCTAATTCTCCTGGCGAGTGAAGGTTGCTGAGTCATCATCATGTTTTTTTACCTAGTTTGAGGTATTAAGGACCATATTTTTCCGCACATATTCTTAGCACATCCCTATAAGCTATAATACAATTTCGCAATACCATTCCGTAGAACTATTTGTAAGAAAGAAGGCCGTGTTGCTGTTTTTCTTATATAACATAAATCTTATCTAAAAGTATAAATTACAGCTGTTTGTTTAATAATATTGATAATTATAATATTTCGCGCTGTCCATATTTTTTTTGTTTATCATAAAAAATAACCATCATTCATTCATAGTTCACTATTTTTGAAAGCTAATTTAACCAATGTCCGATCTGAAAGATCTGACTAGCGCACCTAGTCTACGCGAACATGCTCAGGAATGGAATGGAATCAATTATACCTGTGATGTATGTCATCAATCACAATTACTTCTCGTTATACGCGTGCACATAACATAGGCACTAAGTATCTATACATATAATAAAACAGTAACGAAAGAAAAACTGTACATTGAGAATTTTCGAGAAAAAATAAGTGGCTTTTGTTAGAAAAACGTAACTGATGACAAAAAGTGAATTTTTAGAATTTTTGTCTGTTTGTCTGTGTGTATGGTACGCCTTCACGCCAAAACTACTGGATAGATTGAATTGAAATTCAGCAAAAATGTTATTTGTAAACCAAGGAAGGCTTTATGCTACATATTATCACGCCGTATGTTATGAGAGGTAAGCAATATTGATTTTAAAAGGTAATTGAATGCACAAAATGACATGTTATTTATTTAGTTAATAAGAATTTAACTCTGGGAACATAATAATCACGCTATTTGTATAAAGGAGCGGGGCAGTAATATTATAAATTGCAAGGGAACAGTTATTTCAACAATATGTCAACGGGGAATTTAGCGGTAAGGTCAGGCGACCGTATACCGCACTAAATGGTGCGAGTTCAAATCCTATAATATAGTTTTAAAAATTCGTAAAATTCTTTTTTTAGTTTTTGCATTTTTATGTGCATTAGGAACGATACTGTTATGAAATCTGAGAACTTTACATGTCCTATCTAATTGTATGGAGAGTTTCACACCAATATTACTAAACAGATTGATTGGTGGTACAACAAGCTACACTATCATGACGTCAAGTCAAACTTTTGGTTCTAAGTTATATCTTACCAAGCACATTTGTTGTAGGTAATTGATTCAAGAGCTATGAGTACCGTCGTCAATGACCATGTCTCTAAGTTTACCTCAGAGCAAAAGCAAATTTTCGACACCATCCTTGAAAGCCTTGGGCTCGGCCAAGGTAAAATGTTTTTCTTGGATGCTCCTGGTGGAACAGGGAAAACATTTATCACCGCTGGCATTCTCGCAGAGGTCAGGAGGCAAGGCAAGATTGCTATTGCAGTAGCATCGTCAGGAATCGCCGCAATACTGCTTCCTGGTGTCAAAACAGCGCACGCAATGTTTAAGATTCCTATAGATTTAGAGAGTAATGAAACACCTGTTTGTGGAGTGTCACGCAACAGTGACAAAGGGCGCGTGCTTAAAGATTGCTCTTTAATCGTGTGGGATGAATGCACTATGGCGAACAGAAAAGCAGTAGAGGCGGTAAACAAGACTTTGCAGGACATCCGCAGGAACCAGCAAATGATGGGTGGCGTTACAGTTCTGTTTAGCGTCGATTTCCGACAATCGCTGCCTGTGATGACGCGAGGAACTAGGGCTGATGAGGTGAATGCTTCGTTGAAATGCTCTTTCTTATGGCCACATATTCATAGGTTGCGCTTAACGATGAATATGAGAACACAGCTTGGCGGGAATGTACACGCCCAAGAATTTTCTGATGTTCTCTTAAAATTGGGTGAGGGAACGCTACCAGTAGACGGTGGCCAGGTGGTTCAACCTGAGATACTTGGGAGAGTGGTGTCCACCTTAGAAGATTTCATTCGCCATAATTCTTGGGTGTGAGAACGAGCCATTTTAACACCCAGAAACGACCAAGCTTCAGCGATCAATAAATGCATTCTCGCGGAAATTGAGGGAAACGAAGTGATCTACACTTCAATAAACACTGTTGTCGACCAAGATGACGCCACACATTACCCCGTAGAATTTCTCAATTCCCTCAGTGCAAGCGGACTACCAGCGCACACCATTAAGCTAAAGGTCGGTGTCCCAATTATGCTTCTTCGGAATCTCACTCCGCCGAAACTGTGCAATGGGGAAATATAATTGAGGCGGAAATTCTAACGGGTTGTGGTGTCGGCGAGACAGTGTTTATACCACGTATACAACTGATTCCCCACAATTACCCCTTTTAATGCAAGCGCGTGGAGTTTCATGTGAGCGTGTGCTTCGCCATGACAATAAATAAGTCGCAGCGGCAGACACTGAAGGCTGCGGGTGTCGACCTCAGGACGAGCTGCTTCTCACACGGACAACTGTACGTCGCTTGCTCCCGCGTTACCAGTCCTAACTCGCTGTACATATTCAATGAGACCGAGGGAAAAACAACGAACGTTGTTTACACAGAAGTGTTACAGTAAACTATAACAGTTTTGTTATTCGACGTCTCCTAAATTTCCTTATTAACCTGATGTCTCTTACCAGTAAATTAACTACATAACTTTCAAATTTTGAGTTTACTAAGCCAAATAGTTTTTGAGGGATCTAAGCTATAGTATAGTATGGGACGCATCTTTTGAGTGTTTCTGTAAATCAACAAACTATCACTAACTATTATTTAAATTAAAATAGAATTTAAAAAATACTTATGCGATACGTGGGCAAAGCCACGGGTACAGCTATAGTTTATAAAGATATCTTTTTAAAGTTATTTGCAATATTATTGTTAATTCAGTGTACTTACCCTTGGGATCCACTGCGGAATTACGGAAAGAAAATTTTTTTGTTGTATAGGTATTAAGTCTGGGCAACATATAGGCTATAATTTATTTTGGAAAATGGAACACCTGATGCAGAACCGCAACAGGCCAGCTAAAGTATAAGAGATATAAAAATGGTGCCATAGCAAAAAATATTCCACGTGAAGAGCCTTTTCTGCTGTGAGAATAAATTTGAAGATCTGGAACACCTGTTGTGGAACTCCATAGCCCAGCGACACTATAACATATAAGTATAGGAATGACGTCTTAGCAAAAGTTGTTTAGTCTGATGGTCATTTCCTGTTGCCTTACAAAAATGAAAGATCTGGAACGTCTTGAATCGTCTCGCGCATCACGCTGTTTTCCCGTCCCCGGGCTCTTAGAATTCGACATCAGACGTTTCAGATCTTCGATTTTGACGACCCCGTTGTCGCCGGCATAAGCAACAGGATCCGCGTACGAAGTCGCGGGCAGAAGCTAGTAGTGAATATTTGTGATTGAATCCGTCAGTGAGAATAATTATAGGTCACATTAGAATAGAATACTCTTTATTGTACACCATACAAATTACAGAACATAAATACACACACACACACGTCACATTGTGAGTTTTTTTTTTTTTTGAGATGTTCGTCTATTATTATTATAATGCGATAAGGCCGCCCATTGTATATTTTGTAGTGTTTCATGTTTTTTTTTGTGCTATGTATTTTTGTGGTGTACAATAAGTATATACAGACTGATTTTTTAAAGACCAGCCAAATTTAAGGATGTGGTACAGACCATCAAACTGAACAACTTTCTCCATGGGTCAAATAGCGTAATCGCGAAAATTTTATCAACTGTCCCATAGAAAACTTCAATACCTAAGTACTCGACCTAAATGTATGGGACGGCTGAATTTTTATTCGCGATTACGATGTTGGTCCCATGGAGAAAGTTGTTCAGTTTGATGGTCTGTACCACATCCTTAAATTTGGCTGGTCTTTAAAAAATCAGCCTGTATAAATAAATAATAATAAATAAATATTATTTTGTAATATAATTATTTATTTCAAAATTAGTTGGCTCGTATACAGTCTCACTTTTTGCTTGTTTTACACGTTTGTTAATTACGTTAAAGAGAAATGTTATTAACAGTCTTTACAGAATTAATCACGAATATCTGTGGCAGATCGTTGGGTACATGAAATAATAATCCGGAAAGAACTGGACAAAATAGACGAAGGAGAGAAAGTCTTGGAACAAGTTGCAGGAGGCTTATACCCTAACGGGGCCTTTACTAATTATTGTTCATTATATACCTACCTATAATTTTTTTTTAATATAAATATGTTAGAAGGCTATTTATTATTATTTATTTATCTGTGGCAGCTTCAGGTGCAAAAGGAGGTGGTAGTATCATCTTGTCCTGTTGCATGCACATGGAGACCTTACATTACCTTACATTGTCCCTTTAAATTTTGTTTATGTAGCATAAACCTAATAGTTGTAGTTGAGCTGATAGTCCATCAAGTCATTGTTATTCACTGGCATATAATTAGTCGAGACTACAGCCCTGAAAACAAGAAAAGTTTGTAGATTGCATGTACAAACTTAGCATTAAATACCTCATCAAAATGAGGTATTTAATAGTGTCGATCCCGAAACCGCTTTCAATTCATTTCATTATTTATTTAAACTTTTCTATTACTTATGTTTCCCTACTGTAAATAGTCTTTAGTCGGTAAAATCCCAAATGGATTTCTAAAGGCATTCGAACTTGTAGTAAACGGAAAAGAGATAACCTTTGGCAGTATAGGAAATCGCCTTCTAATGAAAACAAACAATTACTAAAACAATACTCGAAAAGAATTAAAAAAAGTTATTTACTTGACCCAAAAAGCACAAAATAATTATCTTATAAATAATGCTGAAAACAAAACCAAAGCTACGTGGAAAGTTATAAAAAAATGCAAATCAAACTTTCCTTCCGAATCCTTGCACAAAATACATACTAATGATAAAGTAATTCATGAACATATAGAACTTGCATTTAATGATTATTATGTAGATGTAGTTGGACAAACGAGTAGGTACCACAAAAATAATAATAGTAATGGTTTTTCAAACGTTTGTAATAACAATAGGTACTTAATGGTTTTGACGTTCGAAAAGTGCTGATTCTCAGCCTAATTTGAATAAATGACTTTTGATTTTGAAACATCAATCATTATCCCAAATCCATGTTTATGGCACCTACTGACCCGTTTGAAATATTCAAAGTAATTAATTCTTTGAAAAACACAGACAGCGCCGGTTATGACGGCATTACAACTAATATCTTAAAACTCGTAGCACACAATATTGCTCTTGTGTGACAATGGTGTGAAAAGTGTAAATGGACACTTCCCAAGTAAGTTAAACATTTCATTCATTAAACCACTACACCAGAAAGGCGAAAAACAACCATCTCAAATTACCGCCCAATTCAAGCTTTAATTCCAATACTGTCTAAAGTGTTTGAAAAGGTTATCTATAATTCCCTTTATTCTTTTCTTGAATCTAATAATATACTTGCTGAAGGACAATATGGATTTCGAAAAAATAGAAGTATAAAGAAAGCAGTATATGAGTTATTCTCTAAAATTGTTCTGAATGTGGACAAAAAAGTACCTATTGCAGCACTACTAATGGATATGTCAAAAGCATTTGATTATGTATTAAGCAAGTTACAACGCTATGGCATTAGAGGCAAGATGTTAAAATTGATTGGAGCATACTTAACTGGCAGAAAACAAATGACTGTCATAAATAGGATTTGTCCAAAGACAAAAATAGACATTGCGTATATGTCTACAACTAGATTAACAATATGTGAAGTTCCGCAAAGAAGTGTCCTTGGGTCCCTGCTATTCATTATCTATACGTATAAACGATTTACCAAAATGCACTGAACATCAACCTATTCTATTGGCCGATGACAGCACAGTAATCGTGCCATGTAAAGAAATAAAAACATATGAAATTGACATAAACAGTTCCCTACAAAATACATATAATTAATTGGTTAAAAATAAATTAATTAAAAATAAACTTAGATAAAACAAAAATAATGTAATTTTATCAACGGACAAATCAATCACAATTAAATGTCATTTATGAAAATACAACAATAGCTGTCACCAGTATGGCCAGGTTCTTGGGACTGCATTTAGATAGTCATCTATTTTGGAAATCTCACATTGAAATCATCTGCAAAAAGCTAAATCAATACTCTTATGTACTTTATAACTTTTGTAAATGAGTCCGTCGTCCTAGTAGCGTACAATGCCGACGTAACATGTACTTTACGCTATGGAATTATATACTGGGGAAATTGTACAGATAAATTCATCGCATTCAAGGCACAGGAAAAATGTTTACGATCTGTCTTCAAGCTAAAACAGCTAGCTACTGTCAGCTTGTCATTTTTTTTAAAGTATAAGTTGCTAACTCTACATTTATGAGACTGCAGTATTCGTGAAATCAAACTTATATCTATTTAAAACATTGAAATCGAAATGTCGCGCGAGTCGACAATGAGATTTGCGCTAATACACACAACACTGCTTTTTACACAAAAAGTTTTCTAGGCATGGGACCCAGGTTGTACAATAAAATACCGGAGCTTATTAGAGGAAAACACGAGCTAAATGATTTAAAAAAATGAATGAATAATTAATAGAATAATAATAGAATTAATGAACCTAGAAGATAATGCAAGATACTCGTATGTGGAGAAATATGTGCGGTAATAATTAGTTATTTAATTTGTGATTATGTTTGTCAGTTGTAAATATATTTAAAATTAAATAGAACCTAATACATAAGAAATGTTATTATGTTTCTAACATTTCAAATGTTCTAAACAAAGTTTGTATGCAATATTGTTAAATTTTATAGTGGATAGTTAACTCTGTTAGCTTTCCATTTAATTTTTAACAAAAAAATTAATATTTAATTGTAACTTTGCATGATTTTGCGTAATTTCCCTACTTGATATTTGTACGCCGTTAACGGCAAAACATACTCGTAGAGATCTCTGTACCTATTCTATTTCAAACACCTATTTTTACACCTTTGTTTGACAAAAAAAAACCTTGACTTTGACTTTCGACTTTGAATAGGTTGACAACCATGTGGTTATCTACCTCTAAAACCGCGTTATACAAGGGATGCATGAACAAATTAAGGCCTCCAGCCAGGGCATGCCTTTTCATTTTAGATTCGGAAGTACCTATAAGTGGAGAGTACCCGGAGACTGTTTAGTTCTGTAGATGTTTATTAATTTCAATAATATGAAAATACTCCAACAATAGGATGTTGTATCAGTTACACCACCGTGGAAATTACACCTGGCAGCATCCGTGTTACGATATTAATAACTACTGATAGCGATATGGTTTCCTTATGGGTGCTGGAGGTCAAGCGTTGAGAATTAAATCATCTGTTAATATTGTTTTGTAGATGAAGTAATTAGTTAATAGCTAAAAGTGATGAAGATGGCTAATATAATATTAATAAGAGAGGTCCAGAAGAAGAATAAGGATGGGGAAAACCACCCGTGTACAGCGAATGAAAGTTTAACCTGACCTAAATATCAATCAATCAACTCAGCCTTTCGCAGTCCTCTATCAAGCTGCGCCACAAAACACTGTCCTCCACCTTCCGCATCCAGTACGTCCCGGCCACCTTCTAGGGGGCGTCGCACACTACGCTTGCCGATACGTGGTCTCCACTCCAGGACTCGTCTGCTCCACCGGCCATCGCTCCTTTGACAAACATGGCCACTGCCACTTCAGCTTGCTTATTCTGTAAGCTATGTCAGTTATTCCACACATGACTTATAATAAAGAAGCGTTATTGTAAAGAAGGTGCATGGCGAGTTCTTTGCATATAAAAGGAAAATATATGACAGCAAGGAACATGGTCTTACCGAGACACATTGCTGTCAAGACTTAAAGAGATAAGAAAACCTTGGACAATCTACGTAATCTCCACAATATTTGGGACGCAAAAACCAATCCTGTGCAAATAAATTACAAAATTTAAAAACAAAGGACTTCTTATCTAAAACAAGTGAAGATGACACTCTTCAAAGCGTATTGTCAATCCTTTTACACGTGCAGCCTGTGGGTTAGATACTTGCAGAGGGCATACAGTGACCTGCGAGTGCAGTACAACAATGCGTTCAGGCTGATGGGGCTACCGCGGTTTTGCAGCGGCTCCGGTATGTTTGCTGAGGCTAACGTGGATAGCTTTGCAACAATTATACGCCAACTTTGCACCTCCATCTTTACACGCATGCGTGCTAGTTCCAACAGCATCTTGCGCGTATTGGCAGATCGATTGGACTCTCCGATGCTTGAGCGCTGGATACGACTGCATGCAGTCAAGTAAACAAGTTTACTGGTGTCGGATGTTTTATATTTTTATTTTTTATTATTCTGTATACTAACTTAGTTTATAAGTATTTTTGTGCTACTATCAATAATATGGATGTGTGAGAGTCTGAAATAAATGATTTATTATTATTATTATTTAAACAAAAGTGAATTTAACAAGTTTAGTCACCTTTATTACACCGCCAAAATTATGAAGCACAAAGAATGTAATAAGTAAATAAAGACGTAAGTAGTGTGATTAGTATGCGGCGTGTATGCGGTGCTGAGACGAGCTTGCAGTCACTGCAGAACGGAGTGATTACATACTCTTTGGTCACTGCCAAGGTCCCCGGAAGGTCACTTTGAACTGGCGCCGGCGCATCTATAGTCTATTCCAAAAGTATCTGATGAATGTGTAAACAAGCCCTGTTCAAGTTAAATTCTTACACAATCACTCACTCAAGGGAGTTAGTAACACATTCATTTAAAACATTAATCTGTATTTAGAAGGTATTTACTTTATATCTCACCACTTTTTCTCAACAATTATTGTTTGAATAACACTATTAAATTGCAATTGAAAAATCATCGACGAAAATTTAAGTTGAACGACTCATCACGTGACCAGAGGGCTGGCCTATTTTTTGGCCAAAGAATCCCAGAAGCCCAAAAGGCTGGCAGCATTGCCACGTTGTATGGCAATGCTGCCAGCCTTTTGGGCACGTTTCCTATTGACAGCGATGCGGACGACTTTTTCGATGCCCTTTGATTATTTCCCCTCCTTTTTATATACTTGTACATATTATTATTTTAAGATTGTTAGCTTTTTAAATTATGTAAATATTTTGTTCACAAATAAAAAACTTAACTGTGAAATGAAAAACATCTTTCGGGTGATTTAAAATAAAAAAATTTGGTTCGAGTATTTTAATACTTAAACCAGATTTTTTTATTTTATACAGGTACATATTCATATCCGGTTAGACTGGAAGCCGATCCCAACATAATTGAGAAAGGGCTAGGCAGAGATGATGATGATATTCAGAACCATTTGTTACATTTTAATGAGATACTATAGAAACTGACAACTCATGCGAGGTAGTTTATCTATATATTTTGGTCTATTTGAGTATTTCGTTGCTTAGTAACATGATGCCACTCACGCACGTCCTGGATGTGCACTATTACGTATATTTAAATTGATTTGATGGTGAACAGAATAACAACTAAAGAATCCTTAATTTAAAGTTGTTACCATGGCACAAATACACATTGTAACACAGTGGCTTATAGTGTTTTCGGACGCGTTGCCAAGCGCCAAGGCAAAGTTTAAATGGCCCATGTGTAAAATTTGCGACACCTATCCAAGCCTTTTAAAGCGGGACATAGGAATTTTGCATTCTGAAATTTATTAAAGAGATTACGGCTGCCATCAATTTAACAATGAGTTTTTTCACATGGGGCTTTACTACCTTACTTACTGTATTGTATTTCAACTTTTAATTTGTTGATTTCAGTTTATCAACAATACTGACCCATATTCAACCCAATAACAAGATGTTCTCAGTTGTCTCCTATGATCGATGATCGAAGACAATATTAAGATGATCATTAGTGATCATCTCAATCAGTGCGTCCGTTAGGAAGTCATTAATTAACTTGTTGACGTAACGTGACCGTGACATTGTATTGAGAATTGAATTGATAATTAAGGCAAATGTTTTGATTTTATTGGGTTCACTGTTCATGGATTTATTATATTCTTGTTTGTTTTTTCTATATTCTTAGTTTTTAACCCCCGACGCAAAAACGACGGGGGTTATAAGTTTGACGTGTCTCTCTCTCTCTCTCTCTCTCTGTGTGTGTGTGTGTGTGTGTGTGTGTGTGTGTGTGGAGGTGTGTGTGTCTGTATGTCTGTCTGTGGCATCGTAGCTCCCGAACGGATGAACCGATTTTAATTTTGTTTTTTTTGTTTGAAAGGTGAATTTGTTGGGAGTGTTCTTGGCTATGTTTGATGAAAATCGGTCCAAGATGGCCGCCGCCACAAAATGGCGGATTACATATTTTTTCACAACTCCCTCAATATGGGTATCAAATGAAAGGGCTTGACTAGTAGAATACTATGCACTATGACAAATTTCAATTCCAAGATGGCCACTACCACAAAATGGCGAATTACAAAAAACCTGATAAAATACCAAATTACCTGAATCTTAAAACGTAAGAAAATAAAGGAAATGAAATAAGGAGTCCCTACAAAAAGCATGAAATCAAAAATTAAATTTAAAATTTAAAAAACCACCGGCAACGCGAAACCCTATAAAAAAAATAACCTTGAAATTATGACCCTACGTAAGTAGGTACGTATGAATTTTTTTGATTAAATATTGTCCTGTCGGGTGACCGGTACTATTTTAAACTTTAACAGAACGTTTGGCTAATAATTAGAGCGGTCCCCCGACGGGACAACATTTAATCAAAAAATTTCATACGTACTTACGTAGGGTCATAATTTCAAGGTTATTTTTTTCTTTTTATAGGGTTTCGCGTTGTCGGGGGTTTTGTTTTATGAAATTGAATCTAAGGTGTGAAAACGGTACGTTTCCGCTCAGAACTTGAGCGCGCCGGTCCGACAGGCCCCAGGTGGTCCGTAGTGGGCGCTAAAGCAGCTGGACTGGGAGCTCTCCCTAGTAGCCTCGATCGTGCAGGCCTTGGTGACACCACCGGATAGGCCTGCTGACATCAACGACGAGGCGGAGTGGTTCCGGGAGGCCATGTCCGAAATATGCGGCGTGGTAATGCCCCGGGTCCAGCCCGGACGCACCCGGCGCCAAGTGTACTGGTGGTCGCCGGAGCTCACGTCTCTACGCAAGGCGTGCGTAGCTGCGCGACGTCGGTACACCAGACACCGTAGGCTCCGTATCGGCCGTCCGGATACGGAAGCCGTACAGGCGGAGCTATACGAGGGGTACAGAGCGGCGAAGACCGCCCTCCGAGCGGAAATCCTGCGGGCCAGGGTTCTGGCCCGCGAGGAATCACTGGGGACTCTGAACAGAGACCCGTGGGAACGCCCTTACAAGATGGTGCGGGAGAAACTCCGCTTATGGGCTCCCCCGCTGACGCAGAGTCTCCGGCCCCAGCTCGTGGAGGTCGTGGTGAGCGCTCTGTTTCCTTCGCGAGGGGAACATACTCCCCCACCCATGGCTTGGTGCCAGATGCGGACCACACCACCGACGACGACGACGATGCTCCGGAGGTGACCGAGGTAGAGCTGAGAGTGGCGGCACGTAGGCTGAATGCCAAAAATACCGCCCCAGAACCCGACGGCTTACCTGGAAAACCCTGGGGTCTGGCCTTGGAGGCTCTCGGGCCTCGACTAAGGGGGCTACTAAGCGCATGCTTGGAGAGGGGCCGGTTCTCACTTCATTAGAAGACGGGGAAACTGGTCCTCCTCAAGAAGCCGGGCGCCCTGCGGACTCTCCGTCCGCTTACCGGCCAAATGGACGAGGTGGGCAAGCTGTTTAAAAGAGTCATTACAGACCACCTTGTCGGGCGGCTGGTGCGGGTGGGGCCGGATTTGGCGGATAGCCAGTTTGGTTTCCGTAGGGGGCGCTGTACGGTAGACGCCATCATGCGCGTGCGAGCCCTCACGACGGGGGATGGGGAGATGCTGTGGCCCGGGGCGGGTTGTCTTGGCGGTGTGTCTAGACATTCAAAAGTCATTTGATGATCCCAAATGTGAGAAAACGGTTCGTCTTGTTTCTCAAAACTGGTATTTTTTTATTTATTATACAATATACCATAAAAACACAACAATAACAAAAATTGTGTTATACAACTAAATCAATCTAATATGTAATACCGAAATAACCGCTAAAAGAAAAGAGACATACTGCGCAGACTCCAAATTGGGAGAAGATAGGAGGATGGTGATGCAGGTTAAGTTAGTTTTATGGCTTCGAATTCTCTCTCTGATGTATTTTTTACTTTGGGATCAATAACGGTTGTTTCCGTTATGTTTCGTTGAGTGTTTACTGATTCGTGGAAACCCAGAAATATATTAATATTTACCAAAAGTGGATAACAACTTAAGTTTAAGTGTTTATGAGTTGTTTACTGTGTTGCGTAACCACAAATATGATATATAATATTAGGGGTTAAAGTATGAAATTGCCGATTTGTACTGAAAAAATGAAATTCGTTTTTTTTTTAATTTAACATATTTATTTAATAAAAATAATTACCATTATTATCTATACATTGCTGCCATCTAATAGGAAGGTCATTTATGCCTTTGCGATAGAACTCTTGTGATCTAGATTCGACAAACTGTGTGATAGCATTTTGTACTGCCTCCTGAGAAGAAAACTTTTTATCACGTAGAAAATTGTCCAAATCACGAAAAAAATGGTAGTCCGTTGCAGCAAGGTCTGGCGAATACGGAGGGTGACGAATGGTTTCTAATTGGAGTTCCTGTAGAGTTAAAACGGTTTCTTGTGCTGTATGAGGTCCCGCGTTATTATGGAGCAATAATGGTGAAGATCGATTCATGAGTCGGGGCTGTTTCACTGCTAGTTTTGTTATCATTGTTCGGAGTTCGGCACAGTAGACATCTGCCGTTATTGCTTGACCACATCGGAGAAAGCTATAGTGAATAACACCATGCTGAGACCACCAAACAGTTACCATTACCTTTTTATTGGTAAGCTTTGCTTTTCCATCACGAAAGCTTTTAAACCAAAATCGTACGGTGCGTTCATTAGCAGTCCCCTCTCCAAACGCAACATTGATATTGCGAGCTGTTTCTGCCGCGTTAGTTCCGCGTCGGAACTCGTATTCAAGAATAACTCGAATTTTCGAAGTATCCATCTTTCTTGTCTAAGCTAAATAAAAAAAACAACTGAAAGTCGATAATCGAATGTTGCATTTTTTAAAAGAAGAACTTCATAAGTACCATGTGAAAAAAGTTTCACTCAAAGATCTCAAACCTTGAAGGTTCTATGTCAATTCGAAGTACCTATTACAATAAAACGGCAATTTCATACTTTAAACCCTATTATTTTGTTTTGATATAAAAAAGTGTTTACATTTCTCATACTAGCTTTATGACTGTTTCACAGAAGCAATTCTAGCTTCGAACATTATGAAATTTCTGAGAATTGTGAGAAAGGCATAAAACTTTCACGACATGACGGATTATTCCTGTTTTTTTCAAGAACGTTCGCATTCTGATTTCAGCCTCAATCTGTCAAATTATGTTATAATGTCTCATGTTTAGATTAATTCAATTTGACAAAGTTTTGACATTGATTGTTGACGCTGAAATCAGACTGCGACTAGATTTTGAACGTTTTTAATAACGAGAATTGGCCAGCTCGAGGGTGAACCCATTGTTAAGTAGCACAGTTGGTAGGTCAAAGTTCAATCAGTGTCACTGTCTACTGATATAGGCGTCTTCTGGTGGGGTTTAGTCTTAGACTAATCTAAATCACCAGATGCGGCGGTATAATTATAATCGTTAGCTGTTTAATGAGTCTTATTACGTATAGCGGCGCCTCGACCTCGCTCGTAACTGCCCTGAACTGTATCGCATTACATTAGCCCTGTGAAGGGCAGGGCATGCCATAAAGTAGTTGTTCATATGTAACGAATGCTCAAATCTGATGTACCTACTTTGAATGTGGAGAACCATTTTTAGGGTTCCGTAGTTCACGTCTCGGTGTGTTTGAGTTTCGTCATGTCCGTCCGTCCTTGGCTTAGTACGTGCTAGAAAGATGAAACTTTGCATGGATATGTGTATTTACCTCGTCGACAAAGTGCTAAAATAAAATCACCAAAAATTTTTTTTTTGCGTTGCCTCCTCTACACGTAAACTGGGGATGGTTTTTTTTTCTCGCGTCTACCCCATAGTGTGGGATATCATTAGATAGGTCTTTTAAGAACATTGAGAAGTTGCTAAAACAATTTTTGGTTTTAGGTATCCGTTTGCGACATATTCAATTTTAAAGTGCGTTTTTTTGTTAAAATCCGAAAGTGCGTATTTTTGTTAGGGTCCCGGAGCTTCTAAAAGCTAAACGGCTGGCTCGAAATTCAGAAAAAAATAATGATGGTAGTCCAAGTGATAAACTTTGAAGGAAAACTATAACGGCTTAGATAACTTTGTTAGTTCAGGAGTTATAGAGGCCGAACTTGTATAGTGCCATTATGGGTGACTACGGAACCCTATTCTAAGCGCCACGCTTAGAATAGGGGAACTGAGACGCACTTGGCTGGTTTTTTTATATAACTACCAATTTTTTAAATTGGGAAGCTGTGCTGTGCGAATACTTACATACATAAAGTCTCGCCTTCTTCCCATGGCGGTGCATGCTGTGAAGATGTGTGTCATGTTTATGATTTACACGTGTTTGATTCACGAATCCAACACGTGTAAATCAATCACAGATCACGGTCTGTGGATGACTCATGATCTGAAAACCAGTTGGACTATACATAAAACCGCTAATAAAAATCATGAATCTCGAATAAAATACATTTTTAATTAGTTCTTGATATTTCTATCAATACCATACATTTTAAAAAATCAAGTCACGACTGCTCGTATTGTTTCAATTGATAGAAGAAAACACTTCAACGCGTTTTCGTCACATTTGACTTTTCATAATATTTGTTAAAACGTTGGTAAACAGGAAGCCATTTCTCTTATTTAAAAAACGCACACAAAAACACAAACGACAGTCAATGTCAAAAATTATGGTGAATTGGTATTTTGACAGAATGGGACTGAGATCAGAGGGACAATTCTCGTAATTTTAAGAACGTACCGTTCACAGTCAGGATCTCAGTCCTAATCTGTCAAAAATACGTCTAATTTCCCTACATTTTGACAAGTTTTTGACATTTGTTTGTCGCCGAGATGAGACTGTGACTAGATTTTGAAAGTTTTAAATTACTAGAATTGGCTTTCTGAATGTGAACGTTCTTAAAATTACGAGAATTGCCCCTCAGAATGTGAACGTTCTTAAATACGAGAATTGCCCCTGACTAAAGTCATTGTAACTTTTTGTCTACCACCTTACTCAGAATAGGTCAACTGGGCCAAATAAATAGAAAAAAATATATCAATTCTATCTTGTATGAACAAACTACTAGTATACTATATGTAAAAACAGATCAGGCCTTAGTAAAAATAATAGCTAGTCAGCAAAGTGTTTACAATCAAAAGTACAGGGGTAGTAGGGTTCAAAACCAAAGCATGTGAAAAATAAACATGACATGAACATGATGACATAAAATGGACACGACATCTGAGGTCAAAGCTGTGACCCGTCGAGTGCATTAACTCATTCTCTTGACATTGAATCAAACAATGGATTCTTGTCCTATGGCTATTTTTGTAGGACAACTGTATAAGATGATGATGATATGGTTAGAAAGGGAGTGACTACCGTAATGACGACTAATAGAGAAGTGTGGAAGAAACAGACACGTGGCGCCGACCAGAAATTGACAATTCCTAAAACATATAACCTAAGGCTCAGTTCGGCTGCCTATGCCGTCAGGAAAGTAAGACAATACACTGAGGTTGATACAGTCGCTTAGTCTATTTTAGTTATTTTCAAAGCGTTATGTCCTACGGTATTCTGCTGTGGGGCAAAGCCGCTGATATACAAAATATATTTGTCCTTCAAAAACGAGCTGTTCGAGAAATTTACCAGCTAGGTGCCAGAGTTTCTCTAAGATAATTTTTAAAGATATTGGTATTCTCACGGTTGCATCACAATTTATCTTCGCCAACATCTTATATATTAGGCAAAATTTACACTTGTACACTAAAAACAGTGATATTGACAGTGTTAACACTAGAAATAAGGACAAACTACGTGCCCCCTTTCACCGGCTTCATAAGGTTCATAACTCATTTGTTGGGCTTGGTATAACCTTTTATAACAAGATACGATAGACTTGCCTTTTAATGCGTTTAAAGCTCAAGTAAAATCCAACCTTTGTTCAAAGGCATACTAATCCATTAACGACTACTTACACGATAAATGGTCGCCCTTACTAACTGAAGACAATGTTCATGTTCTTTCTCCAGAATTAGCTTACTGACAGGTTATTAGTACTTATTTATTTATTTTACTTTGTTGGTCCTAGCTTATCATCTGTGACTTCAAGTGACAGCTATGTGACCAGAACCCAGTAATGCATAAATTTGTAAGCTGTCACGCCCTTTATGCCTGGAGGCTTTTATTTAGGTATTAAGTTTTTATTTACATTTTAATTTTAATTAATTATTGTTTAGCTTGAGTACGTATAGTTTTTATTATATTTGTTGGTATATTAGCGTAGCTAGCTGACGTATGGAAAATAATATAATTTTATGTTCTGTGTCGTGTGTTCTTCCCAGCGATAGCACTAGGAAGTGGTGAATGCGGGCGTTTTTGGGGGACTGTCTTTTGTAATTTTGTCGTTCGAAAAGTGCTGATTCTCAGCCTAATTTGAATAAATGACTTATGATTTTGATCATAGAAGCTATTTTTGTGACTTAAATCGATTTATTCTCAGTATCTAATATTAAGGTATTTTAAAATCGTGTCATGATCATGTGGTGAATCCATGAGAGGATATCCGTCATTTGTGACGTCAGAAACGCGTAGTTCACTGGGCCTACGTGACGGGTAAATCATTATTATTCAAGCAAAGGAATCACTTACGATTGAAGCTTAAGGATGAGGGCCGTCATACCGACTTTTGTGTTTGTAAACAATAATTATTAATCAATTTTTGGTGTTATCTGCAATATACGATTGGTTCTAGAAAATGACTTAAGACCTAAGTTTCAAAATTGTGTTACAAAAATAAAAACAATTTTGTGCTAGGAAATGACACCCCCAATCTCTCTGAAAATGGCGACGTTCCTTCTACCAAGCGCCCTGTATAAACAAAAAATATTTAAAAAACGAATTATAAAATACATACATGGCGACGCTTGCTTATATTCAGCAGTGGTATTTAAATAATTGTAGTGTTGCAAGAGACCGTTGGTGCCATAAAAAGCAAATAACATGCGCTTAAAAACATGATTTCTGTTAATAACACAAAACGTACGTGACATGGTATCAAAAAAGAAAAGAAATATAAAAAAGATAGATAAGCAGATAACCCAATAAAAGTTTCCATGATGACTGTTGATAGGTTTTAATGAGAGGGCCTACGTCATAGGCAGTGGTTGTGACGTCAGTCGGTACTTTATACGGGCTACGTGATAGACATGGAGTTGCAAAGGTCGGTCTGGTAGGCTATGTTTACTATTTATGAATTGTAGTAAGTTATGCAAATAAATTCGAATATTTCTCGGAATATAGGCGCCATCCCAAAATTATGTATACTTTGGCTGTCACTAAGGGAGATGACAACATTAAACGATGAGCAGGCAATTTTGGATTGTCAAGGAGTCGGTCAGTTAGGCAGAAACAAGATCGGTCCTCGTCATATTCATTGCTAGAACATCATATTCACTTGATTACAGGAAATAGGCTTGCTTTCTAACATGCTGACGACATTGGTTAAGCTAGCTATTAGGTAGCTAATGGGTATAAACTTTATATGGCTACTAAACGAAATCTAATTATTAAAAAAATCTCCTTAATTAAAAACCTAAATTTGTTTGTATAAAAAAGTTTAATTGTCTTATTAAAAACCTTCGCATTCCGATTTGATGAACTTCCTCATATCTTTAATAGTTTTTGTTTTAATAAAATGACGCACATGTCGTGAAAAAAAAAAAGTTTTATCATGGTTTGATTATTATAATCGAAAGCCGTTAAAAATATAAGTTTTTCTTACGATCGCGTTTGGTAGCTATAATTTGAGAAAAATCTAGCCTGAAAAGGCATTTTATTTGAAACAATCAGTTGTGTGTTTTTTATTTATAGGCAGTTATCGATCATTATGGGTAAGCCCGTCTCAATATGAAAAAAAAAACAATATGAATTTATGACCTACGAATCCTGTCAGCTGCACGTACAGGAACTGTAGGATGCTAGTGATGGCGCCAAAAACGTAGCCAAAGTCTGGGTGGAGTCCATTTAGATTGCCATCGACACGCTAAGAAGACGAGTTTCAATATTTGTATCTGAAATCCTAACAGTTGTTAAATACCTATAAATGAACTGTACGATGTCATTAAAAATAGCCTTGCTGTGCGTTACTGGTTTCAGTAACTGGTTTAAAGTTACGTAGATAACCTATTACTTCGTATGTAGTAATAACATGATAACGAAAATGCTATAATCAATCATGATTACAGTTTTTGACATACATAGCTACATACTGAGTATATAAGAAATTACGAATGTAATAACATAAAAACAGCTGTCCGACACAATGTAAAAAATAAACCGAATAAAAGTGTTTTGATAGAACGAGTTCACAGGGGCAATTCTCGAAATTATAAGAACGTTCACTGTCTCAGGGGCAATTCTCGTAATTATAAGAACGTTCACAGTCTCAGGGGCAATTCTCGTAATTATAAGAACGTTCACAGTCTCAGCAGCAATTCTCGTAATTATAAGAACGTTCACAGTCTCAGGGGCAATTCTCGTAATTATAAGAACTTTCACAGTCTCAGGGGCAATTCTCGTAATTATAAGAACGTTCACAGTCTCAGGGGCAATTCTCCTAATTATAAGAACGTTCACAGTCTCAGGGGCAATTCTCGTAATTATAAGAACGTTCACAGTCTCAGGGGCAATTCTCCTAATTATAAGAACGTTCACAGTCTCAGGGGCAATTCTCGTAATTATAAGAACGTTCACAGTCTCAGGGGCAATTCTCGTAATTTTAAGAACTTCACAGTCTGATCTCAGTCTCAAACTGTCAAAAATACCTCTAATTTCCCTACATTTTGACAAGTTTATTTGTCGCCGAGATGAGACTGCGACTAGATTTTGAACGTTATAAATTATGAGAATTGGCCTACTGGTGTTTTAATTAATCTAAGGCTTACGTGCGGAGGCGGGCGCACTCACCATGACTCATTATCATCAAAGCGTTTATTGCAAACAAAAAATCCGTTAATTTGTACATAAAATCCACGAAGTTACGCACCTGTGTGCGTAACTAGAGGCAGTAAAAAACACACACACACACCCCCACACACCCCCTTCACACACATACACAGACACGTCAAACTTATAACACCCCGCCGTTTTTGCGTGGGGGGTTAAAAAAGGATAATAAGCGATTAGCTTCTGTCTACGACCTGCGTCCATGTGGAATTTAACTGTAGGTAACATTAAAAGTACCCTATGGCACTCTATAATAACAGTGAAATATTTCTTGTAATTGGATCAGTACTTCCAAAGATTACCTCTACTAACAAACATACATTATACCTCTTTATAATATTACTTAGTTTACATTTCCAGGCAATTACTACTTGTGGGATTTATTTTATTCTAGGTCTGGTCCAGCTACCCAGAGCTGGACCAGTGTAGTCATGCTATAATGATGCATTCGGAGATACTATATGTATGCATAATTATGGCTACATGAATGTCGCTCAAAATAGACGCTTCGATACTGGGTGCGTACCGCAAACTTACGGACTGCCCCGTTGATTTCGTGGTTGCAAGCGCGTCTACTGAGCGTGAGGTCCTGGGTTCGATTCCCGGGTCGGACAAAGTGTTATTGGGTATTCCTTTTGGAATTTATTAGTAACAGTCCGAAGTTTGGAAGTTGGCGATTTAAGACCTCCTTGCCTCGGAAAGCACGTAAAGCCGTTGGTCCTGCGCCTGATCTCACTCCGGTCGTGTCGGATTACCGTCCCATCGGACTATGAGAGTAAAGGAACAGAGAGTGCACCTGTGTTTACGCACACACTTGTGCACTATAATATCTCCTGCGTACCTGGGCCCCAAGTCTGCTATTTTTTATAAATTCGTCATTCCAACACGATCCCATTGTCATTTTGCTAAAAGTTCGTAATCTGCTAAATTGTAATGGTCGATCATTGGTCGGTCAATGGTCTCGTAATAGAATTGTGTCATAATGACATTGTCGTATTGCCATTATTATACAACTTGTTAGTAGAAATGATTTTCGAAAAATACTTCTAAATTTGAACATTTATTCATGCCAGATTTCATTTATTTATATATATTTTTACATATTATTTATTAGTATTTTATGCAATCTGAAGTAGTAAGAAGTTCGTAAATAGCAAAAAATATTAAATTTATGTGTAACGCGGATAAATGTGAAACTATACAACTCAATAATATTTTATCTGTTTAGCTGTCAAAGTCAAATGTGACAATACTGCTTACTGACATTTATTTGTTTTTATTTCTAGCGACCGGTGTTTTGTATTTATTTTCATTTGAGTGTTTTAATTACATTTTTGTTTGTAATTTAATTTATCTTTACTAGAGAAGCCTTTAATTACTTATTTTATACAAAATGGTGCTAATTGAGCAAATTTCAGCTCTAATAGGGTAGTTTCCTGGGTAAAAAAAAATTATTATATATAATCCGTCAGTTAGATTATCGAAAAATAATGGACAAGTATTTTTTCTTTTGTCAATATTTTTTTTGGATAAAGCGCGTCAAAATTTGGGAGTGGTCGTGACGTTCTGGAGGCGATAGTCCTCGCGCGCCTGTATGACTGGCGCGCGGAGGCACTACGTCGGGGGGAAACTCTGCACCCGCGGCAAATCGCGGTGGAGCGGACGGACCTCCAGCGCGATCTCATGGCGGAATGGAAGGCGCGACTATCGCAACCCAGCGCAGGGCACGCCACGATAGCGGCGGTAAGAACCCTCTTTGAGGAGTGGCTAGAGAGGCGTCACGGCGCTCTCACCTACCGCCTGACGCAGGTCCTCTCCGGACACGGATGTTTCGGGAGGTTCCTGCACATAATCAGGCGGGAGGAGACGCCCGGGTGTCATCACTGCGAGGATCGCCCCGAGGACACGGTGGAGCATACGGTGGAGGTCTGCCCCGCTTGGGCAGAGCACCGCCGTGTCCTCGTAGAGGCGATCGGCAGCGGCGGCGACCTCTCGCGTCCGGCCCTGGTGCAAGCCATGGTCCGGGGCGAGAGGGAGTGGGAGGCGGTCACCTCCTTCTGCGAAGCAGTCATGCTAGCGAAGGAGGTGGCGGGATGGGCGAGGGAGAGATCCTCACGCCTCAGCCGCCGAGGGAGACGCATTATACTGTACTTAGGTACTTACTGTGCTGACTAATTATACTGTATTTAGGTACTTACTGTGCGCCACTCTGCCGGCGTTTTATTGGGGCAGTCCGCCGATACCCAATTTAAAATTTGGGTGCACTCCGTCGAATGAAGGGCGAAGTTTATCGAAACAATATTTGTTTCGATAAACTTCGCCCTTCATTGGTGCGGCTGCTGTGGCCAAGCGTCAGGTCTTGGGCCAGTCAACAATGCTAGTTTCCTAAAAAAAATCGAATTAGTCCGTCAGTTAGATTATAAAAAAAATATTGCACCCGTATTGTTTCTTTTGCCAATTATATGAAAAAATGATGAAGATATCGCCCGTTACAGTTCCGCGTGACGTCACGCCTTGCTACACTTTTTAGGCGTGACGTCACGACCCCTTTTTTTTTTTTTTTTTGTGGATGAGAAATCATCAAATGACTCCTCCCGCTCTGGGTGGAGCAGAAGGGAGTGTCAGACTCTTACTGACTAAAACCCACCCGTGTTCCTTCCTTAGCCCTTTATGTACCAGGGCAGCGGTAACCCTTTCGGACGATCCCGCTACCCCGGCAGGCTTCGGCCCTGTCGGGCCCCGTCAACTACGCTGACATCTCTCTGAGGCGCACGTGGAACACTTACGCGCCGTCCGGCACGGGCCTGGTCCTGATCGGACGGAGAGCTACCCATTGCTCTCCGCCCGCAGGCCCGCGCCTACGGTGGCCGGGAGTCGTCACGCGGCTCCCGACGCCCGGAGCGTCTCCCTCGGCGGCTGAGGCGTGAGGATCTCTCCCTCGCCCATCCCGCCACCTCCTTCGCTAGCATGACTGCTTCGCAGAAGGAGGTGACCGCCTCCCACTCCCTCTCGCCCCGGACCATGGCTTGCACCAGGGCCGAGCGCGAGAGGTCGCCGCCGCTGCCGATCGCCTCTACGAGGACACGGCGGTGCTCTGCCCAAGCGGGGCAGACCTCCACCGTATGCTCCACCGTGTCCTCGGGGCGATCCTCGCAGTGATGACACCCGGGCGTCTCCTCCCGCCTGATTATGTGCAGGAACCTCCCGAAACATCCGTGTCCGGAGAGGACCTGCGTCAGGCGGTAGGTGTGAGCGCCGTGACGCCTCTCTAGCCACTCCTCAAAGAGGGGTCTTACCGCCGCTATCGTGGCGTGCCCTGCGCTGGGTTGCGATAGTCGCGCCTTCCATTCCGCCATGAGATCGCGCCGGAGGTCCGTCCGCTCCGCCGCGATTTGCCGCGGGTGCAGAGTTTCCCCCCGACGTAGTGCCTCCGCGCGCCAGTCATACAGGCGCGCGAGGACTATCGCCTCCAGATCCCATGGCGGCAGTCCGGCAAGGAGGCCTGCTGCCTCGCCCGAGATCGTGCGGTACCCCCTTATCAGCCTTACGGCTACCACCTTTTGGGGCGCGTTCAGATAGTGTGCGGCTCGGAGCCGCAGTGAACGCGCCCACACCGGGGCCCCATAAAGGGCCATGGACCGCACGACCCCCGCGTAAAGCCTCCGGCAGGAGGCGTTTGGCCCCCTCAGGTTGGGCAGGAGCCGCTTTAAGGCGGCCCCGGCCCGTTCCAGTTTGGGGGCCAAACGTCGAAAGTGTTCGACGAAGTTCCACCGGCTGTCGAGGACGAGACCCAGGTATCTCATCGTTGTCTCGACGCCGATGTGAACCCCTCCTACCATCAGTTGGGATCCCAAAGGTGGCCCGTACCGGGGCCCATGAAAGGACATGGCCTCGGACTTGTGCAATGCCACCTCGAGACCCAACTGCCGGATCCTTTCCACGACTATCGCAACCCCGCGTGTCATCGCGTCGGCCGCCGCCTGATGCGACCTCCCCTGCGCCAGGACCAGCGTGTCGTCAGCGTAGCAAACTACGCTGACGCCATCAGGGAGGTCGGCCCGCAGCACCCAGTCGTAACCGATGTCCCACAGGAGCGGCCCCAGAACCGATCCCTGTGGGACACCGCACGACATCTCTCGCCGGTTCCAATTCCCGTCGCGACCGGGGTAGATGACGGCTCTGTCCGTCAAATACGCCCCGACTATTCGACGGAGGTAAGTCGGCACCCGGTGATACCGGAGTGCCTCCCCTATGCAGCTCCAGGGCAGGGTGTTGAACGCGTTGGCGATGTCGAGTGACACCGCCACGACCACCCCACCCCGGGACACCGCGTCCCCCGTCGTGAGGGCTCTCACGCGCATGATGGCGTCCACCGTCGAGCGCCCCTTGCGGAAGCCAAACTGGCACTCCGCAAGATCCGGCCCCGTCCTCACCAGGTGCCCGACGAGGCGGCCCGCAATCACTCTCTCAAAGAGCTTGCCGACCTCGTCGAGCAGCACTATGGGCCGGTATGCGGACGGAGAGGCCGCAGGGCGCCCTGGCTTCTGAATGAGGACCAGCTTCCCCGTCTTCCAACGGAGTGGAAACTGGCCTCTCTCCATGCATGCGCTTAAGAGCGCCTCCAGTCGCGGCCCGGGAGCCCTCGAGGCCAGGACCCAGGCTTTACCCGGCAAGCCGTCGGGTCCCGGGGCGGTATTTTTGGCCTTCAGCCTGCCTACCGCCGCTCTCAGATCAGTTTACCCTTGAAAGTGCTGACCGATGTCCAGACATTGGACAGCACTTTCTTATGTAAAAAAATACACACAGTAATCTTCTGATGGACTAATCTAACTACTGCAATAAATTAATTGTCTGTTGTCTTTAGCTAGTAAAGGATCGTATATTTTTCCTTAGCATTTCTTAGAATAAAATTCGTATTCTATCATAATAATGACAAGGCCACTAAAGTGAAGGTAATATAAGCGTGTTAAATATTTGAGTTTTATAAAATACCTAAGTCCTTACAAAATTCGAAAGAAATCCTTTTAAGTCCTGCTGATTTATTACGAGTAAATGCCCAAAAAATTTTTTTTCAAATGATGAGGTTTATAATCACTTTATAAGTTTTATTTTATACGATTTTTTTATACTTAAACAAAAAACATATTTTTGTACTATGAATTAGTGACAAATCCATTTCTGGATTTATTTTTGTGCTTGTTTTGCTCACAGTTCAAAAGTGGTCTTCAGGATTTTTCGCATTAAGGCGCACTTATTAAATGTGGTTCTATCCCATATTTTTTAAGCTTGGCAACAGTATTGAATGAACAAACATTACTTACAACTAATTTTCAAAGTTCAAAGCCCCCTAAAAAATTTTGTAGCTCCGAAATAGTGACAACCACGGTCTTAATTAATACGATTTGTTTAAATACCTAATATTAGGTAGTAGATACGTATCACGGAAAATGTATATTTTTTTTCGTATATAAAAACTAATCTTGCCGACTAAATACCGTCCTAAGCATGCTTATAGCTCCCGTTGACAACAAGCCGCTGTTTTTAATAATTTATTATAATTATTAGGAATGGGTAACCTTTGCACACATTATAATAAAAGCAGACGTGATTAATTGTTGCTAATTAGCAGTTGACTTTTAAAACTAGCCTATTATGTCGTTTTTTTTTCAAAGTAGGTACATAAAACCTCATAAAACCAGTCCAGTGTGTAATTGAAGCGTGATTTTTCGGTAGAAGGACACTGTTTTTTTCGAAGTTCAAAGGTGTGTTGGCAAGAACTCAATAGTTGGTAAGCAGGTAACACATCAATTCTCGTGTGACCCATCCGCGGGCGAATGGATAGGCCCGCTGCTGGGTATCAAGATGAACGTCGATAGATCGATATCTTTGATCTACCTAAGTAGGTAGTATGATGATTCGCTTTGTAGTTTCCCTGGCTGGAGATATTAATTTATTGAGGCAACCACAGGCAAGCCCGGTTAAGCAGCTGACAACCTCCTGGCTGAACTGCCAGATGCCATACATATAAAACAAGCTTTACCTCAAATTATTTCTTATTAGATCTTTCTACGAGAATCCGAACTATCAATAGATTCCATTAATACCTCCTTCGGGCTTACAGCGACATACATACATAATCAGCCTATATTGTTCTCAGTGCTGGGACACGGGCCTCCTCTCTGTGAGAGGGAGTGGGCCTTAATCCACCACGCGGGCCCAGGGCGGGTTGGTAGATGTCACATGTCCCGGCCTTATTTCTATCAGGAAATCCAGTTTCTTTTCCCCTTCAAAGTTTCCATTCGATCAGCTATATAGTGCATATGGAAAAGCATGCATGGAGATTGATTGACAGATGCTACCTATGTATTTTTTGCGATATTTTTACACAGCTTTGCCACTATACACAAGTAACGCCATCTATAAGTACGAGTGAACACTACGACGGTGTTTGAATCAACCGCTGCTGATGACGATCGATAAACAAGGCTGTTATGTACTTACGAGGTATATGGTGTCATACATAGATGGAGCTTTGTCTGGTATAAAATTGGTTTATCACGCTTGTGTTAACAGCAGGGGTAGGTAAAGACTGTAATATTTCTACGTGCCTCTTCTCGTACTTATAGCATAATCAACCACATGCTGATGTTCCCACTGCTGAGACACAGGCATCCTCTCTGGGAGAGGGACTGGGCTATAATCCACCTCGCGGACCCAGTGCGGGTTGGTGGATGTCACATATCTTCGAATTTTTTGGTTCTAAGACATGCCGGTTTCCTCACGATGTTTTCCTTCATCGTTTCTCGTACTCATACTGCCTACATAATGTCATCAATCTCTCGAGATTGAGATTTGTTTCGTCCATCGTCAGCTAATGCAAGACAAATCTGCATAGGTGAAACAAACCATCAATGGGGATCAATGCTCGGACCTTCCCCGTTCCCACGCTTGCTCTTTGCTTATTGGCAATTTTAGCCAGATTATTTAAGACCAGTTTTCCTTAGGATAGGTCGACATTTTCCTTTAGATACCGAACGTTTATGGTAAGCCATGTAAGTTTGCTATTGTTATTTTATTATAGTTAGTTATTGTTGTATAATTTAACATTTTAGTTTTAACATTACATTTGCTTGCAGCATCTTATGAATTGCATTTTTTGTAGTTGTGGTTCAGTAGGAAAGACCAAAATAATACGGATCGATATGGAATCAGCCTACATAAGCTTCTTTATCTTTCGAATTTATTCACCCAACTCCTCAATACTCGGCACTATGTCGTTTATTGCGTTCCAAAACAATTAGTGGAATAATAATAATATCGCCAAGCGGTTAGTCAACTCTTCACGTCACCAGAGGGCTGGCTTATTTCTTGGCCAAAGAATTAGCATCGCCATACAACGCGGCAATGCCGCCACCCTTTTTGGCACTGTTCCTGTTGACAGCGATGCGGACGAATTTTTTGATGCCCTATGATTGTTTTGCTTATTTTTTCACATGTAGGTATCTACATATTATTATTTAAAATTTCAGCTTATATAATGTAAATCTTATGTTATGAATACTCGTAGATATTGAATAGCTATTTTAATAAATAAAAAGAAACGATTCAGTACAGTCACGAGCACCAATATGTCAACACTTGGCAACTTTCAATTGCGATTTTTTCGTGAAATAACGAATGCAACGTTGAAATACGACACATTACATAAACCTATGGGTTCGAAAATGCTATGTTGGTAACAACATAAAATTTAATTAAAAAATAAAGGAGTAAATCGCTTTTGAATAAAGCCGAGTGTATACATACTTTTGCTTGTGACTGTACACATACTCGTACTTAGGTGGTAACTAAAAATATTATGGGATCATCATCTGCCTTAACATTTTCCCAAATATATTGGGGTCGGTTCCCAATCCAACCGAATGCAGCTGAATACTAGTATTTTACATGAAGCGTATTTCTGTCAGCTTGTGTTTTTTTAAGTTTTGCTTATCTTAAAGAACGCTCCTGTTATGGTAATACCATGACGTTATTAACAATAAAATATCATATTCACTGCAGCAGTGCGTGCAAACTCCGCAGGAGAATTCTACATTTAGCAACATTTTCCCCAACGCTAACCTTCATTGCTTCAAACTAAAAAAATGGAGGAAAGTTAAATATTCTCGCTATGGGAGCTATGGGAACACCTTCTCGCTATGGGAGCTATGGGAACACCTTCTCGCTATGGGAGCTATGGGAACACCTTCTCGCTATGGGAGCTATGGGAACACCTTCTCGCTATGGGAGCTATGGGAACACCTTCTCGCTATGGGAGCTATGGGAACACCTTCTCGCTATGGTAGCTATGGGAACACCTTCTCGCTATGGGAGCTATGGGAAAACCTTCTCGCTATGGGAGCTATGGGAACACCTTCTCGCTATGGGAGCTATGGGAACACCTTCTCGCTATGGGAGCTATGGGAACACCTTCTCGCTATGGGAGCTATGGGAACACCTTCTCGCTATGGGAGCTATGGGAACACCTTCTCGCTATGGGAGCTATGGGAACACCTTCTCGCTATGGGAGCTATGGGAACACCTTCACTCGTATTACTTTACGTATTATTCTATATTATTTAATTACTTTTGCATGTATTATCCTATATTACTAGAGGAGTACTATAGGATAATACGTAGCATGTAAATCTATGGGATCAACAGCCTGCAGTTACAGATTACTTACATTGTAATTTGTATTTTTCGTGTGTTGTACAAACCATAGAGACTTTTTTTGTTGAAGGTGCTCAATAAGTAAATTTAAAAAAAACCTGAATGTCTTTGGCTGGAATAGGCCTTGGTATCGGTAATCAATGATATTTTATATCTGTGCAACACATGCGTGAAATCCAAAATAAACCAGCGCCCTTCTTCACAGAACTCACACTTTCTTTTAAGGGAAACAAACAACGGAACTATCAGACATAAGCCTTTTGATTGAACCAGGAAGACTTACTTACCCTTTTACTTGATAATTCCGTACCTACTGCTGACGATGACGGTGTAATCGACTCGGTCGAATTATGAGCGCTCTTTATGGTATTAAGTTCGGCACTTCCTGGATGCGTGCGGTAAAAACTGTCGTCACTCAGCCTTTTTAATACTTTTATGGTGTGGTGGCACCTATACAATGTAAGTACCTATACAATGTTAAAATTGAGTTTGGTAGCCAAATCTGCTGATCCACACAAGGTAAGGACTTACTTACTTGCAGGCACCATATCCTAACATAAAATATATACCCATATTGTGATCCTAAATCCATGGCTTGTGTGTCCAATCCAGCCTTCAGTCCCATTAGATAATATTTAGGTTAGAACGTGACCTTTAAAAAATACAGGTGCAATATAGGGCATCGACGCGCAAACTGTGAACATGAATGGTAACAGGTTGCACGTCGATGTCCCTGCTACCCTGTATAAGCAATAATAAGTCCTGTTTTCGTGATGATCACCTATGGTGATACGGTGATACGGTGGAGTTTCTCGCCCATTCTTCTCCATACGAAAACTACATTTTGGAAGGGGCGACTAGAATCAATTTTATTTTAATTTTATTTTTGACGTTCAAAAGTGCCTTTTAAGTGCCTATTTGAAATAAATGATTTGACTTTGACTTTATGTGTGCCTAAGCCTGGATTAAATAAGTAAGTAGGTAATCATGATAAAAATAAACAGAATAAAAATATCGAGTGCACTTAGTTGATATTTTTGTTTTAAGTCATTTCGATTCTTTCACAGGACAGATTAATTTGCGCAAAAAACTTGACATTCGAATCTGACCTAATGCGTATTTTGATTGAACTTATAAATAAAGCACGCTCGAGGATGTTTGTTTACCTACACATTCATGCATTTTTTGTCGACGAACTAATTATTATAGAATAACGTATCACTAATTAACTTATTGGTCATACAATAATGACCACAGTGACATCATTTATTATCTGTCCAATATATTTCAATCTTTCGTTAAGCGTGAATCGGGGGCCGATGTTAAGGGTTCTGCGCCATACTATCATATTATCTGAAAGAGGGCGACTAGAATCAATTTTATTTTAATTTTATTTTTGACGGTCAAAAGTGCCTTTTATGTGCCTATTTGAAATAAATGATTTGACTTTGACTTTGAAAGAGCATTAGGGCCAGTTTTTCTTTTTTATCAGGGTATTGTCACCATCCCTTTGTTGGTGTCTTCAACTGCTCAACTAGTACCTATAATATAATGTAACTTCGACCTACATTACGATACGTATGATAATCGTTCACATCGCTACGTAAGTCGGAAGAGGACCATCAGTAAGTCCCATATATCAGTAAGTCCCATATTCCTTCAGTCATATTTCATAGTTAAAACTAATATTTTAGGTGCATATAATTTTTACTCTATGATAAACAAGTTCTACAACATAAGACAACAACCACTAGGCAAGTGCACTAAGCAGCTGAAAATAGAGTCGGAAATACATATAATTTTCGTGACCAAACTATTTTAGACCTGTTAAAGTCTTTACAATTTACTTAAGGTACAGCAATTTTGCTGGTCAGTAGTAAGTTGTACGTTGATTAAAATATGATTTGCGACCGTAACGAATATATATTTACAGGATTATAATCATTAAAGTCATCAAAACAACTCTAAGATCAAGTAATCCCAATGAATTACTATTTCACGAAATCTTGACATTTTAGGATTATGCTAACTTAACAAGTTGTATTACTGATTCTAATGATTATAATTCTGTAAATACATAATTGTTACGGCCGCAAATCATATTTTAATCAACGTACAACACATTGCAAAAAACGTAAGAAAATTTGAATTTCGCGGGCTATCTTGGAGCATCCACCTTAACAACAAGGTAAACAAACACACATATATAGCTCGTACCCTCTGCAGTTGCCAAAACCAAACCAAAAAAGCGTTTTACAATTTCCCACTCCACTCCATAATAAATTATTTTTCTCCGACCAATAGGATATAACCAATAATTCTCCGAATCATTAATGACCGCAGTATATACATATATTGCGAGTGCACCGCTGCGCCCACGCATTAACGCGCCATCTTTGATTTAGTGATGTTTAATAATATAATGAAGGGCTATGTGGTGGTAGTTTGTGTGGCGCTCTATGGGCTGGCAGAATGTAGTGATGGTAAGTGGAGACTACGTGGAAAATGGACCTGTATTAATCGAAAACTCTCTAGACTACTAAAATGGACCTGTATTAATCGAAAACTCTCTAGACTACTAAGGGCTGATTTTTCCAACGCCAAATAATTTTATCCGAGGAATAATTTTGAGTTTTTGACAGTTCTTCCATACAAAATCTGTCAAACGTCAATTTTACTCCACGAATAAAAATTACCTGTCGGTTGAAAAATCAGCCCTTACTCGTAGTCTAGAGTTTTGAACTAACTTAACTTTAGAACTTAGCGTTAACTTTAGTAAGTAAAGTCTCTAGTTAGTATACTTAGTATACGTTAGTAAGCTCTCTGACTGTATCTAACCGTGTGTGGCAATCTACCTGTGCCTACCCCTTTGGGTTTACAGGCGGAATGTTATGCTGTGTAAATTGATCTCGAAATATCGGCTAAGAATAGAATCTCAAAAAGAACTGTCAAATTGTAAATGACGTCATGTGAATTTATCAATTTAATTTGAATATCCATCTCTAACATAATGTGAGTACTCTTCTTTAATTCAATCAGTACCTATCATCATCAATGAAAAGGGTAATTTCAAACAGCTTAGGTATTTGCGGTATTTTGACTTAAATTTGTGTTAAGAATTTCGTTGTAGTCCCTGACTCTATATTTTTTGTATATTGGGATATGTATTAAAAATCGGTAAGTCCACTGAAAGTTTATTGTATGTGTGATTGAGTTTTATTAGTTTGATTCTCTATGATCACAAGCAACAAGTAGGTATATCGGTTTAATTTCACCGGGCCTAAAATGTTTTCTTTCTGCCTGAAAAATATTAATCTGAACGAGTGTTTACCTACACTGAAAAAAATCAAGTAATGAGCAAGCGAGACGATTTATGCTTCTAATTTCTTTATACGCAAAGAGGCTTTCACAGCCCATTCACATTTATTTTACCTCAGATTTTGCGACACTGCCAAAACCAAAGTGATCTTAGTTCTCGTTACAATAAGACTGCTGTTGGGTTGCTGCTGTACTTTGCAGTGACACCATTTGTTGCATTATAGGGTGGTATTCGGAATCATACTTTGACCATTACCGCACAAGATACCAAAAGTAAAGATACCAATGGTATAAACTATTTTGTTACGTTAATTGCTGTATTTATTATACATAGTTAAAACGTGGAAGATAGATTTCCAAAAGAGTGTTAATTAAAGAAACGCTAATCGATAGAAACATTATTCGGCTAACGACGATGACCTGTTGGAAAAGTGTGAATAATGATTGGGTTAGAGAGGGCGAGAAGGGAATTGCTGACTTTACAAAAACGTCAAATCAGCAAATCATTTTAGCACGGAATATGCTTTTGTTATGTACCGCGTGTCAACATGACAATAGAAGAACTGTTTAAAGAACTTTCCTTAAACCTCGTCATTAGTAAATAGAATTACAACAGTAGGTATCGGAAAAGATGGATACTATGGAGTTTATTTATGAACGTGGTTTAAAGTTCAGTAATGAAAGTCAAAAATATACGTTTAAGCATCTCTATATTATAAATCAGAATACCAGCGCTGTGACATTTCTTTTTTTAAATGTCGCAGCATCATGCTGAAATAGAAACCTTTTGGCCTCGTGTAGGACTTACTGTTTCATTTTTCCTTTTGTTACTTGTTTTCTTTATATAATTTAGTTTTTTATTTAGTTCTGTTTGTGATCTTCCTGTACGAGTCGCAATAAATGGTTTTACTTTCTTTTCTTTAAAGGTTTCGATTGTTAGTTTAAAACTGAGATTTATGGCTGTATTCCGGTATGCAGTGCCTACCGCACGATTGTTTGCTGAACCCTGACTATGACCGACACTATCGTTGGTCCTGGGTGTCCATGTCCCACATTATGTTTTAATCTTAACTGTCACGAATTTGTTGTTCTTACATAGATAATTACTGCAACATGTAAATATACGCGACGATCCTATGACACCCTGCGGGTTCAATATAACAATGCTTTCAGAATGTTGTTAAGGCTACCGTGGCGCTGCAGTGCCTCCGGAATGTTTGTAGAAGCCCACACGGACGGCTTCAAGGCCATAATTCGCAAGAAATCGGCTTCTTTGCTGCAGCGTCTGCGGGGTGCTAAAAATAGCATTCTGAAAGTCATTGCTGCTCGATTTGACTGCCCCATTCAAAAACACTGGGTGAGGGTAGTGAATGGTTTTGTATGGATAAGTACTAACAATACTAACATAATTGTAAGATAACATTGTTGCTAATATATACTAACAAGATATGGATTTTAATTATCTGAAATAAATTATTCTATTCTATTCTAAATATAATAAATGCCTGCCTGGGTTCCAACTCACGACCACAACATGATGATAAATCGAGTAAAACTATCGTTCTCATATTACGCATTTCTGCGACAATCGAACAAATTTTTTTTCTATATCAAAATCCCATCTTCCAGTACCCACAATCATGCCATGTCGGAACGATGACACAGCCTGTCTGAAGGCCTCGGCGCAAGCAGCAGTGCCATTGCTCACTGCTGGCGTGCCCAGCATGGGCATCGCTGTCATGGACCCTATGCATGTGGAACAGGTTAAGACCACGCAGGCTGGACTCAAAATGGACTTCAGAAACACGTCAGTGACGGGATTGAAGCATTGCAGGGTTTTGATGTTGAAGTGAGTAGAGTATGTTTATGTCATCTGTAAATGAAGTTTCTTGGAGAAGAGTTTGTTTGGGAGTTTTACCATCATGCTTGTGCTACTACTATACTGCATGGTTGGCGGTGGTTTGAAGATAACAATTGCTTACATATGCCTATAAAATTACGAGCACATGAAACTTTTCGGTATTTGTAAAAGATCACTATGGGATTTCACCCTATCAGCTAGGTTGGTTAGTTATAGAATATCTGAAAGTCGTAGAATATTGTAAGAAGACCATGTGATTCGTAGACCCTTCGCAGGCGCTACTGCTGAGCATGAGGTCCTGGGTCCTCGCTGGTGTAGTGGTCGCAGGCGCTACTGCTGAGCGTGAGCTCCTGGGTTCGATTCCCAGGCAAAGTTTTATTGGGTTTTTCCATCTGGAATTTCTCAATAGCAGCCCGGAGCCCCGGACTGTGGATATGTGCCCGGCTGGTGGCAATAGACTCACCCCTTGTTACATTGTATAGGACTTCAACGTAATTGGCGAAAAGTAGGTGAACTATATCTCATTCTAACCCCCATACAGGCGCGATGTTCTATTATGTGTTATGTTTATGGAATACAATACGATCGTTTCCATACGTATTCATATGTTTTGCTTACAAACAAGATAAACGCAAGGTATTTGCATGTTTAATAAACAATAATAACAGATCTAAGTCATCTAGTTATATAAAGTAACTTGTCATCTCCTTTCCGAACCCTATTGTCTTATTCCTTTAGACTATTATTAGTATTCATTTCATAGTTTTTATAAAATAAATAAATAATAGTCTAATGAGTAGTGGACGTTTCCTATTTCATTGTGATCATAGGTTTTTTTTTTCATTTTCTCGAAACCTTTATCTGTAATAATGTCTTAATACTTATGTAAATTAAAACCCTATTAAAAGGTTATTTTCTTGAGTGGATTATAAAAATAAATTTAATGCTAAGTGATGATTAATTAACTTTGATAACATGATTCTACTTTGACACTTTTATCTACTCATCTGTTAGATGTAAAATTATAAAATTGTCAGAACAAAACATTTAAGCAAACCAAAATAAGGAGGTCCTTTAAATACCACCTTTTTAGTGTGATATCTCACTCGTTTATAAAAACAACGCGCAGATATCAAGAAGTAGTCCTATCAAGTAGCACAATTATATTTTAGAGAGAGTCAGAGCAGGACACCATCCTTATAGAACATAAAGTCTCACCGGACTTGGTAACTAAACTTATATTCATCAGCTAGATGAAAGTGGCTCTGGATCGAGTTCAATGCATGCATCTTCGAGAGGAATATGTCCAGTTGTAGTCTGCTATAATCTGATTATGCATAAATACCTAAATTGCAAGATGCTATCTATTATGATCGTATGCTCTTTTCCAGACGTCACACACATGAGACAGACCTGGACCTCAAGTGTTCGGTGACGTTGGTGGGAGACTACACTCTCGGGGGGAAGCTGCTCATCATGCCCATCGAGGGCAGCGGCAGATACATCATCAAGATCCGTGAGTACTTCATATTATTAGTCGTCGGCTATCGAAAAAAAACATCGAAAAGTGCAAAACCTCCGCGGTCAGAATCTATGGAAGAGCATTTTTTTTAATAACCGACGAAATACTTAACTTCTGGAGGGTTTAGAATCATGTACGGAATCCATGGTAACTGGTTGCGCGTCGATGTCCCTGCCACCGTGTATATTATGTAAATATTATCTATATACAGGGTGGCAGGGACATCGACGCGCAAACTCTAACCATGGATTCAGCACATGAGTTTAGACCCCATACCGTCGAAATTTTTCGGGCAAAAAGGGGTAATTAATTTTTTGAGGGGTATATTATACTACGTGGCCTGATTAACTCAAAAATTGGTATACATACATCATCTTTCATTCAAATTATGGAAACATCCCAATAATTTATATAGAATTATTTCTATATGAATAAACTTTTTCCTTTAATTAATAAACTTGATACTTGGCAATACTTGTCTCAGTAATTAATACAGATGGTCACTTTTAGTTTTAAAAAAACCTCCTCCAGAGGATTTAGGGGGTAAAAAAGTTAACAAAAAATAAAAAGTTAGTTTTAAGGGTTTTTCAAAAATAGTCTCTTACCGGGGTGGAAAACGGTAATAAAGTTTAAGGGTTGGATTTTACTGCTTGCTTCCATTAACTCGAACATGGGTATAAATAATCTTTAAGTCATGCAATGGAAACGTACCAAACGCTTTTTTAAAAACGAAGCCTGTTATGGTAAAAGGGGACGACAGGGTTAATTTAAAAAATCTTATTCATTTGATCTATAAACTTTAAAATTAACCCGAATTAAATAAATGATAAACATCGTAAACATAAGCAAAATTAAAAGTCATTTATTCAAATTAGGCTGAGAATCAGCACTTTTCGAATGTCAAAATTACAAAAGACAGTCCCCCAAAACGTTTGCCCTTCACCACTTCCTAGTGCTACCGCTGGGAAGAAGAAGTAGCACAACAAACTCCCCAGCGGCACAGCTGTAGCAGCTGCATCTCCGAAATTTTTTGAGTAAAGTACACGCGGACGAAGTCGCGGGCAAAGTGCTATACTATATAATATTATAAATTCTGTCTGTATGTTACATTTTCATACCTAAACCACTGAATGGATTTCGATAAAATTTGGCAAAGAGATAGATGGCATCCTGGGGAAGGACATACTTTTTGTCCTGGTAGCACGTTCTCGTGGGATAATTTTCGACATCCACGCGGGCGGAGCCGCGGGCAGAAGCTAGTCTTAAATAAAATATCAGTTTTAAAAGACTGTAGTACTCAACTTTTACTATCGGATATCTATGTATGGGACCATCTCTGAAATATGACAAATCTCCTGTTCTATACATTTTTATCGGGTTAGTATTAAGATAGAGAGAAGACAAGAAGTCTATGCTACTTTTTATTGACATACTGCACGGGCGAAGCCGCGAGCGGAAACAAGTCTACACTAAACACAAGGCTGCTACAATTGTACCTTAAAGAAGCACCACAGCGGAGTGATAGCTTATTATCACTCGCAATGGCTCTTTCAATGCATCCCCACTCACTTTCTCTAAATTCCAGGTGACATTGTGGTCAAGATCCATTTCCCATTGGGCGAGAAGACGAGAGACGGCGAACAGTACTGGGTGGTGAAAAATTGGCATTTCACCTCCGAGGTGGAGACGGGAGCCCACTTCAGGTTCAAGAATTTGTTCAATGGAAACAAACAGCTGTGTAAGTACACCAACGTAGATCTTAACTAATATTGTATATACGAAAATGGGTTGGTTTGTTTGTTACGCATTCACGCTAAACGAAATTTGGCACACTGATAGACCACGACCTGGGTAAGATAGGCTACCTTTCATCCTGGATCGCAGAGGAAGTCGCGTGGAAAAGTTAGTTACTCATAATTATGTAAAAAGATTACCAACCTGGAGAAGCCGTGAATCGTGAAAACAATGAGTGATATATATGTAGATCCCAATTAAGAATATGATCGAGTAATGCAAACCATAATGCATCTAGAGACCTTCTTCACCATAGGGAAAGATTCTTCTACACGCTAAACCAAAAACCGCTCTAAAAGGTTATTAGAGGGTTATTTTCATGGGTAGCGGGATCGTCCGAAAGGGTTACCGCTGCCCTGGAACATAAAGGGCTAAGAAAGGAACACGGGTGGGTTTTAGTCAGTAAGAGTCTGACACTCCCTTCTGCTCCACCCAGAGCGGGAGGGGTCATTGGATGACTTCCCATCCTCAAAAAAAAAAAAAGGTTATTTTCATGCAAAAATCCAGTCTACGTTGGAAAAACATAATACAGGGTGGCAGGGACATCGACGCGCAACCTGTGACCACGGACTCAGAACGTCATGGTTGATGCGTCAGTAATATTTCGTAAGTTATTTAAAACAAACTTGCTGTTCCATACATTTTGTCCGCGTAAGTGTTCGTCACTTTTCCATGACACAGCAGATATTTGTTTGATAACCGACCTTAAACGACTACGCTAGGGGGTCTAGCATCATGTGCTGAATTTATGGTTACAGTTTGCACGTCGTTTTCCCGGCTACTCTGTATATACTCTGTGTTGCGGCTGCTGTAGCCGCTTGCGCAAGCGCGTTGTCGAAGCCGTTCTGCCGCACTTCGAAGCCCGGCTGAAAAGAGGGGAGCGCATCTCCTTCAGGCCCACCCAGGTGCTCACCGGACATGGTTGCTTCCGCGAGTGCCCGAACAGAATTGGGCCAGAGGCCACGGCAATTTGCCACCACTGGGATTCCGCAGAACACACGCTCGAGGCCTTCGAGCGGCAGGTCCTGGTTGCCAGGATCGGGCGAGACCTGTCTCTGCCAGCAGTAGTGAGGGCTATGCTGGCCGAGACAGAGAATTGGACGAAAGTAGCCTCCTTCTGTGAGACCGTGATGGTCAAGAAGGAGGTCACCGAGCGGGATCGGGAGAGGGCTGATCCTGCTCGGAGAAGAAGGCGTCGGGGAGGCAACCGCTTTGGCGCCTTATACACCGAAACTATCAAATATGGACCTTTGGGGCCGCGGTCGCATAGAGTTGGGACTCTGTCCGCCCATCAAGTGACCCCAGGGAAGACGGTGGCACAATAGTCACGTGCTACCGTACATACCGAGGCTCAGGGGAGGCCCCTTTACAGTCTCCCCAGGCATGTGCCTTACAGGCTTTGCACAGGGATCGTTCCGGAATTGGTCTTTTAAGAGGAACCTGGACCACATCTTTGTGCTGATGGTGATCACTGGGGTGGTTTTAGTGAGGTGAAAATCCCACACTCCCTGATTTCCCTCCCCAGAGGTCGGGTGCCTTTTGATGGTTTCCACCCGATCAGACATCAGAGGCTATTAGACCATGGCAAATTTATAGCTCCTACACACGCTCAAGGACGTGGCAGGACGAGACTCGCAGTAGAGATCGAAGAAGATATCTTCGATTTCTTTGAACGGGGCCTTAGATCGAGTACGCGAGATGCATGCAGCGCGGCGCTTCGCACCCCAGTCACCAGTACTTACTCCATGTGACTTTTTTTTGTGGGGCGAAATAAAACGACGAGGGTATGTGGAAGAAGCTCAAAGCCTAGACCAATTATAAGAGCAAATTGTACGTGCAAGAAGTGAAGTGAAAAGTGAGACTGTAGTGCTCAACAAAATTAAAAATAATGTGCAAAAACGTGCAAGACTCTGTTTAGAGAGAAACGGTATGCATTTTGAACACTTATTAAAGTGCTGTTAATGTGATTGTTCTAAGATGATTTTGATTAAATTTTTAATTATTTGTACATAAGTTGATTCAAATTTTTAAAATACGCATAATAGCAAAACGTTTTGGCACGGTTTTAATAAGGTCTAAAGTTCTTATTTATCTAATTTATTTTTACTTTATTTGTAATTCATTAATTAAGGATTACATTGTAATCATAGTGAACATAGCACAAACCTTTTGCTTATTGACCGTCCTAAGCCCGTGAAAGTATGAAGGGAAATTTTGCAACTTTGTTTATTATTGTGTTATCAATGAATTGCGGCGGCGCGCGGGGCGGGCCGGCCCGCGTAACTTCACCTAGCGCGTACGCACGGCGCGGCAGTCTCCAGAAACATTAACTTTTTATAGATAACTTTGTGATGTGATATCTCAATATTTTTGTATTGAGTGATACTAAAAGATAAAACAGGTATTCAATGCTTTTCGCTAATGATTAATATATCAAAATTTGGACGGTGACTTAAAAATCTTCCTGTATATATATATGACGGAGAAGGTATGTCTGTCTCTCGTTAACATCAGACATATTTTAATTACTGTGGACGTACTATGGGTAATGTTGGTAATAGCACAATAGAAAAACGGTTTGCAGTTCAAATCAGATTACAATTTACGAACAAGTTAGTCACACTAGCGAATCACACACTGGTACCCAACTCAACGATACGGAACGCGAGACAGTTTCTAACACATGTTGTCCGTACGATGTCCAATGTTTCGATGATCTTGAGAGCTCTGCTCACACCGCTTTTGTAGCTGTTGCTCTCGTCCCCCCACGACCTCAGGCTAGACTCTGTCTAGCGCCACGAGATGGCGCTAGCGTTCCGAATAGTCAAACGAATGACTCCGACATATATATATTTTATATATTTTTCAAGTTCAATTATATTATATATTCGTTCATTCGTCGGTTCATCACCTCACACACACATCATTAATTTGTTGTTTTTTTATATTTTTCAGCGGACGCAGTACACCAATTTGCGAACGGCAACTGGCGAGACATCTTCCAAGAGGTTGCACCACCCATCGTCAAGGCGATCGTTTCCAAGCTGGTCGTCGAGTCCACCAAGCTGTTCGACAGAGTGCCCATCAACAAACTTGTTATACAATAGAACTGTTACATTTGTAAAAGTCAAAGGGAAATTAATTGCTTAGTAAATTGACTAAGTACCTACTTTGATTGTCCGTGAATTCAAATCAGAACTGTCATTCTTTGACAGCTGTATAAAATGGCTACAAAGTCATTTGCAGTTTGTAAGCCATTTTATACAGGCGTAGGTAGCGTGTCAATTCGATAAGCAATTAATGTCCCTGACTGTACCTATTCGTTAATTATACGGTTGCCATTAATATTGTTGAAGTTTTTTTTTAAATTATAGTTCATCACAAAAATACGTACATAAAAGAAACTGCCTTGAACTATTGCCTCGTTACCGACGTACGACGCACTTGGATTTAATAATTAGATACGATCTAAACAGTATTAGGTTAGGTAAATTTCGAGATTATAATCTCAAAATGAAAACGTTTGTTTCAAATAAACCAATTACAGGCACTTTTGAATTGCCAAAGGGTCGGTCAGTCAAAAAGATGTAGCTACTCGTAGTTGCCCATTCCAAAACGTAGTAAGTTCCTATGGAGAAGAACGGAGAAGAAACTTCAAGGAATCCTACTTCCTACTATCCTACTTACTCGTATAATATTATAAACGGGAAAGTTGGTGAGGATCGATGGATGTTTGTTACTCTTTCACGCAAAAACTACAGAACGGATTTAGATGAAATTTGACACACAGACAGTTTATAACCAGGATTAACACATAGGATACATTTCATCCCGATTTTCCTACGGAATCGAAACTTAGGCAGGTGAAACCGCAGGGCACTGCTACGTAGTATAATATAATACCTACATACAAATATTGTGCCAAAATTAAGTTTAAATATTTCTTTTACCTCCTTCGGTGTGAAAGGGAAAAAAAGGGTATGTTTGGTAAGAAAGAGGAAGAAACACTTTGCTTTGCGCAGCAGTAGACTGGTAGACAAGGCTCAGGATGATGACGATCCTACCCACTACTTTTGGAAAAACAGAGAACCTCCTCACTACTTTTTAAAGGCCAGGCCGCAGAAGGAACGAACAAATTTTTCGACCACTCGTCTGTCTCCTAAAGCTAAAATAAGTGTAAGGTTGAGTATACGTGACAAAGGCACTCGCTTATACCTAACCAGTACGCTGTTATCTAACCATAAGTAAGTACATAAGTACTTGAAATTGTATACTTCACAAGTATTGTTTGCCCATTCACGAGTAAACACAGGCAGAAATAGTAGCGAATATCTAATGGAAATGTTAGAAAACATACACAGAAAAAAATAGAGCCAAGTTTGATTTATTCTATTTTAATATATCCATCCCAAGTGGGGGCTCGTGGCTAAAAATAACAGCTGCACGGGTCAATCGATCAGGTTAAGCTACGCTTGCCGCGGTTGGTCCGTAGATGGGTGGTCATCTTTACATACTGAGACCCTCTCCAGTCTCCATGACTCGGAAAGCATGTTAAGCCGTTGGTCCCGGCTGTCAGTCGTTACGGGTCGACAGAAGCCCGGAAGTCTGAGCACCAGTCTTACCAAGGGGTATCGTATTACCCAGCAACTGGGTTGTGGAGGTCAGATAGACATTCGCTCCATGTAAAATACTGGTATTCAGCTGCATTCGGTTAGATTGGAAGCCCACCTCAACATAGTTGGGGAAAGGCTAGGCAGATGATAAACTATCCATTCCAATTAAACTATTAAAATTGAAATAATTCCATAACTTATTACGGATTTATAAGAAAAATGTGGGGTTTACGTGATGACTTGCACGCATTCATATTTTATGACTGTTTCATCCGTCTGACGCATGATTTTACCCCAAAATAAGCACATAAGTGATCGCAACAAAAGTTCACAAGGCAAGTTCAAAATAAAACCTTAAAACATTGAGATAACATCATTTAAGGAGGCTAAGGATTTTTGAAGATTCTATCTGTTTTCGCGACCTCTAACTTCACCAGGTATTTATGTCAACTATTTTAGTGTATTTTCACACTGAAGTAAAACTACCTAATTAAAATTACAATTGTGTAATTTTTCCACAAAATCTAGGACATTTTTGTCGTCTACTCAATTGTTGTACTCAAATGCTCAAAATAAAAATCTTTTGATAACACGGCGGACTGACAGCCAATGCACCACCACAAAAATATACGGGATAACATTTTAACCAGTGCGCTAACTCTAACCATGAATTCAGCATATGACTCTCCTTAGGGTAGAAAGTTTCATCGTTTATAAAAACAGATTAGTTGCTCCATTAATTTTGACTTCATAGGTTTGCAGTTTTCTATGAAACAGCTGATTTTTTATTTTTTACCCACGTAACATTACTACGCTGTCTAGAATCACATACTGAGTTTATGGTTACAGTTGGCGCACTGGTTCATTAGTAGGGATCGAAGCATGTAGGTAAGGAAGACGAATTGCCCATAGAGGTTTTACCTGCCTAAAATGCCTTAAGAAAAGGTTAACCGATATTCAACTCCTCGTAAGTCGGAGGCTAACAGTTGGGTGAAGTTTAGGTATAAATACATCAGCAAGCGAGGTCTCAGTCAATATCTAGTTTTGTCAACCTTGGCAGGGCACACTACCGTGCACACATTCAATGATTTAATATGTTTATGACTATTGTGAGTACTATGACGTCAAGACGTGGAGTTCAGAGAAACCTATGTCATCTATGTACCTACACTACCTACCTACGAGTAAATATTGACAATACCTACGTATGCGTGGTGTAAAAAACTTTTACAACCGCGAACTTTGTTACTTACAAACAGAAGTAATGGTGTTTTCATAACACTAAAATATTTACTGCTTCACATTAAGTTCAATGTGAAGTGTGATTTTAAATAAAGGACAGGATGGTTATGGCTCTAAGGCCGCCCCTGTACATTTATGTGCTTCAAGTTTTTTTTTTTTGTGTTTAGTCTATAAGTACTGTCCCACTGAAGGACAAAGGCCTCAAAGAGAGGCATTAAAAAAAAAAAGTAAATTATACTAATGAGTTACTCTAAACTACATTTTATGTAATGTATGGTAAAGTATACCTATACACCATACTCAGCCTATAACGTTCCCATTGCTATTGAGAGCAGTGACTGTGGTGATGATATAATTTACACAGAGTAAAGCGCCTGACTGTGTTCGAACCCACGACCTACAACTTATAAGTGACCGTGCCCATTGGGCCACCACTGTTCACAAGTATAACATTCGTTAATAATTATTTATTTAAACACATTCGCTTTTAAAATATCTGTGTTTTTTAAAAAACATATCTACTTTATAAATGTAGGAAGCCAACGCGACCACAATTAGCATATGCATCGTTTATGTCGAAATCTATTTGGATATCAATTCAAGTTTTTGCGCAAACACGTTAAATTACATTGTTTAATTAAGAACAACTGGGGAAAAACCTCTCAAGGCAGGTACAACACAGATTCGTTATTAAATAAATATTTACCTAAGTACAATTCGACACGACCGGAGATACCGCCAACTTACAAACTCCAGGCTGTTACTGAGAAATTCCTAATGGACAAACCTAGTAACACTGCCCGACCTGGGAATCGAACCCATGACCTTAGCAGTAATTTTTACGACCACGAGACCAACGGGGCAGTACAACCGACGCATACAGTGATGCTGATTAGTGATCAGCTCTGCTATTCACGAAGTGAGTGGGTTTTCAGGACCAAAGGTTTTGCTAATCATCAGAGAGCTCACGAAAGAAATAAAAAGTAGTCTGGGTCGCTGCCACCGTGTACGGAGAAGAGGACTATAGGTACTATACGTAGCATAATAGTAATAAGTTGAACTTTTTAATTAACACTTAATCTGAGTCACAATCCATGCAAACGTTATGCAAAATTACGAACGCGTTCACAGCAAATTATAATAATTGTTTATAACAACGGAAACTGCTATTATGACTAGATGACAATGGAAAAAAAATTAATGTTTATTGTAGATCCAATTTCAAGATCAAGGTTTAATTATAATGAAGCCTTACCTGCGCTATTTATAGTGAGCTAATTTATTTTATAACTTTTTCTGGTACATCATAGTCATAATTATTTATTCATAAACAAGTAACTTGTATCTGAATTTACACACAAAATTACACAATCACAGTATACCCACTAATATAAATTACATTTGAATTTCATAAATTATATCAACAAATTAAAAATAATAAATTTACATTTCTCCATTATTACTTCGACATGTCAATTAACCAATATGGCCAACACCTTAAAATTTAAAATAATGACAATAAAATAATTATTTAAGTAAAGATGAATTAGCATAGATTGATAGAATTAATTAAAAATAATAATATTATTAAAATCATAGTTAGATCAATAAATCAGAATGAACAAAAACCAATAAAATTTAACAACCCATGATTATCTCAATAAAATTACAATTCAATAAAATTAAAGTTCTTCTTCAGCATATAGATACTTATTCAATAGGATTTTTTTAGTTTTATCGATGATCTATCCACGTACCTACTACATGATACATGATGATGACCACACCTAATACATGAAGTAGAAGAGCTCTTGAAAGAGCTGTTTCCGAGCAGCATAAATACAAACGTGGACAAATGGCGCTGCATCACTTTTCAACCTTATGCCCTAAGCAATATGTTTAAAAACTGATCAACCACCAGTGTTCTCGGTGGTACATATAACCACCACTTTTTGGAGGTTTTATTCGTAACTTTAGCAGTCTCAGTTTTTAGTCAGTTATTAATGGGATATGGATAGTAATAGGGAAAGGAAGTGATTAACCTGAAGCTCGACAGATGAGAAGGGACGAGCAAGGCATTTTTCACTATCGAAGCAACATGGACAACGTTAAGAAGAAGAAGGATTAAGTTTTCGAATATGAGGTGAACTTCGATCTGAAATCGTCATTAAATAGCTAGTATGTACAAGTAGTAATAGTCTTTATAATGTATAAGTATATAAAAAGGAGGGGAATAATCAAAGGGCATCGAAAAGTTCGTCCGCATCGCTGTCAATAGGAAACGTGCCCAAAAGGCTGGCAGCATTGCCACGTTGTATGGCAATGCTGATTCTTTGGCCAAAAAATAGGCCAGCCCTCTGGTCACGTGAAGAGTCGACCAACCGCTTGACGATGTCCTCGTCACATTAAAACTGGAAATATCGACTGCTGAACTTGGGTTAAACTCGTAGGTCACACAGTTTTATTACGGTAATTAAAACGTCTCGTAACTTATGTAACTACTGAGAGCGATTTGATGACGTATCGACAAAAGTGCGCAGATTACGTGCAAACATCAAAGTTAAAGTTTTTATTTGTAAAACATAGGTGTTTGAAATAGAATAGGTACAGAGATCTCTGTGTTTTGCCGTTAACGGCGTACAAATATCAAGTAGGGAAATTACGCAAAAGGATGCAAAGTTACCTAAATATTAAAATTTTTGTTAAAAATTAAATGGAAAGCTAACAGAGTTAACTATCCTCTATGAAACTTAACAATATTGCATACAAACTTTGTTTAGAACATTTAAAATGTTAGAAACAATCATATTTCTTATGTATTAGGTACTATTTAATTTTAAATATATTTACAACTGACAAACATAATCACAAATTAAATAACTAATTATTACCGCAGATTTTTATCCACATATCTTGCATTAACTTCTAGGTACTCGTATTAATGGAATAACATGCCTTTTGAGTTAAGAAATTATTTAAATATTTTTTAAATCATTTAGCTCCTGTTTTCCTCTAATAAGCTCCTGTATTTTATTGTACAATGGGGGTGCCATGCCTAGAAAACTTTTTGTGTAAAAAGCTGTGTGTATATTAACATGACATGCACGCATGAGCTATGTTTTAATGGGACTAGGTTATCTTCTTGTAGGGTAAGATGTAAGATACAGAGGCGAAACTTAGCGTAAACTTACGCTTATATCTGCCAAAATCAGTGAATTTTCGCGTGACTCTTATAGATAAATGTTATGTATCTATCTTACCTCTAGTGATTTTTCGGCTAAGAAGGCGTACTTTGTATCAAGTCCTAGAGACTCGATTATGTCATAGGAAACGACATTTTCAGGAGTGTGCTGTGTCATCATAGACTGATTATGCTTGTACTGTGTCCCGGAGTCTTTGTGCCAATGACGTTAATTTTTTGTTGGAAAACAATTCGATCTGGACGGAGACGGGTGCAAACGGTTAAGTGAGATTTCTTCTTAAAGTTCTATGTGACTACCCTGTCTCTTTCTGGTTTCTATAGCTGTTGGAAAAGGTTATGAAACTACCTAGAAAATATCATATATTATAATATCCTCGTCAGCTTCTTCCAAATGGACTGGATGGAAGAATTTCCACAGAAAAAGGTAGTTCGCAAGTGACCGTTATAGGTTTTCCTTAATCTTCATATTGGTTCCATGAATATTCATACGAATATTATTGGTAAATATAGTTGCACACGTGAAACGGTGGCAGCCGCCATCACGCATCCATAAAATGACTATAAAAAATAATTTATTTATATTAGCCGGGTACCTGTTCACTACTTCACCAGGAAAAGGTTTAGGTTAAGTCACGAAGTCCATAGTCCATATCCCTTTATGCAATTAATTTTTATTGTCGACAGGCAGAAGTCGGTCAGAATGAAGAAACTTTAAAAACCGGCAAAGTGCGATTCGGACTCGCACACGAAGAGTTGCGTATCACCGTAGGTACAATATTTAACACTACTTACATATTTTATTTAAACACGTTTCTTGTATGGGTCCTTTAATTTCTGACTTTATTTTTATTGATAGAGCGGCAATAGAAATACACACTGAAAATTTCAACTGTCTACTTATTACGGCTCATGAGATACAGCCCGCTGGCAGACAGACGGACGGACTGACAGCGGAGGCTTAATTACTAATCCCTGGACTCACAAACCTAAAAAAGTATGTTAACGTTGAAAATATAGGAAGTTGCCAAAAAAACCAAAAATCAATAGAATCTACTAAACTACAAATTACTAACTATGTATAAATATTATTACTATAATATAATTTACCGATTGAGAGTGCTTGTAGGCAACCAACAAGGTATGAAGGTTTGAAGTTTCGTCCCAACTCACCCGTGTATTTCTACAAGTAATATTTGTTTTTATATCTTTAGGTTTTTCTTGGACCAGAAACTGGCCATTGTATCTCCCGTATCCTGTATGCCAGGAAATAAAAAACAGAAAATTAAAAGTAATCAGAGTAATCAGAGTTTAAGTGCAGTTAATCTGTTTCGTTGGAGCAGCAGTGATTGTTCGCCGCAGTTCAAATTTCAAGATCAAGGTGACGCGACCATGTTGTGTTTCGAAGTGCTTGCTTGAGTTTCTTAAGGGGAAGCTATTAGGATGACTAAAAGACCGATCAGGTCGCCAGATTTCGGCACGTATAAAGAGGGAAAGGGAAAATAGGCTCGGACTCCGGTAGTAAGTCGTCAATTTTGTAGCCTATAAGTAAATCCGTTTTAGTGCTTTCTTACTCTCCTGCATTAAACTGTAAGGCCCAGTTACACCATTTGCATTTGGTTCAATACGAATTTAAACATCAATCCATTTCTGTCAATCGTTTGAAGATGACAGAGACAGAAAGATGTTTTAAAACGTTTTATGTAATGCTAAACGTTTGCAAGTGGGCCTTAGAGTCAAAAGCAGTAGAATAAGAAAAGCTTAAATTCAAATTAAGTTATGATTGCGTACTTTTGTTAGGCAAAAGTTTTTTATTTTTACCGGATGCATTTCCCTAGGGCGGCTTTTTCTTCGTGAAGAGGGAACGACAAACACACTATGGGCCCAAACCTTAACTCAATACACCAGCTGATTATTCGAAACTGAGTCTTTAGATACATATAATCAGGTTTGAATATCTAGGTACCCACTTGTTTATCAGAAAAGGGTGAGGGGGACAGTGGGTCAGAAAACAAACCTTTAAAAAAAAAAAAAACCTTACCCCTTTTGTGAACCTTTAAATGGTTTAATTTAAATTAATTATTTGAGTTTTATTTCATGAGGGTCCTAATACCAGCAGTTTTCAGAGCGATAAGTATTAGGGGTTAAAGTATGAAATTGCCGATTTGTACTGAAAAATTGAAATTAGTTTTTTTTTAATTTAACATATTTATTTAATCAAAATAATTACCATTATTATCTATACATTGCTGCCATCTAATAGGAAGGTCATTTATGCCTTTGCGATAAAACTCTCGTGATCTAGATTCGACAAACTGTGTGAAAGCATTTTGTACTGCCTCCTGAGAAGAAAACTTTTTATCACGTAGAAAATTGTCCAAATCACGAACAAAATGGTAGTCCGTTGGAGCAAGGTCTGGCGAATACGGAGGGTGACGAATGGTTTCTAATTGCAGTTCCTGTACAGTTAAAACGGTTTGTCGTGCTGTATGAGGTCTCGCGTTATCATGGAGCAATAATGGTGAAGATCGATTCATGAGTCGGGGCTGTTTCACTGCTAGTTTTGCTATCATTGTTCGAAGTTCGGCACAGTAGACATCTCCCGTTATTGCTTGACCAGATCGGAGAAAGCTATAGTGAATAACACTGAGCTGAGACCACCAAACAGTTACCATTACCTTTTTATTGGGAAGCTTTGCTTTTCCATCACGAAAGCGTTTAAACCAAAATCGCACGGTGCGTGCATTAGCAGTCCCCTCTCCAAACGCAACATTGATATTGCTAACTGTTTCTGCCGCGTTAGTTCCGCGTCGGAACTCGTATTCAAAATGAACTCGAATTTTCGAAGTATCCATCTTCCTTGTTTAAGCCGAATAAAAAAAACAACTGAAAGTCGATAATCGAATGTTGCACATTTTTTAAAAGAAGAACTCCATGTGAAAAAAGTTTCACACAAAAATATCAAACCATGAAGGTTCTATGTCAACTCGAAGTACCTGTTACAAAAGAAACGGCAATTTCATACTTTAACCCCTATTATATTTGTAAGATAAAAATAATAGGTACTCAGTTTAAATCTACACAAAAAAAATCATAAACATCTCCTTAACGTAGTGAGAGCCCAATGCTGTTGACAATGTACGAATGACGTCGAGCGCGTGCCCACATCTCATATACATAAGCATGGGCCAGACTTGGCGGCCATCAGACTTGCGCAGGATTCTACTGTGAACACTGTGATACATCGAGTGCAGTATGATGAGCAAGCTGACGTATTTGTGCTTCCTAGCTGTTATTTTAGGCGCTAAATCGGGACTGGGTAAGTGTTTTTTATTTTTAATTTCTGGATTAATGTGTGGTTTTTAAAAATAATTAATAGCTATTCTGATAAAATCAAATGTATTGTTTTAAGCAGGAACTCATAATACGTAAAAGTAATTCATGAAAAATTTACATAAATGACTACATAACTAGGCTATATATCGTCTTTAAAGATCTATGGATAATGGCTTTTTTCATAATATTGAAATCACCAAGGTAAATTTTTTTTCATTAAACCGCCCATACTTTTCTCACCAAACGCTTTCCTGTGTATCTACCTTACATGTATTCTATGACCTTAACAAATTCGCTACAAAATCAGCAATCAACCTAAACTTGCCTTAGTTTAAGTTGTTTGATTAACGTAAAGGTAAACACCGTTGTATTACCAAAGCCCGGGTGTTTCTAAACTGTTCATGAAAACCTAATGACTATGGTAATGGTCACTTCCTAACACTACTTATTAGTATAGCCTACATTATTTGTAGACTTTTTTAATGATAAACTAAAATTCTGACTACGCTACGGCGCGGCGTGTACGGCGTACCAAAAGAAGGGTAAATACTGAGTTTTTTCTGTTTTTGTAGCGTTTACGGGTGCTACACACTTGCTCGGGTTGGCAAGGCGCGGCACAGCCGGGCGGCCAAATTGAATATACAGGCTGGCAGGGACATCGACGCGAAAACTGTAACCATACATTCAGCACGATTCTAAACACCCTAGCGTAGAAATTTTTCGTCAGTTATCAAAAAGAAAGCTCATAGAAAACTGTAACCTACCCTACGCAGTCAAAATGTATAGAACAGCTATTTTTTATTTTATTACCGACGAAAAATTTCATCGCAGGGGCGTCCAGAATCATGTACTGAATCTATGGTTGCGGGTCGATGTACCTGCCACCCTGTATGAAAGCCGAATATGTGTAGTAATTTCTTCGGGTCGGCTTTTTGTCCAATACATGGTAAATAAAATTAATTTCCTTGTCAATGGAACAAAGATTTCAACGACTTGATCACAACGTCAGATCGCGTCAGATATTGATAAGTGATCCGATTACGTCTACGTTCTGCCTATTAATAACGTAATCTTCATAAAATCTGTGTAGCTGATACTGTATAATCTTACTTCCAAAGATACGTATCTATGACTATTATTGTCCATTTACCTACCAATTGAAGGTTTTAACCGGTGTAAAATAAAAAAGAGAAAGAAAAGTATTTTGCTTGATTTCATCTAAACCGTTTTATGGGATTCGCACCCAAAGGGTGTCAACGGGGCCCTATTACTAAGCCTAAGGCTTCACCCTCTGTCTGTCTGCTACAGGGCAGTATCCTTTTAACCGTAAATTATTAATAATTAATAATTGATTAGTTTTGAATGGATTCAAGTATAGTCGTTTAAACGTCACAAGCAACATACTATTCAGTTCATAATGTGACGACCAAGAAAAATTCTTCAATCATTTTTATGACTATCAAGATTAAAAACTATAAAATTTAATACCTTAGAGGCACTCGGCAGTCAAATAAGCCTTCCTTTACTAACGACTTTACCACATTTCTTTCCGACAGCTCCCTTCATTTCACCATGCAAGTCTGGAGACAACGCCTGCATCCTGGCATCAGCACAGAAGGCCGTCCCCTTCATGGCAGTGGGCATCCCCGAGTTGGGGGTCAAGTCCCTAGACCCCATGCAGTTTGACGTGATCAAGGGGGACCAGGGGGGTCTCTCGCTGACCTTCAAGGATACCACGGTCACTGGCATGAAGGGGTGTAATGTTGATGCTGTTAAGTGAGTAAAAGTTACATTTTTAAGTGCTTGACATCATCACACCTGTATTTTCCGTAAGCTGGCAAGAGGTGGAGTGAAGACAGAGGTTTAGTTCCCCATTTCGCCAGTTATTTGTAACAGGCCGTGCGCCTGGCCGATGGGATTCCCCGTCGGCGAAAATGACGAACTTCCATACAAACATTCAACCACTATTTAACCTCTCAGGGGGTTGCGCTAATGTAGCCCACGAAATTCGAATTCCGATGCCAATTTGCAATAAACGTAAGAACATTTGAATTTCGCGGGCTACCTTGACGCTTTCGCCTTTACGGGGATGAATATTCAAAAATCTTTCCTTAGTGCTCACTATACATAGATATAAGAAAATATATTTCTATGGTGGTCACATTCGTTACAAAAGGAGTTCTTATGCGATGCTTTTAGACCCTGTGGATTAAGCTGTGTGTTGTGTTTGTGTATCAGAGAGTGATTTTAAGATTTTTGAATGTATGATGAATGTGTCCTATCTAGTAATGGACTCAGTGGTACAGGGCATCGTGCCTATATGTCAATTTATTAGATTACCAACAGTTCCCAATTTTAAAGGTGAACTGTTTTCCTGTAAACATTTCATTGTTCGAAACGTGTGTATAAACAAAAGATTTGTACTTTGTAATCTTGCTTGCGTCTATTGTTACGTGCAATACAATAGTTTTTACGAGTCTCTTCTTATTAAGAAACTAAACAAAAACCAATTTAAATGGCATCACAATTCAGTTGCCAGAGGTTTAAGTCGAGGTAGCAAACCTGTTGTATCTACTACTAATTTCGGCTTTTTGTTATTTTAAGTAATACAGAGAATCAAAATAATGTCTTTCTTAATAACCAGAAGGAAAAAATAGTAAAGCATACATGATCGGTTATAAAAAACATCAGACATTGAGCAGCGGTGTTTATTAGGTGAAGTTGCTTGCACGCGTTCAACAGTCTCAAGAGTTGTGTGACAAATATAATATACACAAATATTTTGCTTCGAGCCTAATTATTTGTGTATGTAACGTGTCACTGAGTCGGCGCACATGTTATCCTTGTACCTACGACGTAACGACTCCAAGTTTATATTTCTCATCAGTACCTATTTATCGAAACTTTCCATTGTAGTCATCAACAATCCTATAGGCAATTAAAACTTAGGCGGTTATCACACTGCACCGGCCACCGCTCCGGTGTGCGGTGCTGCGGTTTTTAACTTTGACTGTAGACTGCACGGAGATGCGGTGTCAGTGGTTAATGTGGTTATACCTTGCGGTTTTTGTTTACAAATCAAAGTTCTACAGTCAAAGTTAAAAACCGCAGCACCGCACATCGGACACCGCTCCGGTCTTGTGTGACAACCGCTTTGCCTTTAGAGGTCTTGGGCCTAGAGAGTCGATAAACCGGGAAGTGACGCATATTCTCACAATGTGACCTTTCCTGGAATTCGCAGTCATCACGAAGCGATTGGTTTCCGATCTTCAAGTTATTTGTATAGCTAATATTGATCCGTCGATTAGACGTATGGAAGCTGTTTATCTTTTGTTTAGGAGCCTCTTTTATGGAGTAGCTGTAGGAACGACTGCAATTCACGAGGTGCCAGATTTTATTCTTAGATTTGTTTAGGGAATTACATATTCTATAGATTAGCGTTTCGTAGCTCTTTAAAACTATGTTGGATCCAGGTTTACCATTGTAATTATCTGAATCCATTAGAAGACTCATCTCAATCTCTTTGACAAATACATATAAAGCCTTCATATACAGGGTAGCAGGGACATCGACATGCAACCTATTACCATGGATTCAGTGCATGATTGTGACCCCCCCGTAGAAATTTCTCGACGGTTATCAAAAAAAATCTGCTGTTTCGTAGAAAAGTGCAACCTGCGCGGTCAAAATGTAGGTCCTGCAAAAACGCGACCAAATATGCTGCGATCGAAATGTTTGCAGTGCCCTTACATGTCTTAATACTGTGTGATGCCATTTTAATTCATGCCTACTAATCAGTGTTTTATATGTTAGCAAGTAAATAAATAACTGAACAGCATTTTTTTTTTAATAATAATTATTCACAATCATGCACTGAATCCAATAGGTTTCGCGTGATGTCCCAGCCACCCTGCTTATTGGCGGTCTCGTACCATTGGCCATTTTACACGGATTTGTTGCAAGTTGGTAGACTAGTCAAATACTACTTTTGCTTTGTGTTTTAAGCTTTTTTTCATTTTCACCTTATGGTTTTACTGCGATTAGGTGGAGCATCACTTTAACTCCCTAGTTAACTAGCGCGGTGCTGAGGCTTGGTCTCGCATAGGGTCGTAGCGTTATGTTGAACAATGGCCGTTTTGCGTCGATATGATATGATGCATATCTTACCCCAACTTGTTCTTTATTTGTGTGTGTTCTTTTTCTTCGTCAAGTTTACAGCAAATAAACGTATTTTCTTTCTTTTTCTTTAACTAAGTTTTAATTTTTACCTAAGAATTCATTTTCCTCCTTCAGATGTCATATCCGGTTGTCCTAGAGCACGACACGCTACGATGTCGAGGACAGCCATTATGACTAAATAAAGCCATAAACTAACCATAAACATAAAAGATAAAATTATTTTATTGTTGTTTATGTAATTGTGTATCAGAATATTGTGATTTGAGTGTAGGCAGGGAAGTACTTCACTATGAATCTCAAACAAGAAAATCATATGTAATTCTATAGGTTTTTACCTCTTTAGTTCTTATGCTAAGTTGGTAGGTGAACCTATATATATATTACAGGGTTAATTAACGCAGGGGAAACTTCCCAGACGTGACGGTATACTAAGGAAATAAAGAACGAACAAAAGAAAAACGCGTATATTGGCATAAAAGAAAAAAAGCTCTTTACCTATACCAAACAAAGGTACCTATGCCATATTTATATGAGTGTAGGTACCCTGTATGCCTAGAATTATGTTTGGGGTGGATAAGAAGTCGAGACAAAATTCCATTTTCGTATAAATAGTTCTCTACTGCAAAAATAGAATCATAAAAACCTAGTTTCTCGGTCTCTTGATTTTGGCGCGGTTAACAAACTATACACTTAATAAGTGTATAGTATATTGTTAGGTGATATTCCACCCTTCAGCAGTCGCGCGACCACGAGACCAGCGGGCAAGTCCCGGGGGGTTCTGGGTCAATGATACTGGGTTTTTCCATTAGGAATTAGGAATAGCCCAGAGTTTGGAAGATGGCGGTGTGCCTCGGAAAGCACGTTAAGCTATTGGTCCTGCACCTGATCTCTCTTCGATCGTTTCGGATTGCCGTCCCATCGGACTATGCTAGTAAGAGAAGAAAGAGTGCAGCTATGCCTGCGCACACATTGCACTATAATAACTATATAATATAAGTCGCCATGGCCGAAATTCGACCCGGAGAACAATTTTTTTTTTCAGCCTGATATAATAACTGTTGCCAAGACCCGAGAGTGAGATGGGTTAGATCAAACACTCCAGCTAGAGGCCCGGTGCGATATGCTTAGTGGAAGTAGGTAGGTAGGTATCTAGACTTGAGGCTACAATACCGGATACTAAAATGACGGTGTCAACAGCTCGTAGATTAAAGTTATTCTCAGTAAACAAAGATACCATTGTCAGGCTACCTCAAAAGAGTTCTGGCTACATAGTTGCTATTCTTACTATTGTAATGTCAGGCTTTAATAACATTAATGAGCAACCTAATTAGAGATTTAAGTACTTCTTAATAAATAGCAGGTAGATAAAAAACCTGCTTTGACAAAAGATCAAGGGCGTTTGAAAACGTCATGAATCGCAAGTCGAGTTTCGTGTAGGTACTTACCTACAGCTACGTTATAATAAATAATTATACATATAATAGATACGGGGCCTGGAGACGATGTGATGACAAAAAAAACATTTTAACTTTTTACCCTTAATAACTAAGTTCTTAAATTGTAATGTAAGTATACCTAAATAATTTTGAGTCGGCGCCGGCGCCGTTTACATTTAAGGCAATAGTGATCTTTGTTTATTGATTGTTTGGCGCCGACTCAAAATTACTTAGGTATACTTACATTAGTTTAAGAACTTAGTTATTAAGGTTAAATAAAAAAGGTTTATTATTTTTTGCTTTTCAGTTTTTGCGGCGATTTAATTTTTTTGTTAAAAAGTTTTTATTTTATAATTTTTTGTGGCTATAACCTACTAATTGTTTGCCAAAGGGCAGGCATATGTGGCACTGAGTAGAGTATCTAATAATACACAACTCGGCATTCAAATCTGTGAGTGAACAATAAATCGCCCCTATTTCCCACCCTTAGGGTTGGATTTTTTTTCCAAATTTATATGGGACCAACTTTAGGGTATGCCCATTCCAATAATAATCGCGTCGACTTGAGAACCTCCTCCGTTTTTTTTCGTCGGTTAAAAACTAGATTTGAGCTGCCGCCGAAAAATTATAGAGAAGAAATTACCTAAGCCAATTTTGTTATTCCAAACCAGTCGCAAAACACGAAGAATATTGCTAGTTTTCATCCTAAATTAAGTGATTTTTTTTATAGGAAGACGTTTTTTTGTGAAGTTTATGAGTAACTAGCTATTGTTATTAGGAAATTAACTTGTTTATTACTTAATGATATTCGTATGGACTTGGGAACCTAACGCACTAGGTACGTGTCTGAAACAATTGTCTGCGTGTACAAGTACCATGTTTTACCCAACTTTCGGTGCTGACCGTACTTTAAAGGTATAATTCTAAAGACGAACGCAACCGCAAAGCGTAGCGGCAAAGCCGCAAGCCCTACAACAGAGGACAGACCGCAGCGACACTCCTGATTTCTAAGTGTTTAAAAAAAAATGCTTCCGTAGATGGCGACATTGCCGCCTATTGCCGTTTTTAATCCCCGACGCAAAACGACGGGGTGTTATAAGTTTGACGTGTGTGTGTCTGGGGGGTGGGGGGTGCTGCGGGGGGTGTGTATGTCTGTCTGTGGCATCGTAGCTCCCGAACGGATGAACGAAAAAATAAACTTGAAATTATGACCCTACGTAAGTACGTATTAAATTTTTTGATTAAATATTGTCCTGTCGGGGGACCGGTACTATTTTAAGCTTTAACAGAACGTTTGGCTAATAATTAGAGCGGTCCCCCGACGGGACAACATTTAATAAAAAAATTTCATACGTACTTACGTAGGGTCATAATTTCAAGGTAATTTTTTTCTTTTTATAGGGTTTCACGTTGTCGGGGGTTTTTTAAATTATTAATTTAATTTTTCACAGAATTAGTTCCTATAGACCCTGCCACCCCGGCAATAACATCGGCGCGCAGCCTGTAACCATTGATTCAGTACTTGATTGTGAACCCATGATTGTGTGCGTTGAGATTTTTCGAGGCTAATTAAAAAAAAATTGCTTTCCATACATTTTTGACAGCGTAGGTATTGCAGTTTACTCTGAAACAGGTGTTTTTTTTTGATAACCGACTAAAGATTTCTACGCCAGGGGGTGTAGAATCAACTGCTGTATTCATAGTTACAGTTTGCACATCGATGTCCCTGCCACCCTGTATAGAAACCAATCGCCTTCGGTACCTATAACACGAAATACCTTTTGTTTTTACTTAACAGGCATGACCTGACAAAAGGCAAACAGGTGATAACGATCAGATGCACCGTGGAGCTGGTTGGAGACTACAAGCTGGACGGACAACTCCTCGTGCTGCCCATCAGGGGCGAGGGCAAATACCACATCAATATACGTAAGTCATTCATATGTCACTCAGTACCTAAACCTTACCTAGTAGGTGAAATAATCGATCAATCTTTTTATCATGCATATCATATATCACTGATCATATTTTCTGACTGATATCACTGTTCATATTTTACTGTCACACTAATTTACCAACCGCCAAAAAATAAAATTACTGCCCGTTATTTTATTTTAAATAAACATATTTATTAAAACACTGTGATGTCCCACTGCAGGGCAAAGCCGTCCCTACTGTCTTTACACTTCTCTCTGTTTAAAGCTGTTAGGGACCTGTTAATATTTATATAACAGTTTTTAAAATCGTTACCCATTTAGTTCAATTTTTTTCCTTACATGGTCACCCTATTTTATGAATGGCCTAAGCATCAGCCATCGCTGGCTTCACTAAATGTTGTATTATACGCAACAGCTGAATATAATTCAGGCCACTAGCTGAACGGCGCAGTTTAAGGCTAGGCAGTTAACCGAAAGGCTAATTAAGCTAATTACATAATCAGCCTATAAAGTTCCCACTGCTGGGACACAGGCCTCCTCTCTGTGAGAGGGAGTGGGGTGTAATCTACCACGCGGGCCAAGTGCGGGTTGGTAGTATCCCATGTCTTCAAATTTTTAGTTCTTGGACATGCCGGTTTCCTCACGATGTTTTCCTTCACCGTTGTGAGAGCAATGGTGATGAAATAATTTACACAAAGTAAAGCGCCTGTCTGGGTTCGAACCTACGACCTGCGATTCGTAAGTCGGTGCCGTAACCACTGAGCCACCACTGCTCACATTAAGCTAATTGGCGGCGAGATATTCATTGCTCATCCATATAATGGGAGACTGAAGGACTAGATTGAATTTAGAAATTCTTTACATAAATTGTGATTACAACAGCGTCATTATTAACTTCCCCATATTATTTTACCTTTACTGTCACTAATGATAATGAAGCATGTTTAAACATTGAACGCTGTGTACAGTAATAATTGGACTTCAGATTTATGTACTGTATGTTGTCTTATCTGTGCTGAATTGTCTTAGTCTGTCACTGTACTTATTAAAATAGAATTGGTAAATCATAAAAACCTTTAAAAAAAAAAAACAACAGACTTCCTTGTCGCTGGTTCCGCATTTTCGTTTTTTGACACCGACTTCCGAAATTAAAGTTATTTTTCTCTTTTCAGTGTTTTTTTTTTTGGAAGTCGGTTGTTTTTTTTTAAGTTTTTTTTTTTCACTTTTTATTTGTACCTACCCCACACAAATTCGTATATACTTACAAGATTGGAGGTACCCCAATAACAACTTTGACAGAAATGAGGGTGTACCGTGGTATACTGAACACATCTGCGTACCCCTTACAGGCGTGACGTTATGTTGTGTGATGGCGTAAACAATACATACATAAGCGATAGCAGCAATAGCCGTTGATTTGCTGGCATTAAATTAAAGTTTTATTGAAGAGTTTCGTTGTCTGTCTCCGAAACTCATCATCAGATCTTGTCGAAATTTCAATGGGGCCAATTTGAAAGTATACCCTTTCAAATTGGCCCCATAAGCCCATTGGCCCTTTCAAATTGGCCCCAAAAAGAATTTTTCAAAATGGTTGTCAAGCTGTCGCTTGACAACCATTTTGAAAAATTCTTTTTTTGTTCGCGCATAACTCTGTCGAGTTATGCGCGAACGGACATAAAAAAAAACATCCGAATTGAGAACCTCCTCCTTTTTTAGAAGTCGGTTAAAAATGAATGAATGTCGGCTGAAAATGCTAAGACTGCGGTGGTTTCTTATCAATTATCAAGTTGGGTATTGAATCTCGAGTAATGTTAAGGCGTAATATTTCTGTATCCGATGGGCTCGTGAATGGTGCCATGGGCCTTATTAAGAGTATTAAATGGCCTGCCCTACGAAGAGACCAACTGGAGGAAGGTGTGTTGCCTGAATCTGTCCATATTAAATTTGATGACCCATCTGTAGGCCAACGCTTAAAAGATGAAGACGGGTGCGTAGCCTCCCCTGACGGGTGCGTAGCATTCCAAGCGCAAAGAGGATATGGAGATGTCGAACGTAGAATGCTACCGCTTATTTTAAGCTGGGCCGTGACTGTCCACAAACTTCAGGGCACAACCCTAGATAAAGCGGTGATCGATTTGGGCAAGAAGAACTTTGCAAAAGGCCAAATATATGTAGCCCTTAGTCGTGTCAAAACTTTAGACGGTATCGCCTTATGCGATTTGGATGCAAATCAGCTTTTAAATCGACCCCACGATGAGAGAGCTTTAACAGAAATGGCCCGGTTGCGTAATCTTTCCAACAACTAAGTTGGTTTTAAGAATATTTTATGACTAGCTTTCCGCCCCGCAGTCACCCGCGGAAACTTCGTTTTCCCGTTATGTCCTATCCCGTTGGTATTTCGTTAAATACCAACCTTATCCCTTATCCTGACTTAGTGTGTTCTATGGAATGCCCATGCCAAGTCGATTTCAATTTTTTGTTATTATTAATTTTATTTTTCTTAATTTTTAATGTCGTAGATGGACAAGGATTACAATTATATACATACACAACACATCTACAACTGTAAAACAAATGTAGATGTAACAATGATAAATTACACCTTTACTGTATTATTGTTACAATTTAAAAGCGCCCTTAAAAGCGAACTGGCGTAATATTATGTTATGGTATGGCGTAAACTATGCATACACAAACAATCGCAGCAATCGCGAGACATATGCTGTCGTTTTTTGAAGATTTCCATCGTCTGTGGTTAGTCCATCACCTCCTGACCTGATGATCACGAGACCAAAATGGCAAACGCCCTTTCAAACATCAAAAAAATAATTTACTAAATCAGTCGATGCCTACTCCTTACTGTTAAGGAGTTGTACCTTCCATCATCAGCTCAGCTACATGAGATGATGATTACCATACGCAAGTACTTAAATTACTTCATAAGATTTGCGAAAAACGATGTGTGGCCCATAAAATTTGAGGGTTGCCCTCGATTTCTCCAGGATCCAATCATCAGATCCTGTCTTGGTGACTATGGGACCACTTCAGAAGTATCTCCTTTCGAACAAAACAAGAATTTTGAAAATCGGTCCACAATTGGCGAAGTAATCGCGTAACAAACACACAAAAAAAAATACCGTGGAATTGGGAACCTCCTCCTTTTTTGAAGTCGGTTAAAAACTATTTTAATTGTTTTGGCCCTTCGGTAATAATGTACCTACCTAATACATACTTATTACGAATTAGATAAATGTACCTACTCAACCTAATAAACCTTGGGATAATTAATACTTATTACTACGTTACGAATTATATAAATATTATAAGAGTCTGTGGCCTACAGTTTTTTGCTTGGATTGGCATTGGTTGACCTGTCCATTTGGGTTAATGCCAAAAATTACGACCCCAAACGTTCCCTGTTTCTTCATTCGGAGTTGTATTATAATCACTGGCAGTTTGGATACATAAACAAGACCATGGATCATCATCCTAACAATTTGATGAACAATGTTCCAGGTGACATAGTGATCAAAGCCAGCACGACCCTGGTGACGGTGGACGGCGACGATGGCAAAAAGCACTGGCACATCAGCAACTGGCACTTCAACAGCCAGGTGAAAACCGGTGCCAGATTCAACTTCGACAACCTCTTCAATGGCAACAAGCTTTTGGGTGAGTAACGCCTTTACCACATGAAATAAGCAGATCTTTTTCTGCTAATAGTGCGTATTTCCAGTATAGGCAGGTGTGCCTAAGCAGTTCGCACTTCCAATTTTCAAGTAGGTAACTATCCCGACTTATTCTCCTTTCAGCTGGACCTGTAGAAGACTTCGTGAATACAAACTGGCGTGAAGTAATGCAGGAGATTGCCCCCCCAATAGTTCACGCCATCGTAGCACGCACTGTGGAGGCGGTTGAAGCCTTGTACAAGGCTGTGCCCGCAGAAGAACTGTTCCTCGAATAATAGGTTATTGTTGCAAAGAGTTGATCAGAAGCGATCGATAGGGTAGACAAGCAAAGTGATAATAAAGTACCTAGATTAAGGTTTGTATTTGTTTGATTTCGGTTTCATCATCCATGACGTATGAACGAATGGGAGAGTAATTCCACTTAAGCCCCCCCGCCGCCCCCTCAGCGACGTGAACTTAGCTTATGATTTTTTATGGACCGGTCAGGAGCCAACCAATCAGGGATAGATAAAACCGAAATTATGTAAAACCAAGGAACTAACATTAGTCGATGTGCGTGGACACTGGACATACTCTGATACCGCATTTACACATTCGTGTTCGCCATTCGCCTCGTCATTCGACAAAACATTCGTATACGAGTGCCGTCGCGAACTACTGTTCACACATTTGCGGGGTGAATTATTTTGACATTCGCGCACGAACATGGATGAGGTGAAAATAATTGCGGCATGCGCGCTACATCTAATTGAATTCTTCTTTATTTTTAAGTTGCTTACTGGCAATAAGGTATTTGCCTGGGTTAAAAAATAATTATTATATTTAGTCCGTCAGTTAGATTATAGAAAAATAATGGACACGTATTTTTTCTTATGTCAATCAAACAAAAAATGACAAAGATAAAGCGCGTCAAACTTTGCGAGTGGGGGGTCGCGATGTCACTTGTTTGCAAAAGTGTCGCAAGCAAGTGACGTCACGCGGAACTTTAACGGGCGATATCTTCATTATTTTTTATATAATTAACAAAAGAAAAAATATGGTTTCAATATTTTTTGCTAATCTAACTGACGGACTAATTAGGATTTTTTAGGAAAACAGCCTATCCCATACTAGTTCATATACGGTTCCATGCATCGTTTGTCTTTTGTCTATTTTTATGATTACGATGTTTTGGGTTTTATATGAGCGCTTCCTTTTGATAAATATAAAGATAAACAATCAATAAAGATATTGAATTATAATCATTGTGGTAGTATTAAAAAATATATATAATTGTACTAGTTTATTGTAACTTTTTGTAAGGGACAGGGACTGCTAGGTATTAGGAAAGCTGAACTTCACCCATCAGATTGTGTTTGACATGGTACAAACTTATATGAATAACTTTATGTATGCCTCATGTACCTACTAAAATCTCCTTTTTATGAAGTAAAAATTTATTATTATTATTATAAAGTTCTAGGAATTTTAAAATTCGCACTTCACTCCATTTTGTCTACACGTCCTGCTGGGTCGGGCGCTAGCTGTCAACCAAAGAGTACTAAAGATCTGTCAACTGAATGCAGGCGAATGTGTAAACTAAACAGTAAGTTCGTGTTCGCAATTCGTGCCCTTTGATTCGCGTCCGAAAAACCGCTCCCAACGCGATCGCGCGAATCGCAAGGCGAATCACGAGGCGAATAGCGAGCGCACTGTTTACACATGAGTGTTCGTTATTCGCCTCGTGATTCGCCTCGCGATTCGCGCGAATGTGTAAATACGGCATGAAATGAGAAAGGTCATTTTCGTGCTGTCACTGTCAAATGCCGCACGTTTGTAGGTTATGTGTCAGAGTCAGATAAGTTATGATAATATATATTGCCTGTATTCTTGAACTTGTGAATATTATTACGTTTAAGTTCATAAAGTGAGTAATGCGAAGTTGAAGAATTCTAAATAAATCTACAATATGCTGTGCCCAGAAGTATGGAACTTTCCTCCACCAAAAGTAATAGTGGATCACAGAGAAAATCAAGATTTAGATACATTAAACAGAACAGTGAATATGAACAATTTCTATAAAAGTTTGATTGTAACATGCCCTGATGAAATACAGACGCCGAGTTTTATTCAAGATATAATTATAGAAGACACAGATTATTATAAATTATCGAATTGTTCATTAACAGAATTTGTGGAACCAATTTTTATTGAAAGTTTTGTAAAAACTGGAAAAGTTCACTGTTTGTCAGTAGACAGAAACTGCATCATACAAAATTGCGCTGCTATAACTCCAAATGGACATCTCATACTTAACATTCTCGAGTATACATATCAAACATTAGGATTTGAAGGAACAAAGCGGCCTCACGGCTTCTATGAAGAAAAAATAGATCTCAAAACATTAAAAAACTATTCTAAAGTTCGATCAGGGCTTCAGAAACTAGAACAATTCGATTTTAACATAACATGGGAGCCAAATAATGAAGATATTTGCCCGTCATCTATAGCAAAATATTTTAGTGAGAGGAATATCAATGTGTCAGTTCATGCCCTGAAAACCAAGAATATATCGCCATCAGTAACTGAAATTCCTTCAATAAAAGATGTTGATGCTGACGAAATGGTGGAATGGATAGGTTTACTGGCTCATGATGCAGATATTTCTCCTACAGAACCCTATATCAGCACTTACTGCCAACCAGATAGTGAGGATGCATTAAAAACTGGAAGAATATCCATTCAGATAACCAGAGGTTTTGTAACTCCGTCCCTGATTAATAAGTTATGTAAGAAATTGTCAGAGTATGTTCTGGCCAAGAAGTCTGAGAACTATTGGGCATCAATAAGTATACAAAGTGATGATAACAGTTTGTGGCGATGGAATACAAGTTGCCCGACTATGTTCCAAGCTCATGATTCTTCTTGCAATGTATTCTTCACTCATAGTGGTCATGTATTGTATTCAATAGGTCATTTAAAGTATTCATAACAATAAAGCAAGTAATTATTCTTTCCTTCTTTGACCCTGAGTCTTTTAGCACTTTTAAGTACCTCAGAGAGTGCACAACACAAGTTTGGAGGGAAAAAGGGGTGGCTTTTGGCCAGCAGTTGGACACAAATTAGGCCAACAAAAAGGCCTTCAAAATTGTTTATATTTGAGGTTGAATAGCAGTGTCTGTTGAATGACTTATGAATTGCCCAAAAAGGATTTTTATTTGTAGGTGATCAAGGGAAAAACTAAAATACTTAGAACTATTTAATCTTAAATATAGTTACCAAAATTGATCAAATCACAAAATTGTATAAAAATTATAGGAATGTAAAAGTTTTGTTACAATAGTTGGCTATCTGAATGTATTTGCAAAGAGGATAGGATAAGGGACTGAAGAATGCTGGTGATCTCCCCACTATAATGATGATTTTGTACTGGAGATCTGTTACAAAAAAATAATAATAAAATAAAACATCAATTTAGATTACTTTTATTTAAACAAACTAGTACATACCACATTTACATATCATGTGCCCTGCACCAATAATAAAATAATTAAAAAAAAACAAAAATCGCAAGATTCCAATAATTTGTTCACTGAGATATGCCAGGAATGCTAGTAAATACATCACAACATCTAGTAACATAGTCTTACATTCTATCTACACAGGTGGATGACCTATATTGCATTGTACTTTTGCTGGACTTACAACCCTGATACATAGACACACACAGTATTAGATACCCAAATTATTACATTTATAAAGAGGCACGAACATCACTCCAGGTTAGAGGCTTCTTCTTGAATCCAACTTGTACTTTTCTTGCAAATTACTTTTAGTACTGATAAAACATCTGAAGGAGATATCTATATCTCCTTCAGATGTTATATTTCATGGGCTCCAGCCCAGAACAAAATCAGTATCAGAAGTAGCCGATAACCCTTTACCAGAAACTTGTAAGCAGATGCATAACTAATACTACAGCAACGATGAAGGGGTAGACTGAACTGTAGGTTATTCTAGACCTTGGCGAGTCCGATGACGCCGCATGCGATGCGGGCGCCGGCGTTGCCCGTCGTCTTACTCAGGTCGTGGCCGCCGATGCCGAGGTCATCGGGGTCGGCGTGCACGACCAAAGTGCGGCCCACGATGCTGTTGGGGCCCGACAGGGAGATCTGACTGTCCTGGATGCATACCTGGAATGTTAAGACATGGTAAGATTTAAAGTATAATAGGTTTTATCAAAAATGATATTGTTAGGAACTGGACTGTGCACTTATAGTCATTTTCAAACAAAAAAAAGTGGGGTGCTGTTGGATAGGTTGTTTAAAAATACTGCGGATGTGTAAAAACCATTTTCCTATTCAGGGATCCGTTTGTGCAGTACTAAGCTTTAAAGTGCTGATTTTTGTTAGTCATTGTTTTATGAAAAAAATAAAGGCAGTAGTATTTATAACAAAGAAAGGAAACGTATCACAGCTAAGTTGGCTTTACAAGTTAGCGATTAATCGGGAAATTACGAAACCCTACATTGCGCGTGGCCCGACACGCACTTGGTAGGTTTTTCTTTTGTAATTTCGGCATCGACTTTGTATTCTATGCGGTCTTGTGAGATTTCGCACACTTTATTATTTTGTTTTTCTCCGTAGCCTACATAATTTAAAGTTACACACTTAATTATGAGAAATTTTGCCAGTACTGCTGTCACCTACTTTGCCACACTTTATGCGGGGTAATTGCGTAACAACTTTTTTTCGAACATAATATGAAGAAATTGATTAACACTTTCGACTCCACCCACTTTTCATAGAACTCATACGCCATGCCGCCATACTTAGTGCAAGTGGACCCTCCAAGAGGGTCACCGGCATTACGTTTTGCGCTAAAGTGAACCCTCGAGGAGGGTCGCCGGCATTAGTTTTGAAACCGTATTATAAAACAATGTAAAACGAAGTAAAATAGTGTTTTCAGATCGTCTTGTTGCTATATTTAGTATCCCTGGGGGTATTTATATGTACTAGTGGGGTGGAGACGTGAAATAATAAATAAATACAAAAATGATGAAAAAGTATAATCGCTCGCTGTGATCCCAAGACAGGGGTGTCCAACCACTTCTGAAAATTTCATGCAATGTAATAATTTTTGATATGAATGGCATACATACATCACGTAGGTATTTTTTTTAAATGTACCCCCTTGTAATTATTTTGTAACAGCTGATTAACGTTCAGTGTTCTATTATTATCTTGATCGTCGCTCATGATTTCAAAAAACCGGCTAAGAGCGAGTCGTACTTGCACACTCCTAGAGTTGGTAGGTAAAATATTTTTAAATTTTCATAACAAAATTTTAACTTTATGCGATTGCTTATAAAAATCTGCAAAAATCCTTTCGTCGTAAAAAAAGACTGTTTAAATTTTCGTGCCACATTTACACACAAACCTCCCCAACTAGATTTAATTCAGAATTTTCGCTTTGCAAAGAACAATGGCCATTTTGAACTAAGTAGAAAAAAAAACAGGATTTGTAACCAAGATGAAACTATTACCAAAATTAAGCACTTGCCTACCTATATAGTTAGTGTAACCATCGGATACTATTAATTAATTTTTAAAACCAGGGGAAATAATTGAAAATGGTCTTCAAAAATAAAACTTCTGCTTTTCAGGAGGATAATACATAGTTATATCTTATTTCATAAAGCATCCGTAATTATTTTGTTCCTAGAGATGTTTATACTTTTTTTAAGTTCGGAAAGGATTTCATTTATAAATCCAAATTAAATCCCAGAGAATATGGACCGTATAAACTCATGTCAATTATTTAAATGTTACTAACAGTAAAATCATTTATTAAGGCTAGTTTAATTATTAAAAACATGATTTTACGTTTAAAAACCAGTAATTACCGTAAATTGATCGATAGCGCCTTTGGCACTCTTTATTATTCCGTGTTTATCTGTAGGTACTCTACAGTACACTTATTTTAAAGTGAATAGTTTTTTGTACATTTTGTGTAATTACCTTATTCTCTGTACTATAAGACTATATTGATTGACGTACAAGTTACATATAAACCTGCATATGAATTGTACATATATTTACGTATCTTAAACGTAACTTTAAAATCGTAACTAAATTTTTACGATTTTATTTTGTCGTAAGTCGAAAATTAGGAGTCATAAATGAATATTAAAAATAAGATTCATAAAATGAAAATGAAGCCCTTTCATGTGATATCCCATTTGACCTATTTATCTCACTTTAAAATTAAACCCCCATTTGCCCCTGTTAAAATGACATTAACAATATTTAATAATAACACTTCACACCACCACTCCACTATCTATAGATGGACGAAGCATTATTTATATTATTATTAATTCCAAATTTCAAGTCTATTTAAGCATTAGTAGTTCCTGAAAAAAGCAGTTGTGACAGACATACGGGCTGACAAACGAAGTCACCACAAGTGTTATTTTAACCATTTTGATACGGAACCATAAAAAGCCTTGAATGATAAACTCATGTTTTATGATCTCAAACAAAAAGTGAATATTTGTAACCGTGAAAATGGTTTTCCACCCCTGAAATTCGTGCTTCCGGACCCCCAAATATTTTGAAAATAAAATTGCTTGGGTTAAAACCAAGGCGTATACTAATAAATCTTGTTAAAATATAAAACTAATTTTATTTTTATAGTTTATAATGCCGTATTCGCTAAGAAAAACCTACATTTATAATGAACCCGCCGCGAGGGATCCCGGCATCCCATATGCGATTTAAGTGAGCCCTCCCGGCACTGAACGTGTTAGCAATATCCTTCAAAATGATTTAGATTGTAATTCGAAGTGTGTTACGCAAATAGCGTGCTGGTTGTTTTGGACTTTACCTTAGTGCTAGTGCTACCGCCAGCCTCAATGTTACCGAGGTCTCCAACGTGGCGAATTTCGCTGTCTGGTGCACCATGGTCCATCTTCTTAGGATTGAAGTGGGCACCTGCTGAAGTGCACCCATTTGTGTTGTCTCCAAACTCATGCACATGAATGCCGTGTTTACCCTGAAAAAGGAGACAATGAATTTAAGAAATGTACATTATTCACCTATGGAAGAAATATAATATACTAGCTGTTGCCCGCGACTTCGTCTGCGATCCAGGATGAAAGTAGCCTATGTCCTTCTCCAGTCCAGTCTACCCGTGTCAAATTTCATCTAAATCCGTTCAGCTGTTTTAGCGTGAAAGCGATTCTTAAATTTTTTCGCCGTATGAACCTTCTACAAAGTATTAGAAAACTTTAAAAAAAAGATGGATGAAATCGGTAAAGTCGTTCTCAAGTTATGGCGTGACCACGGGAAATAGGGATTCATTTTTATACACAGTCCGGCCATAAATACTGTTACAATTAAAAATAAGAAAGATATTATATTTGAATTTGGAATCTGTCATTTTTATACGATTGTTCATTGAGTTTTCTAATTTTGGCGCCAATACATTTTACAATATTTTGCGATATTAAAATGGAGTGGGGCGATAAAGAGAACCGAATCGCTGTGATTGCATTACACAAAGTTTGTATTGAGCCAAATGCAATTTTTAAAACTCTCCATACGCTTGGTATTAGTCAAATTTTTGTGTACCGGGCTATTAATAGGTACAATGAGACCTCCTCTGTTTGTGACAGAAAAAGATTTGGCCGTCCACGTAGTGTTCGTACGAAAAAGGTGGTCAAAGCAGTAAGGGAAAGAATTCGAAGAAATCCTGTCCGAAAGCAAAAGATTTTATCTCGGGAGATGAAGATAGCACCCAGAACCATGTCGCGTATTTTAAAAGATGACTTAGGACTTGCAGCCTATAAGAGACGCACTGGTCATTTTTTAACTGATAATTTAAAAAAGAATAGGGTGGTAAAATCGAAACAACTACTGAAGCGGTACGCAAAGGGAGGTCACAGAAAAATTTTGTTTACGGATGAGAAAATCTTTACAATTGAGCAACATTTTAACAAACAAAATGACCGTATTTATGCTCAAAGCTCTAAGGAAGCTTCCCAATTAGCCGACAGAGTGCAACGTGGGCATTATCCGACTTCAGTTTGGTGGGGTGTTAGCTATGAAGGAGTGACTGAGCCATATTTTTGTGAAAAAGGTATCAAAACATCGGCACACGTGTATCAAGATACCATTCTTGAGAAGGTAGTTAAGCCCCTTAACAACACCATGTTCAATAACCAAGTATGATCCTTCCAACAAGACTCGGCGCCGGGTCATAAAGCTCGGTCCACGCAGTCTTGGTTGGAAGTGAACGTTTCGTACTTCATCAGAGCTGAAGACTGGCCGTCGTCTAGTCCCGATCTTAATCCGCTGGATTATGATTTACCTATGGTCAGTTTTAGAAAGTACGGCTTGCTTTAAACGCCATGATAATTTGGAGTCCCTAAAACAATCCATAGGATTAGCAGTGAAGAATTTTCCCATGGAAAGAGTGCGTGCTTCTATTGATAACTGGCCTCAACGTTTAAAGGACTGTATTGCAGCCAATGGAGACCACTTCGAATAAGCTTTTTATATTTTAAATTGTTTTATATTTATGTATTAAACTAACACACTGTAAAAGTAATAAATATTATTTGCAATAAAAAAAAATGTTTTCTTCGTGACAATATTTATGGCAAGACTAGGTATATATAGATAAACTATAGCAGTGTTTTTCAATCTGTGGGTCGCGAAGCCTGGGGTTCGGCAAAGGGGTCGGCAAAAGGAAAAACGCAAGGTTCTAGATGCTAAAAACATCATTTTAGTGAGAAGGATGGGTTGGTTTATTTTTCAAAAATTTGTCAAAGCATGGTGTTATTTTAGAAATGTTAATTTAATAATCAAATCATTTTCCAATTGAAGTCTATTTCTCTTTTTAGTTTTAATGTCCACCATTGAAGGGAATGTCAGTTCACATAGGTATGAAGTGGCGAATGGTACTCATAATTTTAGAGCTTCCGTTGCCAGCTCTGGGTATTCTCCTTTCTTTTCATCCAAAACACGCGAATTTGCGAATGAAATTCCATTCTAAGCATGCCGTCAGCATTAATAGTTTCTCTTGCAAATTATGCAAGCTCTGTATCATGCAAGGAATATGAGTGCTTACTACAAGTGACTGGTCTGTTGCAGTATCTTCAACAGTCTTCTGAACATTTGGAAAAGACTCAAATACAGGCTGATTTTTTAAAGACCAGCCAAATTTAAGGATGTGGTACAGACCATCAAACTGAACAACTTTCTCCATGGGACAAATAGCGTAAACGCGAAAATTTTATCAACTGTCCCATAGAAAACTTCAATACCTACTCGACCTAAATGTATGAGACGGCTGAATTTTTATTCGCGATTACGATGTTGGTCCCATGGAGAAAGTTGTTCAGTTTGATGGTCTGTACCAAATCCTTAAATTTGGCTGGTCTTTAAAAAATCAGCCTGTATATTGTTTTGCAGAGAGTTGACCACAAATGAAGTTTTGCATGAAATGCTTTGACTTTATCATTAGCTGTTAAAATATTTCTTCTCTACCTTAGAGGATCTTGATTAAATTATTTAGGTGGCCAGAAATGCTAATTTCAAGAGCCACACAGGGTCTAAAAGATGATTAGCATATTCAGATTTACCATCTTGTAAGAACATTAACAATACAGCTCTGTTCTAGAACTCTCGTCAATACCTTTCCTTTGGATAGCCATGATGACCTATGTGTGATAAAGGAGATTGTGATGAAGCGAACCCATATCTTCGATAATGTAGTATGTATGGGCTGGCAACGCCGCAAAGTTTAGCCCGCGCAAGCTGGCGTCCAAGTCTAAGCGGCAGGCAGTCTTACCATCTTACCTCGTAGTTACTTTCAAAGCTCTCTCAGTTTCTTATTGAGTGTAGGTCTTAATAATTAATATAGGTACCAAAATGGAGAAAATCGTTTTAGATTATATTTTCCTTGTCTATTTATAGCATAAGGGGGTCGCCAGAATTTTGCAACCTTTAAAGGGGTCGCGAAATCATAAAGATTGAAAAACACTGAACTAAAGGAATACCAACGCAACCTTCATGTTAACAAACTCACACACATAATATTATAAGTTTTCTGTGGTGTCAAATACATCATATTATTTTAAAAACTAGATGAGGTTAGCGTTTCCTATCTGACTGCTCTGAGAAGAAAGACGAAACAAACTCAGAGATCACAGTCTCTTTTAAAGTTCAGACATAATATTGGTCAGATCATGTGAAGACCACACCGGAAAGAACCACACAGGAACATTCACAAGGTTCTCTAATGAAGAGTTTTAATGCTGGTGTAGAGTTGCGCCCTATTCGTTATTGAGTCTAATTAAGGCAAGAATATTATGTGAACATGGGTGCTGAATATAAGAATAAGGTCTTGTAATTCAAAACAGCGGGGTAATTGCATAACACTATCAGTAGCAATGGGTTCATTTTGACAGTTCAACAACATTCATTGCGTTATTTACTTTGTTGAGCAGACACATTTGTCGAACATATTGTTACGAGCTTCGGGTTCGTGACAATAAAAACTGCCGATAAAAATTACCAAAAGTTACACTTTAATTAAACAACTCTAATAACAACTCAAACACACTAATTATAAAACACAATCACTCTTAAGTCGCACTTGAAGATCGCTTTCGATGTATTCGCTTCTATCGCAGAACCAAGTCTGATTAGTCGCGGCTAGTCCCGGCCTTATATAGTGCCGCAGATAATTCCAGAATCTTCTATTGTAGAAACATCTAGAATGTTCGAGTACATACCGGCCCTGACTGACCAGATGTCGATAGTTCTAGTAAGTTCAGCCAATCGATAATAGATGGCGCTAGTGAAGAACTAATAAGTTCTTCTACTAGAAACTAGATGGCGCTAGTGGTAACTAATGTCACCATCATCAGGCATTAATTGTGGCGCGCAACACTGCCCCCTCCTAAGACATGCTCGTCCCGAGCATTATCGGCTCCATAATAACGCGCCAATCGATCCACATGGACGATCTTAGGAGTACCTCTTGCACCTTTCTGTATCCGGTAGGTTACGTCATTGATCTTTGTCACAATCCGGTACGGTCCATCCCATTTAGCTTGAAGCTTAGGAGATTTCCCTTTGCTGCGGACTGGATTGTGCAACCACACTAGTGAACCTTCGTCGAACCCTTTACTGTTCATTTTGCGGTCATAACGGGTTTTCATCTTTTCAGACATTTGCTGGCCCGATTGTCTGACGTGCTCATAAATGTCATTCATTTTGTTCCGCAAATTATTCGCATAATCGGTTATACTGCGTGGGGCATCAGGTGGTATTCCGGTGATCAGGTCTGCAGGCAGCCGTAATTCTCTTCCAAAGTTTGCGAAAGCTGGTGTCACCGATGTACTTTCGTGAACAGCGCTTCGATATGACAACAAAAACGGTTGTATGTGCTTGTCCCAATCTCGTTGCCGATTTTCCACAACTTTTGCTAGGTACCTCTCTAATGTCTGATTGAATCGTTCCACCATTCCATCCGATTGTGGGTGGTAAGAAGTTGTTCTTGTTTTATGAGTACCCATAACTCGACAAGTTTCCTGAAATATTTGGGACTCAAAATTCCTTCCTTGATCACTGTGAATCTCTAAAGGTACTCCAAACCGACAGAAGACTTCATAAACTAATTTATCTGCAACTGTCGAAGCTTCTTGATTTGGGATGGCGAAGACTTCCGGCCACTTAGTAAAGTAATCCATCACAACCATGAAATACTTGTTACCACTTTCACTTTCCGGAAACGGCCCCGCAACGTCAAGGGCTATCCTCTCCCATGGTGCGCCAACATTGTACAATTTCAATGCACCTCTACTACGAGTCTGAGGTCCCTTTACAGCTGCACAACTTGTACATTTGCGACACCAGTCCTCGACATCGTCCCGACAGTGGACCCAGTAAAACCGTTCTCGTATCTTCAGTAGAGTCCGTTTTACTCCCAGATGACCTCCTGAACAACCATTATGGTACAGCTGTAGAACATCCGGTACTTGAGCTTTAGGGACAACCATTTGCAAATGACAGCTGTCTCCCCGAGTATTTTCCCATTTTCGGCACAGGACTCCATCCTGAATCACCAAGCTGTCCCATTGGGCCCAATAGCTTTTTGTGATCGAACTCATTGCTGAGACGTCGCTCCACCTGGGCTTAGGAGCTCTGGCCTTCATCCACTCCAGAATAGGCTTGATGTCCGAATCTTCCTGCTGTGCACGTTGTAGCCTTTCCTTCCACTCGTTGCTGAGGTCTGTCTTGAGCATCCTCACAGGCACGACTTCTTTACTTTCTTGCCTAGTACCAACTAGTGTGCCTTTTTCCATAATCTGTTCCTGATCACAAAGGTTCGACACACGTACCCCTGAGATGTCGGTGGCTCTGACCAAAGTTCGTCCCACTTTCCATGGACGGTCATTGTCTACCCTTCCTGCAGTTCGCTTGGGGCAACTGGATCGAAGGTGGCCCCTTTCCCCACAGCCGTAGCACCTAGGGCTGTATCCTTTATTGCAGTCGCGAACTGTAGCCGCTGCAACCTCCCTGACGCGATCGGAACGATGATCCTGTCGCGCGGCTTCCACCTCCAGTGCATGGGCCAAGGCGTCCTTTAGCGTCCCGTGGTGCCCGAGCCTCACAGCAGCTCTAACTTCAAGATCGCGGATGCCGTCGATGAATGCCTGCACCAGGTTCCCATCAATAAGCGCAGGTACGGACTGGTAAGCTTTACGCACCAGCTTCTCCACTTCAAGGGCCCACTGCTGCAGGTTTTCCTTACTGCGTTGCACGCGATCCTTGAGCTGCGCACGAAACACGTGTTCCAGGTGAGCGTCGCCATACCGAGCCTCCAATGCCTCAAGGAGCTGCTCGTAAGTCACTTCCTTACCGAGAGCTTCCAGAACAGTTAAGGCCTGGTCGCGCAGGCCTAGGGTGAGGGCAGTCATGGCCTGACTTTTATTCCAACCGTTCGCCTTCATGACAGCCTCAAACTGGATTTTGTAGGCCGACCAGGAAGAAGTTCCGTCGAACGGTGGCACTTTGAATCCACGTAGCGAAGGTGTTGTAGCTACGGGAGCTGCGACTCCATCCCCAAGCTTAAGGTAATCCAGCGTTTTCTTTACGTCAGCCATCACGGTTTTCTTTACGTCAGCCACCACGTTGTCAACCCGATTATTCACTTGGTCGATCCGGATTTCAGCTTCCGACAGGCGGTTGTCATATTGAGCAACCTTATCCTTCACCTCCTTCATGTCTTTCCCAAAAGTAGCGTGAAGGTCCTTAATAAGGAGCATCTGCTCCTCCTGGCGGCGCGCTTGCTCCTCCTTATCATGTTGGAGCTGTTGTTCCAACCGACGAGCCTGTTCCTCCTGTCGACGAGCCTGTTCCTCCTGTCGGCGGGCCTGTTCCTCTCTGTCACGCAGCAGCTGTTCTTCCAACCGACGGGCCTGTTCCTCCTTGTCCCGCTGGAGCTGTTCTTCCAACCGACGAGCCTGTTCCTCCTGTCGGCGAGCCTGTTCCTCCTTGTCCCGCTGGAGCTGTTCTTCCAACCGACGAGCCTGTTCCTCTTGTCGGCGGGCCTGTTCCTCCTGTCGGCGGGACTGCTCCTGCAGCATCATCATCAGGGCAGCAAAGTCTGGTGCTGCTGATGCTGGAGCTGCTGCGGACGTTTCGGCCTCCGTGGTTGGTAGCTGGCCCTCCGACCTCTGCGGCATAGCTCCACCAAAACGTCTCTGGTCCGTCTCCTGTTGACGTTGACCCCGGGTACGGATACCCTCCGTGTCGTCTTTAGGTAAAATCGGCATGATTTTAATCCTTGCTTCTGACACCAATTGTTACGAGCTTCGGGTTCGTGACAATAAAAACTGCCGATAAAAATTACCAAAAGTTACACTTTAATTAAACAACTCTAATAACAACTCAAACACACTAATTATAAAACACAATCACTCTTAAGTCGCACTTGAAGATCGCTTTCGATGTATTCGCTTCTATCGCAGAACCAAGTCTGATTAGTCGCGGCTAGTCCCGGCCTTATATAGTGCCGCAGATAATTCCAGAATCTTCTATTGTAGAAACATCTAGAATGTTCGAGTACATACCGGCCCCGACTGACCAGATGTCGATAGTTCTAGTAAGTTCAGCCAATCGATAATAGATGGCGCTAGTGAAGAACTAATAAGTTCTTCTACTAGAAACTAGATGGCGCTAGTGGTAACTAATGTCACCATCATCAGGCATTAATTGTGGCGCGCAACAATATGAAGCAATGGATGAGCAATATCCTTCAAAATGATTCAGATTGAGATCAATAGTGTGTTACGCAATTAGGTTATCATAAAGTAAATCAAGATAACATTGCAACAGAGGCTATGTAATAAGTTATATAATTAACAAACATTACTTTTTTATTGTTATTGAGGCTTTGTATAAGTTCAAGGATAAAAACAGTACTAGACCTAACCTTCGATAACATATCACATAATTCTATCAACAATGCATGTTTATTGAAAGGTCTTTCTGTTAATATTCACATAATTATAGTTTTGTTGAATCATTTATTTGGTTGATTATAAGAATAACAACATGTAATCATGACCTTGGACTGTTGTACTGCATACTATATTGATAGTCATTCTATGTTAATTTATGTGTACTTACACACTATGTATTCACATATCAAACTCGCATTGTCATTGTCATTCGTGTTATATTAGCTTCTGCCCGCCACTTTGTAAGCCTGAAATTTCTTGTTTGTAACATAAAAATATATCGGCAATAATGAAACTGACACTCGAAAGCTTCTAGTATCTCAGCAATACTGTAGCTTTACATTAGTCTAAGAATTTTCAGAATCAGATCAGTAGTTCCGAAGATTACACCTTACATACAAACTACCAATTTTACCTCTTTATAATATTAGTATTTGTATAGATGACCCATATAAGTAAGTATCACACCTCCAAACTGGACTCTACAAAAAAGCCTTTAAGTGCAATGGATTTTTTTTCAGTATTTAATCCTGTACATAAGTAATAAATAATCAATTTTATTTATATTCAAAATACTAGGTACATACCTTTGAAAGACCTTTGACATCACCGGACAACACTACAGGTCCTTTATCATCCTGGAAATACAAAAAAATAATTAAAGGTTTGATACCTACTTACATTTAACTAGATAAATTAAAACTAACACTGTTTTTTCGTGTTTTTTTTACAATAAACTCAACAAAAAAAAAGAGCTGAATTGTGTAACACACTTTCCTTTCCTATCCATCAAAATGTTGTTGAACTGTCAAAATGAAAGCCATTGCTACTAAGCTGTTAGTGTGTTATACAATTAGCCAGAGGATTGCAAAAAAAAACCAGTACTTCTTTTCCTATATATGCTACTTTTTAAATTACTTTGGCCCAGTAGGTTTGTTTCTATTCACTTATCCTGCTATCAGTTTAATAGGCTCCAGTAGGTGGCCAAGTAATTAAAAACTTAGAGAAATCCAAATAATTGGGGTAGGCGAGGGCTGAAACGGTACTGTTTCATGTAGTCATTGTAATGTTGTGATATTCAGTCAACAGAAGTAAGATCACAAAGTATCAAGCTCTTATGTAAAAACTATAATCTATAATCAAACAACTAGACTATTTATGTTGAATTTTATCCTTGCATTATTAATGATAATGATTGCTTTTCAAATTTTTACTTTTTTTCTTCTTAGAACTGATTCAGGTATGCGATTACGATCATCAGTAGGATTTTGTAATGTCAATAAAATTGTCATGCTGCTACTACTACTGCACTATTCCTGCCAATACTGCACTATTCCTGCCAATACACTGAATCCAGCTTACGATGTTTACCTTATCAATAACATTACATGATTGCAGTCACAATGTTAACCCATCGTTCCAGAATTATCTCTAGTCGCATGATAAGAATTATTTATACATAGGTAGTAGGTAGGTAACCGCCTAAGTGGTTAATCAACATTTTATGTCGTAAAAACTACTACACAGTGCAAACTAGATAGGTACTAGTATTTCAAGGTTATATAATAAGACAGTCCTATTGCCGGTTTGTACAAAAACGTTAAATAATTACTTGTTGGTCGAAGTATATGGTTCCGCTGACATCGCCCTTGAGAACACACACAGCTCGCGTCGGCATTTTGAATTTCTGCGTTACAAAATTTTACGATTAGAAAATAATTAGGACACTGCAAAATTGGTTAATCACTAAGTAATTAATAAGTTAACTGACGATTTTTAGATCTTCACGCTTTAATTTCTTCCTGAGCACTGATTTTTTACCGACGACACCAGTCACCAAGCTCGGAAAGGTAGGTAAGGCTGATAAATTTTTGACGTTTCGTTTCGTTTCTCCGCAGCACCGCAGCCGCCCCACCCGGTATAATTATATTATACAGTTTAGTAGCTTAATGCTACTGTCATTTTGCAAATCAACTAAACGCACGAGCACCGGCATCAACAGTGTACACCATGCGTATATACACGCCGTATAGAACCGGAAACCATGTCTTGAGTGTGTGTCAAAAGATGTCTTGGAAAGGCCTAAGGCTGTGCACACGGCACAATACAGCACAGCAGTCCCACTGACCAGTGATACGCGGACTCTCTGATATGGGTCTAATTAATGCAGGTACCTTATTCAGAGAGAGTTATGGGTCCAGAACACCCAGTCTAACCAGAATCCCAGGACCTACAAGTACTTATATGTATGTATGACTTGTATGCTAAAACATACAATTCCCCAAAAAACAAAAGCTTTTTCAGTGCTGTCAAAACTTATAATACCCCGTCGTTTTTGCGTCGGGGGTTAAAAATGGTAAATGCCACCACGTTGATTCAGACCGGTGAGCAACTAAGTAGCCAGAATTGGGCTACATGGAAGAATAAAGTATTCATCATGCTCGGAGCACAAAGGTGCCATGGAGGCGGCAGAAGGATAACTAATAAAGCCATTTTCAGGAACAGGCGATGGTGCGCTAATGGCCTATAATGCAGAATTTCTAAAGTATAGGAAGGCAGACAGTAACGCTCTATTAATAATTATAAGCAACATGACCGAAAATAATCTAATGTCGTGCGATTTGAATCAGCAAAAGAAGTATGGCAGGGACTTCACCGCTTGTTTAACGGTCAATGAGAAGACTAGAGCATACATTCACATTGTGTATGCTATTCTTTAACTTCAAAAATAACTCTAGGATGACGCATCTACCATGATGACGAAACTTAAAAACATTTGGAACAATTTGAATGCTGAAATTTTGAAAATCGATCCTAAGATGAAGTTGCCGGAAATGTTCTTGATCTGTAAAATTTTAGATTCACTCAATGAAATTTTTTTCAGTTTCAAATCAAGTTGGATGCTATTAGACAAACAAGAGAGGGCAATCAATCACTGACAGCACAACTGTGCGGGTACGAGAAGGCGCTAGGTGGGGTATTTTGAAGAGACTCAGAAAGTGCTCACCCCTACCTCATGTAATCAAGTTGATGAAATCCGCTGAAATGACCAGAAATAAAATTAAAAAGAAGCGCCCTTATACATAAACGTCAGTCCCTTTGACATTGACAGTCCAAACTCAATTTTCTGTGCTTGTGCAATCTCATTCCGTGTGCGAAATAAGTGTGTTTATGCCCAAGCCGCTTCTCTTGCGTCTGGCTTGTGTTGTGCTTTTGTTAAATATTTACTAATTGTGTTTGAAACTTAGGTTACTGAAACATATTTGAAATTTGTTTTTCATGTAGTGTCATATTTCAGCTTATTGTGGTACATATTTATTATCAATTACAACGTTATCAACAAGGTTAGGCATGGCTGAAAATGAATTTCAATTTCAAATTCCAACAAGTTCGAACGTAAGTTAAAAATATTATTCCTCATTATACACAGAACCGTAATTATCATTGTTATTCATAATTCTGCGCAAGTTCGGACTGGCCATGATTTATTGGCCGTAATGTACAATGTTAATAATTTATGCTACACTATAGGTTTGTAAAATCCATGCATTTGTGAAGTGCTAAAGAAATTAATTCTTATTTATATTAAAACCATTAATAAAATATGTTAAAAATAAAATATATTCCTTAGTAAACCAACAAAAGAACAAAATTATAAGTATACACAGTATTTTTTTTTTTTTATGTATTCCTTTCATTATGCTTTGAGGGATGCAACCTCCTTCAACTTCTAGCAAGGCTACACATCCATACTTACAAGTTAATAAATATGGATGGCATACAATTATACAAAATCTCATAATGTATGGTAAATCTGAGGCGAATTGTGGCTATCACTTTAGACCGCAATTATTTTAGTAAGGGGGTAGGACATATTACTACTTAGCTTTTGTCCTGAGTTACTCTCTTGGATAAGTGAGAGTCTACTATAATTTGCAATTTGTGGGTCAGTATCAGGTTGTATGTTGATCTAAATAGGATTTGCGGCTGTTACAAAAAAATATTTTTAGACTTACTTATAATCATAAAAATCATCAATACAACTCGAAAGTTCATATTGCCCCATTTAATGACTATTTCATTAGGCCAATTTTAACTTAAGGATTTGTATTGCTGATTCTAATGATCATAATTCTGTAAAGTCTGTCTATCTGTGTGGGTTTTGAGGGATCAGCAGGAGACTATGTTTGCTTAAGCAAATTATTATTGTTATTGTAGGGCCCATAGGATACAACACACATAATATCATTTTTCATCATATCATTTTTTAACTTTTCATTACGGACGCTTTTAACGTTCTGCATCTTTCTCACATGCATAATTTCTAACATGAATAATGTAACCAATACTTTGTAACAATATTATTTTGATTTAAAAGAGTGTCCATGGAGTTTCTTGCCCGTTCTTCTCCATAAGTACCTACTACGCATTGGAATGGGCAACTAGCTTCATTTTTCTGATTGACCGACCCCTTGACAATTCAAAAGGGCCTGTAATTGGTTTAATTGAAATAAATACTTTGAGTTTGAGTTCATACAAGAGTTTTGCTTTGTTACATTTAGTTTCTTTTGTTTATATTATTACTAGAAAAAAAAATGTAGTGGGTAGTAAAGTTTATTGCTAAGTTATTTCCATTTCTTTTTAATATACTACTGTTTCTTTTCCCTTACAAATAAATAAATAAATATGTCATATTTGTTACAATTGCAAATCATATTTTAATACACACAAAATTTCACAGAAAAATTGAACTTTGCGGGCTACCTTAGCGCATGCCCCTTAAAGGGCTCAGACCCGGGCTTGTGGACTTTATATTATATAAGTTAAACTAATTCATGTATTTTTTCTTTGCAGTATACTACAGACATTACTAAAAACAGTACTATTGTAGAGGAGGGTCCAAGGGTAAGTTGTTGTCATTCGTATGGTAGCACTATAGCACCTTTAATACAATTTAAAAAAATACAAATTTATAAACAATTTAATTATTTGTTTGCAGATTTGTCCTCTATGCAGCTCAATAGTGCGAATGGTCTATATGAACTTTTTTTCGAAAATATTTATGTGCTCAAACACAGCATGTGTATATCCGTTTGAAGAAAATTTCACAGTTTATTCCAGTGATGATGATGGATTGTATGGAGGTGAACAATTTACACGTCTCATGTCTCGTAAACGATCAACACGTTCAAACAGATCAACCAAGTCAACTAGATCTACGGGACAAGGTTCAAGAGGTACATCAACTCTTGGTACTAACTCTAACTTGTCAGGATCTGAGTGGGCTGAAATGAGCCAATCAAGCCAAGCTTATGATTCTGATGACAATGTCAGCATAACCTCATCGAAGATGTTTTCAAGAAAATTAAGCCAAAGTCAAATAGAGAAAAGAGTTAAAAAAAAAGAGGATGAACATCTTATAAAACAAAGTGTAGAAAAGATAAAGGAATGTAATAAGGTTTTATTTGATGGCATGGAAGAATTTGGAACAATCTGGAATGAGAAATGGATCACGAATTTATCCACAATGCAATCTTCATCTGGAATGAAGTTAGTCAAAGACCATGAATTGTACAAACTGAAGAAAATACAAAAGAATATTTGCCACAGAGATGTGAAAATTGACATAGAGTCTAAAAAAGATACCATGTCTTCAATTATAATTGAAATTGATAATGTTGCCCTAGATGGCAAACAAATCAAGAAAACTTAAAGTATTTAATAAATACTTGAGAACATGGAATTGATTATTTTTCAATAAAAAGTAATCTTGTATGCACCCTGTATGGCAATAAGTTATTGAATAATTAATTATTTAATTATTTTGTCAATATTTCATAATTGTTTGTATCACGCTTGTAGTGTAGTAAGAATGGCGCTAATCAATTTAGCTGATCCGAGATTCCATTTATTTTGATATATAACACTCGTGATAAATAAAACGAAACTATAGTTCTTACGACTTATTCGCTGACACTGGGAAAAAACACTTCACAACATTCACTTCAACTAAAGATAAAAAAGTCTCATTCAATTCTTAAAACATCTTAGACTGCCATCTCGTGTTTTTTAGTCGAGTTATTTCATCTGCTATCCATATTAACTGTCAAATTCACCAAATACTTCTGTATTTTAAAACTAGATGGAACTAATGACGACCCGTCACTTTTGATGGTTTAGTATCCGGGACGTATCTTGACGCTTGTGGTTAAGTCGAGGGATAAAATGGCTCGTTTATAAAGTGAAACAATAGCACATTTATTTTTACTTGTATTTGGGAGGTCTGAAAGATTGAACACACCTACCGTCCTGGTTATGTCGGCCGAAAAATAAGCGCTATGTTAATTTTTTTACGACTTTTACCTCGGTAACTACGAAAGATTATGGTAGAAATTGTACCAGTTCAAAAGATTTACAATCTCATTCGGAGAGTTTTATCTTCCGAAATGGACTTTTGCATTTAAATGTATTAATTAGTGTTCTGTGCTATACCGTGTAAAGAAAGAAAGAAAGAAAGAAAATACATTTATTTGGCACAAACTAAAAGACACACAATACACCAGATATATACATTTTTTTTTTTTTTTTTTTTTTTTTTTTTTTTTTTTTTTTTTTTTTTTTTTTTTTTCAGGATGGGAAATCATCAAATGACTCCTCCCGCTCTGGGTGGAGCAGAAGGGAGTGTCAGACTCTTACTGACTAAAACCCACCCGTGTTCCTTCCTTAGCCCTTTACGTACCAGGGCAGCGGTAACCCTTTCGGACGATCCCGCTACACCAGATATATACATCAGACAAAACAAACGATAAGATAAAAAAAATAAAAGATTAATTAAAAAATGTGAAGTCCGATGTAAGGAAATTATCAGGAAAGTGTGCCTCACGGCTGCGCCAAAAAGGCCCAGTTCAGCAAAAATGCCAGACAACTAGTGGCTGACGCTGGTTTTCAACTGTAAGTTAGGATATTATACTGTGTAATTTAGGATATTATATTTTAATGATTACCAAAGAATGTATGTATTTTTTTTCGTGATAATTTGATTGTACTTCTACATGTATCTTTAAATTATGTTAAAATTATAAGATAATTTATTGCGTCTTCTGAATTTATTTTTTCTTCAGTTCCCCTATCTAGTCTGACTGAAGAAAAAAATAAATTCACGAAAAACAACCAACACGTGATCATTTAAATGAGTCTCCAGGTAGGACAGAAAAGAAGAAGCGGCTAAATCAGTAGCTATTTAAAGCAGAGTTACTTGACACGTTCTGTTGGGGTGCTTGGGGTCATTTTCATCATCCATCATCCACAGGTCGACTTCATCCAGTGCTTGGCATAGACCTCTTTTCTTGTGCCAATCCCCACGCTCCAGTGCCAGCCTCATCCAGGTTTTGCCCGCGATGGCAACAGTGTCGTCCACTCATCTCGCCGCCGTCCTCGTTTCAGTCCTTGGACGCCACTGTCACAACCTTACTATACCTGTCATCACTGCGCTTTGACAGGTGTTTGCCCAACTCCATTTGAATTCCATAAAACGCTTTCCGAAATCGAAGACCTTCGTACGTCTTCGGATCTCGACGTTTGGAACTTGGTCTATTAGTCTGATGCCAAGCATGGAACGCTCCATGACTGTCTGTGCACTCTGTGGACGTACTTGGGGTACTACAGTCAATCCATGTTTTTTACTTTTGTATCAAGCCTTTGATCAGCTCTGGGGTGATGCAGGTTCACACGTGTCTAAACCATGTTTAGTAACCAGTGTCTTGAACATCGGCGACGACTCGGTGGCCGCTGCTGGAGACGGTATGGTCAACACCAACACTGTCCATACACCAAGCGTGTGACCGTTTACTCATTAAAACTGACGGCCCGTGACAATTCTTACCATAACTGTGACAGACGAAACTTGCGCTCGGAAGGTACTGCAAAGAAATGATGTGATCACAGCTTACTAGTAGTAAATGTGGAGACATGCAAAACGCCTTGTGCCTGCCTATTTCATAATAGCAAATTGTCTTTAGCTACTGACAAAAATAAACAATCACTCAGGTTTATGCCAGCGCAGTGGTCTCACGGATATCACGGGAGGAATGGTCTTCGGACAAAAAAAGAGGACACAGTAATTCCCGAATTAACTTGGGCCGGATGGCGGGGGTCATTCCCGCATTCATCCTCTTCGGCAGGTAATAGGACCTATACAGCGACGCGCAACCTATTACGAGTGATGTGCCTGCCACCCAGTATATAGATAGATAAGGTAGAGTAGTTTTTTTCGACGACACGGTTGGCGCAGTGGCTGAGCGATCGACTGCTGCGCTGCGTGTCGTGGGTTCAATTCCCGCACGGAACAAATATTTGTATTGCCTACAGGTAGTTGTTCCGGGTCTGGCTGTTTGTGTATGTGAGTTTAAATGTTTGTAAACGCACCCACGATAAACGAGTAATTCCTAGTGCGGGGAAAGGTTAAAAAAAAAAAAGTATTTTAATTGAAAGTGAATTAATGTTGAACATATCCGGCAGGATTTCCTAGTTTCATAATTTTCCTTCCAAAAAGGGATTATTGAATAGCGTAATAGAGAAAATATATCTAGTTTCTTACTATTTAAGGTCATCCATCACTCAATCGTACCGCTTCCAGCGCAGTCACCATCAGCAAGACGACCGACCGACCGCTCGCTGCTGGCGCGCTACCTGTGAGGTGACAGCTTGTTGTAAAGGTGTTTTTTCGCCCGAGAGCGGGCAGCGCGTTGCCTGGATTTTAACAAACAAAATGAGGTATCCTACTGTAATTTGTGTCACCCGCGACATAAAGTCGTGGAACTTAGTTAAACTAACAGCGGAAGTACCTACGGTACGCTCTAACATCGCAACCACTAAACTAGAAGGCCAATTCCCGTAATTAAAATCGTTCAAAATCTAGTCGCAATCTCATTTCAGTGACGAAAACTTGTGAAAAATTTAGGGAAATTAGGGGTTTTTTTTTGACAGATTGAGAGTGAGATTGTGAACGTTCTTAAAATTACGAGAATTGCACCTCTCTGGATTCGTTGCACAACTACATGCAACGAAACTCACACATCTGTGATCACAGTTGCATACTTACCAATAGACAAAAATAATATTGAAAAATTCGACTGCAACTAAAAAGTTCAAAACAAGATAGTAGATCACTTAAAGTTTTTAGGTGCAGTAGGATTTCAAAAAAAGCAAAAAACAATAAACCTTTTTTTCTAAGTTCTTAAACTAATGTAAGTATTTTTTTTTTTAAAGTAATTATGAGTCAGTCAAATAGAGTTCTTATGTAATAAACTAAATAGATATTCCTTTGCGCTGCGTAATCTCAGAAAAATCGTTGATATAACAACTGTGATGACAGCGTACCATGGTTATGTATCGTCTACTCTCAGATATGGAGTTATTTTTTGGGGAAACTCCACTGAATTGGAACGTGCGTTTAGAGCGCAAAAGAGATGCATTAGGGCTATATGCAACTTAATACAAACTGATTCATGCAAACCTTATTTTAGAAAACAAAAAATACTGACTCTGCCCTGTATCTATATATATGAAACTGCAGCATTTATTAAATCACACCCAGAATTATTTGAGTACCGTACAAGGCGTCGTCATGCAGACCAGCTGTGCGTTCTACATTCCAAAACAGCGCTCTTATACAAAAGTTTTGTTTGTATGGGACCAAAAATTTATAACAATATACCCCTAAACATCCGAAATATCAATCAGGTTAGGCTATTCAAGAAGAAACTACACTGTTTTCTCATAGATAAAGCATATTATACTTTAAGCGAATTTATGAATGATAAAGACAGACAAATGTAAAGGATTAATGTAAATGTAATGTAATGTAAAACTCACCATCATTTTATTTTAAATATGTATACCTAATAATCTAAATTCATTTTAATTTAATTTTAATTTAATTTTAATCTTATGACTAATCTAATGCAATTGAAGGACTTTAACATAAGTGTAAGATTAACCAAATTTTGCGTGCTTATATATAGGCTGAGTATGGTGAAACAACAAACAATGTAACATCTCCTGAAAAACCCATATTATGCAAATAAAATGATTTGATTTGATTTGATTTGATTTAAGTCTGCGCCAAACAATCAATAAACAAAGATCACTAAATTTAAGGCAATTTAGTGATATTTGTGTATTGATTGTTTGGCGCCGACTCAAAATTACTTAGGTATACTTACATTAGTTTAAGAACTTGGATATTAAGGTTAAATAAAAAAGGTTTATTATTTTTTGCTTTTCAGTTTTTTCGGCGGTTAATTTTTTTGTTAAAAAGTTTTTATTTTATAATTTTGTGGATATAATCTACTAATAATTGTTTGCCAAAGGGCAGGCATATGTGAAACTGAGTAGAGTAATAATACACAACTCAGCATTCAAATATGTGAGTGAACAATAAATCACCCCTATTTTCCTACCCTTAGGGTTGGATTTTTTTTCCAAATTTATATGGGACCAACTTTGGGGTATACCCTATCCAATAAACAAAGAATGATCAAAATCGGACTACTCTGTAAAAAGTTATGCACTAAAGGACTCATATTAACGAAGTTTTTGTGGCAGCTAAATTAAGACTGGGAACTTTGATTGCAGCTATTATGCCTTAAATATTGGCATAGGTAGAATTATTTTATCACATATGAGGAAACTGGAGTTATACACACTTTAGAAGTGCCAAACTAGGGGTAGGACTGGGTTCGATTCCCAGCGGGCAATGAGAGGGTACAACCTAGCAAATAGGCAAAGGCCAGGGTACATCCTTTGTGGGTAGCGGAAGGAAAGGTAGAACGGATATTACTCCGGGCATAAACCAAATTAACTCTAATTTCTGGTTAATGCGTCGGCCACATAGTTTGATTAGTTCAGTCATAAGTCGCTTTGCATACAGAGATCGTCAGATCATAATTATTTTAAGGCAAAGCAAACCGTTGGTTAATTGAAAATCGTCAACTTTACATCAGCACCGCGAAAAACAAACTTTCCTTGCCAAAACAGTGTTCACGTGGACGGCGGCGTTGAATATACGCTGAATAAAAGAGGGAGTATGAAGAGCTTCGAATCCTCATGACACAACTCATTCAGAGATGGCGTTATTCCTTTCAAAGTTTAGGTTGACTTATGGTCAGGCGCGGTCGCAGCCCAAGATTTGGTTACCATGGGTGCCGAGGAATATTAATAAGGGAGGTACAACTCCTCGTTGGTGTACTGGTCGCCAGCGTTACTGCTGAGCATGAGGTCCTGGGTTCAATTCCTAGATTGGATACAGTGTTATTAGGTTTTTCCATCAGAAATATCTCAGAAGTAGCCTGGAGTCTGGATTTGTGCCCGGTTGGTGGCAAGAGGCTCACTCCCTATGACATGGGACTTAAACATAACTGGCGAAATGGGGGTGTATGTACTATATGAAGGTAAACCCCTGCTTAACTCTTCGGGGATTGAATATTACGTAGGGTGGAGCGAGCGAAGCGAGCTCGCAAAATTTTAACAACCCGCCTCGGTTTGGTGTTATATTATCAAGCAGAAATAGGAGTTACGTTGTCGACTTATGCAGGTAAGCCCAAGCAAGTATGAGAATGTAGAATGCAAGAGCGAGCTGGAAAATTTTGTACACTCTCGGAAAGGTTAAATTTTTTTTTGATCATTCCAAAAGAAGTAGGAATTACTTGCTTTGTAGACTTATGAAGAAAAGCTCAAGAATCAACAGAATCAACAGAACGTGAGCGAGCGAAGCGAGGCTGAAAATTTTTGCACCGCACCTAGAAATAGGTTCAGTTTTCTTTTGACCATCATACAGAAAGAGAACTTATTTTATCGAATTATGACGAAAAGTTTAAACTCGTTTTACAGCAGTTTAGGTTTTGGAATCAGGCCTTTCGAACCTTACGTACGAGTGGGGTGTCCATAGATATCCGTGGGGGTGCCCAATATGCCGAGATTGCTTCACTCGCTCTTGTTTTTCGAATGTAGGATCATTCTATATTTCATAACAGGCATATTAACCTTTTGAACGCCAGAGCATAAACGCACGTGCGTGCCCTCCACGCCAAGCCACAATTTCACCGCAAATGCCTACAAAAAGAATAGGGATTCTAAAATTTTATCGATAAACAATATTATTGTAACATTTTGTCTGTAATTTTCGAATAAACACTACTCATGACATTGAAATTTTATTTAACCTCTCACTGATTCCCACTATTGTAGTCATTTCATTTCATTTACAGAGTTTATCAATGTAAAAGCAGAACATAGGAGACAAAAAAAAAAACTACATTATGGTAAAAAAATTATATTATGGTACAGCACTATTCTCGATCTGCTGTCTTGATATTGTGACAATGGCGTGGGCTGCCAGCCAATATATATGACTTCTTCGCATCTGATTTAGGGATGTAGCAGTACAGAATGTCGCTGTCGTCGATGAAATCTAATAACAGGTTTCGTAAAAAACCGATAAGTATTTATAGTAAATATCAAAATATCCGATATTTGATAATCGAAATTAGGGATCTAGCAACATAACATCAACATCTCGCTTATCAATACGTTGTAGTATGACATTAATTTGCAATAAATAAAACACATTTTAAATTAGCTTTTAATCATTTTTTAAAAATAAACAATATTCGAATAGATAATAGAAAAATCAACAAAGTGAAATATGTACTAATAAACAAGCATTATAAATTATTGTTCTATTCTATAATGATATCCATATTATAAATAATTAAATACTTAGGAACAAACACAAAACCCACCTGTCAAAAGAACCTGGAACGTAGCTTATAGGATCTATGGTAAAAAATAAAAGTGCCCGCAACGGGTGCCCTCACGGGCGCCCGCCTAACGCAGTTTCAGCCCAAGTGGATGAAAAGAAGTCCAAAATAGTTTACCAACTATTTTGGACTTCTTTTCATCCACTTGGGCATTATTTATAATATGGATATCACTGTGTCTTTTAAACAATTTTATATGGTTTTTGTATTTCAAAAGTTTGGAAGAACAATGGTATGAATGTCATTCGATTCAGTATGAATCGGGCTATTTTTTTTTGGTAAATAAAAAAAATAGGCTCATCGCTTTAGATTTTGAAATAATATTTGTTTTGTTTTTTATTTACGTAATGTAAACAAATAAAATAAACAATTATTGAAAAAAATCAAAGTCATTTAAGGATGGGTTCATAGAAATATCACTGTTATAATATACTATTTAATAACGACTATAAAATATCTAATGGACTTCACTAAAAATGATCCCTGCGCATATGACGTCACGATTTTGTTGTCTATTTGTGACCATGGCGTACAAGGGACTGATAATCGGTGTTGCGCTAGGGATGCGCGAGATGAGATTAGCGTATATCGAAATTACACCTGACTAGATTTGTTTTCGATTCTATAGCTGCTACAGTGTGGTTTTATAAGACTGTAATCTTATAACTGGTTTATCCAGATACCAATTGAAGCAAAAATAATATAATCACATTAATTTAAAGTTTCACATGAATTTTAGTAAGGATTTATCGATATTATCAATCATACGTCACGTCCCTAGCGGTTACATATAGAAGACTTTGGCGTGTGAGAACACTCCTTATTAAACGTTCAATTTCTCCTTTTTTGTCATCAAATTTCTCAATATCCATGGTATAATTTAATTCGTTTCAAGCAATTAAACACGGACAAGAACTTAAATATTTAAGGTATACAACAATAAAAACACAAAAGTACCTACCTAATGATTTAATTGTTTATTTCGTGATAAAGTGCACCGCATTTTTTGTCACATATTTGTGTCGTTGGCGTACAGGGCACGCGCTTGCTTGTCACGTATATGTGACAATGGCGTTCAAAAGGTTAAAGTAAAAACTTTTTTAGGCACGTAAACAAACCCACTGTCATTTCATAGTTTTAAGTTTTTACTTCTGTCGGCGGTCCCGGTCATGATCACCAGAACACCTCCCCTCGGACCGCGCCTGCCTAGGGTCAACCTTACCTGCCTTTCCCCTGTGTGTCTAAGTATGTAGGTAGGTCTAAGTACATGTAATCTAGTATTGATGATACTCTATGTAGGGTCTAGGGAATCGAGTGACGTTAGTGAAAGCTAATGCGGTTGCTGTCTCATGTGTCTTGAAATTAGCTTGGTAACATTTTACTTAGCCGTGACTTGTTACTAGGCACTGTCTGCTTACTCAGAGTACACGAGTATTGTGGTTTTATTTTGACTATACAGGGTCAAATCAAATTAGCTAGCAAAACTCCGCAGACGTGATGGGTATCTAAACACAATAATATAAAAACGAAAAAGATTCCAGCTTGTGGGAGGCCTTCCAACACTGTCTTCTGGTAAGCGGTCACCACTCCAGAACCTTTCCGCCTCATGGACCATCTGTTCTGCGAGCAATGTGCCCTGCCTACTGCCACTTAATTTTGGTAATTCGGGCTATGTCTTTGACCTTGGCTGTCCTACGGATCACTTAAGGGTTAAAACACGAAAATAAACCAAATAAAAATGAGCCAAAAAAGCATAAGAACGCCCTGCGTTAGGTACCTACATTGTTGTAGTTATTAAGGTGCAGGTAGGCCATGTTTCCAATGGCTAAGGCCTCGCCACTCATACAGGAGGTCGTGGGTTTAAACCCGGGCAAGTACCAATGTGACTTATTCAATTCATATGTATTTTCTAAGCTTATCTTGTACATTATTGGCATCGTTGATGCAAAAAAAAATCGTGAGGAAACCTGGACTTAACAGGTATTAGTCTGAAATTGCCAATCTGCCTTGAGCAAGCGTGATGATCAATGCTCGTGCCTTCTCTGTATGAGAGGAGGCCTTTGCTCTGCAGTGGGCTAATAATACGCTGGTATTATTATTGTCCATATTAAGTGCGTATTATATGGACTTTCATAATTGCAATGTGGACGATCAGGTACACCCAGTGGCTGGTCTCCTCAGGGCGTGGCAGGACGTTTCCCGAGGAGTTTGAACTTGCCTTTCCCTAACGGACGCTAGCCGTCGTGCGCACAGGAGTACCTACGACGAACTTTAGCAACTTGATCTAAGTAGAAAACTGGCGACAAAGCTGATTGACATTTGTGTACCCTGGGTTCGACCCCTAGGTCCGTCAGTGCTATTGGGGTTGCTCATGTCATTTGTGTCGCCCCTATAAAGTTAAACTTATCTGGCGAAAACTGGCTGTGCCTACCGTTTCGAGGAATACCTACTTATATACGTAGGTAGATACTAAGATACGACTGCCTCGATGGTCCAGTGGTCGCAAACGTTGCTGTTGAGCAGGTCAGGCAAAGTGTTCTTGGTTTTCCATCAGGAATACTCAGTAGCAGCCCGAAGTTTGGATTGGTGCCCGATTGGTGGCAATAGGCTCTCCCTATTACATGGACTAAAACATAACTAGCGAAATGTGGGTGTACACTTTACTATAGGTACACCACTGCATAACCCTTCGGGGATTACAGGCGTGATGTTATGTTATATGCACACAAACCTCATGCATCATCAGTTCAGTTATTACATTTCTATATTCGTCGCAGCGAGTCCGCACTTTCTCTGACGCCGGTCCGCCGTCCCGAGCTTATATAGGATGCTGCGGCCTGCTCTCATCTTACTTTCATTGTGCCAGTGTGCAGGGTGCAGCAGTGCAGTAGTGCCAATGGTGTAATACAGTGCAGGTTGGTTAAGGTACGTGCTTTTGTTTATGTATTTACTAGCGACCCACCCCTAATTCGCACGGTTTTTATGACATGAAAAATAGTTTCTTTGACAAACTTAGTTAAATATTATTGTATTATACACATAAACCTTCCGGAATAAATTCTCTAAATGATGGTGAAAACCGCGCCAAAATCTGTTACGTAGTTTAGAAGGCCAAAGCGGTCACAGAGACTGACACGAAAGATATAGACTATGGAACTTTTAACTGGAAGAAATTGAAAATAGGTTTGAGTCATGCAAGTAAAGGTCGAGGTTTTTACTGTCAGTGCAGGGGATACTAATGAAAATGTTAGTGGGTAACATCTGGCTTTGACACTGAATTTTCATAAATAATACCTACCTATTAATGTAAAATATGGTCGCTGTGTGGTGCAGGTGGGGACGATAAAATGTAATGTGCATCGTATGGAATGGCATATCTCATATAAAATGAAGGTAGATCCTGGGGTTCAGATGGATGTGGGTCTTTTTCTACCAAACGAAGTTGTACTACCTACTTTTACCTCTGCCAGACACAGTAAAAGTTATGTTGTTATGACAGCAATTTATTGCCGTTCAGTGTCCTGGGAGGAGGTAAGCATAACATGTACTGTACCTATTAAAAAAAAAACAGTTCTGCAGACAATTTCCAACAAGGATGATAAGTTTATTTTTGAGAAAGTGCACAACATTCACTTTTTCGATGAATTCAGGATAAAATGTTATGTCCAGTAATATTACTTTTGTTTCCACATAATATTAAAATCTCTGCCTCATTTTTTAATTACCAATCATTTTTTTAATAAGGAAAACTTACAGCAACAAAGAATGGTTATAGTTTTTTGGTAAATGTATGGCCAAACAAGTTTCCACTTATCAACCAGTCCATGGTCTCATGTCGGAAGCGAGTTCGAAATGTTATGGTCCTGGATACAATTCTGAGTCGAGCAGTAGCTGTTGCAGCTTGGAACCTGCAACTGTGTCTATGGCAATATCGTAGCCTCTTGTAACATACAAGGTGAAATGTGAGTTGGGCATAAGCCTCTCTTTTTTTGTGCCAATCTCCACGCCCCTGTGCCACCCTCATCAAGTTTCTACCTGTGTGAGTGTGAGTTAGGTACCTAAACAATATACATCTGCATATCTTGTAAGACAGTTATCGACACACATCATTTTGTATTTTGAACATAAGTTCTATCCGATCTAAAGGTTATGTTTGGGGTTCATGTACGACTTTTACAAAGGAAATCCACTGTTTGCTTTCAGATGCAGTGGCTAGCGATGCGGACGTGTGTCCTGCTGGCTATGTTTATATACGGTGGGGGTGGAGTTACTAAAACATCAGGTTAGTGAACTAGTACGTAAATATTGGACTTTGGACCTGAAGATGCGAGAGAAAAAAAAATTATGATGTAGGTTTACCACACGTCGCAGATAATACTGTTGCTTATCTTGGTAATTGCGTAACACACTAACAATATCCCTCAAAACGATTCAGATTGTGATTGATAGTATGTTACGCAATTAGGGTCATTGAATGGCAGTTGTTATTTTAATATACGTATCGTTTATGTTGTTGTCAATTTGCTTGTAATTTTATTTCCCTGAGTTTACCTGTGTCGTATGCTGTCCAGTGTCTTCTTTACCACAGCGCCAGTTTAGGAAAGCACATTTGCGTGTGTGTTACATGTCCTTTCTACAAGCGCATATAAACTTTATCTTCCAAATGATTAATGAGTTAGGGAGAGGTACCCACCTTCCATTGTTTCACTCTCTCCCTCATTCACTTTTCAGTCTCGAATCGTGAGTCTTCATAATGGTTTGAACCGGAAATTGAATATAGTAAAACAATTACTTGGTCGGCAGAGCAACTTAAGTACTTACTCCCTTTCTCCCGGCGGCTGTAATTAAGTAGTGAAAAGTCACGATTCATTCGCTGTGACATAATCGTCAAGGGGAAGGGCAGCATCTTCCTTTGACTTAGAAAGAACAACGTTTGTTTCGACGAACAGTTGACTGCTGTGTCAGTCCTTTCATTAATTAATGCCATCATCCGGTTATGAGATTTGTCTCAGACATACCTACAATACTTTACATGGGTATCTGTTTACAAGTAGATATGAAGGTATATGTTTGTGCTAGGAGTGGGTTCAATAGTGCAACTTGGGAACGAGTTTGCAACCTCTCGTTCATCTGTCTTTCCGCTTCGAATTCCTCTCACTAAATGAATCATGTAACTTCCATGAGTCGACAATTTTGTCATTTGTATAGATTTAAGTTTTGTAAGCGATATGTTCGAAAGTGACATACAGTTTAATGAAATTTCTCTTATGTAGTTATGTGTACTTTCGCGATTTACCGGTTGTGAAGCGTCACTGTTATTTTATCTCACCTCGGAGTCGAAATCATACTTTATTACAACTTTCTTAAGCGGACAGTGAATCTACAGCTCGTAATGGACAAAGGTCTGAACATACCTGGCTACACCATGGCAGATTACTTTCCCTCAGTATTATTTAATGATCACTGTTCTCTCATAATGTTCAACCTACGTGAGATAAATCGACGTGGCTCTAACAAATTGGTTGTTTGTTTACTAATCTGCCACCGTGGTATTACCGAAGTAACTTTACTTTATATTCTAATCTGTATCTTTGCAGGAATTGAACAATTTTGGACAGACGACTACAAGATATTTGAACAAGTTTACGGTAAAACTTCAGACAGAGATATTTATGGGGAATCTCTACCACCGAGCATAATCATAGGCACCGACCATAAGAAAGAAGCGTCACAGAAGAACGAGCGGTATCTTCTGAACCTCGACGAAGATTCAGACGAACTAGGGGCATTAAACTTCGGGGATCGATACAAAGATTTGTTTAGCAAGCAGGCTTTGAAACTCTTCAATAAGAAGAAGCCATTAGCGACATCCGCAATTAACTTCGTGAGCTACTCAGACTTCAAGCCAATAAGTCAGAGCAACGACCCAGAAACATACAGCTATCTGAAACACTTAGAAGAAATGAATAAAGAAGAAAAGTACGCGTTTCCTGAAACTGTAGGGGGATTTAAACCTTATTTGAATTACATTAGATCTAAGCCAGAAGAAAGTGAAGCTTATAAAAGCATCCAAGAAATATTAGATGCTCACGAAGCCAACAAAGAAAGAACTTATAAGAATGAAGATGATAATGATATGAAGTATCTTTCTTATGGAAAGAATAAGAGGAAGAAGCCTCCACGGGTTTACAATGATGTGTCGAAGCCCAGATGTGTCTCCGGCAGATGTAGGAAGAGGGGGGCAGGGTCTTATCGTAAAAGGAGTAGGCCTCATATGAGGAGCTTGAAAACAGTATTTGTTGTTTGATTTTAATCTTTGTTGTTATGTAGGTTTAGCTACTGAATTTGGTTGACGGAGTGTGTATTGGATTTTGTTGTCATGATACCACTAATGTCTTGCAACGTGTCTATGTTATTTTGTGTAGTAATTTTTAGGTATTGGGTTTCTCTTATCAACGTCTTCAGCACGTTAACTTGTATCCCACCTAGCATTATTTCCGATTCATTTCAGTTTTTTTATTTGTCTCATTTGTAGATAGGTAATTGTTTGTACCTTCGCCATGGTGTCCAGTGTTATGCTTTAAAGCAGGTTAATTAATGATTTATTTGTTACATACATATTCTATATTGCTTGGAGATTAATATATCTAGAGGTAGGTAACATAAGTGTTGAGTTTGTTAAATTATTGTTGTTGTTTTTTATTTGAATGTAATTAGTATCTAAGAATATTTTAGTACCTAAACTTAAGTAGCATTCAAAAATAATGCATGTTTCTTGAAATAAAACAAATTTATATTTAACCTAATTTTAATACTTAACAAAATAAAGCAATAATCATACAATTACGTTAAGTAACCCTTTTCAATCCAATTTTTGAATTAAAATTAGCTGAAAAGATTACTGCATTTTCACTCATACGCCTTCCAAGGACATTTTAATAAATTAAGAACCAGGTGCCTATACCTTACCAGTGCGGCCGTGCAATAAGAAAAGGATAGATGAAATTATCTAATAAATAAACAACATTTATGCGTCCTCTACTGTTGCTTAAATAGAAGACAATTCCGAAAAGAAAATAGAAGAATTGCTTAAAAATATTTTTTAATTCATCATGCACAATCAACATTGTTATAGAAAAGTATTAAATTAGAAATAATTGGTCCCAAAATGGGACTAAAATATATCTGAGTAATGGTCCACGTTGTTAGTTTTTATCATGTAAGATCGTAAAATATCTGCATGCATGTCCTTCACAGTGTTCGGACTTTTGAGTAAGACGATATTTTGATAAATTCTCTCTCACTCTGTATTCTCAATTAAATCTCTTTGACATTCAATTCACCAATCAGATTGTTTTCAACCTTAACACTTCCACTATTACCTTCTTTCTCAGGAAAGGTCTTCATTCAGATAACTAAGATAGGTTTTGTTCAGGTAGATTATCAGCGATGGCATTCATGACTGAGTAAGTGAGTTTGTTCACATTTAGCGTTGAAGATGCGCTCAGTATGATCTTGGCAAGACGTTATAGGCATCTGTATTCAAGCCATTTCCTCGACCCTACTCGAATAGTATAATAATATATAATACTACCCTAGTCGTTGTCAAGAATACGGATACAAGTAACAAAGTTCTGACTAACGTTGTTGGTTGTCTTTGCGCATGAACTACCAAGGTATATGCTAGGCGCACTACACCGGTAATGCACGGTTTTCTCACTCAGTTCTGACCATCATCGCCTAATAATTCACCTGTAGCTAAAAGTTAATAGATAAAGTTAGGGTTGGTATCGCTCTGCCTGCCATTGGCAACTGGGTTAGCAAGACTCCTGGTCTTCTTTTTACTATCCTGGATGCTCTGCAGCAGGAATGGTGGAGGGTTGTTGGCCCTCTGATGCCTGATGTCGATCTCTCGCGTGAGCTCGTCGACGAAGTGGGGAGCGCTCTGCCTTTCTTCGAAAAGATTGGTAGGAGTTTGCCTTTCTACGAAGTGCCCACCCGTATGCCTGTCCACGAAGTGCCCACCCGTCTGCCTGTCTACGAACTGCCCACCCGTCTGCCTGAAAGAATACGGGGATCAGTAAGAGGTTATTTGAAATGCTTTCTTGGAAGGAGCAAGCCTGGTCGCAACCCTCAATGTTAGCCGTTAGGTCTGTGATGCTTTACACCCAAAACATAGGTGAATATTATATGTTGAAATTGGTTCTGCGATCATCCTAGGATAAATTCCAAGGACCAGAAACAAATTAAAAAATACACACATCAAAAGTGTCTAGGGATCAAGTACGTTTTAGAGTATCGCCGCAATTGAGGATTATTATTTTAACTTTTTTGGATCGTTATTTAATAATAATTAGCAAATAAATAAATAAATAAAAATTAAAATCCTCATTTTTGCCATTTAATTGACGACATTAACTTAGGTTAATTTCTCACAATTCTCTTTAGCTAATTTCACTATTTGATTTAAAAAAAATCTTAAATTTCATTAAAAAATAGAAAATCAACTGTCAATCAGGATTCCTAAAAGTGTGTCATAGCGTTTTTACAAAACCATTACAATTTTTTCATCAGAACTAAAAAAATTGCATTGATATGGAGTGACGACATCATTTGACAGGAGAAGAGATGATGAGCGCCGTTGGAATGTTGCAAGCTACATACATCGTCCATCCAAAATACTGCTCGACAGAATCGTACCATGACCGCCATGATGTTGGCTACGAGACTCCACAGATCTTCAGGCTTGCTGATAAGCGAATAAACCATCCGAAATCGTTTACGTGAAGTGGGTAATGGGCTCGCGAACACAGAAATTGGGAGAAAGAAGACTGGCGTTGTGTTTTCTTTTCCAATGAATCTCGTATCGGTATGAGGCCGGATACAAGACGTACTCGAGTTTGGAGGACCTCTGGACGTCAAGAACGTTTGAAATTTTATCAGGAAGTTCATTCATGTGGAGGGAGAACAATAATAGTTTAGGCCCGTATTTGGATCTGTGGAAGAACCGATCTCATTTGGATCAGGGGCAACCTCAATGGTCAGATTTATGCGGAGAGGATTGTTTCAGACGTAATCATCCCTTTGTGAAGCCGGTTGGGTGATTCGTTTCGACTAAAGCACGTCCACACACGGCTAGAGTCGTAATGCGTAAAGCCGATGCTCGCATCAACGTTCAGCCGTCGCCTACTCAATCGCCAGACCTCAATCCAATTAAGCACGCATGCGATATGCTTCAAAGAAGAGCTCAGCCGAGTATGGATGTCGTGCATATTCCACAACAGCTTTTTGACTTGTTCGAAAGAACGAAAGGACGTGGTCGGCCATTCCTCAAAGTGATTTTGATGAACTGATTTTAAGCATGCCAAATCGCTGTGATTGTGTCATTCGTGTTAATGGTGGAATCACAGATTTTTTTTTTATCGTGACAATAAAAAAATTAAAATCCTCATTTTCATTTAATTGACGACATTAACTTAGGTTAATTTCTCACAATTTGCAAAAATTGCAATATTTCTTAATTTTTACAAAATGTAAGGATAAGTTGTTAACTTAAACATAGGAATTAAAGTAAGAAGCCAGTCTGGAAGACTAGATTTGGTAAATATTAATTGGATAATTTTTATAGTTAATAATGTACTTGATCCCTAGACACTTTTGAGATGTGTGTTCTTGGAATCTAAGAAAGATTTTCTTAATTTTATTATCCGAGCATTTCCAGGATCTTTGTAATCGTACTTTAGGATTTCCACAAATATTCGATTTGTCCGATTATCGTACGACACATGATAATGTATGTTATTATTATGTGTTGTTGCTGTCGAATGCATGATGCAAAAACTTAAAATAATTAGGAGTCACGCTTAAGACTAATCTCTGGAGTATCTCGGCCTTATCAACGAAGGAATGTAATCTTTACAGCGGTATGAAAGCTGACTAATTAAACGGAACAGATAATGACGCATCAACTAAAAATAAATGAAGGCTACTTATTGGAAGCAGGTGAGTATTGTTTGGGTAAAGATAAAGATTTATAGCTTTATTTAATCAGCCAAATTAAAAATAAAGCTTGAGTAAATAAAATAAAAGCGAAAGTGAAAAATTTAACTGTCATTGGAATAATCTATTCAAAGTTATGCAGTGTCTGAACTTAGAACTATTAACAATTTGGTTTTATTTTTAGGTGAGGTTTTATTGAGTGGAAACTCGTCACTGCGGTATCCATGACGAGTTTCCACTCAACTGTCGGTTTGAGAAACATTTATTTAATTATCTACTGAATGGGTATACTTATCAGATTTCTACTTTGACTCAAACCTTTTTAGAGCAAAACAACAGCTACTTTGAAATAGACAGAATGTGGCAGTGTCTTCCCCAAGCTACGATCATGGTGAACAAAGTGGTTTCCCCGAGATCTTACTTTGTGCTCTGCCTCCAGTCCACCAGGGTTACCCAGGAACCGGACCAGCCGATTTATTCTGTAAAAATCTCACCGTGAAAACTTAAGTGACGTGAGCGTCAATAGTGTTAATCTCCAACATCGGGTGGAATGACAGCTCACGTCACCTAAGTTGTCACGATGACATTTTTACAGAATAGACTGGCTGTACGCGTAACGTGATCACTTCTATCTCAAATAAATACGAAATTAGACATGCGAGAGTTTATTAATAAACGTTGCATAAAGTTAATAACGATTAGCGACTGTTTAACCATATTACATTTCTGTCGTTTAAACGTTGCAACGCTTATAAATAAATGGGAATATCTCTTTTTACATACAAAGTGAGATTTTTATTCTTCGTGTTTGACATTGCGCTGAAGAAATTGCTGTTTCCTTACAGGGTTCATGTCAAGTGGACCATGTAATAACTTTTTAGCACAAATGAGTTCAATTAGAGATGTTTGAAATTGAATTCTTTCTACAATCTGTAATTTTGTCTTTCATACCTTCCGTCTCTACAGTGATGGTCATGCAACGCGTGCAGGCTATCTAATATCCTACTAATATTATAAATACGAAAGTTTGTATGGATGGATAGATAGATGTTTGTTACTCTTTCACGCAAAAACTACTGAACGGATTTGGATGAAATTTGGCACACAGACACTTTATAACTAGGATTAACACACAATACTTTTTATCCCGATATTCCCACGGGATCGAAACTTATACGGGTGAAACCGCGGGGCGCAGTTAGTTAAGAATAAGTTGATTATACATGTACCGCTCGTGCCTGCCACCCTCCACATCTTCGTTGCTCTGGTACATGGAGTATCCTCGACGGGACAGCTCCTCGTCAGGCACCAGCGCAGGGTTGTGGAACGCGTGGTTTTTATCGTCTTTGTCCAACTTTAGCTTTCTGAAATTTGGAAGGTTTGCAGCATTAAGTGAACTAGACTAATAATTTCGCAGCTGTTTATTAGCCAAATTACGTGTGTTCACATACAGGTGATAAAAGATATTCATGCCAGTATCGATTCGCATCGTATCTATTGGAAATTGTTATTGTTTACCAATGCGAATGTTTGTCGCAAACTCTTGTGCTTATTCGTTTACTTTGTTGACCTGTTTAATTAAAAACAAGATTATTATAAATGGTGTCTATTTTTATCGACTGGACGTTATCATATCGTATCGTATCATCAGGTGGTGGCACTTCACATTCATCGTTCCACAAGTGTCCTATTGTTAAGTCTTGTGCTAAAACGTTACCAATCGTGGGAGGCCCTGGCTCACCTACATACCTTTTTTTAGCCATGTTTTCTGATGTTCTTACCTTGAATGAAGTAAGGCAACTATTGTAAAGAAACTGGAGCAGCTCTTAGCTGCTTTAGTTTCGTCTCGATCCACGATAAAAGTAATAAAGCATCCGATTGTATGTTACTTATAGCACAAGTCTTTAGCCTGTAGTGTTCCACTGCAGGGACTCGGGCCTCCTCTCTGAGAGGGGAAGCGGGCCGTAGGTTATCTTTGAGGTCTTTGAGTTTCTGGTTCTAGGTTCTACTTTTCGTTTTCCTCGTAGAGTCATAACAAAACTGGCTAAATGTAGGTGGACTGTACTCCTGTGCCTACTTTTTCGGGGAATACAGCAGAAATAGTTACATAAATTGATATGTGTAAACTAAAGCATACGCACTGTATCCTCATCCGCCCCGAGGCCTGCATCTCTGCGACCTTCTTGCGAAGACTGCGCACTTGTATGAAGAGCACGATGGCTACGATGAGTACCGCTAGCCACGCGCACGCGAACACGCCTGCTACTATGATGATCTGGGTCTCTGCGTCCTGTGCAACAGTGAAAACAGAGATATACTTACATATTATTAAATGATGAAAACCTTTATTTACTTTTTGCACATTGGTACACAGTTTTATTTAAGTTTTAAAACTAGAAGACTGAGAAGGAACACCGAAACAAACTCAGAGGTTACAGTCCCTTATTCCACAGATAATCTTCGTCAAGCTATATGAGGACCTCGCGCCCGGCCCTGGTGCAAGCCATGGTCCGGGGCGAGAGGGAGTGGGAGGCGGTCACCTCCTTCTGCGAAGCAGTCATGCTAGCGAAGGAGGTGGCGGGATGGGCAAGGGAGAGATCCTCACGCCTCAGCCGCCGAGGGAGACGCTCCGGGCGTCGGGAGCCGCGTGACGACTCCCGGCCACCGTAGGCGCGGGCCTGCGGGCGGAGAGCAATGGGTAGCTCTCCGTCCGATCAGGACCAGGCCCGTGCTGGACGGCGCGTATGTGTTCCACGTGCGCCTCAAAGAGATGTCAGCGTAGATGACGGGGCCCGAGAGGGCCGAAGCCTTCCGGGGTAGCGGGATCGTCCGAAAGGGTTACCGCTGCCCTGGAACATAAAGGGCTAAGGAAGGAACACGGGTGGGTTTTAGTCAGTAAGAGTCTGACACTCCCTTCTGCTCCACCCAGAGCGGGAGGGGTCATTTGATGATTTCCCATCCTCAAAAAAAAAAAAAAAAAAGCTATATGAGGACCATGTAGATTATTATCTTTTGAGGACAGAATCTGTCCAGTCAGTGCACGCATTTGTCGATAAATTTGATACAATTTTCTTTAGTTCACTATTCTCTTGGGAGTCAGCGAATCTCAAAAGGTTGCATATGGAATAAAACGGATAATTTAATTTGATTGTTTTAAGTTATTTTACATTAGAAACGGTTTAATTTTAAGATTGAGGTTTTGTTGGTTAATGATTTAACTTGACTTTTAATCGGCTTTTTAAACGCCACTTATAGAGTTCATAGGAAGCAGTTTTAATATATGTACACACTAAAAATCCTGTTAGATGCACACCTATTAAATAAACGACCACCTGTACTGTTTGAGTAATATTAAGTCAAATTACTTATTTAAAAGTAACAGAAAAACAATTAGATGCTTACCATACTTAACAATATCAATAACTACAACACCACAATACCACTTGAGAGCACTCAATAACTAATAAGCATTGTAAAATGCAACGAACACAAGAAACTTTAAACACACAACATAAACACTTCGAGTAATTAACGCGAACTGACAGCGACGAATTAAAATGAGGGTAGATAAAGAAAAGTGGGCGAATGATTGTGTATGTGTAGATAATAACCACTTACGACATTATTGACGATGACAATGTATCATTCTCTTCTTTAGTATGTTAGATATGGCAAGAGTATAAAAATTATTAGTTAATCTAAGTTTCGAGTGGGAATGTTGATGGTTATAAATTTATAAATATAGAGGAAGTTCAAAGAAACTAGCTAGAAAGGGGGTGACTTCTGAAATGACGACTATTAGAGATTGTATGGAAGAAGAAGATATGCTCCATCGACTGGAATTGGGATGAGGGCAGGAGGATGACTACTGACGACGATGATATCTTTAGTTACATTTCAGACATTGAGTCAGAGGCTTCAAACTAGTTTTTGTAACCTATTATGTCAATAAAGAATTATTATTATTGATAATTCTCACGTTCTTATTAATAAGATTATTTCTAGTCAGTAAACAACACTTCGAACTTAGATAAAATATTTGTACCTTAGCGTCCGTCGATAACGAATCGATATCTCCTCGCCATGACTTTTATCATTTTATCTCAAAATTTTATGAAATTCCGATATTATTTCTATGAAGCGTGTTTTTACTCTCAGCAATAAAATTGTTTTATTAATTTATTCATAATTGCAAAATATCTTATCGAGATGTATGCGATTGTATCAGGAATATGTTTTTATGATGACATCGATATAACGAAATATTATCGATTAACAGAAAATCGGTTATTCCAGGTAATGACGAAATAAATGGCGATAACATTGTTTTGGCAAGTACTCAGAAAGAAAAGTATATTCAAAGAAATGAAGAGAGCTAAAATAGACATATGATTGAAATGAAGTGTTCAGAAAAGAAAACAAGTATTCTATTGATGAAACGTATGTTTACTTAGTTGTTGATACACATGACGCTGGACATAACAAAGAAAATATAAGTAGACTGAGTAATATTGAACTAGTCATTGTGCCAGTGAGTTACTCAACAACTACTGTTGATCTAGATACTGTTCTTCATATTAGGGAAATCCCAAGGTTACACTTGTGATAAGCATGAATCATCCTTGAAAAGAAGAAATCCTGAATCTATCAATGAAAGTTCGCAGCTTATAAACTATGCCCATATAGTCAATGTAGCCACTGCAAGTACCTACTTGTGTGTTTTTCTTTTAAAACCAAAATCTATCAAAATCCGAGACTGAGTTTAACAATGATCGACTTTCGATTTCTGGGTTATTTCACTAAATTTTCATCAGCCTTTAACCGTTAGATCAATGATTAAGTCTGAACTTAATAGTCGATTGCTTTCAGTTTTTCTTTGGAATATTCCAAAGAAAAACTGAAAGCAATCGACCGAACTACATGTAATACATCCCTTTAACAATACTCACAGATCCTTTATAGGGCACAACACTCACTTATACACTAATTAGCTTCAAATAAGTACTGTACGTACCATGTTTTAAGTTTGTAGAAGACACATCGTTGAGCTGCGTTGCCGTTGATGGCTGTGTGCACACTGACCGTTATCACTACATATCGCTGATAACGCTGGCCATCCAACTTTATCACCTATTCACTTTGTTGTAGGAATATTATTAACATGCTCAAGTGAAACTTGACTGCGATCTGGTAAGAGAAAGACATTGAACGTTTAATATCTCCATGTTGGTAAGGAACCCACGCACATTTTGAAAGGTTATTCTTTGACCGACTCCTTTTTGAGATGCCTTATGTAAATATATGCATTAATATTGCTGCAACATGCCTAAATGCGGTTAACAATTTGATTTGAATTTGCATGTCATCTATCAACTTATGTGTGTAGTTTATTCGATATTTTTGTTCTATCAAAGCTGTCACAAATTACCACATAGTTACGGGTAGTAATTAGTAGGTTCCATTTTCTTTCAATCATTCACGGTCGGTTCAAAGATTTTCTAGTAATAGTGGAGTTTTTTTAAATAGGTATCAATATCCTATTTACAGTTAAGAAAATAGGTTTCGTAACAAAACTATGCGGTAGAGTGTCCATGGAGTTTCTTGCCCGTTCTTCTCCATAGGTACCTACTACGCTTTGGAATGGGCAACTAGGTTCATCTTTTTGACTGACCGACCTTGACAATTCAAAAGTGCCTGTAATTGGTTTATTTGAAATAAATAGTTTGAGTTTGAGTATTTTGAGAGTTTGAGCGGTATCTACAAGTAGATCAATCAGATATGATTAGAATCACGTTATCAAACAATGGCGTATTAAAATTTATAGATTTCAGTCATAAATGTTAACGTTACTATATTAGGTAAGCTGATATTATTAAAGTACCTAAATATCGTATAAATTGCACATGGTAAGAATTCCCCTCATATCTGGATTTACAATATTATGATGTCGCTATCATCAATTAGATTTTCAGCTGATTGGGTATCTATATCCGAATACAAAGCTACTTTTTACAAAAAAATACGATTACATACAATGGGAACCTTTATCCCCTTTATTGGAGGTAACACGTTATTTTAATCTGAGGAACGGTCTTAGCTTAATTAGTAGAGTAAAGTAACTCTAAAAGTGACGGCCTTCGACACCTATAAAATAAACTTTAATTCTGCAATCGCAGGAAATCGTTTGGAGAAAAGTTATGCTAAATGGCATCACATAAGTTACCACCAAGGTAGATATAGCCAGGATGCATATTGTACAATGTTAAACAACAAAATGCTGATCAAGAACCTGGTGTGTCGCAAGGTTCTATAATGTGACCCGCATAAATTTTTCCAAAAAAGCTTTGTTAGTTAGGGTCAATTGGGTACATCAATGGATATCGGATTAGCTGCAATGTCCTTATTGTGTGGAGTGCTAAATAGAACCTTCTACACTAATTAAGTAGGTAGGCACTGTAAGTATTCCATTATTGAATAGCACTCGATTGAGAATTAGAAAATCCAGCTGGTAGACGAGTGTTATGTGGAAGTGGTTTAATGATGAAGTGGTTACCATTGTTTGCCATTTTACACGCTTCTGAAATATTACTTATGTAATTTGTTAACATAGTTCATTGGAGAAGTGCGGTAAAGTGTCTCGAAGTGGAATTATTTCTCCGTTTACAATTGACAATATTTTATATTGAATTATTATCTTACGACTACGAAACACGATGAACGATTATCGATTACGATATCACATGAAAGTTAATTAATAGTCTTTATAATTATCTGATAACGGACAGAATGGTATGTTACGAAATTAAACCTAAATAACCTTTTCGTAATAGGTGTAAGGTTCATTTTTAATTGCAAATATATATTTTGTCTTATTAATATAAGGATATCAGTTTGATCATGCGTATTGGTACGTACCGGATATGGAATCTACGTAGAGCTGCAATATTCATTTAACGAAATTATATTGATAAGTTGGGTTTGTTCCCATATTTGTACATAATTAATTCATAAAAATAATCGTAGACTCGACGCTTCCTAACATCTTAAAGCGCCTGATCGAAAATGATAACCACGAGACTAGCAAAGTCCACAAAAGTTCTATTTCGGTAAGGCAGTATTTGCAGGTAAGTTTTAGTATGCTTCGAAAGGCCGATGGGGTATGAGAATTTGCTGGTAAATGTAATAGTTTATAATCTGACTTTAATAATATATTTTGTCACCTTTCATTGTTTTCCTATGCTGGGTTCAGGCATCCCCTTTCTCCTTCCAAACCTCTTTGAATAGATTGAACATTAAAATTGATGCTGAAAAAACAATCCTCCTTTGCGTCGCGCAGTCGGGTAAAAAACAAAGTGCCTCATTATTAGACAGTAGAAGTTTCGTAGGAGTTTCACATTTCTTAGTTACTAGCTTCAGGCTTCAAAGACAATTTAATTATTCCAAGTAGGTAGGCCGTTTAAATACACTTTTGAACGACATTTACAAGAAAATAGAATTGATTCTAGACGGTTCCAAAAGGTAGTTTGGTATGAAGAAGAATGGGCAAGAAACTCGATAGTTACCTACTCTTTTAAAATGGTTTACAATATTTTGTATACATTAATTATATATATATATATGAAGACGAAACGATACTGGCGAAATGTAGGTATAGGGACACCTACAAACATTCCTTAAAACCTATCGGGGATTATCTACAAGCGTGATGTTATGTTATGTATGGGAAGACAATGTACCTAGAATAAAAAATAAGCAATGATAGAAAATAATATTATGTTGATAGATACGAGTACATAGTGCCCAGGCCCACATATATTATTCAAAATATAAAAACAAAATCTAATATAAACCTACATGGGCACTTATGAAACGTCAGAAGTTATGGAGAAGAGCCGGCAAGAAACTCCACGGTTACTCTTTTAAAAATAATTGTCTTTTACAATGTTTAAATATGGGAGGACAGTGTAGGAGAAAAATAAAACAATAAATAGACATTTACACAGTTATACCGTTAATGAAGTACTGGGAAGCCACATGTGCAGAAGGAATGATTGCCAAACTTCCTTGTCTTCAACGTAGCATTTAATCTTAAAATATGCTTTTTTGTCAAGGACACGTTTGATGTGGGTTTTGAACTTTCCATCCGTTCTGTAACCGAATTTGGCAACTTTTTATAAAAGCGGATACTGTTTATAAGAAATGACTTGCTTGTTTTAGTATCATAGTTTCGTTTTTGCTACGTGTAATTATATCGTTACCGTAGACGATTTTTCGCAATTAGGTTGGTACTACTAGGTAACTTCAAATTCAATATTATAGCGAATATTATAGCGATTCTTCATGGGCTCTTAAGTCACTTCCGGAGCTAACAGGCCTATTATTAGAACTGCCAAAATATCGTGATTTTCAAACAATTTTGATCGGTATTCCGTTGACAATAGAAATAACCTAGTAACAACCTTGATTCAGCACGAATTTGATAGAACCTGAGGATTCGCATTCAATACATTTGGCAACAATGGTCGGCGTGATTTAAGGATTTCATATTATTATAATTTATTGTATTATTCTGTTTGATTAGCATATGCGGAAAATGGTAATTATTCGCGTGGGCAGTGGCGCGAATTAACAAATATTATAGATGCGAATATTAGTCTGATTGCGTATTGTTAACTGCTAGATTGTTCAATTGGTGTTATTTGCATAGATATTAATATTTTGCATATAAATGGAACCTAAACTGCCAAAGAGTCAAAAAAATATATAGTTTAAAACAAAAAAAAAAAAAAAACTATAGAACACGCTTTTATCACGCACTAAAAAATATAAATTAATTAACTTGACTTAAATTGAATTCGAAAAGCGTGAAGAAGATAATAAAATAAATGTTTTCCTGTAGGAGATAAATATCTACCTACTCACAAGCTCTTAAAAACAATGCTTCCTATAGCAAAAATGAGTTAAAAAAATGACTACAAGATACTTCTACAAGCACCAGATACGATCTCAATTCAAAGGCAACTTCACCACATTTATTCAATGGCATTTATAACAAAACAAAAATGTGGACTCATAAATCTTAACAAACCCATAACATTGAAATAGATCAGATACTCCGTCAGTATCTGCGGCAGAATGTGGTTGATTTATATATTATTTGACTTATGTAACCTTGTCCGGGTGATAAAAACAACGACATGTGATCCAATTATTTTTTTAAACATAAATCGTACTTTATGTGTCCTAGAACCAAAAATGTATAGACATGTGACATCTACCAACCCTCACTGGGTGGATAACGGCCCACTCCCTCTCACCAAGAGGGGACCCATGTCCAAGCAGTGAAAACTGATGAGCCGAAACACTGTCTACAACTGAAAAATAATACCTTGTGGACTACCCCAAGTGAGCACCTTGTATCTATCACATAGTTGATCTATGAGTCATGGTTACATTTATCCATTTTAATTCTTTTACCTATTGTGGTATAGTAATTTTATTTTTGGGTGCATCGTCTTCACATATAATTATATAAATAATGTATGCAATACATTGTAAAACATTTAAAAAGAGTAACGGTGGAGTTTCTTGCCCATTCTTCTCCATACGAAAACTACCTTTTGGAAGGGGCGACTAGAGTCAATTTTATTTTAATTTTATTTTTGACATTCAAAAGTGCCTTTTATGTGCCTATTTGAAATAAATGATTTGACTTTGACTTTGACTTTGATCATTTACAGAAAGCTCTAAACACCATTAGATAGGTACACTTAATTGCATTCAATCTTTTTTTTTATGTAGCTGCAAATTATCCACACGTGAGCAAGCGATCAATAACATTATAAAAGTCAGCGCAGAAAAAAATAAGGCAAAATATTGTATCTAATTTTAAATTGGCGAGAATTGTATAGCCTAATCACCCCGGTCTTTAATTTTCTAATCAACATGGGGGTCGTTTTAACAATCGTAATTAAGATCTAATCAAATCAAGAGACATATGAACAGACATTGATGATACGTAATTAAGACTCAGATTCAAAAGAATTCCAATTATATCTATTAATAATTCAAGCCTGTATCGACACAATGCAGATTATGTCGATCGTTCAATTACTATAACAAAGTATTTGCATATAGACGTGGAAACCTATATAATAGGTGCAATTATTGTTTCAAACAAAGATACTGATACGAATTTTGCTGTTAAAAACCAAATTGCCAAGCAATAATCGATCCTATATTGATGAAGACAGGTATAATGAGTCTGGGGATAGCTGTAGCAAAATTTGTGAGGATCGGTATGTAGATTGGTCGCAGATGAACAAACAAAAGATCTTGCACCAAAAGGGAGCCTTGAACTTCTCAACTTGAACAAGGGCATTTAATATTGACTATTATTTAATTTTGAAGAGCTCTCAATTTAGTACTGATTGTACCAGATGTAATACCGGTGAGTCATTCTTTTGTAATGGTATCAGAAAGGACTTAATTAAATAATACATATATGACAATGAAAAGGTAAACTGTCAATGAAAGGTCATCATCGGCTTAAATACTTTGAACTTCACACTCTGCATTCCTTACTCAAGCTTTTTAACGTCTGAAACAGGACTTCCACTGTTGAACATGGCTTCCCACTGAGACTAATAGTAAAGGGATATTGGTGTAAGGTGAACCTAACTGATTGGCTGAATACAGAGATTCAGTGACGTGAATTTTTCCGATTAGTTGATCATAGTATTGCCATCAAAACGCAGAAGAAGGATAAAGTACGTCACCCAACTACGATGTGTGACAAGAACAAGAGCATACACGCGCGAGCATAATGCAAAAGTGAGTCTACTAACTACCAAATCAATAAAATGTGCATAGAATGGTGTAAGTAATCTTGATCAGTTAATTTGGTGCCTACTAAAAAGACACGCGGTTTCACATCCTGAAAGTATGACCGGATATATGAACGTAAACGAGGCAAAAGGAGTACATATGTAAGGATTGTAGTAGGTCGCGTTCTGTAGTTTCTTCCTACCCCATGGGAAGAAGCCAGTTTATGTATGTAGGTACAGTTCTGAAAGTTAAACAAACACCGTAGCCACGGCTAGGCTACCAAAAATTCCATCGTGATCCTCTTAAAAATAACAAAACTGAACAACAAAGCGACCCTGTCAATCACATGTGACCCCGAATCGAGAGCACTCCACAAATATGCGCTGATCACGGCAGCTGTCCATCAGAAGGTGTCAATAGCCTGACCTTTGGTGAGGCCTTGTTCAGGACCAGAACAATCAGATCAAATGCTTAAGAACATGATGCAATAAGATTTGGAGACCATAGGAGTGTAGCATTGGTCCTTGTTAAGATTGACAGATTGGATGTATAAGGCGGAGTACTGGGTGCGGTGGCGTAAGTCGTGAGGGGTACCTACTTGATTAGCTGGACATAGGTTGAGTTGATTGGTTGAGTGTAATTAGTTTCATAATATCTCTCATTTTATGATTAGCAAAGTTTGCAATCCATCAAAGATGCTGATAGGCTGCATAGATGTAAAACCGCGACATAACTAAGTTTGGTCTTTATAATAGGCAGGGCTCAGTTTTTTTTTCTAAGGTCTTCGTGGCTGTTCTTTCGTGGCTTTACCTTAACGAAAAAGAAAATGGCGGTTTTCCACAGTGTTTTATGACAAAGACAGTAAAAGTCGTCATTTATTACTCAATCCGCTCGAGGGTTGTTTCCATTTTTATCCAAACGTTATGCAACCGAAGACTGTTTATTTGTATGTACTTAAACATCGTCGCCTGCAGCTTAAGAGCTAACGTAATATGATTAAAAGTAATGTTTATCGCGGTCAGAGGTTGTTCCATACTCGTCACTTCGTAACTTATTATTACTGTATTTAAAACCGTTGCTTCATACATGGCTTTAGGGAAGTGACATCATTTTGATAGGTTGCTTAACCGATGGAGAGTGGCTGTAATGTGATATTATAAGTAAGTGTTTTTGTCTAGGAATCGTCTGCGGGCAAGTTTTGAAATTTCTCATTGTAAGTATAATATTCCAGCCATTTAATTTCTTCATTAATCCATTAAGAAGAAGAATTTAGATTTGTATTGCAAGACCAAAGAAATGATGGATGGACTGTGTGAATGATGATATAGTTAGAAAGGGGGTGACTACCGAGATGACGACTAATAGAGAAGTATGGTAGGAAAAGACATGTTGCGTCGACCACGAATAAATGAGGATAAGGACAGGACCATGATGATGATCTAGAATTGAATTGCAGAACGATGAGTAACGTGAGAACTGCAAACTCCAAAAACAAAAGAACATGAAGCTGTCATATTAATATAACTAATCGTTACTTCCATGTATCATTATGTTAACATGACAAGTAACAAGGGTATTTTGTTTTGAAGGTAGCCATTATTACAATGGAAAACCAGCGTGGGTGGACCATTGACAAACAGACACGAGCCTAGGTACGTAAAAATATGGATGGATACTTGTCAGGCTTTGTACTTTTACTAAGAATGAGCTCATTATTGTGTTACAGATTTCTGCAATTTGCTTTTATTCGCCCGAAACGGGCGAATCGTCAATTTCAAATAACTAATTAATTTCGTGTGAGTAGCTTATATAAAAAAATATAATATTTAGAAAGTTCCATCATGGAGCTGTTAATGGTACTGGTGACAACGAAGCAAATCTTTCATATTTTCATTAGCCTGCTTTTCGTTGCGATGTCTTAAGACAAAACTATGGCTTTTCTTATTGTTTCACTGTTCTTTTCGAATTCATTTCAATTCTTTGCAGTGTCCAAGACAGTTAAAATCATTTCTCCGGGACTCATCGAATAGCACTAAGTCGGGACTTTTCTAGTCCAGCTGGTCACTATTGATTCTAGGTTACGGTACCTACTGGCAGAGGTTGGGAAAAGTATGATTGGCTTGCCCAAGGTAGAATGAATATATTGATGGCTATGCATGTACAGACGCCAGCGCTGCACATCAAGCTACTACAATCTGTCAAATTTATTTAATAGATTTTCAACTTTATCTCTACTAAAGCATTACGTTCAAGATTGATTGGGAAAATTTGACAGTTTCGGGTAGCTTGATGTGCTGGCGTCTGAACAAGAGTGTCTTCTTTAGAATAGAATATAATACTCTTTATACATTACAGATATAAATGTAGAATTTTTTTATCTAATAGGGAGACCAAATGGGCGGTCTTATCGCTAAAAACGATCTTTTAAAGACAATCTTTGGATGCATTAAAAAGGGGGAGCAGAGACAACTTCTTTATTTCGTTTCTATGATAAAGACCGTGTATTCGTGTTCTGAGTTGACCTATATTTGTAAAATAGTGTTATTTATAAGACAATCTTGTGTCATGAGTCGCCCACGCCCATAACCTGAATTTATAGACTAGCTTTTCTAGTATCCACATTTTTATGTAAATATTAATGATATTTTGTCATTGTTACGCAAAACGCATAGTTTTGAAGAATTATGTGCATAATAACACAAAGCCTGGCTTAAATCCTATCAGTGTTATTTAAGAGCCCAATAGTTAATAGTTTAGTTAGTAGAGAATAACTAAAGTAAAAAAGGCACTTATTAAAGACTACAAATATCAGTATGAAATAGGTAAATCGCATTTCTCCACAAATTCCCCTTCGATACTTGTTTTTTTTTTCTATTTACACCGTATACATATCAAAAACTTGGTAGTAATATTGGGGATCGTGTAAATTACACGATCTCCAATATTACTAGTTCTTACTAGTTCTATGATTGTGACAGTCTGTTCATTCTTGTGATTGTTAGGAGGGAGGGTCGTTCATACAGAGTTGTGTGTATGTAGTTCTGAACTAATCAAGTTTATCAGTTGACTTTTAAATCTCAGCCTTCGGCCAAAATAAGAGGTGTGCTCACGTGCTAAAAATGTCATCTATACCTTCCGGCCGTCCGTCATATTATTAAGCCGTATTTAAGAGTAATGGTCGCCGCCTTTCAGAGATCTGTTATACTGATTGGAAAGTTCTATAATGGTTCTATAGTATACATACAGTGATAATTAGGTGTGATAAAAAAACAATGCTGGCGAAATGTGGGTGTACACCTCTGCCTAAGCTATCGGGGCTTACAGACATGCGTGATGTTATCTTAAAAAACCCATCTCATAGAAATAGACATTTATTATAGCTATGAAGTTGATTTAAATTGCCATTATCATCCCGCTTAGGTACGGTCACCAAAGTAGATAAGTAACCAGAGTCGTCGGATATAATTGAAGTTTTGTAGAAACCGATGGATGTTTTCGAATGCAAAATTTTACAAATGAACTGATTGTTTGCTATTATCTAAATTACATTTTATTCGAAAACATCCATCGGTTTTTTACAAAACTTCAACTATATCCGACGGCCCCGGTTACTTATCTCTTTTGGTGACCGTACATACAACAGCATTAGCATTATCAGCCTATAACGTTCCCTTTCTGTGAAAGGGAGTGGGCCGTAATCCACCACGCGGGACCAGAGCGGGTTGGTAGATGTCTCGTCTTCGAATTTTTGGTGGTTCTAGGTGATGTCGGTTTCCTCTCGATGTTTTTCTTCACCGTTTCGAGAGCAGTGGTGATAAAATGAATTACACTAATTAAGCGCCTGCATGGGTTCGAACCCATGATCTACTCTTAAGTTGGGGCCGCAACTACTGCGATACAACATGCAAACAATATGCAGGTAAAGTTAAATTAAATTGCTGAAACATCAAGGTAAGTTGGATAATAAGAGACTAACTGCCGAACAGCAGTAATCCCTGTAAAAAATAACGTATATACGTCTGTCAGATACTCATCTCCGTGATACACGACTCGTGTCCCAGACTTCAAGCTCGCTGGCTTATGTATCTCGCTGTGAAACGTAACCATACCGCGATCTAGAAAACGGCTTCTGACTGTACAGCGCCATCTATCGAGACAGAGGGTAGTTAGATACTGCTTTATTTCTTTAATGGAATGAAACATATTTTTCTTGTTGTAAAAATATTTGTTTATAACGGTCTTAACCTTCGTTAATACCGTTATAACTTTTGCACATGTCATATTATTGTTTTAACTAAAACAATACAATATCTGCTGTAATTAAAGCTTACTGGGCCATTTTTTTAAGCTCATTATTACAACTGTACCGAATTGTTTTACGTATCGAATATTATAAAACAAAAATTATTTTATACCTAAGTACATATTTATTATTAATCCTATAAATGTCGTAATGAGCTTTTATTTACCCAAGCACTGACGATAATTTTCATGACTCAAGGTTGGTGATTCGACTGAATAAAAATAGCACAATCATTAGCAATAGGTATTAACCCCAATTGTTAACTTTAATACGATTATAATGATCGTCTTCAAGGAAAAGTTATTCTTATAACAGCATTCAATAAAAAAATATAAAAAGATATTGTGCATTATAATATTATATTATTACGAAACTAGAACCACTTTATAAGTTGAAAAAATATCATGGGAAAATGCTAAATTAATGGCAAAAAGAAATTATTGGAGGCGCCGGGTATCGATCCCGGTACCTCTCGCATGCTAAGCGAGCGCTCTACCATCTGAGCTACGCCCCCGTTTTGATACATGTCAAATTTATTGTTTCCTTACTAAAGCTACGGCTCTTTAATAGGGAGGACGATCGGTCTTGTTTTTGGTTGCCTCCTAATTTCATACGATACAAAACAAGTGTCCGGATGGAGGAGCTATGTATGCTAATTTACTACGAAATATTGGTACTAATATTAGTATACAACATGTCCCGGAATTAACGCACATCACCAAACACCTCAATTAGAATACTATGTTATAATCATAATATATAAGTACACTGAAATTTTATTATTATGTATAAAAGTTGTTTTTTTATTAAATTAGTTATAATGCTTGTGGGAGAAAATTGGGGTCACATTACAAATTTACTCACGCACACAGTCGCACACGTGGGGTCTAGGCACAAGGGTCTAGCGTAGTAGGTACTTCATGTATTTTTGTAAGTTTTGACTGTTTAGCGAAAGTGTGACAGTAATTTACGTAGTTTCAATTATTTTTGGAATAAAAAATTATCTAGGTTTATTAAAAATGACAGAAGTCGATTCAGTAAATGATTCTGAATAAACTACTTTCATAATGTGCATTAATTCAGATACACATTGTATAATAGATACGATCCTGGAAATTGCAGTAAACTCTTAAAAATTACCTACAGGGCGTTTAAATTTAGACGAATAGAACTCGAATTCAGAACTTGAGAACTAGCCGATGGATATTTTTGAAACTTTTGGTACGATTTAATGGTAGTTATGCGTAATCCGTCCAAAAATGGGTTTTGTATGTACAGTTAAAACAAGGCTTAAGGTGTAATTTTTATAACAGTCGGCTCTTAAAGCCACTGCCTTCCTTTAATTATCTATTTCCTAAACCTAAACCATGATATGTTCTCATCCAGGAAGCTTACCTTCCAAACAGAACGTACCTATGGAGCAATTATTGAAATGTTATAAATGCGTAGATAATAAAATGTTTATATTACTTATGTAATTATCACCACGCGTGAGCGTAAGATACATCCTCATAAGTTTAGTGTTACGGCCGCGTCATCGGTAGGGTTAATTGCATTAGTTGAATCTAGGGCTGTCAGTTTCACAAGTCATTTAAGTACCTACATAAATTAAAAAGGTGTTCTTTTCACTCCCAAAATAAGGCCACTTCAAAATTGCACTACGTTACCCAAATATTTGTCTTTCACAGACAGAAAACTATGTTTGGGCTGAAATCTGTTTTTTTTTTTTTTTTTAATGTAGTTCACTGTTGCTCATTCTTTGTCCTGCTTAAACGTCCATGCAGACAGACTAAAAACGTATGCCATACAGTTGATATCTTAATGCTTTCTATCTATGTACTTAAGTTCCTGATGGCCTAAAACAGCACCAAAATGTCAAAATGAAAGCCATTGCTATTGTGTGTTATGCAATTACCCTGCTGATGCTGGTACAGAGCATATAAGAATGAATAATAAATATTAGTATTCTGTCAAGTAACATACGGGCGAAATGTGGGTACTTCACGTCTGGCTACCTTATCGTCATGTTTCGACCTTACTGCCTATCTATATAATCTATACTAATAATAAAGCTGGTGAGTTTGTTTGTTTCTTTGTTTGGTTGAAAGCGTTAATCTCTGGGACGACCAGTCGGATTTGAAAAATTGTTTTGCAGTTGGTAGCCCAATTTTTGAGGGTTCTTAACATCATCATCAGCTAGGACCATATTAAGGAGCCGAGAAAAAACTAAAAAAGTCAGAAAGAACGCTGAGCGAAAACGAAGTAATAGCCCGGGCATGTGTGGGCAGGCTAACAAGAAATTTCACGCGGAGAAAGTTGAATAAAGTGTCAATCGTCATCCTTGTAACCAGGATACACATCATATGTCATCAGTCATCGCCTAAACGGACGTGGGTGGGTGTCATCATTAGGGACACATCGACAACCCTGCTAACCTGTGCTCCGCCGCCAAGGCCGGATATATCGTCGATATATTGTAATAGCAACAAAAACCGTAATTAACAACGTCAGCGGGCGCAGGTTACGTGTCAATATAGGTAAAATTGATGTTTGGTGTGACTTCTAAATGTGGGGACTTGGTGAACATTTTAAAGACGTGGATTGTGAAATACCGATTCTATTTTGATTCAAAAAAATCAGACAAGAACGCTCAGTTAAAACAGTCAACTGGCAGTCTTGTATGTACCTAGCTAAAAGTAATTTCCTTTGGACGATTGATAATTGTTTGATTTTGATACCAAAAAATAATATAAGGGGTGGCACGGACATCGAAGCACACCCTGTGACCATGGATTCAGTAAATGATTCTAAAATCGCCGATTATTAAAACAAAGATCTGCTGTTTCTGCCACCCTGTAGCCAGGCCTGCCAGCCAGGGCCTTGTAGACTGCGCAAAACAAGGTACCATACCTTGAATAGATATGACAGACTTCATGACAAAGGTTATCATCATTTCAAGAAAACAACACTCACTGATTCACATGGGCATGGTCCTAGGTTCAAAGTTTCAGTGTGCGTACTATCAACAAACAAAGTAATTTGATAAACTAACAAATTGATAATACAATGTTGATAGATAACTTTAACACTGCGATTAAATGCTCATACATGTTGTATTTTTTCAGCTCGTCACTATTTGAGCTAAGTAATTGTTCTGAGAGGTGCATGCGTAAGGTCTGGCATCAACTGAGGCGTAACAAAACTTTCACGATTGGGTAAAAAGATCTTTGGTTTTACTTGTAAAATTGAAGTTATCTCTCTAGGAAGTGCGAGAAAGATGAGACTAAATGATTCGTAATGCTATCTTTTGACTTCGCCAAAGTCAGTTCAAAAGGGTGCGACGCGAGTTTCAAATACTGTTACTGTAGTCTGTACTGTAATACTGTAGTCCGAGACTCAGAGAAATGTAATGGCCTATTTCACCATCCTCCTCGAAAAAGTTCCTTTTAGCTTATATAGTAGATTTTTTTATTGCTGAATTAGTAACCCAATTGCGACCCGAAATTCATGCAAATTCGGCTCATTGGTAGATAGTGAATATGCGTACACCGAAATTCTGCTGCCGGAGAGTTAAGATATGCAGACTGAACTTATCCCAGTGAACCTTTTTATTTATGGGTACTTTACTACTAATTTTGTATCAAACATTGAAAGGAAAACATCGAGAGGAAACCTTATGTCCTAGAACCAAAAATTCGAAGACATGCGACATCTACCAATCCGCACTGGACCCGCGTGGTGGATTACACCCAATCCCTCTCACCGAGAGGAGGCCTGTGTCCCAGCAGTGGGAACATTATAGCCTGATTATCTAGTGAAAGGAACTTCATGATTAATTGCGTCCTCGACATTTGAAACAAAAGTATCAGGTTATATTAATAACCATAACACCATACACCAGTCTAATGCACGACTTACCTTCCAATATTCTCTAAGTCTGTCCTTCCTAGCAAAAACTTAATGAGTCGTCTTGAAGCTAGTAATTACATCGTGAGTGACGCCACGGTGATGGATGACTGTCCATACATGTCGCTAATTATTATCCACTTGTTACTTGTAATTACTGTCTACGTTTGACATACGTGTCTGTTTAACGTTTTAAATTAGAATGTATTGTATTACAAGCCGTGCAACCGCCCGATGGGATGTCTTGCCGGAAAAAATGACAAAATTCAATACATAAATATACCATCTTCGACAAAAAATAACATCGGTCATTAAAAAAAATATCAGCTGATCCATACATTTAGATCGCACAAGTGTTGCACTTTTGATCGCATAAGTGTTGCACTTTTGCACTATGAAACAGTTGATTTTGTTTTTGATAACCGACGAAAATTTTCTACGCTAGGGGTCGTTCACCTTTTATACCCAGTTTTTGTCCAGACGGTGAAAAAAGTCAGCCAGTATATACAGTGACCTCCAAAAGTTAGTTGACATTTTTCCATTTCAGCTGTGATGCCACGTTATATTATTCAAAATAAAAAAAAAATAATCAGGTACTCCTAAGTGTAACCTTACCTCAGAAGGGAGTCATAGAATTGAAACAACGAATAAATCAACGCAATAACAATATTTATTATAATTATTCAGCATAGTTTAGTACATTTTTATATTATTTACTAACCTTAAACTTATCACTCCGGTGCCTCGTTCAAGACTGACTCCTGCTGACAACTTGCTAACTGACAATTCACTTCAATGTCAAAATGATTTTATTACTGACAGTGACTTTTCAACGATTTAGTATGACACAACATAACTCGACTATAACAAGCTTATCCATGGACTGTTTTATATAATATTACTAATACAAATGTACCCTCGCATAAATAAGTCCTGTTACATAAGGGATTACTTACTTGATTACTTTTTATGATAATTCAAAGGTAGTTTAATTAGCCAATAAAAAAACGTTATAGCAGTTCAAACATTTGGATCACTATAATTTAAAATCATAATGTGGTGTGTCAAAGCTGAAGTAGAAAAATGTCAACTAACTTTTGGAGGCCACTGTATAACTAAAAATTTGAAAACCAGTTCTCTTTTCAAGCAATCTGCTGCAATTCGAGGCAGTTATTTTAGTCCAAGCTCAGATTCGAACCCACCAGCTGCATCAGACTGAATACTTAATACAATTCAGTTAAAACTGTCTAGGAGATAGTGACTGGAATATTGATCTTGAACATTACATAAGATTTAATCCATCTTCCCTGATTTGCATACTGGATTGCTGGAAAACTTTAAATTAGCATCCGACTATAAATCAACCAGTTACGTATATAAGAGGAAAACCAAAGTGAATATTATGTTTGTAAGGTAAATCATACTTAGCATAATTAGCCAATAATGTTCCCACTTCTGGGACACAGGCCAATAATGTTTCCACTTCTGGGACACAGGCCAATAATGTCACACTTCTGGGACGCAGGCCAATAAATAATGACCCACTTCTCTTCGAGAGGGAGGACAAGGGAAAACTTCATTTTATCTTTTGCAAAGTGCTGTTGAACTATCTAGATATATATATTATTCTTAAATCTTCTCCAAAAGCGACCGTTGTTGACCGTTGTGGACCGACTTCCGATGATTGCAAGTGAACATATTATTTTTACTGGTTTATTTATTTCGGGATTCGGTCACGGTCTACCTGCTTAGTTCACCTAGGTGGACCACGGGCACTTTTTCTTGCCGGTGGCGGTGGTTTATTTATTTTATCATTTATGTACACACATATATAAACAGACAATGAAAAACAGAACAGAAAAAATAGGTACAGAGGTGATGCTTATTTCATAAGAAATCTCTTCCAGCATACCTGAGATAGGACAATAGATACAGAGATGTAGACAGCGTGTGATAGAGCAAAGGAGACAAAAAATAATACATAGAATCAAAATAACAATTCACTTAAACACACACACACACAAACACACGCATACTTCATACATAACTTTCACAATATTTAACACCACTATACACTAAATTAAATGACTAACTATACAAATAAGTACAAAAAAAGACACGCGTCGAAGTACTCGTCCGCATCGCTGTCATCCGGAAACATGCGCACGTTGAAGCTGTGCCTGTCCTGGGCTGCTCACATCCAGCGTCTTCAGGCTATCATGATGATGATAATGTAACAAATTCTTTCTTTTTTTATGCAGCCCTTTGTGCTGGATCCCTTGTTCTTTCGTTCTGTCCTACACAACACAATCACACAGTTAGCCAATGACCGATCAAAAAGTTCACCTGATCGGGGTCTTGCATTAACACTTAAGTAGGTACTTATAAGTATTTTGTTTATGGATCCCAAATAACATAGGTGCAGTTTATAGCTTTTAGCAATCACACGCAAACGTACTACAACATTCAAACTGAAACGAACGCTATTTATTGAGAACCTAAGTTCATTTTGTATAAGCACTGTTTTTAATGGGTGACAATAACAAGATTCCCGCGTAAAATAATAGAGGTGCGTCTGCGCTTACAAAATGTTGCAAAGAATAAGCTTACAGAAATGACATAGCATCCGCCAGCTAATCAATAAGACGAAAGATCTAATAAATTGTCATCTTACTCGTATAATCGGTTTAAATCGATATTGCGTCAGTAGTGTCCAAAATTGGTTATAAGTTTCAACGGTTATAAATTAGCTATAATTAATAAAATTTGTATGTAAATCCGAAAATCTAGACTAGATTTACAATTTTGCAATGAAATGATCTTTAAGACTTATCTGCATCGGCGGCGACCTCTCGCGTCCGGCCCTGGTTCAAGCCATGGTCCGGGGCGAGAGGGAGTGGGAGGCGGTCACCTCCGCATAGGAGATGTCAGCATAGTTGACGCGGCCCGACAGGGCCGAAGCCTGCCGGGGTAGCGGGATCGTCCGAAAGGGTTACCGCTGCCCTGGTACATAAAGGGCTAAGGAAGGAACACGGGTGGGTTTTAGTCAGTAAGAGTCTGACACTCCCATCTGCTCCACCCAGAGCAGGAGGGGTCATTTGATGATTTCTCATCCTCAAAAAAAAAAAAAAAAAGACTTATCTGCATAAGTATATTTTTTTATCTATAAAATATAAAAACTTTTTTACAAAAAAAAAAAAAACAAACGACTTCCAAAAAAGACTACAAAGTGAAAAATAAATTTAATTTCGGAAGTTGGTGTCGTTGGGTTCGTATTTTCGTTGTTTGCCACCGACTTCCGAAATTAAAGTTGTTTTTTGTAATAAGATTTTAAATATTTAAAAGGTCCCTTCTAAACCGAACATACTCTATGACCACATCTGCTGCGTGTACGCACATTCACGACCACGATCGCGTATCAGCGCAATGATTTATGACTACCTCCGTTTATTTCGAATTACTTAATGATACTACCGTCATTATCCTCAAAGTGATTGTTATCTACGAATTATCAATTATATGGATTTTTAGAACAATTTATTGTAATGTATTTTAACTGTAATTCTATTATTTGTAATGTTTAAATTGGTTAGGATGTTAGGATTATAACGATAGCTATGTTGACCTAGAAATTGCAGTATTATGTTGTGTAATATCTGTAATTTTGTAGTTCTTTAGAATCCATATTATTTGAGTTGATTATGGTTATTTTCAGGGTCCACTTAATTGACTTAATAAGCCTGTCTGCAACTTGTTAAGGCACCAACAGTATTGTTTAGGATTAGGCCGAGGTGCACTACACCGCCAGTTATGTTCAAGTCCCATGTATTAGTCGGCGAGCTTATTGCCAACTACTTGGCACAATCTATTCTCCGGGCTGCTTCTGAGAAATTACCGATGGAAAACCCACACTGTATGCCTGACCTGGGAATCGAATCCAGGACCTCATGAATGTCTCCTTTGTGAGTAAGTAGAGAATTATAGAAACATAGATTTGTAATCTATGAAGCAAACACTATAAATCTACTTCATAAAGTTCTTGAACAACACCCACACAAATCTATAGAGGAAGATAAGCATCTGGTACACTTTCCCTGCATCCCATGGATATTTCCCATAGATGTTGTAAACAGTATCAAAACTTTAATTACCGACATAAGTAACGTAACTTTTACGTGTTAGTTGGGAAACCCTTTTGTTAGCGTGAGAAATACGCTGTATGACAGTGTAGTCGGTTTAACTATGGGTGTCCGACATTGTAAACATGGAACTTATGGAGATTATCCAGTATAATGGCTTATTTTAAAGCAAGCTTTAGTTAGGGATCATCGCTATCTGGCCTTCATTATTTTTAAAAGTACTCAAATCTATGAAACCATTTCATCTAGACGCAGAACTGAGGCTTTCCGAAGAGTTTAAAAGTATTTATCACCTTATTGCTTAGGCGAAGAAGCAACAGGTTCAACAATTTTGGTGTACTCTTAGCCAGTACGCAAAATTCACGTTTTGCCGTGGACTTGAGGAGTACAGCCCGTATTACCTATTACATCATCTTAGCTATTCGTCAGTAGAACCGCGTAAGTTACTCTACTTTAACTTTCCACCGTGTATTAAATATCCAATTGATGCTTAGTTTAACAGTAGTTCGCAAACAACTGCTGAGGCAGTTTCTCTCAATCTGTTTTTGTTTACTTTTGTGCATCGTTTTATTGAACCCGACTATAGTAGCAGTAGTGGACATTGGACATAGTCATAATTTTAAAGCAGGGGATTGCGATGATCTCTGTTTACATAGCTAAACGATGCATTATATGGCTCTTGCATATGAGAACCATAAATGGTGATGAGAATATAGCGTGCTTGGGCAAGTACATACATATATCAATATGTCTGCACAAATATGGTTAGACAATGATATAAAGGATTGTCTCTTGGCTTAATAGCCATTATATCAACCATTATACCTACTTGGCTGCAGCGTTTTGAATGATAAGATTAGTAATATGAGAAAACTACAGATATTGATAGTAAGAATAAGGAAGAAGGATTGGGCTATGACTATTCGCCTGCTATATACGAGTAGGACCAGTTGATTTGTTGAATGATTGAGTGAAGACTTTTGCATAATAGCCCTTGAAGCCAAGATCTGAGAACTTTAACTTAATTTTAAGCAATTTGTACAATGTAATCTTCAACACCATAGCTATTGTCATAGTAAACTTTTAGCAGGGCTCTTGCCAATGTTTTCACGCTATTGCATCAATAAGGTAAGCAGAGTCCAAAGCGGTTACACGATCAGCTAATCTAATGGTCCATCTGAAGGATGTTCCCATACAATGTTGAAATGAAAAAAATGGCCGCCGTTGCGATACACTAGCATTTACTTCAATTACATTAAAGGTAATTGTTCAACTACCATTTGCTTCTGAATTAGTCCAAATTGATCGTTTTTGCACTGAATTGTGGAGAAATAATGATGTGATTATTGATTGAATTGCGATTTATTACTTGGTATGTAACCTTATCAATATCATACTGGTTTAAAAAGAATGTAAGCAAATGTCTTGGTCTCTTTGTGTGTCCTCATAATACTTGAAGGATTTTTAATAATTGGACAGGTAATTGATTTTAATATTTACCAACAAACGTTTAAACAGACAACTTAAAGAATTTTTAAAGGAGAAATTTGAATTAAAGAACGATGAATGAGAGAGAGCAGTGGTACCGGCAGCGACTTACGGGTTGTAGGTCGTAGGTTCGAACCCAGATAGGTGCTTCACATTGTGTAAATTATTTCATAACCACTGTTCTCAAAACGGTGAAGGAAAACATCGAGAGGGGAACCGGCATGTCCTAGAACCAAAAATTCGATGACATGTGACATTTACCAACCCGCACTGGGCCTGCGTGGTGGATTATGGCCTACTGCCTCTCATCGAGAGGAGGCCTGTGTCCCAGCAGTGGGAACATTATAGGCTGATTATGCGAATGAGAGAGAGAGAGATCAGAGAACCCTCCAATACGATTAAATAGGTAGACATATACCCCCTTATTAATTACGTTGCTTAAAGTTAAGTAGTGATTAGCGACTGTTTATCCATACATTTTTGGCGTTTAAACATACCTTAACTTTAATCATCGTTAGTAAATAAACCCCATACATTAAAGAGCCAATACGTTTTGCAGAAGCAACTTAAGAGTTGCTTCTGCAAAACGTATTGGCTTGGTTTGTAACAACCACTTAACAGCTGATAAAGAGGTCCTCGCTTGAATATGAGATGAATGATTCTCTGACGATAACAGTCATTAGGAAGCAGTAGGAGAAATTTTCGTTTGGACAAGTCTTGCCTTGTACTTTTCGCGACGCCGTGAATCCTATCCACACCCTTGACTTCTGCTATTTCCTAGCTAATGAGGCAGTAAGCTTAATAAGTGGTTTGTCAAACACAATGCTTACGATAAATCCCTGTACCATTGTGCTAAACTTAATACTTACAGAAACAAACTATATCTATATTTCAAATCGGAATCATCCATTTTTCTTCTCTGTGAGTGACGTGTTGCCTTGACCGGGAATCGAACCGCGTTGTATTTCCATTGTTTGAACAGGACGCGGAGCAGATTTATTTGTTTTATCTCCTGACGAGGCAAATGAGGTACAAGGTGAAATTGAAGTGTGTAATCCGTTTCAAGACGTTTTTAAAAGTTCCTAATGTTAAGCACTAATACACATTTGAATTAAATATTTATATACAAGCTCCGAGTAAGATTATATTTTATATTTACATATTAGATAAGCTAACAGTCTTAAAATATTAATTATAATAATATATACATGTATTCATAAAAAGAAGGGAAATAATAAAATAATTCGACTACATCGCGATTGCAGACCAGCGGGGTAGTTGCGTAACACACTAACAGTGGCCATGACTTTCATTTTGACAGTTCAACAACATTCATTGCGTTATTTACGTTGTTGAGCAGACACATTTTTCGAACACATGAAGCAATGAATTAGCAATATCCTTCAAAATGATTCAGATTGAGATTGATACTGTGTTACGCAATTAGGGTGCAGATCGACTGCTGCGCTGCGTGTCGCGGGTTCGATTCCCGCACGGAACAAATATTTGTATTGCCTACAGGTCCGGTTCCGGGTCTGGCTGTTTGTGTATGTGAGTTTAAATGTTTGTAAATGCACCCACGATACAGGAGTCATTCCTAGCGTGGGGCAACGTTTAAAAAAAAAAAGATTGGAATATTTTCGCCATTTTGAATTTAATTTTAGTAGGTATCACAAAACTTTGTTTAAATCGAGTCACAAGACCGATTAAGTTCTCGTGTGAAAAGATTCTGAGATATGAATCATTCTCCTTTGTACAGAATCGCGCTCATGAATTTGTGATTAATTTTTAAGAACCAAATGCTCATAGGTAAATGTCAGAATTATACATTGTTGAGAATTCGCAAAATTCAGACAGCAGTATTTATTGGGTAGGTATACTAGGTATACTCTGATTTTTAATTGGCTAGACCAAAATGACACCGACGATCGATCTTTTTTGTCAACATGACATTATTTAGTATTAATTAGCTGTCATTTTGGTCTAGTAAATTCGAAATCAGAGTTTACGTAGGTACTTTTTTGTTCAAATGTGTTTCTTGCATACGGTACCATGCCAAATAAACAATTAACTTTTTTACTTTAATGATTTTATGATTAGTATAATTATGCAAAGAATTGTCATGTCAAAGTTATATCCGCTTTTCATATCATTGCTGAGACTCGCCAAAGCAATGAAAAGTTGCAGCTACCTCGTTTAGCTTTGAAGTAGCATAGCACTCCAATAACAACTAGGATCTAGTTAATTAATGCAGTAATAGAACAAAAGTCGGATGTTTAGGACATCGCCTGTTAATCAGCTGCCAGTCAGGGTCAACTGACGAGTCAATAAAGTAGGGTGGCCATCTTATTTCCATACTAATTTAATTTTTCTCCTAACATTAAAGCCACTACCATACATACGAGTAAGTGCGTCTGGCACACAATGCGCTATCAGAGGTTCTAGGCAAAGTGACATTCTTGCAGCGATAACGATGATGGAAACGTCAAAAATGTATGTATCCGGCTGAAAGCAGTTGTGGAAAAACGAAACACTTTGAAAGCGATTTCCACTTGTTAAGGCCCTTAGCTCCACTAACCGCTTTGCTGACTGGGTAATATTTTTAACACGGCATAATCTCTGTTTTAAGCTCGCGAGTAAATCATTTCATCTTTATTTTAAAAAATAGCAATCATAAATATTGATATGTGTCTTGTCCTTCTTGGAATCAAATTGAAAATACATAGTTTTCCAGGCACTTCACAGTGCCAGCGGGGTTATTCCAAAACAATGGAATGGCGATGCCCTTCTTCAATTTGACAGCTGTTACTGCTGACAGTTGCTTGTGTCTGCGTCGTCTTGTGTGAAAATAATAATTTTTGCAGGCACATATAACAGTGCTAGCGGCGTAATTACGGAACACACTTACAATGGCAGTGCCCTTCAATTTGATAGTTATTTAAGTTATCGATCGCACGAGTTTTTTAAATATATGAAGCAAAATCCTTCGGATTGTGATAGAAAGTATGTTACACAATTAGGGTGCAGGATACCGTTTATAAAAAAGGTTAAGGTAAAGGCCATTGAACTATTATTAGCCGGGAAGTCGCAGGACCTTGCATTATCAACAATTTTGTTAATAAAAGCGTAAACACCGCTCAGTGGATATGATAACGATTATTATTGTGTGAATTTTAAACCACAACAAGAGACAAGAAGACATTAAAAACGATTATTTTTATAATCATAAGTTCGACCTCATTGTTGTAAGGTTAAAGGTGTGAAAGACTCGGTTATTTATATCGTCTCGCATTACATTATTCGCATTGAAACTTAATAATTTGGTTAAGGAAAAAATAAAACGTTTATTTTTTTACAAGCATATGAGGCTTTGTAAGTTTTAAAAAATATCGCCCTATGACCTAAGGGCTCTTTTCTGCGTACATGAAACCATGATAGTGACAGCTGTAGTAACTTTAGCCTTAGAAGAAGCCTATCCAAATACAATTAGCAGAGATTTAGTCATCGTCATCAGCCTAAAGCTGTCCACTGCTGGACATAAGCCTCTCCAATTGCACGCCATTTAGCTTGATTCTCGGCAACTCTCATCTGGCTGCTACCAGGGGCTGCAGTCTCAACATTCATGGCGATCGCTTTACGAGCAAATTCAGTCGCAAAGTCCCGTATTGACAGGTGTAATGTATGGAGTGACAGGACTTTGCGACCGAATTCGGTCGTCGCCAGCCACCCTGCGAAGATCGTCGTCCACCTAGCCTGAAGGTGTCCTCCTTACGTTTGTCGATTCGCGGTCTCCAATCAAGGACACATCTACCCTAACCGTCATCGGCTTTACGGCTAATATGGCCGGCCCATTGCCACTTAAGTTTGCTTATTCTGTAAGCTATGTCGACAGCATTGGTTCTCTGCCTCATTCCGGTTTCTGTCCTCAGAGAGACTCCAAGTATAGTAATTACCTAATACTAACTGTGAGATTCTCTCACCATCTATATCATCTTTGTTGATCATCGATGGGACTCTATCATGTATCAATGGCAGACAGACCATCCTCTGGCGTATTACAGAGGTTCACAAACATAACTATGTTTCGGGCTTAACTCTTAAAATGGCAAACATATTAATTTGAGTCTTGACCTTTTCCAGGCACGTCACAGGGCCAGCGGGGTAATACCGTAATACCCTTATAATGGCACTGCCCTTCAATTTGACAGCTGTTATTTAAGTTGTCGAGCAGATGGTTTTTTTAAACATATCAATCGCAGTTGTGTTTGTGGATACTTGTGTTGCGCAAGAGTGGGTTGAAGTTCCAAACCACTGTTTACTTCAGAAGGTTATAATCATGTTACTTCTTCCGCTTAAAAATACTCATGAACTTTACTTTAAAGTAGGTCGTACTACACATAGTCTGAATTTTTTCCCTCAAAGGTCAAACGCGTGGAGTGCCTAGCGTTATTGTCAATGACTTGCGCAAGAGTTTAATTGTTCCATTATTCGCGGATTCGGGTGGCCTCAAATTTGGTGCGGATGTTAGGAAACCGACCGTTTGTTTCTTAGGAGATCCGCGTCCCGATAGCGTGGACACCCTATTTACGCCACGCCACCGCCCTTTGTTTGGTGAACGTGAAATTTAATTAGTGATGCGCCTTTTTTTATTATATTTTGATATTTTCTTAGTGCAATGATTATTCGGTATAATTTAGTGTTATAGAGGTTAATCGAAGTGAAGGACGATTTAGACTTGTGATGTTAATCTGCTCGGTGGTCATTTACCTTCTTGGAATAGATATTGTCTTAGCTAGACAAGACAAGGTCACACAATCTTATAATGACTTGGTATTCTACGTAGTCCACATCGGACAAATAGCTATTTATTTTAGCTAAACTCGCAATTACCTACTGCGTACTAATTTGTGTTAAAACTGCGTCTTACTTTAGTAGGTATGTCTACAATTAAAACAGCAGAATTTAAATACAATAAGGACGAGTCTCAAATTCTCACGCGAGCAAAAAATTTGAAAAACCCCATTTTAAACTAAACTGGACACAATTATTTACAGTGAATTAGGCATTTCCTGCTTCAAGCATTTTAATTCGAAAATACCTATTCAAAATTAAAATATATCTTGGCTTTTTTACACAGGCTGATCGGAGATGTTTACCAATGTAGTTTGTATTTTAGTAGGTATTTGTTTATCGAAAACAATTTTTTAAAATCGATTTCAGATTATAAATAAAATATTAACAATTTAATATTACATTTGTTATAATATAATATAGGTATTTTTATTCAGTATTTTTATTTATTTTTTGTTTATTTATATGTTGTACATAATAATCAGTATTTTATTCTATTCTATTCACATTATAAATTTTCATGAAATATTTTCTTCTCAACTAGGTTTGATATCTATTCAAATGATTTACATAGCTGTACATAATACAGAACTATACCCAGTTACTGACGAAAATTAATAATGACGCAGCCTTGTTCCATAGGTACAGTCAGGAAAATTAATTGTTTGTCAAATTGACACACTACGTAAATTTGCTATTTCATACAACTGTCATAAAGTGGCAGTTGTGATTTTATTATATTATGGACAATTCAAGTGGGTTGTCAATTTGACAAGCAATTAACTTTCCCAACTTTACATACCGGCTAACTTCATTGTTATAAGTTAATTAACCAATCACCACATTACATAAAATCAAATTCACTGAGTAAGATAACCAAAACGATCGTTCTAAATCCCTCGCACTGTATCCGCCTACATTTCTAATCAGCACACGTTTCTAATCAGCATACATCTTGCAGCCCGAGGCTTCGAATCGCGATACAGATCGACGATAAGCGCTGTCAATTGTGTGCATACGTCAAGTTGATTTCTTGCACCTATCGATATTGCAAACGAATCATTATGTTAGTTCTCGATAGACAGCTGAGAAGGGAGTACGTAAATTGATGAAGTATACATTTCGTTTAGTGTGATATCGATACAGGGTTTGTGACAGCACTGCAAATGTAGCCCGATATTTTGATTTAGGTAGGTAATCGTGGGTACAAAATAAGTATGATTGATTACTAACTATTTACACTAGGTATCAAATTAAATGACTAGCTAACTAACTATGCAAATAAATACAAAAACAAAGGGACACTTATTTATCGAAGTACTCGTCCGCAGCGCTGTCATCCGGAAACGTACCTAGAAGACTGGCAGGTCAAATTCAAAGTTAAATTCAAATAATTTATTTCAAACTAGCGGACCCGGCAGACATCGTCCTGCCCGAAAAAGCAGCGCCACCTACCGGGTCCAATTGTGTATACAAACCTTGTCCTGACAATAACAAACACAAAAAAGAATTATCCAATTTGGTGCAGTCGATCGCAAGTTATGTGCGCACAGACATTTCGGTTATTCATTTTCATTTATATAGATATATACATATAAAAGGAACATTTGAACGTCAAAATTCACAAAAAACAAATTGATTCTAGTCGCCCTTTCCAAAGGATAGTATCGTATGGAGAAGAACGGGAGAGGAACTCCACCGTTACCCTTTTAAAATGTTTAATAATATTTTGTATACTTTCATTATATCATTATATGTGAAGACGATGCACCTACAATAAAATTACTCTATCACAAAAGGTAAAAATAATTAAAAATAAAGCAATGACAGGTAAATCGATTATTTGATGGATACATGGTGCTTTTTTTTTTTTTTTTCTGGGTGGGAAATCATCAAATGACTATCCCGCTCTGGGCGGAGCAGAAGGGAGTATCAGACTTTTACTGACTAAAACCCACCCGTGTTCCTTCAGTTGCCTGTGCCAGGGGCCACGGTATCTCTTTCGAACAACCCGCAGCCCCGGCGGCATCGGCCCTAGCGGACCCCGTCAGTTCGTGCTAACAGCTCTTTGAGGCGCGCGTGGAACACAACGCGCCGTCGACCCGGGCCTGGTCCTTACCGGGCGGCGAGCTGCCCATAGCTCGCCGCCCGCAAGCCCGCGCCTACGGTGGCCGGGAGTCGGCTGTTGACTCCCGTCCAGGGCGTCTCCTGCGGCGGCTAGGCGCGCGAGGGTGCAGCGATTGCCTCTCCCTCACGCGCTCCGCCTCCTCCTTCGCGAGCATTACTGCTTCGCAGAAGGAGGTGACGGCCTCCCATTCACTCTCGCTCCGTACCATGGCCTGTATGAGGGCCGGACGCGAGACGTCGCCGCCGCCGATGGATACATGGTGCTCATATACCTATTCACAAATATTGTACAAGTAGATGATTTTCGTAAAAATTTCAGGATTGCAATGTTGAATTGCAATGATTGAATTTTGATTTTCAGAAAGTTTTCAGCCTGTCAAAACGACACTTTCTCATCGGATCACAACGGCAAAAATGGATCTTAATGTTTAATGAAATAAAAAATCCCCTTGACTATTGCGTTAATATAACAAACAAAACTCCTTTGTTTATGAATTCAAAAATCAAATTAGATGCAACGATGCATGCCACAATGTTTGCACATCAACATAAAAAAAATGAATAAACAAATACAAACTAAAGAAATGAATTTATTAAACAAACAGCTGCGAGTGATGGTCCAAGCCTAGTGTTTGATCAACACTTGATAGGTTTGCTTAGAGTTGGCCTATTTTCGCAATGATGTATTGAAATTCGTCGATCTATTGTATTTTGATGAAGTTCTAATGCAGTTCGTGCGTACGCGCAATTCCTTACGCACGAACGTGTAAAATGTAAGGTCTGAAGCTTATTACTATTACGGTTGATTCTGTTAGTTCTCATTTGTTCTGCTGAAGTTATTGCGATTGCGATTGAACCTGTTTTGTGGAAAGCTTGCTGGGAGAATAAATTGGAGGATTGTGCAATTGCGGTGATCATATCGTATTGTTTAGCAAACCGTATCAACTATAAAATATATTGACGTTGCTAATATTGATTAATGGTCTCTGTGTGATTTCTTAACTAAGCGATTAATCAGTATTTTTTGTTGATATATAAAATTCCTTACAATGTGCTTCATGTATATTAGTCACTAGCTGCGCCCCGCGGTTTCACCCGCATAAGTTTCGATCCTGTGGGAATATCGGGATAAAAGGTATCCTATTGGTTAATTCTAGTTATAAACCACCTGTATGCCAAATTTCATCCCAATCCGTTTTGTAGTGTTTTGCGTGAAAGAGTAACAAACATCCATCCATCCATACAAACTGCTTTTCATGTGAATAAATAAATTATACATACTTACAGACATTAATTAAGTTCCTATCGAAATCTCGCAAGCATCATTCAATTACAAAAATCACTACTTACCAAAGACGATATCATGCTTGCCCTTTTTACTGTCGCAATGTAATTGACAAGTTAAACACTCGTCGATACGCCGCGTGGGTACAGTGACTTGCGACTATTACATACAGTTTACAACTTGGTCATCATGGACGAGCCTTAAAGGGAGATGCTGCATGCCACGCATTCTGGGTTACATACAGGTGACGAGCATTTTATGTGTTTGTTAGGTAAAACGCATCAATACAAACATTTGATTATAACATTACAGAACTAACATCATACAGGTGTAACAATAGTTGACCCATATTTCGCATGTTATGCTAAGGGTCTCACTGAAGGATATCCCGACTTTGATTATAATATGTGAACTAAAACTTGTTCCCACAAAAGCAACTTAATTATCTCCTAAAACAGGGCTTTCTCTCTTCTACCCTTTTGCTGTGCCCTACAGGGTCCATAATGATCTAAATTAAATAGTTCCCACCTAAGTACACACTATGGTAAAGCAATAAACATATTTAGTATTGGGTTCTTTCATCTATTTTCATTTATTCATTTTTTTTTCTCAGTAGCAGCCGGTTGCTCGGTTGATGGAAAAAGGTTCGCATAAACATTTAATCAATTTGAGTCATTCAAAAGAACGACGCCGGTGAGCAAATACGTTATATTTATTCAAGTCTCTACAATTTTATTGTTGTATCGGAAGGCGAACGACTGGTGAACCAGTGAAGGGTGGTTTGTACTCAAACAGCTGCTCGCTGCGTTTCTTTTCTCGCAAGTAGGTGGCGTTGTACCATTGTGTCAGAGTCCTGAATCGCGGTGTCAAGATTCTCCGCCGTTGAACGACTCTCGCGCGAAACTTATACAAAGTCATACTTACCTGGCGTAGGGGAAACTGTGATCACTAAGGCAGTTCCCCTAAGGCGAGGTCGTCCATTGCACTGCGGACCGATTGACCCCTACGACTACCCCTAATGCGTGTAACTCGGACGCTTAAGTTTTGGTAGTGGGGATTGCGTTCGTGCCGTCCCTATGAGAATCTATAGAAACTGGATTTCTGCTTTTAGAAAGGAATCTCATCAAACGTTATGTTACAACGATAAACTAATAGTAAATAAGGATACGTATCTCCTTAAGTCACACGTATCGTATACTATTACTATAGCTCGTGTGAGTGTGACCCAAGCCCGCACTTAAGTCACGGTTTTAAAGTTCTTATGAAAATATCTAGAATCAATTCTCTAGATCTAGAAATAATAAAGACGTGTAAAAGTGTGTTGTTTTTTTTAAAGGTGGTGGTGAGTGGTCCTGTATCTTACAGAAATGAAATTTATCATTTAAAGAGTTAACACACAATATCATAACAACAACAATAAAACATTGAAACAAAGATTTAATTCTTAAATAATGGATAACCACTTATTGTAACTCGAAACGTAATTTCCTAAGAAAACACACGCACCTATCATTTCAACGGTCAAATGTAATCAATAACAAAAATGTTACACAGTGTTATACAGTGTTACACAGAGTTACATTGATGAAATACTAATTGATTTAGTTTAGTCACTTTAGCTCTTATGCGATACGCATCTGACCAGCGGCCGCTTGATTGATGGCATTAGCGTTATGTCTTAATAGAATTGTATAATCAATTTAATGTTATGCGTGTTAAAATACGTTAGTTGAGGATTGCATTGTCTATGTATGGTCGGTATTACTTGACACGTGTTTATTTTGAAGTTTAATATTTATTGTTATTGTTGTTAGAGCCGTTTTAAAAGTAATGTTCAATGTGTACACAGTAAAACAGGCTTTTACTGTGTTGTGAAAAAAAAGCATATCATAATATCGTCATTTATTTTCAGACAAAGTGCATTCCATTACATTTCATTAAAAAAATTAAAACATAACATTAATATAAAAATCACACATACACAATAAAGTAATACTCAAACATTAAAATCAAATCAAATATAAAATACATCCAAAACTAAAACTGATCAAATAAAACACATAACTCAAAAATAATATATATTAGGGGTTAAAGTATGAAATTGCCGATTTGTACTGAAAAATGGAAATTCGTTTTTTTTTTTAAATTTAACATATTTATTTAATCAAAATAATTACCATTATTATCTATACATTGCTGCCATCTAATAGGAAGGTCATTTATGCCTTTGCGATAGAACTCTCGTGATCTAGATTCGACAAACTGTGTGAAAGCATTTTGTACTGCCTCCTGAGAACAAAACTTTTTATCACGTAGAAAATTGTCCAAATCACGAAAAAAATGGTAATCCGTTGGAGCAAAGTCTGGCGAATACGGAGGGTGACGAATGGTTTCTAATTGCAGTTCCTGTAGATTAGAAACGGTTTCTCGTGCTGTATGAGGTCTCGCGTTATCACGGAGCAATAATGGTGAAGATCGATTCATGAGTCGGGGCTGTTTCACTGCTAGTTTTGCTATCATTGTTTGGTGCGTTCATTAGCAGTCCCCTCTCCAAACGCAACATTGATATTGCGAGCTGTTTCTGCCGCGTTAGTTCCGCGTCGGAACTCGTATTAAAAAATAACTCGAATTTTCGAAGTATCCATCTTTCTTGTCTAAGCTGAATAAAAAAAAACAACTGAAAGTCGATAATCGAATGTTGCACATTTTTTAAAAGAAGAATTTCATAGGTACCATGTGAAAAAGTTTCACTCAAAAATCTCAAACCATTAAGGTTCTATGTCAATTCGAAGTACCTATTACAATAAAACGGCAATTTCATACTTTAACCTATTAATACGAGGGGAGGCGCTACTATGAAGCTGCATCTACCTTTGCAACAGGAGCAGGTCCCACCGCTCGGACAATACCCTCAGGACGCTGTTCGAGCTGTTTTGTAGGCGACTTAGTAGCGAACCGCTCCGATTATAGATCCTATTTTGTTTTGTTCGACTTTCAAAATGGGCATTAGAAATCGAGAAATCGTTAGTTCCAAGGACAGTTCATGAAACACTTTTCCACTGAAGTGTCCTTATGTCATCATGTACTGTCAGTGACAGTGATACTCTTGACATTATTACCTAGGGATAACGAGATAAACTGATACCACTCACGAAACTCATTGAAATATTTTTTCATAATTGGTTCGTGGGTGTTATAATCTCAGAAATGTCAAGTTGTGATATAGATTTTACAAGAGCAGTTGGACAAATGTCCAAGTGCTCTTGTGGGCCAAATGGCCCAAGTAGGTAACTTGGGGGCTAGGATTGCTAAATTAAATTTTGATGCAAGAATATAAAGGGTGACTTATAATTCAGCGTATTCCTCCTTTGCAACAATTAAGCACCCATATAGCCTAGGCGAAAATCCATGAGATTCGACATATTCCAAAATTTGTGTTTTTCTGAAGATTTCCCAAAATTCGTCAATTTCAGTTTTCTCTAAACTCTGAAATTGAATCGTCTCGTTAAATTACAAGTTACCCTGTGCACATATGTACACACACAGTATACATACTAGGTCTTAATATGGAACTCAGTCATCATAGGCATAAAAACAAACAAACAATATGTGGGTCTTTTGATGAATCAACATAATTGCTAATAGTATTCAACGAATTTATTCTGATTCGCCACACCGCAGAAGTTTTTAGCGAACTCCGAGTTATTAGCAGATGGAAATTCCTGAGGTTTTCATGAGTTGTTATTGATATTAGTAATTAAGTGAGTCGTAAATGATACCTATGAAAAAACTATAGCCATTTTAAAACAAATCATTACGACGATTTCCTTAGTTTTTTGGGGTCCGATTTATAGGGGTCAATTCCAAAGGAAAATGCATGTTCCGTCACATTAATAACGATAGCTTTTACCAATGGGGATGGGAACTCAAGCACCTCAAGTCAAAGCATAAGTCAACGTGCATATGGGAGCTACAGATAGTAGTTGACAAGGATGAGAACCTACAGGTAACGAAAAGGGTCCAGAAAAACGAAGAGAAGGAAATACATTTCTATTTATTTACCAAAGTACTTACTTAGATACAGATAATGGGTCGAACAAGAAAAATATACAATAAGGAACAGTAATAGATTGTTAACGTTTCCAAATCTATACTAATAATATGGGTTTGTGTTTTTTTTTGTTGAACACGTTAATTTCTAGAACTACGAAACAGATTTGAAAAATATTTTTACATTTGATAGCCTCATTCTTAAGGAAGGTTATAGGCTATTAACATCACGCTACGACGCTCAGGAGCCGAGCAATAAGAAAAAAAAAGTCAGAAAGAATGTTAAGCAAAAACGTAATAACATTGCGGGTTCGATGGGATGGGTTGGGGGCCAAAATTTCACGCGAACGAAGTCGCAGGTAGAAGCTAGTCAAAAATAGTAAGATGCCTAGTAATAAATCTGTTTTTATTTATCGCAATTATCACAATTAACAGACGGTAGCACATACAGCGGCAAAAACCCCGGTTTTCCTGATCTAAAGATTAAAACACGTCCACATATGGAAAGATGACTTAACTATATCGCATTAACTAACCATATAACGTATAATTACGGTCTCCTTAAAAACGAAGCAATGTTTAGAATCACTTAATTACTGAAACTATTATTATTTCCTCGAACTCCTACGCATCTCCATAAAGTAATGTGGTAGGCCTTTTACTCGTATGAGGACCATGTTTGGCAATATCTGGGTCCAGTTCTTTGATATCTACATGACATGTATAACGTGGTATCGCCTACAAAGAGAGCGGTCTGAGTCGTAAGGAATTTGGGCACTGATGACTATTTGAGTTTTTTGACTTGTATTACATAATTTGATTGTAAAAAAATATAAATTATTATTGCTTTTATTTCAGTTAAATACTTATAAATTACATTTTTTAATTTTTAATTTATAAACAAGAAGTTAGAAAAAAAACATGATGAACAAATTATTATTAAATTTATACAAGAATGCTTGAATAAATCATTTTTAAAAACTATTAACTTTACATAAAAAAATATAATTAATAATAATTATCTTTTTGTTTTTGACAAAAAAATAATCATATTTGATTAACTTTTTGTTGAGTGGCTGGTTAATAATTGGACCCCAAACTGCAAACATGACAGTTGAGATCGGACAACTTTGGGTTTTTACTTACTAGTCACCACCTCCTGTGTTCTCAGAAAACTCCAAATGACACTTAATCTGTGAGGGAGGCTCCTAGAAACATTGTAAAAATTACATCGCCAGCTTGCAGTTTCTTGCTTCTTCTTTCTGACTGACCGACTCCTTGACAAGTCAAAAGTATTATCGCCAAAAGGTAGAATCCAGGACCACGGTCCCGGTCCCAAAAGCCCCCCCCCAAACCTATATCTGAACATTTTGAAAACCAAATCCCGTGCACATGATGACCACAGCTGCGTCCGTAAGTAAAACAAAAGAGAATCCTTTTTAGGTCGACTAATAATATGCGCTGCAAGCAGGAATAGTCCTTACGGTGGTCAGATATAGATTTTGGCGATAGTACCTGTTTTAATGGAAATAAATGGTTTGTTGTTACTAGCAGATACACTGCACTTCACTTACTGTTATTATCACTGAATTTAAATAATGTTATACTGTGAGGTAGTAGCTGTAAGTACATTATATAAACCAATGTTCTATCATATTAAAGGGAGTATTGTAACAGCATTTGTTGTGTCATTTACTCCTAGAATATGCCCTCCGTACAATACCAAAGCAGGAATCAGGAATTTTTCTTTCAGTAATTTTATGATTGTGACATGGGGTCATTGTCAACGCTGATGTTGAAAAAGACTTATAGATAGATCATCTAGCATACGTTGTAAGTATTACAATTCTCTTCTGTCAATCACACTAACTGATATTGTTCTACTTGATGGATAGTATTGTTTCAGAGAGGCACCAAGTGATACCTGTCACTACTAGAGCACGATCGTGGTATTTGAACTTAACAAATTAACACTGAACGAGATTTCGACACTTTAAGCTTTGTTCACACTGATGAAAAGAGTTAAAACCAAAGCTGTTCGGTTCTTCCCACGCTGCAGTTCTTTATAAGTAGTTTACAGGTTCTTGACGATTAAAATAGTCATATGACTATGGCAAGTGTGTGTCATCATATGGAATTTGGTTGAGTTGAGGAGTATGCCGAAACTGGGTAGTTTAGTCATACATGGCAAGTTCATAAGAATGCGTTTTATTATACAGCATAATTAGTCTATACTGTTCCCACTGCTGGGACATAGGTCTCCTCTCTGTGAGAGAGAGTAGGCCATAATCCATCACGCAGTCCCCAGTGCGGGTTGGTGGATGTCACATGTCTTCGAATTTTTGGTTCTAGGACATGTCGGCTTTCTTCACTGTTTTAGAGCGTTGGTGATGAAATTAAATACATAAAGTCTCTGCTTAGGTTCGTTTTTCTATAGCACTTTTGAAATTAGGCGTTATCTTGCTACATGGTCCCTCTCACGTTGATTAGCCTCATCAAAACTCTAGTCTTTACCTGACTTTCTGACTCTTGGGAAATTATCCCCAATTATACGCCTGAAGTTACTATCGATGTCGTCCAATATCACCAACACAATTTTACACAAAGCAACTGACCTCTCACCTCTGATCAACCAATGAATAAGATATCCGCCACTAACCTAAATTCTCTTAACAATAAATGTCTGGACTTTCGAGACAACAAAAGCTATCCATTGTTCAGTAACAAATAAGAAAAGTTTTACAACAATTACACAACTTGATCTAAATATTATGTAACGAGAACAAAAGTGATAACATCTTTAGTTATCTCTGTTCCATCGATTACCATACCGGCATCGAGATCATTATCGAGTATTGTATCAAATCGAGTAACATCGATAAGTATCGTATGTTTTGAAGATTAGTGCTGTGATTGTTTGTGGGTACTGAATTTAGTTGGTTTGTATTGTAACATCTGTATCTTCGTCATTTGTTACGCTCGGTTCGATTGAATATGGACTATAATAAAACAGAAAAGAACAGGATAATAATTTGAGTGGTCATGTGGCATGTGTCATCAAATTGACATAATGTTTTATTTATAATTGTACAATAAGACTGCAATGTATACAGCTTGATAAAAAGTTTAAATAGCCACTCAGTTTGACTATCCGGAACAGAATTCCTCGTGGTCAAATCAGTTTGACCATTAAGTTTGACCACGAGGAGGGAAGGCATTAATTCGGTAATTAATACACTGTTCGGAGAAATTATCTTTCATAGTTCTAATTAATAAAAAGAAAAAGACGTGCTGCGCTGACTCCATTTAAATTAGCATAGGGACATTAGGATGAAGATAAAGGTTTAATGTTCTTAATAATTGTTTTGTCACTATTTTATTGAACGTAAGAAAATCAATATACATTATGTTAAATTTATTATTATACAATTAACTATTCTACGTAATAGGTTTATTTTATAACAAGTAAAAAGCCTTAATTACAATATACAAGCTAACACATATATTATGTACAAGTATATAATAAAAAAGGGGAGAGCGCATTGAGCATAGAAAAATTCGTCTGCATCGCTGTCAATAGGATAAGTGCCCTAAAGGCTGGCAGCATTACCATGTTCGATGGCAAAGCTGCGGCACCTACATCCCTTTGAGAAATAACCCTGAGTGTTTATCCAAAACTCAAAATGTCAGATCGGTATCGACTAACTTATGGATTGGTCGTGTGATAAGAAAATTAATGATATACATATGCAATTGCTTGAAGGTTTTGCTGCTCTGCATTACTTATCTTTACATTACATTGTGATTCCCGTGTGATTAGCACCCTGGGAACCTTCAACACTATTTCAAAGTTCATAGTTAAGAAGATTTTTATCTAGTTGTCGGATCGCAAATATAAAAAATTTAGTAGCGATTGTTTGAGCTGCGTTGGCGCCACGACAGAACTCGTATTCGAAAATAGCGCGCAATTTAGATTTTTCCATGGTTACAGAAACAGCGATATCAAAGAAAAATGAAACGGCGCGAAAACAACTGATGTTGAAAAAGAAATGTCATGCTAGAATATTAGAAAATTAATTTGAATTTGGTATTCTAAGTGGAATGAAAGGTCTTCACACAGGCCAGTAATTAAAAATCGGCAATTTCATAGATAAGGTCCTAATAAAAGTTGTAGACCCAGCCAAGCCTGATAGTTCATCAATGTTTCAAAATAATGTTTGCAAAAAATATGCATAAGAATCAGCACTGTAGGTAGGCGTCTGTTGCAAAATAACTTATTTAAAAACATCTTGAATTCAAGTCTGGTGGCCCGAAATTAACGTTACGAATACTAGATATTCCTATTATTCATATCCATTCTCCATCCTCAATCGAATATTAATGTACTGTTACACCAGGAGCAATTGTGTCAAATTAATCGAATCTCATACACGATACTCGTACATTCACACACGTTCTCAAACAAATTGAACTGGTTTCTTAGAACAAATCATTTTAGGTAATGTAATATTTATCTCAGTTGAATCTGAATCAAGGTAATCGCTTCGTAAACTGGTATTTTATCGTTAATTCAGATTCTGTGAAGAGGAATACTTTGCTCTAGATTTGAGTGATTGTTCGGCGTTTACAAATTGAATTGCTTTATATTGCTTAATATGAAGCTCTTGCTAACTTTACGGAATTAATTCTAAGCAAATTATCGAAGATTACCTATATTTCTAGAATAAGTAATATCTGCATTTCATTAGGAACCGAAGAGTTTTAAGATATTGTTACATAATCAGCCTATAATGTTCCCACTGCTGGGACACAGGCCTCCTCTTTGTGAGACGGAGCGGGCCGTAATCCACCACGCGAGCCAAGTGCAGGTTGGTAGATGTCACATGTCTTCGAATTTTTGGTTCTGGGACATGCCGGTTTCGTCACGATGTTTTCCTTCACCGTTGAGTGCAGTGGTGATGAAATAATTTACACAAAGTAAAGCGCCTGTCTGGGTTCGAACCTATAACCTCCAACTCGTACCACTGGGCCACCACTGCTCTCAAGATATTGTTACGTAAATAATTAAATGTCTTTGTTAGGGACTCTGCTGACATCAACATAACATGAAGTGTAAATCATTGTGATTTTTCTAGGTACTGTCATATTGGGGTCGGGGTTGAAAGGTTTTCATTGAGGGTTAAACTATTATAATTTCTAATAACATTTTACAAAAGAACGTGCACAAGTCGGGGTTTCTTGGCAAGTACATGTCATATATCCATGTGTCAGACCTCTTAACAAGCTGCCATGTTAGTGACAGCCCGCCACAGAGGTCTGTTAGGACGGAGGAGTTTGTATACTGCTGTAGTATCCTAATTTATATTAAGGATTTATTCATTATTTTAATTTTGAGGAATTATTGTCGATGGCTATAAGATAAGACTATTTGACGTGGCTCTGTTCATGATTGTCTGGTTTCATCGCCATGACAGCGAAAGACCAAAGAAACGATGAATGGACTGTGAGAATGATGGTTGGAAACGTGACTACCGAGATGACGACTAATAGCGAAGTATGGAAGAAAAACCGACGACACGGTTGGCGCAGTGGCTGAGCGATCGACTGCTGCGCTGTGTGTCGCGGGTTCGATTCCCGCACGGAACAAATATTTGTATTGCCTACAGGTAGTTGTTCCGGGTCTGGCTGTTAGTGTATGTGAGTTTAAATGTTTGTAAACGCACCCACGATACAGGAGTAATTCTTAGTGTGGGGCAACGTACCTCCTTCTGCGAAGCAGTCATGCCAGCGAAGGAGGTGGCAGGATGGCTGAGGGAGAGAACCTCACGCCTCAGCCGCCGCGGGAAACGCTCAGGGCGTCGGGAGCCGCGTGACGACTCCCGGCCACCGTAAGCGCGGGCCTGCGGGCGGAGAGTAATGGGTAGCTCACCTTCCGATCAGGACCAGGCCCGTGCCGGACGGGGCGTATGTGTTCCACGCGCTCCTCAAAGAGATGTCAGCATAAATGACGGGGCCCGACAGGGCAGAAGCCTGCCGGGGTAGCGGGATCGTCCGAAAGGGTTACCGCTGCCCTGGAACATAAAGGGCTAAGGAAGGAACACGGGTGGGTTTTAGTCAGTAAGAGTCTGACACTCCCTTCCGCTCCACCCAGAGCGGGAAGGTTCATTTGATGATTTCCCATCCACAAAAAAAAAAAGTGTGGGGCAACGTGTTTAAAAAAAAAAGACAAAAAAGACGTATTGCGCTGACCTCAGATAAATTGGGATAAGGTAGGAGAGTGATGATGACATTAATTATTTTAATTTATTATTTCAACAGAATGATTCATTACACTACGAGAGTCTTGATAAGTTCATTGAGAAAAAGTCCATTACAAATATCCCTGAAATTACTAGACTTTGAATACTCTTTACATCTTTGATTAATTCATTGAATTGACCTAAGTGGCACCACAACCACTTTATTTAAGCCAACAATTCTAATAAATAACAACTCATTTGTCAATTAACCTTTACAAGTTACGTCATGATCATTACGTATCTTTGAAGAAACAGCTTCACTTTTATCCCATTCCCATTCATTAAGACCAGTTGATAACCCATTAACTATGATAGTTAATGAACAGTTAATAGGTTTTGATAGAATTTACTAGTAGTTCAGTACACGCCCTATTGGTGATAGGTAAGTCAAGGATAGTGTACGTTCTCTTACGCAACCGATGCGCAGGCGCAAGCTCTACATAGTTTATTTAGTTAGGATTACAAATAGTTTTGGTATCGACTTACTATGAAAATATAAAGGTAAGGGTTCGATTTTGACTTCAACTATTATTAATATATTATCTGCCTGTGTACAAAAACAGTATTAAAATTACTAGCTGTGCCCGCGATTTTGTTCGCGTGGATCTCGGATGACAATAATGTGTCTCTCCACTAATTCTTTTTCTTTTTCTATAGTTAAAGTAGCCTAAGTTACTCCTTGCCAGTGAAATACCCGTCATAATAATTCCAGCCATTTCGGAGATTAGCTGGAACAAACAGACAGACAGACAACAATTTAAAAAAATGTTTTCTTGGTATAAGCACCGTATAAACTGCAATATGCATTTAGTAAAAAGCTGTTATTTTGACATTTCAAACAGACACTTCAATTTTATTGATTTGTATTTGTATAGATATACGACCTAAACTTAAGCTAGAGCTTCCTAAGTTCACTTATTTCTGTCTCTTGACTGTAATTTTATTTTTATTTGTAGAATGGTCATCACATAAAAGGATATCGTTGTAAGCGAAATATGATGAACTAATACTTGTACCCAACTCACTATAAAATCCTAAATACATTCTGTTAGTTCATATAGCATCTTCGACATAGGATTACCGACAACTTTCTTTGATAAAAGGAAAAATATATCTCTGGTCTTCTTTATAAAACTTACTCTAAACAAAACACTAAAACCCTTCGACCGATTTCGGTCACGGTGGCCAATCTCAACGGAGATTAGCCAGGTACGCAGGAGATATTATAGTGCACAAGTGTGTGCGTAAACACAGGTGCACTCTCTGTTCCTTTACTCTCATAGTCCGATAGGATGGCAATCCGACACGACCGGGGAGAGATCAGGCGCAGGACCAATGGCTTTATGTGCTTTCCGAGGCACGGGGTATTAAACCGCCAACTTCTAAACTCCGGACTGTTACTAAGAAATTCCTGATGGAAAAGCCAACAACACTATGTCCGACCCGGGACTCGACTCCACGCTCAGCAGTCGCGCTTGCAACCACGAGGCAGTCAAAACAAAACACTATCGTTAAATTAAAAGACACTCAGGACACAATTTCCATTGATCCGTAGTTTTCCTCTCATAAAGGTAATCAAGCTGACCTGTCAGTATCTACTAACATTATAATTATTGCAATCAACCTGCCCTTGACACTACTTTGCATATAATTGATTTGACGTGGCTCTGTTGCCTGGCTTCATCGCGATGACAGCGCCAGAATAAGTTTTGGAGTACAATAATTATTGTTCGTTTTAACATGTATGTATCTTTGATTTTAATTTGAATGGGCAATTAACGCTTGGTCGATTTCTTGATGTGATCTTTAATAAGTCAGGTATTGCACAGCATACAGCTTGAGGCATAAATATCTATGTACAGGATGAAATTGAAAACTTGCGCCATATCGAAATAGCAGGTGCTGTAACTGATACATAATCATTATAAATGGTCATTTCCCAAATTTAAATTCTAGAAAAAATCGTGTAATTATCGCCTTAGATAGTGCAAACTAAACTATTGCCTTCAAGTAGGCACGCTATATCGTCGTAGCTGTCAAAAAAGCGCGCACCAGATAAGCAATCCATTTATCGCAGAGTTCACAACATGAAGCAAGTTGGCAACTCGTTGAACTAGCGGTATTTACCTATTTTTTAACGTTCCTACGAAAAAAGGGATAAAGTCGGGTTAGTAACACCATTTACATATAACTCCAGAACGGCTGGACCGATTGTTATGATATTTGATTTGTTAGATTTGTCTCCGCCGCGAATAACTGTTAGAAAAATTTCACGTAAACAAAAATAATGAGGATAATTCATTTTTCTCATACATTCGTTCTTATTGGAGGCGGTACGAAGTCTATAGTAAGCCTTATTTAACCTTTCAGGAACATATTTAGGATAATAAGTAAATAAATCTCTTGGAAATGTTTGTTACTCTTAGATGACCCTTTTCAATATAACGTTAATATTGAACAGTCATGTCACTGCCACAGTTAAGATTGAAATGTTAATTTTATTTATTTTTAAACGGGAAGCATGAATGTAGTAGTATATAATATGTTTGTCGTTGTGTATGTGTGTGTGGTGTGGGTGTGTATGATGCGTGATGGCTATAAGACTAGGGAAAGACTAAAGAAACGATGTATGGACTGTGTAAAATATGATATTACTAGAAAGGAGGTGACTACCGAGATGACGACCAATAGAGAAGTATAAAAATAAATTGGGATACCTAGTTTTTAATATTTTTATATTCTAATATAAAAAAATAGACTTTATATGTATTTATTGAAATAAAGGAGATAATTGGAATAAAGGCAATGATAATGACGTAATACTAAAGCATGCTCATATTCATGCTTCTTGCAAAGTAAGTCCACTTAACAAAACATCCACACGAACATCATTAATTTGTGACCTTTCCTTGACAACGCCCAACATGGAAATAGGAAAAAGATGATAATTAAATAATTAGATTTAATAACAGTTGTATAAACAAATAACATTATTATTAATTATAATTATTAACGCTGTCCAGCTGGGCGCGCGCATAGCATCCGGAAAACATAGATAATAATTGTCACAATGATGACAGAAGAATGCAAGCCGTTTACAAGATCCGTGAGAAAAACTTACAAAGGATCATAAACTTTGTCATATTATTGTGATCTAATTCTGAATCATAATTGTGAAATGTCAAATAAAATTTACACAATCCTGCAAAGATAGTGATGTGCTGTGGGTGATGGAAAATACGTAGCAATAGATAGAATACCTATACATCATTCAAACCACAAAATCAAAATATATTATTTCACATAAACCAACATGGGCACTTATGAAACGTCAGAAGCTAGGTGCACGGTTCCAATTGGTCGTTTCCTATGGAGAAGAGCCGGCAAGAAACTCCATGGCTAATCTTTTAAAAATAATTGGCTTTTACAATGTTTTCAAATTACAGTTTTTGGCAGGAGGCCTGTCAATAAGTACTAACAAAATATTGAAAGCACTAGGAAGTGGTGAAGGGCGGGCGTTTTGACGGACCGTTCTAAGTAATTTTGACGTTCGAAAAGTGCTGATTCTTAGACTTATTTGAATAAATGACTTGATTTTGACTTGATTGTACAGACGCCAGCACGTCAGGCTACTACAATCTGTCAATTTTTTAAAATAGATTTTCAACTTTATCGCTAAAGCATTAGGTTCAAGGTTTACTGGGAATGACAGTTTCGGGTAGTTTGAACTGCTGGCGTCTGTACATAAAATTGTAACACACCCTTTATACAACAGTAGCTGTTGCAAGCGGCTTCGCCCGCGTGGAGATCAGAAATAATCCCACTAAAAGCATCCTATAATCTAACCCAGGTCATGGTCCACCTGTGGAACGACAATGCGATGCAATTTTGATTTGGTGCATCAAAATCCGTTCAGCCGTTAGGGCGTGAAAACCTACTGAAAAAGGATATATCAGCAGCCATGTGAGTATCGCGACCACTTTACTGGGAGATTTTTGTGTTACCGAACTATGAGACAAAGTTGAAATGCTACATAAGCCTGTTAGACAGGTACTATAATTATGTAACCTCTCAGGCTATTAACCCGATATCCTTCAAACCACACTGCCGATGGCTTTTTAAAGGCAGAAGTAACAGCCATACATGTATTATGGCCCAGAATGACTTTCCTTATAACACTTACATTCAAAGGTGACCAAAGGGCATCCAAAAATAAAGAATTGTTAAAAAGTTATTAGTTATAAATAAAGTTTTATTTACGTACTAAACTTTTTGTTCAGTAGTTAGTTCGTCCGACTTGCCCGCAGTGATCATTTGATACGCATCATAAACTTTTATTAACCTAGGTGTAACTTTGATGACTTTTGTAGGTACGTACGTAATCGTCTTGGAAAAATACCTACTATTTATTTTTGTCTATTCCGGTTGAACATGTCGGTGCCGTTTTCTTTATCAAATCAACCTTGCACCATTAGCTCTATATTTTGTGTGCCTAGTTCATCGTATACCTGTGTCAAATACATTTTATTTTCATTTTGTTTCAGCCTTTTCCTTTTTATGACTTTCTTATAGTCTTGATGAGGTCAGAAGGTTGAGGTATGTTTCTCGTCTTTGCATATCCTGCCTTTCTCCAATCTACAGGCTGCACCTGGTTGTCCTATCAAGCAGTGGACTACTATAGGCTAATGATTGATCACTGATCGTCTCGCCCTCAGCTTACTAATTATATATTAATTAATGATATCATGTGGGATCACTATTCCATTTTTTGTTTGTCTCCAGAATTCTGAACAAAATTCGTTAAAGGCAGGATGTACGTGGGGGTAGTGCGGGGGACACATGCGCCTGCGATCCTTTCACGATATAGTTAATATAAATATGCTTCAATTTAAGTTGCTTTTTAGATTCGCCTTTACAACGTTCGTTAATTCACTTAAACATGTAAGGAAGTCAGAATAAATACATAATTAGCAAAATCCGCTGATTCAGACAACGGTGGTAATAAGACCACATCGAATTCATAAATCGAGAACAGTATAGTACGTTCAAGGACGAACGTCAGGTCGGGTAGGGGGGCATCACTAACTCGTGACCGGCGCGGCCAAATGTCAAATAGTCTCTCTTGATAGTGCGCTGAGAACGCGCGCGCAACAAACCGAGACACGAACACGATTCGAAATAATCGAACACGAGAAAAAAAAACGATACTAATTCCTAACTTAAACATTCAAAACAACCGACCTGTGATAATAGTGCTGCAACTTCCACAAACATTTTTATTGATATCAATTCGGATTTTTATCGATTGTTTACAGTGCAGTTGACATTTGTATATCTTTAGATAATTACAAGGAAAGGTGAAGCCGAGTGAATGTGGTTTCATCGGCATTGTATCGACGATTAAATAGTGGGAATTGTTTTTTCGATGCAATTGTTCGTTTGACAATTTCCGTCGTAATTAGTATTGTATCGATTGTTTGTCGATAAGTGAGTAATGTTAGTTTGAGGTACTGTGTAGTGCATCATGGGTTGTTTACATTTGTTGTTGGTGTGTGCTGCGGTGCTCAGTTTGCTGTTTGTTGATGTCAACACGCAGGTGAGAGATAGTTTTGTAACTTTCAGCGGTTGGACGAGCATCTAATTAGGTGCGGCAACAATTTCCTATGTTACGACAACATGTTTTATCACTGATAAATTGTACTCTATCTAAACGTTAATTACATCTAGTATGTATTTAATAAAAACTAAGATTGATACCATGCGTTTTGCGTAAAATGTATGCGTCAAGAGTTTCAGCAAGAAAAACTTCTAAGGCCGGCTCAAAAAACCGCGCGAAAAAGTGTGTTCATTATGAGGTAACTCTTTACATCCCATAGACGAAATCTGCCAGTAACTCAAGTACTTACATACAATTATATTTGCATGGTATACTAATACCTGAGACTTACACACCTGAATTTGGAGTAGTAACTTATGTAGTTTATTGGGTCAGTGGGTCGTCTTAGGGGAGTAATAGTATAATATTTACATAATTTTAAAGCTAACAGTTTATATAAAAGGGAGGGAAGAATCATAGGGCATAAAATAATTCATCCACATCGCCGTCAACGGGAAAAGTGCCCAAAAATCTGGCAGCGTTGCCACGTGTTGTATGTATGTTATGTAGTTGATACAATTTAATTTATAAGTGGTTGGTTCTTTTCCTATTCAACGTATGAGGATATTTTGATTCATTTCTCGGCATTCAACCTTGCTTCTTGGTTATAAATATAATTAATTATATTAAAAAATAACGATAATTACCTGTACAGTACATACAAACTTACCTGTTATTGTTAACAATTGAACTCAAGTTAAAATATGCACATACATTATAAAACCACTTCACTTCCAGATTTATATTTAAATTATAAATACCTAGGAATATGAATATGTAAACATAAAAATGTATAAATAAATGTATTTGACAAACATTAATAGTCATAAAGTTATGTTAATGGTGAAACTATCAATATTTATATAAAATTAATCTGCCTGGTTAACCGAATAAGAAAAATGAGTCTAAAGCAGAAATATGTTCTTTTATGAGTTTGTATATTCCATAACCATACATATTTTGACACATGTCACAACAATTAACAATCAATAAAAATCTTAAATTTATTTACTGACGTTCAACGCATAGCCCAAAACTGGGTCATGAAATGCACAAGATTTTTTCATAACTAAAGAAATTGAGCATAGTGCTTTTGCAGGAATTATTTATTTAATTATTATTCACAAAATCCACAGCTCTTTAAAATTTTATCTTAAGATGTATAAACTAGTCTTTGTTGGTGATGCTTTGGAAAAATCATCCCCAAAAGGAAGTTAAATAAAAGATGACAGTTTGAATGGTAGTTCGGAATTTTTGCCGATGGTAAATATCATCGGGAGCATTTTTTGTTGGCAATAAATTTATGGCCAAAATTATCATTGAAATATATATATTGGGGCTGGAAATGGCAATGCCTACCTGCTACGCTTTGAAATTGGTGACTAGCTTCATACTTCTGACTGACCGACTCCTTGACAATTCAAAACAGCCTGTTGTTAGTTTAAATGGTTTAATTGATATACGAGGGCGAGGGCTAGTTGAAGATGGCCCCTGGCACAGGCAACTGAGGGAGCACGGGTGGGTTTTCGGGCTGGTGCGAGGTGGCACGGAGAAAGAGTTCCTGAAAGGACTTGGGGGCCTTTGCCCAGCAGTGAGGAAGTATAGACTAAGAAATATATATTGAAATACATGCTTTGAGTATGATCTGGCATCTAATTAAATAATAATTAAAGATGTCAGATGGTTGTCGTGAATCTTAATTTCATAAAAATACCGATTCACTTCATTAACAGATTTTGTCATCCAAAATATCGACCTTAGCAAACATCAAGCTTACGTTACGTTACAAGTCCAAAATCTCCTTTCCCGGCATTTTACCTATGTATTCAATTAATCATATATTTCTTGTAGATAAGTTAATGCGTTACCTTCGCTCAGTGTCGGTGGGTGTAAGTTCAAGATCTGCTATTAATTTCCATATTGTCATTAGCGTAATGTATGCAGGCCCACATGGACCACAGTACTGTATGCAGGCCCACATGGACCACAGTACTGTATGATGCCCACATGGACCACAGTACTGTATGCAGGCCCACATGGACCACAGTACTGTATGATGCCCACATGGACCACAGTACAATAAACGCACAATTTATGAACCTAAGTATTATAGCCTTACGCATTTTCAATACATAATGTATGAATGTATTCCTTCATACCCTAAAATGAAATTGATTACTGCTCAGGGTTCTAATAGTTATCTTCGATCAAGTGACGATTTTTAAATTTTTTGTTTGTATTGCCACTGATTGTAAACAGCTTTCAGCATTATTATCTATTGAATAAGCTAAAAAGTCTCTAAGAAAAAGAAGTTTTTTGTGACAGTAGCTCAGTTTAAGTTCAAAACTAGTCAAGTAAACCGAAAATCAAGACAAATAAAACCTCAAACATGAAAGAATTTAAAAATATAATGAGTTCCGTCCAACAAAATCCAAAAAAGAAACAACTTCCTCTAATGATGTTACAATGTCATCCACAAGTCACCGTATCGCTCCCCATACAAAAGACATCAACGCGTCACAGCTGCCTCCTACCCATTAAGCCACCAACCTACTACGGAGCGGAACGATGGAACCATTGCCACTAAGATTAACGACACCTCCGCTAACCGCTGTTCTGATGCTATGAATAATGTATTGTCTTGTTAGTTAATCACAGGGTTTAGCGTAACGAGTTGATAGTAATATTAGTGTAATTTATGTTATCTGCATTATGTAAATGGTGAATGGTTTTTTAGCGTGCAGTGGTGATGATTATGGTAGTAATCCCATGATGTTTAATTAAGTGACCTTGAATCTTCATTGGTTTACTTATTAGCGAAATTCTTCTGGATACTCTGCGCCTAAGTAAGGTGAAAGATTTGGAAATTTATCAGCTATAAGGACTAAAGCACGTGAACTTAATTGAGCTCCGGGATCTTCAATGTAATGTACCATTGCAAATAGTCATGGCTGACTCAGCGTTTCTTATAAACTTTAAGAACGTTCACAGTCTGATCTAAGTCTTAATCTGTCAAAAATACCTCTAATTTCCCTACATTTTGACAAGTTTTTGACATTGATTGTCGCTGAGATGAGATTGCGACTAGATTATTACCTATCGTTTTTAATTACAGGAATTGGCCTTCAGAGGTTGTAACAACAAAGACATAATATCATACATGTTTACGAAATGTGTCAATTCTTAGTATTTTACTGCGGAGATAATCAAATCCTACTAATATTATAAACGCGAAAGTTTGTATGAATGAATGGATGTTTGTAACTCTTTCACGTAAAAACTACTCCACGGATTTGAATGAAATTTGGCACACAGATAGTTTATAATCAGGATTAACACTTAGGATACTTTTTATCCCAATTTTCCCACGGGATCGAAACTTATGCAGTTAAAACCGCGGAGCGCAGCTAGTCTTATACAAATAATTTACTTTTGTTCTAATATAACGCTGTTCTCTCACTCTGCTCTTGATATTGAACCAATCATAATGGTGTTTTGAGACCTTCACACTTTTTTTTATAAAAGCTAATAATAAAAAATATAACAAGCTTAAAGAAGTCGTACAAATGGTTACTCAGACATTCTTTAATCGAAAAGACTTGACATTTGACATTACACATAGTCTACTGGAGTATTGACACCGCGACCTAGATAGATAACATAGTGTATATATGTATATCATGTGTGACTATAATACGTATTATTATGACCTCGAATATAATTTGTTTTTGTGTATTCAATTTTATTGTCAATAATCTTTCGTATATACAGCACGAGCTGTGGTCGCTCAGTAGTAATGGCTGCGACTTATGAGTTGTAGATCATAGGTTTGAACCCAGACAGGAGCTTTACTTTGTGTAAATTATCTCATCACCACCTCACAGCAGCGCAGCGTGAGAAAACCGGCATATCCTAGCATTGTGACAGCTGCGAACGCGCACAGATTACCTATACCCGACGCGGCGCGAGATTCGTTGCCCGGAATGTTACCACATGATTATACTAGTATTTCATGTGTCACCACCTTTTTTTTTAATGTATGTTTATTTTATTTTATTTTATTTCATGTTTTGGTTTTTGTTTTTGTTTTGTGTCGAATCATATGTTGCAATGTTTTATTTTATTTCTTGTTTTGATTGTTGTTTTTATTTATTTATGTATAATTGCATGCTGCACTGGTTAACGTCATCACTTCAACGCCGGCTGCCGCTGAAAACCAGCGCTGGGGCTCTGTCTCGTATAGAGTCTTAGCATTATGCTGAGCGATGGCCGTTTCGCGTGAATGTGACGTATGTTTACCCCCAACTTGTTTTTTTTTTGTGTGTTTATGGCCTTTTTTCATGCGTCATGTTTGCCGCAATTAAATGCATTTTCTTTCTTTCTAATCAAACATTCGAAAACATGTGACATCTACCAACTTGCACTGGGGCCGTGTGGTGGATTACGGCCCACTCCCTCTCACCGAGAGGAAGCCTGTATCCAAGCTTTGGGAATATTATAGGCTGATTATGTATACACTAATGCACATTGTCCTTGTAAAGATAACGATGCATTATCCAACAAAAATCACGGATAGGAATGAAGATTTTGAAAAGAGTTGCTATTTTTTCAATAATTCTGAGAAAATATCCTCCGTAATTCATACAAGTTTGTATACATGGATGCTTTTCAAAACAAAAATAAATAAACCTGAAGGCCAATTCACATAATTAATAACGTTTAAAATCACTAGATTTTAAGTTTTTGACAATCAATGTCAAAAACTTGTCAAGAACGTACGGAATTTAGAGGTAATTTTGACAGATTGAGACTGAGATCAGACTGTGCACGTTCTTAAAATTACGAGAATTGAGAGTACTTTACGTGATTTTCATTACTATAAAAAAATCGAAGAATCTGACTTAGATTTGAATTACTATTGGCAAGGGAATCACAGCGCTGTGTTCATAATATTGTGTAATGAAATCATGTGATGCTCTTCTGTTTAAAATTTTGGCAATAATAAATAAACAGATGCATTCATCTTATTACCTATAACGCCGTCACGTGCATTGTTGTTTTTTATGTTTATAGTCGAGTGATAAATATTTATTAATTTACATCTCTGCACTTTGTAATTTTAATATTAATAACACTGAAATTATACTTTGAGATTATCAATTTGATTGATTTATTGATCATTTAACATACTATTAGATGACTTTAGTTGTTTTTTAACCAAACAAGAGATTTATAATACAGCTAGTAAAATAAAACAAATCGATGTTTTCTCAATACTCCAATACAAAATAACAAAGACTAAAATTCACTGTCCATTAAACTATCTGTAAGTTCTATTTTCAACCCAGTGTAGAAAAAAACTTTTAATTCAAATACTCCACCTCATTATTTAAAAGCTCATCTCCTCACTGTCACCTACGCGTGGGCATACCATAGATTCACTGAATGACGTAACAAGCAGCCATTTTATAGAATCCTTTTACTTTCAGCACGTGATTTATATACCCACGATTGGTATCTAGAACTCTGAATAGACTCTAATGAAATCTATAGACTATAGTATATCTATAGTAAGAGTTTTGATAGATTCATCTCTTTAGTAGTCTAAATATTGCAGGATTATTTGAACTTCGTTATGTTCTATTCAAAGGGTTATATATTGGTTAAGATTGTGTAGGCACAGTGGCAATAATACTACGATACATTGTAACTTGTATCGTAGGTACATAAAGTATCGCATGTGTTTATATACCCACAGTTTTGACTATATTGGCCTAGGTATAAATTAGTGTCATTTGATTTGCAATTTCTAAGCCCAAAGTTTGGAATTTGGCGGTGCGATACCGCGTGCCTCAGGAAGCACGTTAAGATGATGGTCCTGCGCCTGATCTTCCTCTGGTCGTGTCAGATTGCCGTTCCATCGGACTCTGAGAGTAAGGTTAGAGAGAAAGTCCCAAAGTGCACATACTTGTGCACTATATCTCATGCACCGAAGCCTGGTTTCCGCTGAGATTGGTCGCCATGGCCGAAATTCGTAGTAGAAGAAGCCGAAATTCGGGTGTAGGTCCAGGGAACTGAACTGAATACAAATGAACTGCATTTGACATACACGGTTCTTTGCAGTATTTAGCAAGCACCATACGTCTTAAAGATATAGGACTGTAAAACAACAAAATACAAATCCATTCAGTCGTCGCGAGTTTTACGAGTACCTATATAGGTATACCTATTTCATTTCAATGAGAAAATTATTTTGAATTCGATTATAGTTCGGTTATACGTATTTCCATAGCTATAGACCATAGGCAAGTCGAAGGTTTAAAACAGGTTCCGAATTATGCTAAAATTTTTATTTTGAAAAACCATCAAAGTCATTCAATGTCAAACTCTACTCGTCTACGAGTATCTATATTGTAAGATTGATTGCACGCGATATAATGTTATTATTTCGTAACAGATGTGGCCGATTCATATATTCTTAGTTCTTATTTCGGTTGATACAGAAGGGAAGCAGAAGTAAAGTAGAATGTGGTGATTACTATCTTATTTTTCGCGACTAATGGCGGTGTCTCACGGTCACGCATTCTCTTCATTTACACACTCTGAAAACTAATTCTTGTGCTTAAAAAACGTTAAAATTCAAGTTGCAATCTCATTTCAGCCACAATCAATGTCAAAAACTTGTTAAAAATGTATGTAAATTAATTGTATTTTTTACAGATTAAGACTGAGATTAGAATGCGAACGTACTCAGAAATACGAGAATCTAGAGAGAGTTTTCTTCTTTTTTAGCAATTCTCGTAATTTTAAGAACGTTCACAGTCTGATCTCAGTCTCAATCTGTCAAAAATAACTCTAATTTCCCTACATTTTGACAAGTTTGTGACATTTGTTTGTTGCCGAGATGAGACTGCGACTAGATTTTGAACGTTTTAAATTACGAGAATTGGCCTGCAGATGTCTTATCAATCACGCATGTATTGGCTGAAGGGATAGCAGGCCTAGTTACCTAAGTTTTAAGTCTCATTTCATAGGAGCAGAGTCTCCACATACATTATATACAGTCAACAATTTAAAAAAAAAGTTTATTTTTTTATCAATTTTTTTGCTAAATGGGCCTGCTCTTGACCTCGATCACGCCTGATGGAAAGCGGAACGAGGTCTATGATGGATCAAGCGTGCCCAGAAGATGCCTGTTTACTCTTGCTTTGAAGGCAGACGCATTTTAAAGAACAATAGTTTTAAAAAAACCAAACAAACTTACTACTAACTAACTTACGAGTACTTACTTAACAAACTTTGTTTTTGATGTAAAAAAACAAAGTCTTGCATTGAAATAACCAAGAAAAGGTTGTCTTAAATAAAACTTATGTGCTGTCTTCTCTGACCCATGTACAAAGACCTTAGCACAACGGGAAATAACCCAGTTCTTCCGCCTTCCACGTCACGCAACCGGAATGCCTGCAGGCACAATCTAAATTAGCTAACAGAATTAACATTAACATTACCGGTACAATACTCTCTCATGTAATATTATTTGGTTTTACTGTCCATCCGTTCATTTTTATTATACCTACCTAGTTATTATTACCATAAACGTTTGCATAATGTGACCATCCTCTTCAGTTTCGTAATTATTTTCTGTCGAGAGAAAGAATCTAGAATTTGATCTAGATCATTGAAATGTTAGGGGTCATTGTACTTGATGTTATTTCGTATTGAAGTTAGGTAATTGTTGTTAAAGTTCACTTTAACATTTTATGTCTTAACACGTCATCATTCATTAATTGAAGCAAGTTCAGGAGGTTTTTTTATTGTGTCACAGTTGTGACGTAAATGATGCTTTCCACTCACATACTCGTCGTCAGCCATTTTTGGTATTCCACATGCTATCTTTGTGGCAACGCTTGTCAACATCACCACACCACTCATCCTATCCTACTCTACTATCCTTTTCTGTGATAAAAATATTTCTAACTTAATTAAATTTATCTTCAAACAATGACATTGGCTAAACTGTAGCTATTATTTACGTTGTTGACCAATTTTTCGATCATGATGGAGCAATGGATTAGCAGTATCCTTCAAAATGATTCAAAATGTGATAATTTATGTGTGTTACGCAATTAGGGTGCAGACAATGTAGAATCACCTTGTAGGCTGCTATAAACACCGACGGATACGGGCACTCTGAAAACAAACAAGCATCGCTTAGGACATTGTCTAATGATATGCGTCGAGATGCTTCGACCATGTTGGCTGTTGCACAATAATTACAAAATAAACGCTCTGTCTCGCTAATAACTGACATTGTGCCAAACTATTGAGAACAATAGTCTTTTTGTATTACGTAATTAGGAAACGATACCATAATGTAAGGATTAATTGAAGGCATCTTTGGTGTTCTTTCTTTTGGTTAAGAGTTACAATTGAACTAATTAATGAAGTAGAGCGTTGCTTGTGACTAAGTAAGAACCAAGTTTCTAAGTATCTATGTATAATAAACAGGATTCCAGGCACATCGACGCACAACCTGTTACTTTGGATTCAGAACCGAACCGACGAAACATTTCTACCCTAGGGGGTCTTGAATCATTTGAGCTGAATTTATGGTTTCAGTTTGCGCGTCGATGTCCCTGTATATCTACCAAGAATCTTATGTTTTTATATCTGTACTAAGCATCGTGCCCTCTCACCGAGAGGAGGCCTGTGTCCCAGCAGTGGGAACATTATACACCCTATGGACTCCTGTCTGAAATAAAGTTTCTATTTTAGAGGCTGATTATGTATCGTTCCTACAAAGTTAGTGTTTACTTACAACATGGTTGTTTTTCTTAACTTTCTGTGTGATAGTTATCTCGTCAGAGAGCATTCAAGAATCATCTACCATGGGGAATTATTACTGATTCTAGCAATATTAAATCACCGCTTTAACTAATATCATTTAGCTATTTGTACATGGAAGGATTTGGGGGAGGCCTTTGCTCAGCAGTGGGACAGTGCAGGCTACATAAAAAAAATGTACATTGTCATTTAACAAAGCTTACTTTGTTTGTAGCTATTAAATAACTTCTAGTAAGCTGTTAACCTCGTGTTAGGCGCCACTACAACAAGTCTTACGAATTAGTAGAAGTAGTGGGCGTCACTAATATTTTGTCGATATCGACACCTGACTCATTGCCCGTGCCTACGCGTGCTTGCGAAAAATCGAAAGCGTATTCTTTGATAGATCTGATTGATTTGAGTCTTTTGTATTGATTTGTGTAAGTGTGTTTGTAGGTTGTTTGTGCTTGCAGAGTATTGAAGAAAAGTTTGTTTGTGTTACTTACTAGCTGTGCCGCGGTTTCACCTGCATGAGTCTCGATCCCGTGAGGATATCGAGATAAAAACTTATATGTCCTAATCCAGGTCATGGTCTACACATGTGCCAAATTTCATTTAAATCCGTTCAGACGTTTTAGCGTGAAACCGTAACTAAAAACATTAAAAATATCAAATCTTTTCTCTTAATATTATATTATTGTTTAGAAAAATATCAAACTCAAGTCATTTATTTCATTTTAACCTGTTACAGGCACTTTTAAATTGATTGCTCAATTAAAGTTATATATAATGTGAAGACGACAATAAATGAAAACACTGACAAAGTGTGACAATGACAATAAATGAAAACAATGACAATGCATAGGATTATTTTGAATCTGTCAAAGAAATCCTTACATCGTTTAAAAATTGTATTTCAAATAAACTAAATAGTAGTGATTGGCCGACTATGGGTTTTGCCAACCTTTGAGTAGCTAAAGTTGACATATTTGACTGCATTTTTGTATGCAGACTGGAAACGTCATTCACGAAGTTTAATTTATTGTCGTGTCCACCTTGTATAGGTATTAGCTAGAACATGGCAGATACAATTTTGCGGAAAAAGAGGGAATTAGCATATCAGCATTTTAGTCATAGACGAAAATACGTCAGAATATGAAATGACATTACTTTTAATACTTAAATTATAGACTAAACGATGACATGATTGTACTTTGCATAACTAGAAATATTGTTTAAATAATATGTCAACATAACTGAGGACTTTGTCAGCTTAAGCTACGGACAGAATGGTATGACTCACAGACTCACTGTCAGAAACTATTATTTACATACATAACTGTTCTTATTTTGTCTTATGGTGTCCAAATACCATCGGATATTATGGCTTACAGGAAAGATAAAGGTTTACTCAATCAGCCTGTAATGTTCCCACTACTGGGGCACGCCTCCTCTCTGTGAGAGGGAGTGGGCCATAATCTATCACGCAGGCCCAGTGCGGATTGGTAGATATCACATGCCTATGGATTTTTGGTTCTAGGACATACCGGTTTCCTCTCGATGTTTTCCTTCACCGTTTTGGGAGTATATACTTAACTATATAACTGTATATACCGACTTACTCTCGCTCGACTCAATAAATAAGAAGTAGCCCCTATAGTTCAACTAAGGAACCGGCCCTTACCGTCGTATACTTCAAGCTGAAGGTTCCGTGAGAGCTTTACGAGATTTCACTCCGGGACGAGTAAGTAAAACACAGTTTGTCATATTACTTCAATAATTATTTCTAGAAGATGGATCTAGGTTTTTTTTTACATTTTTCCTAGTCTCTTGGCGTATCAGCCAAATCTGAGCCCTACTTTTTTTCCATTCTTTTTTGTAAATCGATATTTGTCTCGTATTTCTGCCATCTACTTTTCAAAGTATTCCTTTTGCTGCAACATATTATTATTATATTATTTTTGTAGCAACATATTATGCAGACATATTCTACAGTACCTACGGGCGTAAGGACCAATCCCGCATTAAAGAAGTCGCATATTTAATTTCACATCTTAAAAAAAAATACTCCGGTAAAAAAGGAAGGAATTCCTCTTTTACCTGAGTATTTTTTTTTATTGATAGGCTTGTGTTGTGTTCCACGCGCGCCTCAAAGAGATGTCAGCACGAACTGACGGGGCCGCTAGGGCCGATGCCGCCGGGGCTGCGGGTTGTTCGAAAGAGATACCGTGGCCCCTGGCAGAGGCAACTGAAGGAACACGGGTGGGTTTTAGTCACTAAAAGTCTGACATGCCCTTGTGCTCAGCCCAGAGCGTGGGAGGCCATTTGAAGATTTCCCACCAAAAAAAAAAAAAAGGCTTGTGTTGGTCACCATGGTGTTGATTTAAAGCATTCGGGTTCTTTCAGTAATATTCATGTCAGATCGACATATGTTGATGTGATGCTTCTAGAGTAGGTAGTCGTAGCCTGAATACAGCCTTAGACGTACTTTCAAGTAAAATTAACTAGGAAGCAACTACTGTTACGTAAGTAGGTAAGTTAAGTTAACTGAATAACTTTAACGATTAAGTTGTGATGGATGACAACAAACTGGTACCAAGATTAGCTTAAAACTCATCAGGTGAATGCCTAGCTGAACAGTTAAAACTAAGATAATTATATTTATTCTACTTTTTGGTATAAAGCACACAAAGTAATTATGTCATTTTCGATTACAATCCAAACTTATTTACTTATAATAATAATAAAATTGCGAAAGTAAGTCTGTCGGTCTGTCACCTTTTCACGCCCAAACCACTGAACCTATCGTTATGAAACTTGACAGATCGGTAGCCTATAGAAGGACATAGGCTACTTTTCATCCTGGATCGCAAACAAAGTCGCGGGTAATAGTTAGTGTTTTAATAAAATTCGTACCTATTTACATGTTTATTTAGCAACGAATAGCCTCTAATTATGTAGTAAATAACCCCACAAGCAGAAACAAAAAATAATTGAATGGGTAAGATGAAAAAGTTGATGAAACAACTTAAACTTACCTATATTGAAAGATGTATGAGTTTTGCGGTTACGATTTATGGCGGCACCTCGTAGCGATTTTTCCTCAGCAAATTTTTTTCTTTTATTTATTTTCCTCATTTTTAATTAATCTTGTCAAATTCTGGAAAGTTTTTTGAAAAAGGTGGCTTGGCTAATCTAGCTGATCCTAAAATAGCGTGCCTTTGCATAACCTCATCTTACATCACACAAACTAAAGTTAACACAATTCAAAGTCATAATTATTACCCAGTCACCGCATTGAGAGCGACACACTTGAGAGATTCGCATACGACCAGACATTCAATTCATTCAGTTATTTTATTGACACAATTGCACGAAGATGCACGTGTCATAACTATGTGTAATTAAAGTAATGACATGTCTGTTGCGGGCGAATGTATCAGTTGTGTCAGTGACACCCTGACATTACGGATGAGTGTCTGGCGAGTTTTGAAAATGTTTTGTCAGGTCATGCAGTTTTTGGGTCTTGAGCTTTGCACGCTGCTAATTTTCTATTAACCTTAAATTAATTTATGCATGAGTAGTTACTATTGTTGGCATCCATATCCATTCCAGAGAATCAGAGTAGGTAAGCAAATTCGAAATTACCACATTATACCTCTGCAAGATACCTAATGCACATAAGATACTTTCTAGACTAAAGATACTTTAATCTATTCAACTGCTATGACAAATAGATAAACCTGCTCTAGTCTACCACCAAATGAACAAAATAAGCTAGCTGAAGTATGCAGTTCACAAATTAAGATTGGATAAGTCCTGCTGCAAAATCCTAAGTCAGCTTTTGTGATTCATTGACCGAATTAATAACAGCCAATCAAATAATTAAAAGCCTTTCAGCAGTCGTTTGCATTGCACTTTGCATCCATTAAAATATCTTCAATCAAAAAGTTACATCAATAAATACAGGAAGTTTCATAACGTGAAACTAGGAAACGGGCTCAACAAATAATTCGTTAGACACGGCTGTACGATCGACGATGTCATAGCGGCTAACACTATAATTGTCGAGTTAGGACATATCAAAGCTTGCGCACACGCACTAAAGGTTATCAAACGCTCTCGCCCGACCTTGTACGAAAGGTTGTGGTTTTAATTATTTTTTTAGGAGATAGGCTGTACTGTATTTGCACAAGTTTGTGGATAGGTACTTGATGTTCAGTGACCTGTAACTTCAAAGGTCAACCATCTCTAACACGGTTCTGTAATTTTGTGTGCAGGTCTCTTCGGTTCTCGTAATGTTACTATTACCAGAGAGGTCTTGTAATACCAGAGAGGTCTTTACAAAACATCTTGGGTTAGTTGTGGGGCTGACTGATCAAGCGTGCCGCATTAATTTACGTATCGTTCTTTTGTGAAGGCAGTTTTAATAATAACTCCATTTTTGTTATATTGAGCTCGACTTACTAATTTCTACCTCGCTTAAGTTTATGATATACTGGGAAAGTAAAACCTATGCACGGATACCTATTCTTCATTCTATTGTTCCGGCAGTACATTTAAGAACAAAATCGGTATGTAGGTATTAAAATAATGTAAGACTAATATAAGACTCAAGCAGTGTTGATAAAATGATAGCTTTTATTCTGTAATTTACTGGCTGTACCCATGAGCTATTGCCGATTGTAGCCCAGCTAGTTTCTAGTGCAGTTTAAAATACTTCGTTGCTCTGAATAACAAATCATAAAAGCCCTTGGGCAGAATCTCCAATGGCAGATGTCCACAGTAAGCTATGTTTCTGAAAAGGTAGCATTCCGAACCAAGTTACACTCGACGGGAGGGCGCACGATTTCCCATTCACGGTAACAAATTACCTACATTCTGTCGACGATTTTAATCAATTAATTGTCGAAGAGAAGGTTTATGACCAGTAACAAGACAAATGCATGCCATGGATAATCATAAATAATGTGAATGTAATAATATAATTTGATAGGTAATGCTCATATACAATAGTAAATTATTATGCAACTAGCTACTTACACTAGATATTAAATTAAATAACAAACTAGCTATACAAATAAATATAATATAAGGAAAAATAATTGTTTAATAGGGAAGACATCTCGTGTATTTATTTAATGTAATCTTAGAACTTAGAAACTTACTTTTGCTACTTGCTTAGCTTGTGGGCAACCAACTATACGATCCTGCCTGACCCTCTGGGTAATATAGGCGTAATGTTTAGTTTTAGAATCTTAATTTAGCTCGAACCTTTCTCTGCCTAGCCTAGCCTGCACTGCAACATGGCACTAACGGTTACATTCACAAGGCCCACATTGCATAATATAATAGTGGGTTCAGCTCTCAAATTGCAGGGATGTTGGCACTGCTAGACCGCCACGAAGCGATTTGATAACCACACGCCGACTCATGCAAATGTTGGCTGTCGGCGATCGTGATCTTGGAAAAGGTGCTTATTAGCTTGAAGTTATGAATGAGTGGTCCTTGGGTACGAATACGAATCCATCTCCTACAGTGTAAGGCTTCTTGAGTTGTGCGTCTAGGAGAGGGAGGTGTGAATGTCTATCAGTAGATTAGTCGATCGTTTTTAAGTTTCTCAATACTCTGCAAGCTTTCTTGATAGTAAAATGTCACACGGCACTGGAGCCATCTATCAGCATGAGTTAGGGTACTTTGCTCTATCAACAACATATAAATGAATACATGACACGTGTGTGTGATAGTGACAAAAGGCGAACAATTTATACGTTTTGAAGGGAAACTAGAGATAGCCTTTATTTACTAATAGCCGAACCCAATAACCTATTGACAGATAGCTACTGATAGTTGCCAGTATAATTATAATAGTCAGTATAATTATAATCATACAGATCGCTACTGATATAGATTATTGGGACGTTAATACCGATAGATAGATAGATAGGTTTTTCTACGTCCAGTGTGCCAAAACTGGTGATAGATAGGTGATTGGGTTCGGCCGTGAGGTATCCTCATGAAGGCCCGGTTAAGCATTGCCAGATGCCATTAAAAAACAAAACCTCGTAGTAACAGAGCTACAATCATCATCGAGGCGACATGTTTTCGTTGCAGGTTTTAACAAGTGACCCTCTACTTACCGAATTGAAAGACGTTCACGTCAATCAATAAATAAATGTCGTCTGCAGGTAGCGTTCTGTAGTTTATGTATGTATGTCGTCTTAGGGCGGATTTTTCCAACGCCAGATAATTTTATCTGAGGAATAATTTTGAATTTTTGACAGTTCTTCAATACAAAATTAGTCAGACGTCCATTTTATTCCACCAAACAAAAATTATCTGTTGATTGAAAAATCAGCACTTGTCGCCTAATAGCAGCAGTCCCAAATACGTTACGTAGTTAGGTTACATACTGGAGACTTTATAGCTTGCCCAGGACACTTGTTGTTGATCGGTTGGCAATTATAATGACAGGAAAAAAATAAAATAGTAAACGGAAAAAACGAATGAATGCAATAATGAATGGTGTGCGGATTTAAAATACGATCGAAAGGTTTTGAGATGTCTCTCTAGAGATGACAAACATTTCGGTGACGATATAACCACTTGGTCACATGCATTCAGTTCTTTGTTGCTCAATTTGTTTGTCAAGAAGAAAATAAATTATTTGAATTTAATAATTGCAAAAGCGCAACCCTCAAATTATTCTAGTAATGCCAGACTGTTACAACGCAAATAATTTGTTACCTTTAATGTTGACTGATGCAAATGTATGTCGTCGTGATCTTAGACGATCTGTGGGTTAAGAGTAATAGATTCGTTGGATGTGGTGACGTGAATGGAAAGGACGTTGCTTTACATTTAATGGAATTAATGCAGTTTAACCCTGCGTTTAATATTGAACTACGTATATTACGTATATTACGACTGTGACGTTGGATGGGAGGGATTGCGTTAGATTAGGCTGTTAGTTTCCGTTCTGTGGTAATGTTTTTGGATTTGGATTTATCGTTTAGCCAAAAGTTTAGGATTTAGATGTGAGTGAGCGTCAGATGTTACTATTTCCAGGTGGTACTGTTTCAGTGTATAGATACATTTTGAAACGAGACATGTCAGCTTTTTTTGTGGTATGGCAACGCTCCTGTGATGCAAGGGAGAGCAAATGTCTTATCTGAAGCGACAAGACATGATTGGACTTCGTTTTGTCTCTTCTCCACTCATACATTTTATCTTCTAGCTTTCTGCTAGAAAAGCTATTCTAGCTTCTACCCGCGACTTCGTCCGCGTGAAATTTCGGCCCTCATTTTCCTCATCTATTACTTCGTTTTCACTTAGCGTTATTTCAAACTTTTTTTTTCTCGTGGCGTGATGCTATACAGGGTGGCTGGGACATCGACGCACAAACTGTAACCATGTAACCAAAATCTTCTGTTTCATAGAAAAGTGCAATACCTACGCGGTCAAAACGTATGGAACAGCATTATTTTTTAATAACCGACGAAAAATTTCGACGCTGTGGAGTCTAAACTCATGTGCTAAATTCATGGTTACAGTTTGCGCGTCGATGTCCCTGCCACCCTGTATAGCTTAAAATCTTCCTCAAGAATTGGGCTATTGAATGTAAAAATAGTTTCTCAAATCCGACTGGTAATTCCCGACGCGTACAAATAAACAAGTTAGTATACATTTCTTTCATAAATACTAAATCAGTTAGAAGTTTGTTGATGCGTGCGTCCTCACCCAATTCCAGGCTAAGCATACTGTAGCATGCACGACAATCCTACGCACGACGCCAACCTTTGTCCCTCACACTTAAATACTACTTCATGCTGTCTTTGATTTAATGCTAATTCAGATTTTCTATTGCTCTTCGCAACCGGTTTTGGATTGTAATTTAGATTCGGATCTATAGGTGATACATCAAGTTGTGCAATACGGAGTGTTTAGAATTAAAAAGCGGCGTTGCTAATGTTTAGGATCTAAATGAGGAGGGCAGTGACTGTGGTGGCCCAGTGTAGTGGCCACGGCATACGAGTTGTACCAGTAGGTCGATACGAGTTCGAACCCAGACAGGCGCTTTACTTGGTGTAAATAATATCTCATCACCACTGCTCACAAAACGGTGAAGGAAAACATCATGAGGATACCGGCATGTCCTAGAGCCAAAAATTGGAAGACATGTGACGTCTGCTAACCCGCTCTGGGCCCGCGTGATAGATTACAGCCCATTCCCTAACGAAGAGAGGAGGCCCGTGTCCCAGCAGTGGGAACATCATAGACTGATTATGCTATTATGTTAAATATACAATTATGATGAGTGAGTAAATGAGTGTAAAACATTAGAGAATCTATCTATACAGGGATATTTTTTAAAGACCAGCCAAATTTAAGGATGTGGTACAGACTATCAAACTGAACAACTTTCTCCATGGGACAAATAGCGTAATCGCGAAAATTTTATCAACTGTCCCATAGAAAACTTCAATACCTACTCGACCTAAATGTATGGGACGGCTGAATTTTTATTCGCGATTACGATGTTGGTCCCATGGAGAAAGTTGTTCAGTTTGATGGTCTGTACCACATCGTTAAATTTGGCTGGTCTTTAAAAAATCACCTTGTATATACATATAAAATTCAAAGTCTTGACTGACTGACTGATACATCAACGCACAGCGATAGCCGCTGGTCCTAGAGACATGAAATTTGGAGGGTGTGTTTTTCGTGACAAGCAGGTTTCCAATAAGAAAGGGTTTTTCGAAATTCCACCCCTAAGAGGTTGAAATGGGTGGATTTTGTTTGTATGGAAAATCTTATTCCTTGAGTTAATAAACTTGAAACTTGGCACCAATACTAATCTAAGTAAATTATGAAGTTTGCCAATTTATTTTTTTCTAAGAAACCCCCTTAAAGGGGATTGAGGGGTTTCAAAGTTTGTATGGAAGAATTTTAGCGCGCGGTCCGATTAACTCGAAACTCAGTATTTATATCTAAGATCGAAAGTAAACAATAAAGTGTATCAGGGTTATTCGAAAATTACTCCTGACGGGCTAAAAAGGGGTAGTCAATTTTACAGGGGAGGATTTTACTGCATGGCGTGATTAACTCGAAAATTAGTATAAATAATCTTTGAATCAAGTTATGAATACATACCAAACGATTATTCAAAATTCCACTCTTGTGGGGGTGAAAAGTGGGGATACAGTTTATATGAAAAATCTTATTCATTTAGTTAATAAACTTGAAACTTGGCAAGAATACTCGCCTAAGTAAGTAATAAAGTTTATTATTATAAGTTTTTCTAAACTACGCCTCAAAGGGGGATATAGGGGTGTTGAAGTTTGTGTGACTAAAACTTCTGATTTGGCAAAGATATAGATGGCATCCTGGAGAAGGACATACTTTCAATCCTGGTAGCACGTTCTCGCGGGATAATTTCCGACATCCACGCGGGCGAAGCCGCGAGCAGAAGCTAGTGATATTATATAAAAGCTGTAGCATTTGCGTAGACGCTGTGAGTAAAAGGTTTGGAACCTATACTTCCGTTGAATTGGTACACATTTAGTAAAGTTTTTCTTACTCTTGCAATCGCACTCATAAAAAGTGCACTGTTTGCAATACACCTAAATGCGTAGATAAATTGAATGTCTTACAAAACGTTATTGACGAAATAATCGGCTCCTACATACCAGAATAATGCAACTTTGCTACGATTTTACGATTCGTAGTGCATAAGGTCACAACTTTGTCGAAATCTCGAAACTACAACTTCTACGTAACAGCAGAATGACATCCCTAATCGTAACTAATTCGATCGACAAATCGAGTTACAATCGATTCGTGACCGAGAAATGGTCGATGTAATCGATACGGGTCATCTTGTTCCCGTGTCATGTCGTACAGTATTTTTTGTGTCATTATTAATATTACTTTATCTCGATCCTAAAGGTCATCGATTCTTTTACGGAGTTTCGCTTGATCAGTTAACAATTCGTTATTAAAGTTTCAGGATAACATTGCATAATGATGACTTTTGCTTTCAGTTGACATTTCAATAGACTTAATTGCCTTCGACATCGTGTTCTTATTTCATATCTATGAAGAAATTCAAAACTAGATGTACTCGTAACTTGTTAGCAGGAAGGAGTCATCATTATTATTGACAGACTGTCACTATAGTATAATTACTTTAGTATAGGCTACCTTTAGTTGTGCCATGCATCCTTTGTCTGTGTGTCACAGACAGATAGATTTTGAACGTTTGAAATCTAGTTGAAATCTCATCTCAGCGACAATCAATGTCAAAAACTTGTCAAAAATGTAGGGAAATTAGTGGTTGACAGATTGAGATCGATCTCATATCAGACTGTAAACGTTTTTAAAATTACGAGAATTGCCCCGCAGGTCTTTACCGCATCTGAATCAAGCAGTAAGGAAGCAGGGCAAAGAAGGTAAGAACGCCATCGGTAGAAATCCCGGTATCATCATTCGACAATCCAATCAAGTCTATAGATATTTACTGTTCAAAGACCATACTTTTCCAGATAATCTGATAACATAAGCTCCTCCAACTTAACTCCAATAAACATTTATAAAAGTTTCTCAGACTGATGTCAACGAACCAACCTAATTAGGTATAGTCCCACGTGTTGTTCAGAACAACACGTTCTAAAACCCATTAATTTGCTATCACGACATTTGACTTTTTGTAACACTATGTCTCCGTCAAATAAGAGAATATTATGTAAATGATTTCTATCTAGTACCTACTATGTACTACTATCACATAATTAATTTACCTGTCATTGCTTTATTTTTAATTCTTTTTTAACTTTTGTGGTATAGTAATTTTATTCTAGATGCATCATCGTCATCACTTATTCTAATAATATAATTAATGTACTTATAAAAAATAATTAAAACTACCTTTTGGAAGGGGCGACTAGAATCAATTCTATTTTTTGAACATTTTGACTTTGAAAAGTGCCTTTTACGTGCCTATTTAAAATAAATTATTTGATTTTGACATTGATTTTACTTATTATTAAACAATAATCACATTTGCATTATTAGTAAACAATAAATAAACGCATTCTACATTCATGTTAGGTTCACAAAGCAGCCAGACAGGATGGTGGAATCGATTCATAATTCTTATTATTAGACTACTGCACATGCGTCCCGCGGGACCCCGCTCCAGTGCCCAGCTAACCCGAAAGCACGCATGCGCGAATCTATTGAGCTCGACGGTAGCACACTTTGACGTTTCGTTTCACTCGATCGCTTACAAATGAAAAACGAAAACCATTACAAAATACATTCATTTATTACTTACTTTTAAAATTGTATAACTTGCATTTTTTTTACAATAATGTCTTGTAGATAGTTGATTAAATATACTGAGTTACATATAATTTTACTTAAATCGGTAAAATGTAATTCGATATGATTTTGACGACACGTAATTGCATAGGTAAAATGAAACGTAACATATTTCGTTCCCTGCGGTGCGAGAGCTGGCTGGCACTTTCTTTATTCTCGAAGACTCGTAAATGATGCACGCACAGTTTGAGATTTTAAAGAAGACAAGAGATTTTATGAAAGCGACGTTTAAAATTATTTGGTTCTTCCAATGGTTGGAGTTCTAAAATATCTACAAGAAATACATCCTGCTTACTATATTATGTATTAAACTATACATAATATAGTAATCAGGATGTATTAGATATTTTAAAAGTGACAGGAGTGTATATTGTGAATCAAGGTGAGTTTTTCAAATCTTTCATTCAAACATGGAACGTTTGTGTATTTCGATAATGTACGGATTAAATATGTAGATTCTTTTTCAATATTCTCAGTGTTCATTCGATTCAAAAAGAACAAATTCTTGAAATTAAAACTAATATTCAGGATTGTAGTCAGAGTTATTAAAAGACGGATGCAATTTCTATCTATTCAAAATAATTGGTGTGAAAAAAAACAATAATGAAGCGCGCACCTTTTGTCTTTTGTCTCATTCAATAACAACATTTTTGTTAAAGTATTCTCTCTTTAACAGTATGTTATTACAAGAACAACCCGCAATGTTTTAACATGAAATTTTATCGTTTCAGTCAAATCGTGGCATGTATACGACAAGTACGAGTCTAAGTAGGCGTCGATGTATCCAATTGGCTAATACTAAGACTCAAGATATAAGAAAATAAACATCAAGATATACTCCATTCCTCATCATTCTCTCCATTTCTCTTGCATGGCATTCCGCCAGTGTACGTCGCGCCGTGTCCTCAGGGCACACAGTGACGACAAGCGGACTGAGGCTCGCTTGTCGTCATTGTCACTACCGAAGCAGTAGTAATACCAACTGTTGTGCACCGTAGAAGAGGCTGCAACCTTGGTGGAAGCGAGAGATCACCCACACTAAGTGCCATGGCGAGGGCACAGCGCTATTGGCCACAAGCTAAGCATTCCGCTAGCGTACGCCGCGCCGTGTCCTCAGGGCACACAGTGACGACCAGCGGACTGAGACCCGCTTGTCGTCACTGTCCCTATCGAAGCAGTAGCAATATCCACTGGTATGCAGCGTAGCAGCTGTAATACCACCAACTGGTGTCCACAAGTTCTTGTATTATTTTTCTTGTTTTTGTTTAGTGTTCTGCTTAGGTACGTACTAAAATACTTCGTCAGATCCTAGTGGCTGCCCTTTTCTGGCACGTATCCTTTCCCTTTGGAGTAAGGTGACCTGCAATGTACCTGTAGACATGAAGTCCTGGGTACCGACGGAACTAGACGGAAGCCGTTCCACGTTCCGTTGCTCATAGCAGTTCTTCCGATATCATCGTTACCAAAAGCTGCTCTTGCTTTTTGATATTCGTCACCGATGCGCAACGCTTCTTCACTTAAGGTGAGCTACTTAAATTAAAACTCGATCAAATGTTCTACATAATTGTACAACGAAAATAGCATCTAGTATTTTTATAACATACTTTTTTTCTCATGCACACTGTACATAAAAATGTTGACTGTAGCTTTTACTGAAAACTTTACTATCTAGCCTCAATGCTCTACTCAATAATTATGAATTTTAATTTATATAACTTAAAAAAGGTAATGAATACCTATCACATTTACACTTCTACAACTGAAAAATCAAGTTTAATAATATTTGTGTGCAGGTTCTGTAGAGCAAACACGTAATACTGAATCATAAATATCACATGACATGAATTTATTATTTTAGTTAAAAATGTAAATTAGGGTCACATAGTTTTCAATCTTAGACACAAGATGATTGATTTAATTGAGCTTTTTGATGTTGTTGGTTTAACTTATCTATCATTATTTATGGTTTTCCCTAATTAATACTGAAACTAAAAGGTTCTAATAAAATGCTTGTTCAATTTCAGGGTGAAATGTTTGAATAATATTGGCGAGAGGGTGATATGCAAGACAAGATAGCACGCACGACACAAGCACGCAAGCATATATCTCATGGGATGTCGCAACGGCACAATTTCTTGTATTGTTTTCCTTGATAATGTTTGGTGCGTGCCCTTAAGCACTAACATAGCTATTGCTAATTGTGAGAAGTGAGAAAGGAATGTTGATGTAAATAAATTATTCTGGATTAATAATTTTGTTTCTTATGAACACAATCATTTACAAATATACTTATAGCACTGTGTGACCTAAACCCGTGCCTAAGTCACGCTTTTCTGTGACTTAAGACATAATAGCGTGACTTGAATGCTGGTTTAAGTCACACATGCTATAAAATAGTATACCTACGATACATGTGACTTAAGTACCTAGTGTATTAAAGCACCCTCACTACGCCCGGACGCCAATTTCACGCCGTGCTAAATAACTACATACTTAAGTCACCCGTATTGTAATATACTGTTATTAAATTATCTCGAGATTTTAGTTATTAATTTGAAGATAAAGTAACAGGGCCAAATAAGAAAAAGGCAAGTATAAATTAGTATAGGATTTTAAATAGACACTTGACTTTCCAGGCGAGATAAATGATAAATTGAATGAATTAAATATCAACCATTTTGTAATATCGGTAAAGAACAGAGAACGCTATAATCAATCACTTATTTTGAATTTCACAACACTGATGACAGCTATTGGATCCATAAAAATAAACACTAATTAAAATCACCTATGTGACACTGACCCCTAGTTTCTTAAGGCCATTTAATCCGTTGTCAAACTGATATGATTGGTGGGGATTGTTTTGGTCAGCCAATCACAACAGGGAACATGAATTGACAGCAGAAGGGCAATTCTCGTAATTTAAAACGTTCAAAATCTAGTCGCAGATTGAGACTGAGATCAGACTGTGAACGTTCTTAAAATTACGAGAATTGCCCCTCTGGTCATTGATCTCAGTCTCAATCTGTCAAAAATACCTGTAATTTCCTGTCCTCGTTACATTAAGATTGCTGTTGAGTTGCTGCCACTGACGAGTCTCTCAAAGTCACAGTGATCTTTATTCACGTTACAATAAGGTTGTAGAACCCATCTACAACCTTATTGTAACGTGAATAAATGCTGCTGTCAGAGGTAAAATAAATGTGAATGGTATGTCTGTGTGTTTAGTGCGAAATATTTGACGGATAAGAAACTTGACACATGGGAAGGATTCCGATACAGCTGTACAAAGATCTTTTAGTGCGTGGCCAAAATCGGAACTAACTTCGCCACTTACATACTTTCCCAATACATTTCACAAAACAATTATACAAACGTTTAACCAACAGCGTCCAAAGTGCGCTGTTCGACGTCATTCAAACGCCAAAGGCTCCTTGTTGCAGTGTACACATTTTTTAGGGTTCTGTAACAAAAGGGTGCCAACGGGACCCTATTACTAAGCCTCTGCTGTCCGTCCGTTCGTCTGTCGGTCAGCGGGATGTATCTTACGAACTGTACCTAATAGGTAGACAGCTGTTGTTCACAGAGTGCGTATTACTATTGCCACTACAACAAAAAATAATAAAAGTTAAATATAATTAAATATTAAGGGAACCATATAAGAACGGTGTTTTTTTTGGGCGTTTTTAGCCTCGTGGTACGGAACCCTTCGTGTCCGACTTGCACTTGGCCGGTGTTGTTTAAACTTTAGGGATCGCGAGCTAGCAGCTAGTATTCAATTAAGCATTTTTGATGAATGCAGGTTTTTTTTGATATTATCTAATAATTAAGCAGACATCGATTATGTAAATAATTATGTTAATAAATACTAAAGTCTGTCTATTTATATTCGAGGATGTCATATACCTTCAATGATACGTTTTAGTATTACGTCTGAACGAGCCGCTTCTTTCGTGCCTGGGGCTAAAGGGGACCGAATACAATATGTAAAGTGTTTCAGTTTTCGGCTATCTGTTTTGCAGATGGTCAATCGATTTTCGCGAGCTTCAACGTAAAATTTGTGCTATACAGGGTGCAGGGACATCGACTCGCAACCGATTACCATGGATTCAGTACATGATTTTGAGCCCCATGAAAGATTTCGTCGGTTTTAAAAATAATTTTCTGTACCATACATTTTAACCGCGTAGGCATTGCATTTTTTATGAAACAGCTGATTTTTTTTTTGTTAACAACCGGCTAAAAATTTTTACTCTAGAATCATGTGCTGAATTCAAGAATACAGTTTGCGCGTTGATGTGTTATTCTTCCGTATACATCTGTATACAAATACATCTTGTAACTAATTTGGTAGGTTATAAGTTTTTACTATCATAGGTTAGATCTTTCTACTGACTAAAACCCACCCGTGTTCCTTCCTTAGCCCTTTATGTACCAGGGCAGCGGTAACCCTTTCGGACGATCCCGCTACCACCTAAGGATATCCTTACGTAATAAAATAATCATTAGAAAAAAAAAAAAAAGATTATTTTATTTATATACCTTGTGAACTCTATGAAGTATGATGTCACATCTTCCAAAGAATAAGTAGCTACTTAGGTAATATTATAGTAAATTGGCTCGTTAGCAATTACGGTTGAAAATGTACCTGATAATGTACCGCCATTGTCAACTATGTCCTTCAAACAAGTCGCAGTGCATCTAACTAAAACAATTTAAACAGTGATAGATGCAAATCGTGAGACTGCACACATTACGAATTGCGTGCGCGCATCGAACAAGTTAGAATGCATAATACCTATACATGTCTTTGGATGACTGGTACTTGCGTCAGTTAAATTAATCAACATTATTATGAACAAGCACCGGGGTGGTGGGCCAGGGTCATCACGTACAGCGTGTCTGACGACGATGAGGAAGACCAACGAAATGTTGGCGCGAAACGGTTTTCGCGCCAACATTTCGTTGGTCTTCTTTCTTCTGTACTGCCCAGCCCCGGTGGGCTGGGCAGTACAGAAAGATATGTAGAACCCTATGGGGAACTATGTAATAATTTGTTTAAAAATATAATAAAACATTGATCAGGCACCCACAGACTGTCCATATTTCTAGGTAACCAGTCAACTTTAGTCACCCAAATCCACAGTCTAATATCTTTGTCTCCATAGGGTGGTCCTTAGGTACACTTGCATAGTGCATACAGAGATAAAATCGTCGGTTGGTGCCTTATTTCGTTAAAAGCATGTAACGGGTCGCTTCCCGAGAAATGTCAGAGACTTAAAATAGATATTCTATTAAATTATTTATGGTGGTTTTACTATAGATTACGACTATAATTACTATAAAATTAACTTTGTTCTAAAATGCCTAACAATTGTAAAAGGTTTTGAGAATGATCTGGAAAGTTATAGTTGGTCTTACAAAAATTGATGTGTAGGTACCCACTGGAAACCAAGTGTGACTTCTAGTTATATCATCAGAAATATTATGATAACTATGAATATTGCGGTATGGTATTAGCATGTAAATGGGGAAATATCGAAAAGATCAACGGATACACTTGGAGTCAAATATGATTATCTTCGTGTAAACAAGTTTGATTGGACAAGTGGACCTAGCAGCTTAATAGTCGAACATAATATAAGCAACTATTATTTGCTCGTATAGTGCAAGAGTTCTCGGTGGTTGACACACATTATAAATATCGTTGCCCTTATAAATTAGTGTCTTTTTTGCGAGTTTCTCGCCTTTGACCCGTGTCCATTAGTTATTAATTATAGAAATTGATTTCGCGTGCGCACGGTTCCGGTCTTACTCGTTCAAATTCTGACTTTTTTTTTGTTGTAATATTCGTTTTTTCCACTGCAATGTTAATACAAACACCTTCGTCGGTCCTTGTACCAAGTTTGTTGTGGTCGGCGCAACACGTTATTTTTCTTCCATTCTCGCCTGTCAGCCGTCACTCTATCATTCACTCCTTTTCCTTACATATATCTTCTTTGATTTTTGAAATTTACGTTGAAACAAATATCTTTGCTTGTTATTTTTTGGACTCTAAGGCCCTTTGTAAACGGATCGGTTTCTTTACGGTACGGCGGGCATATAACCCGCGCTGTAGGAAAAAACGTGTCTGTCAACAAGCTTCCTTAGTAACTCATACGACACAGTTAACGACTGTGCCTACACACTGCGTATACACAAACCGTAGTTCTTCACGGCAAGAAAAACAAGTGTGCACAAAGGGCCTAAGGCTTCACTAACTGTAATATTAGTATGATGTAACAACATTTGGATCACAATCAGAAAGCGATTTTTTTAAGAGTGGGACTGAATGATATAAGTATTTTTTAGCATAACAACTAAATCAATCGTTTCAATCATGGTTAATATGTCAGGACTAGTCCAAAATGATAATTATTTAGTAAAACAAGTTTGATTGGAGACCGGTCAAGTAGTCGCACGAATATAATTAATTGGTAAATGGTAATTTAGAATACCCACATGAGGACGCTAACGCATCGGGGCTAATATTGTACAACATGGATTAATAGAATAATCCATAATAAATCGGATTTGCTTTAATATACCTACTGATTTGTTAAATAGCTTATTTAGGGGTAAATGCCTGCTTAACTTATCTTTTTTCTCGTAGTCAAAATTAAACACTTGTTATCTAAACGTGTTTTCAAAGTCAAAATAGTAAAAAAAAAACCCGAATAGGATAATAACAAGACTTGCTTTGAATTTTTCGGAAACATATCTAAAAATTGTTCAATTCAGAAAATAAATCTTGTATACCTACTTTGTTGCGGTTTTGAAATACATAAACAGTATAGTTTATATTGTCAATAAAAATAGTAGAGGTAATAGTTATGTTAGGTAGTACCAACATCTAATAAAAAATTGCCATCCTAAAAACAGACAGACAGACTGGATGCGGAAGGCGGAGGACAGGGCGTTGTGGCGCAGCCTGGGAAAGGCCTATGTCCAGCAGTGGAGTGCAATGATTGCTGAGTTGATAATCCCTGAAAAAGGTAACCTTTCTCAGTGTTCTTAGAGCAAAACGTAGGACCAAACATCATCATCATTACAGCCCGAATTCAACCACTGCTGAGCATATGCCTCTCTTTTCATTGCCTATCCCCTCGCTTCTGTGCCAGCCTCATCCAGGTTCTATGGTAACAATGTCGTCCGCTCATTTCGCTGCCGTATGTCGGTCCGTGAACCGAAAATCTTTAAAAAAAGTATTTTTGTGACGCTTGAGGTTGGATTAAGATTTGGGAATTACCTTGAATTATGAAGAAATGTAACTTTCGCAAGAACCATGACAAACTACAGTGGGAACTTTTATCTTTTTGTATGTGACTCAACTACTTAAGAAAAAATGGTTTGTCTTTCACTGTCGAAATGAAGATGAGATGAGATATGCGTGTTTGTGTGTGTATTACACACAAAATAAATATTTGTTCCAAGTATGCTTATCTTCTGTTAATAAAACGACTTGAAATATTTTTTACATTTTTAGGTTTTTGTTGTTGGATGTTTAACCTACTTCTATTACACAAGTACATAGTTAGGCACCTATATGTATATGTGTATATATATACTTAGTCTTTTGCAACGTAGAAATCTGGTCCTACGATATCATAATTAGCCTATAATGTTCCTAATGCTGGGACACAGGCCTCCTCTCGGTAAGAGGGAATGGGCCATAATCCACCATGCGGGCCCAGTGTGGGTTGGTAGACGTCACATGTCTTTGAATTTTTGGTTCTAGGACATGCCGGTTTCCTCACGATGTTTCCTTCACCGTTTTGAGAGCAGTGGTGATGAAATAATTGACACAAAGTAAAGCGCCAGCCTGGGTTCGAGCTCACGACCTGCAACTCGTAAGTATGGGCCGGTACCACTGGGCCTACGATATGCAACTCAAAAAATAATGTTTTAGAAACGGGATTTTTTGCTGTGATATGGGGTTTATTTATAACTGATGATTAAACTTAAGTGACGTTCAAACGTCAAAAATGTATGGTTAAACGCTAGCTAATCACTACTTAACTTTAAGCAACGATTATGAACAAAGGGGGAGAGGGGCAAACTGGCCACCAAAAATATCCAATTAGAATAACCACACACTAGTTAATTCACACGGAAAGTATAAAGTAAGTACGTTAAAAAAAAAAGTTATCTAGCAAGAAAACGACTAATATTTATGTAATGGTCAGACAGGAATCTTATGATGACAGTTATTAACTTATTATAGTTAGTCATCTTCCCACAAGCTGCCATAAATTACGAATTAATTATAAAAGTAACCAGTCCTATTACAGTAATTGCGTATGCACATACATAATTTAATTATGTGAGTGCATTTGTAATTATTTTAATTAATGTGGGACAAGTCTGAAGGCATCAGATTCCATTTGGAATCATTGCCATCGTATTTTGTAAATTTGTTTTTTGTTACAACTCATGTTATTTTATTAATTTGATATATTTGAACCAAGGTAACTGACATAGCCCGAAGAATTGCCAAACATGTGGCAAGTGGCAGTGGGCAGGGCACACTGGTCGCGGAACAGATGGCTGAAAGGTTCTGGAGTGCCGACCGCGTACCAGAAAACGTAGCGTTGGATGGCCTCCCATGAGGTGGACCGATGATCTGGTAAAAACCGTAGGAATCCGTTACATGCGAGAAGCACAGAACCGGTCGAAGTTGAGTCGCTTGGGGAAGCCTATGTCCAGCAGTGGACGTTTTTTGGCAGAAATGATGATGATGAATTTGGTATATCTTAGAAAATGTTATATAACGAACCCTTGAACGTCAGGAAGACACTCTGTGATTCAACATTTATTTATTTAAGATTGGTTTGATCGATTGGCACATTGACATTTTTATCTCCTTATTAAGATTTTGAAACATGGTATTGCACAACTTTAATTAACAGTCTTAAATTACTACTACTATAAAACAATAAATATTTAGAAAACTAGTTTTACCCCACACACACTAACATGGATCCAAAAAATCTAGACATGCCTGGTACATGTTGTCACTAGAATATATAGATAGACTAGCTTCAGCCCGCGCCTTCGCCCGCGTGATTGCCTGAAATTATCTCACGGGAATTTACTACCAGGATGAAAATGTGTCCTTTGTCCTAACCCAGATCATCGCCTGTCCAATTCCGATCAGCCGTTAAGGCGTGAAAAGGTAACAGACGGACTATATTTCCAATCCCTCCCTCGCTTAAAAAGAGGTGCACAAACATTACAATACCTATTAAATACATGTGAATTTATATTACTACTATTTTACCCCATTGGGAGAGGATTTTACAAAAAAAGTGTAACACATAATTATTTGTCTTACCAAAAGCATAAATTTGAATTTTCATATCCCTAACGTAAGAAATGCTGGGCTTTCCTTAAAAACTATGGGACAAACTAAGAATTTTTGGAATGTGGGACAAAATCATGATTTTTAGAAATAAATATTCTATCTATTTTATCTTTCTTCATTCAGCCAACTTTAGCAGCTTCTGTCGACAGACAGTCGTCAGTAAGGTACTGCTTTCAATTACATCACATTCTGTTACAAGCTGATCTCAGATTGGAAGAGTTAATCTGGATGAAAAGTGAATGCATGTGTAGGTCAATAAAGTGCACTTATCTGTAACAACTCGTAAGACGCCGCTGAAACAATCGAGGGAAACTGTCTCATTACCGACCTCGTAAATTACAACGATTGGTCACTGATATGCAGACACTGACTAACTCTCAACTATGTAATACATACTTAGCTTGCAATTTCTTGTTTTATAAATAAGACACTCGGTAATACTGTAGCTTACCATTAGTGAAAGAATTTTCGGAATCGGCGAGGTAATTGCGAACACACTAAAAGTAGCAATGGCTATCACTTTGACAGTTCAACAACATTCATTGCGTTATTTACGTTGTTGAGCAGACACATTTTTCAAACACGTGGAGCAATGGATTAGCAATATCCTTCAAAATGATTGAGTTTGTGATTGATAGTGATACTCATGTAGGGATCAGTAGGTAGTTTCGAAGATTACATCCTACATACAAACTCACAAGTTTTACCTCTTTATAATATCTATTAGTATGAATGATGAAGATGATGATGTAGGAATAGGCTATCTTACTCTAAATCCATCGTCCACGACGCTACTGAAAAGTTACACGTTACAAAATCAATTCGCCGATGAGTAGCCAGAATGTCCCAGCACTAGTATTTCACACGCAACCAAACCAATTACCAACTAGTTATTAACGCATTAGTAAGTCGCGTCGTGGACGATGCTGAATAGTTATGTCGCGTCGTGCTGTGTTATTCTGGCGTCATTCGTTATTTGAGCTTGCAACTTTTAAGTAGCGTCGTGGGCGATGGGCCTCACTTGTACACATTTATCTCACTTGATTGATATCGCCTTGAATCATAAAAACGGTTTTAAAAAACTATTTTTACGGTATTTTTTTATTAAGACATTGGCATCAGCCATGAAGTGACAAATTCCTGCTTTTGAATATTTTATTCAAGGCAAATTATTTTGTCGACTTTTTCATACTTCTGGGATAAACAGATATATAGAATATGTTCTACGGTACACCAAAATTTAACAAATCTCAATTTGTTGGCTTGTTTGGATTGGTTTCGTTAGGTTGGTTTGGCTCATGTTTTGTTTTTAGCATCTAAACCAATGGTTTCATCAAAGAATTTAGAAGTTTTTTGCCAAATCGGTGTTTATGTTTGCTTATAGTTTACATTAAAAAACAAAAATAAGACGCAAAGGATGCATTTTGCTTATGAATTCCATACTAAGACGAGCCTGTCTCTTAGAGTCCATGGGTGGTATTACCATATATGTGTATATATTAAATACATTACATACATTTATATGATATACTCGTATATCTTGAAACAAATAATATATACTCGTAGGTAATAGACTAGGTATTACTCGTAGGTATTAGGACTTTCTAGGTCTTGTAGACTTTAGATCTGTCGACCATTTTTTATTTTATTAAGTACCTGGTTATTGTTGACAGGCCTACGCTGTCCTCCCATACCTACTATAATTTGAAATCATGGTACAAGCCAATTATTTTTAAAAGAGTAACCGTGGAGTTTCTTGCCAGCTCTTCTCCATAGGAAACGACCAATTGGAACCGTGCACCTAGCTTCTGACGTTTCATAAGTGTCCATGTAGGTTTATGTGATATAAAATATTTTGATTAATAATCAAACTTGTACCAATTAATGAGTTGCATACATTTACATCAGAAACACAATGTTCGGCATATTTTATGTTTAAGATTGTGTCTTATGACATTTTGAGTGACCTCGCCAAATATGTCGTCTTGTAAGCAATCAGTCATGTGATTTTAGATATTTCGCACGTAAATAAGATACTGTGGAAATAGACAGAATTAAAAAAACAACTAAATTCAAATTCAATTTTGCCCAGACGGAGATGGCGGGATGAGCTGGACTCCTTTGATAAAGATTGGTTCTTGGTAACTCTGGACAGAGAGAGGTGGAAGGAGAGTAGCGAGACCTTTGCCCAGCAGTGGGACATTAACGGCTAAAAATAAATAAATGATAATAATACATTCAATTTTAAATTTCAGTATCGCTAAACCCACAAAAAACGACTTTTCAAAGGAACTCTGAGTAGTTTTTTTGTCCTAGGTATTTTTTTTAGGAAGACGCTAGGTGTTTGAGAGACTTATTCATTTGGTTCAAACAAAGCAATTCTTCCTACAGATAAATATATTCATCATCGAGGACTGGAGAAGTGCCTTTTTTTTTCAAACATTAGAGGTTGGCACCCAATCTATGTTCGCGTTTTAGTTGCCAAACATGTAAATAAATATGAGTTTATTGAGAAATAACTTTAATACTACATAATAAAGTTCATTTTACGCTACTATTTCATTTTTTTTAATATTTTTTGGAATAGTGCGAGTCACTCAATATAATTACTACTATAATAAAGTTCATATTTACCTACATAACATACATAATCAGCCTTTAATGATCCCACTGCTGGGACACAGGCCTCCTCTCTTCGAGAGAGAGTGGGCTGTAATCCACCACGCGGGCCCAGTGCGGGTTGGTAGCTGTCACATGTCTTCGAATTTTTGGTTCACGGACATGCCGTTTTCCTCACGATGTATTCCTTCACCGTTTTGAGAGCAGTTCATATTTGTTTAACTTGAAATAACATAAATTGGAAACATACATTTGAATAAACCTTAGAGACTAAATCAATATTAATAAAAAAACTGGCCATTTCCAAACTACAACAAAGAGTTCATAATTCATAGTTTTTATGATAAGTTTGCCAGATTTTGGCAATGTTAATCCCATTATGAAATCCCACTGTCCGTTACATTATGCCTAAACCAATCCTAAACCGTAACATCCTTGGCATGACCGCCTGTCCAGTTGTCAAACTGCCTGCTTGATGTCTATATTCGGTGACCAGCGTGGTAAGTAATGGCCCAGTGATAACCATCTTATGTCATACAGTCAAATAAGTGAAGTGATTCACAAAGGCTTAGCAAAAATTGTCTTTGCCTTTTCTAGGTGAATTTATTGCTGGTGATTAATTGGTAGTTTTGTCTTGCGAGTTTTGATATTATAAAAAGTTTTATAGCAGTTGTCTAGGAATATAAAATATTTGAGTTTATGATGTGTTTTGATAGATTCTGCTTTGTTTTTGCTCTTGAAACATGCTTAAGTATCTATTGTAAAAAACCTGTGACCACAGAAAACTTAATAATAGAGTTAAACTCTGATTTCTTGTTTGCTAGACCAAAATATCAGCTAATATATATTAAATAATAACATGTTGACAAAAACACTTCGATCGCAGCTGTCATTTTAGTCTTGCAAATAAAAAATCAGAGTTCAGTTAATTAAAACAAAAGAAAGAAAAAATCCAAAAGTAGTTCTAACAAGCTAGAAGCTTTTTGGAACCTGTCTAAAAGTATGAAGACACAGGCTACAATGATTAATACAATACTTTTAATATTATATAAAATTTGAGCTTGCTTGCAGTGAGGGGTTAATTACATGTTGACAGGCAGGCAGACGCAGCTAGTTAGCAACTCATTTGTTGTTGCATCTGAGAGTACCTACCATGTCAGATTCGAGGATTAGTTTTGACGTAAAGTTACCTACAATTTGTGTTATTACTAACACAGATAATTTTTTTGGAAGATGTCATGGACTATGGACATTAAACGGGACATGTTTATAAATCCGCGTAAACGAGGAAAACTTCGCGGTTCGCCTAGCTTATTAATGCAGCTATTAAGGTCTCTGCACACAGCGGGCGGGTCGGGGCGGGACGGGACGGCGACGCGACGCTGAGCAGTTGTAATGTACTAGATATTACGGACGACGCCACAGAGCCCCGCTCGTGCACACGCCCTGCTCGACGCGACGGTAACCGTCGCGCCCCGCCGCCGCCGCCGCGCCGAGCGGAATACAAGTCAGAAGCGGACGTTGTTTTTTCTTAGCTAGCGCAACTATGAGCAATAGCGTTTCCATGTCTGAATCGCTCAACATCTTTTTTGATGAAAGAAAGGCGCGGCGGGACGGGCCGTGATCGCGCCCGCATTGTGAACACTACCGCCGCGCCAGCGCTGCGTCGCCGTCCCGTCCCGCCCCGCCGCGTCCGCTGTGTGCAGAGACCTTTAGTTTTTACATTATTGATTTATTATTATGAGATTTTCTTAATAGTGTCATTTTTATTATAAAAGCTTATAAAGTGCATTCGTAATTACGTCTAGAGACTACTATCCCATTGTATCTGCTGCATTAAAGTTTCAGATAATTATAAGTGTACCCTTATTACTCGGAAATCTCACCTATTGCGAATCGTAGCCATAACTTTTTAAAGTAGATTGTCTTTTTTTCGGTACTTGAAGTTTCATAAAGAAAAAGATATCACCAATTTTTATTTAATATCTGTTTATATATATATTATTTAATAGCTGTTTCATTCGCAAAATTACGTGTCTAAACCTAATTACAATGATAGTGGTACACAATCGACAAATTCCTTTACTTTCCAACTGCAAGCCTTGAGCCGGTCTCACCTGCATATCATTTGCTTACTCACACAATAACTCGTTGCCATGCAATCTTGAGGTTTTGCTCAGAGTGTCGATATGTTATCAAAAACGTCAAACTTTCGCACACGATGTCGGAAGATAGAGTTATGTAGTATCCAAGTATTGTGAGTGTGAAATTTCACACCGTATAACCAAGCTATGTTGGTTGTGTTTGTGCATAATTTATTTTAAATACAGGGTGTAATGGACATCGACGCGCAAAACATTATTATAAATGAATTCAGGTCATGATTCTAGGATTTAGGATAACCCCCGGAGTATAAATATTCGTCCGTTATTTAAAAAAATTCTTATGCACCAACCATACAATTTGACCGAGTAGGCACGTTTTTGCAATTTTGTATCAAATAGCAGTTTTTTTTAAACGACCAAAAATTTCTAGAATCTTCTGTGTTCATGGTAAAAATTTACGCGTAGATGTCTATTACGAATCGCTATACGAATACCTAGTATGAAGAAAACTGGTTCGAGAATGCAAAAATGAAGTGGAAATTGTTATTAAAAACCGGCTCACGTAGGCACGGTAGGTACCCAGTTACCTGGTTAGTGCAGGCGTCTGGGTACATACCTCACCCACCAACTGGGTACATACCTCACCCACCAACTGGGTACATACCTCACCCACCAACTGGGTACATACCACACCCACCAACTGGGTACATACCTCACCCACCAACTGGGTACATACCTCACCCACCAACTGGGTACATACCTCTCCTGCACACAAACAAATTTAACGAGGGGTAACCAATTAATTTAGGCATCCGAGCATTTATTACATTAAATACAATTACACCACCATCTTTGGGCATTACTTGGTAAGATAACTACACGACGGTCTTCAAATGTTTAAGTCCTACGCATTAGAATTAATAAGCGATTAGCACGTCTAAAGGTTGGATATGAGGACACATGGAAACATGTCCATACTGAAGGGCTCGCAATGATATTAGTTGCAACTTGTTCTGTGGCTGTGTTACGATGATAACAGACTAGTGAGAGTAATCTGAGAAATAATTAGCGAAACGAAGTTTTATTCTAAGCGGTTCCAGAAAGCTTTCGAGTTTCAATTTTTGTGTAGTTTGCTCGTAGTTAATACGAAGTCATTACATATTTAAACTGCATTCGAATCACATATTTGGATTTCGAGGAATATCATCATCACATCACAGCCTGAATACAACCACCGCTGGGCATGGACCTCTCTTTCCATGTGCCAATCCCACGTTCCTGTGGCAGCCTCGTCCTTTCTAACCGTCGATTATAATACCTGGCTGTGTAGTAGAATTTCTTCATTCAATTAAAGTTACAAGTTTTATTAAGTCTTAACCAGAAACCAGGAGCTCGAATAGCAGCTGCACCAATCAACTAATGAATCAATTAAGAAATACTTTATTACTCACTTTAATGACAATAAACACTGTCATTTATACACTCTATTGCATACAAAACAGAGTTCAAAATGTCAGAATGCATTTCTTGATTTATTACTATGTCTAGACGCCAAACGGTGTGGCTGTTGAACAAGGGCCTAGAATTTCAATAGGTGCAAGATGATCGGCGAATCAATGATTTATGAAGGCTTATTTTGTTTCTATCGAAGTCTACTTGGTGGAGGAGAACCTTTCCTCTTTTGACCCTAAAATGCCTTTCTATTTTCCCTTTCTATGTATTATAGTCATCCCTCTCGGCAAACTGACTTAGACCAAGGGACATTCTATCAGCGATAACAATGATAAAAAAAAAAAATTATTGGATTGAACCGAGCTAACGAAAACCTTATCTAAAGTCGAAAAAATACGAAACACTTTGAAAGCGATTGCCACTTCTCTAGCCCCTCTAGTGTATTTCGTTCAAGCCTGGGCATATAATGTGCCATTTCTGCATTCTCGGAAATATTATAAAACATTGGTGTTTGTTAGCTTTTCTACTGGCAAGCAGCATGCAATTTATCTATTGTTCAACGAAATAAAAGGGGAGGTTCTCAAGTCGACGCGTATTTTTTCTTTTTTAAATCTACCATTCCACATTCGAATTCCGGCTAAGTGCTCATATACACGAGCGACACGCGTTGAAGACAGACGCAACTGTCGACGCGTGTTGGCGGCTGCCGTCAATTCCGCAGTTTAATAAGAACACAAACCAGAACGCCTGGCGGAGCTGACTTCACGACACAAAGATCAGAAAGTAGGTCAGTGTTGCCAACTACAAAAACATCCCCTTGAAAGCTGTTACTTAGCACTTACTACTTCCAGATAATCCTGATTAGTTCGTTTGTTAAGCTGAGCGTACAATGCTTATGTTGTGAGTGTATTCAATCAGAACGGATTATTGCTGATTCTGATTGATTTGTAGTAATGTGTATACCGCACTAAGTATCCTATATTAAGATGGTTACAAGCAAGAGGAGGCTTAAGACATCCTTATTTGGATTGACGATCAGCCCCCAGTTGTAAGTTAAGTATTCGTTGCGGTGTGCTAATGGAGCTTTTAACTTTATTTATAAACAGGCTTAGCTAAGACTATGACTGGTCATGCCGATGGACGTTGGGGTAGACGTGTTCTTGAGTAGAGACCGCGAATCGGCAAAGGTAAGGTAGGACGCCCTCAGGTGAAGTGGCGATCGCAGGGTGGCTGGTAGCAGCTGGATGAGAGTAACCGCAAGTCAAGCTGAATGGCGTGTGATTGGAGATTCTTATGTCCAGCAGTGGACTGCTGTAGGCTGATGATAATGAATATCAGAGGTATCAAGAATTACATCATTGATATACATGTTGACATCGGTTTTTCATAACCCGTATTATTTTTATTCGAATGATAGAAGACAGTAACAGCGACTACGCAATTCACGTCGTCAAAGAATAATGACATGAAATAATACCTCTATACGTTTGATTTCAACATCTGCGACTCTTAGGACCAAATTCAGAGGTCACCTAGTAAAGTAGCTACAATAGTTAGGTAACCTAGTAATAAATCTAAGTGTGAGTCAGACCCACAGCTTATGTAAGAGTACGATAACATAAACTTACGCCGTCAGTCGCCATTTTCATTCTATTGTCCATGGTTCGGTTAGATTTCGACTTTATGACATTTTGATTGATTGATTGCCTGCTACCTGATTGGTACCTGTATTTTGGTTTCGCAAACCTCTGTATAAATTACTAATTGTTGAAAACGTTGGTAAGTTTAGAAGGTAAATGGGGAAGTGTGTCAGAACAGCAGCTTCTGACTTCAATTTGTCACGGGGCCACCTTGATGATGCGAAACATAATCAACAGGCTAGGGCAAGAGCGTTACGATAAATGATATTTATTTATTTAAATTGCTAAAAAAGCACTTTACACGAAAAAAACTTATTATGTTTTAGGACTAGATGCGTTCGGTGCTTCCTATCCAACTACTCTGTGATGAAAGACCGAAACTCAGAGGTCAAAGTCATTTTTATCTAACGTCCAGAAGTTTGAAGTCTCTTAAAAGTCTCGAGATCTTGACTGAGGCTTACCTCAATAAAAACAGAAATGAGAATGATCGAGTCCATTTCTTCATCCAGTTCTTTCTTAAAAACAACCAATTAAACGAACACTTTATGAAAAAAGAATTAAACGAACACTTTATGTTCGCTGCGTGTACAAAATAAACAGCTGATTACAACATAGCGTCTTATATAAATATACTTTTAACAGAAGATTAACTTAAACACAAAATTAGCTTAGAACTTAGCAAATATTGCACAAAACCCATTATTTGAAGCCAACAGTTGCAGGCCTGTGATCAGCTGGCTTTTGACATTGGGCGAGCTATGATATATTGCTTATGTAAATAAAGCTTTATTTTAAGTAAATAGTCAAACTCACGTATATAACGAATGTATATGATTTTGTAATGTTTATTTCCTGTTCCATTTAAAGTAATCATAAAGTTAAGCAATTTTTTAAATTTGACCATTGTGGCAGGGACATCGCAAATTGAAACCATGAATTTAACACATTGTTCTAGCCCCATCGCATAAAATTTTTATGTCAGTTATCGAAAAATCTGCTGTTTCATAGAAAAGTGCAATACCTGCGCTGTCAAAATGTATGGAACAGCAATTTTTTTAAAAATAATCATTGAAAAATTTCAACGCTTGGGGGTCTTGAATCGTGTGCTGAATCCATGGTACCAGGTTGTATATTTCCACCCTGTATACTAAGCAATTTTTACATAATAAAATATCGTGGTTATTTCTTATATGTATGTCCTCAAATTCTGGCAAAATGTTCACGTGTTTTGGTCCTAAAGGCGTGCCAATCCTTCGTGTATAAGTAACGTACCTACTTACAGTGATCACTTCTATTGACTCATACAAAAGTTCCGAAAACTACTGCTTGTGTTCGCAGTTCCTTATATGGAGAGGTCACGCATAAGTTTAAGCTAATGTAAAGTTACGCAACATTTTCCCATATGGTCTGACCGCAACAGGTACAAGAACCCATCACTTGTTCGTACACACCTAAGATCAATTTCCATGATCTATTACAATTAAATTGTTTGCCTATTTAGTCTTGGATATATTTATTTGGGAAACTCCCGTATGTGGCAATGGCTCATGCCATCGGTCCAATGTGGAAAACTTAAAATAAACATAAGTATACTTAATTACACTATACCGTTCTCACTGGAACACAGGCCTCCTCTCTGTGAGGTCCCGCGGGCCGTAATGCACAGTGCGGGCTCAGTGCGGGCTCAGTGCGGGTTGGTAGATGTTACATAATATATGTCTTCAAAGTTTTGGTTCTATGACATGCCGGTTTCCTTACGATGTTTTCCTTCACCGTTTGAAAGCAGTGGATATGAAATAAATGACACAAAGTGAAGCGCCTGTCTGAGTTCGAACCCGCGATCACTCATAGTGTTGTAAACATGTAAGCTCGTCAGCAGGAAGCGGGGCCGACTGCTCGGTGTGTGCCATACTTACGTACATTTCAATATAGTAGTAGAGGCTTATAGGAAGTCTGTAACAACCGAACTCCTCTCCATTTCTCTCCATCCAAATCTTCGAATGTCTTATTACACAAATTGGTAGCAATTTACTGTGCAATTACACACAACGAGCGGTTGCAGTTACGTGCGAATCGCGGACCCTTCCTGGCGTTACATAACATGGCAATAAGACTATTGTCTTACAAATCTTGTGTCTGTATCTTGAACGGATACGAATCGTTTTAATAGGTATCATTACGTTCCAAATAATGAAACTAGACTTGTGAATACATTAATTTGATTTAGTACTTGGCGTGATTTAATACAGACTTGATAGTATGACATTACAAAATCACGCCCCTATTTCATGGGACTTAAACATAACTGGTGACATGTCGGTGGATAGAAGTATATAAAGTACCAGGTAGTACTGTGGTACTACCTGGTACTTAATATACTTCTTTCGAACCCTTCGGGGATTACAGACGTGTTATGTTATATTACTCAATCTAAATAATAGGCACACTTTAAGCCTCGCTACCAACCATGCTGACTAGCTGAGCTAATTATGTAGTTTATAACAACATACGGGAGATGAAATTATAAATTGAACTTTTGATCTGAGAAAAGTTTCTTTAAATCAGTTTCAGAGTAGTGTGTCTATTGAAGAACTATTCAGGTTTGATCCAGGGTTCCTAGCTAGCATTGAGTATATATTTTTGTGAGATAGTAATGAATATGGTATTTTTGCTTGCATACTCAGAGGGGTAAACCTGCCAACACTACCCAGTTCAGTAAGTGATGTCCATTGTGTTAGAAATCTTGTAATGGGATCTATTACGAAATGCTTTATTTTGTTATCTCGATCTTATCTAGAGCTGAGGAAGTGTGCTCGTTGAATAGGTTCGTGGTTCCGAGAGCTGAGTGAACGAATGGCACTCTATTAAATTCACAGCAATTGTATAAATATGCTAAGAAGGTATCATGAGCACTGACAGTCTTACCCCGGGTCCAAATACATATTATGATATTTGTTTTCGACAGATGTTGTAAAAGACTTGTCAAAAACATGTCGTGTATAAAATTGGTTTTAGTCATGTATTGTTAACTAATTTGTAAACCTTTTTTATAGTACTGACATGTTTTGTATACAACTAGTCTTTACAACTTAATTTTGGTATAAACGATCAATGAAACTTGTCGACACACAAACACGTATTCTATATACGTGTTTTATACCTTGATGTAAACGCGGGGCTATCAATACAGATGGTGAAGACTAACTGTGTTGACTTCATAAATAATACTTTGAATGCTATTTTTATGAAGGTAATTTGCTGAAACTATTTTCAAGCAGAGATCACAAATAGACACCTTCACCGGCTTCTTTGTTCAATTAATTTGGAGTTTCTGAGGGTCTTCAAGTCTAGTGAAGCTAAACGTATTGTCTAAAACTTAATAATCAGAGCACAACCGGACTAAACAAAGCAAGTTAATGAAGATGTTCCCAGTTTACGAAATCCATACAAACGGACAACACAAAAAATTCCCAAGCAAGCCTTGCAGAAAACTAACCAACTAAACTTTGCAGCTCGCCAAATATAACGCTGAACATTTTATGTGAATTTTCCTTTGTAGCACAATAGAAATATGTGTAGTTGGGGGCTGCAAATGTAAGCTGGTTCTCGTGTAGATTTGAACAATGGCAGCGGTGCTATAAACACGACAATAGCAGTTTATCAGGACATCTTTATGATGGGTGCGCGTCAGTAAGTCAGTGGGATGGTGCAACGCATGGTTTCAATGAATAGATATGACAATAGGCATGATCTTTGGGGTGAAACTATTGAATGTATGAGTTAGAACATCAATGGAAAACTCGCAAGTTTTCAATTTATGGTTAACAGCATTGGGACGAGCTGGTACAGATATGTACCACAAGCGGTACTTGTACCAATTCGTCCCTGATGTTAATTTAACAACCTAGTCTGGGGAAGTACTACCAACGTACTGACTCCGGTCAGAAGGGAGTGTTTGCCCACCTACCCTCAGGTGAGCTGGTCAGTGGTTCATGCAGTAATATTTAAAAAATTGTTATCATATTAAAAGGTTCGGTTACCTATAAGAGTTATTTGAATAATGTGTTGAGACACCTGCCAGTTTTCAGCCGATGTATAAATCCGTTTATCTTTGTATATCCACCTGCCATTTCTATATTTAGTTCACCAAGTCAGGACTTAAAGACAAGATTCTCACTATTTCCAAATAGTTTCGTTTCTTTATCCACGCATTACCTAAAGTTGTTGGAGCCATCTTGAATAGATGTGCACATGCAGGCTTTATTCAGCGACGTTGGGAAACACATACCTATTTTGCCACTTACGTAGATTACGAGAAGTTGCAGGCTTTGCTTTTGAAGGTGACTGTTTTATTAATGTATTACTTGAACTTTGTATATTATGGCTATTTTGTGGCAGCAAGCAGTGCCATAAACGGCTGGTTTTGTTTGAGGTCCTTTGAACTTTTGTGTCGACTTGAGTGAAAGTAAGAGCATCAATGTGACATTTCCTTAAAGATCTGGAATAGTAGCAAACTCAAACTCAAACTCAAACTATTTATTTCAAATAAACCAATTACAGGCACTTTTGAATTGTCAAGGTCGGTCAATGAAAAAGTTGAAGCTAGCCCATTCCAAAGCGTAGTAGGTACCTATGGAGAAGAACGGGCAAGAAACTCCATGGACGCTCTTTTAAATCATAATAATATTGTAACAAAGTATTGGTTACATCATTCATGTTCAAAATTATGCATGTGAGAACGATGCAAAGTTAAAAGCGTCCGTAATGAAAAGAAAAAAAAAACAATTCAAATATTAAATTAAATTAAAATAAGCCATGGCAGCAAAGAGTTGACCAGTCCCTACTGACGGTGCCCGTTCACGAACATGACGCATAGATTAGCACCATTCAGCCCAACCATTTTGAAGGGAGCTAAATGATCCAACACATGTGCCACCATCAGCGAGACATTAGAGTGAGCATGACATACTCTTATCCGCCAAGGCACATTCAAGTCAATGAAAGACGTATCCAGTAAATGGTAGCTTTATCTGGAACTGGAGCTTTATTTTTTTAGCTGGAACTTTAAAAGTAAAATATCGGATTGGATTGACAAAGATCACGTTTATTTCCTTCTTGAGAGAAAAAACAATGGTCCTTACACACATATACATTACATTTATACGCATATTCCGACTAACATTCATTTTCGTCCAAAAAACTTGTAAGAAATCTGAACAAGAGCAACAATTTAAATTCAAAGTCAAATTGATTTATTTGCTGATAAATGAATTTATCGATTTGATCGTTCATTCGAAACTTAATTAAAATAACAAACAAAAGATAAACCTCTCACCCATTAGTAAACGATCGTGAAATAAAATAAACGTTTTCATAATACCAATTAAAAAGCTACGCAATAATTTGCATTACATACATTAATGATGAGTTTCGTAATTAAACTGCAGAGCTCACTATTAATGCCCACTGACCCGTCATTAGTGATTAAATACGCTTTATACGACTTCGTGCGAAAGTGTCTTCTTTTAGAGTTACATACGTTGCAAAAGACCAAAAAGGGTACAGTGTGTTTTCTGTTTGCGTGCTCGTATTACCTACATGTTCGAGACATCCATGCTTTTGGCTTCTCTGACGTAATATTTGTCTGTCTGTTCTGTATAATCCCTCCTCCTCCCATATAATCCTACTAATAGTAACGGGAAAGTTTGAGGATGGATGGATGTTTGTTATGTATTCTTTCACACAAAATTACTGAAGGGATTTGGATGAAATTTGGCACACAGGTAGTTTATAACCAGGATTAACACATATGATATTTTTTACCCCGATATTCCGACGGGAACAAAACTGATGCGGGTGAAACCGCGGGGCGCAGCTAGTCTCTATCTAAATTAATGATTTAACTAATATTTTAACAATATAATTTAAAAGAGTGTCTATAGAGTAACTTGCCTGTTCTTATCCATAGGCACCTACTACGTTTTGTAATGGGCAACTAGCTTCATATTTGTATCTGGTCGACTCCTTGACAATTCAAAAGTGCCTGTAAATGGTTTAATTGAAATAAATGCTTTGAGTTTTCGTAACTCCTTCAGTTTCTCATACTGGAAACCGAGTTATAATTTACTAGACAAGTTTTTATACGGAGCCTTGGTTTGCGAGTTTAACTTGACCATTTTCGTTGTGTTACTGCAATAAAAGTTGTTTAAATTAAGTACATTCAAAGATGTTTCTGCACTATTGCATTTGCTATCTCACGATTGCTGTCAGTTCATTTTGTTTATATTCCAATAACATATTTTGAGAGGTTGTTATTATTATAGTATTTTGGTTCTATTATTTTTATGAAGCGGATGAAAGCAATAATAAGCCTTCATCCGCTCGTGTGTGTGTGTTGTATGTTATGAAGGTGTGTTTTATAATAAAGACAGACATGATTATTATTATGCAGTTTATAATGGTATCAATAGGATTGAGAAAATACCATTTCTGTTTGTGATAGGTACCACTAGCATTGCAATGTTTTATAATATAGCATTTGAATAACTAAATTCTTTATTTATTTGTACACAGGTGTAATGTAGTGGTACTACATGATGATATAAAATCCTAATAATAATATAAACGTGAAAGTTTTTTATGGATGGATGGATGGATATTTGTTACTCTTTCACGCAAAAACTACTGAACGGATTTGGATGAAATTTGGCACACAGATGGTTTATTTTTATCGCGATATTCTCACGGGATCGACACGTATGCGGGTGAAACCGCGGGGCGCAGTTAGTAAAAAATATGTTTTGTCACTATGTGCTGCCTTGCAAGGCGTACAAATATTGCTTACACTGTAGGTAATGGATGTACTGGTAGGCCTATATAATTATAACATACTGCTAAGTAAGTCTTAAATCTCTTGCAATAACATAAACAAAGAAAATAGTGCAAATGAATTATTAACTAAACTTATTAACTGAAGTAAGAAGGTAATTAATAAATATGAGAAAATGGTATATAATGTTATTTTATTGCAACCATTAATCCCTTCAGCAATGACTTTGATGATGTGATCATTATCATGTTATGATCATTGTTTACCATTTAAGTGGATAATGAATGTCAATATTTTGCGGAAGACTTTTAATCCTTGCAAATAGGATAATTAGTAGCTCATTATTTCAATTTGTTTACCTGTAATGGACGACTGTGTAGGTCCGAGGCTAGTGTTACATGTCCTTAAGATATAATCGTTGCTCCGCTGCCGCGAGAACTCACGGTATAGCGGACAGAGCTCCGGCGGGATCTCATAGCGGCATGGAGAGTGCGATTGTCGCAACCCAGTGCTGGGCACGCCACAATTGCGGCGATAAGTCCCCTCTTTGAGGAGTGGCTAGAGAGGCGCCACGGCGCCCTCACCTTCCGCCTGACGCAGGTCCTCACCGGACACGGTTGTTTTGGGAGGTTCCTGTTCAGGATAAAGCGGGAGGAAACGCCCGGGTGTCACCACTGTGTGGATCGCCCGGAGGACACGGTGGAGCATACGGTGGAGGTCTGCCTGGCTTGGGCGGTGCCCCGCCGTGTCCTCGTGGCGGCGATCGGCGGCGGCGACCTCTCGCATCCGGCCCTCATACAGGCCATGGTACGGAGCGAGAGTGAGTGGGAGGCCGTCACCTCCTTCTGCGAAGCAGTAATGCTCGCGAAGGAGGAGGCGGAGCGCGTGAGGGAGAGGCAATCGCTGCACCCTCGCGCGCCTAGCCGCCGCAGGAGACGCCCTGGACGGGAGTCAACAGCCGACTCCCGGCCACCGTAGGCGCGGGCTTGCGGGCGGCGAGCTATGGGCAGCTCGCCGCCCGGTAAGGACCAGGCCCGGGTCGACGGCGCGTTGTGTTCCACGCGCGCCTCAAAGAGCTGTCAGCACGAACTGACGGGGTCCGCTAGGGCCGATGCCGCCGGGGCTGCGGGTTGTTCGAAAGAGATACCGTGGCCCCTGGCACAGGCAACTGAAGGAACACGGGTGGATTTTAGTCAGTAAAAGTTTGACACTCCCTTCTGCTCCGCCCAGAGCGGGAGGAGTCATTTGATGATTTACCACCCAAAAAAAAAAAAAAGACTAAATAATGAATAATAAGAAAAGTTGTTCTTTAGAATTTGTGTCTCTCATCGACCAGTTCCTAATGTAATCTTTCTTTGTTGCAGAGTGGTCAGAAGCCTAAGCTCGCACCGACGAGGTTCTCGTGTCTGGGCCGAGGCTCAGGGTACTATGCTGACGTCGACACCGGCTGTCAGGTAAGATAAACTTATTATTTCATTGACACAATCTATAAGGGCTGCTGAGCGAGGTGGTACTTTCATGTTTAATTACGTATAGCTTTTGTTATAGGTGGATACATAATAATTTGGTTCAATGTTCGTCCAAATTCATGCAAAATTACTATAACATGCAGTCACTAAAAGATAACTAACAAGGGTCATCGGGTATAGTTGAAGTTTACTAAGAAACCGATGGATGTTTTCATATGAAATTTAATTTGATAAATGAACTGTTCGTTTTCTATTAATTACATTCGAAGACATTTACCTTTACACTTTTCATACTAAACTTCAACAATATCCGACGACCCTGGTTACTTAACTTCTTTGGTACCTCTATTTATAAAGCTTATAACAGAAGTGTAGTTCTCGATCAAGATAGAGCATCCCTACGTGGCCCTTGGATGTCGTAAACTGACAGACCACTGCTGGATATGATTTTCTTTATACACACCAAAGCCGAAATTTCGATCAAAGGAAAAATAGCCTTAATTAATGCAGCAACACCCCGTACATCGAGATAACGCTCACGTCACGCTCTTGACCTGCTATTTTCTTAGTCAGGAACTAGCAAAGTCTAGTATTATCATTATTTCACTAGGTCATAGGAGCGATAAAAATTATTCATAATTTGTTACGTAACAAGAGGATTCAAGTCACGAAGGCAATCAATTAAGCGCGGTAATTAGCGTCACTAAACAGATAGATACAGAAGACCAAAGGGCCTCGACAACGTGACATTATATCAACGACTAGCTTCTGCCCGCGAATTCGTCCGCGTGAAATTTCTTGTACCACCCTCCCGCGCTTTTACTTCGTTTCCACTTAGCACTTTATCTTACTTTTTTTTTGCTCGGTTCCTAATGTTTGTAGCGTGATGTTAAATAACCTTTCTCAAAAATTAGGCTAACAAATGCAAATATATTTTTTCAAATCTGACGGGTAGTTTCAGAGATTAGCGCGTTCAGACAAACTCTTCGTCTTTATAAATAGATACCTAGCGTTTATTGAAAAGTAAAAAATGTATTGGATTGGCATAACCTACCGAAAAGCTTATGTCAATCCTGTTAAAAGTCGTTGTAGAAATACGAAAAACTTTGAAAACTACTGGCACTTGTCTAGGTCCTCTGCTTCATACAAATAATAAAAACAGGTGCACGCACAGTGCACACAAATCTCAAATTATGTCAAACAAATGGCAGTCGCGAGTGTGTCTGCACTCGCTGTACGTAGACGCGTGTGTTTTTGCTCGTTGTATAGAGTCGACCTTCTGTAAATGATCCATTTTGTGGTAATACCATTAGATATGGTAATTGGCTACCGGATGAGATGCGCGTTGATTCACACATTCGTACGCTTATATGGTCAAGTACTGATATGGTCATTGATGGTGATGAGGAGATTATAATTGATGTTAATGATGTTGTGAACCGTGACAAAGATGATTGTAAAATGTCGCGTAGTCACGATTTTTTATGTATGATATGGTAGTATCGTCCTAAGTAGAATAGAATAGAATACTCTTTAGTATGTACAACATAAGCAGCAATACCTCTATTATGTAGGTATCGATCCAAGGGAAATTAATTGAGGTATGGGTCTTCAATCTTCCATTTATTTGTATGTCATACATTGTTATTGTATATGACATACAAATAAAATAAAAGTGGTGTGGAAATCGGTGTGATGGGCATTTGATGCGGACAAATGGGGAAAATGCCTTGAGGAGACTTTTGAGTGGTATGGATGTGGTGTGGTTGGTAGGAGTTGGGGAAGACCAAAGAAACAATGGAGGGACTGTGTGGAAGATGATATGGCTAGAAAAGAGTGTGACTACCGTGATGACGACTAAAAGAGAAGTATGGAAGAAAAAGACATGCTGCGTCGCCCACGAATGAATTGTGTTAAGGGCAAGAGAATGACGATAAAATTGATTGTGTATCTGTTAGTTGTGCGCATTTATCCGCCGAGTTTTTCACTCAAAATCCTTGCTTATCTGACTCTATTCACGTCGATCCTAATAATATAATAATAATGTTTGAAACCCTTACGAAATCCTGAAGGTGATAGAAAATTACCCATCCTTACTCATAACACTCAACTCCCACATACACAACGCAAGACACACCAACATACAAACAAAGCGACACAACAACATTCTCTGAAACAAAAAGCGTAAATCCTCTTTGTCTGTCATCGCGCCGCTCATACAACTCATACAAGTCATACATGCCATTTAACTTTACAAGCCAATCCATCCGTGTCGTCGTAAATACATACATGGAGGACAATGTAGGCTCGGAGACAGATCATGTTATATTGACGTATCGACTGAATTCTGATGCGTTTTTTTTGGTAATGTATTACTTTATTTACCATGTTTCGTATGCTTTATTTTGTTTGCTTATTGTTTCCCATAATATTACACTGTATAACAGTGATATTTACTAATCTGTAAAAAAGTTTCTCGGCAACCAGTTACGGTCTTTACTAAAGTTCTAAACCCTTTAGAACCGCTTTATCCGCACCATTGACAAGGAGCTCAACGTGTATTGGGACTATTGGGAGGTCCATGTTCAACAATGCACTTTTTTGGTTCTGATTATTAAAATGACTAACAATATTTGAATTCCGACTCACAGTTTGTTTAGGTATTTTTCTAGTGTTGTTGTTTGTTCTTTGCGAATCATATCTCACCTACACTTTTTCTGATACAGTTGAATTAATTACACAAACGAATGAAAAAAGAAGATTTAAGAAGCTTAAAAACTTTGTTGTTCAATCATAATGAATCAATAATGTACATCGGACTTAGTTAGGTTTTGCTTAGTTTATTTAATATTTAAAGCTTTTTATTTAAGAGTTAAAACCTAAGGGGAAAAACACAGATAGCTTCTATTATAACTATTTGTAGGATTGTCATTCTTGAAAAATCAGACTTTTAAGACCTTTAAATATCTACCTATTTCTATGTAGGTAGGTACCTTAATACGTTCTATAGCTAAACTTTAGGGCCGGTTTCAATGACTAGCAATATAGCTTGTGTACCTGAAGAAATTCTTATCTATGTACTAATAATACCTAAAGCTGATGAATTTGTTTGAACGCGCTAATCTGTTTTACTACCAGTCCCAATAGCGTGGGCTGGTGATAGAATTTCACGCGTCGCGGGCAGATGCCAGTTTTAAGTGAATCTTGATAAATATATTTAGTTTTTTTTTCAATTTGAACTTCAATATATTACTATCTCCATCCATCTCCTTGCCTACAGGATGTATTTTCGCCCACGGCTCAAAGGTGACCAGGCCGTATAGGGGCACTTCTTATGACACCCTAATATCGCTTACGTAACTTTTTTTTACCTATAATTGGTCCTCCGTTCCGAGATGAATCAGCTTCACTCATGTGACTGGAACCGTGTGATTCCGACTGATTTATAAGTCAGGGAGGACTTTAAGTTGTTGATTTATTTTAGGTGTCAGGTTGATCAAGAAATATGGTGGTCCTTGGGAGCCCAGATTCAATATCGTAGGATTCTGTTATTTACGGTTTGGTGTAGTGTACTCACTGGAGGTAAACACAATGAAAAAATTTAAGGAAAGTTGGAAAAAAAAAGCTCTCGACTTAAAAGAATATGAAAACAAAGGCATTATTCATTCTTTATTTTAAAGTCTGTCTTTTTTAACCCTCGACGCAAAAACGACGGGGTAAACCTCCGACACAAAATAATAAAAATAGTATGAACGTAAAAACCCTAAAATCAGTTAATAAAACTATGAAAAAATAGTAAACGTGAAACCCTATGAAAAGAAAAAAATAACCTTGAAATTATGACCCTACGTAAGTACGTATGTTTTTTTGATTAAATGTTGTCCCGTCGGGGGACCTAATGTTATGCTTCACGTTTACTATTTTTTTGTAATTCTCATGATGAAGCGAATCGAGTTTTTTAGATACACTTTAAAATATTATGCAAATTGAGACTATCGTAAAAATCGTAAGTTTCATCTAACTTTCATTATCATTGGCCTTCATTATGATTTATTATGTACGATGAATGATGCGCATCCTCCTACAGACAACATTATTATTTTGCAATAATTTAATTCTTAACCATTATCATATCTGTGGGTAATTGCATTACTACCTTTCCTTTTATATTGAATGGTTCTTTTGTATACCTCCAAAGGCAATAAAGCTGAGATGGGCCGTGAAAATTGTAGTAATTAATCTCATCTACAATGTCCAATGGTAGCTGACTTCAATCATATATTTTTCTGAAATGTCAAGTCCGAAGCGTCTAAGTCTAATATTTTGTGTAAAATCTATTTCATCATTTTCATCAGGTTGACTTTCGTCGAAAGCTGTATTACGCATCAATAATCATTGTCGGGTTGTCGAGGTAATTGTGTAACACAAATGGCTTTAATTTTGACAGGTCAACAACATTCATTGCGATATTTACTTTGTTGAACGACAAATGATGAAAGACAAATTTTTCAAACATATGAAGCAATGGATTAGCAATATCCTTCAAAATCATTCAGATTGTGATTGATTGTGTGTTACGCAATTAGGGTGCTGATCCTTAGGAATAAATACAGTTAGTTTAAAAGATTACACAATACAATGAAGAACGAAAAGAGACAGAAAAAAAAGAACTAAGGTAATATTAGAGTTAGACCACGGCGAAGGTGGTGTGACGATCTAACGAGGTATGCAGGGCCAACATGGCCAGAGATCGCTCAAGACATGGTTTAGAAGGAAAAAGGGAAGGCCTTTGCCCAGCAGTGGGACACAATATAGGCTAATAAAAATAAAATAAATAAAGTAATAATAAAAAGAGAAAAGATTTGATTTTTTGTATGTTTATTTGTAATGGATAAACTCAAAAAATACTAAACTTATTTTAAAAATTCTTAACATAAAGAAAGCTACATTATCAGCAAGTAAGATGAGCTGTATTTTTTAGCATGTGGTGGTATTTTACGAACGAAGTCGCGGGCAGAAGCTAGTCTCAGATAATTTAATTGTAATCGATTAGGATCAGGTGAAGTAAGCATCGATCATCTCCACTCAGCCATTCGAAGGATTCCAACGATTTCAAGTAGCATAATTCATAATAGCACAAAGAATCAATTTTAACAGCTGTCAAAATATGACTCAATAAAGTGACCAGTGTTCAAATGTCGAAACTCTTACGGCATATAATTACCGAAGCTGCATTTAAAGACTTAAAATCATGAGTGTGGCCTCTGAAACCTCCGAATTTAAGAGATTTATAGCTTTTGATAAATTATTTTTCGCAACACCAAGGCTCTGTAATAAGGGTCCCTTGAAAAATGGCTTATTTATGGGACTTTAAGCGTGACTTTATTTGTACAGTGATGAAATGGCGGTAAATCGAAAATGTCATATTTTGCATCATTCACTTTTTGGTGGTTGGTAGTTTTGGATACCGGATTCTTGTTTGTAGATTGTCTGTGGTTTTGTTACTTAAAATATTTGTAAAACATATACAGACGACAAATCTGTATAATTTTTACAAATATTTTAATAACATTTAAATACATAAATATTTTAATATCAATTTATTAAAATATTTGTAAAAAATATACACAGATGACAAATATTAATAATTTTTACAAATATTTTAATTCACTTAAATACACAAATATTTTAATATTAATTTATTAAAAATATTTGTAAAACATATACTTATCGATGACCAATCTGTATAATTTTTACAAATATTTTAATATCTATTGTAAAATATATTAAAATTCCAATTGCTTTATCTTCTTTAATAGATTTTTTACTACAAATTCACCTGTTGTAGAACAATAAAAAGTTCGAGTATAGAATTCTAAACATTCTAACTGGCATATGAATTGATACTATGGACCGTAAAACGTCAAATTTTATTGATTTAAACTTACATAAGTATTTGTTTTGGGTTATAAAAGTAACTATAAAACGCCTTCATGCCTGATAATTTGTAAGATTAACAATATAATCGGCCAACGGTGGGCGATTATCAGATGATCTCATGGAATAGATTTGTCTGAGTATGGTGAATACAAGAATCATCACAATACATTAGCATAGGCTGATAATTATGTAGGTATAGAAATTTAAGAAGACAAGAGAAACTACAGAAAAATGATTAAACTCGTCCTAAATAATAACAGCTGAAAGCCAACATGAAAAAATCTCGATGATAACTAAATATGAATTTATGACCGTGGCTGAATAATATAACATTAATTTGATTAGATACAGACTATATGACAATATGATTTGGGCAAACACTTTTACATGTCCATCATATTATTCAAAAACTTGATGAGCTCGGCGTTTCCCATTCGACTATTCTGAGAAAAAAGACCGATGGAAACTTGAAAAAAAAATGCTCAAAAAAAATGTCTCTTTTAAAGTCAAACACAGGTTTGAGTGGATCTGTCCAGTCAGTGCACGCATTTGTCTAAAATCGTGCAGCTTAACTCAGAACTTGAGGAGCTCAACGATTCGACGACCAATACCAAAAAAAGGACATTTGGGAAGGCCGCATAAAATTTATCAGCGTAGCTATTCACAACCATTCGATACGCTTCCGTACCGTATCGAACATCAATCAATGTTATCGTAGGAGTCCTCTAAACGCTGTTTACAAGTCCAAAACCCGAAAATGTCAGTATAAATCAAATATACGACCGCTATTCTTCCGATAGCTGTTTGCAGTCGGGGGCAAGGCAAATCAGGTTATCGAAATGTGTATTTTCGATACCATAGCCTGTCAGGTGGTTGTAAATAGCTATGCAGGCATAGCCTTTTGTCTGTTTCATTAATTTATTACATATCTGTCTACTAAAACAGCTTCAAAGTTCACATTTTTATGACCTCCATAACCCGCGCTTAAAAGAATGAAAGTCTATAACAGATCGTTACTCGATTCCATACGTGCAATAATATAGTAATTATATCATTAATGTTATTATGTTATGAACCAAAAGTAATTGTAGTTAACATTTTCATCGGGTAGTGTCAAGGGTAGCCGTATTACATATTATGTGGTAATTAATATTATGTCTGTGTATCGGTTTATTGGCCTTTACCGACCAAAGAATTAACTGACTAAAAATTTTTTAAAGTAGATCTTTGGCTCGATAAAACATCTTTTTTTCCTTTCTGTAACCCTTACACCGCTCAGAGGGAAAAAAGTACAAACGCCAGCACATCAAACTACTACAATCTGTCAAATTTCTTTAATAGATTTGGACTTTATCACTATAGCTTTAAGGTTCAAGGTTGATTGGGAAAATTTGACAGATACGGGTAGCTTAACCTGCTGGCGTCTGTACAACCTACCGATGGTTGATGCTATTGTCCCATCAGTGGAATATCAGAAGGCCAATTCTCGTAATTTAAATCAAATGTCAAAAACTTGTCAAAATGTAGGGAAATTAGAAGTATTTTTTGACCGATTGAGACTGAGATCAGACTGTGAACGTTCTTAAAATTACGAGAATTGCCCCTCTGAAATATTGTCATGCCAGCGATACGGAGAAGAAGAAGTGGTACATTATAACATTTGTAAAATATAATTTATTTTACATCCTTGGCTCAAAAACTAACCTCGGTCCTCAGGGGCACTGTGCCTAGACTTTGTAGGCAATGTAACATTTTAGCTAAATCTACGAATTTAGACATCTGCGAGTCGCTGCTTAAATTTTTAATAGATTTAATTTAAGTATTTCTAAATGTTGTCTTTTCTTTTTATGTCCTTTGAGAATTTATTAACTTTTCCAAATGTTACCTATTATAAATAATTCTACTTTGTTAGCTTAGTTGTTAACTTTATTTTGCACTGTGCTCTCCTATACCTAAGTGAAGGAGTACACTTACTTAATACCTGATGTAGCCCTTTATTTGTGTATATGTGTACATCTTTTGTTGGAGATCCTAAATCAAGCAGTAGGTATATAAATAAATCAAGCAGTAGGTATATAAATAAAAGTTACTTTATTTTGGCATTTGTCTACATAGAATCACCACTAATATGGCCGGCCTAGAAATACTTGTACCTTACAATGGCTAATTTAGATTCAGTTATCTTAATAACACTTGAATACATTCGTGAACATGTTTCATTGTCTAATTATAATAATATTGGTGACATTGGTGTATACCTGTTGATTAATAGAGTTTGTCAAAGAATGCCTACAATGTCTGCCTTTCAAATTGTCAAGTGCCTTATAAATTGCCGCGAGGTACTGAAGTAATGAAACTGTTTTAGAGTGTAAATTAACTAACGTTTAATTACTTAAGATTATGTTGAAGGGTTATTGAGAAAATGTAAGGATTTAAAGATCTAATGTCTTACTCCTTGAACTGTTGTAACTCTAACTACTTATAGATCCATCAAATTACTCATCTTAAGTATGACCAGCAATGGATGCTAACACACTTTCGATACTAAAGGTACATACATAAACTCACGTCCTCTCCCCATGGTGGTAGGCAGAAACTACAGATCGCCACATACTACGATCCTTACATACAGCTTTTGTTTTGTTTACCTACGTCATGCAAGCACGCCGGTTGCGAGTGGGTACTACGCACATGACCTTTTAATGTTTGTGATTCGCTGATCTAACTAGCCTGTATTGTCCCACTGCAGAGCAAAGGCCTCCCTAGCTCCTTAGCTGGCTCTCTTTATGTAGCTGATATGATACTTCATAACCAGCCTATAATGTTCCCACAGCTGGGACACAGGCCTCCTCTCCGTGAGAGCTAATGGGCCATTATCCACCACGCGGGTCCAGTGCGGGTGGGTCACATGTCTTCGAATTTTTGGTTCTAGGACATGTCGGTTTCCTCACGATGTTTTCCTTCACCATTTTGAGAGCAGTGATGATGAAATTAGATACACAAAGTGCCTGCCTGATATGATACTTATATTATTGTAAAATAGCTGGTATGATAACACTTTCCATTTTATAAGTATATTATTGGAATATAGCTTCCTTTGTCGTATTTAGCTGTTGTTTATTTTGTGAGTCTTTTTGACCACATGGCTGCTACTCTAGCAAGAGTTTCACTAAGAGGAAAGACCATTGCATCGTTATTATAATCTTAATCTAATTATTATATCGTTATTTATAATAACTTGTATAGATACTTCGAATATAACAACATATTTGTTAACGAACAATTTGGTTTTTAGAAAAGGTAGATCTACAGGTGATGCATTGTTTAATTTTCTAAAGACAGTAATGACAGGGCTGGATAACAAACAACACTTAACCGCGATTTTCATGGATATGTCCAAGGCTTGTGATCACGTCGATCATCAGATACTTATGACTAAGCTTGAGAAATATGGAGTAAGAGGCAATGCACTAAATCTTATAAGATCATACCTCACTAATAGATTTCAAACGACACAAATAACACGGTTAACAAAGAATACAAGGTTTGAACAGACTTTTATATCAGATCCGGAAACTGTTTAGTATGGAGTGCCCCAAGGAACCTTCCTTGGACCTCTTTTGTTTATAATTTATATAAATGATCTCTCAAAAGTTATAAACCAGCAAATGATATTATTTGCGGACAATAGCACGGCCATTTTTACTGACATTGACAAAAATGAATATGAGATTAATATTAATAAATCATTAGATGCTATTATAACCTGGTTAAATCGACATAATCTTAAAATTAATCTTGACAAAACAAATTACATGACATTTACAAATATAAACACAAAACCAATAAAACGTCACATAAGTTACAAACTTGAAACAATAAATGAAGTCAATGTAACAAAATTCTTGGGTATGTACATTGACCGTGGTCTGAATTGGAAATATCATATTGATCACGTTTGCAAAACATTGAACCAATATTCATACGCCCTGTACATGCTAAGGAAAGTGGTGAATGAGAGTGCACTATTAAACGCATACTATGCATATGTGGGCTCCACTCTGAGATATGGCCTTCTGTTCTGGGAAAACTCCTCTGACAGAGAATATGCCTTTAGAGCCCAAAAAAATGTTTGAGAAGCATAACTGGACTCAAACCGACAGACTCATGCCTTGAAGTGTTTCGGAGGTTAAAAATTTTAACTCTGCCTTCGTTATATATTTATGAGGCAGCTGTAATGATAAAAGGTGATATTAGTAAATATGAAACACTTAGATTAGAAGTGCACGACACAAAAATGAGTTATCGGGTATTAGATGTACTGTTAAATTTAAGTCTAGTATATTTGGAATGGGTGTAAAAATTTATAACAAATTACCAAACTATGTGAAAAGTATTTCAGCGATCAATAGTTTTAAACATAAGTTAAAGGATTTTTTGTTATACAAAGCGTACTACTCTATAAACGAATTTTTTAACGACAAAAAATTGGGTTAGCTCTATTTTGTTTTTTCCTTTTTTATAGTGACTATTGAATGTAATTTTATTATGACTTCTTTATTATTATGCATAATTTGACATTTATAATATTATTAATGTATAACTTGACTAATGAACGCAATGTAATTATGACTTTTTATGTTTATGTAGTAAAATTTAACATGTATAATATTTTTTAATGTATAATTTGAAAAATTTATAAATTGACTAATGTATAATAACTTTAAATAATGTATAACGTGACTAATTCAAATTAAATTTTACAATAATTTATTAAGATACCATTTTATAGTATTAATGTAAAAAATGAGTAAATCGACTGTAAGAATAGTTTTTATTCAACGCAAGTAAACAATAAAGCTTCATAAATATTGTACACCTTATAGGTATGTTACATTGTTACTACAACTATAACTAGAACATATCTATTGACATGTAACATAAATAATAAATGATTTGAATTTGAATTTGAAATCGTATGCCTTGCCATAAGATCTGGTTCTTCGGTTCAAACAGCCTTATTCACTCTCACTGAAACAACATAGGTTCACATATTGCGGATGCGTCAAGGAGGACATTCTCATTATCACAATCAAATCGATATTAGTACAGTGTCGCCAGTTTATCACCTACTCTACATCGTATAGTGTTATTTTAGTCCATTCAGAAGGTCATTGCTTACTTATTCATAGATCGTCAGCCGTGATCTATTCGACGACATCAGATGTGTCTATGTTAGTTAGAATAGCTGATTAGCTATGCATTAATAGATTTTTGTGATCACTTAACAATTTTTTGTCTTTACATTTTCCTTACAGGGTGTTGTCTTTCCCTGGCTGTAACGAAATTCTATATAACAGAATCCTGATTGCGAGCATTTCCCTATTTAGATTGGACGGTTACAGACAATATTAGCATAACTTTGGTCCTTATACCCTCAAAAAGCAATAAGTGCCTACACTTCAAGAAGCCCACCTGGTTCAATCCCTTTGCTAATTAGGGATCATCATCATCGGGAACCTTGTTCCACGCACTGCTTAGTATAGGCCTCCTCACTTTTGTGCCATACTTCCCTGGTCTACTAGTCTAAACCAGGTGTTCCCCGCGATCTGCTGTAGGTCGTCCACCCACTTACCCACCAGCTATTAAATTAATATTATCAGAATATTTTAATTTGTAATTTGTAACTGGCTTTTTATGATAATTTTCATCGTTAGTAATTTTATCAGCCAACATGACATTATAGATAATTACATTACTTAGACAGTTCTTCACCTTACTATCCGAGCTATTCATGAAAAACTTGTTATACCTACGCATAATTTTTTGTGCAAAATCAATAATAATCTAGAATTCACGTGATTTGTATCAATACAGGAAGGCGATTCTCGACTCTCGGTTTAAAATAAGTAAAATGCAGATTTGGAAACGAAAACCTTCTCAAGCATCTGTGCTGATTACAAACGAGGATATCCCAAATTTCTTAGGTCAGCTATATAACCCAAATATTGTACATTGTAATCAAAATTTTCATGAAATTTAGTTACATGTCCATGCGAGAACAATAACAATAGCATTTTAGTTTTTTTAGGCCTATCATCATACATGACGCTACTCATGCGAGGCGGAGGAATGAGGAAAATGTTCTTAGGAAAGTTTTGAGTATGAATGTGTGTGTGAGAGGATGGCTATAAGATTAGGGGAAGACCAAACAAACGATGGGTAGACTGCGTGAAGGATGATACGTCAAGAAAGGGGGTGACTGCCGAGATGACAACTAATAGAGAAGGTTGGAAGAAAAATATATGTTGCACCGACCACGAATAAATGAGGATAGGGGCGGGAGGGGGATGATGATCCACGACGTCGCGACGCTACTCAAAAGTAACTCGACTCACTAATGAGTAGCCAGCGGTTTAATTGCGTAACATACCAACAGTAGCAATAGCTTTCATTTTGACAGTTCGACAACCTTCATTGCGTTATTAACGTTCTTGAGCAGACCAATTTTTCGATCATATGAAGCAATGGATTCGCAATATCCTTCAAAATCATTCAGATTGTGATTGATCGTGCGTTACGCAATTAGGCTGCTGAATGCCCAAGTGACTAGACGCAAACTGTGACCTACAGGTGCCAGTCTCTTCACTTTAGCCAGATAATAATCTTTATAAACATGTTTGACGATACAATTAACAGCAAACGGAATTCAATGCGCGGTGAGCTTTGAAATGAAACCTTCATTAACTTTAATGGTTCAGCAAATAATTAAGACTTACTTTTTTGTTTGGTTTTGACACAATTAGCTGTGTTGGGTTTTCTTGAAGAGTTTATTTTTGTAACAAATGTATGTTTTTGTGCAGAAGTACAGTGCAGTATTTTTTCCCTTTGAATTGAAATGCTGAAATTGTTTTGTGAAAAGTTTAATAAAATATATACATAAATCGATGCCTTATTCTCATGGGGGTAGGCAGACCAGCATCTGTTCTACTGCTTGCTGATAACTGTGAATTGTGTCCTTATTGAGCTAAGAACTCCTCTTCTCTATCTGTCATACCCACGGCGTCGCCTTCGTTTAACTAACCAGTATAGTGTTCTTCTCCTGGGCAAATCGACGACACGGTTGGCGCAGTGGTTAAGCGATTGACTGCTGCGCTGCGTGTCGCGGGTTCGATTCCCGCACGGAACAAATATTTGTATGACCTGCAAGTAGTTGTTCCGGGTCTGGATGTTTTTGTGAGTTTAATGTTTGTAAACGCACCCACGATACAGGAGAAATTCCTAGTGGGGCAACGTTTAAAAAAAAAAAAGTGACATACCCTGTCTATGTCCTCTTACATCTAGAAGAGAGTGCTACAAACTTAAAATAACGTGTGCTCATTGAGCTAAAAACTCCTCTTCTCTAGTTCTTGTGTATAGTACTCAAGCTCCGTTTAACTGACCAGTATAGTATTCTTCTACTGCCTGACCTGTCCTGTCTACTCTAGAATACTCTTTTCTCCCAAAAGAGAGTGCAACAAACTTGGAATTACATCAACTTCACGCCTAAACTCAAAGTTGTAGTAACAGTACCATTACCAGCACAATTAATTCATTGTAATCACCCAACAAGTACATCAGATAGTGGTGGAAAATGTAAAGACATACGTCTAAACAATAGGGTTCGCACGCCACTGTAACACGGGCACAAGCAAACGGTTCCAGTGGCACCCTGACCTATACAGAGGCGCGCATACCGAGCGGGGTCGCGGGCGCAGGCACGAAGATCGATGGGTGTGAGAGTAAACGTTATAGCCTTGTTCGGGAAATGCTATTGGCTTTTTAGTATTGCAATTAATGCAATTATTGTGCATGTTCTTCTAAGTTCTTAAACTTACTTAGCCTGACGTTAGGATGCGTTTCTTGAGGAATATCTTTCATGATCTTTGTTCGGTTCCTAGCGAATAGCTTAAAGTTGGTCTTCTTCATATGTATCGGCTAGCTCTTCAGGAATTAACCAATGTCATTGTGAAGAGATAGGTGTCAATATTTTAGTAGCTGGGCTGGCGAACTCACATGAGTATCGTAATTCATGGAGGCATAAAAGAGTTGCCCAATTTCTTTGAATGTCAGTTTTGTTTGATCTAGGTATTTATTCGGTCAACTTTTACGGTACCAAAGACACAAAATTAGTGTCCTGCTAACCTTTAGGGCCACAAATATACACGATTCTTGAAACTCACGATTCAAAACCACAATTATTCACAATTGAGGCTGTCCACTGTTTTTGTCAGTGAACCTTATCTCTCATCGGCTCCCGTTTGTAACTCATAAGCGACACGCAAACCCATTGTCATGAGTTTATTGTGAAAACAGTTTAGCAATGCTACGAAATGAGCCGGTGACACCTGCGTTTTTTTGTTGCACTACTGCGGAAACAATAACTTGATGGAGGGTGCAAGTTGTAGGAGAAGAGCGATTATAATAGTCTCATTTTTTATCGAGTGAACTTGACTTTGCCCTGTCGTGGCATCTATAACACCACATGCAAACTACGCATCAAATCTGTCGTCACGCAAATTCGGCAAGGAAAGTTATCCGTGCGATTACCGTAAATATAGCATCCCAACTTCAACCGTCGAGCAGTAGGCCACCACACACAACATCCGTCTGGTCGGAGAATCCATCCTTATCAAAGGATAGAGGAAGGACACTGTGTATGTTTGAGTGAATGTTGCTGCACGTGCACCTTGATATTTTCAAAAGTATTGCAATCTTCGAGAGGAAATCTCTTTATTTATCAAAAATTTCGTCAGGTCATTCTAAAAAAATATTAAGTTGGTAACTAATTTTTGTTTTTTTATAGGAATGCGAGGTTAATAACTGACGTTGTCTCTTGCCATTTCGAGAAGAATTTTCACTATGTTTGGTCCTGAACAAGGTCCGATGATACAATCTTGTTTTCAAGAATTTTGAAATCGCTATAGCTTTTAAACTTACTTACCTACGTAATTATTGTACTCCAATGTACTGTGAGAGCAATTTTTTTCGTACATAATAATTCTAATGTCAGTTTGGTTACCAAATATCTTTGCGTAGGTATGAAATCTGAATTGCAAAATGTATTTTATGGCTACTTAAACTAATGTTGTAGGCGGCGAACAGCTAAAATAAACAGACCTAATGCTTCGAACATTTTGAACCAATTGATTTGTTCAGTGTGCCTCGGGGGACCGATCCTATGCGTACTTAGAATATTATTTGTAAGATGTTTGTGGTTCACATCATCATTAAGAAACGTGTCCGTGGTTCTACTTAAAGTGAAGGTGGAATTCCTTTTGGGAGGCTAATGGACCTTCATGTTAACTACGTACAAACATACAAAGTTGCGTTTACCATGTGTTTGGTCATTATCTAAGTTAATATTTAATCCAACAACATCAAAGTGTTGCTGCTAATTTAAAACAATTACATACTTACAACCCATTCACAGTTGTTTTATCTCTGATTTCGCATCACTGTCAAAAGCAAAGTTATCTTTATTTTGTTAAAATAAAGTTACTTTTGGGTTGCTGCTGTCAGAGATAAAATAACTGTGAACGGACTGTACAGTCCACAGAACAGATAAAAGTATAGTCAAATCACATCAAGAAGTAGGTAAGATTTAATACAGTCGGGGTAAAAAAAAAAATATCATAACATAAACCTTTATCTTAAATTCACTTGTGTTCATTACGAAATAGTAGGTACTTAAGGTGTAATTATTCAAACCATATTGCACTCAAATCCAAGTTAAGCGAACGAAAACAAACATTACCACACAAACATAAACTCTCACTGCACCGATTCACTTGATTCACTCTCATTCACGATCAAAGTGAACCATTCGCTTCACCTTGAACTTTACCAGTAGGTAATACTCGCACAACGGTAATCGCACGGTAGTGTGCGCGTGCGCTGCGGTATTAGTAACGCTCTCTCTTGGTAATTTTAATAATTACGGTTTATTGATTATGTTGGCACAGATTATTTAATATTTTTATAAAAATATTTTTCTCATAGGATACGCATATGTTTCAGAAAAATTGGGACAAACTTTCGAAAAAGCTCAATTTTCGATGCGACAACTCTTAAACACTAAGTTGACTAGAGTGACCACTCTAAACAACTAGACGACAATTTTTCAATTTTTTTTTTTCAATAAAAGCTTCGCCTCTGTACCTATTTTTTCTGTTCTGTTTTTCATTGTCTGTTTATATATGTGTGTACATAAATGGTAAAATAAATAAATAAATATAGCTCCTAAATTTGGAGATTGTTTAGGTAAGTAGATATTAGAAAACAGTACCTACCAGAGTAGGATATCAAATGATTGAATCTGTTCATATTACTCGATCCGTGAATGCTTACGATATACACTTTACATTACCAATTTACCGTACCCTGATGGGTTGGGTACATCTGCGTGAACGTCAACTTAAACCAGCTTGACGAATACTGACTTCTCTCAAGGTGAGTGACCCCCGAATATTAGTTCCTAATGTACAGTCACCAAAAGAGATAAGTAACCAGGGTCGTTGGATATACTTAAAGTTTAGTAAGAAACTGATGGATGTTTTCGAATGGAATTTAGTTTGATAAATGAACTGTTTGTTTTCTAATAGTTAAATAAAATTTTATCTGAAAACATCAATCTTTTTCTTACTAAACTCCAAATATATTCGACGACCCTGGTTACTTATCTCCTTTGGTGACCGTACATATGTATAAGAAAGAAAACTCGCTGCCGACAAACTACCTACCTAGTCACGTGACAAGGTACACTGTGTAGCTTGTCACATGGTGACATTTGTAATCTCGAAATTTGCAAAAAAACTATACTGAAACTGGCGGCCGTTACTCATTTTTACACCCTGTGCGTGTTTCTAAACCTTTAAATATACTATTATATTTATCAATAAAAGCGAAAGCTGGGACGGATTTTGAATTTTTACAAACGTCATACGTCTGACATCCTTTTTTGTCTCGTCTAAATTTATCTTGTCATTGAAATGCGACTATTTGTGCAAGGAGTATTTAATACTCCTTTATTGAAAAAAAAAAACAATTTAATGTATTCTTCTTTGTTATACTGACAATAATCGTGTTTTTCGGCTAGGATTTTCAAGATGCTGTTGGAGCTAACCCGCGTTCTACATAATAAAGATGCGGCCTTTTTTCCTCATTAAATAACGTCGTAGTTCTATAGGTTTGTCGATTTTCAAATCAAATCAAACTTGACTAACTTAACTTAACTTATGAAGATATCTCAATGTAAAAAATACTGATGAAACACTTCTAAAAAAATCGTAACATCGATAGCACCAAAACTTAAAATTCATTCCACCACATCACTAAATTATAGACAATTTCGAGCGGCCATTGTTGTTTACATCTTTGGCGAATTTAGAAACGACTTTAGATATATTTCCAGTCCCCGTTGACTACAACATCTCGTCTCCTCTCGTTCCCTCAGACGACACGCATCAAATCTAACGCGGCAGTGATCTACTGAGCCAGTTCGTTCACCTTGACCTTATACGTACTTACAATAAAATGTAGAGTCCACGGTGATTAGCGGAGCGATTTAACACGTTTAACGATTATAACTATAATATTTAACGATTTAGCGTGTTTTTAATCGCTCAGTTTTTTGTACAATAAAAATGTTAAGACTGTAATTTGAAGTAGATAGAAAAAGAGTGAGTGAGTGTGAATTAAAAAAATCGGCAGGTTCTCATATTTAACTTTAAATCCAGCTCAATCTCGAAAATGTACTTCCGAGGTTTTTTTAGATTATCTACTTCAATAAAATAAAAATAATGTTATAATTTATTAGATATTTGAAGAATTTGTTGAATGTTTGTTTGTACAAAATTGGAATTTGTTTACCGGCAACTATTGCCACTGCCTTATAGGGTCAGTTGATATGGTATTGGTTTTTCTTTTGCAGATAAAAAATCGCTTATTGGCGACGTTCGTTGATTAAATCAAGGAAGTCTTGTATCATGGGTGCGCTTACAAACATTTAAACTTACGTACACAAATAGCCGTAGCAGTCAATCGCTTACGCTTACCACTGCGCCAACCGTGCCGTCAAATTGATATACCTATCACTTTAATTTTGGTGGAAATTGCGATCATGCTTAGTTTCTTCGGTCTAATAAACGGTGAATAAGAACAGTTCATTTTGTTCGATAGAAAAGGCTGTCATTCCTTATTACCTTCAAGCCACTACAGCAATGATTTAGGAGTGTAAAGCCCCAAATACTGCTAAGCTACTACACAATAAACTAAACAAATACCCAATATGAACCTGCCCGCTTCCGTTGCGCTCATGAACATAGTGTCACCTTTACAACAAAGAGTGAAAGTAAAACTTGCACTTTCGTGAATGAAGCTCCGATTATGTTCGTTATGCCTTTTATGATAAACTGGTTTTGATCTGTGGTTGACCGCCTTTTACCTCGGCTCTGAGCCAGCATAAAGGGGCGTGGTGGACACTGGTAGGTCTTCATTGATCGAACTTGTCATTCGATGGGACTTTGTTCCACTTTTCAGTCATTTCTACAGAAAAAATTACAATGATGTAATCTTTTCACACGAATGATTAAAACAGTATTCTGGAACATAGATTGTAGAGAATCAAATGGTTTTTCGAGAGATCGCCAAGCGGTTGGTCCACTCTACACGTGAAAGAACCCCCCCCCCCTCCCTCCCTTTTGGGCCTTCTGGGCACTTTTCCCGTTGATAGCGATGCGGATGAATTTTTTTGATGCCCTGTGAGTTTTTTGTGATACATGTACATATTAACATTATTTTAAGCCTGTAAGCTTATATAATATGTAAATATTTTAGTCTTTATAAGGTTAGTCATTTAAAAAAGAGAATCAAATGAATTCTTGTCAATTTTTGAAGCTGATTGTTATCATAATCAGCCTATATTGTTCCCACTGCTGGGACACAGGCCTCCTCTCTTCGAGAGGGAGTGGGCCATAATCATCCGCGCGGGCCCAGTGCGGGGTGGTGGATGTCACATGTCTTCGAATTTTTGGTTCTAGGACATGCCGGCTTCCTCATGAGGCTGATTGTGCCTGGATGTAAAAGTACCAAACGAACCCTGATGACAGTATTACTAACCCATAAATTGAAATTAAAGTCTGGTCTAAAGCGTTTTTTTTTAATAGAGACTTAGGTTTAATTTTTACCGGTACTAAAAAAGTCTATTAATGAAACTCAAATACACTTGAATATTACAACAAAAACAGTCAATGAAATACTTTTTCGGCGCCAACACGATTTCAATAACCTTTTACATTAAATATTAGCAATGTAGCAAAAACTGTAAAACGTGTTGGTCTTACAATAGTTGTCCCAATAGTGTCAGTAATAGTGAACACCCTATGGTTTGGGTCAAGGTGCATTGACATACTGCGATATTTTTTTACAACTTTTAGTTTATACCCGGCAATGACTCGTATTTTTGAGTGTGCCTATCTATTTATAGTTAAAGACATTTATTTCTCGAAAACAGAATACAATTTATTAAATTAGAATGAGAAGCACTAGTTGCGTACTGTAAACGTTTTGTAAACGTAACGTATGTTTAAGGTTAAAAGTAGACACGCTATTGTTAGTCACATACCTATTATTTTGTTTGATGAATAAAATGTTTTATTTATTTACTCCAAACATACAAATACACCCAATGCGTTATTGTAGCGCACTTCAAATTTAAATAGTTCCACTGATTTTACCATAGATATATTATAAAAGACCGATGTCTTTTAAACTAAACAAAAACCTTTTAAGCTCGATTAGTTTAAAAGGTTTTTTAGGTCAATAAACCAACACATCATAGAGTAATTAAAAAGTCATAAATTTCAAGACCAATTTCGAGAATTACTTTGAATGAAGCGTTTAAAATATTTCGATAAGGAAAATTCAAAAACGAAAAAATAGATCGGTCTGTTTTTTTCTTAAAATAGATTAAATAAAATAGGCGCCTTCCGCAACAATCAATTTAATGACAAAAATTACGACATGTTTGACTACAAATTATTCGATTCATAATAATCGAATGCGACCGAATCGAATAGATGATTTATCGATTAAACACGCCCATAGCCAATTGTTAATATATAGGCGCCTTTCAAAAATATGTTTCGTTATTTATAAAACTGGAAATAATCAAAATGGTTCTTATACATACTTTTTTGTTTCAAACATACTCGAACAATCAAAATAGGAGTCTTTGAAAATAAATCATATATTGATAACTAAAGAACTACCAACATACTACATACCCAACATAAATTTTAATAACCACTTCTATTTGTGAACCTCTCACACCTGTTTTCTAATTAATATTTATATGACAATTATAATATTGTGGTTTAACAGACGATATCCATTAATTACAGCAAGGTGATCTACTTGTGTTAAAAATTATCGTGATTTATTTTAGTTATTAAAATATACGTGAAATTAACAAACTTAAACAGTCGTTTATCAAAATATATAGCAGTTTTAACGAATAAGGAAGCAAAGTAATGTAATAAAACTGTAAATAAAAATAGCACTGATTTGCATTTTACTATTTTTTGCTTTTTTTTTGAGTCTACATCTACATCCGTGTTTAAAAAATTGCGTTTTATGGTCTGTGTCAAATTCGCTTTGTTCCAGGTTTTTTACGCACTGTCGGGGGCATGGAATATTGCTTTATTGTTGTTTATATCTTCCACATCACTTCTTTGATATCACCAATGATGAGTACATCTGAGAACACACTGTTTTTATCATTCTCAGGATGAATGTCTACAAAGGTCCCTTCATTATTGCGAGGCCATCTATGCACCGTTTCTCAATATTTTTTGTAGTCCAACACAATTTTAGCTTTCCCTTCATCAAGTTTGGTTTTTAATGATCAAATGAGAACTTTCAAAAGTATATTTTGAAAGTTCTCATTTGATCATTTATTCAATTTATTTATGTTTCCTTTAAAAGCTGACTCCATCAATCTTTGGAAATAGTGCACATATATATTATAGAGTCTGGAATTACTGATCCGATTACAAAAAATCTTTCACCAAAGAAAATCAAAATCAAAAGTCATTTATTCAAATTAGGCTGAGAATTAGCACTTTTCGAACGTCAAAATTACAAAAGACAGTCCCCCAAAAACGCCCACCCTTCACCACTTCCTAGTGCTATCGCTGGGAAGAAGAAGTGGCGCAACAAACTCCCCAGCAGCACAGCTGTCTGTTCAGTTGAAAACACTTGATTGTATACAATACTAGGTATATTGCTATATTTCAGGTTGCCACGCCAATATACCAACTATATATAATATATAATAAAAATTATACGTACTCAAGCTAAAAATTAATTAATTAAAATTAAAAGCTACGCTACTGCCGACTGCCATGGGACAAGTTTCATGGTATAGTTGAATGACCACGCGGACAGAAGTCGCGGGCAGGAGCTAGTAAAATACAAGTCGGTAAAATTGAGGTGGATGATCGACGGACTCCCGAACTGTCCTCTTCAAACACACCTGACATTCTGACATCCGTGTACTAATCGTGACAGTACATTTAGTGTATCGAAATGAGGAAGAGCTTTTCAACCTTGACCTGACCATTGTTACCACCGTGACTGACAAATGTTTGACTGTTTGATCTCAACTCATGTTGTACATCATAAAGTACTCAATTTGTTATCTTTCTTTGTTAATTTGACGGCTACGCATCGCGATGAGATCGTGATGCGTGCTTACGACTCATCACTTGCGGGATCGCATTGAGAAAAAACACAACTGCTACTTAAACGTTATATTGTATGCATACATGACACACAAATCAACGCGGCGTTGTATAAACATGTTCGGTAGGGCCTTTGTAGCTATTAAATTTTCAAAAATGTTGTCTACTGACTGTTACGGACTGGGTCTTAAAAGTTGCATAAATATTATAATTCATTTACCTACTTGTGGAAAGCCACAAGTAGGTAACCACGGAGGGCAAAGGCCTTCCGTGGTTACTAACCCAAAAGCACCCAAGAATATTGTAGTGAATATCTTTGGAGCTCTAATAGATTCGGCACCAGTAAGTAATAAATAACATTCAACTGTAGTAGACAACCATGAGGATACTATTCAAATCATCTATTTTATGCACTGAAATACCTCGACCTATATCTGGAACAAAAGGAACATAAAAAAAAGTTATTTATTTATTCCGTTTTGTTTTTATGCCTATCGGCACCCAAGGGCCAAGGCGTGTAGATACTCATTTATCATAGTTTTTACGCTAATATAATTATCCTATGTACACACAATTATGTCGTAACCTTCAGTAACTGATAAAACGTGTTAACATTATTATGAAGTTCTTTTGTACTCACAATGTATGCTGTAACGAGGAGGTTGTATGCAAGAATGTTACACCTAACAAAGTTAAACACGCAACGCAAAAAAAAACTGCCCAAAAAAAATACTTGTAAAGGTGATTGTGAGAGCTCGAAAATTAACGCTGTAACTGCAAAATAGATAGATTAGGAGATTTTAAGCCGGCCATCCCATGGTTACCTGTACACTGTTGCTTAATATTAGATTTTAAACTAATCGATGTTCTTTAATTGTCAAAAACCGGGTAGGACCAAAAACACTACCCTGTGGAACTTCATAGCCTAGAAACTTTCTACATGATTTAATTAACTATTAATGTGGCATAGGGAGTTATTACATAAGTAATTCCAGAATAATAATTTCCCTACTTTACCGTAGTATTGATATAATCCTGTTCCTTTGGCAAGCAAGATGCATGGCAGTGTCAAAGATTACGGTGAAATGTTTACATATGATTTTACGAAGTCAAAATAGTGATTCGTATATATTAACCCAAATGTAGTCTTGAAAACAATTTACTAATCAATCTCCGTAATAAATTTGTATATTTTGCAATACCCGATAATGCATTACATAAAGCTTCACTTTATCCAATATAATTATTACAAAACTTTAATTACAAGTCAATCAAAATACTAAAATCGTGAGGCTACCTACTACAATTGAGTATTTATGTAATTTATTTGTTATAACCTTAAAGAGGCAGAAACCATAACCTGAAAACATCATAACAAAAGCCGTAATTAGGCACGAATGTAGGAAATTATACAGTCGTGTTGCGTGAGCCAATATAATTATATCAATTGGTATATTAACGCATTGTTTTACACTTAACTGTCGGTTAAGAAGATAAACTATGTTCTTATAAGATAATTTGTTCGTAGCTCTTTGGTGTTGTTGGTAAATCAATCGGTCTCCTTGTCCATATTAGTTAGTTGCACCAGTTTCTTCAGTCAATGAAAAAATATACCTATTATCATTAATATGTGATCTCGCAGCAAGTTCTGGTAAACGCTATCCTGCCCCGTTATATGCAACGCAATTAAAGCCATGTCAACAAACATTTTTCAGATTTTCTTGTTTTGCAATTTTATCTTAGTATAAATGACTGATTCTATATCAGACTCTACTGCTAGTTAGACTTGCACATGAGCCTAACGCCCGGTTCCTGAATTTATAATTTGAAGTTGAGAAGTTCTTTGCAAAAAAACATATTAATCAATCAATCAACTCAGCCTATCGCAGTCCACTGCTGGATATAGGCCTCTCCCAGGCTGCGCCAACACATCCTGTCCTCCGCCTTCCGCATTCAGTCCGTCCCAATAACCTTCTTATGGTCGCCGTCCATCTAGCTGGGGGGCGGCCCACACTACGTTTGCCGATACGCGGTCTCCACTCCAGGACTTGTCTGCTCCACCGACCATCGGTCGTATGACAAAACGTATGAAATTTTTAAATTCGCGGGGTTCATTGTAGGAATCACCTTAAGTAATGCTAAAGTAGAGTTTAACAAGTTCTTAAATTATATTCTCAGTTCAGAAACCGACTGTTAATTAGACTTTGAGCATTTATCACAAAAACAAAACAAAACACACTCGTGCAATACGTGAACAAACACAATCACTCAAATATGTAGTTAAACAGACGCATTGAACTTAAACGGCTCCAGTAACCCTGGTAGCCAGTAGGACCTGTACTGATGAGGCTATAGCTGTGACCTGTGGGTAATTGACTATTGTGGCCGATGTAGAGAGAAGATTCATTAGGGCTTTTGTAGTATGCGCTATTGAGATGACATATAGGAATGAGTTTGTGCAAGGTTGCAGCTGATGTTTGATTTAAGGTTGATGTCCATTTGTGGTCATGGTCAGTCTGATTCTTAGTAGTAACAATTTCTAATTAGTGCAAAGAGTGTGTAGTTATTATCTCGTAGGTGGCGCGGTTGATGGCTGGAATAGGTTCACCCCCTCTTACATGAGACTTAAGCATCATTGGCGAAGTATGGGTGTAGCTACTAAAGATAAACCTCTGCCTTACCCTTCGGGGAAAAGAGGCGTGATGTTATGTTTACGAGAAGAAAGAAGTCAAGCATATGGACACTTTGACAAAACATAGCTTCTTCTTAGCATGTCGATGGAAATTGAAAATCAACAAACCCAGAACTTTACTAGGCATTTGCCGCCATCAGTAGCGTCAATAATTTCTAGTAAGGTTCAGGCATTAGGGCACATAAGATAGTAAAACATAAAACTAACTGCGCTTTCGAAAATCATGTCATCATCACGAATCTATTTCTGTACCCGACGTTATGTCAGCATTATTTCGAAGACAAAACAAACAGTAATTACAGAGCTAGATTCACGTTCAGATCTTGACACATTAGCCTAGCTCAGTGACCTGACAGCCTACTTTGAAACACCGGCATTACTTGACAATAGTCTCCGACATTTAATGGCTGATGATACATTATACGAAGAATAATTGCTTCAAATTATATATATAATATATATATGACATGGACAAAAACATTTATGAAACGCAATCACGCCGACGATTAGGATTGTTTCACAACCTAAGATGCAAGGCAACTTTTCGAGAAATAATTAGTGTATTTAAAAGTTTACATGTGTGTTCTTCATGTTTCTTGTCTTGAGAGATATTAGTTAATGTTTAACAAGGTTGATGTTTTGATCGCGTGGGTAACAATCTTGAACTGCGTACTTCAGTATCTAATTTAAAAGAGACTGTGACCCCTGAGTCTGTTACGGTCTTTCTTCTCAGAGTAATCAGATAGGAAACGCCGCCTCATTTAGTTTAAAAAAATATGATTGATGTGTGTGTTTGTACAAAAACCTACTTACAGAAATAAAATCATTTATCGTTTAATCAGCTGTGGCATTATGGAACTGTTGAAAGATGGCAGTAGGTCCTTCTTTAGCTTTTAAGGCTTAAGAACGGAAAAATCCATTACTGTGAACTCTGGAACTACATGTTAGACGCTCATTCTAATGTGGGTTTATTTTTAGTTCTTTTTTAAGAATAATTTAATATATATATATTTAATTAAATATAATAATTTAGTTTAATCTCAAACGTGGGTTTATTTTTAGTTCTAGTTTAACTATTAGAACAAGTTATTAACTATAAGTTTAGTTAAAATATATGCAAAACTGTTCTATATTTACTTGTTTGTCCCTCTAAAAACTATAAAACATTATTGTATGTATGTGGAAAAAAACTGTGAGGACTGTTTATCAACGAACCCATGTTTATAAATATTGTGTTACAGAGATAATTGTTATCAAAATACTTCTTCGTGGAAGTGTTATTGTTTTGTTTTTGTGATCTATTGGTTTTTATAAAAGGTTATTTGCAGCTACTCATATAGACAATTGCCGTTAAAGATCGCAAATTACACTCATAGCGCCGTAAGGCGAAGTTTTATTGTAAGCTTAGCGAGAATTGAAACTGACATGCGAGATGTTTTACGGTGTTATAATACAACATTGAGCAAAAAGTTCTTCACCAAAATAATCATTTTAGTTTCTACTTATCCCTAAAGACCATTAAAAGAGTATGCGGAAGACCCATGACATGGATGGAATGTGGATTAGTGTAATAATCTTAACAAAAACAAAGTTAAGCCCTCAATCAGACCTCGTCTTATTTTTTATCAACTTAATTTTTTTGGTGTTAACACTCCGGCAAATTTCCACAAAAAACCGTCTGTGGATTCCCTTAGCGATATTGTTCTACTAATTTCCGTATGTGGAGTCTGTTTGCATTCATACGTGATGTATGACTCATCTCCAAAACATTTTAGACACTTTTGAACTTCACGTTGTTTTGTTACTTCATTGTTATGTCAGCTCACTCGATTATGTGTCTATCAATTGGCGTATGATCACGAGTTTGAGCCTAAAGGTTTTGTTAAGTTTCATGTAAATCTATAAATTAGTGTTTAAACACTCCGATCACGTTTGGCATAGATGTTGTATGCTGCACGTTTATCCATGTACTCAGTAGTAGTGGCCCCATCACTCAGTCTCCATCATTCTCTTGCCTTTATACTTATTTGGGGTCGGTGCAACATGTCTTTTCCTCCACATATCTCTATTAGTCGCCAACTCAGTAGTCAACCCCTTTCTAACCATAATAATCATCTTTCACACACTGTGTGAAAGATGATTATTAAACGTTAAATGGACTGCCATTTAACGTTTCATTAACGAGTTTCCCTATTTATATAGCCATCTACATTCATATCCAAAACTTTCCTCATGAACTCGTTTTTATGCTTTCGCATCACGAGTCTATGCATTGCTTCTATTATTAATGCCAACCCTTACCTGGCACGATTATCAGCCTCTCTTTACCATCCATTACCAGTCACCCAGCTCACTCAAATTGTAATATATTATTATCAGATAATAGACTTGATAAAACAGAGGATGTTTATAATTAAATTAACTCAGTCCTCAATGAATCAGCAGCATCATGTTCAGCAGCTGATGTTACGATAGCTAATAGTGACGACTTATAGAGTTCCTTAAATCTTATAAAGAATAAAAACTAATATGTTTATAATAATTAAGCTAAATGGCCATGGTCCGATAAACGGTAGCACAAAGAGTTTAACAGCATTATATAAACTTCCTGATGAGTAGTTTGTCGGAAGCGACCGCCCGACTGTGTGTGCACGTATTGTGTACGAATATAACTTAATTGAGATATAATTGTCGCTTCCTAAGTTTTTCTATATAGTGTTAATTATTTAAGTTTAAACATGTTTTATTAATCGCAGACGCTAATGACTTAATGATTTACTGTGAAGGAAAACATTGAGATAAAATATGCAGATCTAAAATCGCAAACACTTTATATGCAAACAGTGCTCGATTTTTTCTCCATAGTTATAAAAGGCTTTTGCCCAGCAGTGAGACAGATAGCGGCTGATACTATTGTACACGATGACGACCCATTATTTTGTTGGATAGAGCATACATAATCAGCATTCCCACTGTTGGGAGACAGGCCTCCTCTTTTCGAGAGGGACGGGGGGAGAATCTACCACGCGGGCCCAGTGCGGGTTGGTGGATGTCACATGTTTTCGAATTTTTGGTTCTAGAACATGCCGGTTTCCTCACGACGTTTTCTTTCGCCGTTTTGCGCAATTAGTTACCAACTCAAACTCAAAGTATTTATTTCAAATAAACCAATTACAGGCACTTTTGAATTGTCAAGGGGTCGGTCAGTCGGAAAGATGAAGCTAGTTGCCCATTCCAAACCTATGGAGAAGAACGGGCAAGAAATTCCACGGACACTCTTTTAAATCATAAAATTGTTACAAAATATTGATTACATCATTCGTGTTGAAATTATCCATGTGAGAACGATGTAGGAAGACGTGCACGTTAAAAGCATCCGTTATAGAAAAAATAAAAACAATTCAGAAATTAAAATAACCCGTGGCAGCTAAGAGATGACCAGGCCCTACTCACACACATATCGTCATATTATCTACTTTTCTTGAATTGGATACAATCACATAAACAACATTATCAATGGTACAAATATTTTCAGACTAAGTATTCGTTCTCGTTTCCAATTGTTTCTATTTCAAACCAAGAACTCCTCTCCGATAATTTTTTGGGTAATAAATGATGATAGATTTTAGAATCGTATCGAGTAAGACCGTAAGATACTTACCTAACCATCTGGCAACCAAATGCTATGTCGAGTTTTTAAAAAGATTTCCTGTCTTTTCAGTTTCTCCTTATTATTCAAGAGAAGCATAAAGATTATTAAAGATCACGGACGTCTCCGAATGCCTATAGTGACCACACGCTAAGTGAACTCAAATTAAAAAATGTGGGAAGATAACTCGGTGCTAATTGATATATCTCACAATCATGCATTGTTGGCCATATCTGTATTTAGCGCTACTGTTTGCAAAGGATATTTGCATTACCAAATTCTTTCTGATTTTCATCTAGCTTTTTTAAATATTTATAGACGTTAGTACGAAGGTTTTGAAATAACTTATTATATAGTGTTAGTTTAGTTATGTCCGTTCCAGGTTCTATTAATTTATCCTAACAACACGGTGGGCTCCTTTTATTCAATGACAAACTTATCGTCCAGATTTTCTACAAAAATGTCCTGGTTTTGTTTCAATTTAAGTTCAAAGCTAATTGGCATCATATTGGGTTTTCTTTTACTTTATCCTGAGCTGGGCATAAGCTTGTACCGTTCATTTATTCAGTCTACTTTTGGTGATCGCCCTGTCTTCGTCTGTATTATTTTGTCTTTTCTCATATCAATGTTTAACCTCCACCTTTTCTTTTGTTTCCAGGTTTACCATATGTGCGATGGGCTGGGCCGTCAGTTCAGCTACAAGTGCCCCAACATGACTCTGTTCCAGCAACGCATGCTCATCTGTGACCATTGGTACATGGTCAACTGCTCCATGTCAGAGCGGGATTATACAGCTAACCTACTAATAGGTGAGCCTTTATCTAGATTTTTTTTCTACATTATTATAGCCTGTGAAGATTAACCTGAGTGAGTAGCCGGTGTGGAGAATGGAAGAGATACACATGTTGCATAAAAGCCTATAATGTTCCCACTGCTGGGACACAGATCCTCCAGGTCCTCTCTGTGAAAAGGAATGAGCCATAATCCACCACTCGGGCCCAATGATGGTTGGTGATGATGTCACATGTCTTTGAAGTCTTGGTCCTCGGACATGCCAGTTTCCTCACGATGTTTTCTTTCACCATTTTTGAGAGCAGTGAGCTGAGTTCGAACCCACGACTGGCTGTTACCACTGGGCCATCACTGCTCTATCAAACTATTGCGCCGACCCAAAAACATTGGGTTAAGGGCGAGATAATGATGAAGATGATGATAATTATAGCATGTTCATGTTATGATGAAACTCTTTCCAGCATGATTTTGTTAGTCTTGGATGGAATTCTTACGTTTGATCTCTAATTAGAGAGATAGAGAATTTTGCCACCACTGATTACCTCAAATGGTGCTACTTACTATGCCATGACAAGAAAATCTGAAGGTGTTGAGCAGGTAGGGGTGAAAAGGCTCTTGAACAAGAACGAAAAACGATAAAAGTTCTGCAAGTCTGATAAAACAAATAACACAAGGGTTTCTGCTTTGGGTTTACTTTGATTTATGCTTTATTATTCCTAAATTTAAATGCCAATTAAGACTTCTTTGTAATTCCATTCAACACCAGCCAACCAAAGGTTTATAGCCCTATAAAATACCTCTATTATCGAAGTGTCGTTGTTATTATTCAAACACAAACGTTTATAGCCCGTACTATAACACGTTTCTAAATTAGATGACCAGATATTACATAATAGGCACTTTACTATGTCGGCTGCAGTATGGGCAGTTGGGCCAAGGAGATGTTACTCTGAATTGCCAAAGAAACCTTGATCTGCGTTGCATCTGTGGGTTGAAGTGTAAGGTGGGCAGCCGCAGACTGTGATACAGTTCGCGATAGTATAGATACCATAAATGAATAAATCTTTAAATAAATGCCTCAAATCTTGTAGGAGTTATTGAACTTAGACGAATCAACGTGCTTGTCATATTTTTTAAATGACTGATGATCTCAGTAAATCAATAGGTACTCAGTCCCACAAGCTCGGAGCAGGCGTCTTGAATCCCTACTACATTTTCCTACAATTGGGGAGTGGCACATGAAAAGAGAGGCCCCAGCAGTGGGTGAGTCAGTCTGCGGGTGATGATGATGTTACCTACACTTTGATCGACGTGATTTTAAATCAAATCTAATAAGAAGTGGAACACACTCTTTGTTGGTATTGTTATCTGCAACAATTTAAAACTTAAAATTAATTTGTCTTAGCGAATACATTATTCACTCATAAATAATACATTCATTGATATTATAATAACATAATTTATTAATAATTATATTAAGTAATTGAATATTTTACTACATTATACGACTTATACTAACAGGCTTTACTCAGACACTCAAAGAACAAGACCATGAAGAGATTTACAAATGACCACAATTTGTAGTGTTAGTGGCTTCTGCAGCCAGCCTTATCTGGATTGTTGTCCTTATCTGGACCCATTGTTGTCATAATCAAGGAGCAAAGCGCATCAGTCTATACCTACCTCTATGCCCACGCGCCGTCAATCATATCAAATTATCTCCAATACCAATGTTCGAATCAATCACAATCAACCAAGGTCCTTCAGTCTGGCAGTTAGGTGCTCGCATAACTAGTGACAGATGTTCTAAATTCCGAAGTGGTACTGAATTTGAATAGTATTCAAGTAATGTTTATAGATATTCGTATGCTAGTTTAAGTATAGCTCTCAGTAGTTTGAAGGTCGTTTAAAATTGTGTGTTGCGAACAATTTAAAATTGTCCGCGAAACATGGATAGGGAATTAGTCAGTCTGCATATCAAAATAATGTTTGATATGGTCGGTATGGTGACATCTACCAACCCGCACCTGGCTCGCGTGGTGGATTACGGCCCATTCCCTCTCACAGAGAGGAGGCCTGTGTCCCAGCAGTGGGAACGTTATAGGATGATTATGTATGTATGTTATGTATGGTCGGGATGGATTGGACTATTTGTTGGTATACATTTAAAATTGTTTATTTTATTGTCTTTACATTTTTATGTATAAATAAATAAATCAACAACAAAACATACTTAGTTTGTCATTCATTACGACTATAACGGTTACAATAACCCCGATCATTTTTTTATGGTTTTCTGAATAAGCTATATTTTTACAAGCATTTGGAAAATGGGAAGGATTCTGTTTGAAGATCATTATTATAGAGATTGATGATCTTGGGTGGTAATGATAAGTTGATGAACGTAATTTACGAAGTTCCTTTTCTTGAAGGCTCTGATGTCCGCATAATTATTTATTTTTAATTTAATTCATCATGTAGTATGAACTTGACGCGTGATTGATACAATACTAATTACTTCCATGATTATAGACTTGTTAAAGTGCAGGTGAATTCAGTTTTTTGCATATAAATTACATTTATCAGGAGGTCGAGGTAGAAAATAATTGGCGGTTAACTTATAATTCAGAACATTTTGCACCTTTGATTAAGGGGTCAACGTTTCATAGAAATTAATATATTGAATTTAATCATTTATACTCGTATCAGCAACATTTATCATAGTTTTCAAGTTCAACGTCTACTGTTTATTAATTAAGAACGAAGTCTTACATAAATCGTGAAAAAAATATTCTAAATCGTGAACATTTACGCCCGTCAATAGATCTCAAAGGATAAATGAAAATCAAATCAATATCTCGCAGTAATTTATTGCAAAATGATTACTTTATCTACTCTAAAATCGCCAGAGTATTTCCAAGAGTTGGTAAGTGTACATGTATCATTAACTAACTTCTGCCCGCAACTTCGTCCGCGTGAAATGTCTTGTTCCCCCAACCCACCGCGTCGCATATCGCATCTTCTGCCCGCGCTATTACTTCGTTTTCTTTTTGCTAAGGATCCTATCGTGATGTTAAATAGCCTTTCTCAAAAACTGGGTTATCAAATACTCAAATAATTTTTCAAATCCGACTGTTAGTCAAGTTCAAACAATAAAACAAACCAATTCTTCAGGTTTATTATTATTTATTAACATTAGTATACGTTTACATAGGTCTAATCTCATCTAATCTTATAGACTAGGTGCACACATATTATGGGGTAATGATAGGAAGCGGAGGAGACCTTTGTCAAACAGTGGTCTTATTTCAGTTGAACGATGAAGAATACGTAGGAAGGAACAATTGTAATAGAAATACTATCAAGTTCTACCTAATCAACAGACTAAGAAAAGCGTATTCATTTAGTCCACCTGACTACTAGGATTAGGAACCCATTACACCGCTGAACAAACTCAAGCCTCATCAAAATTCACAAAAGCTAGTTAGAATCAAAGTCAGAATCAAAGAAAGTTTCGCTATTGTTGACAGCACGGTCACACTACGTAGCACGTCGGAAAGTGCGAGGAAGCTTATAAGCGTGATAATATTGCATCAATACACGTAATCACACCTCCCCTTGACTTAGACGTATAGTGATGTGTGCGATGTGACAAGCGGTTGTTCATAAAAGGCAGTATTAAACCAGTCAGAATCATAACAACAAGTTTCACTATTGTTGATGAAAGCACGGTCACACTACGCAACACGCCGGAAAGTGCGCGGAAGCAGACAACCGTGATAATGTTGCATCAGTGCACGTAATCACAAGTGCCCTTGACTTAGACGTATAGTGATGTGTGCTGTGTCACATCGTCGAGAAGCATGTTTTTGTTTGTTTTTCGAGTTTTGTAAACTTTGTCAATCAATCAATCAACTCGGCCTATCGCAGTCCACCGTTGGACATAGGCCTCCCCCAGGCTGCGCCACAACACCCTGTCCTCGGCCTTCCGCTTCTAGTCTGCCACCTTATTTAGGTCGCCCGTCCGTCTAGCTGGGGAGCGTTCCACACTACGCTTGCCGATACGCGGTCTCCACTCCAGGACTCGTCTGCTCCACCGATCATCGGCCCTTCGACAAACATGGCCAGCCCATTGCCATCAAACTTTTTGCTTGAGCATAAATCCGTCTTGATTTGTTGACCACAAAATCAAACAGAATGGTCAAATGCTGAAAACATGAAAAAATCTGTACCTATCAACAATTATTTTATTGTTCCCGGCTGTTATGTGACCCGTAGAAAAACGTTTTAGATAAGATAAGATAATATTTATTTGCTTTATACATACTAGAAAATACATGCATGCAAGATGGTAACAACATTATTAGGTACAGGCATGTTTACGTAATCGTTTCCTGGAATCAAAAAATATCGTTTTGTTTTGAAGATAACTTCCTTCATGGAATCTATTTTTTTCATCTCTAAAATCCAAAGACAGACGTCAGCACATCAAGCTACCCAAAACTGTCAAATTTTCCCAATCAACCTTGAACCTCATGGTTTAGCGATAAAGTTGAAAATCGATTAAAGAAATTTGTCAGATTGTAATAGCTTGATGTGCTGGCGTCTATACCTATTGTATTTCGGTCTTCATTCTTATATAAGTATTTCGTTAGTTTCCTTCTAATCTAAACTGAAAAATAAACATCGTGTTTGAGTTGGATAAAAATGCCTTGATTCAATCTGTGACTATAGTTACATCACTATAATGCATGGCCCGATAGCCTCGCCCGGTCATTTCCTTCGTTGCTCGTACACGGCCGCTCTAATTACCTCATGTGGTTAAAGAATATCTAATGTATGAGGCAATGGATGCATTTAACATCTTCCATCGAGATTAATAACTTAATGATTGAAGAGTAGGCGTAATGTATTATTAATCATGTTTAATACTGATGGAATTGGAGTTAGAAGCTAATTTTGAAAAGATTATGACTATGCAATAAGTATGATAGAGCCTTCCTACTCTTAAGCCAAGCTGAGTAGCAATATCTTCCTGATTGCTAATATCAAACCAATTACGATAACCTTCCAATTGTGAAATAGGTAGGTATGGTAATTTACCATGGGGTCATTAAGAGCCATGTAAGCACGTTTGTTCTGTGATATATGAGGTACAGCAGTAGAATTTGACGGGTCGATACCGATCATTAGTGCACCGAACACCTCCACCACGGTTTTCTAAACGCCCATTTAATTGGCTGTGAAATCTAGTATCTAACTATTATCATATTATTATGGTATTCTTGTGGTATCTACTACCTTTTTGGGTTTCGTGCCTTAAGGGTGCCAACCCCTATTACTAAGCATCCGCTGTCTGTCCTTCAGTTCGTCCATCCGTCCGTCCGTCTCTTTATCAGCGGGGATCTCATGAACCGTAATAGGTAGACAATTAAAATTTTCACAAAGACAACTTTGTGAAAATTTTAATTCTATTGCCGCTGTACAAAAAATATAATAAAGTTGAAAATGAAAGTGGATCTCCATACAAAAAACGTGTACCTTCGGTGTTTTTTGCCTTATGGTCCGGAACCCTTCGTGTGTGAGTCTGTCTCGCACTTGTCTGGTTTTTTATAAGATTAACCACATTTTTACCAAAAAATCTTGACATTACTAACTACCTATATCAGTTTTTTTTGGTTTATCCGAGATCCAAAAAGAACGCTAAATTAAAAACCACTAAAGCTAACGTTGAATGAATAAACAGGTTTTCAGGTTGACTGCGGTCACCGGCAGCTAGTTAGCAACCACAAACAATGGGTATTTAGTAGACTCATTATACTCGTTACTTATGATTATGAGCTTATAACAGTTATTGTTTTTTATAATCATTACGAGTATAATTATATGTATGTCGGCTAGTTCGTTCTTTGTAGGATGCAGTTTGAAGCTGCGACATTATTTTATACTAGGTGTTGTTTCGTCGTTGTGTCGTATCGTTAGCGATACGTCTGTAGTCTGTACCCACGATATAGAAGTAATTATCGTGAATTTTTAACATGGTAACATTATAATTTTTGTGGCCTGATTTAGGACACTCTATGAGTAGTCGAGGATATACTCTACCACGTACCTACATACAAAACTTAAAAGTAATGTGTTTGTCGATGGAAAGCGAAAGCTTTGTACGTGTTTTATCCTTAACAAAGTCCTTTAATCGATTTTTCTTACTGTTTTCAGGGCAACGTGACAAGCCGTTCGTGTCAGATGACGAGATGCGCCTGCGCACTCCGCGCCCCGACATCCTGTCTGCGCCGCCATACAACCCATACAATTACGACATACTGAGGGAGGCTGAAACTAAGGTATAGAGTTTTATCTTTTATAATGCTTATGTGATGGACAAAGGCCTGCATATGCGAAAACTACCCTTCCTTCTGATTTAGAGCATATTAAAATGAAGAGAAGTGTCCGTCTATGCAGAGCTGGAGGTATAAAAACCCGCTAGTTGGGTGGATGGTCAGATCATAACCTGGCAAGAACTATAAGTCCTATAAAGGAAAGGGAGCGTTAATTAGTGATGAGTAAATACGGCCAACCTGTCACTTCTGGGATCCTTGAGATTCGAAGTAAATTGATTGACTATTCTTAAACGGCGTCGAGCAAGCAGATGCAGATTTAGGTTTTCGCTCATGGGCAAATGATTCTCTTTGAGAAAGGGGAGAAGCTCAAACCTTGCAAGCTTTTACAAAAAAACCTTCAGCACTTATTTTCCCTAAACTCGAGAGTGCGTCCCCTATTCGAGGATGACTACGACTTAACTGTCAATATCTTAGGTATATACCTACTATAGGTACACAAAGTAAAAATACAGGTTATAAAACTATTTCTATGTCTAATTTAGAGTTTTAGACTCACTTGGGTGCCAGCCAGCTAGCCCAGGCGGGAAACTGCACCTGCGAGCAAGTGCCTGCAGTATATAAAAACCGGCCAAGTGCGTGTCAGGCCACGCATAGAATAGGGTTCCGTAGTCACCCATAATGGCACGTGGATTTAAAAGGATAATTTATATTATTTTGTTATTTTTGTACGAAGTTTTCCAAGTAAGCGCATTTTAAAAATTAGGCCTCTATAACTCCTGAAGCAACAAAGTTATCTAAGCCGTTATAGTTTTTCTTCAAAGTTCATTACATCGACTACCATCAATATTTTTTGCAGCCGTTTAGTTTTTAGAGGAGGGGGGGACGCCCTATTTTAAGAAAAAAAAGGCGTGTATTGAATATTTATTTATTTGAATATCTCGCAAACGGATACGTACCTAAATCAAAATCGTCTTAGCAGCCTCTCAATGTTTTTAAAAGACCTATTAATGATACCCCACACTAAGGGGTAGACGCGAGAAAAAAAAATCATCCGCACTTTACGTGTAGGGGAGGCACCCCAAAACAAAAATATATATCGTGATTTTATTTTAGCATTTTGTCGACGTGGAAAATACACAAATCCATGCAAAGTTTCATCTTTCTAGCACTAAACGTTTGGAAGGTAAGCCGAGGACGGACGGACGGACGGATGGATGGATGGATGGATGGACGGACGGACGGTCATGACGAAACTATAAGTGTTCCGAGACGTGAACTATGGATCCCTAAAAATGGATGGTTTTGCGTTCCTAAATATCCTAATACGTTACAAAATAAAGAAGTAGCTTGCATATCAAAAATTTTTTAGGGTTCCGTATCTAAAGGGTAAAAACGGGAACCTATTACTAAGACTCCACTGTCCGTCTGTCTGTCTGTCACTAGGCTGTATCTCATGAACCGTGATAGCTAGACAGTTGAAATTTTTCATATTAAAATTTCATATTCATATTCATTTATTCATTTTGTGAACATAGGGTACACTATACAGATGTTACACAAAAAATAAAATGTTGGTCCATGCTATGTTCCGCCAAAAGGCATACAAAATATCATTAGGTAATCGAATGTCAAGTAAAAAAATAAAATAAAGTTAATAGGTAAGTAGATGTCACAATTTCATGCAATAGTTAATAATAATATGTCAATAAATTAAATTAAAACAGCACATAAACAAATAGGTAATAGGTATTTAGTCACAATTTCGTATACAATACATAAAATGTCCATAGATATTATCATTATCTTATGAAAGCAATGTTTTAATTATGAACTGATATAAAATTATACAAATATTATTTTAATTTGTCATTAAGATATTCATTAACCGAATAATACGCCTTGTTACTCAATAATTTAAACAGCTTACGTTTAAACTCATTCATGTTGTTGCTTGATACAATTTGATCAGGTAATTTGTTATAAAGTTTTTTCTCTTTTTTCACAGATGATGTATTCCCGCTATAACAACAAATACTAAAAACAGAATAAAATAAATATTTAAGTGGGGCAAATACAACAAACCACCATTATTAAACGTGATGTTTTTGCCGTTTTTTGTTCGATATTAATAACGGCAACATGTAGACGCTTGAAATATTCACAGAATATTTAGTTGTATATTCACTTTAAAAATAAATTAAATATTTAAGGGGGGCTCTCATACAACAGACGTGATTTTTATAGATAATGGTACGGAACCCTTCGTGCGCGAGTCCGACTCGCACTTAGCCGGTTTTTTTATTATCATAGGTATGCAATAGACAATCTATGTAGTCATAGGTAACTTAAATGACTAGTGTCATAATCATAACTCTTAGTAAAACACTCATGGTATTTCCGTATGGTGATTGCTTTGGTCTTCGCGACCCATAGCCTGTGACCTGTGGCTTCACAGTAGGTACATAGCTAGGTGTGTTAGTGCATAGTGGTAGCGATTCACACGTCCGCGGTTATGACACTTCATAAAGATAATGACTCTTTTTATTTTGTCATCGGTTGAAAGAAGTAGGTAATTTAACAAACTAGGTACTTAGTGGTTAAAATCATCATGGTCAGCCTATAACGTTCCCACTGTTGGGACACAGGTCTCCTCTCGGTGAGAGGGAGTGGGCCGTAATCCACCACACGGGCCCAGTGCGGGTTGGTACATGTTTTCGAATTTTTTGGTTCTAGAACATGCCGGTTTCATCACGATGTTTTTTCCCACACCGTTTTGAGAGCAGTGGTAATGAAATTATTTACACAAAGTAAAGTTCCTGCTTGTGTTCGAACCCACGACCTACAACACGGAAGTCGGGACCGTTTCCACTGGGCCACCACTGCTCTCTTCCATCAATTTGTACAGACGCCAGCAGGTCAAGCTACCCGAAACTGTCATATTTTCCCATTCAACCTTGAACCTTAATGCTATAGCAATAAAGTTGAAAATCTATTAAAGAAATTTGACAGATTGTAGTAGCTGGATGTGCCGGCGTCTGTACATAACGCATAATCTTCCTTCCTAAAGGTGCATCCACACAGAAGTTAGTTCTTGTGGAGCAACATTTGCAAGTGCTAGTGGTGGGCAACAACGGATGATAAAAAGTTATTTAGTCAACTTACAAAGTAGATTGATACAGATTCTAAAATACCTAATTAATTTTAATAATGTTGATTAGATATAAATAATGTTTGGAAAGGTTATACATTAAACGTATTTCTTAGTATTCATTTCCGTATTGGGTATTATTAAGGCCATACCTACTTATAATAATGGTTTAATTAGACTAATTCGTGCGTAAGCTGTTGCGATCCATTCACTTTACTTCCTTCGTAGACCATTAGTGTGATGAAATCATCATAGTATTTAATTAAACCACCTAATAATGATCTTCCCGTATGACTAGGTGCTTAATAACCCTGATTGCAATCTTCATACGCTACTGAGAACTGAATAATATTTATAATTCATTCATATTTCTCATTCCAGTTCCCTGTGCACCCGGGCAACAGCATTGTCGGCGTCGCTGACTCTATATCTGACGTCGACAACAACGACTTAGACAGTGGAAAACAGAACTACAGGCCTCCTACCGGCTGGTCTACCGGTCGCAAGTTCCACAGCAGAGTCAAGGCCAACGCCGACACTAACACCAACTCCAACTTTGGATCCTTCAGAAACACTGACCACCTCGATGAGGCTGCATCACAAGAACCTGACGCAACGTTCAGGCCAACACCCAGTTCCAACTTCACACAAACCCAGCCAAGACCAAGTATCACTCCACCATCTATTGAACTAATCCCACCTGCAGCCCCTACTCATGGATCAAAGGTAGGAGACTCAAGCGTAGAACCTACTGCAGACCCAGTCTTCAAGTTCATAAAACGCTTCGATCCAACATCCCCTGATGTTGAACACCAGACTGCGATGTCTAAATCTGAGATTATTGACCTGAACGGTCATCTACCAGCTGGACCAGCCAACTCAGAAGAAGACAGGACTCCTAGAAAACACAAGAACTTCGGCAATAGTTTTAATAACTTCCAAACGGACAATGACAAGTCTTTCTCTGAAGGCACGAGATTTGACTCCGTCAACACTAAGCCCAAAGCAGCTGCCGAAGAAAAAGCACCAACACGTAGTAATGACAAAGGAATCAGCGAACCTGAAAAAGTTCTATTACCTCCAAAAGTTGACTCTGCTTTAATCCCATCAACGACGGTCGGTCCCCCAATATATTACGAATGGAAATGGGCGGTTCCTGCCTTCGACCTGATACCTCCAAAGGAAGGCAACAAAACGAACTCTACGAATGTTCTGCAGACGAGGTCGATACAAGGAGAGAGTCCGTTCAGCAGAGTGACCAGACCTGAACCAAAGACGACCACTCCTGAACCAAGTCACACGGAGTACAATATTAGTTCGTACTACATCCCTGATTACGTGTTTCCTTTAGACAATGCTCACCCAGGGTATGAGAGCGACAATGCTGAGACGTCTTTCCAAGTCAAGGTAGCAAGGCCCGGGAGACAAAGCTTTGGGGAGAACCCCAAGTGCCCTCACTGTCACCCTGCTTATTTAAAAGAGGGTACTTGTGAACCCTGTATTGTCAAACGGTAACGAATTAAACATAGTCGTAATTTTAAGTCCGTTATCTGTCACCGAAGAATTAAAGATATTATAAATACGTTGCTCGGTCTTGTATTGTTGACTCGTTTACCTACAAAGGGAAATGAATTTTACATTATTTTTATTTCTTCTTACAATTTAGTAAGTTATTAATACTGTTATATTTTTGTTGTAAAAGCCATATTGTTACATATGTATTGTATTTTGAATTGAAGGATTTTCAAAAAAGAAAATTGTAAATATACCTAACAAGATGTTTTGAAGTGGTTATGAATAATCAAAAGTAAAAACTTAATTTTAGTTTATCAATATCCATTTAATGCCCTGTTAACTTTTAAACCAATTCATTCATTGTAGGTAGGTACCTAATTAATCTTATCTACTTAGATCACACAACTCAACAATATTATTTATATTCATATATCTTATAATTCGTCGTCAGCCTTCTTTTATCTAAAAGTAGCATTGAACGTTACAAAAATGTTTTGCTTTAAAAAATTTTGTTTTTCATTATTTATTTGTCCCGAATATTTACCTATCTAGATGAGAAACCCTTCTTTGTTGTCGGTTCTATTTTCTCTATGTCTTGCCCATATAATTTGGAACTAAGCCAGATTAATATTTAGGTAAATATTATATGACCAATGAACATGTAACTAGAATAAAATTCTAATAGTTCTCACTCCTAATATGTGTCCGAACCTACCTTCTATAGAAAATAGTTACCATACCTACTCATAAAACTGTATAAAACTACATAGTAGGTTATTGTATTTATCAAGTAAGTAGTTGTAGACTAGATACTATTTATATTTTTGTACACGTGCCTATACATACCTAATTAAGATAGTTTTGTATTAATAAAGTAAAATTAATTATAACTGGGTAGTTTTTTTTATTTTTTTATAGGTGCATCTACACTGGAATTACTTTTTGTGGAGCAATGTTTACAAGTGTGGACAACATCAGATAACAAAACGCTATAGCAAAAGCAGCAAAAGTTAAAGAAAGTTACATAGTGTTATTACGTTGCTAAATGTTATTCTATAAAAAGCAGTTTCGGTATATATCAGATGCATCTTTACGAATACATGATTTATTTACCTATGTCTATAAATGTCTTATAAATCGCAACTTACTCCATATTGGAAACCTAAATGGCGATTGTGAGTGTGCCAAAGCGCCTCTGCTCACCTTTGGTAATAATTGGGCGTAATTTTAAACTCGTTGTCTACTAATCACCCAGGGAAACACGTAGTGCCATCTATCGTGAAATGTCTTAAAACATTGGACTGCTTTATACTGCTTACTATAAATTGACGATAGAACGGTATGTACTGAATGGTTAATTTATTTTTAAATAAAGCCGACAGCCGTAACTGCTGAAAGTGCTGCCTAAGCGGCAGGATCATGAACATTCTGTAGTTGTAGTGGAAAAAAGATAGGTTATAGATTTAAAAATGTAAAATAAATTTGTTTGGGAAACGTTTCAATGATTCTGCGTGTATAGGAACGGGCGTGTCAATCATGCGATTTAAATTTTCCTTGAAAATGGCGACCATTAAGTGTCAAACGTGCGAATCCGAGTGAGCGTGTTGAAAATGTTTTAATCTTAAATTCCTTTTTTATGTTAAACCAGACGTGTATTAGAGTAAAAGACTATTTAATATTAGTTCTAGTGTAGTATTTAATATAAACTAGATACAAAAAAGGTGTATTTCTACGTAGGGAACTTTGAAGTTTTGTCGCTATGAGTAAAGCGAACCCGCTGGCTGGTCTGTTAGCCAATTACGGCGATTCTGATGAAGAATCTGATGACGGGGCGCGTAACCCGCCTTTACCGCCAGGAACAGATTATAGGAAAGCTCTTACGGCACCATTGCCTGAACAAAACTATCCTTATGCATCTGCAACAGGGGATGCATCTGGCGCCGTGCATCCTGCGCCAATACCTCACTGCCGTAAGTTATTTCGATTGTTTCATGTTTAATTTCCAAGCAATTAGGTAAACATTAAGTTGGTTTCTTAATGAGTTAAATATTATTATCCTTGAGAGTTAAATGCTATAAGGAAAAATCACACGTCAATAGATTGTTATTGTAAAGGCAAATAAAAACAATCACAACAAATTGTTCCTGTTCAACTCATGGTATTTTTTATCCTTATTAAACTTTTATAACATTGCTTTGGATGTTGAAATAAGTGTGTATAGTAGTGCATACTGTAATATTATAATTTCGAAACTAACCATTGTCTGTATGTACCTTTTCATGCCTAAACCACTGAATGGATTTTGATGAAATTTGGCAAGGTGATAGATGGCATGCTGGGGAACGACATAGGCTAATTAAATTTGTCCTGGTATCATGTCCCTGTGAGATAATTTCCAAAATCCATGCAGACAAAGCCGTGGGTGGTGTTAATTCAAAGATAGATAGCTTAGTTGTGTTGTTGTGAGTATGTATGCAATATAATGAATTCAGGAATATGACCTTATTATGTTAATAAAAAAAAAACTACCATGATTCTAATACTCCAACTACGAAATTATTTTCAATAGAAAAACTGTTATATGAGCTATTATAATGTAGAATCTGCAATTATTCATCCTTGTCATTCTAATTTTCATTGCAATTAGCTATTATTAACCATGACAATATTGTTACCCTGCTAATGGCTGAATAACCATCAAGGAGTTTTCAACCTTAAACATGGGAATTGTGGGTTAAATTACTTCAATCACTTCATAATAATGATTGTGGGTTAAATTACTTCAATCACTTCATAATCATTGTGGGTTACATGTAGGGTTACCAGATGGAAAATTGAAAAGTCCTGACAAAAAGACTGATTTCTATAGAAAAGTCCTGAGATTTTCTTGCATACGTAATTCAAAACTGTGGAAAAATTAGTAATTGGTTTTGTGTACATAAGTTGATCCTAACTCTAAAAATATGCTGATGTTGATTACGTTGATTTGTGAATATATCCAAAGAAGAAACAATTATATGTTTTTCTATAAGTTGTTTCTTTCTAATAAAAAATAAATAAAAATATACTGTATTTTATTGAAAATCGAAAAATGCTGAGATTTCCAAAATCCACCCGCAATCCTGTTAGTAGCCTAAAAATCTTGAAATCTCAGGACAAATCCAGAGATATGGTAACCCTAGTTAAATGACTTCAATCACTTTTTAATAATGATTGTGTAAACAACCTTAAGAATACTTGCCACTGTTAATATGATTTCCATTTCAAAGAAAAGTGCAAGAACAACAAGAATTTATGAGGTTTGATTACTATTAAAAAAACATTTATTTTGTGAAAAGCTAGTCAGACTTTTAATTAGCTGCAATAAAATTACAGCTATGTATGTGTTACCATATTTTAATGAAATTTAAATAGTGATCTAACAAAATAATTGATTTGTTCAATTAACATTCAGGTAAAAATCAATCAATGTTAAATTGATTTTATAAAAGCGGATAATATTCATCATCTGCCTAGCCTTTTCCCAACTATGTTGGGGTCAGCTTCCAGTCTAACCGGATGCAGCAGAATATCAGTATTTTACATGGAGCGACTGCCTATCTGACCTCCACAACCCAGTTACTGGGTAATAACGATACCCCTTTGTAAGACTGGTTGTCAGACTTTCGGGCTTCTGACTACCCGTAACGACTGTCAAAGACCCACGAACGACAGCTGGGACCAACGGCTTAATGTGCTTTCCGAGGCACGGAGGGGTCTCGGTATGTAAAGACCACCCATCCACAGACTAACCGCGACAAGCGTAGCTTAACCTGACCGATCGACCTGTGCGGCTGTTATTATTTAGCCACGGGCCCTTCAAAAGAGGATATTTATAATGAAATTAAAGTAATATGAGTTTACAGTAAAAATTATTGAGCAATGCTTAATTATTGTTTTGGCATCACAACAGTGATTGAAATGGACTTATAAAATTCATTAACACTAATTACAAACATTTCTTTTAAATATTCTCTTTTGTTAGGTATTTCTAATTAAAACTTTGATTTATTTAAAAAATTGATTTTGTAGATTGATATAGAAGTTGTTTGAGAGTAAAAAAATGGAACAAAATAATCTTAAGTAAACAATGTATTTGCTGATTTGAAACTAACAATATACATTTTTATCCAATCAATACAAAGAATATTTGATTTTTTACGATTAAATCAAAACCGGTCAAATTCGAATATCTAAATTAAAACAATGTTTCTTTGCATTTTAATCACATCACTAGTAGAGATAGTGTGGCAACATTTTTTAATGAAATGACAGTAAGAAATGTCATTTTACTGCAGCTCTTTAATATTTTAATTTTTTCATATCATTTATTCATAAAACAATTTACATTGTGTTGAATACCACACCGTCCGACGATAGGAAAGAGGGAATCCAGGCCCCTTCACCCTGCAGTGGGACAACACTGGCATATAATAAATCGTTGATTGGAGCTTCATTTAATTAAAAGTGTCTGACAGGGCTCTGCGAGTTGGCTTCGACCCCTCGTACGCCTTCCACACGTCCAGGACCCTGGCCCCGCGATATGTTAAAGACAATTTCAATAATAATAAATTATCTTAAAAATAACGCGTTTGCAAACGCATTATTTTTATACTCAATCAATGTTATATTTTCACAGCTTGGTCAGCATGTTACGATGAGAGCAGTGGCTTCACATACTACTGGAACCAACTAACCAATGCTGTGACATGGGATGCACCGCCTGAATACCTATTAGCACTCAAGTTAGCTCAGCAGCAGTTGCATTTAGCAGGTAAATATTATTTAAATTAATTCTAAATAATTGGAAGGTATGCAGGTTGAAGTCATTACATTGAAATCCTAAGAAACCTATGATTTCTTCACTTACAACGAAAAAAACTAAATAAAATTCATATTGCTATTTTTTTAATGTTTGAAGAGAATCAAGATTTGAAAAGTTAGCTTACGTGCATTATAGTAACTTTTTAATTCTTCAATGTCCCATTCCATGTAAACCTAGTGGAAAAAATATAAAAATACCATTTATTAACCCAATCATCAGGTACAGCAGAAGTGTCTGCAGAAGAATGGCAGCTGTACCAGCAAGCGTTAGCAGAGAAACAAAACACGCAGAACAACAAAGCCATAACTAAGTCGTCCACTAAAACTCCCAAGAAGGGAGACAAGAACGGTACCGGACATAAGGAGAAGGGAAGCAGGTTCAGTAAGAAACGAGGACACAGTGATGACGAGGAAGAGTGAGTATGATATGACTATGGTTTAGAACTTTGCCACCATATTACTATATGATATGACTGCTATGACTGCTTATCTAATAGAAATCCTAAATCAGTTAAAAATAGAAATGATGGGGTTGGGTTTGTGATGATAAATAAATAAATACAAATCTTTCTTGCAGACAGAAAAATAAGTTACTAAAAAATACAATAAAAATGGCATGCATACACACAAACATAAACTCTGGAAACACAAAACACACATGCACACACACACTCATAATATCGCAACAGTCTTTAAAGTAGGTACCAACTGGAAATCTTTGCATGAAGAACTGTGAGCCTAATAAGCATGATATAATTTAGCTATTGAGCATAATAATGTATGTACTTAAGGCATAGTGTATTCATTTATATTGTTATCTTTTCCAGGAAAATAGAGCTAATAACATCATACCACAATTCGGACTCTGAATCTAATGATGAAGCAGAAACTCCAACAAAACCAACCACACCACCACTTCCTAAACCTCAAACCAAGCCAACAGTTCCCCACAAGAAGCCAAAAACTAAGCCTGTGGAGTATGGACCTGCATTACCTCCCACCCTTAACTATTCAGTGCCAATAGGACCTGAACTACCACCTGAGTTGGTGGATAATGGATCTAAATCTCCTGGGGATAAGATTGATAATGATGTGGCCAAAGAGGTATGTGTGACGAAAATAATAACTATATTCGTTTTTGGTTTCCAGAACTATGTTTAAGTAAATTCAATTTTACTAGAATTTCAAATGTTTCAAGTGTTTGAACATAAAAAAAACTCAATATTAATAGTTATTAGAATATTGCCTATGATGACAAACTGCATCTGATAATGCTAAAGAATAACTTTTCAATGGCTTGAGAAATATTATTTTTATTTTTTCAACTTATTTATCTTAATTTGTAATTTCGCAACCTTTTGAAATAATCTTATTTGAAATCTTATCATAGTAGATGATCTCACACGGTGCCTATTGATCTAATTCATGTACTTCTGGCATGTTCTGTAGTTATAAACAAAATATGTCACTAGTTTGAGTTAGATCATTATGTTTCCCAATACTTTTGAAATGTTATCAAGCATGTGATGGGTTTAAAGTTTTCAATCTGAGGTACCTACTTATAAAAACGTAATTATATTATAGCTACGATTTTCAGACCCTTAATTTAATATTTTTTTTACTTTTCATATCAAAGGATAAAAAGCCAGACAAAGATGAAGACAGTCAAGACGAAAGCTCGCTTATCCTAAGACTAAAAAGCAAAGCCAAAATCCTAGAAAAACTGGGCGGCGAATTACCAAGAGAGTTACTGAAAATGATTGAAGAAGATCCCAGTTCTGGTAACAACACACCAAAAAGAGAAGAAACTAGTACAAAACCAAGTGCTAACATAGATGATTTATTGGAAGAGATTGAGAAAAGAGAACTACCAAAAGTTTCCAAAGTAAATGATGTTGATATTTTCGTTGAACAAAAGTCGAATGATGCAATCAGTGCTAAGAGTTCTCCCAGAGGTGATACAACACCGCCTCCTGAAGCAAGACCTTTGTTCCCAAGTATTAAACACATTGACGATCTCCCTGCCACACCACCGTCAGTTCCTCTCACGCCACCACTTGCTATGGAAGTAGAAAACGAAGATAAAAAAGTTGAGGCAACTGAAAAGAAAGGCGCGAATTTGTACCTTCTAGACACAGAAGAACGAAGAGAACATGTGGGCAAGAAAAAGCTCAGAATATCAAACTCTGTCTTACTAACAGACCGCAAAAAGTGCGAAGAACCAGCGTATACCACGAAATATTCACAGTTCATTGAAGGGTTCTCAAGCGAGAGGACTGGTCTAGGCTTCAGTAAAGAAGAAGATAGCGTTGAAAGTCCAAAGAACGCAATTAATTATGGGAACGGGTTGATGTTTACTAAAGGGGAGACGTTGAACGAAGATAGGAAAGATGAAGACCTGGACGATTTGACAGATCTGGTGGAGGCCAAGCTGAAGTATCTGAACCAGTTGCAGCCGTGTGTGCTGACAGCGGTGCAAGAGATGTTGATACAGATGCAGGTAGGTGTTACAATTAATTGAATAAAATTGAAAGTAATTTTCCATATTTACCCAACTGTATAAAGAAGTCTACATTTCAGCAGCCTTCACACTTTTTGAGTTGAGTAAAAATGTGTTGATTAAATAAGGAAATTCGAGAACACAGATTCAATTCTTCTTAAATATAAAGACTAAGTGCAGTACTGAACTTTTTCGAAACTGTGCTGTATACGGCCGGGGCCTGTACCAAAAACAAGATACCATATTTATCTTTGTATTCTGATGAGTCAGTCAGGGGATATGACGTTCTCTTAGGTGTCTTATACCTAAAAATGAGTATCGATGTGTGCAGACGCTGGTATCAGCATTCCGCGCAGGCGCCGTGTCGCCGCGCTACTGGCGGCGCTGGGCCGAGGCGGCGGCGCGCTCGCTGGCTGCGCACGAGGCGCGCGCCGCGCCGCCCGGCTGGAGCACCGCCTTCCAGAGGTACGAGTCGCGCCGCGCTGTCGGCACTCGCGCGCCCCGGGGGCTCTGGCTGAACAAGGGTTTAGCGGGCGAGGCTTTGAATCGATTCTATGTTCTTGTAAAGTTCCGCGTTGAAAAATGCATTTATCTGCTTACCTGAAATAAGTAATTTCACGTTGACTTACGAGTAAAAGTCGGCTAAAGACGATGCAAGGTTAAACTATTTAGGAAACATTCCCGAATAGTAAAATTTTGTTACACTGCTACAATAATCTTTTAGCACTCGAATGACATTGACAGGGCGGGACGGTGTTGGTTGCCATTTGTAAAAAACAAGATGGCGGCGTTAGTTCCGATTTTGGCCACGCGCCGAAATAACTTTGTAGCGCTATAGCAATTATTGGGCGTAGCTGAATTTCTGACTTTTGACACATTATTCACATTTGACGAAAAACTTATTTTTTTGTGTCACACATTATGATTGTTTGGAGGTTGTTTGGCGTAAACGCATACCTTTACTACCTGTCTTGTACAATTTGATTACTATTTTTCGTTTCTAATAAACCCTTGTTCATCTAACGACCTCTTTTAAAACTGCGCTATTCATAGTGCAGTTTTTGGGACTTTCGGAACTTTAGTGTTCTTTATGGTGCAATCTTAACGGACAATATGAACTTTATGGACCTTCAACCTTTGGTTTATGTTGTTTATGAATACGTGTACATTCTTCTAGCCTTGAGTTTTGGTCAATTGAGACTAAAACTGAAGGCTTGAACATAATTTGAAATATGAAATAAGACCTACTTTGGTCTAAAATTCTAAAAGATTTCTAATGGATCGGATGAGTCGAATATTACGCGGCGAAATATCGGCTTCAATTAATAATCAGAGACTTTCATCTTTCCAAAGATTTCCAGTTATATTTCGCCGTGAAATATGGCGATAAAAGGTGACAGCGGCGGGATCCTTTTAATTTATAAAATTGTTCATTATACCGACGACTACCCCGGACTGTTCTTCGTTTTGGTCTGACTTGACTTGATCGGGTCATCTCGGTCAAGTCAGGTCAGACTAAACAGTGTTCATTGTGTGGGACTGGACTGTTCCTATCCTGATGAGTGAATACTTGCACCCGGAGCGGGTTCAAGTATTGAACTATAGTATAAGGACACAACTAATGCGTGTTTACTATGTACTATCGGAATGACTGACAATGACCCTGAACTCTGTATTCCTTGAAATTTTATTTGCAGAAAGTTTTCTTCCTCACGAATGTATTTTTGACCTAATCCAACTGTAAACTGCGAAGGTTTCTCAATATTTTTTTGCTAATTGTATAAAATATTTTTCACGAAATATTACATATTTATTGTAATTTCAAGGTAAGAGCGCTATAACTTCTCACAATATTTAATACTACTTTCAAAACTGTATTTAATTTGCAACATCAGTTGTAACCTGTACACCTGTGATAATAAAGTAAGAATAAAAACTTCATACTTAACAAATCGAGTTTTTTTAATACTTTGTAATCCCGAAAATTGTAACAAAAAAGACGCAACATCTTAGCTATAAGTGTGAAGAAGACAGAAGACTGGCGGCGCCTGCGCAATGGAGCCATCGCATCTTCGAAGGAGTTGGTGAGATAACAAAACTCTTTGCTGATATTTTTGCGTTATTCAAGAATAATACGCTTTGGTCTGTTCCAGAACGCTGGCTGGCGAGACCGCCGTGTAAAGGATTTTGAGGATTCCTTGTGTCCGCCATTTTGGAATGTTATAATTATTTTTTTGTTAATTTTCGGGCGGACACAAATCCGGAGCACGGGTTAAAGTATACGGTTTTATTTGTCATTAGATAAGTTTGCCCCATACTTTTAGATGGTGTTGTGGTGATCTGAAGTTTTGCAGATTTTATGGTCATTTTGAGACACTCGCGTTTACTTTCTATGATCAAAATCTTAATAACTTTTGGTTTATAATCATATTAAGCACTGTATTTTTGGACAAGCATAGTCGGTCGTCCCACCACTGTATCTATACAGGCAGCTAACTTGCAACTACTTTTAAACAAATTTATTTGTGTGCTGAGTAGTCAATTCTTTTATGTCACTCTTTTTTCTGTTTCTTATTTTCCACTTAGCTGAAAAAATATTTAGCACACAAAAGAAAATCTTATTGACAAATATTTTTGCCTGTATAATCAGGTGCTTGTTGGACTGTACATACTTTTTCTGTCTTTCAAGGCAAAATCGTCTCGAATTCATCTACCAATGTAAATTAAATAGTTTCTTCGGAAACACGTTTGTTTCCCCCACTCTCCACGATGTTTTACATTTGTCGTCTAGGCTTTTTTTTTCCTAATCATCAGCCTAAATCTTACTTTAAAAAAATCGCGTAAATTGTTGAAGACCTAAGCCCATCACTCCATCTAAACTTACCGGGCCACTGCCTCTCTTCACTGCCCATACCTCTACTGCCTCGTTTGTGCACCACAGGTCTGAGGGCCGGTACTGCTACAGGCGCGAGGCGGACGGGCTGGTTCAGTGGGAATACCCCGCCACCACGCACACCGACATGGAGATATGTACCACGCCGCCGCATCCGGGGATCGAGCCTAAGGTAAACGGTACCTCCTACTACTAACTCAAAAACTAACTGTGTAACTTATACTTTGTTGTTGTCTGCAACAGTCACAACAAATGTAATATTGTAAGATAACTATAAGGAATGCTTCGGCGACCCCGTGTCATGTAGAATTACTCTGCCAACTTACATAATATAAAACTCATGAGGGTTGTTAGAAACTACAGAACTCCACCTGCTACGATCCTTACATACTCCTTTAGCCTTGTTTACGTTCATAAATCATACATCACACACATCGTTCATTAAACTTACATTATGTGTAATCTTTCTTCCAGGAGGAGCTAGTCCCGCCACTGCCGCCGACGCCGCCCCTCCTGTCGGCCCCGTCCCCCCCCGCGCCCCCCGCGCCCCTCGCGCTCCCCGCGCCCCCCGCGCCCCCCGCGCCGCAGCTGGTGTGGCCCCGCGCGGTCACGCCCCCGCCCCCCGCCTGGGCCGACCCCCCGCCGCCCGGATGTGATGACCTGCTGCCGCTGCCTGCTAACGTAAGTACCCAGGAATCTATAAAGTATCTAGGAATTAACCTTTTGACCGCCACGTCAATAAGGAAAATCTGTGTTCTCTACCCCAATCGACAAATTCCTTCTTTCATACCTACAAAATAATAGTCACGGCAAAAGTATATATCGATAGAACATGGATATATTTTACTTGTGCATGGTTTAAGTCAAAGTCAAAGTCAAAGTCAAATCATTTATTTCAAATAGGCACATAAAAGGCACTTATGAACGTCAAAAATAAAATTAAAATAAAATTGATTCTAGTCGCCCCTTCCAAAAGGTAGTTTTCGTATGGAGAAGAATGGGGAAGAAACTCCACCGTTACTCTTTTAAAATGTTTTACAATATATTGCATACATTATTTATATAATTATATGTGAAGACGATGCACCCAAAAATAAAATTACTATACCACAATAGGTAAAAGAATTAAAATGGATAAATGTAACCATGACATATAGATCAACTAAGTGATAGATACATGGTGCTCACATATTCACAAACATTCCAAACGTAGACGATTTTCATAAATAAATAAGGAGTAATAAGTCCGGGTGTGACCCCAAGTAATTACAGAATGTAAATCAATGTCAAAGCAAAAAAAAAAAAAGAATAAATTATACAATTACATTAGCAACCAGTTTGATTTTGTCTAGACTCTAGAGATTGTCCTATGGAGCAAGACCAGCATGTTTCCAAGCATTCTTATCTTGGATATAATCCTCTAATTTGTAATATCCTTGCTTACAAAGTGTAATTTTAATATAAGTTTTAAATTTTCTTTCATTTAATTGCAATATTTCACAAGGTATTTTGTTGTAACATTTAACACAGTACCCCATAAAAGATGTATGTACTTTAGATAATCTGAAAAAAGGTTGATCTAATTTATCTTTATTTCTAGTATTAAAATTATGTCTATCACTTATTTTATTAAAAAGATGTTGATTTTTTCTTACATACATAATATTTTCATAAATGAATTGGCAAGGTACCGTCATAATATTAACCCTTTTAAATAGTTCCCTAAGAGATTCGCGGCGACGTAGATTGTAAATGGCTCTGACAGCTCTCTTTTGCAAAATAAAAATGGATTCAATGTCAGCAGCCCGACCCCACAGTAAAATGCCATATGACATAATACTGTGGAAGTAACTAAAATAGACCAAGCGCGCGGTTTCTTCGTCTGTTAATTGTCTTATCTTTCTAACAGCATATGCGGCCGAGCTTAGCCGCCCCGCAATAGATGTTATATGAGGTCCCCATTGTAATTTCTCGTCTAGCGTGATTCCTAGGAAAACTGTCTGATTAACAAATTCTAATTTTTGGCCATTCAATACGATGTCACATTCGCTACTTCTAACATTAGGTAATTTAAATCTAATGCATTTTGTTTTTTTTTCATTAAGTACTAAATTATTTACCGTAAACCAATCTTGGACCTGAAGAATAGAGTTATTCACGTCGTCAAGATTTTGTGACCGTCGGTCTATTTTAAAGATCAATGATGTGTCATCTGCAAATAACACCATCTTCGGTTGATTTTGAAGTAATTGGGGTAAATCATTAATATAAACTAAAAAGAGGAATGGACCCAATATCGAACCTTGAGGAACGCCCATTGTCATTTCAGAACCCAATGAGTTTACGCCATTTACTTGGACTTTAACCTTTCTATCTTTCAGGTATGATCTTAACAAGTCAAGTGCTGTTTTCCTAATCCCATAGTGCTCGAGTTTCATCAGAAGTGTTTCATGGTTTACGCAATCGAACGCCTTAGAGAGATCGCAAAAGATTCCAATAGCATCTTGTGCTTCTTCCCAGGCGTTAAAAATGTTCTTCATTAGGGTAACACCGGCGTCAGTGGTACAACGCCCTTTGGTTAAGCCGTACTGGTGTTCATGAAAGATGTAATTTTTATTGAAGTGACGTAACATTTGATTGAGCATCAACTTTTCAAACACCTTACTGAGAACTGGCAGAATTGACACAGGTCTATAATTGTTGGGATATTTACTATCACCGGATTTGAACAATGGTACTACTTTACTATGTTTCATAAGATCCGGAAAGACTCCTTGGTCAACACTGGTGTTAAATATGAAAGCTAAATAGGGCGCAATGGTTTCGATGAGAGATCTACATACTTTTACAGACATACCATACTCTTAACTCTAGCGCACTGGCTAGAGTTAAGATTTAAGAGAGTTAAGAGTTAGAGATAATAATATATTTATTTAGGTCCTTTTATAAAGTAATACATTTACAAACTTATAAATACTTAGTAGTACCAAGTTCTTAACAGATTGGCTTAAATACTAATATAAAAGCTAGTTTAATTTATATGTTTTTAATTACTTACCTATGAAAGGTACGTTGGTACAGACATTATAACTTGTGGCGACCTGCCTGAGCTAGGCTAATAAAAACCTGTGTTGCAGGCAATTTGCTTATTTATGTATGTACATACATAAAAAGTGCATCCAAGATGTCATAGTAAATTAAGTGCAAACATGTTTGTCACTATGTGACGTGCAAAATAATAGATTTATACAATTTAAAAAAAAATAACAAAGAATTAAAAGTTTTCATACTTATTATTATTGGGTTATTAAAATTATAGAGTAAATCAACATTATTATATAAGTAGCTCCAAATGAAGTTAATTGCTTATGTCAAGACGAATTCCTTTTCTTCAAGGAACTCAGTAACGCTATAATATGCTCTGGCGGTCAAAAAAGTACGAAGTTTAGTTTTAAACATAGATTGAGGTAGTTCTCTCCAACTTTTAGGTAGTTTGTTGCTTATGTCAAGATGAATTCCTTTTCTTCAAGGAACTCAGTAACGCTATAATATGCTCTGGCGGTCAAAAAAGTACGAAGTTTAGTTTAAAACATAGATTGAGGTAGTCCTCTCCAACTTTTAGGTAGTTTGTTATAAATGACTGGAGCCATACAGTACACACTTTTGCGCATTATGGTCGTTTTAGCGGATTGGAGACAAAGTTGACCATTGTCACGTCTATTGCGTGGGAATATGTCGGCTAGACGCTTATAGTAATGCGGATTCGACTTAACAAACAGCTACTTCTAATATGTATAAGCACGGTAAAGTTAATATCTTATAATTTTTAAAATAAGGCACGCAGCTATCGGTCTTCTCAAGTTTAAACATCGCCCGCAAACATCTTTTTTGAGACTTGAATGCCGATTCTTCTTCCGTCGAGTTAGCCCAAAATATTAGCTCATAGTGCGCTATGGCGTGATTTGGGATTCTACTAAACCATAATACGCTGTAAGTAGAGCATCCGTATATAATGTGAATAAAAGTGTACGTAAAGCGTATGCAGATATACTAAGTTTTTTTACATAAAATCTCAATATGTGCTTTCCAGTTAAGGTTTTTATCAATCTCCTCCAGATTGATGAAGAAATTTTGTAGAGTTAACTTCTTCTATGTTTTCATTGCAGTGTTGTATGTTTAGATTCATGGTAGGTTACCGTTGCGTAAAATGCATTGTCTTCGTTTTCTTTAGGTTTATTTTCAAATTGTTTTTCTGCATCCATTGTATAGCCGATTTTAAGGAATTATTAATATCATTCTCATGTCTCTACACTTTTACAAGGTATTGTCAAACTACTGTCGTCCGCGAATAGGTTCACCGGTTCTTCAATGCATTTAGGCAAGTCATTAATGTATAATATAAAAATAAATGGTGCCAACACGCTTCCCTGCGGTACCCCATGTTCTAATTCACGCCCTGACGATCGATAAATCTCTTCTTTCTTCTTTACGGTATTGATATATCTGATTTCAATAATTTGATTTCTATGTCTTAAATATGATTCAATTAAATTGAGGACATTACCTCTTATGCCATAAGCTTCCAACTTTTTTAAAAGTGTAGCATAATGTACGTGGTCAAATGCCTGGGTCATGTCACAGAATATGCCACAAACTGGGTTTCGTTTGTCAATATTGTCAATAACATTATACAAAAAGTCATAGATAGCCACATTGGAAGTCCTCTGTTTTCGAAAGCCCTTCTGTTCATCACATAAAATATATTTTTTAACGATTTGAGACAGTTCTTTATATATCAAATAATCTTTATTTCTCAAATATTTTTGATGACTGGAATAAGTGCAATAGCCCGGTAGTTTTCCATTAGATCTCTATTTTCTTTCTTAAAAAGAGGTTTTATGATAGATGTTTTTAATGCAGACGGATAGACACCCGCGCTTATACTTAAATTTATAATATGACTTAGATGTCCACATATTTCCGCTGATACATGTTTTATTACTTTACTGGAGATATCATCATAGCCTACGCTGCCTGTATTGTTTAATGACATTATAATTTTATGTATGTCTGGTGGTACGCTGGGTGCCATGAACATAGATTTGTTGTTCCAATCTGGTTTTAGACGATTGGGATTACTGGCAACGTGTATTTGTTGTTGGATTTTATTAATGAAATAGTCATTAAACACTTCCGAAATTTTCTGGGGACATGTTACTAAGCGATTTTCTAATTTGATTTTATGAATGTTGTTTAGGTAAATTATGCTTAGCACGATTAATTATTTGCCCGCTACTTTTAGATTTGTTTTTTGATGTTTTTATAAAATAGTTGTTTTGTGCCTTTTGTGTTAGGTGTATTATCTTTTTAAACAATTTGGAGCAACATTTGGATTTTGGCTCTTGAAACAAGTTTTATTTTGACTATTAGGGTTTAATCTAAGCTGCCATATAAGTTTTCTTTTTTTTCCCCACTACACAATTTTATTCCACTAGACAACCATTTTGGTTTTCTTATTATATCTATTTTAATTAGTTTTTTCGGAAAGCATAGATTGTATATCAATTTGAATATGTCAATGAATTTGTCGTAAGCTATATTAGGATCCTTTGTTTCATAAATTTCCGAAAAAGAAAGACTGCTAATATAATTATTAAATTTAGCTAAATTGTCAGTATTGTAGTCTCTTTTTGTCGTGTACCAGTAGTTTATTTCGTATAATGTTTGTACGGGACAGTGAAGTAGCTGTGCTGTATGGTCGGATAAGGCAAATTCTATAACATTAGTCTTACAGGTTTTATTGAAATTATGGGCAAAATTATCTATACATGTCAATCCAGCCATACGAGTGGGTTGTTTTAATGCTAACTTTAGATAAAACTATTTAATAGACATTCAAATTCATAAGTGTGACTATTTTGTTTAAGCTATTATTGCATAATGTGTAGTATTTTAGTCAAGTGACTAGTATTTTATTACAGTACTCTGAAGAAGTGTTAAATATATGAATAATATTTTTTTTAATTACTCAGAGTTAATTGGATCGTGTAATCCACAAATATAAAAATCGCAAAGTTTTACGAAAATACAATATCTACATTTATTATTTACATATAAGCTATGCTACCAAAAACAATTAATATTTTATTGGAGTATCTATCAAATAGCCAGTTGTGTTAATTGCCTTTAGTATGTAATTTATCTGAACACCTAACACTCGAAGGATCTTTTCTGTTGTCATTTGACTCATTTTTATTTTGAAAAAAAAAAAAAAAAAAAACTTATTATTGATATACCTATTATCTGGTATTAACGTATTGCACAACACTATCAGTGTCCGGCACCGCGTATTGACGTCATTGCGCGCCGTCTCGTCCCGTCTGTGGCGTACAAAGTACTGTAAAGGATTCCGCTGACATGGATGCGCGAGAGTTGCCACAAAATTATCGATTTGCACTTTTTACTCATAAGTTCGTAAAGTTTGTCACTACATACGGTACTTTTATTTTATATTTTGCTTTGTTTTTAGTCTGATGTAAAATGTAATAGTCGAGAAATAATTTTCGTCATATATTAGTGAAGTATTTTAATTGGTTTTCGTAAAATATTTCATAAAGCTTTTATCGTAATTGTTTTCCTTACCCATCACTAGCTGACGACTCTTCACGTCCGTGGCGTGGATTTGCTTGCCAAGTGATACCTTTTGCATGATGTTCTTACATTGTGATTTTTCCCATTAAAGAATGGCTAATTGTTATATATCTTTGTGTAATTATAAAATAAATATGTCTAAGGAATAACAATAGGAAAAAAGAAACACTATAAACTTGTTTTTGTATATTTATTTTAAATTTAAAAAAAGTGTTATTTTCGACGTGCCATGCCGTCCGTGGCGTCATGAGCACTTTTTGATTTGACGTCCATAGACGTCCGTGGCGGTCAAAAGGTTAAGGAATCTATAAAGTGCTTTACAGGGTCTAAGTTAAAGAATATTTGATTTCGCTGGTTGTGTTTTCATTGAGAACATCAGTTTTTTGTTTAAATCATGTGCTGAATTCATGGTTACAGTTTGCGCATCGATGCCTCTGCCACCCGGTATACGTCTCTATTAACCCCGAGTTCCTAAGGCTCTCTCAAATGCTTCCGTCTTTTCTTACAGGCAGAAACCAAACAAGAGATCGGCGACGAGCTAGCGTCGTTTTACAGCGACATAGCAGAGCTTGAGAAGCAAACGCCGGATCCTCACATAGTATCCATCTCGCCCGAGCCCGTCGAGATCAAGGACAAGTATAGAGACAAGGACAGAGATAAGGAAAAGGATGTCAAAGTTGTTAAGAAGAAGCCTAAGGTGAGTTGCGTCTGTTTTATTCTTTAATTATTATTTTGTGTAAAACTTACCTGTAGAGCATTATTTTAAGACCATTTAAGACACTAATGTACACGGTGATCACATGATCTGATCAAGATTATGTATGGACTTTAAAAGAGACTGACTTCTGAGTTTGTTTCGGCCTTTCTTCTCCGGAGTAGTCAGATAGGAAAGACCGATCTCATAATATGATTGATGTGTAAAAGTATTTGTACAAATCTACTTACAGAAATAAAATCATTTATCATTTCTTGCTCATGGTTGTCTCTATATGAAACTACATTTTGAAATGGAAAATTATCTTTTCTTTGTTAATTATACAAATGGCATTGTTGAAAAATTTGTATTGTAGTTTTGGATTGTTCTGCAGTAACCATATCTGTTCTGTTCTTGATAATTTGTGTAGTAACGATGAGCCAAACCTTTCGACGCTTCTCTCATTTGTAATCATATTTAGTGTTAGAAATAAATTAAAGCATTATAAAATTCTATTGTTTCAGGTAAAAATATCAGCGTCAATGGGTTTGAAACACAAATCAGTGTCGAACTTAGTGGCAAAATGGCAACAAGTAGCGGAAGAGATCAATTCTGATTGATTCAAGAAGAATTTGGGCGGTCAGCCGCTTCAAGCGATGCACATCTTCTGGCAAAGCGCCGTGTAGACAAAAAGCGAACGCTAAAACTGTGAAATAGGTTAAGTTTTGTAGTGAAACGGTCAGTTAATAGCTAATGCTAGACTGAAATGAAAGACGTAACGTAAAACTGATATTAACATTAAGTTTTGTTTTACCTAAGAATCAAGTGACCGATGGCGGTAAATTATTTTAGTTTGAAAACTACAATTATGTAATAGAAGACTTACATAACTGTTTCAAAAGGAATTATTAAGCATTTAATCGTAAACATGATAATACGAAAAGCTAGAAGAATAACTAGATATTTTTTAAAGTCTTAGTTAACTGTGCAATGTATCTTAAAGTTGTATGGGGGATAATTACTAGGCAGAGATTAGCAAATATCTTTCTTAAGTTATAGAACACCAAAAAGCTCCTTCATAGTATAAAGTGCTACCTGTAGCAAGATTTTATTGATACGACCGCGAAACTATGTGATCTGTCTACCCCTAGGAGATAATAGACGTGATATGATTATAATTATGTAATTTGTAAATGAATTGATTACTTGAAGTAAACTTAGAACTGCCATCTTGGACTTAACAACAGGGCTAGGTAGATGTCTTATGAATTATCATTATTCATTATCAGATAATTTATTTTTAATAAAATGGTACTTGAAAGTATAATTTTATATAAAAACAACCTAATGAATTCGTAATACATTGTATGATGCAAATTACACAGATAGGCAGGCTACTTGAAACAATATTTTTATTAAGTGTTTTGAGCACATTGTCAATTGAAGTACCTAAGTTCTGTTATCCGTAAATCGATCACCAACACACGTTTTATTAAGTTGCTGTAAATATTTTGTGTATTTTGTAAATATGTAATAATAAACTTTATTGAGACCAAATAATGTTATTTTTGTCCTGTATTTTGTAGAAACTGAGCAGTGAACTAAATAGAAATTAGTCATAACAAATATTTAAATGGGTAAGTAAATAAATATTACGCAGCGCATGTCGAACGAGTCATGGACCAAATTTAACCACCATGTGGGTCCCAGAAAACGTCCGGTGACCGAGGCAGACAGGAGAAAATGGCGGGACGAGCTTTACGCTTACAGACAGGATTGGTCCACACTAGATCAAGACAGGGGAGTGGAAAGGAAAAAGGGAGGCCTTCGTCCTGCAGTGGGACAATATAGGATAGAAATGAAATAAACAATTACTGGACGGCCAGTTACGTATGGCACGTAGCAAGGCCGTATTAGTCGATAAGAAAAAACTAAGTAGCGCTCGCCGGCTGGTACCGCGGCAGTTGTAAAATGATTACCCTTATTATAATACTAACGGCCCCTCGGGTGCAATGACGGCATGCCAAAACATTAAACAACACAAAATTGTATTAAATTATTATACAGGGTGGCAGGGATATCAACGCGCAAACTGTAACCATGAATTCAGCACAGGATCCTAGACTCCTTAGTGTAGAAAATGTTCGTCGGTTCTCAAAAAAACATCTGCTGTTGCATAGAAAAAATTTAACGCAGGGGGGTTCAGAATCATGTACTGAATCCATGGTAACAGGTAGCGCGTCGATGTCCCGATATCCTTGCCAGTCTGGCCACCCTGTATACCTTCCGGAATAAATGCTCTAAATAATCGTGAAAATCGCATGAAAAATCCATTGTGCAGTTTAGAAGATCTAAGAAGGTTAGAAATGAAAATCTCAATTATCTGTACCTGTTTAACCGCATACATATGCTAGGCTATAAATTGCTGTAATTAGGAGACTATTCATATACACGGGGTATATGAATGGTCTCCTAATTGTAGCAATTTATAGCCTAGCAGGCCAGACAGTACCTATAACTGTAAAAGTGAACCAACAAGTGTATCAAATTCAAAAGCACAGGAGATGATTTCCAATTCCCGCTTATTTAGGAAATTCCATGTTTATTCACGGATCCGTTCATTGAATTCTAAATTAAACCTTAATTAGCAGTATTCAAAGTCAGCAGAATAGTTTCAAAATAATCACGGCAATCGCTGATTCAAGTCAGGACTGCAAACTAAACAGTATCATATTCACCCTTATAATAACAGTTTTAAGGACGGTTTTGCCTCGTAATGTTTTTGATAAAATTGGGTAGGTGCGTGAGTAGGATTCAGAATGTTATTTTGTCTTTGAATATCTGAATTAGGATTTTAGTTATTCACAGCGGGTCACCTCTTTTTCTTAGGTGGGAAAGGTTACAAGTTTCTGTTCATTTCCGTGTTTTATTTTTAGAAATTAGTTTGTTTATTTCGGGCTGTGTTTTGGTATTAGTCAGGATTTCTATTGTATTAGGTCTTACACATTGCATAATCAGCTTTTAATGTCCCACTGCTGGGACACAGGACTCCTCTCTTCGAGAGGTAGTGGGCTGTCTCCGAATTTTTGGTTCTAGGACATGCATGTTTCCTCACGATATTTTTCGATGTGATTAGGTAGATATTACACGTAAGTACCTACACAAAATCCACATGCATAATGTTTGTTCTGTTGAGGATTACAACTACAACACGAAAATAATAAAGTGCGAGTTGGTGTTGAAAGAAAGAAAAATGCGTTTATTGGCATTACAGCAAAATATTGAGCATCTGATAATTTGAGAATCTGGTATTCTGAGATGAAAGGAAATAAATAGGTACAGCTTAAAACTATAAAACCAGAAAACAAAGAGTATAATTAATGCCAAAAGGGCCTTTTTTTTTTTTCCTGGGTGGGAAATCATCAAATGACTCCTCCCGCTCTGGGCGGAGCAGAAGGGAGGGCCTTACCGGGCGGCGAGCTGCCCATAGCTCGCCGCCCGCAAGCCCGCGCCTACGGTGGCCGGGAGTCTGCTGTTGACTCCCGTCCAGGGCGTCTCCTGCGGCGGCTAGGTGCGCGAGGGTGCAGTGATTGCCTCTCCCTCACGCGCTCCGCCTCCTCCTTCGCGAGCATTACTGCTTCGCAGAAGGAGGTGACGGCCTCCCATTCACTATCGCTCCGTGCCATGGCCTGTATGAGGGCCGGACGCGAGAGGTCGCCGCCGCCGATCGCCGCCACGAGGACACGGCGGGGCCCCGCCCAAGCCGGGCAGACCTCCACCGTATGCTCCACCGTGTCCTCCAGGCGATCCCCACAGTGGTGACACCCTGGCGTTTCCTCTCGCTTTATCCTGAACAGGAACCTCCCGAAACAACCGTGTCCGGTGAGGACCTGCGTCAGGTGGAAGGTGAGGGCGCCGTGGCGCCTCTCTAGCCACTCCTCAAAGAGGGGACTTATCGCCGCAATTGTGGCGTGCCCAATGCCAAAAGGGCCTCAACTCAGCATAATGTCAGATGACAACGCCAGGTACACCTTTTTTTTTTTTTTGGGTGGGAAATCATCAAATGACTCCTCCCGCTCTGGGCGGAGCAAAAGGGAGTGTCAGACTTTTACTGACTAAACGGTATCTCTTTCGAACAACCCGCAGCCCCGGCGGCATCGGCCCTAGCGTACCCCGTCAGTTCGTGCTGACAGCTCTTTGAGGCGCGCGTGGTACACAACGCGCCGTCGACCCGGGCCTGGTCCTTACCGGGCTGCTCCACCGTGTCCTCCAGGCGATCCCCACAGTGGTGACACCCTGGCGTTTCCTCCCGCTTTATCCTGAACAGGAACCTCCCGAAACAACCGTGTCCGGTGAGGACCTGCGTCAGGCGGAAGGTGAGGGCGCCGTGGCGCCTCTCTAGCCACTCCTCAAAGAGGGGACGCTGGGTTGCGACAATCGCACTCTCCATGCCGCTATGAGATCCCGCCGCAGCTCTGTCCGCTGTGCCGTGACTTCTCGCGGCAGCGGAGTAACGCCCCGGTGTTTTGCCTCCTCTCGCCACTCCCATATGTGGGCGAGGACTTTGGACTCCAGATCCCATGGCGGCAATCCGGCAAGGAGGCTCGCCGCCTCAGCGGAGACCGTGCGGTATCCTCGGATGAGCCGGACAGACATGACCCTTTGGGACGCGATCAACCGGCGGGCTGGTCGCCGCCTATGCCAGGTACACCTGGTGTTGTCATCTGACATTATGCTGAGTGGGTTGCAGCTGAAAATCAGCGTCAGGTGGTACACCACCTGACGCTGATTTTCAGCTGCAACCCACGAGTGCTGGAATCGTGTTGAACGACACAACACGAAGGGTTCGTACCACCGTACAATATTTAACACTAAATAAAATTATTATTAATTATTATTTGTTGTTATAGCGGCCATAATCAAACACTAGAGTAGGTACCTATGTAGGATTACAGGTACTACACCTACATACTCTGTGCAAATTTCAAGTGTCTACTTACTACGGTTAAAAAAATACAGCCCTGTGACGGACGAACGGATACTGGTGCCTTAGTAATAGCGTCCCGTTACCTGTTAGGGTTCCGTATCCAAAGGGTGCCGGTATAGAGGTATGAGGAAAAGGGTGGGGTGGGGTGGGGAACCGGGTCTGGGTATGGAACCCTATAACGAAAGCGAATCACTCGGCCATTATACCATTGTGTGTGAGCGATGGTACCTTAAAAAGAGTATTTAGGTACCTGCTGGCAGCGAACGTGTTAAACCATTGAGGAGTGCTAATTCGGGACTCCACTCAGGAGGAACAATCACGAGTATTTTTTCAACGACAGATATCCCGAAAATACACCTCGAGTATCTGCTCAACGAACCAAGAAGACTGCGTGGAAATAAATCAACCCTTCTTGGAAAGAAATGTAAAGTAAAACCTTTTTCGAACGCGTCACATTCCTTAGCGGGATTTTTGTCTTATTCGTAAAAGGATAATCTGGAAATCGCTTCAAAGAATCCTGAATTAAATCCGAAGATAAATGGTTTCCCGAACACGTTCGTGTGATACATTCTTAATGAAATAAGAACAGTAAGTATACATGTAGGTACTCTCCTATAAACAGGCATAAGGCGGTGTGGTTACCTATATACTTAAATAGGGGTTGGAGGACAGTTGCGCGAAAGACATTTCCGCAAGTGTACCGGGACTAACGGGACCAACCACACTTATTCAGCTCTGTTCAGCTTTTGTCCATAGAAAAACAACGATCTTGTATGTACAAAAGCCACCATACACAGTCTTTTCTCTTCTTTCCTTTTTTTTTTTTTTAATGTTTCTTACACTAGGAATGACTCTTGTATCGTGGGTGCGTTTACAAACATTTAAACTCACATACACAAACAGTCAGACCCGGAACAACTACCTGTAGGCAATACAAATATTTGTTCCGTGCGGGAATCGAACCCGGGACACGCAGCGCAGCAGTCGATCGCTCAGCCACTGCGCCAACCGTGTCGTCAAAGTCTAACACCTCCAGTCTAAACACTACTGTAGCATAACCTATGTATGTATATCTACCTAGATGGCCATGTACAATTTTGCAGTAGCCTTATCCTATCTATAGGTAAGTTAAGGAGAACTCTTGAAGTACAAAGGGTCCCGTTACAATGAAGCTGCTGATGAATAAGAATTGCGCCCTTCAGCCAGAGTACCTCCTTCTCAACAGCTCTTATGACGCCATTGAACTGGTTAAATTGTGTCCTTTACAGTTTTTGAGGGTGTTACCTACCCACACCTACAATCTATATAAATAAAACATGAAAATGTTCGTTGGTAAGCGCATCAGTGTGATGTGAGCATCATGTGAGCGGTTGAATCGATCTGGCTATTTTATGTTTTAAAATAGTCCGAATTAGGTTTTTATGGAAAGAAAAATTTGAAAAAATCCCGGAAAACGTTTAAATTCGGGAAGAACTTAGCGTCCTTTTTTCTGCGGTGAACTTGCTGTTGCTGCAAGATATCTCAGAGATTTTTTAATTCTTCTCGTTCTTCGCTTAAGTAACAACATTTTAACCACGATACCCACGATACCCTTTCGATTTTCAAAAATGTTTTGAACAGTGATTAAAATAATATGACTTTATGGATCGATTCCAACATATTTTCGTGTTCATAGTAGAAGCAAAATAATGATTGTGTTATTATTATATTTTTTCTTAAATCCAGAACCTTAATTTTTTTATTTGGCTATATTGATAATATTCAGCTTCATCCGGTTGGACTGAAAGCCGACCCAAATATAGTTGGGAAACGGGAAACGCTAGACAAATGAAGAATCTTATGCGAGTGGACTTTGTTACGGTTATAAATTCAGGCTTTTATTCCCTAAGGAATCTATAAACGAAGGAATATAAAATATCGATATGGTAGCTTCTTGTTTTCGAGCAAGTTGGCAGCACTATTGGCAAAGAGGTTAGCGGCACTGTCTATTTCGTCCCGCGTTAAAACGGAAGCGCTTAGGGTAGCCAAAACTTGAATTCCGCGAAATTTTCCCTTTAAGCGCGTTACAAGTCCATTGTCTAAATGGTCTTAGATACAAAATAATAAAATACTCCGGTGCATAATCATCAGTTGGTCAAAGTCGATAATCGATGGTCAACATCTTGATTCATGACTAACTATAGAAAGTAGAAACTATTAACTCGATCCTCATCACTATACGCGGTATTTCAACAGCGCCAGCGCCAGGCAGGCGCGTAGTGACTACACTCCTTTCACAGTTATTTTACCTCTGATTTTGCATCACTGTCCAAATCACAATAATCTTTATTCTCATTCTAATAAGGTTGTTGTTGGGTTGCTGCCATTGGCAAGTCTGTCAAAACCATTGTGATCTTTATTCTCGTCACAATAAGGTTGCTGTTAGGTCGCTACTGTCAGAGGTAAAAGAACTATGAACTGACTGTAGTTCAGATTTATACTTGGCGCGTATATAATGCATGATTTGTTTTCATTTTGATTTAAATGATTGTAGCTCGTTTGTTATGCTATATTTATTTTGTTTTCGCTACTTTTACAAATTAATTTACTGTGCTTGCATGACTGTGCTACAGTAAACTTTGAGTGTACTATGCACTTTCCAAACAATATTGTGTGTAACTGGCACCTACTGTGATTGTGTTATTTCTGTATGTAGGTTTGGTCTTTGACTAACATCCAGAAGTCCAAACTCAAGGTCTGCCAACGATCAATGCAATTGGGCGAATAAATTAACGGACTATGTTCGAAACACAATCTGTGCTCCAAAACAAAGATGACAAAGAAAGAAACAGCCTTTCGTGCCACGTCAGCTAAGTGGCTCAAAAGGCTGCCCAACTTAAATGGGAGTGGGCAGACAGGACATGTTTGCCGCATGCCGGACAAACTTGCGGCCCAAATAGCACAGAACTGGTGCCCTGAGGGAGTGAGGCGGGGACGCGGCAGACCACATAGAAGATGGCGGCACGAGCTGGAGAGGTTCCGTCAGAACTGGAAGGAGGATGCGCGGTCTCACGAAAGAGTGGAGGGATGCATTTGCCCAGGAGAGAGGAAAAACAAAAAAAAGTACGTTAGTTTGGATTTTGGTTTTGGATGATTCAACATAGGTACGCTTCTCTACCATATATACCTAACCGTGAGTCGAATTCCTACCAGACCCACTTAGGATTAGACTTCTGCATTGGCCTATAGGATTGCTACTGGTACGGCGGCTGGCTCCTAGTTCAGTCGCCATTACTCGCCACACGGGGCTGGACATAGGCTTCCTGTCAAGCATCTTCTTCTTTTGGAGTCAATGGTAAATAAATGTACAGTCACCAAAAGAGATACGTTACCAGGGTCGTCAGATATAGTTGAAGTTTTGTAAGAAACCGATAAATGTTTTCGAATGAATTTAATTTGATAAACGAATTGTTTGTTTGCTATTAATTAAATTTAATTTAATCGAAAACATCCATCAGTTTCTTACTAAACTTCAACTATATCCGACGACCCTGGTTACTTAGATATCTCCTTTGGTGACCGCACACATTATATATTATTAGTTAAGTTAGGTACGACTTAGTTATACATACCTACTAACAACACGACCTACTCAAGTAAATTGTAATAAAATCCTTTATTCGCAGAATTAGCTACGCGTAGCCCACCTGTAGGTAATTCTGCGAATCAAGGATTTTCTAGGATAAGGGTTGTCTAGACACTAGATTCGAGGAGTAACATAATTGCTATTAGGTACCTACTTTAAGCGTTATGTCTTTTATCTTTGTACCTACTTTTTCCCAATCTAAACGTATTCCTGTAACGCCCTTTACAAAGCCAGTCGATACGGTCATAAACGCAGTCGTATAACAAAACTTATCTACAACATAACGGCACCAACCTTATAGTAGGTTCCAAAACTATCTGATGAAAATATAAACAAATGGACCAGAAAACGTACCTGTGGATGCTAATTTGTTGTGGCATTTACGAATTGAGTGCTTTGGTTCGGTTATTTAAATACTTTAACCCGAAATTATAATTTTATGTGTTGGATCATTTAGCTCCCTTCAAAATGGTGGAGCTAAATGGTGCTAATCGATGCGTCATGTTGGTGAACGGGCGCCGTCAGTAGGGACTCTCTTTGCTGCCATAGCTTATTTTAATTTAATATTTGAATTGTTTATTTTTATCTTTTCATTACGGACGCTTTTAAGATCCCGCATCATTCTCACATGCATAATTTTTAACACAAATAATGTAACCAATATTTTGTAACCGTATTATTTTGATATAAAAGAGTGTCCGTAGAGTTTTTGGCCCGTTCTTCTCTATAGGTACCTACTACGCTTTGGAATGGGCAACTAGCTTAATCTTTCTGACTGACAGACCCCTTGACAATTCAAAAGTGCCTGTAATTGGTTTATTTGAAATAAATGCTTTGATATTGAGTTTAAATCACCTTAACGAAGTGTTTCATTTGATAATTGAGGTTAGTTATATAACCTCAATTTTCGTCGACGATTTTTCAATTACAATTTTATCATTTTATTCTCATAATTATGGTTGGAAAAATTAGCGATATAAAGTTGAAACCTTCTTTATACAGATGAATGTGATACTAATTCCCTATAATGACTGATTGCGTAAGAATGTAACCTGAACAGGGTTTGTTTACACTTCCATCAGATACTTTCGGAACAGACCATACCTACCTACTCTTGCTAGCTACGGCATGCCACAATCAGCTTTATTGCGCTCGCGCCTCTTTATGTAGGACCGGCGATAAATTCGCCAGTTAACCTAGATTTTATTTAAAAGGTCACGGGTTATTGTTTTATATTCGAGTGAGTTATGTCCTTGTGGGGATGAGTGTGGTTGGGGATGGAGTATTTGATTTATCGTGTTGTTTTAACTCTCTTCATTCTAATTTTAACTGCGCCCCGCGGTTTAACCCGCATAAGTCTCGATCCCGTGGGAATATCGGGATAAAAAGTAGGTATCCTATGTCCTAATTCAGGTCATGGTCTACCCAAGTGCAATTTCATCCAAATCCGTTCAGCCGTTTTAGCGTGAAAGCGTAACAAACAAACATACAAAAAATCTAATCTTTTCTTTTATTAGTTTAGATAAGTCCCACCTTACACAGAGTAGTTCGGTAGGTAGGTATACCTACTTACCTAGGTATCTAGTAAAGTAATCGAGTTCAGAGTGTAAGGAAGGTCCAGCTGATTAAGGATTCCTAGATTTGCTGATTATGTTGAGTGGATGTATGAATGTTTAAGCAGCGTTGTTGATAACTACATCAGCTATTTTCACTCATTGTACAGAAACTGACTCAACTTGTCCCTTTTTTCTTCGAGTAGAAAATCCTGTTGGAAAATGAAAAAAGCGCACATTGGGTAAACCTAGGATAGGTTTACCCAATGTGCGCTTTTTTATTTCTGTGACGCGACGATATATTATCGTGGACGTCCATGTCCACGTCACAGCATCACTATAACACAGGAAAGTAAAATGTATGGATATACAGGGTAAACAAACCTATTACATAGCCGTCAACTACGCATTCTGTACATCAAACTAAGTAACATTGCACAATAAAAATTGCTGGGACACAACTTGTATTTTGGTGTGAAATGTTGCGGTAGTGCGCAATGTTACACACGCAAAACATTGTGTAGCACAATCTCAAAGTCTATTTAAAGGGTATTCAAAGTTTTATTATAACATATAAAATTGGTTTTCGTAAAAATAACGTCTGTAAGAGATGAAATTTTGACCTTCAATATCTCTGTAACCAGAAAACTTCCAGGTATGGTCCAGTACAAAAAAAAAAACACAATTAAAACCGTTGTAAGAAGGCGCTTTTAAATTCCGGGCCGGGAAAAAAAAACAATAAACATGAGGGGTAAAATCGTAGCAACGATATCGTGACGTGAAAAATTATAAAAGCGTACAGTGGGTGGTGCTCAGTTACACTTATAGGTACCTATTTCAAAGCAGATTCTGCAATTAAGATTCTACAGCTAGATATTCCTTCCACCCACATAAGAATTAGGTAAACAGTTCATTAGGTCAAAACCGCAATCTAATCCGAAGAAAACAATACAGCGTTGGTTGCAAACAAGCCTATTTATGTGCAGTAGCTTACTATGAACCACCCACGTATTATGTGTGCTTGTGCTGGACGAACGCCTTGGCCAGTGTATAGAGATACAGGATACCCAGTTTGGGTTTAGACCAGGATTATCAACAGAAAGTGCCATTTTGATACTCAAACATACTGTTGATTACTATCTGAAAAGAGAAACACCAATATATGCATATTTCCTGGGTCTGTCTAAGGCGTTCGATCTAGTATCCTATGACAGGCTCTGGAACAAGTTAGGTGAAATAGGTATGTCTCCAGAAATAATAGGCATTTTCTCATACTGGTACAGTAACCAGATTTTTTTTATAAAATGGGCAAATGCTCATTCGGATGAATACAAATTAGACTCGGGTGTGAGACAAGGTGGCTTAACATCCCCTAGGTTGTTCAACTTGTATGTGAATCAGCTGATTGAAGGGCTGAGCAGCATGCATGTCGGTTGCCGCATAGATGACGTAAGTGTTAATAACATAAGCTATGCAGATGATAAGGTGCTGTTGAGCCCTTCAATCGGCGGATTGAGGAAACTATTAAAAGCCTGTGAGACCTATGCTGAACAACATGGTTTAAAGTACAACTCACTCGAACGAGTGAGTTTATGGTTTTTGTTGGTAAAAACAAAAAACCCGATAGTGTTCCTACGGTGTGCCTGAATGGAGTTAACTTGAGACAGCTGGCTCAGTTTAAGTACCTTGGTCATATTGTGACAGAAACATTAACAGATGATCAGGATATAGAAAGAAAACGAAAAACGATTATTATTATTATTTAGAGAGCGGAGGGCGTTATTGGTCCGTGGAAATATGCTGGCTCAGAGATTCGCTCGTTGTACAGAAGACGTTAAATTAACGTTATTTAAAGCATACTGTCAAAATTTCTACACGGGTGGTCTATGGGTTAGTTTCACAAAGCGGGCATATAATGCACTCCGCGTCCAATATAATAACATTTTCAGGACTCTGGTGCGGCTTCCGCGGCACTGTAGTGCTTCAGGCATGTTTGCAGATGCGCAAATAGATGATTTCTATGCAATTATGCGTAGGAAAACCATGTCTGTGGTGCACAGTATGAGGGGGAGCCGTAACAGCATCCTGAAAATGATAGCGGACAGAATGGACTCGGCGGTCATGCGTCGCTTCACTGACCTGCATGTGACAGGTGCTGCCGATTGATTCTGTAAAAATCTCACATTGAAAAGTTAGGTGAAGTGAGCTTAGAGTGAGCTGTCAATAGTGTCGATCCCTAGCATTAGTTGGAATGACAGCTCACTCCACGCTCACTTTACCTGAGTTTTTACGGTGAGATGGTTACAGAATCGCACTGCAGGTTCGTAAAGAAGTACGTAGGTATGTATATTGTTTCCAATTTTATTCCCACTGTTATTTCAATTGTACTAACATAGTTCATAAGATTTATGTTACTAACCTTTTCTATGGACTGTAGTAATTGTCTGAGAATAAACAATTTTTATTTTATTTTATTTTTATTATCTAGCTACTGTTCCTTCCCGATATCTGAATAATCTAACCAAAGGATGGTAAGCAGTCGATTGTTTAAGGGCTGAATTTTCCAACTCCAGATAATTTTATCGGAGGAATAATTTTGAATTTTTGACAGTTCTTCCATAAAAAAACTGCCAGATATCAATTTTATTTCACGAATAAATATTATCTGTTCATTGAAAAATTTGCTCTCAAGCAAATTTTGCGCAGAATACCTATATTTGCAAAGTTAACTAAATGCGGTGCCTTGGTAGGTCATTGTGTTTGTTTTATGAAGATTCAAGGAAAACAGCACCCTAATTGCGCAAAACACTTTCAATCACAATCTGAATTATATTGAAAGATATTGATAAGTAATCCATTGCTTCATACGCTCGAAAAATTGGTCTGCTCGACAACGTAAATAACGCAATGAATGTTGTTGAGCTGTCAAAATGAAAGATGAAAAAAAGTTTAAAGACTCCGCATGGATACCTAAAAAATATCTTAACAGGTGCTTACCTAGGTACTTAGATATTTTTTGGGTAAAGATCTGTGCAAAGATCTCATATTCTTCCAAAGTACGGTTCTGGGCCCGCGTGGTGGATGTCCCAGCAGTGGGAACATTAAAAGCTGATTATGCTATCTATGTCCTACTATCTACACATTTTAATATTTCTTAAAAATATCTACGCGATTTTTTCTCTCACGAATTCGACGTTTATGATGATCCACGTATTTTTTTCCTATAACAATGAGACGTATGAGAAAAATAACAATAAACATGCAAAATTAGACATATGTATGTATATACCCATCTTACGCGCCATTCCTCAACGACACACAGTCATGGCGCATCTCGCTTTAAATAGAGCTCGATAAAACAGCAGTAACTCTTTATGGTCTCGCTTCGCGCAATGAATAACTGAAGGGATATTGTTCATAGTTTACATCATAAACGTAAATGCAGAAGGATCACTCACGGCAACGAAAAGACACACACACCCACCGACTAAGGGTTCCGAATTGAAGCGCGCAAAATCCATCCGCGCCAACAAAAGTAGTTTAGTTTACATATCACCTTTTTGTTATTAACTAGCTGCGCTCCACGGTTTAATCCGTATAAGTCTCGATCCCGTGGGAATATCGGGATAAAAAGTGGTCTATGTCCATTGGGACATAAGACACCAAACCGCGTAGACCATGACCTGGATTACCAGGTCATGGTCTACGCGGTTTGGTGTCTTACTAACCTACGCATGTGCCAAATTTCATTATATTCCATTCAGCCGTTTTAGCGTGAAAGCGTAACCAACAAACATACAAAAAATAAAATATTTTCTCTTTATAATATTAGTTTGGACGTATTCTGTGAAAATGTCAACTGGTTATCTATTAAATACGGCTAAAAAGACACAGCCTGTGACAGACAGATGAACGAACAGACGGCCGTAGGCTAAGTAATAGAAAGAAAGTAAGAAAATATATTTATTTGCGGCAATCATGACGCATAAAAAAAGAACACGAACACAAAAAAAATAACAAGTTGGGGGTAAACATTCATCACATCCACGCAAAACGGTCATCGCTCAGCATACTTAATGGTAAGACCCTACTAGACAGAGCCCCAGCACTGGATAGCCGGCGTTGACGTGATGACGTCAACCAGTGCAGCATACGATTAGACACAAATAAAAACAACAATCAACATATGAAATAGAATAATAGTACTTCGTTATCACCTTTTGAGTGCGGAACCAAAAAATACTCGAACGATCAAGTGGTAGTTTTCTTGGCACTACAAACCTTCTGCATTCCTTCATATCGTAGGACACATCTGTTTGGTAGCTATAAAGTGTTTTGCGTGGGCGTTAGGTGTTCACTGAATGTATGTTTTGTTTGTATGTTTTGATTTTGTGTACCTATAGGGTGTCGAACTTGGCAGTTAGCAGGAATGATAAAATTAGCTGAAGGCGGTGGTTAATGAGAACGCAGAGAGTCAGCTCTATACCGTCTTACTATTTTCGTATAATCTTACCTACGCCATTGTACCTAACAATACAACAGTTGCTATAATATGGTTCATAATTTATTGACTTCTGCTGAGCAAACACTGAAAATAATCAGCCTGCAATGTTCCCACTGCTGGAACACAGGCCTCCTCTCTTTGAGAGGGAGTGGGTTTCAATCTACCACGCGGGCCCAGTGCGGGTTGGTAGATGTCACATATCTTCGAAATTTTGCTTCTAGGACATACCGGTTTCCTCACGATGTTTTCCTTCACCGTTTTGAGAGCAGCGGATATGAAATTATTTACACAAAGTAAAGCGCCTGCCTGGGTTCAAACCCACGACTTACATCTCGTAAGCCGGGGCCGTTACTTCTGGTGCCGTTTTATTAAAAAATATCATGATGAAAGTCGCGACAGGCCCAGAGGGAGATGGCGGGATGAGCTGGACTCCTTTCATAAAGATTGGTCCTTAGCAGCTCTGGACAGAGAGAGGTGGAAAGAACGAATTGAGGCCTTTTCCCAGCAGTGGGACATTAACGGCTAATAAAATAAAAAAAGTCGTGCTAGTCGTCAAAATATTTCGAAATCACTATTTCCAAGGTTTATATGAGTTAACCTTGTTATGGAATGGTTAGAGTATATATGAGCATACCCTTATTATTCTATAGGAACTTTTATTCAGCGGGTCTTACACTCAAGCTCTCAATTTCGCCAAGCAGGGTGTAGTAACAAATTATCGTCCGCCCGTTAATTTCTCCGCCCTTCCTTACTTTTGTTCATCCAGCCTTTTAATTTAACTGAGCCATAAATTATATCATTAACTAAATTACTTTCGACATTATTAATTATTCTTTCTAAGTGAAAATGTTAGTTGCAAGCATTTTAAATTGGACACGGGGTACACGCAAATTGGAGTTGTAGCAAATTAAAATACTGCAAATGAACGTACCTAAATAAAAGTTTTTGCGCCGTGTTTGTAAACCACTACAGAATGGGAAACTGTGTTCTGTTTTACTTGTTGAAACATGTCAGATAGTGTGTTTACAATTAAGCATGGTAATAATTAGAGAGTAAATATGAGTCAACTTCTTGCGTATTTGCCGTGTGCATTCAACTGAGGGGAGACCGTTTCAAGACTTTTTTTGTTGCAAGCGATTCTAAGAAACTTGAAATAATCACAGTGCAACAACATTATTCTTGTGAAAGTTTAACTTACATTAATATGAATGAATTCGTGGTACAGATTTGACTACCCACTCTTATACCAACGGCGTCGTACACAAACTAAAACTACTCGAGAGGATGAGTAACAGTGATCTTCGAGGGTTCTAAAAGATAAGAATCATTTCTTAACAAAACATCTTGCTTCACTAGTTGCATAATCGCTCCTTGTAACCAACTTATAAATAAGTGACTAGCTATAAATAGGACTACGTTCTATATTAGAAGGATATGTTTCCGCACTTAGTCTTTCAAGTGGACCATTGCGCGTGGGCCTAGGCGGCCGTCGGTGGTTATTCCAACCAACCCACCTCCCCCCAGGAGTTGATTACATCTCCTGGGCTGTTAAGAACATCTGTGTAAGATCTGGATGCTTCGAGGGTTTCTGACCGAATCTGGGTGACGCCTGTGCATTCAAACAGCACATGCGCAACGGTTTCCTCAGCGTCCATGCAAATCCTACATAGGGGGACTGTCTGTTATGCCTATTGTTTGGAAGTGTTCTATTGTAAATATACTTAGCTTTGGCAGCCTAGTTCTACCCACTGCTAAGTGTGGGCCAACTCCCCTTTGTGCCATAGGTAGGCTGTACATCGGGCTGGTGGAAGGCCAACACTACTACGCCTTTAAAAAAAAAAAATAAACAAAGTTTTCTTTCGTTTCATTTTGCATTTGATATTTTATTTTAACTCTAATTCTGTGACCTTTATGATTTGTACCGATCATTCGTTTGTTCTAATTGCATTGAGATTTGAATATATTCTGATCTATTCTTTTACAGTGTTGTGAAAGAAATGTTGTTTTTTTATGTAATGTAGGTTTTGCGTGAAATAAATTAATATTTATTTTTATCTTTCTTTTCTCTATTAAAATCTCCACTTCTGATAATGAGTGTTGCCACCCTCATGCAATTTTGCAGTCTATACCATCAAAAACAGACGGCCACTACATTTGTCTGATTCCCTTTATTCTAGTATTACTGTAATCCAGTCTAGATCTGTCTAGACTAACAGATGGAGTCTCCTGGCGGAAAATATGTCTCACTTGCTCTGATAAATGATCCTATTTCAGACTAATATATGTGAAAATTCTGTTGCATTGTTTTGGATGGGAAAGGGTGGAAATGTGAATATATTTGTATGAAACAAAGTGAAATATTTTGATAGTTGTAAGAAAATGTTTGAAGTCTGGCAGTTGGCATTGAGAAATTTGGTTGATATTGTTGTGTTGATATTATAAAATATTAGCTGTGCCTGCGACTTCGTTTGCGTGCTTGTAGGAAAACAAATAAGATTTCATGGGTTGTAATTTTTTTGTACGGTACCTTAATTCATTTTCCTTATAACATAAGCTACCTGCCGTTGAAAGTCCCGTGAAAATCTGTGCAGCCGTTTTGGATATTAGCCGGAACAGACTGAGATTTTTTTTTTAATAAGTACATTATTAAATTAATTCAATTCATTTATTTCAGACAATGTCCATAGTCCTAAATTATTACAAATTAAAATCTAATAAAACATTAAAAATAAATCAAGAACCAAAAACAAAAAAAAATTAAAATAATCAAATAAAAATAATACACTATGAACATAATCAATTACAAAATTAGACATACACAATATAAACATACACACAATGTCAAATAATACGTGGAGAAGCGCTAACATGAAGCTGCATCCACCTCTGCATCAGGGACAGGTCCCACCGCTCGGACAACACCCTCAGGAGACTGTTCGAGCTGCTTCGTAGGCGACATAATAGTGAGCGCGTGGTATGCATTTAGTAAAAAGTTGTTACTTTTACATTACAAACAGTCACTTTTATTTGTATTGCATGTATAGATTTGTTTTATGAAAAGTAGTTGTTTTACTTATTACAAATTTAGTACCTAATGGTTCGTTATTTCTATCTATTTATTTATACCAAATCATAGAGATTTCATAAAAAAACAAAATTACCTCAGAACGCATACCAATTAGATACTAGCAATATTGGCTACCTAAAAATATAATTTTGTTTTGAAACTCATTGATATGCGCATATTCCGATCGCATACAATATAATTATTTAACGTTTTCGTGACAATCAATCTTGTTGAGTTATCGCATGTCAAATCAATTGAATTAATTAATCATTTACATTTTATGAGTGATTTGTTCGTAAACAAACATTTTTTTATTAAAAATCGAGCACAATTTTGTGTAGAAAACCTCTGCCGTAGACATCTCCATACCTTTTTTTTTTTTTTTTCTGGGTGGGAAATCATCAAATGACTCCTCCCGCTCTGGGCGGAGCAGAAGGGTGTGTCAGACTTTTACTGACTAAAACCCACCCGTGTTCCTTCAGTTGCCTGTGCCAGGGGCCACGGTATCTCTTTCGAACAACCCGCAGCCCCGGCGGCATCGGCCCTAGCGGACCCCGTCAGTTCGTGCTGACAGCTCTTTGAGGCGCGCGTGGAACACAACGCGCCGTCGACCCGGGCCTGGTCCTTACCGGGCGGCGAGCTGCCCATAGCTCGCCGCCCGCAAGCCCGCGCCTACGGTGGCCGGGAGTCGGCTGTTGACTCCCGTCCAGGGCGTCTCCTGCGGCGGCTAGGAGCGCGAGGGTGCAGCGATTGCCTCTCCCTCGCACGCTCCGCCTCCTCCTTCGCGAGCATAACTGCTTCGCAGAAGGAGGTGACGGCCTCCCATTCACTCTCGCTCCGGACCATGGCCTGTATGAGGGCCGGACGCGAGAGGTCGCCGCCGCCGATCGCCGCCAAGAGGACACGGCGGGGTCCCGCCCAAGCCGGGCAGACCTCCACCGTATGCTCCACCGTGTCCTCCGGGCGATCCCCACAGTGGTGACACCCTGGCGTTTCCTCCCGCTTTATCCTGAACAGGAACCTCCCGAAACAACCGTGTCCGGTGAGGACCTGCGTCAGGCGGAAGGTGAGGGCGCCGTGGCGCCTCTCTAGCCACTCCTCAAAGAGGGGACTTATCGCCGCAATTGTGGCGTGCCCAGACATCTCCATACCTCAAGGGGCATCTAGAAGTGAATTAAGTTTCATAATATTATAATTATGAGAAATTGCTAGATCAAGTTTTCTCGAAAATAAACACTTATTTTAAAAAAAAAAAACACTTTTAAAAAATAAGCTTATTTAATATTTCAGTTCTACTAAAATTGATTGGTACTCCATTGGGAGTCAGCCATATTGGATTTAGGGCTGATTTTTCAATCGACACATAATTTTTATTCGTGGAATAAAATTGTCGTCTACAGATTTTGCATGGTTTTCCATGCAACATCTGTAGACTGTAGCTGTCAAGAATTCAAAATTATTCCTCAGATATAATTATCTGGCATTGGACAAATCCGTCCTTAGAAAGATGTCACATAGCTAACTGTGTATTTTCATCCAAACCAAACGTATTTGCAACATTTCAGCTCCATCGGTGGGAATAACTGTTATAAAAATCAGTTGCAAGATTTGACCCATACATACTAACTAACAAGGCAAGTTAAATAAAAGCTTGTAAAAAGCGTGTTAGTGAGGGAATCTGCTCGCAGCTTCACAAGATAAATCATGTATATACCTAAAACAATAAAATGATAATTCCTCCAGCGCCTCAGATTAATTGAAGAAGATTTAATTAATGTTATCACGACATACAATAGCCAAGCGTTTGACCTTATCTTAGAATTTCAATATTCAACTAATAGTTCTGAGTCACAATTAATCAATTGCTCTCAGCTTTAATGACTGGAATTAATCAAAATTGAAACACAATATTAGTCTTGGAGGACCATCGATGTTGATATAATGAGAAGAGCTTAATTGGTTAATTAAAAGTGCTTGATAGTCTGCGCAAAGCATGGAATACAAATTCAATGAACCCAATCAACTCAGCTTATACTCCGCTGCTGACATAGGCCTCTTTCATAAATGATAAATGATTTTATTTCTGTAAGTTTGTGCAATAGGTTTGCACAAACACTTTTACACGTCAATCATATTTTAATAACTAGGCGTTTCCTATCTGACTACTCTGAGAAGAAAGGCCGAAACAAACTCAGAAGTCAGTGCCAATTTTAAATTCTAGACATAATCTGGTTCAGATCATGTAAAGACCATGTAGATTGATGCCTGAAATGGTCTTTTCAGGAAAGAACCACGCAGATTTAGTGGACCTGTCCAGCCATGCTGCGCCACAACACCCTGTCTTTCGCCGTCCACATCCAGTCTGTCCCAGCCACCGTCTTTAGGTTGTCGGTCCGTCTAGTTGGGAGGCGTCCCACACTACGCTTGCCGATACGCGGTCTCCACTCCAGGACTCGTCTGCTCCACCTGCCATCGGTCCTTTGACAAACATGGCCAGCCCACTGCCACTTCAGTTTGCTTACTCTGCAAGCTATTTCGGTAACTCCGGTTCTTTTCCGGATAATTAGGGTACAAATTAGATCAATAATCATGAACATGAACTAACGTTCGTGAATTGGTCAATTAGTTAACCGCAGTACTTATTGAGACTGACTTAACTGGAAGCACTGGATATACATTTAAATTTTGCCACGAGTGAAGGCTATCTTAACGCACCTTTATTAAATTGAAGGACGGGCAGTAGCGTCTTCCTGTTTATGTCACTGCAAAAGTTAGTGCAACTAAGAATAATTGGGTAGCAGACAGCCCTCGGCAAGCTCAGCTTAACCCGTCAGATTGATCGCCTCGGTTTTTGCTTTGCTACGAGCCCCACGCGAAGTGAAAAGGACAAAATATGCTTTAATTGCTAAAAGCAGCGCATTTGCATCTGAAGTGGCTGAAAAAAAAAGGAAAAGAAGTTCAAGTTAGTTTCATTTTACTAACTTGAACTTCTTTTAAGCTAAGTACACAATTTCTTATCATGCGCTGTTAACAGCAAGCCTTCTGTACCTATCTATTTTGCGCCAGTCAGGCAACTCGTAGCGGGCTACGCGGCGTAGCAGTGGCTCTACGAGGACCGACGGTTACGGACGTCTACGCGCTACGCGAGCGTCCTCGGGAATTTCGAGTATGGACTGATTCGAGTTTACATTATCTGTTGTGCTACTGTGACTTCAGTACATTTGTTCAGCCGGTTGAACAAATATTTGTCCGAATCTATTTATTTTGTCGAGTTTCCTTCGCGGGCGGTGTATACGGAATTAAAAGACTTGTCAGTTTTATTTTGTTGAAGAGTGAACTTTTTTATTGGTTAGTGAAGCAGTTGGAATTTTTCAGACGTGTAAGTATTTCTTTTTAATTTGATTCATGATTAATTCAATTGTTAATATTTCAGGAATGTTTATTTTTAATTCACTGAAAAACTTAGTTTTTTAGTAAAGATTTAGACTATCAACTACTACTTCTATCTACTTACCTTGCCATTTTTAAGACTCAACTTTACTTCTATTTTATAAAAATCGCTGTGACATCCGGAAAATACAATAGGTACATACTATGGGTTCACGGAAGGTCCCAGATTCGAGTAGCCACTTTCGTTCCTCCAAGAAGCCATTGTCCGGTAACCGATAAGAGCCTACCGTGGCTTGCTGAAAAGGGACTTTTTACAAAAAATAAGGATCGCTGTGCAGGAAAAAATGCCTTTTTATTTTTATTGGTCCCACTAATTTAGAAAGGATATTTTTTAATTGGAACCTTTTTTTGAAAATATCCTTTGGTTTATATTGATTTGTCTTGGAGCGGGATTCGAACCCCTTCATCGCGGCGCTATTGAAGTACAGATCCTACCAAAGCAGTTTCGGGTTCTTAACATTACGTATAAAGTGTTGCCAAATTATTGAGAGAAACAAGACATTTTTTACTAAAAGTATCTTACCATTTAAGTTTTAGATTCTAGTATAGCAAGTCCGACGTTACATTGTTTTATTGATACTAGACAAACGTCTTTTCCTATGATTATTATGTCACGAACTAAATGAACTATGCGTATGTATGTGTCTAAAGGAGATCTGGGAGTTGCCCATCATAGCAGGAATATCCCTTAATCCCATACATGTTTCCATTTTCCAGGTTCCCTGTTATACATAACTCTTTGTAATGGAGCTCGTACGGGAAGTACTACCACTATACATACCATCATACTAATGTCTGTTGCTAAGCGTTACTGTACTCCGGTTGGATGGGTATCGCTGTTATTACAGGCATATCAGACATTTCAACTTCGTCTCTGGGATTGCCAGACACTGTAGATACTTTAGATATCTATAATTCTCATTATTACCATTGCCATTCAACGTGGCAATGCTGCCATTCTTCTGGGCACGTTCCCGGCTGACAGCGATGCGGACGAGTACTTCGACGCCTAAGTGTCCTTTTGTTTTTGTATTTATTGGTATAGTTAGTAATTCCATAATTTAAAATAAAAAATAAATAAAAATGAATCACCGAAATGTATGTACGCGCATAACTTCCGATGGACTGCACCAAATTGGATAATTCTTTTTTTTGTGTTTGTTAGTGTCAGGACAAGGTTCATGTAGAAGAAAATTATGTACTATATTCACGAAAATAAATATGGCGGTACGAAGTTCGCCGGGTCACCTAGTTTAAAATAATAATAAGCCGTGCGCCCGATAAGATTTCCAATTGGAAAAACTGACGTACTTCTATGCAAACTTAGATCCCCTATTTAACCCCTTGAGAATCTATCCCGAATTTTCAAAATTCCTTTCTTAGTGTTATTAAAGGATCTCTTTTGCAAAATTTCATGTTTTACGACCCAGCAGTTTAGCCCGTGCGTGTTCTGTCAGATAATTTAAGATACAGCCTATGTCCAGCAGTTGACGGCGATAGGCTGACTAGATTTTTTTGATTTAAACAAATAAGCCACCAATTAAAAGGAGACATTTTTGCCTCCCAATAACACAAAAAAGACAAGAGCGATAGCGAAATACATCGATCACCAATCAGTATGCGAGCCGTAATGCTAACGTAGTAACCCGTCAGTCATTAATTGTAGTGATCAATTAGTACATCGACCATTTTCAGCAGCCGATGTTAACGAGCTGATAAAATAACCAATTATTGGAACATTAAACTTCACTATATTGTTCTATAAAAAGGTCCATTCTCTTGTGCTCTATGGAGGACAAATTATTGGAAATGTACAATTTCCAATAATTTATTACTCAGAGGACAGTAATTGGATATTGTCTTCCATTGTGTTGCGTTCACAGGAGTGGTATTGTTAGGAATATTCAAGTATAGTATTGAATATTGCACTTTGGTTTTATTTGTACAAAATTACGCGCTTTACGCGAAATCGCTAAGATATACTATTCAATATTGTTGATGGTATAATGAAGCTTAACTAAATAATTTCATTTTCTATTCTGTTAACCACGAGATACATAATCACAGAATCTATTTAATTACTTTGGACAGGACTTCTCCCACGACAGCCACTGAACACCAACCTTACATCTTCTTATTTCTCTGACTACATTCAGAGTAACATCTTCTTCACGAAAACCTACACCTGAGCCTAGCACTTAAACCAACTACTGCTAACGAACAAGATCACCAGTGCGAGATGTGAAAATTGAGTGAAGCAAACTCTTCTACTACTTGAAGTTACAAAAGAGTTTCAGAATGCTCTCGGAATAAAATTAAAACAGAAGAGAGACTTAACGCGAGAGACACTAACTTTATTTTCTTTAAACTAATTGTGGTTTTGGGCTAAAACCAGTTTTTGACTTTCATAGATGTCATTTTTAATTAATGACAAAGGCTAGACGACATCGCGGCTGGTACAGTTAAAGTACTGTAGAGCCGTGATTTCTCTAACCAGACCAAATTTTGATTAGGCTTGACTTCCATTAGTCTGACCCTATCTTTACAGTAAAGAAATAAATAAAAACGGATAATAAATTCAAACCTCAAAGTCATCTAGCCTTTGTCATTAATTAAAAATAGCATCTATGAAAGTCAAAGTTAGGGTTTTTTTACAAAATCACACTAGTTACGGTTACTCTACAGTACCTTTTCGTACTGTAACTTTCCGTATCACTTTGGTACCACCAAAGTGAAAAATAGTTGATTACAAACAGCCATTGTATTGTATGAGCCGGTTTATGCTCAACGGTATTTTCTAGAAAAGAACCGTAAGTTTTTATGGAAATAAAATACAAAAAGAATAAGCAATATAATAAACTAGAGACGAACAGTTCGTCTCTTGTTTGTTATATATGCTCAGCAGTGAACTATGATTAAGGTTCCCCGCAGACAGCCGCGACGTGACAGTGCGACGCGATTCTGGTAGAACAATTCCATAAAGTTTTCATATAAACACGCTGTCGCGTCGCGCCTGTCTGCGAAGCCTTAAAGTAGGTACTCTATTACCTACAGTCGATATAGGAATATAGGATTAGCTGTTTATAGGTATTCAAATCAGAGAAAGCATACAAATTCCGATATACACAATGTATGTTTTACGAGTATACTGAAATATTTTATATGTACCTATCAATTGAATACAAGGTTACGTACTACTGGCATACATCTATTTATTGCAAGCCGGTGAGTTTAAAAGTAAACTTTCTTGATTAAAATATGAGGTTACCGGCTATCTTTTAACATTATTGTCTATGATTTTCAATGTAGTAAGTAATACTCTTTAGGCCGACTTTTCAATCTTCGGATAACTTCTATCTGAGGAATAAAAATTGTACCTTTTATATACAAAATATTATGCCAAACCGTCATATTCTGCGGACAAAAGTTGTCTAACGATTGTCTAAAGCTTCGAACGTAGATCCAAATGAGACACAATGGCTTTTTAATAGTTTCTGTAATTACGGTATTCAACCGGTGAAGCGTCAATTGGTTAACTTACCTAGGCACCTTTATCTACATATACCATAATCATAACATCACGCCAGTAATGCCGAAGGGTTAGGCAGAGGTGCCTATACCTATAGTATACTCACATGTCGCCAGTTGTGTAATAGGTATTTCCTATGTAATAAGGGGCGGGTTTATTGCCATCGCCCGGCACGAATCTAAACTCCGGGCTTCCACTGAGAAATTCTAGACGCAAAAACTCAATAGTACTTTGCTCGACCTGGGAATCGAACCCACCTTTATCTTCTCCTTATAAAAGTTCATTCTGACCTTTACCCGTACAATGGATAAGTTTGTCTAGTTTCAATTAGTGTCAGATCTCGCTAGTTTCTACAAGAACACCGCTTTTTAACCTCGTTTCACATAATTGCTAGCAATTTGCCGTCGGCCGTGACCAGATCAAGCTTCCATTATTTATTTATACGCCTTTCCTTGAATCGTGAGAAGAATTGCTAATGAAAATCGATGGGGGGGTGTTTACTTGGAAGTTTCATGGTGTACTGCATAATGAGCTTACCACATTCCATATAACATCACGCCTGTGTACCCTGAAGGGGAAGACAGAGCTGTACCTATAGTTCACCCACATTTCACCAGTTATGTTTAAGTCCCATGTGACAGTGAGCAAGCCTATTGCCGTCGACCGGGAAAAATCCAGACTCCGGGCATCATCATCAGCCCATAGCAGCCCACTGCTGGACATAGGCCTCTCCTATTGCACGCCATTCAACTCGATTTTCGGCAACTCTCATCCAGCTGCTACCAGCCATCCTGCGAAGATCGTCGCTCCACCTAGCCTGAGGGCATCCCACCTTACGTTTACCGATTCGCAACTCCGGGCATAAAATAAGATATTTATGTATATCATATTAAGCAGGACATCTCAATGCGTGAAGTCCAAAATTACGTGTTCTGTAGGTACTACACATGGCCCACCTTAGTGTTACCGTCAAACTATGTACTACACATGGCCCACCTTAGTGTTACCGTCAAACTATGGACTACGATAGAAAGAGAGAGGAAAGAAGATACCAAAATTACTTTTATTGAAAAGCGAAATAGTCTCACTGTGTGTTGTTATTCACTCAGTTCTAAAGAACTCACCGATCACCGTCAGACCGGTCACCGTTTTACACGTTACACCGTTACACCGTTTTACACCGTTTTACGGTGAAATCTGAACTGAAACCTGACTTGATGTATGAGTGACCTTATTGGTGATGTTCTTCAGAAAGGTCAGTGTGTAGCGTGCACAATACTCGCAACCGCGAGCGTGCGTATGTTATCAGGTGGATGAACGTAAACGAAGCAAAAGGAGTATGCTAGGATCGTAGCAGGTGGTGTTTTGTAGTTTCTGCTCACCACCATGGGAAGAAGGCGTGAGATTATGGATGTATGATGATGCTGTTGCTCAATATAGGCTCCATTTAACTTTTACGGCACCCCTGGGTACAAATATGGTGGCTTCTTTGTGAAGTAGTTACAAAATATCTCTTTAGAAGAATGAAAGCAATCTTTTCTTATGTGTTTTCACCTATAATTTTCACCAATAAAAACTTTAGGATGTACCTACCGAATGAGGCCTATTTTGTACCAACTACCCGGAAATAACGTCTGATAGTATCTTATCAGCGATGACCCGGTCGCCTCGTAATTATGGTCGCGTTGTTCATCCCTTTGGGGTGAGATTAACGACAGACGATATTGAACCTTAGTGACCAATTGATTAATTATTAGTGATTACAATTGATTTTACTTTGTCAAGTTCTGTCGATTAACGGTGGATTTTCAATTCATTACTACTGGTATGTTTTATTTCAATGATAATTGGAGATTTATTAACTGTTAATAAAATGTAATCCAAATCGTATTGACGTGTTTTAGCTTGCTTCCATATTATGGGTTCCTTAAATCCGGCATGTGTTATTCAATATTTGCTTCACCAAGATCTAATTTCATGCCTTAAAAATTCCATCCTCGCGTCGTTTTCGGGAACACCGCGTGTGACTGGCACATGTAACGATGCGTGAGTGATTCTATAATGGTTCCGCTCTCCTTTCGATGTTATCCTCAAAATATCTAACATTGTAAATCCATTATTACGGGTTGGTATGAAACAACAAAAATACAAAGACACACAAGTATCTAACGTTTTAACTTTTATTTTAATTATCTTTGTCGTACATCGCAGTGCCCACTTTATTATGCCGCATCGGCTTCGCTTGCATAATATGGTCTCTGCAGACAAATAAGGCACATTATGTCTTTGGCGTTGCTAAAATTAGGCCTTCCAATACAGAAAGAAAGAAAGAAAATACATTTAATAAGCATAGATTAAAAGGTACACCAACATATTCAGTAAAAGAAAAAGTGTATTCCGTTGTAAGAAATTAGCAGGAATTTGTGCTTCACGGCTGCGCCAAATGGGTTCAGTTGAGCGAAAAGATAATGAAGTACCAGACGCTGGTTTTCAAATTCCTGATGAAAATTCATGGTGATTATAAACTTTCCCTGTAATTCCTTAATTAATCACTACGATTGGGGGCCAAGTTGATGTAATCCGACCCCAAGGTAGTTGGGAACAGCCATGTAAATGGTTACCCTGCTATTAGGTACTGTTGAAGTAATAATTTTAGAAGCTTTTCATGACCCTCATGCGTGTTAGGTTCTATGTAAATCGTAAACATTACACGAAAAACTGAAAATTGTTGGGTATATTCGTCCCTAGTAAATTGAATATGGAATGAACTGTACCCATCGGATATCTATGGTTGTACCGGTGTAACGACCTGTTATACAAAAGTTTTATTGTATAATGAAAACAATACAAAATACAATGTATATGTATAACTAAAGGACGGCCCAAACAGCGGTCTTACCATTGACATTCAAAAGAAATGACAATCCCAAAAAATTACAATAGGGTGGAAGGCTAACGACTTTCCTCAATTCCAACCACAATACAATCATAATTGGTGCTAGTGCCTCGCCTTGGTGTTTACCTCGTGTTGGTAGTACCTCGCTGACCCAGCGGAACATAATTGGTGGGTTCGATTGACGAGAGCCCCCTAGCGGTAAATATATTGAGTTACAAATTACATGTGCCACACTGCTTGACATGTTATCATTAGGATAATGATGACATGCGTTTTGTACATCATTATGTTATGTAATGATGAATGGTCTTCGAACATGGTTTGTTTTTGTTTAGGAGGACTTATACGGTTGTAACATAACTGGAGAAATGTAGGTCATGTGGTAAATGCACTTCTGCCTAACCTTAATCCAACGGGGAATGCAGGCTTGATGATGTCTTGTATTATATTTGTCTTCCTTATGTAATGCTGCCTTGTTCACCTGTCTTAATACTCGTCAATTACTAAAAAGCTACATACTTCTGGCAAACTGCCTAATAGGCAAGCTGACACACAAAAAAAAAAAAAGATTTTCAGTAACATTTTCTGTTGCTCCACTACGAATATTAAGTCATAAAGACAATACAAGAATACAGAGTCTTCAGTCATCTTTTCATACTTGTTGTATAATAATATTTTCAAGAACAAGTCACTTCACTTGAATCTACAATACTTCCAGGTGCTAGTGTGACTTTCAACATGTTCTCAAGCAGCCCTCACCTTCATATCTTCGTTATACTTTTAGGGCATTTTATGCAATACCGTAAAGGCCCAGTTTGTTATCCCACTCGGCTAGGGCTGCCAAGAAAAAGTATAAGGAAGGAACCTAAACTCAATAATTCTGATAAAACACAACTGCCATTTTTTAAGTAAGTTATTAAATTATGAGCTGTGGTGGCCCAGTGGAAACGGCTGCGACCCACGGGTTGTGGGTCGTAGGTTCGCACCACTTGTATGTTATTTTATTACCACTGCTGTCAACACATTAAAGGAAAACATCGTGAGGAAACCGGCATGTCCTTAAAACAAATGCTCGAAACCACCAAACAGCACTGGGCCCACACGGTGGACTACAGACCCTCTCACACGGAAAACACGTTAAGCCATTGGTCCCGGCTGTCATTCGTGGATCTTTGACAGTTATTACGGGTAGTCAGAAGCCCGAATGTCTAACAACTAATCTTACCAAGGGGCCTCCACAACCCAGTTACTGGGTTGTGGAGGCCCCTTGGTAAATTTCATTTTTTGATTCATTCAGTCAGATAGGTAGTTGCTCCATGTAAAATACTGGTATTCAGCTGCACCCAGTTAGACTGGAAACCGACCCCAATATAGTTGGGAAAAAGCTGGGCAGATTGATAGAAATATTCAAGATAGCAAACAGTCCAACGAGCGGCAGCCCTACCACAGTCTCAGTTCTCTCTTGGCAGGCGGAGACCTGAACATTCATACTGGTATATAATGTACAAACATATTATTATGTACAACGTATGCGGTGCATGCAAAGACGGATGGCTTCATTAGGGAGCCGCGTGGGCCTGCTGGGGTTTATTTAGTTCACTAGAGGTGCTTGAGTTTTATTGTTACTAGTTTAGGAAAGGATATTAATAATGTATCCTTACCTACTGTAATGTTATGAGTCTTTAATGAAACATGCAAATGTGTTAAGTTGCAGTCGATAATGTTTTAGAATGTGTAGATGAGGTAATGCTTGCTTTATGTGATCGATCGCATGCTTAATAGCAATTATCGTCATAAAGTACAGTACAGTTTTATTTCAAAACAAGATTTATCTTCCGATCCAAGTTTAAACCATGGAACCATTTTTTTATTTCGAACATTACTCCGACTATGGTGAAGTTCTGATTACAAAACTGACTGGTTAGTATCGATAGTTACAACTGTATTTCTATTCCAGCTAGGTTCTTATTACAAAAACTGGCTCGATTGTTTGAACCATGTCATTAGAAAAGACCGAACGTATCAGAAAACGTGTTTGTACCTGAAATTTCTAGTGTGAGGCAACGTAAATAAAAAAAAAAAATGAGGCAACGATAAATCAACAACTGTTGTTTGTACACAATTATGTTTATAAACTAAGTTAGTCTTGTGTGTATAGTGACGACCTTCAGATAATAACTTTCTTCAATTACTTATCTCAGGAAAGAAGAACTGCCATAAAAAATCTAATAAAACTATAACGAAATATCAAAACAAATTTTGGTATTTTCAAGAAGTTTTTCGCCGAAAACACGCTTCCATAGCAACAAACTGTACGAAAACACTGACTTCATTATCGAGCTATCAAAAAAAAAAAAAACAATATCGAAAGTGAAAGTCAATAATTTAAAAGCAAATAAAGTTAGTTTTGTCAACAACGCGGAGTTTCTTCTAATCATTTATTCTTCGTATCGATAAAGTGTACTAGCTGGCTCGGAAAGCAGATCGATAGTAATTAGATGTTCCGACGTCGACGTCGCTCTACTAAATGTAGGTACACCTGCGTTCAAGGAATTGTAGATGCAATTTGCATGGTAAGTATTAGAAAAACAATGGCATTAAATATTTAACAATCTTGTGTGTAAATAATTTAAGTACCGAAGGAATCGTTTTCAGTGATCTATACCTATTTTGCCATAGTTTTGATGGTGATTGTTATCAAATTAATTAGAACACGACTCATATTTAGACCATCATCTAAAAAGGCAGTTGGGACAAGGGCTCGATTTATTTGGATAGTTTAGGATATTTTAGGATAGTTTACTCTGAACTGTTTTTCATTTTATGTTTTTTATTTTCCCTTCTACTCTAACACATCATGTTGTCTCCATCTCTTTTTTATCTACTCTTTTATCGCAGGTACGCTGGAAGAGATTTTCTTAGAAATAAGCATCACCTTTGTACGTATTTTTTTGTTCCTTTCTTCTTGTCTGTCTGTATGTGTGTACATAAATGGTTCAATAAATAAATACAGCTTATATATTTAGCTTAAGCCCTGTCCAAGACACCGAAAAAAATAATGTACCTACCTAGGTATACAAAACTGAAATAAGTTGAGCGTACAAGATAATAAATAACTGAATGGAACAAAAATCAATCTAACAGCCAAGTTCAATACATTTAAAACACATTTCGAATGAAGCAGGGGTAAACAAACTGATGTCTATAAAAGTAAAAAAAGAAAATAAATCTCAGGCTTCAGCATAACCTTCTAAATTAAAGTATTGAGAAGAACGAAGTCCCAAGCACCCTTACGTTAGAAAATTTCAAATTAGTTGACAACAAAACTCACTCAGCGAATTAAGGAATATTTTTAATAATAGCTGGGCTGCCCTCGCTTCGCTTATAATTAATTTTGCAAAAATAGCTTCTTGGAGGGAATGGCCAGGAGTAGATATATAAAATTAGACATAACATCACGCCTGTAATCAAGCTATTTCTATTAAATTTTTTCATAAAGTCTATTTAAAACTGAACTCGAAAAAGTCTTTTAAAAAAATAATGAAGCTAAAGTGCTCTTGAGATTGAATGTCATTTGTATGGGTACAATTAATTGCGAGTACATTTTTACATTCGTAAATGTTTGACAGTCGTTACGGATAGTCAGAAGCCCAAAAATCTGACAACCAGTCTTACCAAGGGGTATCGTGTTACCCAGTAACTTGGTTGTGGATGTCAGATAAACAGCGGCACTATGTAAAGTACTGGTATTCAGCTGTATTTGGTTAGACTGGAAGCCGACCCCAACATAGTTGGTTGGTGAAAGGTATACATTGCGAATCCAGTGTAGAATTTTCATTAAGTACTCAAGGTTTTTAAAGCTTCATTAAGTCGAAATGAGAATGAAACCTGAAATATGATTCCGCCCGGCGGCGGTTATACTAAAATAACTGCGTATTGAATGGTATTTTCCGAGCTGGCATTTAAATTCCATTCCAATCTAATATTCGTATTGGTTGTAATGTATGTATATCTGATGTTATAGGAATTAATGGCATATTGTCGAGAAGAATGTATGAGTAAATAATGGATTATGGGTAAATAATAGGCAGATCAGAGAGAAGCTATCTGTTACCTTGGGTCTAACTAAATGAGTTGATGTTAAAAACAGACAGTACTTTCATTCTTTTTTTATTTGTTACGATAAACTATATTCAATAGTTATTTGTTGTTAAAACACCTACACTACCCAGTGTAGCCTACTGCCCAGTGCAAGTCTCAAACACCTACACTACCCAGTGTAGCCTACTGCCCAGTGCAAGTCTCAAACACCTACACTACCCAGTGTAGCCTACTGCCCAGTGCATGTCTCAAACACCTACACTACCCAGTGTAGCCTACTGCCCAGTGCATGTCTCAAACACCTACACTACCCAGTGTAGCCTACTGCCCAGTGCAAGTCTCAAACACCTACACTACCCAGTGTAGCCTACTGCCCAGTGCATGTCTCAAACACCTACACTACCCAGTGTAGCCTACTGCCCAGTGCAAGTCTCAAACACCTACACTACCCAGTGTAGCCTACTGCCCAGTGCATGTCTCAAACACCTACACTACCCAGTGTAGCCTACTGCCCAGTGCATGTCTCAAACACCTACACTACCCAGTGTAGCCTACTGCCCAGTGCAAGTCTCAAACCACTCAATGAAAAATCCCATAATTATTTCATAATCTGCCTAGCTTTTTTCCAAGTAATAATATGTTGGGGTCGGCTTCCAGTCTAACCAGATGCTGTTGAATACCACCCGGATTCAGCAGCTACTATATTTTACATGGAGCGACTGCCTATCTGACCTCCACAAACCAGTTACTGAGAACCTCTTGGTAAGACTCGCTGCTGGACTTTCGGGATTCCCGTAACGACTGTCAAAGATCTACCAATGACAGCCGGGACTAGCGGTTTGACGTGTTTTTTGAGGTGCGGGGGAGTTTCGATATATGTATGTGTGAGTAATGGATGGCCACCCATCCACCTCGGCAGACGTAGCTTAGCCTAGGACTGACCCGTGCGACTGTTATTATTTACCTACGAGCCCTCCCATATTTATGAGTTGCTATTTGTCAGCCAAGACGAGAGATCATACGAGAGGGGCCCGTGGCTAAATAATAACAGCTGTTCAGGTCGATCGATCAGGTTAAGCTACGCTTGCCACCGAGACTGAGACCTCTCCGTGCCTCGGAATGCACGTTAAGCCGTTGGTCCCGGCTGTCATTCGCAGATCTTTGACAGTCGTTACGGGTAGTCAGAAGTCCGAAAGTCTGACAACCAGTCTTACCAGGGGATATCGTATTACCCAGTAACTGGGTTCTGGAGGTCTGGTAGGCAGTCGTTCCATGTAAAATACTGGTATTCAGCTACATCTGGTTAGGCTGGAAGCCGACCCCAACATGGTTGGGAAAAGGCTAGGCAGCTGATGATATTTGTAAGCCGAGACACATCCATTTTACCGGACTCACTGTCTTGAACACCACACAATATAACTACAAAGTAGAACCAACACTAATTGAGCAGCGAATGTACTCGTAATAGCGAAATTAGTCCATATCTTGCACCCGCACGTCTTGACCGTTCCATTGTTAGCCCGTAGGACTAGTGTTGGTCTATAGAATGCCTGTAGGACTAGCACAAGTCTATAGAATAGCCAGCACATTGTCTGACACTACAATATGTTCCTATCTTATGTATTGTGTGCTCTACCCGCATGTCTTGAGTGCAGGAAATGAATGTAACTAGGTGTACCTAGACTGTATTATTTTTGAAATAGTGAATAATTGTTTGAAACATTATTGTGTACCAATATTCCTATGCATCACTAATCTATACTAATAACTAGCTTCTGCCCGCGACTTCGTACGCGGATCCTGTTGCTTATGCCAGCGTCAACGGGGTCATCAAAATCGAAGATCTGAAACGTCTGATGTCGAATTCTAAGAGCCCGGGGACGGGAAAACAGCGTGATGCGCGAGACGATTCAAGACGTTCCAGATCTTTCATTTTTGTAAGTCGACAGGAAATGCCCATCAAACTAAACAACTTTTGCTAAGACGTCATTCCTATATATGTTATAGTGTCGCTGGGCTGTGGAGTTCCACAACAGGTGTTCCAGATCTTAAAATTTATTCTCACAGCAGAAAATGCTCTTCACGTGAATTATTTTTTGCTATGGCACCATTTTTATATCTCTTATACTTTAGCTGGTCTGTTGCGGTTCTGCATCAGGTGTTCCATTTTCCAAAATAAATTATAACCTATATGTTGCCCAGACTTAATAACTTACAACAAAAAATTTTTCTTCCCGTAATTCCGCAGTGGATCCCAAGGGTACACTGAATTAACAATAATATTCCAAATAACTTTAAAAAACTATCTTTATAAACTATAGCTGTACCCGTGGCTTTGCCCACGTATCGCCTAAGTATTTTTTAAATTCTATTTTAATTTTAATAATAGTTAGTGATAGTTTGTTGATTTACAGAAACACTCAAAAGATGCGTCCCATACTATACTATAGCTTAGATCCCTCAAAAACTATCTGGCTTAGTAAACTCAAAATTTGAAAGTTATGTAGTTATTTTACTGGTAAGAGATGTCAGGTTAATAAGGAAATTTAGGAGACGTCGAATAACAGAACTGTTATAATTTACTGTAACACTTCTGTGTAAACAACGTTCGTTGTTTTTCCCTCGGTCTCATTCAATATGTACAGCGAGTCAGGACTGGTGACGTGGGAGCAAGCGACGTACAGTTGTCCGTGTGAGAAGCAGCTCGTCCTAAGGTTGACACCCGCAGCCTTCAGTGTCTGCCGCTGCGACTTATTTATTGTCATGGCGAAGCACACGCTCACATGAAACTGCACGCGCTTGAATTAAAAGGGGTAATTGTGGGGAATCAGTTGTATACGTGGTATAAACACTGTCTCGCCGACACCACAACCCGTTAGAATTTCCGCCTCAATGATATTTCCCCATTGCACAGTTTCGGCGGAGTGAGATTCCGAAGAAGCATAATTTGGACACCGACCTTTAGCTTAATGGTGTGCGCTGGTAGTCCACTTGCACTAAGGGAATTGAGAAATTCTACGGGGTAATGTGTGGCGTCATCTTGGTCGACAACGGTGTTTATTGAAGTGTAGATCACTTCATTTCCCTCAATTTCCGCGAGAATGAAGATTGAATTGATAAAATTGATATAATATAAAATAATAATAATATATAATATAATATTATAAAATTGATCGCTGAAGCTTGGTCGTTTCTGGGTGTTAAAATGGCTCGTTCTCACACCCAAGAATTATCTTGGTGCGGTATCCTATTGATGTCCCCGTACACCAGGCGAATAAAATCTTCTAAGGTGGACACCACTCTCCCAAGTATCTCAGGTTGAACCACCTGGCCACCGTCTACTGGTAGCGTTCCCTCACCCAATTTTAAGAGAACATCAGAAAATTCTTGGGCGTGTACATACCCGCCAAGCTGTGTTCTCATATTCATCGTTAAGCGCAACCTATGAATATGTGGCCATAAGAAAGAGCATTTCAACGAAGCATTCACCTCATCAGCACTAGTTCCTCGCGTCACCACAGGCAGCGTTTGTCGGAAATCGACGCTAAACAGAACTGTAACGCCACCCATCATTTGCTGGTTCCTGCGGATGTCCTGCGAAGTCTTGTTTACCGCCTCTACTGCTTTTCTGTTCGCCATAGTGCATTCATCCCACACGATTAAAGAGCAATCTTTAAGCACGCGCCCTTTGTCACTGTTGCGTTTCACTCTACAAACAGGTGTTTCATTACTCTCTAAATCTATGGGAATCTTAAACATTGCGTGCGCTGTTTTGCCACCAGGAAGCAGTGTTGCTGTGATTCCTGACGATGCTACTGCAATGGCAATTTTGCCTTGCCTCCTGACCTCTGCGAGAATGCCAGCGGTGACAAATGTTTTCCCTGTTCCACCAGGAGCATCCAAGAAAAACATTTTACCTTGGCCGAGCCCAACGCTTTCAAGGATGGTGTCGAAAATTTGCTTTTTCTCTGAGGTAAACTTAGAGACATGGTCATTGACGACGGTACTCATAGCTCTTGAATCAATTACCTACAACAAATGTGCTTGGTAAGATATAACTTAGAACCAAAACTTTGACTTGACTTCATGATAGTGTAGCTTGTTGTACCACCAATCAATCTGTTTAGTAATATTGGTGTGAAACTTTCCATACAATTAGATAGGACATGTAAAGTTCTCAGATTTCATAACAGTATCGTTTCTAATGCACATAAAAATGCAAAAACTAAAAAAGAATTTTACTATTTTTTAAAACAATATTACAGGATTTGAACTCGCTCCATTTAGTGCGGTAAACGGTCGCCTGACCTTACCGCTAAATTCCCCGTTGACATATTGATGAAATAACTGTTCCCTTGCAATTTATAATATTACTGCCCCGCTCCTTTATAAAAATAGCGTGATTATTATGTTCCCAGAGTTAAATTATTATTAACTAAATAAGTAACATGTTATTGTGTGCATTCAATTATTTTGTGCATTCAATTACGAACAAAAACCTTTTAAAACCAATATTGCTTACCTCCCATAACATACGGCGTGATAATATGTAGCATAAAGCCTTCCTTGGTTTACAAAGAACATTTTTGCTGAATTTCAATTCAATCTATCCAGTAGTTTTGGCGTGAAGCCGTACCATACACACAGACAAACAGATAAACAGACAAACAGACAAAAATTCTAAAAATTCACTTTTTGTCATCAGTTACGTTTTTCTAACAAAAGCCACTTATTTTTTCTCGAAAATTCTCAATGTACAGTTTTTCTTTCGTTACTGTTTTATTATATGTATAGATAATAAAGCTGAAGAGTTTGTTTGTGTGAACGCACTAATCTCTGGAACTAGCAATTGGATTAAAAAAAAATCTTTTAGCCCTGGATAGCCAAATTCTTGAGGAAGACTATACATATAGGCTATTTAACATCACGCTACTACCGTTAGGAGCCGTGCAAAAGAAAATAATTAGGAAAGAACGCTAAGCGAAAGTGAAGTAACAGGCGACGCGATGCGATGCGATGCGAGTACGTCGGGAGCACAAGAAATTTCATGCGGACGAAGTCACAGGCACAAGGTAGTGTTAGTATAAGACTAATGTTAATATTATGAAGCAAAAGAAAGGGTCTACTGGTCCTGCCGGGGTAGCGGGATCGTCCGAAAGGGTTACCGCTGCCCTGGTACGTAAAGGGCTAAGGAAGGAACACGGGTGGGTTTTAGTCAGTAAGAGTCTGACACTCCCTTCTGCTCCACCCAGCGGGCGGGAGGAGTCATTTGATGATTTCCCATCCACAAAAAAAAAAAAAAAAAAAAAAAAAAAGAAAGAAAAAAAAAAAAGGGTCTACTGGTGGATGGAGTGGTCCATACGCAGTCATCGAAAAAGTATCCAATGGAAACAGTGTAGCCAAACTCAGTGTGTGATGCAAAAAGGTTACTATTTGTATTCCATTACGTAAGTTAACCTCAACCCAATTCCCAAAAAAACATGCTTTTAGACTAAACCTAAGGTTCCCACAGGTGGTACACAACCCTCCTCTCTTTAAGAGGGAGTCGGCTGTAATCTACCACGCGTGCCCAGTGCCGGTTGGTATGTAGATGTCACATGTCTTCGATTTTGACATCAAGGACATGCCGATTTCATGCCTCTTTTAGACTTGGTAAAAATATCTATCCATTTAAAGACTGCTATCATTTTCTATTAGAAAGGGGGGACGGAGGAATAATTTTGAATTTTTGACAGTTCTTCCATACAAAATCTGTCAGACACAATTTATTCCACGAATAAAAATTATCTGTCGATTGAAAAATCAGCCCTTAGCGGAACTTATTTGAAATTACTAAGAAGTGTTTTATTCTTTACAACCTCCAATACTACGCCTCTTTAAAATAACGTTAGATACAATACGTCAATACGCGTGTTCCCAAAACAATATTCGTATGTTTTCCGTATTTTCTTTAACCAAATTAAACATGTGCGATTTCAAAGGGCTTCCTAACTTTCTAACATCGAATTTTCAAATCAAAAGAAGCCAATTTCTTCCACTAGGTAGGTATTTACATTATACGTGTGATGATTATGTTTTCTGTAACCGAAAGGAAATTATACAGTTGGTAACTCGAAGTTGATAGACAAAGTAAGGCCCGTCGGCCACGATGTGACTCGAAAGTAAGACGCGATAATAAGTGTGCACACTACTGATACGCGTCGACGACAGACGTAACTGCAACCGCCGACATTATGCGACTCGTTTTCGACGGCAGCCACCGGCGCGGCAGCGGCGTCGGGAGCCGACACACGTTGTGGCCTGTCGCCGACACGCGTCGGCAGTTGCCCTGTCGTCGACGCATGTCGCTCGTATATATGCACACTAAGTCGCGTCGTGCACGAACCACCATTCGAGTAGCGACCTTAACAATAGCTTTCCAGTATATTTTTGAAAGTGGAAAGCGTGATTTCTCATTCGTTTATGTTGAAGTTCATCTACATTTTGTGTATACAAGTGTACTCATATATAACTTGCGTGGGACAGTATGAGTTGTGTGTTTCAGTATTTACTGAGCCCTACGAACACGAGTCGAGCTCGTTTGTTTTCGAAAATAGTTTGTAAATAAAAATACTAGTAGGTATGTGAGTAGTCATCTGCCTAGATTTTTTACAAATGTTTTGGGAACAGTTTCCAGTCTAACCAGATGGAGCTGAATACCAGTATTTTACATGGAGATGCTGCTTATCTGATCTCCACAACTCAGTACTGGTTAAAACGTTACCCTTTAGTAAAATAAAATAGTAAATTTTCAAAAACAGTTAACAAAAATGTTAGTAAGCACCAGCACTTTGCACCACATAGCAACAACAAAATGGACTAGAAAGTCTATTTTTCACATAGTTAGCTTAGCTGAATATGTTATATCTATTGTGGATTATACTTGGCCTATAAAACAAGATTAATAGTCAGCGATGTGGTCCCCAGGTAATAACAAAGTTAGGTTTTCGCAGTATACTACAATACTTTGGAATTTCTAGGTGGAATCGTAAAGCTAAGGGCATTGTTACGTTGGCCTAACATCGTTCCACTCTCCACAAAGTAAAGCCCGGAATACACATGCCTGTAACTTGCACAAAATTATGCATGCCACTATGGTATTCACCAATCAGAAGTTGTTTTGGCACACGACATGCAAGCTACAGGCAAATTACAGGCATGTGTATTCCGGGCTTTACATTATATTGTCAGCTACAAGATACAACAACCCTGAAAAGGCTAGTACGTTTTGTATGTTAAAATATTCGTTAAAATCTATCTAACGCAACCTAAACAAAGATCTAAGATCGCAACCTAAACATTTTTTTTTTGCTAGGCTACGTTGTCCCTTTCCTGGGCAAAGTCCTCCCTCCAGTTCTACTATCTTTCGCTAGCCCACGCGTCCTCTTTCCAGGTTTGACGGAACCAAAATATAAAAAAGAAAACAAAAAGCGCGAACTCACGCACACTGGTTTTTATAAAGCTGAAGCTTATCTTTAAGTGTAAGAAAGACATTTACGTTCATTGTTTTTTTCTTGTAATTTATGTGTACAATAAACAATTAGAATAAAAGAAAGTAATGCTCTTTGCGGTTCCTTAGCACACAGTCTAATATTTACATCGGCCTACTTTTTATAACCTTCATTCGTTTTGTATAATGCCAATAAACGCATTTTTCTTTCTTTCTTTCTTTCTTTTACCAGTTTTAATGGAGGTTCTTATCTGTCTAGATACTGTTAATTAATTATGTTGTTTATTTTAATGGAGAGAATGCGAATGGACCACCACAATTTGTAAACAATGGTGATCCATCTAGGAACCGACCGCGATTAGCCTAGTAGATCGATGAAAGCGTAAGACTTTTATTGTGTCCTATTCAGCAGGCATACATTACTGGCTCAATACTACATTGTTCCACCAAATTGATTCATTTCCATTGAATGTCGTGAAAATGAAAGGCCTGGCCGCCAACAATGACTCACTTTTATGTTAACACACAAAGTGAAATAATTTGGTAAAACCGTGGTATTATTGCCATAATGTAAATTCCGTATTGAATAGCATGAAAGCCGTTCACCCTAGAGGTAGGCAGTGAGCTAACACATGATCAGGAACTATGGCAGTGTGAAGTCATAATCCTATTACATAGGTGGGAGCTGGCTGCGTGCGGGGACGGTTGAAACCCTTTCAAATCTAACTCTGTCGCAGTGAATGTAGACTGGCATTGGTTTGATAGACTTTTGTTTACTTATTGCTAAGGACCATCTGTCTTTTATGAGATTATACCAAGTAAATAATTTAATGTCTTTGGATTATACGCTGTCTTCGATCTGAATTTATTTTAGAATTACTTAGACAACCCATCCACATACACATACATAAAGTCATGGCTTTGTCCATGGGGGTAGAAACTACAGGCCAACAGAAAGAGAACTACAGAATGCCAACTGATACAACTCCTTTCATACTTCTTTTGTTTCGTTATCGTTCACACGTCTGGCACGTAATACACGCACACCGTTTGCGGGTACTACGCACCTGACTTTTCTGAAGAACATCACCAACAACCTTTTGATTAATTTATAGTAAGTAATGTATCAGTTTGACCTCAAGTGTAGGTATCGACATTTTCGGAAATAACCGAGATTTTAAAAATTGTTAGAAAAAAAACAAATTGCATAATACTTTCAGTTTCTATTTGTTATCCACAAAAATTAAATTCGTCGCCAGCAAAACGACAAATTTAATCTTGTATTTATAACTCGATGTCGTAAGCTGAGTAACAATCGTTTTCCCCACCGAAATAAATGTACAACCCTATAGGGAAATGGCTATTTGAAAACACATTGTCTTCAGCAATGACATTACGTCCTTTGCCCCTGTAGGTAGAAATAAGAAAATTGCACCGTTCCAACCCACCGCCATGATAGCAAAAATATTCCATGTCATAAAAAAATAACTGGTGCTCTGAGAATTGGGATACGCACAGAGAGTTCCATATTATTGGAACACATCATATTCAGCCATGACCAATAAATTTAGTGGGTCAATCAATTTATACCTGGAATCTGATTTACCAAAGATTCTGAGCGTTCACAAGAACAATTTCATTTAATAAATTATTAAAGTCCAGGGAAATTAAAACAATTTGTCGAAATATTAGTGTTTATTAAGTTTTACGTCACAACTTTTATTAAACTCAACTTGTTAACACTTCAACTGTTCGACGACGACTGACTACCGATCGTGCGCACTACTTCCCACCACACGTTACTTTTTTACCGGATACCGCCTCGATTGACATTTTAAATAAAATATGGAATGCAACCGGAAGTAGTGCGTGCGATAACACTTAAGTTTATTACTTAATTCTAAACAGTATTTAAATATTGTATTAAATTAAAATACAGCTAATAATATCAACATAATAATATGATCAACTTAAATATCTAAAATAATAATGCATCAATTCCGGAAATCAGACTATCGAACAAAGAGTTTCTAACAGTCGGCCTTTCCTGATACATTTCCCGTCCCGGGAAAATTAATTCGCAAAAACAAAAAAAAAAAAAAAAATATTACAATAAAATAAACTTATTCGTATATTATACTTTAGACTATAAATTGTGATATTAAGGCCTCAAAAGCAATTAACTTAAGATGTTAAGGCCTCAGACATATCCTTAACAACTGTCCCAGCTGAGACCTCAGACATATTCTCAGCTAAGCCACTTAACTTAAGATGTTAAGGCCTCAGACATATCCTTAACACCTGTCCTAACTGAGACCTCAGACATATTCTCAGCTAAGCCACTTAACTTAACTTAAGATGTTAAGGCCTCAGACATATCCTTAACACCTGTCCTAGCTGAGACCTCAGACATATTCTCAGCTAAGCCACTTAACTTAAGATGTCAAGGCCTCAGACATATCCTTAACACCTGTCCTAACTGAGACCTCAGACATATTCTCAGCTAAGCCACTTAACTTAACTTAAGATGTTAAGGCCTCAGACATATCCTTAACACCTGTCCTAGCTGAGACCTCAGACATATTCTCAGCTAAGCCACTTAACTTAAGATGTCAAGGCCTCAGACATATCCTTAACACCGGTCCTAACTGAGACCTCAGACATATTCTCAGCTAAGCCACTTAACTTAACTTAAGATGTTAAGGCCTCAGACATATCCTTAACACCTGTCCTAGCTGAGACCTCAGACATATTCTCAGCTAGATATTAGACTTAACATCATTAATAAATCACATCATCATCGTCATCATCTTTATTAAATCAATCATCTCATAAGTATATTAATCTGTGTTGTCATTATCCGGCACCTCAGAGTCTGAGTCCGATCTATTAAACACTACCCAAGGGTGAATTTTGTCTACAGAAAAGATACCGCTAAATTTTCTATTTCCTTTTCTAGATAGTGGTGTGTCTTCAATTACGTATCGGTCGTTATCAAGAACTTCTGCAATACGATACGGTCCTCTAAGTTTAGGAACTAATTTTCTACTTTTTCCTACTGATGGAACTTCTCTTTCTAACCTTACAAGTTCTCCTATCTTATAACAGACTTCTTTCCTAGTTTTATCGAAACGTTTCTTTTGTATGTCTTGATTTTCTTTAATATATTCTGAAATTTCTTGTCTAGTGTCCTCTAACGGAGTGGCAAAACTTTCTGTGTCGTTTGTAACGTTAAGCTGTAATAATGCATTTGATGTACTCACTAAATTGAGACCAAACAGTGCCTGAGCAGGGCTTTTCCCGGTACCTTTGTTCAGGGTGTTATTAAGTCCCCACTGTATTTCTGAGACATGTTTATCCCATTCATTTTCAGATTTGCCATAATTGATAGCTGTCAATGCTGATAAAACAGTTCGATTATATCGCTCGACTTGGCCATTGGCCCGCGGAGTCGCTACAGCATTCATAATATGTTTGATACCTAATGAACTTAAGTAATCTTGAAAACTTTTAGAAGTGAATGACGTACCTCTATCTGAAATAATACGTTTCGGAACACTAAATGTGTGAAAATAGTTTTTCATGGCTCTGATGGAATGGACAGACTTAGTACTTTTAACGGGAACAATTATCACAAACTTTGTAAAAGCATCAATAATTAATAACAGATACGCATTTTTGCGCTTGCTTCGAACAAAAGGACCTAAATGATCAATATGGACAGTATGGAATGGCTGTTCAACTTTTTCAATGGGATGCAATTTGCCTGACTTTTTCCCAGTTGGTGCTTTAGAGTGAGCACATTCTAAACAAGACTGAACATACTTTTTAGTGAATCGTCTCATCTTAGCAAACCAGTAATTATTTTTAATTATTTCTAACGTTTTATCAAGACCAAAATGTCCGATTTTATCATGGTTTGACTTCAAAATCTGCCATCGAACGCCTTTCGGTACAACCCAACGATCACCACTATCCGTTTTCCTGTATAAGAGTCCCTTTTTAACAATAAAATTATTTTTAATCTCTATAACATTGTCATTTTCTTTATCATTTAAAATAGCAATAATTCTTTGTAACTCAGGATCGTTTAGTTGTACCGTGGCTACCCAATCTGTATCAATTTGTCTTACTTGTAACTCTATTACTTCCGATGTAATGGGATTACGGCTCAGAGCATCTACGTGAGCCATACCTGTGCCTGGTTTATAAATTATTTGGAAGTCGAATTCTTGTATGATGCTCCACCATCGTGCAACTCTTGGCAGTACATCTCTCTTCTCAAAGGTGGCACGGTGAGAATTGCAATCGGTAACAATTGTGAAATGAATCCCTAACAAGTATACTCTAAATCTCTGAAGCGACTTCACTACAGCTAGCGTTTCTAAATCGTAAGATGTGAATTTGGATTCTTCAGGCGATGTCTGTCTACTGTAAAATGCTACGGCACTAAAAGGAACTTCTTTATTTGGTCTTTGCATCAAAATCCCAGCGACCCCAACTTTAGACGCGTCTGTATGCAACTGTGTTTCAAATTCGGGATTATAAAATGAGAGAATGGGTCGTTTAACAAGTTCAGTTTTTAAATTAAAAAATGCAGATTCTTCTGCGTCACCCCAACGCCATTTAGAATCCTTTTTCAAAAGTTGTGTTAGTGGTTTCGCGATAATTGAAAAACCTCGTATAAACTTTCGAAAGAAACTCGCTAATCCCACAAACTGTCTAATCTTATGTTGATCTGTTGGTCTGGGAAATTGGTCTACGGCTTCGGTTTTCTTTTTACCCGGTTTAACACCGGACTCACAAACTTCAAAACCTAAATAATCTATAGATTGTTTCAGAAAGTAACATTTCGATAAATTAAGTGTGATACCGGAAGATCGGAAAAGGCTTAGTATATCATTTAGCCTTTGCAACCCTTCTTCTATTGTTCTGGATGGTATAATTACGTCATCCATGTATGCGAATGCCTCCTTGAATCTCGCATTCCCCAAAACACTATTAACAGCTCTTTGAAATGTTGATGGCGCATTAACTAACCCGAATAGCATACGGTTAAATTCATAATGACCATCTGGGGTCACGAAAGCGGTCATGTGTTTCGCCGGTTCTGCCATGGAAATCTGATAATAACCGGATGCGAGATCCAGGGAAGTAAAATACTTATGACCTGACAGATTATCTAACTGATCATCTATGCGGGGTAGAGGATAGTGCTCTTTAACAGTCCTTTTGTTTAGTGCTCTGAAGTCAATGCAAAGACGATAATCGCCGGTCTTTTTACGTACTAATACAATTGGGGATGCGTAATTTGATGATGACTGTCTAATTATTCCCGAGTCAGTCAAGTCTTTTATCATTTCGCGAACTACGTGTCTTTCTGAATGGGATAATCGATAAGGTCTGTATACTACAGGCGTGGTATCACTAAGATTTATGTTCATTTCTGTACCACTTATACACCCTAACTCTTTGACTGAAAAGGCAAAACAGTCCCTAAACTTATTAAGCAACTCAGTTAATTTGGTTTTATGATCAAATTCTATATCGTCATCCACCTGTATCATGCAAGCTTCAATTACGGGTTTTACTGTATTATCTGGACAGTGTTCTATTCTGCCAACATTTAGTGGCTGTACTTCACTTAAAGAAAGGGCCCGGAGCAGTAAAGTGTCTTTTTGCATCTCAAACTCCGAGTTTAAGCCCTTGACAACAATTGTTCCCTGTCCATGATTTACTTGTACTACACTTTGAATAATCTCATATTGTTTATGAGCATCTTGACAAAAACTAAGTTCAACAAATAATTCACCTGTATAGCTTGGTTTTGTATAAATATTGACTGGGGTATACCCATGTATAATAAGCGACTTGTCAACGTACACTAATATGCTTGTAGTTATATTCGTGGTTATTTTAAGCTGGTTATTAGTTTTAAGAACCATGACATGATCTTGTTCTGTAAATGTTTGTCCTAGTAATAAAGGAACTTTTAAAAATTTATCAGGGACAATAAGGGTTTCTACCGTTGCAATGACGGAGTCTACTTTTATCTTGACATTGCATTTACCTATGCAATTGACAGCGCTGTCTCCAAAACCTCTCAATACAGGCAACTCTGATACTGACCATGAGTTAATTAATTTCTTAGCCGCAGATTCTTGTAACATAGAACATTGACTTCCGAAGTCTATGAAGCAATCAAAATTTAGACCATCCACGACAACGGTTTTAAAATATTTAGAGTCACTATCCGGTTCTTTTGAAATTCTTAAAACTGTTTTGTTATTACTAGATTCTTTGGTGCCTGGACAACTATCAACTAAGTGCCCTACTTGATGACATTTATCACAACGCTTGATTGGTTGTTTGCATTTGAAATATGGGTGTCCCTCTTCACCATAATTATAACACTTTGTAAGCCTATAGTTTCTATTGTTCCTATTATCATGATCATTTTGGGATCCTTTTAATGTCTTAGGCTGTTTGTTATCAGCATTGCTCGCCCGCAGGTTTGAATTTGGCTTGTTAAACTTTTTAGTCATTCTTATATTTCTGAGATAAACTAATAATTTATCAGGTTCTGTGAACTGTGTGGCTTCTGCACTTGTTCTGACAGACCTGTCCTCAATCCCATACAAGATACAATCTATTGCATTTTTACCATGTATATTACAGCGATTCAATAATGTTACCTTTTGGTAAAAATATTCTTCTAAAGACTCTCCAAAATCAGCCCTACAGGCAAGCATTTCCGTTAACAACTGACCATAGTTCTGGTCACTTAGAAATGCCAATTTTAATTTATTCTGCCATTCAGCCCATGAAAACAGAAGGGTAGGTAGACCCTGATACCATTTCTGAGCCAATTCCGCTAATTTAGGAAGAGCATAGTGGACAGTCTGCCTTTCAGTCCAATTATAAATTTGAGCACATTCGTCAACTTTACTTAACCATGTTTCTATTGTTTGAGTTCGTTTACTGGGATCAAACTCTGGTATCACATTCAAAACCGGAAAACGTTCATTACCCCCGTCTGCCTTCATGGTCTGCATGAATTCTTTAAAAACCGAAACTAAAATGTTAGTATTAGTATCTGCGACTTTCATAGAATCAAAGGGACTCACCGCTGCTGGGGCGACTGCTGGTGTAGTATCTGAACGCGATACTCTTGTTATATCTTGAGTATACGATGTCTTCAGTATTTCTGGCGCGTCTTGCATACGTGAGGCATCTCGCGATTGCGTCGCGTCATACTCCGCATCACGCATCCGCGAAGCGTGGCGTGACAGTGAAGCATCGCGCTCCCGCGACGCATAGCGCGATCGCGACGCCTCACGCGCCCTCGATGCATGGCGCGATCGCGACGCATCACGCATCCGTGATGCATGGCGCGGTCGCGACGCATCACGCATCCGTGATGCATGGCGCAGTCGCGACGCATCACGCATCCGTGATGCATGGCGCGGTCGCGACGCATCACGCGCCCGCGACGCATCACGCGCCCTCGACATATCACGTGGCCGCGACGCATCATGCGTCCGCGACATATCAAGCACCCGCGAAGCATGGCGTGATCGTGACGCATCACACACCCGCGACGCATGGCGCGATCGCGACGCATCACGCGTATCGTCACGCGTTGCAACACGCGTCGCACCACGGCGCCTTGAGCCACGACCACCGCGAGTTGCATTGTGATCAGTCGACTCTTTGCTGGTTCTCGATTCACTCGACTCATCACGGTTGCGACGAGTTTTGCGACGTCTCCGCACAGCAGGCTCAGAACCACTTGTTGAAGAGTCGTATGACTCCCTTCTGTGTTGTCTAGACTTTCTCTTGCGAGTCATGATCACTAAAAATACAAAAATGACAATAAGTTAATGTTCTTTAAATTATTATTTACCTAAGAAAATAGTTATGCAAGTATAATCCCTTTAGTATTTCTAACATATCTTTAAATATTAAACAAAAGAAGAGAAACGAAAAAAAAATGAATAAAATAAAACTAAACATAGGGTAACTAAATTATTTTTAAATATATTAAATATAATTTAGCTTTTAACGTTGTTACGTACGTACCTTTTTATGGGCGTTCAGTCCTTCACCGAGGGCAATTACTGATCGCTATCTCGATTATATCTCACTTCTGAACTATTAAAGTCCAGGGAAATTAAAACAATTTGTCGAAATATTAGTGTTTATTAAGTTTTACGTCACAACTTTTATTAAACTCAACTTGTTAACACTTCAACTGTTCGACGACGACTGACTACCGATCGTGCGCACTACTTCCCACCACACGTTACTTTTTTACCGGATACCGCCTCGATTGACATTTTAAATAAAATATGGAATGCAACCGGAAGTAGTGCGTGCGATAACACTTAAGTTTATTACTTAATTCTAAACAGTATTTAAATATTGTATTAAATTAAAATACAGCTAATAATATCAACATAATAATATGATCAACTTAAATATCTAAAATAATAATGCATCAATTCCGGAAATCAGACTATCGAACAAAGAGTTTCTAACAAAATGAATTAAAATTCCTATATCGAGAGCGGAGAGAGAGTAGAGAGTTTACTGGTTATTCCTTATATTTTCATATACTTGATTATGATGAGGTATTGGGGCCGAATTCATGGTCAGACAGTGTTACTGAGTTTTCCAAATGGGAATTTCTCAAGGGTTGATGGCAATAGTCTCGCCCCCCATTACAAAAAGTCAAGTCAAGTCCAAGTCTAGTCTTAAAAATAAGTCCTCATAAAAATAATCCATAAAAAATTATAATAAATTGAAAAAATGTCATTGGAGAACTAAACAAAACAAATACATTTATTAATAAATTGAAACAATTTCTGGAATCCAAGTCATACTACTCAGTAAAGGAGTTTTTAGATGACAAACCGATTGCAAAATAAAGTTATCTATACAGGCTGATTTTTTAAAGACCAGCCAAATTTAAGGATGTGGTACAGACCATCAAACTGAACAACTTTCTCCATGGGACCAACATCGTAATCGCGAATAAAAATTCAGCCGTCCCATACATTTAGGTCGAGTAGGTATTGAAGTTTTCTATGGGGCAGTTGATAAAATTTTCGCGATTACGCTATTTGTCCCATGGAGAAAGTTGTTCAGTTTGATGGTCTGTACCACATCCTTAAATTTGGCTGGTCTTTAAAAAAACAGCCTGTATATCTCGTATATAGCAAACATTATGGAATATATATTTAATATAATATGGAATATAGAAAATCTAATATATGAAAATATGAATACATTAATAATAACATAATTTAATAATAATGAAAACACTTTTAAGAATTACAATAATTACCTGCATATTCTTACGCAATACATAAAATAACTAATATACTATACCTATATACACAAAACTAAATATATATATATACATAATTATACACCTAATTAAGCACATCTAATAATATTTAATTGTTTGAATTGCCGCTTAGCTCTATTCCTCTCTCCTTAATGTTGCTGCGCCCGACAGGGTCCATATTGATCCTTTACCTTTTATATACCATCTATGTAACATGGAATGCAATAAAGATTTGAGTTTGAGTTTGAGTTACATGAAACTTAAACATAACTGGCGAAATGTGGGTGATCTACAGGTATACTTTGCCGAACCCTTCTGGGAAAACAGGCGTGTGGTTATGTTATAATATTTTGATCTTATAACTCTTTGTGAGCAGATAGATACATAACATCCTCGTCCACGAGAGACTAATTTACTGTAGAAAGGATCTCTGAAATCAGTCTGCCTCGCGTACAAAGCAATGAGATCACTCTAGCTAAGGCATACTTCAGTAAATTACAGTCAACTCAGGTTAAACTAGTTGGTCCTCTTTCTTAGACAAAGCGATTAAATTTTGATATAATATTGGAACGAAGCGACCCTCCTTTATTATTCAAGGTAACTTGTACTCATTTACAAAATACTAAACCTATTCATCATTCTTGTCTCTGTCACCTGCAGACGAGTGGCAGCAACAAAATTATATTTTAAATTCGTTTAAGCTAAACGTATTTAGTGATTTGCGGTGGTGCAGGCATACCGTAGTCAGTTTTTGTAACTGGCTATTTTTATAATCTACTACGTACCTTCTGCCCACGACTACATCCCTGTAAAATTTCGGTCCTACCGATCGCGTCGCATCGGTTGCCCGTGCTACTAGGTACATCGTTTTCGCCAGCGTTCTTTCTGATTTATTTTCATTTTGCTCGGATGCTAAACGTTGTAGTGTGATGTTGTGAGCCTATACACCTTCCTCAAGAACTGGGTTATCAAATGCAAAACGATTTTTTCAATTCCGACTCGTAGTTCCGGAGATTGAGGTAATAGATACAAACTTACAAAACAAATAAAGTTACCTCTTTATGATATTAGTTATATAGATTCCATGAATAGAATGAATTTAGAACTTATGTATATGGTTCCATTTTGTAACCCAACCGCAGAATCCTAAAAATGTAACATCTAGATAAAGATGGCATTCAGTGGAAATCTCTGGAGCCGTTTCCATTATCCTGTGCCACGGGAGCCCGACGTCATATTTGACACATTTGCGAAGAGGGCTTGCGGGTTCGCACGAGATATTTTTATCAGAATTTTTCCGTATTTTTGTCCTTGAACTTTTGGTGGAGTTTTTTAGTGAACAAATAGTTTTCTGATACGATCTTTTTACGTGGCGGTGTTTATAAATGCTGTCATTTGAAATTAGATTAACTTGAGTGGTGACTATCGTATTATAAATATCTTTTTTTTGACCTTGTTCCATCGTGGAGCTGATCGATCGATCGAGCGTGATCGAGGTCAAGAGCAGATTAGGCAATAAAAACTACCTTATTGGTCTTATTTTGCCAAGTTACATCAGAATACCCTGCACCTTAATTGAGTAACAAACTATCAATCTCAATCTGAATAATTTTGAAGGATATTGCTAATCTATTGCTTCTTATGTTCGAACAATTTGTCTGCTCAACCACGTGCATAACGCAATGAATGTTTTTGAACTGTCAAAATGAAACCCATTGCTACTGATAGCGTGATACGCAATTACCCCGCTGAAGTGACTCTCTGTGTTATATGTTTTTTAATGAAATAAAATCATTAGAATTCAGTTCACTTCGTTTTTGTTATTAAATGTATGTATGTGTGTGTATTACGTATTTGTCTAATACGAGTACTCATAATCATGTCAACGAAGACACTTGACACTCATATTCTAATATGAGTCTCAAGTGTCTTCGTTGAAACGATTATGACAAAAACTGGGGTAATTCGAGGTCGTTTATACCTAAATGTCAAGTTTGTATGAACAAGCAACAAATTTTCCGCTACCTCCAAAAGGTTCTCTAATCTCAAACTAAGATCATATCAGTATTCTTCGCCGCGCTTGTAAGCGATGAATTCGACGATAAAAAAACACAAACAGGACAAAAGCGCGGTCTCATGATCATTAATTGTCTTCGGAAAGGTCACGGAAAATCAATGGAAGGTCAAGTTCAAGTGTGTAGTTCAGTAGGCTTTTGAATATTTTGTTATGTACGAGTATGTATTTTACACAGTTAGGAACAGAATCGTGGTTGAATAACGATTGTTTTACATGAGTTTTTTGTTTTAGTTACACTATTAGGATGCTTGCTTGCAATTAGGGTGTAACATGCTATCAATCACAATCTAAATAATTTTATAGGATATTGCTAATCCATTGCTGTCCATGTTCGAAAAATTTGTCTGCTCAACAACGTAAATATCGCAATGAATGTTATTGAACTGTCAAAATGAAAGCCATTTCTACTGATGGTGTGTTACGCAATTACCCCGCAGATTGGGTAGTCAACGTTGTCTCACAATTCCTTTTTTGACCATCAATATTTTTTGTCATTTTGTACAGAAATGTAAACAGAGTACACCTGCAGTTATTGATGTCATTGCAAATGACTGGACGATCCAATTTTCGTAATTTGAGTTTCTAGGGCACTAACTGGAAAGCTGCCCGGTGAGTATTTATGTGAAATATTTATGTTTGTGTGTTCATTTTATTGATCTTTCATACTCTCTTACTACATTTATGTGCAATTGCATTTTATAAAACCAGGGAACTACATAGACAAATAAAAAATAAATAAACTCAGGTCGTACTGTAACTGCGGAGTGCACCTCCATTTTGTGTTCCAAACGCGGGAATTTAATGGCGGGGCGGTAGCCATCTTTTTTATTTATTTTTTATTTTGTGCCGGTATGTGGGGCACAGACCAGGACATAGTGACAGGTAATCGAGTCGGGGCTGGATAATGTAGCCTCCTTTTATCGAGCGGGATATTAAAATTCATCGTTAAGTTTTTCTTCCCAGTCGACGCCGTCGGTTATTGTTTCCAACAATTTTTTGCTCATTAGTAAAGAAATAGGACCGTGGCTTTTTCAATTTATGACTTTAAATATCTACAAGCTGTTGTTTTGCATCCTCGTCAAATTTCAGGAGGCTATTATAAAAGACATAAATAATCAAATAAAATTACGATCCCTGGTAAATATAATGAATACATACTTGTTTTTTTAGTTATTTAAGTTTGACAGTATTTCAGAATACACCACTTTTCAAGGTGTCACACAGGCCGTGTTTTAAAATGCGTATCCGTATCCCACACATGGCCATTTCCGAAAAAAAAATTGCCTACTTATTTTGTTATTGATTCGTGTCGAGAATCAATAGCATAGTTACCTCCTTGAATTTGACGAGGATGCAAAACGACACCTTGTATAGTGAGTTCCATAGTACCAGCTTAAAAGGGTTCTTGACTGGTATTGTGCAACTCACTTTACGGAACTATACAGAGAAATGTATTTTATAAGAAACGTGGTAAATCCCTTGAAAATCCGTACATTTATAACGTGTTGAGTGTCAACAACTTGAAGCTTAAGGAGAGCTTTGAGTCTACATCGTATGAAGCTCTACTTAGTTCAAGCAAAAATCGAAAATCTCGTATTACTCGGCTTAAAACTTACCAGCAGCTTTGACCGAGTATCTATAGAAAGAAGAAAGAAAATACATTTATTTGGCACAAACTAAAAGATACACGATACACCAGATATATCAGACAAAACAAACAATAAGATTAAAAATAAATAAAAGATTAAATAAAAAATGTGAAGTCCGATGTAAGAAAATTATCAGGAAAGTGTGCCTCACGGCTGCGTCAAAAAGGCCCAGTTCAGTAAAAATGCCAGACAACTAGTGGCTGACGCTGGTTTTCAACTGGACCTGAAATATAGTTTTTAAGTTTTCTGAGATAAATGGTACCTACTCCATTTTCTTTTTTCAGTATTTCACTAGTCTCTACAACTTTTCATCAAAGTTAGTTCGATAGTATAATGGCGGTTGTCCGAGGCTTCGTCTGCGATTCAGGATAAAAAGTAGTCTTTGTCCTTCTCCAGCTCACGCTACCAAATCTGCCAAATTTCATAAAGATCGTTTGACCGGTTTTGGCATGAAAAGGTAACAGACAGACAGTTAGGTTTTCTTTTGCATTTATAATGTTATAAATAATGTATAAAATACAATATACAGGGTGGCATCGACGTGCAAATTGTAACCATGAATTCAGCACATGATTCTAAACCCCCGTAAAGTAGAAATTATTCATCGATTATATAAAAAAAATCTGCTGTTTCATAGAAAGAAAGAAAGAAAGAAAGAAAGAAAAATAAATAATTTATTCTGCACAAACAAAACGCACAATTACAAATAAAAAATAATGATAATAAAAAAAGACACAAGCTACACATAGACAAAAGACTTGTACTCAAGCATAAAAAAAGAAAAATGTTCACCACTTTTGTCTATGGCTTGTCAAGGCCAGGGACCAATGACAACTGACATTAATTGACATTGACACAATAAGATATTGGCAGATGACCACAAAACAACAACAAAGTGCGCCTACCTACGCGGTCATAATGTATGGAACAACATTTTTTTTTATAACCGACGTAAAATTGTAACGTAGGTGGGTTCAGAATCCATGGTTATAGGTTGCGCTTCGATATCCCTGCTACCCTATAGTATGGCAGTACATATGTACACATTCTGGCCATAAATACTGTTACAATTAAAAATAAGAAAGATATTACATTTGAATTTGGAATCTGTCATTTTTATAAGATTGTTCATTGAGTTTTCTAATTTTGGCGCCAATACATTGTACAATATTTTGCGATATTAAAATGGAGTGCGGTGATAAAGAGAACCGAATCGCTGTGATTGCATTACACAAAGTTGGTAAAGAGCCAAATGCAATTTTGAAAACTCTCCATACGCTTGGTATTAGTCAAATGTTTGTGTACTGGGCTATTAATAGGTACAATGAGACCTCCTCTGTTTGTGACAGAAAAAGATCTGGCCGTCCACGTAGTGTTCGTACGAAAAAGGTGGTCAAAGCCGTAAGGGAAAGAATTCGAAGAAATCCTGTCCGAAAGCAAAAGATTATATCTCGGGAGATGAAGATAGCACCCAGAACCATGTCGCGTATTTTAAAAGATGACTTAGGACTTGCAGCCTATAAGAGATGCACTGGTCATTTTTTAACTGATAATTTAAAAAAGAATAGGGTGGTAAAATCGAAACGGTACTGAAGCGGTACGCAAAGGGAGGTCACAGAAAAATTTTGTTTACGGATGAGAAAATCTTTACAACTGAGCAACATTTTAACAAACAAAATGACCGTATTTGTGCTCAAAGCTCTAAGGAAGCTTCCCAATTAGTCGACAGAGTGCAACGTGGGAATTATCCGACTTCAGTGATGGTTTGGTGGGGTGTTAGCTATAAAGGAGTGACTGAGCCATATTTTTGTGAAAAAGGTATCAAAACATCGGCACAAGTGCATCAAGATACCATTCTTGAGAAGGTAGTTAAGCCCCCTAACAACACCATGTTCAATAACCAAATATGGTCCTTCCAACAAGACTCGGCGCCGGGTCATAAAGCTCGGTCCACGCAGTCTTGTTTGGAAGTGAACGTTTCGGACTTCATCAGAGCTGAAGACTGGCCGTCGTCTAGTCCCGATCTTAATCCGCTGGATTATGATTTATGGTCAGTTTTAGGGAGTACGGCATGCTCTAAACGCCATGATAATTTGGAGTCCCTAAAACAATCCATACGATTGGCAGTGAAGAATTTTTCCATGGAAAGAGTGCGTGCTTCTATTTATAACTGGCCTCAACGTTTAAAGGACTGTATTGCAGCCAATGGAGATTACTTCGAATAAGCTTTTTATATTTTAAATTGTTTTATATTTATGTATTAAACTAACACACTGTAAAAGTAACAATTTTATTTGCAATAAAAAAAACATTTTTTTCTTCGTGACAATATTTATGGCAAGACTAGGTATATAGATGAGCAAGAACTAAACAGCCCAACCATAATAACTCCAATCACATCTTTCCCGTCATATTTTGGAAAGAGCAGAAGTAAAGCCAAATCAAACTAAAAGCCGTAACGGACCATCTGTCAGAACTATTGGAGCCATCAATCTAACGCTATAGCCGCGTGGAGATTAATCCTCAATCCATCTAAAAACTAGAACAATTTTTCCCTCTGTGGACCTAACTTTAGGTATGTGTGTGTTGCGTAACTGTAAAGTTAAAAATATTACTATAAATGAAGATAGACTGCTGTTGGTTTTACTAATGGAGGGAGCAATATTCTAACTCATCTCAATTATCTTTATTTTTAACGGACTTCAAAAAAGGAGGTTCTCAATTCGATTGTATTTTTTAAAAGTTTCATACCTCAAAACTCCGTCATTTACATATAAACCGATTTGAAAATATCTTCTTTTGTTTGAAAGGGTATATTTATAGGGATCAGTACTTGGCCAAATTTATATGGGACCACCAATATAAATTTGGTTAAGGTCTGAAGAGTGGTTTTTGAATTAGCTTCAATAATACGTATTTTTTCCACTTAGTGTATGTAGATAACGTTATAATAATAACTTCCTGTCAATATTGTTTATTAGTAAGTAAAGGTTTACGACTTTGTCTGGGGTAAGAATCACACCTAAAAAGTGAAAAATGAAAACTTTATTACAAAAAACAAACAACCGACTTCCAAAAACAAAAATTACTTTAATATCGGAAGTCGGTGGCAAAAACGAAAATACAAAACTTATTTCTTACTAAACGTTTTGTCTTTCTGGGTTTACATTTTGCTTTCATCATTATTTATTTATTTATTTATTTAAGGACTTTGGAAGACTTACAGCTAAATACAATAGTGATAAATAACAGTATGATAATCTGACAGCCAATTACAGGTCTTCACGTCTAGAGCTTGTCTGGTATAAAAGTACTGTGGAACAAAATAACAGTGAGTACACTGCAAATATTGCCAAAAAAATATATATAAAAGTAAAAATTTGCAAGTAAATCATCACCTAAAATATGTAAAAACTAATATAATATAATATAATTGCGGTAGGTTATTTCCCATCAAACCAAGATGTTAAAAAAAAAAACAATTTAAAAAATCAAAAGAAAACAAAGTCTGAAGAATTCAATCTTTAAAGAAATTCATTGCTAAACACTTTTTTGCCGAGGTCACACTCGTTTTAAAAAGATCAAAGTCGAACTGCTTGCACACCTTATTAAAATACCTACTTACACGCACAACGTACGAATTTTGTCTGTAGTTAGTAGTTGCAAATGGCACCCGTAATGGTGGATTGAACCGTTTTGATTTGCTTGGAACGTTGAAGTAGAAAGTTGACAAAATAACAGAACAATTTATGTCACCTCGAACCGTTTTCAACAAAAATATACAGTCAGAGATCTCACGTCGATTACTCAATGGTAAGATATGATATTTTTTACAGAGCTTGAGATAGTTAACTGACCGATACGGTACCCTCTGGTGAAAGCATAAAAATTTTATAAATCTTTTTTGTACGCGCTCAATACGATCAATATATTTGTGATAGCATGGACTCCATATTTCATATGCGTATTCCAAATGGCTTCTAACAAAGGTGCAGTATAGTATTTTTAACGTTTTAGCTTGCGTGAAGCACTTGGATAACCTCATTATGAAACCAAGGGATTTTGAGGCTTTAGCGACGATGGTTTCAACATGCTTATCAAAAATAAGTTTGGAATCGTGATGAACCCCCAGATCACGAATAGTACTACATCTAGGCAACATATGGCATCCAAGAGTATATGTTGTGGCTAGGACTGATCGTCCACGGGAATACGTTACAACTGAGCATTATCATTTCAGTTACTAGACGTCAACTGTGGTCTGTGGGGCGTCACGACATCGACCGGTTTTGTGCTTCTCGCATCCATCGGATTCCCACGACCTTCATCAGGTCATCGGTCCACCTTATGGGGGCCCACCCACGCTGGGCCTTCCGGCATGCGGTCATCAATTAACTTTACATTAATTAAAATAATCATTATTATTACAGTAATTACATGCCGAAGATGCCTCACTGCTTACCTTTTATTTTACATGGAGGTGAGACATCGAGGTAGCGAGCTAAACCACGATCGCGAGGTATGTATGATCCCTTAGGAAAACGTCTCCATCTGCACCTACACGCCGCCCTTCTTACAGTCATTAACTCAATTCTAACTGCAGGACATTTTAAATGTTGCTTCATTTGTCTTGGCCACCAGTCTGCAGGCAAGCTTTTTCCTATCCACCATCTGTCTACATTTAAATGATGTGACTCTGTAAACTATAAAGAAAAAGCTCAACAACAACAACAATAGAGCGAGCAAGAAATCAAAATATCAACTCCTCTAAAGAAAACAGCGCAAAAATGAAGCAAATCCCCATCCATCAAATTGAAAGCCGCAGACAAAGTTAGAAACAAAAAGAAGCTAATGAAAATAACCTGGTATTCGCCGTGTAGTCTCCAGCAATCACTGAGTTGAGACAGCTCGACTGGAAGGACCATTAATTAAAAAAGTTGCCACCCGCAATATTGGTGCGTGAACACGAACGGGCATGCGGATTAACTACACAACACTTAAATAAATATTCAACCTTAACTTCCTCTCCATAAAGTCCATACTCAGTCGTGTGTCCAGGTAGACAAAGACGGATGGTTGGCTAAATGTTGCTGACGTCAATTATCCAAGTTACAATCCTCGTTTCGATCATTAAAACGTTCGATCGGTTTATTTTGTGAATAGACGGGCAGACCTGTGGATTGCCCGGTTGAATCGAGAACTGGTTAAAATACACAGAGTTACGATTTGCTCGTTTATTCTGTTAAATCAAATTGGGGTTTTTCTCTTTTTCTATTTTAATTTTCATCATGTTACGATCTTTTATAAAGTTGCCATCCTTTTTTCTTTTGGTTCATCAATTCAAATAAATATTAGAATCTGTTGGTGAGAGTTTAAGAATAATTCATCAACAGGAGGTGTTAATTGCCAACGAAAAGGTCACAGTTCAAATCCTTTGAATAGCGAACCCCCTCTTACACAAGCATAATCAGTTTAGTTGCACTGACTGGAGACGGGAATCCTTTTAATTTAATTTTAACACAAAATGGCTGCAAATTTTCCCTAATTTCATTTTGAAACTTAGACTGCAGCTGTTCAAAAGGCGGCTAGATTGAATCTATTCTTCGCTTCAGAAAGAAAAATATCTGTATTTTCGACAGTTGAAAATTATTTTCTTGAAAATTTTTGTTCCCCACCCGGTCGCATCGCATCGCATCGCATCGCCTGCCCGCGCCCTGCTTACCGTTCTTTCTGACTTTATTTCTTTTTGCTCGGCTCGTTAGGGACCTAGCAAGGTGTTAAATAGCCTATAGCCTTTTTCAATAATTGGGCTATAAAAGACAAAGAAATTTAAAAACGTTTTCTTTAATAGACAATCCAGTATTGTCTATTAAAGAAAACGTTTTTAAATTTCTTCAACAAAATAATTTTGAAGTAAAAATGTTACAAGTTATTATTTATGATTGTATAGTGTATTTGTGTTGGAGTTTGCGTGAGGTCAGCTCTTATTTACTACGTGGGTTCACTTTCAAGTTTTTATTAAGAAAATTGTTGTGAACTGTAATAAACGTTCCTTGGAGTTAGCACCATCAAGATGTTTGTTTGTCTGTTTCTAGGATAGAATTTAAACAAAATGTAAGAATTACTGAAGTAAACAACTTCACTAATTCTTATATTTTGTTTAATTTTGCAATATTCACAAAAGTAATACATATTTCATTGTTTATTTTGAAAAGCCTAAAAGAAGGGTAAATAAACTAACCTAAATGAAAAAAATAATTGAAAATAAACAATGATGTTTGTATAAATATTTTAACCTGTCTTCTGTTATCTTTGTGCACTTTTACAGTAAACGATCTCTACAACAGGCTACCTAAGATCCTTAAGATATTAAGAAGGATACTTAAGATACGAACTACCTAATTTCATATGCAACGCCAAAAGCATTGCCATATCATTACCTAGCAGGTGCATAGTTAGTACCTATCTAACACATGCCACAGTACGCCACCTGGAACTTCACAGGAAGTGACCTAAAATTTTTAACATTACTTCACTACGGTGACAAAAACGCGAGCTGCGCAAAATGCTTTTATTTCTACCGTAACAAGGTTAGGGTCGCACGTGGAGTACATCGCGTATAAAGTGCTGACGTTGGTGTTACATCGTTAGGGTCTGTTCAGACGAGTCACCATCACAACTACAGCGGCAAAAATGTAGACGGGCACGAAATTGTATGAGAACGTGGTAGTTCCATCCACTCGTAAAACTGTGACCTCGAGCTGACCTAGTGTAGTACAGAGTTTCAGAATAAAACAAGGCAGCAAACACTGGTTTTGTTATTAATCCGACCCAGCCTGTCCCTTGGTGCCACCCTAAGCCAAGGTCCGTACACCATAGGGTACCTTTAGAAAGTAGTCATTTAGTATGTAAGTTTTTTTAAGCCCTGCCTTAATTTATAGACGCACTCACAGGCAAGCACAGTTAAGTAGCCGACAACCTCCTAAGGTTTACCTGCAACCACCTATAAAACAATTAAATAAACTGATTTTTTTACACACTGATGCGCGGTTTTCCGTACTAGGTATTATTTATTATAGTTATATATCCAATTTGCAGTAGCGTTTAATAGCTGTCGTGAACATGTGGTCCATAGAGATAGTATCGAGGCCACAAACACAACTACCTACCCGTACTCTTAGACAAACCACATTGTGACTTTTTTGTGGCTACCACAATACAAATCCAAGCAGCTTTACCGCTCCATACACGCTAGCCACTCCCGGCAACATTTTTGTCACTGCCCTGTGATTGTGGCGCGTCTAAGCAGTACGTACTAGTCCGAACGGGAATCCCTAGAGCATCCCCATAACAATTATGTCGGTCATACACTGCTGGTCATAAAATTGATAATGTTTATCAATGTTATGTCCACGTCTATGAGCGACGCAATTCGTTTCCGGTGACATCACTATCAACAATTATTATGTTATATTATGAAGAACTGACACATAGACGCACGTGTTTTGTTTTTTGATTGACAAACGTGGAATTAAAAGTTGGTTTGCTGTTTCGTTTAGTAATTTAAGGTTAGTGGGTCAAGGAATGTTGCCAGTATCCATATCTATACCAACTAAATCTAAACTAATAATAAAGCGGAAGAGTTTGTTTGTTTGAACGCGCTAACCTCTTTGCATTGGATAGCCCGATTCTTGAGGAAGGTTAAAAAAAATAAAAAAGAAAGATCGTTAAGCGAAAACGAAGAAAATATGAATAGTGCGGAATGCGACGTGGTGGGCCGGGGGGCGAAATTTCATGCGGACGAAGTCGCGGGCAGTACCTAGAATGTTATAAAAACAAAGTTCCTTTTTCGTGTCTGTCTGTGTGATGACTATCATTTTTTAAACTTCACAATAGATATTGATGCGGTTTTCACCATCATTAAGAGCATTTATTCCGGAAGGTTTATAATTATGTCTAATACATTAATATTCAATCGAAGATTTATGACAGAAATCTCCATGTTTTGACATGTCGCCATTACACCTATGCGAAGCAGGAGCGGGTCGCTTGTTTTTATACAGGGTAGCAGGGACATTGACGTGCAAACTGTAACCATTCAGTAATGGTTACAGTTTGTATTATTATTCCACATTATTCTGTAATCATTTTAGACCCCCTAGAGTAGAACTATTTCGTTCGTTAAAATAAAAACAGGTCTTTGATAGAGAAGTCCAATACCTACGCGGTAAAATGTATTTAACAGCAATTTTCTTTTTAATAACCGACGAAAAATTTCAACCTTGGAGGTTCAGAATCATCTGAATCATGGTAACAGGTGGTCCGTCCACGTCCCTGCCACCCTGTATAAAAAGTAATAGGTAATTTCATTTCAATTCAATGTCTTGCCTTTTCATTATGATTTCATTTCTCTTCAATTACTTACGAGAAATTATGAATTTAATAATACTGCTTAACTACGCGGGCTATTCAGAAATATGAATGTGCCACTTACTTTAGTCCAAGCGCCGCAACTGCGTTCAATTTCCAACTAGCCGTAGACTGTTCCTACTATGACTGACAGTTCATTGGAACGAAAGTTTATTTTGAACATTGCGGTTGGGTACGGTTGATATAAAAGGGTATACCTTCTCTGATATGGGTATTTCGTACATTAAATCCTTACCATTCGGGATTGATGATTTAAATATTTTTAGGCTCACCTATAAACCAAAATGCTAAGTTTCAAGGTTTCAAATATGAGGTGCTATGTAAAATCCTTACGATTAAGGATTCATGATTTAAGACTTTATAGGCTCAGCTATAGCCCAAAATACAAGATCCAAATTTTAGGTCTTATGGAAAATCCGGTGGAAACCCTTTTTAGAATATTTAAGATAGGTAAGTACTGAATTTCCATAATTACTTTATGTATTTACAGTTACTTAAATATAGCGACAATTTTGAAGTCCCCGTCCACGAGACAATTTTATCAAAATTTTTAGATCAAATCGCAAAATCTAGAGCACACTTTACCTAGATACCGTTAGCCTACATTTCACATTTTTCTCCTACCAAGTTGGAACGCTCGTCCATATTAAACGAAACTCATTAAAGTTCTTAAAGAAGATTAGTTCCCGGTACTACTAACAAGTAATTTGGTTTATATTTGGTTCCCTACATTTTGAAACATCTAATCATTGATGCTGATGATTGATGCACGGTTGGCGCAGTGGTTAAGCGTTGACTGCTGCGCTGCGTGTCGCGGGTTTGATTCCCGCACGGAACGAATATTTGTATGGCCTACAAGTAGTTGTTCCGGGTCTGGCTGTTTGTGTATGTGAGTTTAAATGTTTGTAAGCGCACCCACGACACAAATAAAATAATCCTCAACATTCAAAGCATTGCTTTACCCAATTCTAATCTAGTGTTTTTCCGTGTTTTGTTTCCAAAACAAGGTTTGCCAAACATGAACCTTCTGCTTGAAAAGTACTAAAATAAACTCAATAATTAATGCAATTACTGCTAATAAGCTTATACCACATAGATTAACTCCTACACGTTAACAAATTAGAACACGTGAATATTTAAGTCGACCACAACGATAAGTGTGGAGGCTTGTAAATAGCTTGTCGTCAATGACCACACTTACTGTGTCCTGTCAATGACTACTACTTCTGTATTTGATAGCTGTAGGCCACCCAAAGACAATTAAATAAATAAATAAGATGGCTGCCTTTTGAGGAAAGAACGTAGAATTTCCTCATTCGTCTACGTAACGTGCAGTTAATATAGGTAAATAAATAATTATACTAGACAGACAGATAGGTAATTACGGTATGTTGCTAACTTATCCATTGTATTGTTACATTTCGTAATATATTCCATTGTATCACATGTGTATGGTTGGCCTTTCGATCACGTCGATAGACCATAAGGATTAAGGGTCGGACCATTTTTACAGAATAGCATTATATCATGGTATTATATTGGTGTTGGAAAGGAAAGGCTTGAATACCTGGATGTAAAAGCGACTGAGACGAACGATTTCAGAGGAAAATTGACTTAATATTCATGCTGAGCACAATGATGATAGCACCATTCTGCTCAGCATGAATATTAAGGCAATTTGATAGCAATAAGAGGTTATTAGTATGCAGGTGGGTGTGGGCCTTATCTGACATAATCCATAACTCATCTCGAGATAGTCAAGCGAAGTTATAACCTAATATAACCCAGAGAGCCTCCAGTCAACTTTCATTAACCGAACCTTCCTCATTTAACATCAAACTCTTAAAAAATTACGGAAAAGGAAGAAATGTTATTTCATCAATTGCCTCATACCGTCTACTTTCGAAATCCTCACTTTGCTACTAAAATATGGGTCGAAGCTAATTTCCCAGAAGGGCGACGGGTGATTGTCGTACATAAATCTATACGGACTTTGAAGAGGCCAATTTATTAGGAAAATATTTCCGGTCTAATGGAGTCACGCCCTGGTCGCGACATCGAGACGTTTTTAATCTGTTTGCGTAGGTTCGATTTAAATAAGAAATGCCTGTTATAAATTGGTGCTTTGGTACTGAATACGTATTTTTATTATTTAAATGCGGTCATGTTTGAAATTAGTTTATAAATATTGTTTATTATTTAATTATTAAGAACCAAGTTGGTAAATATATTTCATTATTATCGTCAGACAGCATCTGTCTGGTATTAATGCTGAAATGAACCTTTTTGGCGCAGCCGTGAGGCACACACTATTGTAGAATATAAAAAAAAAAAAAATATTTTCACTTTTTTATTTTGTTATTTGTATTTTTGTGTTTCACGGACGGTGTCTAAATAAACGTTACGAGTAAGAGGTTCTTGATGCCACGAGTCGTACTTTGAGTTCAAAAGAAAAACCTACATCAATGTTTGTTTATACTTGAAAATAATTCTAGTTAAACACAAAGAAAATTCGGTCGAACAGCCCCCACATTCGAAGAATGTTGACATATAATCGTTAAATCATATAGTCCACCGTTGAACGATGGACTATATATGTATAGCTAGTCGGCACAACCAAATCACTAGTCGAACTCGAAACTGTGAAAGTATTTGGTACAGTTGGCACGATAGTGGTAACAAAACCAGTTTAAGCTGGCCTCGTATTCTATTGGGATGTCGTACTATGCTAGGCCAGCTCAAGTTTAAATTGTTACCATTGACGTGTGGTCGACTGTACTCGCACTGTACGTAAGCTTATACTGTTCCCATTGTTGGGACACAGGCCTGCTCTCTTTTTGAGTGGGATTGGGCCATAATCCACCACGCGGGCGCTGTGTGGGTTGGTAGATGTCACATGTCACCGAATTTTTGGTTCTAGGACAAGCAGGTTTCCTCACCATATTTTCCTTCATTACTGAACCACCACTCGACTCACTCCACGCTCGCACTATGGTAGGTCTATTTTTATTAAATCCTTCGATTCGATGTTGGTCCTTCTAGACCCGAAGAATTCCGCATCTAGACCGGTATTCAGTTAGTGTATTACTGGCGCATGTTTACCACCAACTTGTTTTTTTTGTGTGTTTATGTCCTTTTTTCATGCGTCATGTTTGCCGCAAATAAATGCATTTTCTTTCTTTCTTTCTTCTTTACTGGCTTCGACGAACGAAGGCAGAGAGAAGGGTTTTCCTTGAGAGAGAGGAAATTAAAACGTGACGATATTTACTTGCCTTTATGGTTATTTCTTTGAGAGGAGGCCAGGGACTTAAATAATCTTTTTATTAGTAATACCACTCTGTGTAGGTGATCACTTTAGTTGGAGATTTCCCTGTTAAAATATACCTAATAATAGAAATATAATTTATTTTTCCATACGTATTATGAAGCTTTCGGCAATTTTTGTATTTGTTTCTAATTGAATCCAGTCAAATCAAAAATAATCGATTGTCACTTTTTAGTGCCGGCACTATTCCAGATTTTGCCAATCATTTCTAGAAATCAGATGAAGGCATTCCAATCAACGTTTTGAGAAGTATTGAGGTACAAAAATAATTAGTATAATAATTAATACTGCTTATTTCAGCTTACGCAAATATCTTTAAAAGTAGGTTTATTGTCCACATTTTTCGTAAACCGAAACATCAAAATATTGTGTTCAACTTGTCAAACCAAAACATAGAAAAGTAATCAAATAATTAAAAGTTTTTTCCGTACTTGACGTAAAAAACTTTTAATTATTTGATTATTTACGAAAGTTCTAGGAGCATAATACACGTAATAATTAATGAATGAATATTTGAATGTTATGAGCTAATGAGAAACTTCTATACTTACATGCTTGGGGTAGTGATAATAATAATAATAATATCCCACCACCGTATCTCTACGTTGACGTCGTGGTGAGGCTTGCGCGCTCTAAACTAGGTCTGTGACGGAAGAGTTTACTTTGCCGGATCAAGTCTAGGGTGAGGACCCAGACCAAGAGAAATACAGGAACCCGCAGGGCAGCATGTGGCGAGCTGTTGGGCAGTAGCGACTCCACGGACCCTATCTCCCGGGAGAAGTCTTGTTCCTCACCTCTAGCTTGCCTTTATTGGCCAGCTGGAGTGAACACTGACGAGGAACAGAGCTCCTACCTCATTCTTGCCTTTATTGGCTGGCTTGAGTGGAGACTCGCAAGAGCAAACGTGCTCGGAGGAAGAAAGCATTTCAGTAAGATGCTGGTAAGGATCTTGACCGTACTTCCGGGATTGTCCTGAAAGCCGTGGAATACCTCCACTCCTCACAAACACCTCAGGACGTGTTGCCCCCTTGTCGCTACGACACTATGTGCTAGAGACCGTTTTCGGGGGCCCATTATTGATAATAAATAGCTGTTAATACTTCACAAGGTCTAATCAGGAGGTTAGTAGGAAAAAGGAAAGGGCGGAAAGTAGACACTTTGAGAATCGCCCTCTGAGCGATAGCACTAGAAAGTGGTGAAGGGCGGGCGTTTTGGGAGACTGTCTTTTGTAATTTTGACGTTCGAAAAGGGCTCATTCTCAGCCTAATTTGAATAAATGACTTTTGATTTTGTAGTTTTTGAGTAAAAGAATAACAAACATTCATCCATCCAACCTCACAAACTTTCGCGTTTATAATATTAGTAGGATTCATGCAGTTCGTTGACCTAAATGCGTTTGACATAAAACAAAGTAGACGTTATTTACTTTGGGACTGGTTTTTCACATTTTTCATTCACTATGATCTTTTGTCTTAGTATTTTTTAAGAGCTTATCACCAGATTCTAGATTAGATTTATATAATGCGCGAAGAAGAAAATATAATCTTTAAAAATCTTGTGATTTGTAGGGATTCAACATTTTAGTTTTTCTTTTAAGATTCACGGGCAGACTCTATCGAATGTATAAATAATGATTATTCTAGAAGTAACAGGGGTAGGTCCCAAGTAGCAAATGAAAAACCTAGCTCAGACTGTGAAAAATTGTGTTTGTTACCATGTCAGAGATTTATGGGCTTGGTTTTTTTTAATCCATTGTAGGAATGTTGTACCAAGCAACTAATACAATTATTCTATATGCTGTTTTTTCTCTTGAAAACGGCATTCATTCATTAAAGGCGCATTTCACCAAACTTTTGTACCTAGAATAAGTCTTATCCTGAGATTAAATTTTGAAATTTTGACAGTCTTTCCATAGAACTGTCAGACGTCAATTTCATTCCACGGATAAAAGACATTTGGCTTTGCTAAAATTAGCCCTAAGTCCTTTAACTACATCGCTAGTTTGAAAAGGTGTTTAATTTTAGGTATTACCCGGAAATCATTCAAAACGTAGATACACATTAAAATCAAAATAATATTGAGAAATGAAGCACGCGTTGTTTTGATAACCGTATAACAGATGTTCGCTCTCATTCCATCTCAATTAGTGTTATTACTGAAAGGTTCTCATATAGCCCGAGGCTTCGATAACCGCCTACAATATGCTACATCATCGAACATCCTGTTTGATCATTAGGCAATATTATTACACTTTCCTGCCTAACGTACTGTCTGTGTATTTTTTTGGTCTTTTTCTATTAAATGTTTGTGGAAAAGGACCAGACACGTAGAGGTAATTTTTGGAAAATGTAATCCTTAACAAATCGATCGTTTCGTGCTACATTTTTATATAACAATAATTATTTACTGTAAATTGAGGAGCTTGTGACTAAGTAATAACAGCCGCACAGGTCGTTCGATCAGGTTAAGCTACGCTTGCCGCGGTTGGTCCGTTGATTGGTGAATTTCTGTATATAACAAGACCCCTCCGTGCCTCGTTGGACTCAGCTGTCATTCGTGGATCTTTGACAGTCTTTACGGGTCGTCAGAAGCCCGAAAGTCTGACAACCAGTCTTACCAAGGGGTATCGTATTACCCAGTAACTGGGTTGTAGAGGTCAGATAAGCAGTCGCTCCATGTAAAATGGCTAGGCTAGGCAGACGATGATGATTTTTTCCCCCTAAATAGTGGCTTAGATACCTACTTCAGAATTGAGCAGGATATGAAAAATATGGCACCTGCCGTATGCCACTTGGGACTTGAGCTTTACTGGCGAAGTTTGGGGGTAGGTACCAACCGCCTCTGCCTACCGCTGCGTATACCATTATTAGAGGAAGAATGTTTTGTATAAAAATAATAGGTGCACCTTATAATTTTCCATAATTATAAAGTTTTAAGTGTCTGTTGAAGTACATACGCCAGCACATCAAGCTACTACAATCTGTGAAATTTCTTTAATAGATTTTCAACTTTATCGCTAAAGCGTTAGGGTTCAAGGTTTATTGGGAAGAATTGACAGTTAAGGGTAGCTTAATGTTATGGCGTCTGTACATATTTCACTTATAAAGCTTTGTTGTTCCTATATGAGTTAGTTACTAAGCTTAGATTAATTAGTTATGAAGTGAGCAATGTTATTGAAAAGTCTGAAGTAATTGTTTTGGTAAGGTCATGTAGGTATTTAATTTTTAATTACTTCGGGAATAAAAATATGAGTGGGTAAGTTGGAACACAACATATGTTTGCAATACCTTTTACCTAAATATGAAACCACTCTTAGAACAAGCGATTGATTAATAACTTATTTTTTGTCTATATTATGAGGGTTGACCTCATTGGTGATGTTCTTCAGAAAGGTCAGATGCATATTACCTGCAACCGTCGTGCGTGTATGACCAGAAGGCCAATTCTCGTAAAAATCTAGTCGTAGTCTCATCTCGGCGACAAACAAATGTCAAAAATTTAGGGAAATTAGAGCTATTTTTGACAGATTGAGACTGGGATCCGACTGTGAACGTTCTTGAAATTACGAGAATTGCCTCTCTGATGTATGAGCGTAAACAAAGCAAAAGGAGTATTCAAGGATCGTAGCAGGTAGCGTTCTGTAGTTTCCCCATGGGAGGAAGGTATGAGTTTTTATGTATGTTATAATAAGGAAAATAATATCACATTCAAATTGTGAAAAAAAATATAATGTTATTACAACATCACACCTCTATACGAAAAGTCTAGCGAGTCACTACAAAAAGTTGTTTTCAATAGAAAAATTCCGTGAAACATTAATTTTGTAACAATTTATTAACACGCTGAGTGCTACAATTTGCAAGGGCGCGCTTAAAAGCCGCTGGGCTCGACATGAATGAAAGTAATATTATTATTCATATATATTGTATACTAAGCTTCTGCTCGTGGCTTCGTCCGCATGAAATTCCTTGTTTCCCCGACCCACCCCATCGCATCGCTACCACTTCGTTTTCGCTCAGCGTTCTTTTTGACTTTTTTATTTTTACTTGGCTCTTAAGGGTCCGAGTGTGATGTTAAGTAGCCTATAGCCTTCCTATAGCCTTCCTTAAAAATTGGGCTACCAAATGCAAAAAAAAATTGTCAAATCTGACTAGTAGTTCCAGAGATTAGTGCGTTCAAACAAACAAACTCTTCAGCGTGATTATTAGTATAGATATATTTTCATTATACATCGTATACAACGCATATTTTTCGTAGAAAAATGTTTTAAAGGTGACGACAATGTCATGAATTTTTGAACACAAACAACGCTTTAATAATAAAATACTAAGTAGCACTATTGTATATCTACTTCTATTGTACTTATATGAGAAGCTTTACGTTTTTATTCATGAAAATAATTCATTAGCCCAGCTTTTATATAGACGTCAACTTCTAGCTCCAACTTTCTGACTAACGGATCGACTCCTTGTCAATTTAAAACTGCCTGTAAATGGGTTAATTGAAATAAATGCTTTGAGTTTTGTTATGACCTATGTCTAGTTATGTAGTAAAAACATAAATTACAATTATTCTAATTATGTATTAGCGTGAATGTCGTTAGTAAAAACTTCTGAAAACTGAAACCAAATATGCGGTGTGGCAGAGACATCGACGCAATCTGTAGCCATGAATTCAGCACATGAGTCTAAACCCTTTAGCGTAGACATATAGGTTATCAAAAAAAAACTGCTGTTAGTATGAAACAATATATTTTTTTTAATAGCCGACTTAAATTTCATTGCTGGTTCAGATAGGGTACACAGACAGTTTGCCCGTCGATGCCACTGCCACCCTGAATAACAAATTTCGGGGCATCATGCAAATGTACTCTACTATCTACACTGTTGTCAAGAATCCTTAAACCCTTTCTATGCGTAGAACGTGGATCCATGCGAGACACAATGGCTTTCTAATTGTTTCTGTAATTACTACATTTAACCGGTTAATACCTTCCCTATAAAACCAATAATAAAAAAACACTAAAACAAAAACACTTTGACCCCAAAATTATCAGCGATGATAACCCGTAATACAAGTTAATGAATAAGTGATAAGACCGGGCATTCATGCTATATCGGTGACCCTACGTGGGAACCCGCTATAGACCCCGTAATTACTACGAATAAGAGTCAATGGGAAATATTTCTGGTTCATACTCGTACATGGCATTTTTGGGCACATGTCTGATATACTGGGCATTGTGAAATGTATTTAGTATGAATTACTCGGCTACATGGTTACGATGGTAATTTAAACTGACTTTGTTAAAGTTATTTTTTAGATTAACTGCAATGCAGAATCCTAATTTGGTACTCAAAATAAAAGTTGCGTTTTTCCAATGAAATTATTCAAGTAAGAATCACGAAATCTGCTACTTTCAAGTACTAATTAAAATGAAACTAGAGACTCTTACAGATAAGTAAGTGGTTTATTTAACTTTTTCAGTCCTGAAGTTTCGAGCACTTTGTGATTCTCAAATAATTGTGATATTGTGAATTATGATTTATTCAAAATAATTATTTTAAAAACAGTGATAGCATTTCTTTTATAAATATTGTTTTTGTTTTACACAACTGCACAAAAAAAAGAGTTATGTTTTCAGAGTTCATATAAGTTTGTGAGTTAGTTAGTGTATTTCACTAAATACACTAACTCACAAACATACATAAACTCATCGCTCGCCCGCTCGCTTACCTTCTGCCCATTCAACACTAAAATCATTTAGCTTGTTTTTAATTTTTTAATTCACTTTTTGACAAGCCGGGCGTGTTTTTTAATTTTTTTTACATCGTCCCTGTTATACTGGACTGTATTATTTTAGGCACGACGCCCTACTTTTTTTATTCGAATTTTTCCGACAGCGTAGGTGTGTTTACAAATATTAATCTCGCAAACTCTCCGTTTGCTTTGTTTTAACTAACTGCGTACTCATCTATTTGGTTTATATTTAAATCTAAAAACTGAAGTAGACTTAAGCATACATAGGTATTTGTCACATTTTGTTAATGCAATTTGTACCTTATAACATTGACATAAGAATCACTTGACGCATGCTTTTGAATCGCATGAACTATACGATAAAACTATTCAAAGTGGATTGCAGCGGGACTTCAAATTGGCAGCAACCCGAGCGCCCCCCGAGGCACGCCACGACTGCCTGACAACTGGAAATGAGGACGAACTGAAATATGTAGTTCCTTATTATAGTGATAAGCAATAATGGCCTGAGGAAATTATCATCAGCCTGGCGTTTTCATGAGTAGTTTAGAAAGGGCCGTGACTTGCGTGTTGGAGGTCGTAGGTTCGAACCCAGACAGGCGCTTTACTTTGCGTAAATTGTTTCATTACCACTGTTCTCAAAACCGCGAAGGAAAACATCTTGAGTAAAAATGTCCTAGAAACAAAAAATCGGAGACATATGACATCCGCCAACGCGCACAGGACTCACGTGGTAGATTACGGCCCACTCCCTCTCAAAGAGAGGAGGCCTGTGTCCCAGCAGTGGGAACAATATATGCTGATTATGCTAACCTTTTCCCAACTTTGTTGTGGTCGACCTCCAAATGCAACTGTGTACCAGAATTTTACATGGCTGCTTATCTGACCTCCACTACTCAGTTACCCTTTGGTAAGACTAATATGACATCACGCCTGTAATTCTATTCTCGAGAGGTTAGGCAGAGTTGTGCCCACAGTACACCCACATTTGGTAAGACTAGTTGTCAGATTTTCGGGCTTCTCATTACCTGTGACGTAATGGCTTTTAAAATTATCAATACTATAAAGCAATCGTACCATTGTTTTGGTAATGGTCTTTTTAGTCAGGATTACGACCAAAAATTGACATGACATTTTGACACAATTCACTGTGTCGAAATGTCATTAATCAAATGATTGATATTGTGCGATAAGATCTTCGAATTTTTGCTTTTAGGACATTTTTCCTCACAAACATCGTGAGGAAAAATGTCCTACCTAGGACAAGGACCTGTAGAGTTCACGTGGTTTTCCAGTTAAACATTTATTTCGGAACTAAGTAATTGACAGACAGATTTATATTTATTTTGGCAATTAAGCAACGAGCGCAAAATACCGACGGCAAGACATGCCGCTGTGCCTTTACGCGGTAATATCGCAGACATCGATTGTATTTATATGATAGAATGGAGTGTCTTGCTGGTACAAGGAATCCTCAGATAAAGCAATATACGCGAACCGACGGAGCTATGCGTATTAGCTAATATTCCTTTGTCGTATGGACAAACAATAGCTACGCCACTCGGATTACATGTAGGAGTATTGGACAATAATTGGCTTAAAGCATTGCAACAACGTACTGACTTTATAGGATGTTCTGATTGGTTACTCGAAGGAAGACCTGTGGTGGCCCAGTGGTAACGGTTGTGACTTATGATTTGTAGGTCTTAGGTTCGAACTCAGTCAGGAGATTTACTTAGTGTAAATTATTTAATCACCACAGCTCTCAAAACGGTAAAGGAAAACATCGTGAAAAAACCGGCATGTCCTAGAAACAAAAAATCGAAGACATTTGACATCGACCAACCCGCACTGTGGTAGATTATGGCTCATTCCCTCTCACTAAGAGGAGGCCTGTGTCCCAGCTGTGGGAATACTATGTATCAGTTTAGTGTTACTATAGGTAACAAAGTCACATCGCGATAAATGGATGAGAATGTGCAGAAACCTCTTGGTTATCGTATTCTATTAAATCAACCCTGTACAAAATGAATAGATAACTGGCCTATAATCTAAATGAAATAGCAAATTTTTTAAACACTTGAATGAGTGAAGGACATCATTCAAGTGTCGAAAATTTTATACCCAAAAAATAAATTGCCTGTAAAAAGAAGTAATGTTTTCTTATGAGGAATAACATCTTGAGCATTTTTACTATTATAGCGATAGCTTATAATTAACCCCCTGGCTGCTATTTGAGATTAAAAATATACAGGAAACGACCAATTGGAAGCGTGCTTCTAGTTTTTGACGTTTCATAAAGTCAAAGTCAAATAATTTATTTCAAATAGGCACGGAAAAGGCAAATTTTTACGTCAAAAATGACATTAAAATAAAATTGATTCTAGTCGCCCTTTCCAAAAGGTAGTTTTCGTATTGAGAAGAATGGGCAAGAAACACGTTACTCATTTAAAATGTTTTCCAATATTTTGCATGTAACATTAACTATATAATTATATGTGAAAACGATGCACCTAAAATAAAATTACTATACCACAATAGGTAAAATAATTAAAATGGATTAATGAATCCATGACATATAATACATGTGATAGATACATGGTGCTCACATATTTACAAACATTCTACAAGTACCTAGACGATTTTCATAAAAAAAATAATAAAGAGTAATAAAGTCCGGGTGTGACTCTTTTCATAAGTGACATTTTTCATAACTGCCCATGTAGGTTTATGTGAAATAAAATATTTTGATTTGGTTTAAATACTTACATACATGAAGTCATAGTTTCGTTATCACCAACGTTGCTTGCCCTTTAACACAAACATTTGCTTGTACACAATACCTATTATAAAGGCATCATAACACCCCGTGCCCACGCTTTGAGGATATAGTTCTAAACGCCGAAGTTCAAGGCTGAACTGTTCGAAATATCGGAAATGTTTTACGGGCTAAATAAACCACAATGTAAATGTACGACTATTGCGTGTGGGTGTGCTAGAATAAGAAAACAAAGTCTAAACATGTTTTTGTGGCTTATACAAAAAAAAAAAAACAAATGAGAACAATTAAAAAAAAAAAAAACTTAAACGTAAACTGTTGATAGTAAAACAACTGTAGCGCTACAAGGATTTTTTGGTGCGTGGCCAAAATTGGAACAAACGACGCCATCTTATTTTTTCAATACATTCACAAAACGATTGCCTGTGATTGCACAGATGTTTACCAAGAGCGGGCGCTCTTGGTAAACATCTGTGCACTCGAATGACGTTGACAGGGGGGCCCTGTCAACGTCATTCGAGTGCCAAAAGTTATTTGTAACAGTTTAGTAGGTCCTGTATGATACAGGTTAGTTTTTTTTTGAGACGGGGCTGTATGGGTAGCAGCCAGTCTATCCATAGGAAAAAGGTAAGTGGGGAGTTTCATTTCTAACGAGATGTATGAGAAAAGTTTTTTGCGATTTCTGACTTTTCTAGTACAAACCTCAAACCAAACCTCAAACCAAACAAACCACAAACTAATCCAAACCAGTCAAACCCCAGTTAGTCCAATAAAGTTATTTGACCCTTATAAGAAAAGTTTTTGTGAAAATGGCCTATTTTCCTGCATAAAAATTTCTTTTAAAAATAAAGACAGACTACTAAGACCGTTGTCATTTTAAGAACGTCCGCTTTCTAATCACAGTCGTAATCTGTCAAAAATACAATTAATTTCCCTAAATTTTTGACAAGTTTTTGACATTGATTGTCGCTGAGATGAGATTGCGACTTGAATTTGAACGTTTTTAAGTACGAGAATTGGCCTTGAGTCCTTAATGCCCCATCTCAAAAATCCGCCCTGTATACCACAATATTTCAATCATCAGTCAATCTATTGTCAGTTTGAGTTCTTGTAAGACGGAAGGGTCCTTTCAGAGTTAGTCTCCAGGGATCACGGGTATTTTGATGAAGGGACGGACTTAAACTGTCAGGGCAATGACTGACAGTAATGAAATCCGCCCTACATTTTGTATTAAGTTTGAAAGTCATTTCTTGGGCATAAAATTTCTGGTCGGTCTCTTCTCCTAGACGACAGTAATTTGATCAAATGTCTAAGACCGGTTTAATTTGTTTTTTTCTAAACATTTCGAAAGGAGATAATTTTTTTTTGTTCGGCGACTAGGGCCACCAAAAATTGTGGCGTCTACTAGTGAAACGCATGTTGATTTGTTCCTTATGATCTCTAGATTACAGTGGTAGTAATAATTTATCCTTCGTCTAACGCGAAGACTGAGAAAAATGATCATAACCTGCAAAAGCTATTGTTTAGTGAGTAGGTTGGCCTCATCGGTATTATAATGTACTAAAATAGTGCACTGTTCAGTAATAAATACTAGGAATATAGGGTGTATTGAACGGATCATGAAACCAAAAATCACATTATGTAACAAAGCATATTTATTATCATAACTAATATTCTTATTGTTCTCTTTGGTGTGCTGGAATCCACTGCAAAATAATGTTCTTTTTTGCATAGTCAACAAGCATAGTATGCGTTTGTTGTGCAGATCGACACGGAATGTAAATATTCCTGTATATCTCTATAATTAATAAATAGTTTCAATGCTTTCTTGTATCGTCAATACGCATTTTTTCAAACTGCATCTTATGGTTTGACTGAAACAAGCGAAAAATCCATGCGTACACAAGTAACCGCACATCTGCATATCACGTCTCGGATAATGTCTCCGCACATTGCATTGAAATCTTACTGAACAATTGACACAACATCCTACTAGAGTAAATGCTATATCACCATCTTAAAAATTCAATATTAAGTGTATCTAATCCTTCAATTAAACACAGGAAAACAGAAATATCAATTTCATGCAATTCGAAACAAACGGGAAAAAATTAAATAAATGAAGTGTTGCTGTCACTTGACACTAACTTGTCTTTATATCAGTGTCAGATAGCGATGCGCCTCGATTTTTTTAACTCGTAACTCGAGTAAATAAAATAAAGTCGCGAGTCCATTTTCTATTGAGTTGCCACTCTATGTTTTCGCGATAAGATAAATATCACAAACACTGCCACTATAGTTAATTGTCATTCTTTATTCTACAATTATATGCGCAGGTAGGTAATAAACCAGGGATATTTCGTGTAATAAACCGTCAGAATATTGTGATGTACAGAGTCACAGGGTTTTGATAAGAGTAAAGATACCTATTCTGTGGGTTAGTGCTGTCAGTTGATAACGTGTATTTTGTCTTTAAAATCGCTATCGTATCGTCATTGATTATCAGATTGTCAGTGAAATGTGAGTAGGAAAAAACGCTTCTTACAAAGTCGAACAATGCGGATCTTAGTCACTGACTTACACCTGCAAGTACCAACATTTAATGGTTGCTGTATTTTGGATCTTGCTATGATTCTTTTCTTTAGGTTTTTTTTTGTGTGCATTTCAAACGTACTGTTATAACCCTGACTTGCTAGCAAATTAAAAATAAATAATTAATAGAAGTACATCCTGCACTTCTCAACATTCCAATCTCAAGTATCACTGATAAGGGCCTACCGCCATCGCCCAATTCTGAGGACACTTAGACCAGTCTCTCTCCGTCGTTCTAAAGAGCCACACACGTTCTATGTAATTCCTAATTCTTGTAATTTCCATTTCCATTTTCTTTTTGTAATATACATATTATTTAAGCAAGACAAAACTGTCTTACTTAAATAATATGTATATTATAAAAAGAAAATGGAAATCCGAAAATGAAACCGAAATGGAAGCCGTGCTTTTACGAAGGATTAAAAGAAAAAGGGTAAACACCCTTTTTCTTTTAATCCTTCGTAAAGGCACGGCTTGACAGTACGAAGCTGCTGGGAACTTAGTTTTCGAATTACATAATTGAGTCAATCAAGTGCCTGAACGTTAATGCCTGAGTAACATCACTATAGTCAAACTGACAAGCAACAAAAAAACTACAATCCGTTTCACGTTGATTTTTAAACTACTATAGGCGAGACTCGAGAGTAAGCAAACTTAAAAATTGATTAAACACAGGAGGACCTGCTGCAGCGTCATTGGTACATTTTTGTACTAAATGAAACAGATTCAGTTACCTCTTCGAACTGTAATTAGGGATACATATTGTTTTTATTTTCTTAAAAAACGCTCCTATACATGTATTTATGACATTCACGACCATATCTGGAATTGAATCAATTGAGTGCATTATCAAAACATTTTCTTTTATTACAGTTTTGTGATTCCAGTTAGACTATTGGTAAAATCACTCTCTTCAGAGCCTTCTGTCTTTTTCCACCTGCAGCCTGTGAGCAGTCTATACTCAAAAAGCGTACAGTGCCCTACGGGTACAATACAATAATGCGCTTAGAACGATGTTGCGGCTGCCCCGCCACTGTAGTGTGTCACTTATGTTTGCGGAGGCGCGTATCGATTGCTTCTCCGCTACTCTGCGCAAGCGGTGCGCGTCAATGTTGAGCAGAGTGCGGGCTAGTCGCAACAGCGTTTTAATTATGATAGCGTTTTAATTATGGTAGACTTGACTGTCTGTACATGAGTCGACGTATTAATGCTCACATGAGTAGTGATACCTCGATTCGTGGGTCTGGCAGAGGTCGCCCTCTGCCAGACCCACGAATCGAGGTATCACTAGTTATAAGTTATTGTACTACTAACACACTGTATCCTAGTTATCTTAAATAAAAGTTTTATTATTATTTCCTTTATTTCAATGTAAACACATATACATTAACACATTATAAATATTAGCATATAAAAAGTATAAAAACATTTAAAAATATAAAAAAAACAGTAGCCCACCGGTATCGGGAACAGGCTTCAAGCTACCGGTGGTCAGGGCTCCAGAGAGAGGAACCTCCTGACAATGCGAGTCGTGTCCAGAAGTACCCAACGAGAGGGTCCTCAGGTGTTGGTCGAGCCTCTTGCCTATTACGCCATTGGCTGTCACGACTATTGGCACAATGATGTCAATCAATGATCACTGAGTCCACATCCCACATGTCGACAACCTCATGAGCCAAATCAAGATACTTGATGTGTTTATCTTTCTCGGCTTTCACGAGGTTCTCATCATGCGGAACAGTTATGTCAACAATCATTGCGCGCCGCTCTGATCGATCCACCACAACTATATCAGGCTTATTGGCAACAATAGCAGGACTATTTTGCCAGTGCCAGTTGTTGTCAGTGATGATGAATCGATCTCAGTACAATGTGATATTTCCATTTTCGAGAACTGGGTCGGGCACATACCTGTAGTACGGCACCTCCGATTCCACAAGGTTGTATTTCAGAGCAAGTTGCTGATGGATTATCCTAGCTACAAGGTTGTGCCTATGCAAGTACTCTCCGTTGGCTAGACGAGAACACCCGGAGATAATATGACTGATTGATTCCCCCGGTCGGTGGCATGCCCGACAACCGTGCGGTCTTTCACAATAAATCTCCGGTAATTGTTCGTCATCATAACTTCGTCCATGATTGCACAGACAAAACCTTCGGTTTCTCCAAAGAGGTCACCGAAACGCAGCCAGGCTACGGACGCTAGTAGATCTACATTGGGCCCATGTAGGGCCCGGAAGAAGCGTCCGTGAAGCTCCTTACTCTGCCGTACCTCCATGCGTTCATTAGTGTCAAGCATTACTGGCTTGCACCAGTTCTCTTTACCCAAGGAGAGCGGGGTGAGGCCCTTGTCCACCGTGACTACATCTCGATGCATCCCCACGTCGGTTTCTAGGAAATATTCCCTGAGACTGCATATCTCGCGATTGTGGATATGATTATTATTATTATATTATTGAAAAAATCGACCATTTTAAATAATAAATTGGTTACGCTTTTTTATGTATAATACGATTAATAGACGTTACAAAAGGTGGGCCCAAAAAAGACTATCTCCTTTGGGAGGCAGAGTTAAAATGTCAGTGATGATTTATTTTTAAAACAAATGAGTTAAATAAAAAATAATGAAAATTAGTAACCATATTTATCTGTTACTTTTTTATCAATAAATTCTTACACACTAAAAAAACAATTACCAATAAGCCATTTATATAGTTTGGATTTGAAGTATTTAAGAGGGAGTTCCCTTATTTTTTTTGGAATATTGTTAAATATTTTTATTGCTGTGATAAAGTTATTTTTATGGCCCAATGTGCTTTGATAATAATTTATAATAATTTATTTATTATCACTTCAAGACTTACTGACTGTCACAAGACTTTGATGTGACAGAATTCTTAACCGTGTTGGGTCTCGACGAGTATATTTCGAATGCAAGTCGCATGCTATAAAAAATTTTGAATGCTCTTTTACAGATACACCAGCTTGCATTAAAGAAAGACCTGTTAGTGTTAAAAGTGTCAATTTTTTAAATAGAGGTCTGCAGGATGTTAATGGACTGATACCGCAGATTACTCTTAGGCATTATTTTACACTAGAAAAGCTTCATTTACGTTCGTCGAGTTCCCCCAGAGTAGGAGTCCATACCTGAGAAAAGAGGAAACATACCCGTGGTAAGCAGTAAGTGCAACTGCTTCACTCGCGGTACGTCTTACACGTTTAAGAGCAAATACAAACTGATTTAATTTCTTGCAGATGTGCTCTATATGTAATTTCCAGTTACAATGCTGGTCTAGGATAAGTCCAAGAAATTTGTACTCACTAACTTCGTCAATTTGTTGTTATTGACAATTAACTTTAAATGATTTTGGTTTTGAATTGTAATTTTGAAAATTTATGTATTTGGCTTTAGTTAGATTTGCACAGAGATTTTTACTTGCCAGTTTAACACTTGGTTTACTGTTTCAATAAGGTTTTGATCGCGACTGGTTTCTGATTTACTTATTTAATTTTTTATTTTATTTGTTACAATTACTGATATGTCGTCAGCAAAAAGTATGCACTGTTGTTGTAAAGCTGTAGGTAAATCGTTAATGTACACGAGGAAAAGTAATGAAACTTGTCTCAGATAATTTACATTCCATCGCCAATGAATTCGTTATAATATAATTATATTCAATAATAAGTAACAAAGGACTCAAATATGTTAGTAACAATATTTATCAATATTTAAACATAACCTAGACACTTAACCTAACACTACAATATAGTTCATGCGAATCCCTGCTACAAGCTCAACACCGATGTGGAAAGTTGGCAGCAGCGATTCACATATATGCAGTCCAGTCTGCTCGCGATACACCGCAACATAATGTCGGGGCTGGCCCGCACCCGGCGCACCAGACAGGCGCATCTACTATCTATTTATATACTTTGGTGAAATATATTCTAAGTTGATTTTTGAGTGACCATTTGTAACAAAAAGGTCTTAATAAGTTTTTGCTTGCAATGGAATTTAAACTTTGTTTAGTACCTTCAGTTTGTTGTTCCAAAACTTGAAAATTATGCCAAATTCTTAATTTAAAATATAGTTGTAGTTGTTTCTGAGATTTCATAGTGCGGGTATCTGTAGAGAACAAATAAAACAATGGACAACGCCTTCGACTATTATTGATCGAAGGACAACGCACACGAAAACGTATTTATTTTTTTATTTTAAGATGATTTTTGTTGTAATGCCAATAAACGCATTTTTCTTACTTTCTTTCTTTCAGTAACCACAGATTACGAAGAAAACTCAAAGATATAAATACATTCTCTAATCAACAGTTCTTCGTACACAATGCAATTAAAACATAATTGAAAACGTGTTACGTAGCTGCGACTGAACACAAATATTACTCGCATTTCATTCATTATTTAAATTAACTTAATTAAAACACTGCTTAGAACGATTGTTACTTACGTTTGGAACAAACCTTTGTAGACGTTTAGAGAAGAATATTAGTTTCTTTAGACTGAATATGAATGGTCTGCTTTAGACTTACTTATATTATAATTGTTTCAGTCTTTATGGGCAAACTGTTGAATATTCACTCCCTTATGTATTCAAACAATGTGGTCGTGGAAAATATTATTATCATTACGCTCTTCGCCTTCTTTCCGAGTTGATGGTATTGTGTACTTAACCTAGGGGTATCGTGTCCTTACCAACGGGTATCGTGTTAACCAGTAAATGGGTTGTCGAGGTCAGATAAGCAGTCGTTTCATCTAAAATCTTGGTATTCAGCTGCGTCCCGGTTACATTGGAAGCTGATTCGAACATAGTTGGGAAAGGATTAGGCCGATTGACATTGGTACTTGTTTTTAAATTACTTGGGCCACGTTAATCACTTGGTAACTGGCTTTTTTTAGTTACCTACTTGAAAATGCTGGTGTTCGGACACTTTGGAAGCTCTAACAGGTAGGTTTGGTGAAGAGCATCGCTCTCCTCTGAGCACAGCATTACGCTTATTGTACGGACTACAAAATACTGTCACCCACAGAAAGAGCCTTTGTGAAACTACGTGAAAATTAAAAGATAGCACGCTCGCATACGGTATACTTTTTGTAGGTCTTACAATCGGTCAGATTATTAGAATAATGTTAGAGTCGTTTTGTAGCACGCGTACGTTTGTACACTTGATCTCTGCTGTTCCATTTAGCTTCTACAAAAAATCTGCCACCGCTTGTTTGGTCTGCCCTCTGCGAACTCTTTAAATCACAATACTTAAATCAAAATTAAACAATTTTTCACTATCAATGGCGCCATTATCCCTAACCGACAAACTGTAAAATTACGGTCAATTTAACTTTATGGCTCGTTCCGCCTATAACAATCAAAATTTCGGAAAACTAATGCTCGTGTTTTCCTGTTTCAACCCCTTTGCGGTTGGAGGGTTGAAGTGTAATGTTATTTTAAACTTTTCGGGTAGTATGCACGTGCTCTTTTCATGACTAGGTAACATTCAGGGGTTAATGTACTAGCTTTAATAAACTACCTTTGTTGTCCAAATAAAGATAATATATTCATTTTTTGATTTCATTTAATAAACTTTAACATTCCACTTGTATTCCTGCTTCGCTCTGACAAAGTCGTAGAACAAAATTAAATATTTTAAACAGTACAATCACCCCTAAAAGTTTGTCTTAAATTAAAAATACTTTTATTTGATTAAATAAAACTGTGAAATAACTTCTAATTAGGGTAAAAAAGTCACGTGAGATCAGATTCATTAGTTGTGGGAGAAACTTAGCGCAGTTTTATAAAAAGTGCTGCTTTTAATGAGCCAACGTTACAGAGAATATTTTTAAATTTATTTTAACAGAGAACAATTATAAATTTTAATATAACCATGCTTCTAAACCGGCTAGGTTTTGAAGGTGCATTTATCTGGGTTAATTTTTTGGTTTCGATCATGAATGGAGTCCGTTTAAGATACAGAAAGAAATAAAGAAAATACGTTTATTTGAACACAAAAGAACACAAAAAAAATAACAAGTTGAGGGAAAACATGCTTCACAACCATGCAAACCGGCCATCGCTCAGTATAATACTAAGACCCTATGCGAGACAGAGCCCCAGGTATTCAGCGACAGCCAGCGTTGACATGATGACGGCAACCAGTGCGGCATACGATTGGATATAAATAAAAAACAACAATCAAAATAAGAAATAAAATAAATATACCTACATTACAAAAAGATGCTATAAATTTGAAATCTATGAACTGGTAACATTCGGAGTACTGACTCACGCGGCGCCGGGTATTATACTATGGTTAAATGCCATAGCACGGAGACACCGTTTGCTCGCACTACGATACAAATGGCGTATAGAAGCTTTGAATGGCGAAGATGACAGAAGTTCTGTGCTCAACGCATTTAATATAAAAATATAATATAATTTATTTAGGTACATAAAGGTTTTGTAATACACGAGGGACTTACAAAGTATGCATCATTCATTACATGGTGTAGGAAAAGACGTCAGCAGGTCAAGCTACCCGAAACTGTCAAATTTTCCCAATCAACCTTGAACCTTAATACTTTAAAGATAACATTGAAAACCTATTAAATAAATTTGACAGATTGTAGTAGCTTGATGTGCTGGCATCTGTACAATGAATTGTTCGGTGAATCGCTGCTTTCCTAGCTAGATCACTGAGCGCGCTGCCCGCGCGAAGATTCCGTGCTCTGTGAGTTAATAAATATTTTAAACTCACAAATTCACAAGCAGCAAAAAATTTTTCACATAACACAGTGATACCAAGAAATGACCAAAAGAAATATCTAACAGAAGTAGGTACAAACGTCAAGGATCTTCCACAAATAGATACTTAACGTTACGATGGGAGTATTTCAAAGAAACTTAGCGAGAGGTTTATCCGAGCTCTGCGCTCATCGCCAGAGGAATAGTAATAGTGAAGAGAACTACCAGATATTACCGAAGTTTTACGGAAATCCCTTTTCCCTTGTTGTTTTACCATCGTTAGATTGTATAGTGGTCAGGTAGGCAATAGTCATAAAGGATGCCCATTCCAATCTAAAAGTTTCTTCTTTTAGCTACATAATATGCTTGCTATCTAAACAAGTGAGCTTAAATTACGATCTGCGGTAGCATTTATAAATAAAAAAAACATATTTTCACGTGACTTTAATTTGCGAATAATTTATTCCATTGCATCTTGGGTTAAAAAACCTAGAACCCTAAATACCAAACAAATCTGGGACCACCAATATATCAATCAACCTAGGCTTCTTTCAACTATGTTGTGGTCGGCTTTCAGTCTAAGTGGAAGCAGCTGAATACCAGTATTTTACATGGAGCGACTGCCTATCTGACGTCCACAACCCATTTACTGGGTAACACGATACCCCTTGGTAAGACTGGTGGTCAGACCATCGGGCTTCTGACGATCCCTAATGACTGTGACCACCAAACTGTATTTTATTCGCTTTTATCTTAATTATTTATTATCCAATTTCTACTTTATCATTCACCCATTTTCAGCAGATGCCAATGAAATGACACATTCTCTAACTATGTAAAAGTTCCTACCTAAGTTATAAAATGTTAAGTTTCTTCATACGTCCGTGGGAAGTCACCATTTGTCTAGTCCTAATGTTCCATGCACCCCGTTTGAATAATGAACCGATATGAAATATTCATACTTACAAGCGCCTCGCTGTTAGTAGACTGTGGAACTCTGTTAGATCTTGGTTCTAGTCGTTTTTCGAATAGCTTTAGAAAATCATTGATTTTGACGTTTAAAAGTGACTTTACACATTCCTGGTAATTTCTTACATCGGATTTTACACTTTTTATTAGTTGTTATCTGATGTATGTCTCTGGTGTACTGTGTGTCTTTTAGTCTGTGCTAAATAGGAAAATGTATTTTCTTTCTTTATTTTATGTGCCTATTTGAAATAAATGCTTTGACTTTAACTTTGTAATGTTTGTGATGTTGAATGTTTTCAATTTGGTATCATTTTTGTATGGAAATAAAGAAATACATATTTTTTAACACTTTCATTGTCCACAAAATAGACAGAATAGTTAAATAATTAACCTGAACCAAATGTGGTTCATGGGCCAGGGAATGGGTTACACAAAGTTGCAACGGTTTTAATCGTAAATATTACATTGAAGTCAGTAATAATTAAATAAACGGTTACAAAATAAAGTCTAATTGCGACACATATTGCTTTTATGACCTCTGAAACCCGACTCATTAAACACACAAAATTACATTAGTCTGGTTCCCGAATATTTTGAAATCTTATTTTTGTGCACGCGGAACGAAGACCTAATGCGTAAATAGTTGTCTGTGCCAACTAACTAAAGACACGTTACCTGCCTAATGCATATACATACCACTCTGATATGAATCGTCTTCAAACTACGTTTCTGTCAGTATTCTTGGCTGTTTGCCTACTTCGGCTTTGTTTTTTTAAAGCAGCGTAAACTCGTGCTAAACTTACAGTTTGAAAATATGTGGTTAATAATCTGAAGTATACTTTACATTCTTTCCCACTGCTGGAAAAGAGTCTCCTCTCGGTGATAGGGAGTGGATCGTAATCCACTACGAGGGCCCAGTGCGGGTTGGTAGATGTCATATGTCTTCTAATTTTTGGTTCTAGGACATGCCGGTTTCCTCACGATGTTTTTTTTACCGTTTTGAGAGTATTGGTGATGAAATAATTTACATAAAGTAAAGCGCCTGTCTGGGTTCGTAATAACCTACAATTCGTAATTCATACCATTGGGCTACCACGGCCCTACCTGTTGTAACTTTTCTCCGCGTTTATTAATAAGAGAACTATACAGTACTTACTAATTCCATGCGAGAGGACAAGTGTTTTAAATATTGATTTGTTTTTATTTTTGTCTGTGCTAAGTAATAGTATTTATTTCTTTTTCTTCCTTTCTTGTAGGTTCTCCGCCCAGACTTGTGCCAGCCATTACATTATTCTTGTAGGTTCTCCGCCCAGACTTGTGCCAGCCATTACATTATTCTTGTAGGTTCTCCGCCCAGACTTGTGCCAGCCATTATTATTCTTGTAGGTTCTCCGCCCAGACTTGTGCCAGCCATTACTTTCTTGTAGGTTCTCCGCCCAGACTTGTGCCAGCCATTACATTATTCTTGTAGGTTCTCCGCCCAGACTTGTGCCAGCCATTACATTATTCTTGTAGGTTCTCCGCCCAGACTTGTGCCAGCCATTACATTATTCTTGTAGGTTCTCCGCCCAGACTTGTGCCAGCCATTACATTATTCTTGTAGGTTCTCCGCCCAGACTTGTGCCAGCCATTACATTATTCTTGTAGGTTCTCCGCCCAGACTTGTGCCAGCCATTACATTATTCTTGTAGGTTCTCCGCCCAGACTTGTGCCAGCCATTACATTATTCTTGTAGGTTCTCCGCCCAGACTTGTGCCAGCCATTACTTTCTTGTAGGTTCTCCGCCCAGACTTGTGCCAGCCATTACATTATTCTTGTAGGTTCTCCGCCAGACTTGTGCCAGCCATTACATTATTCTTGTAGGTTCTCCGCCCAGACTTGTGCCAGCCATTACATTATTCTTGTAGGTTCTCCGCCCAGACTTGTGCCAGCCATTACATTATTCTTGTAGGTTCTCCGCCCAGACTTGTGCCAGCCATTACATTATTCTTGTAGGTTCTCCGCCCAGACTTGTGCCAGCCATTACTTTCTTGTAGGTTCTCCGCCCAGACTTGTGCCAGCCATTACATTATTCTTGTAGGTTCTCCGCCCAGACTTGTGCCAGCCATTACTTTCTTGTAGGTTCTCCGCCCAGACTTGTGCCAGCCATTACTTTCTTGTAGGTTCTCCGCCCAGACTTGTGCCAGCCATTACATTATTCTTGTAGGTTCTCCGCCCAGACTTGTGCCAGCCATTACATTATTCTTGTAGGTTCTCCGCCCAGACTTGTGCCAGCCATTACATTATTCTTGTAGGTTCTCCGCCCAGACTTGTGCCAGCCATTACATTATTCTTGTAGGTTCTCCGCCCAGACTTGTGCCAGCCATTACATTATTCTTGTAGGTTCTCCGCCCAGACTTGTGCCAGCCATTACTTTCTTGTAGGTTCTCCGCCCAGACTTGTGCCAGCCATTACTTTCTTGTAGGTTCTCCGCCCAGACTTGTGCCAGCCATTACTTTCTTGTAGGTTCTCCGCCCAGACTTGTGCCAGCCATTACTTTCTTGTAGGTTCTCCGCCCAGACTTGTGCCAGCCATTACTTTCTTGTAGGTTCTCCGCCCAGACTTGTGCCAGCCATTACTTTCTTGTAGGTTCTCCGCCCAGACTTGTGCCAGTCATTACTTTCTTGTAGGTTCTCCGCCCAGACTTGTGCCAGCCATTACATTATTCAGGCATTTATTGACATATTATTTGATCTTTCTCATCATTTCCTAACTTGGTGCATATTATGTCAATCATCTCATCTTTACCAGCCCATCAGTAACTTAAGAACTTTGTAGATGTATAAAAACACATGAGTACACAAATGGTACATGAGTTAGATTACATGATTTTGATAAAGACAGCTACATCAATTGACAAGTAACGAGTTTATGCGACAAACATCAAAAGTAATCAATGTTTTCAAGTTGATTGTGCCTAAGACACGTGTAATCACGGTAAAAGCTTTACTCCACGTCCTCAATCACAGTCCTAGTCTGTTATAGGTGGCGCAATGGAAGGAAGCACTCGCCCACACGCCCAGCGATCGATCTCACACAAATATTGATAAAAACGGTCACGTGACTGAACTACTTTGTTCTATTAAAGGGACAACAGAAGACTCACTTTCAATCACAATCCGATTTGGAAGAAGATTTCTAATCCATTGATTCATTTGTTTGAAAATTCGTATGCTAAACAACGTAAATGTTGCATTGAATGGTGTTGAACTGTCAACATGAAAGGAATTGCAGTCGTAACTATGTTACGCAATTACGCCGCTGGTGGTCTGGTGGTTAAGCTTTGTAGTTCCTGTGATTGGCTTCTGCTTTTCGGGTGTCGGTTTTGATTCGTCGTTCGGGTGTCGATTTCACGTCGTGGAGGTGGTACGACAGTGGTTCCCCTCACATCATCTCTGTCAACAGAAGACAGCCGCCACGCTACCATCGATGCGAGGCGCTGCTGAGTGCGAGAGTGACTGTCACCAGCCAGTGTCCGCTTATTTTTCCTGTTACTCTTATTTTCGAATTTCAATGATTCCAATAAGCTCGTAAGACAACTAGACGGCGCAAAAAGTATTTTGTGACAAATTTGTTACCGCTTACTCTTTATCACACACATTCATTCTCACTCTTGTTACTCTTGGTTTTAGTAGTTGAATTATCACCAAATCATTTATAGATTTTCCAAGGCAAACTATCTCTTCTTCTCCCTTTAATCCATCTAAAGGTTTTCTGTAAAATAATACTTTTAGTGATAAGGCTGCCCATTGTGACACCTTAAGTATTTTTTTTTAAATTTATATCTGTAATTTTTATGGTGTACGTAATAAAGAGTATTCTATTTAACTATTTACGGTACTACTATTGATGATACACGTATGATTTTCTTCTCACGTATTCGACGCACTAGCCCTACGCGACTACCTCTTGTCATGGTAAAAAAATTGAGCTCGACAGTAAGGTTTTTAGCAAGGCTGACTGCCATTCACTATGATGTACTATAGTGAAGACATAGAGACATATCTGTAGGTGAAAGCTAAAGGACCTTAAGTCCATTTTTTGTCATTTTTGTATTTTCAATAGCTTTATAAAACTTCATAATCATACTTTTTATTCTACAACGATACACTATTTACTTTTTAAACACGGTCGATTTTAATATCTAATTTCGGGTATGGACATCTTTAATGAGCTCTACTGAATAATTTATAAAATGTGACTTAAGGTCCTTTAGCTTTCACCTACAGATATAATCACGCGTATTTTCCTCAAAAGGTTAGGCAGAGGTAACCTGCATTTCACCAGTTATGTTTAACTCAAATGTAATAGAAGACGAAGAAAATGCATATTATGAATGAATGAACTAGATCTGAATTAAAAAAAAAATAGATATTAAGTTATAATTTTTTAAATTTAATTCTTGGGAAATAAAAGGCTTAAATAATAATAATAATAATAATAGATCCCTCTCCTCATCCGAAAGCTATAAGTATTTGGGTATGTCGGAAGCGTTAGGCATCAACGATGCTGACATGAAGCAATCGTTGAAGGAGCGCTTCTTTTGTCGCCTGAAGAAGGTATTAATTAGTCTTCTTTCGGGCGGAAATAAGGTGCGCGCCTTCAATGGTTGGGTAATGCCGGTTTTGATGTACTCTTTTGGCATACTCAAATGGACTCAGACTGAACTCGACGCCCTAGATAGAAGGGTCCGTACACTGCTGACCGCAAACCGGATGCATCACCCACGATCATCGGTGATGAGACTGTATATCCCGCGGAAGTGTGGGGGTCGAGGATTTTTAAATGCGAAAACAGTGTGCAGTCTCAGGGAATATTTTTTAAAAGCCGAAGTGGGTATGCACCGTGATGTGGTCGCAATGGACAAGGGGCTCACCCCGCTCTCCATGGCGAAAGAGAACTGGCGCAAACCTGTAGTACTTACTACCGATGACCGCAAGAAGGTATGGCAAAGCAAGGAGCTTCACGGGCGCTTCTATCGGGCTCTTCATGAGCCCGGTGTAGATTTCTTAGCGTCCGTATCCTGGCTGCGTTTCAGTGACCTCTTCGGGGAAACTGAAGGTTTTGTCTGTGCAATTATGGACGAAGTTATCTTGACGAATAACTACCGGAGACATATTATGAAGGACGGGACGGCTGACGTGTGTCGGGCATGCCACCGTCCGGGTGAGTCCATCAGACATATTATCTCTGGTTGTTCTCGTCTGGCTAACAGCGAGTACTTGCAAAGGCATAACCAAGTAGCCAGGATTATTCACCAGCAACTTGCTTTGAAATATAAACTTGTCGACTCAGAGGTACCGTATTACAAGTATGTGCCCGACCCAGTTCTCGAAAATGACCATGTCACGTTGTACTGGGATCGGTCTATCATCACTGACAGGACTGTTGTCGCCAACAAACCTGATATAGTGGTGATAGATCGATTAGTGCGCCGCGCAATGATTGTTGATGTTACCATTCCACATGACGGGAACCTCGTGAAAGCTGAGAAAGATAAACAAATGAAATATCTTGACTTAGCACGCGAGGTTGTTGACATGTGGAATGTGAGCTCAACTGTCATTGTGCCGATTGTCGTATCGGCCAATGGCCTGATGGCCGACAGCCTCGATCAACATCTATCGAGGCTCTCGTTAGGCGGTTGGATCAAGGGCCTGATTCAGAAGGCAGTACTCCTCGATACGGCTCGCATTGTGAGGAGGTTTCTATCTCTGGAGCCCTAACCACCGGTAGCTTGGACCCTGCTCCCGACACCGGTGGATCACAATTTTTTTATATTTTTAAATGTTTTTTTTTATTTTTTTTATTTAATCATACTAATATTTAAAAATGTAACAAAATAAGACGACTAAATAAATAAACGACATAATAATAATAATAGGGGACAAGTCTATTGCCATCAACCGGGTAAGAATAATGACTTCGTGCTCCTACTGAGAAATCCCTAATGGAAAACCTAATAACACGTTGCCCGACCCGGGAATCGAATCTAGGACCTCATGCTTAGCAGGAATACCCAAGACAGACCTCGATATAGTGGACAGTCTGTACATTTCTCTTCTGTGGTAACACGTTCCATTCAGTTATATCGCGGTAGACTTTGAGCATTTGCTTAGCTAGCATAGTTTGGAGTTTGTTGACATTAGCCATTGGTTTCTATCGATCTGTCCTACATAGTTATTGCCGACAACTTCATACTATAGAACTGAACGATTAATGATTGTAAACTTGTCCTATTTTGTCCATGTATTTACACGTGATTGATGGTCGATGTAGGAAAATGATGAACCCGTCAATAAAAATTATAAACAGACAGACGACGGGTAAACATGTTTGGAAGACAACAACATAACATCACGCCTGTATCCCGCGAAGTACTAGGCAGACGTGTACTTATATTACACCCATATTTTACCAGTTATGAAGAAAAACAACCACCAAAGCAGATTATCAAAGAAGAATACCATTTCAATAAATCTAGCATGCCTAAACACTTACACGAACACTACACTGTACTAAAAACAGTATCTTAATTTCGTAACACATTTACAATCTGAATCATTTTGAAGGATATATGAGCTAATCCATTGCTTCATAGGTTCGAAAAATAAATATTTTTTTTTTTTTTTTGAGAAATAAATACTTTATTTATTGGTTCGAAAAATGTGTCTGCTCAGTAACGTAAATAATGCAAGGAATGTTGTTAAACTGTCAAGATGAAAGCCAATGCTACTGTTAGTGTATTACGCAATTACCGACTTCTTGACAGTTCAAAAGTGCCGGTAAATGGTTTAATTGAAATAAATGCTTTGAGTTTTGAGTTTTTATCCTCGAGTTGTGGACTTAAACTTCTTCTGAACTACCCTCTACAATAGACGACTTACTTACTAACTTTAAGTATAAGTTGTAAAGGTCAACCGAGGTCAATCGACACTTTGCTGTTGGCAATAATGTTAGTGCTCACAAGATATTTCAATATTGTGGAGTTTAACTTTTATGAGCAAGTTTGTTTTAGATGTTAGGATAGTGTCTTAATGTTGTTTGAGTTTACTTGCTGGCTACATAATGTAGGTATATTTTGAAACATAAACAGGTTTTTCTTTTGCCATTTAGGGCTGATATTTCAATACTCAGATAACTTTTTTCTGAGAAATAAATATTGCGGTTTGACAGTTTTTGTATATAAATTATGACAAACTGAAATAATTACTCTTCAGATGAAAGTTATCTGACTATTGAAAAATCAGCCCATGGAAGGTTTAGGTAAATACGTCGGTAAGCTCGTCGGATCCTCTGGGGCTCATTGGTCTAGTCATAAACGTTAGTCATAAACGCTACTGCTGAACATGTACTACTGGGTTCGATTCCCAGGTTGGGCAAAGTCAAATTCTTCAGTATTTGTGCCCGGTTGATGACAATAGGTTCGCCCCTTACATGGGACTTGAACATAACTGACGTAATATACACCTCTGGCTAACCCTTCGTGGAATGGCGTGATGTTATGTTATGTTACATCAGGAAAAATAGAACCTGCGATGGTTTTGGAGTACAATCTAAAAATCTAAAGTATTAAAAATAATAGTACTGTATCAATATAAACGTGAAATCGACATAACTAAACGGTTTATCGATCAGTGGTATACTAACCTTTGCCTTCGGTCAAACTACCGTTATAGGTACCTACTGTACAATAGGGTTACCTACCTAGGTAGTATATGGGTACAATAGTTATGTTATCAAAACGGTGAAGGAAAACTCGTAAGGAACCGGCATGTCTTAGAACAAAAATTCGAAGACATGTGACATCTACCAAACCGCACTGGGCCCGCGTGGTGGATTACGCCACACTCCCTCCAGAGAGAGGAGGCCTGTGTCCCAGCAGTGGGAACGTTATAGGCTGACTATGATGAGGTATGTTATGTCATGGAAGACGACACTGATGTTTTTGTGTATGCTTCGCATGACACCATCTTCTTTTCGTATGAATGGTACTCTTTCTCGTTGTACTTTTTTCATATAGCTTGAATCCAGTATATGGCCACATTGGTTACGGCATCAGTGGCAGTCTTTAGGTTATCGGAGGTGCAGGTAAACTGGCACTTAAGACGCTCCAGCAAGTGGGGCATGGCCCCCATAGGTTATACAGATAAGAATTGAAAATAATGGCCATATATTTGGAACATTTTGCTATGTGGTGAACTAACAGCAGCACGGGTCGCTCGAAGCTTAAGCTACGCTTGCCGAAGTTGCTCCAGGGATGGGTGATCATTCGTAACATATCAGGAGCCTTCCGTGCCTCGGAAAGCACGTTAAGCCGTAGGTCCCAGCTGTCATTCATGGATCTTTGACAGTCGTCACGGGTAGTCAGAAGCTGGAAAGTCGGTCCACTATTCTTACCAAGGGGTATCGTGATACCCAGTAACTGGGTTGTGGAGGTCAGACAGGCAGTCGCTCCATATAGAATACTGATAATCAATTGCATCCTATTAGATTGGAAACCGACGTCAACATAGTTGGGAATACGATTTGGAATGGGTAACTAGCTTCATCTTTCTGACTGACCGACCCCTTGACAATGCAAAAGTTGAGTTTGAGTTTGAGTGTGAGCTAGGCAGATTGATCTCGAAATCAAATTGTACAATATATCAAACAATTCTGGACATTTATAAGAATCAGTACCGTAAAATGGATCAATGAAAAACAATGTTTCATATGCTGGCATACACGGAGCTGCATTTCTGTATATATTTCAACCCTTACGAAGGCACTTCCTATTATTTGGAGCAGCCTTGAACTTCGGCGCTTAGAACGATATCCACAAATCGGGGGTGGTATGATGTCTATGTATCTTTAGGTACTATACGTATTATGTATATATTTGATTTTGTTTGATAGGTCGAGCAAAGTTCTAGGTAATATTAGCGAAACTATGGCTTCATGTCTGCGCTTAAGTAGTATTTTTTGTTAGGGCTGGCTCGTTTTTTTTTTTTTCGGTACTACTAGGTTGAAGTTTGCATAAGTGATTTTACAGTATTATGTTGCGTTATTTACTAGAGTACAGTGTATATTTTAGGAAATTCACCAGCTTACTGTTTTTAAATTATTTATACACACAAATCATTTTATAATAATTTAATAATAATTTATTTAATAAAACGTTTACAAAAGGTGTAAATATAAAAAGACAAGAAAAAAAACAGAACAGGGAAATAGGTACCTACAGAGGATTATTTCATAAGAAATCTATTCCAGCATACCTGCGATAGGAAAATAGATAGAGAGACGTAGATACCGTGTGAAAGAGTAAAGGAGACAAAAAAAATACATAAAATCATATAAACTAAACAAATATGATGAGAATATACTTACATACATACAAATAAACATAAATACTACTAAAATAAATATCACTAAACTATAAATAATAATAACGTAATCAAAATAATAAATACATACACAACTATGATGAAGTGGAAAGATAGTGTTCTTTCACTCTTATTTTAAAAACTGCAACAGTTTGGCAGTACGTAATGTCAGGCGGTAGTGAATGCCACAACCGCGCCGCGTGCGCTGTGAAGTGTGTGTGTCATTATCTATAAATAGCGGAGATAAATTTGTTCTTATAATATTAAATTGTCATCCAACAGTCTGTTTTTGTCAGTGGAAATATTAGTCTAGGCATCCCAATGAGTTAGCAATTAATGATCCAGAAGTACCTCCAACTACATATGATAACCAAATGATAAGGAAGCGATTTTATATTAAAACTTCACTCATTCTTGCACAGTTGGTTTTCAGGATAGAGTTTCTCTACGTTTCCGTAAACATGAGAAGTTTTTCGAACTGTGATCTCGTTCAGAAAAATCTAGTTTGAAAGTATTTTCGAATGCGGCAACACTGCATCCTTCTCACGGAGTTACCTTACAATGCAATAAATGTGAGTCAGTTTGTGGTTCACTGGGTTCAAAGCCGATACTGTATGTATGTGGACACGGAGTTGTTGTGTGGGAAAGGAGTTTGGTGTGAGATTTAGTTTGGTTATACCTATACAATGTGTAACTGAATTAATGCACATTATAATAGTAGTTTCTTTAGAATCGTTTACTGAATCAATTTCTGTAATTTTTAGTATAGGAAGTTTTGTATCCCAAAAATAATTAAAATTATATAAATTACTTTCATACTACCGCTGTACAGTCAAAACAAACCAAATTGGTCGAAGTACCTACAACGCTAGATCCTTATACGTGTGCGACTGTGCGTGCGTACATTTGTAATGTAACCACAATTTTCTTTCGAAATCATTATGACTAATTTAATAAATGATGAATGTTTTATAGATAATAGTAAAAATTCAGTGTAAGTAAGTATTACGATTATAATATAATACTCTGATTAGGGTGTTTGGTGGTGTGCGGTAATTCTGGGACATGTTGTATATGATTGACTGATAGCCGTTAGATGAGAAAAGCTGCTGGATCTGGAGTAGCTGAGGATCGAGTAAACAGACAATGAGATTGAAGAAGCAAGCAGAAGATCGTAGCTACTATAGTGATAATATGGCCTGTTTTAAGACAATATTACAAATCATTTGTAAGTTAAAATTCCGACCTACAAATTAACCAAAATTTGGTATCTTAGACGCTACGAAAGGCATTGCTTGCTTGGCTTATTTCAGATGATTAGTATTCACACACATTTATGTTAATAATTATTGATACCTAAATGAAAAAAAAAAGGCATTTAGAATGTATTTTGCTTAAACAATTTTTGATCAACGTTCCGTTTAAATAAATAAACAGAAGCTTTTTTGTATAATATTTTATATGCAATATTCGCACGTGTGTGATATATTGTACAAACAAACTAAAAAGCCGGTCAATTTGAGTGGCAGTACGAATGTGTAGCTTGATGTTATAAAAATATTATAGCAATCAATATCGTGTATGTATATTGCATTGTATTAAAAATAATAACTTAGCTTTCTTTCTCTTTTTCCAGATAACCAAGCAGAGAATACATGTAAGTTCTATCTACTTATATATTATAAGATAATATTTACATAATACATACTCGTATGCTAACTGATTTAAAATAATCTACTCCTTAGCGTGTCGATAGCAATCTAAATGGACTCGGCCCAGAATTCAGCCACTTCTTTGGCACCATCACCAGCGTCCATCAGTTCCTGTAACGTGCAGCTGACAGGACACGCAGGGCACGATATTAAGTGTCCCATCGTTTGTGGAACAGTACCACATTTACACTCCAAGGCGGAGTCGTTTATGAATCTCCACCTGAACAGGTTTTCCTGGCTTCGGCCAACCTGGGTCCGGAGTTTATTTAAAGACTTCCAGGTTACCCAAGGTAACTCATGTCCAGGTGGGAGGTTTTCAGCGGGTGGGACGAAAGGTTTGGGTAAGGAAGCACAGTCTCGCCACAGCTTCAGTCGTTCTTGCGATCGTTCGCCAGTGAGTGGGATTTAAAAAGCACTTAAAATAATAATAATATTATATACATGTCAGTACATAAAAAAGAGGGTAAAGCATCACAGGGCATCAAATAATTCACCTTTAAACTTTTTTTACTGTAAGTTCTGTTGTACATTACCTGTTATAAAAGCTTTATATCTTAGATATGCAAACAAATAATGTTTAAAACAGCCTTTTAGCAGCTCCGAAAATACTAAAAAGAAAAATATAGAAGCATTCTATTTAAAAGCATCCCCATTATAAGTCTGAGATGTACAACATTTTATTCTTACAAAACATATTTACGAACAAGAGCTCGAGGAGCAGTCTACACGTGCGAGCTTCTGCGGACAATAAACTGTCAAGTTATTGAGGCATGACTTATGTTACACATCTCTGGAGAACGGAGCGGGAAATATAAAATGTACGAATTTTGTTAACATGCCTGCTAAGCGGTATGTTCAGTGAAGATTTTGGCAGACATTTTAATAAAATAGAAGACTTATTATTCTCGCTTGAGAGCGTTCCCTTTTGTGGGTATTAGACCAAAAACTAGGTGAGATATACGAAATTCTACCTTTTTTTATTACAAAAGATAACTAAGTGATTGTGCCATGCATCAACAACAGCGTCCAAGTAAGCCAAAGCAATACCTGTGCTTTGGCTTACTTGGGCGCTGTTGTTACCCCTATAGTCTCCCAAAGATGTGCCCAACAGACGTTGCACAGAGGGTGCTCCAGATCGGTCTTTTGGGAGGTAACTGTACCCCTTCCATGTGCAAATGGGGTCACCATTTGCACATGGAAGGGGTACAGTTACCTACCTGGGTGGTTTTAATGAGGTAAAAATCCCACACTCCCTGGTTTTATCCCCAAAGACAGGGCGAATTTTGAAGGATTTCACCCGGAAAAAACAATGTTACCTCGGAAACCATGTTTAGCAACAATCACACAACATGTGTATGTTCATCTAGAGCGTCCTCGGCGTTTCCTCATAGGTTTTATACCAGGTTGTACGCAAATTACGCGCATTGACGTGGAGTTGCGGACACCAGCCCGTATTACCTATTACCTATTATACCAGATTTAATAAATTCTGTAGGTGGTAGCTAAAGGACAAGTCCATTTTTTGTCATTTTTGTATGTTCAATGATAGTTTTGTATTTTCAATAGCTTAATAAAACTTCATAATCATACTTTTTATTCTACAACGATACACTATTTACTTTTTAAACACGGTCGATTTTAATATCTAATTTCGGGTATAGACATCTTTAATGAGCTCTACTGAATAATTTATAAAATGTGACTTAAGGTCCTTTAGCTTTCACCTACAGAATTGCAAACAAAACGTAATAGACAAGAAAAGAGCCAACGAATTTTCGATGGGTAATTTCCCGGTATCGGTACTATTACCGTTATAAAAGGAAGGACGGTAACGTCTCTATAATATTGCGATTGACACTTAAAGTCCGCCATACGCCTTGCGATCAATCGACTTTTTGTATCTATGTCATGGCAACGATCTAATTTTTGTTGCTGACGGTAAATTGGATGGGGCACACTTTACTGTTTTAAACGATGGAGTTTAATGCCCATTCTTCTCCATACGAAAACTACCTCTTGGAAGGGGCGACTAGAATCAATTCTATTTTATTGTAATTTTTGACGCACAAAAGTGCGTTTTATGTGCCTATTTGAAATAAATGATTTGATTTTGACTTTGAATCATCATCATGAAGGCTAAATCTAGAAATAAGAGGTATCTCAACATAGTGCTTTAAGTTCAGTTTCTATATTTTATTGATAGTAATCAATAAATAAATTTCACCCGCATAAGTCTTATTCAGTAAGAATATCGGGATAAAAATAATCCTATGTCCTTTTCCAGTTCATGGTCTACTCATGTGCCAAATTTTATCAAAATCCGTTTAGCCGTTTACATATAACACTAGTTAGGATTAGAATATTGGTTTAGATTAACTCCTAAATGCAGCAGGGGTTGGTTGTACAAAATATTAGCAAAAACCTTTAAAACTGTTTTTAACGAGCAGCAATTTAAAAGAATAACAATTTTAAGCTTACTCTACGCTTGGGCTCTGTCTCGTATAGGGTCTTAGCATTATGCTGAGCGATGGCCGTTTTGCGTGAATGTGACGCATGTTTACCCCCAACTTGTTTTTTTTTTGTGTGTTTATGTCCTTTTTTCATGCGTCATGTTTGCCGCAAATAAATGCATTTTCTTTCTTTCTTTCTTTTACTTTATCATTCTAGCAACTACGAACAATTGATTCAGTATTCAATACGTTTTGAATAATGTATCAGAACGTATTTCTTTTATTTTCGCGCTATTATGTGGCATTAGCGCAGTGATGACCCAGTGGTAACGGCCGCGAGTTGTAGGTCTTAAGTTCGACCCCAAACAGGCATTTTACTTTTTGTAAATTATTTTATCACCAATGCTTTCAGAATAATCAAGGAAAATGTCGTGAGGAAACCTGCATCTCCTAGAACCAAAAAATTCGAAGACAAGTTACATCTACCAACACGCACTGGGCCCGCGTGGTGGATTACAGCCCACTCCCTCTCGAAGAGAGTAGGCCTGTGTCCCAGCAGTGGGAACATTATAGGCTGAGTGTGTATGTGTCATTAATACTTCTTCGAATACCAAAAAAAATACTGGACATGATACTGCAAACCCTTGCACAGGCCAAGAAAGGCTGTAATTGTAAAAGAATAAGAGAGATTCTCTATATCTTTCTTCTCTCTCATGTAACGAAATGTGCCTAAACGTGACGCGTCCTTGAAATCTCACTCTCAATTCTCATTCAATTAATCGCCGCCTAAGAAGTTTCACTTCAAAAATAAATGATTGAACTTGATTAAAATCTACGTGCCCCAACAAAATATGGTCCCTAGAGATTGAAATGTCACCAATATACGTAAGTGACATTTAACAAGCACTGTGTTTGTCAAATACCATCGAAATTTATGTGTTATCAAACACATCGGGGTGTGACTTTTATAACAATTAATGAAGACGTGGGAATAATATTAAAAGTTTTGCTTTTTATTTGCCATTAATCGAAAAATATTTTAACCAAAAATTAAGTATACAAGCTAACATTAATATATATATATATATATATATATTGTGTACAAGTATATAATAGATATAAAGAAAGGTGGAGCTCATTGGGCATCAAAAATTTCGTCCGCATCACTTTCAATGTTTTTCCTGTAACACATCTGTTGTTATAGGTAACAACACATGTGTTACAGGAAAAACATTTGCGCCTGTTTGTACACATTTTTTATGCCAATAAATTGTTTATTATTTATTTATTTATTTATTTATATATACTTTATTGTACACCACAAAAATACATAGCACAAAAAAAAACATGAAACACTACAAAATATACAATGGGCGGCCTTATCGCATTACTGCGATCTCTTCCAAGCAACCTTAGAATGGACAGTGATTTTTCTTGACATAAAATAGGACTGTCGTTGGAGCAAATATTAATTATACAATACACTAAAATAGATACACAAATATATACATATCCAAAATTATAGTTACATAAATACATACATACTCTCTTCTTATTTATTTATTTAATAAATAATGGTAATAATAATAAGTGCCCAAAAGACTGGCAGCATCACCACGTTGGATGGCAATGGTCACAAAAAATTAAGGTAATTTTCGGATATCAAAAATTCTGCAAAAGGTCAGAGAACAATTCTATTTTCGATGCAAGTTCTAAATACCAAAGTATGTTAGATGTAAAATTAAAGTTTCTATTTTTAAACCATAGTATAACTAACTGGCTTCATGGCGCCACACTCTGAGAGTTTCTTTTTAATTTTATCTTCATGACGCTAACGGGAACTAAATTAGATTTTCTAGAATAAAACCTGTTCTAGACTGTGATGGAGAGAACTTGTATGAAATTAGTTTTTAGAAAGCAAACACAGTTGAACAGGTTTTATTTTGGTCTAGTGGTTACTTTTAACTTTCAAAGAGTATTACATCTGTACTGAAATCGTTTGGAGGGCTAGGTAGGCTGATGATAACATTTATGATAAGTGAGTAGGTACAAGAGCTGCTGCGGTGGGCGCGAATGTACAAGTATCTCAACTCAAAACTCAAAAACATTTAAAACCTTCAATTACAGGCACTTTTGAATTTTTTGAAAGATGAAGCCAGTTGTCCATTCCGAAGCGTAGTACATACCTATGGAGAAGAACGGGCAAGAAACTCCACGGGTCCCTCTTTTTTTCTTGAGGAAAAAAAGACTGCGAAAAGATTAATGGCAGTGGATGGAACCATGGGGCTTTAGTTGGTAGGAGTCTGACATAACCCTCTGTTCTCCCCAGGCGGAGGGTATCAGGATTTACCCAAAAAAAAGGTACAACAGCAGGCTGAGAAAGCCATCATTTGGGAGATGCTAACAATCGTCATACACCTAGCCATTAGGCTATTGGTTGGTTGGAATAATCCAACTAATGATCTAAACATAACTTAGGTAATGTGAGTATTTTCATAGTAACACCACCACCTTAGCTACACGACTCATCACTGAGTAATACCGATAGTATTGACCTAATGTCCTCTAATAGCTATACGTGATTGCTATCAAGTAAACACATTTATGCTTATGGCTTCACAGACGATCCCACTGCTCGGACATAGGCCTCCCCTCGGTGAGAGGGAGTGGGCCGTAATCCACCACGCGATCCCAGAACGGGTTGGTAGATGTCACATATCTTTGATTTTTTGGTTCTAGGCCATGCCGGTTTCCTCATGATGTTTTCCTTCACCGTTTTGAGAGCAGTGGTGAGGAAATATTTTACATAGGTTAAAGCGCCTGTCTGGGTTTGAACCTGCAACCTACAACTCGTAATTCACGGCTGGTACCACTGGACCATCACTGCTCAAAGATTAAACTTGATCGTATTGTGTGAATACCGGTAAAGAAGGTCTTTAAAAAACAGCCTTAAAGCTGCCACAGAGAATTTAATATGTAATAGAAAAAAAAACCTTCTTGAATTATTGGTTGAAATAAGCAACAGGCAAAGATGTATGGAAAAGAATGAGCCTGAGTACCCTTGTCCAGCAGTGGGTAGTAAACTAACAGGGCAGTTAGATCAATAATCCTTACGAGTACTTCCCGGATAACGGATTTTTGGTCAAAGAGATGGTAAGGTACTAATTTAAATTAAAAAGAACATTCTAACATAACTTCCATTCACATACGAAATAAATGTTGAAAGCTTCTAGGAAAATGCAGCGTCGAACCGCAAAATAAAGTTATAATACAAAATGTACAGTAAATGTTCCCGTACGCTTTTCGGGTCCCGTACTGTCCCTAAAGTAAGTAATAGAGGGAATTACTTAGCTCTTAACAGGACTACTTAGTACAAGCTTCGTAAAATTAAAGAGAGGGTCGCTTTAAATTGCATGTTTTAGTTAAAATTTTAAATTTTTGAACTCATTACGGTTAACGAAGTTTCATTTATAATAATAAATTTTGTAATTACGAGTATTTCTTCACTGGAATTATTTAAGTTGGTACCTAACGGTAATAAAGTTTGTATATTCTAATTAAAAGCTATCACCGTTTGAGGCACTAAAATAAATTCATTGATCAAATAAATCTTTATCCTAGTGTGTAAGGCGCCAACGCAGCTGCTACGCCGTAGCACGTGCTACGCTTGCTACGCTGTCGTAGCAAACCAACTCTGCCACTTTATCATGCGTTCCAATTTTTTTTATACAATAGTTTGAATCTAATCAGAAGGCCAATTCTCGTAATTTAAAATGTTCAAAATCTAATATCGGCGACAAACAAATGTTAAAAACTTGTCGAAACGTAGGGAAATTAGAGGTATTTTTGACAGATTGAGACTGAGATCAGACTGTGAACGTTCTTAAAATTACGAGAATTGCCCCTCAGTTTACTGACTTAAATAAATCTTTTATTGCTTGTAAAGAACAGCCAGTGAAAATGCTGAAGAAGTTGGAAATGTTGTAATCAATTTCAAGTTCTAATATTACAAAATTTAAATTGCTATCTGACCTCCACTCAGTAAGGAGAAATGATGTTAAAATGAAGAATAAAGCAATTTGGAGAGCTTCATTTGAAAATAAATCTTGAGTTTCTGGACCCTTAATTAATTAATTAAATCAATGACTGATTGAACTTTGCATAATTTCCTGAGATTTCCTTATTATTTTAATTCCTTTTTACTCGATATTCCTGCTTTTAGACGCTTAGCAAAAAAATATTTCTGTTGAAGGTTTCGAAATAAATTCTCAAATGTTCGTAAATAAATTCCAAGAAAAGAAAAAGTTCCAAGTTTCTTTCTCAAATTAGCTATGTTTAAATAAACTCAGTGTCGAAAATAGCCCCGAGCAAGATCCCCGTTGTAGCCACAAGGTGCGAACTGAGTGAAGATAATAAAATTTTATGTTCTTAATAGCTGTCCGCGGGGCCATAGACATGAATAAGCTGTTTTCTTTTTAGAAGATATTTTTTGGGCTTTTGGTATTATTTTACGCAGAGTCTAGCTTATTTTGGACTGATCATATATCATTTACGTTATAAAAAATTATGAACGGTTACAATAATAAATCAAGTTTAGATTACTACAATTGATAGGCACGTTTTATACCTAATAAATTCAACAGTCAGCGGCAAAAATCAATCAAGTGTAACAGCATAATTTATTTAATTTGGTTTTAGTAAGTTTTATTTAACCAAAAATTCGAAGACAAGTGACAGAGCCATGTACAAAACGGCGGTGGGCTCGTGTGGTAGATTATTAGCCCACTCTCTCTCGGAGAGAGGAGGCCTGTGTCCCAGCAGTGGGAATATTATAGACTGATTATGTATGTCATGTTATGTTTTTTTTCTTTTTCAAATAGAATATAGAATCCTCCAAATCGAATTTATTTAACAGAAAATTAAACAAATTAATTCTCCAACAGTATCGTTTTAAAACGTTCCCGCGGGCCCCCAGCGGAGCTATTCTGAAGTGAATTTGTAATTTCTATTAGGTTACGAGCTTGGAACACGTGACAACGTCTGCGACCATTATCTAAATTGCATCTACGACGCTCCAGAACCACCGACGTGACCTTAGAAGGAGTCTTAACTTCTTTTATTTAAACTATTTTAAAATGTGATGGTTGCTGCTGTTTAAAAGGTGGAATTAGGTTTAATACCTAATTATGTAAAAAATAAACTATCTTTTTTATCTGCAGGACTAACATGACACGTGCGATAATTACTCACTCTCGCGTTAAAAATATTAATCTATTTCTGTCATTTCTCTCGTTTCCCACGAACGCGCTGCCATATAAAATACTCTCCTCGCTCTGTCTTAAGCATAATCAGCCTATAATGTCCCCACTGCTGGGACACATACCTCCTCTCTGTGTGAGAGAGTGGGCCGTAATCCACCACGCGGGCCCTGTGCGGGTTGGTAGATGTCACAATGTCTTCGATTTTTTGTTCTAGAACACAATATATTTTCTCGATAAAACGTAACAAAGCACCTAAGTTATTTCGGTAATTAAATAAACTAATTGGTAATTACGTAGCCCGTACGTATATTATCATTCTAGCGATCGTCTATTTACTCGAACGTGAGTACATTCATAATTAAAACAAACTTTGATTAAATTAATTCTACCGTTAACTTACTAGTTATACAAAAACTTTATGTTTTCAAATTGATAAGACAAGAGGTTAAAATTGCGATGATTAATTAGCAATCAACTGAGTTAATGACTCATATCTTGCAGAGCACTGTCAAAAGTGTCCACTACTGGAAATAGGCCTCTCCCAGGCTGCGCCACAACACTCTGTCCTTCGCCTTCCGTATCCAGTCTGTCCCAGCCACCTTTTTGAGTAAAGTTTCTTTAAAATAAATTTCTCCAATTAAAAGTTAAGGGTCCACGAATAGCCGTCTTTGAAAGATCCATTTTTTAATCAAAACACCCAATGATCCCTTGACTAACCGAACTAGGTCACGAGGGCCAGTCAACAACTTTCACAAATAAAAGTAAGAAATTCTGATACGGGTATGTAAATAGGACCTTTCCTATCCGCATGAACAGTTCCATAGTTTCGGGATGGAATTCGCGAGTATTCGTTTTACCTGCTTGATAATGCGGAGAGAGGTTCGGGAAAGGAGTTGTAATGTGAGCGAGTTTGTCAATGTGATGTGACATATGTGTGTGATCATTCAAGTAAAAGGTTACGTGTGGGTGGTAACATTGAAGTTAGGTTAGGTTAGGTTACGAGTACGTATATCTGTTAGTGTTTTCGATTTCTGTACCTGTGACTTTCTTCTTTTCTTTTTTTTGAAAGTCTTGTCTAGTATTGTTCTGTACAGAATTATTTTCTAATGCTCTCCGCTTTTTATGGGGGATTATATTCTTGTCAATAAAAGTCTGTCTGACTAAGGGCTGGTTTTTCAATCATCTAATACCTTTATTCCAGGAATAGTTTTGTAATTTTGACAGTTATTTCATAAAAAACTGTCAAACGTCAATTTTATTCCTGGTATAAAAGTTATCTGGTAATGGAAAAATCAGCCCTAAGTGAAAGTGGAGGTGCTTGGGGGAGGCCTATGTCCAGCAGTGGACGTCTTTCGGCTGAAATGATTATGATGATGATGAAGTGAAAGTGACAGGATGCTCGCTGGTGTAAAAGTAAACAAAAGAGTTTTTATCAAACTGTGATCAAGTAATTTTGAAAAGTAATATCTTTCATTATTTGTCTGTTTGTTTGTTATGAATACTACATACTCGCGCGATCAATCTAGTCGCGTATGTGGTATTATTCTGGTAAACGATTGTGTAATCGCGTATTCACTTTCGGTTAGGACGCATGGATATCCATACGACTGACAAAAAATTACAGTTGTGAATTGAACTTATAGCCAATCAAAGTTGATATTCAATTTTGCTTGTCAAATAAATTCTCTGACTTTACATCATTAGAAGGTTTATGTAAGGAAGTGTGGGACTTTAACAGCATTATCTGTCTAAAAAAAACATTATGTGGGTTAACGAAGACAAGTCGGAGCGCGAATAATGACGAAAGTACTGTCAGCTACGAAAGTCATGTGCCTTTTTATGGGTTATATTTCCCCAAAAACCATTCACTGTCTCTCACAAGTTACTGTGTCTGTGTGTGGCTTTAAAATGTGTCACTTTTTGGGTTCCAAATAAAAATACTGAAGAATAGCCGATGAGCCCGTGGAAGCCAATGATGTCAGCATTCGAATCATTACTTCATAAAGGTAAAAGCAAACAGGAAAAGTTACTTAACGGATACATTATTTATACAAAATGTTTGTTTCTATCGGTACCTTTTTCTCTCCAAGGCTGCGAAACCACAGCAATATATTTTAAAACTTATTTTCGCTGAAGTCAGATTAAATTTCCTTTGCAGCAGCTGATGCACAATCTATTGGTGATATTTTTCTTCAAAACGGATAAGCTATAATAATGGACGATGCTAACTTTTATATAAATATTAGTTCCAATCAATACTTTTCTTTGATGTTTCCTCGGTGGGGCGAATAAATTTGCTCGGTTTTAATTGGCTTCTACCTCCGATAACCGGCGTTGTGTCTACAAAACTTTTGAGTGAACAGATCTCAAGGCTGTTGTTCTGATCTTATAAGTATGTACATTTGTGAGAACTTAAGAGAGTATAATTGGCTTAAAGTCAAAGTCAATGCCAATTAAATCATTTACAGGTACTTTTGAATTGTCAAGAAGTTAGTGAATTAGTCAGAAAGTTTAAGTTAGTTGTCAGTTCCAAAACGTAGATCAACGAACTTCATGGTTGAGTTAATCGAAAATTAGGTACAAGTAAAACTACCATTGATAAGGTACTAGGGTCTTATGGCGATGCTGTGGGGAGTTAAACCAAGATTCAGCAACAAAAAAGCAGTGCAATGCTTCCTCAATAGAGAAAAGCATTTGAAGGTCCAATGTATGATAAACGAAGTAGGTTGTCTTAACTATTTAATACGCTGTTTAATTCTCACTTGAGCTAAGAACAATAGTTACTTTCACTCAACTCAGCCTATTGCAGTCCACTGCTGGACAAAGGCCTCTCCCAGGTTACGCCACAACACTCTGTCCTCCGCCTTCCGCATACAGTCTGTCCCAGCCACCTTCTTTAGATCGTCCGTCCATCTAGTTGGGGGTGTCCTACGCTACGCTTGCCGATACGCGGTCTCCACTCCAGGATTCGTCTGCTCCACCGGCCAGCGGTCCTTCGACAAACATGACCAGCCTACTGCCACTACAGTTTGCTTGCTCTGCAAGTTATGTCAGTAACTCTAGTTCTTTTCCGGATAATTACATTCCTGATATTATCCTTCAAAGAAACTCTGAGCATAGCTTGCTCCATAGCGCGCTGAGCGACCTTGAATTTGTGGACCAGCCCAACCCTGACGGTTCTCTACGTTTCGGCACCATATATCATAGTTACGTTACCTCTAAGAATATTGGAAATAAAGAACATGCTATTTATATTGACCTTAATGAATGTTACGTTCAGACGGTAAACAATAGTTTAAGTTATTAGTATGCAGTTCATGCATATTATATCGGTGCGATCGAACAATAGGACGGAAGGGGGTTTTATGACGTTATATAAGACGTCACTCCTTTAATGAATAATCGAGTCATAGCCTTCAGTGATTACTTTATGTCCACATATGCTGCAGTAGTATTGCATTAAGATAGTACATTTATATTATTATATAATAGAATGCCCGACATTTTGTGAACTTGAACATAACCCTTTCTTTGTCCCTGAAGAAAAAATCCCAATCGTGGTCAACTTCTATACCTACACAATCTCTTCAAAAAAAAGTTGAAGAAAAACATCGTGAGGAAACTGGCATGTCCTAGAACCAAAGATTAGAAAACATGTGACATCTACCAACCAGCACTGGACCGGCCCGTAGTAGATTACTGCCCAATCCGTCTCGAAAAGAGGAGGCCTGTGTCCCGACAATGGGATTATATGCTAATTATGCTGTGCGTGTTCTATCAGTAGGATATTCGGTCATTAAAAATAATGACAATGCAGTGATTGTATTTGGGATAGATCAATTCTCAAAGAATTGGTTTTCAAATGTCTCATTTTACTTGGCAATCGAGGGTTACCTTTACCGTCTTATTACAAAACAAGTTCCAACTTTAGACCTCGCCTAAACTTACAGAGTGAGACAGTTACTGTATTTTCAGCTTTATTCCGATGAACGTAAAGCTCTTAATGCAAAATTGACAACTGAGACTCGGGTTTAACATCAGTTTTTGTAATAAGAACTTTAACTTTGTCGGATTATAGTTCGAAATTTAAAAATGGCTCGTTGGTCCTAAACCACCTGGCACCTGGGTCTAAAAAGATACCTTGTTTTGTAACAAGACCGTGAGCGTCCATGTGGTGGACAATAGGGTAGTTGTAAGTTGACCACAGGGGGGGTACCTATTGCCTACTTTTACATAAAATATAGTAATAAACAAAAACACTTCCTAGTTCCTAACAAAACAGTGTTTTAAATCAGCTAATGTTACTATAAGCACAGCTCACTCCTCCCTCGTCTATAATGGCACCTTAACGGTGGACATTTATTTTCGGACTAATGGTAGGTTGGTAATGGCGGTATCATATCGATCGTTATTAGTCGCCGATACGCAGTAGAACCACGCTACAACATGCAGAAGGTCGACTCCATACGAACTAAGAAGAGCTTCTTACGTTATACTTGAGTAATTATTATTATTAAAATGATTAAAAGCCTGTGATGTCACACTGCTGGGCAAAGGCCTCCCTACTTCTCTTTCCACTACTGTCTGTTTAAAGCGGCTAAGGACCAGTTCTTGCTGAAGGAGTCCAGCTCATCCCGCCATCTCCGTCCTGGGCCTGAGTACTAGGATTGAAAAAGTTGATGTTAAGGCGAAAGCATCAGGGTAGCCCGCGACGTTCAAATTTTCTTACGTTTTTTGCAATTTGCAGATTATTATAATATTGTATGTTGATCTAAATATGAATCGCGACCGTACAAAAATATTTATTTATAGAATTACTAGCACTTCAGCCGCGACTTTGTTCTCGTAGATTTCGCATTGTCCCTTACAAAACTTAACAAACTCTCCACTTCTCTTTTATTCGAAATCTGTATTAACAATAGTATACATAAAGTCTGCCAAACTGCATACCAGTTTGTCGGCAGTTGTTCTCGTCTAACAATGGATCACAAATTTTGAAAAAAAAAAAAAAAAAAAAAATATTGTGCTAAAACTTAATTGTGCTAAGTAAACTATAAAATAATAATTAGAACTAAACTTACATTTTTAAAGTAATTATCGAAAATGTATGATTATCTTCTATTCGAAGAGTATTCGGGTCAATTTTAAAGCTGATTGATCAATGGATCTCCCGCATCTGTCTCAAAAATGGGAGTCCCGCAGGGCTGAATTCTTAGCACATTTTTTTTTCATAAATATCATCACGTGCGTGAAATATGTCTATGTGTGCGTGCGTTTCCGTTCGTTAGATGGAGCTGACCTTCTGTATCTATCTAGTTTTTGTTTACGCTATCTTTGTAAGGAAATAAATTCTTAAAAGGAAGGGAAGCGCTTAGAATATTGACTTGGGATTTATGGTGGTTTTTCGGCTAGGTCTATATTTTTGTTAGCGTGTTACTGAGCTATTAAAAGTCTTCTTTGTTTTAGGAAGTCGGTCGTGGACTAATTTTTGGGGAGCACGATTTGTTGTTTCTTTCAAAATAAGTAAATGAGGTTATGGTCAGGTGGCCATTTCTTGTGAAACTGTTATTTGAATGTCTTAGCAGTAACTGGTAGCGTTTCCTTTGCTGTGTTAAAAAAGATTTTTCCATTTGCAATAAAAAGTACCTTTGAGTTTGACATCGTTCGATCGGTTAACAAATAGCTTATTATTGGGAAACTGGCCAAAAACAACAGGTCCAAGACTTCCTGACAACCTACTTAATTATTACGACTTTTCAGAAATAAAGAAATATAAGGAAAAGTCAGGAAAATTATTTATCGAATTGACTACCAACTTAAACTGTCTGTATAATCAAATCACAACTGTCATTCTTTGACAGTTGTATTAAATGGCTGTCACACTCGGCATGTTGACGTAGTGTGTCTATTTGAAAAAAAATAATTTCCCTGACCGTAAAAAGCAAGTAGAGTATAAAGTAGAAAGAAATATATATTTTATTTGGGATACGCACAGGAAATAGAAACAGAAAAAGGAGCATTTAATACTTACAGAATGAATATTAAAAAAACCCAAAAAAAAAAAAAAACCTGTGTTAGTCCAAAAAGGCTCATAGCTCAGTATGATGCTGCGATATTTAAAAAATAAATACCACAGCGCAGGTATTCTGATAGGGCTCGCTGTGATGATGCCCGAACACACCTACGGAAATCTATAAATCCCAATAGGGGACTAAAAAAAGTACAATGAGTTTCTGCGAAATGCTGTTGCCAACAGCACCTCACTCGATCCTAGACATAATGCTGCGACTTTTAAAAAATAAATACCGCAGCCCTCGTATTCTGATAAGGCCCTCTGTGATGCCACGGACACACCTAGGGACATCTATAAATCCCACTAGAGCATTAAAAAAAGTACAAAGCGATTCTACGAAATGCCGTTGCCAACAGCACCAACACTCATTCGATCTTAGACTTACATTACGTTTAACTATTGATTATCCTGTTAGCTGTACAGTCACAAGCAAAAGTACTTTATTCAAAAGAGATTTACTACTTTATTTTTGAATGAAACTTTATGTGACTACGAACATAGTATTTTCGAACCCACAGGTTTTTGCAATGTGACGTATTTCATTGTTGTTTTCGTTATTTCACGCAGAAATAGCTATTGAAAGTTTCCAAGTGTTGACATATTAGTGCTTGTGACTGTACTCACAAGTCGAGATCTAGACACATTACATTACTTCAGTGGCTCCCAGCCGTGGAGTAAACGTAATTTATTACAATTTGAACACACGTCTGCGTTACCAACCGATTCATAAGTAGTATTCGTTCAATAAGTAGGTTATGTAATGTAATGTAATGTGATGTAATGTAATGTACTACTAGATTGTGTAAGTGGCGTATCGTTTTCGCAAAACTTTATAACTTTAGCACACAGGCCTCCTCTCTTCGAGAGGGAGTGAGCTGTAATCTATTACGCGATCCCAGTGCAGGTTGGTACATGTCATAAACATATCTTCTAATTTCTGGTTCTAGGACCATATCGGTTTCCTCATGATATTTTCCTTCGCCATTTGAGAGCGGTGATGATGAAATTATTTACTCAAAGTGAAGTGCCTGCCTGAGTTCGAACCAACGATTCTACGACCCGTAAGTCGGGGCCATTATTGTTGAAGGTTATAAACCAAAAGACAACGTCTCTATGTGTATCTGTCATACACTTGCCTGGTAAAAATAAAATGTCTGCCTGTGTCTGCTCTGAACATCCTATAATATATTACTTATTTTCTTACCATCCACCATATAATCCATCAGGTTATGGGCCCAGCACGCTTCCACTGCTCTTACTACCACCACTGCCGCCTTTGCACTGTCTTTCGTTTATTACGACTATTTTGCTCTATACACTTTCACTCTTTGATTTTTTTCTTCTCTTTGATCTTTCGATATAAGGAAAAATTGATACATAAATTCCTCACAGCCTCGAGTGAGAAAGGGGAAGGGGCTTATGTGTGTAGCCGTTTTGGGTTTTCCGACCTTGTATTCATAGACAGCCACAATGTAACTCAATCTACTAGTTGTGTGCCGAAAACACAATTATTGCAATGTTTTAAGGGTCCTTTTGTTTTTGTATTTATTTGTATAGTTAGTTAATCATTTAATTTAGTACCTAATGTAAATAGTTAGTTGTCTTTACATACAATAAATGAAGGGCGGTGATCAAATTATCTTCTTTACGTACTATAATTTGATCAGCCAAATATTATATAACTTGTATGCAAGTGAAAACTAGCCAAGTCAAATCTGAGCTTAAATTTATCCTATCAAATAAATTAAAATAAAATCATTTTTTTTTGGATTCAAACATAGTATTACAGATATTACATTAAAATTAAGTGCTAAAGTGCCTAAGTTATTTGCTTTGTGTAAATAATTCGACTGTTCAATTTAAGAAGTTATATTATTAGTTTAGATCCATCATCACCCGCCTAGATTTTCCGAACTGTGTTGGTGTCGGCTTCCAATATTACCGCAAAAGCATAATCAGCCTATAAAGGTCCCACTGCTGGGACACAGGCCTCCTCTCTGTGAGAGGGAGTGGGCCATAATCTACTACGTGGGCTCAGTGCAAGTTGGTAGTTGTCACAAGTCTTCGAAGTTTCGGTCCTAGGGCAGCCGGTTTCCTCACGATGTTTTCCTTCACCGTTTTTGAGAGCAATGGTGATGAAATAAACAAAGTAAAGCGCCTGTCTACGTTCGAACCCGCGACCTACAACTCGTAACTCGGGGGAGTTACCACTGGGCCACCAGCGCTTCTAGTCAAGTTAGTCTTACCGGTTGCTGCTAAATACATACACGAAGCGACATTTTACATGGAGCGACTGCCTCTCTGACCTCCACAACCCAGTAACTGGGTAATACTACAGCCCTTGATGAGACTGGTTAGCTAACAAGGTTTTTCAGATAGTGTTTGCGGTCGATTCGTGTTTAAACGAGCGGTCATTACTTTACTTAATTATTTATTTAACTTAGGTTTTATATTAATATATTATAGTCTTAATCTTATCCCGTCCCAATCTACTTAGTACTTACCCAATCACTTAGCGGGATCTAGCTCTAATGTTCCTCTCGGGAAATGATATATAAGAATTGAATTTCTTACTTATGACCCTGACAAGAAAATTAAGAAAAATTGGTGAAATTTTCTTAAAATCTTCTTACTTGTGTGAGTAAGCAAGTATTAACTTAAGTTATTGCAATTACTCGTGCGAAAAACTTGAACCTAACAAGTACGTTACTCTTTACGCTACAACGGTCTAGAAGCCTCTGATTAAGTTCTTTGAGTTTGAGAAAGAAATGTGTGGGTCGTCAACGCAAATAACGAGTGAATTTGAAGTAATTTAGTTGCTTCATGTAGTATTAGTTTGGTTGAGTAGCTACGAGTATGACTAGTTGTCTTGACATTTTACTGGCATAGAAAAGTTAAACATTTCTGTGCAATAAAATGGTCTCGATAGCTTAGATTCGATACTCAATTGTTATTTTTACACCCAGCAGATTCCAGCGGCTTTCTTCACTAGGTCATCGGTTCTCATTGTGGAAGGCCTTATACGAGAGATACATCATCTGCATAGCCTTTTCCCAAATATGTAGGGGTCAGCTTCCCGTCTAACCAGATGCAGCTGACTACCAGTATTTTACATGGAGCGACTGCCTATCTGACCTCCAGAACCCAGTTACTGGGTAACACTATACACTTTGGTAAGACTGGTTGTCAGACTTTCGGGCTTCTGACGACGAGTAACGACTATCAAAATCCACGATGACAGCCGAGACCAACGGCGTTACTTGCTTTCCGAGGTACGGAGGGGTCCTGGTATGTAAAGATGGTCACCCATCTACGGACCAACCACAGCAAGCGTAGCTTAACCTGATCAATCGACCCATGCGACTGTTATTACTCAACCACAAGCCCCCTATGACAGATACATAAAGATAATTATGACCACAAATACTAATGCTATGATAATTATGATACATTTTTTTCTTAAATAACAGTAAACATTTTTTCTTTTTTCTTTCTTTCAAATAAGTAACCACAATTTTTAAATTCGATCGGAGTTTTTACCCCTGAACCTCAACCACAAGTGTTCACAAGTGGACTTGATACTGACCCCTGCTTTAAATTCTACTCAACTCTTAAGTGAAAGAAAGTTAGGTCGTAAAGTACTCTAAATTGTAGATAATTGCACATTACTCTACATGCTTGAACTCTTTAGGAGGCAAACACATTTTTATTTAATACTTGACCATTTAAATTAATTTTAAATCTGCTAGAGTTTAACTTAAATAAAGTTGTGTGAAAATGTTCGTGTTGCTTCATTTTGCGAATGCGGTTCGCTAGTAAATAATAAAACCTTTATATTTTTTATTGTTGTTACTTAACCACTAAACACAATTTATTCACCATACAATTAGCGGCCAGTGTTCTTCTTCACATTAAACCATTCATGTCGCTTTTTATCCTTTCTCCATCACCAACTTTAACTGCCAAGCTTCCAACCAGCTTTTCCAATATTCTCCTCACAATTCTGGAATATAACATACAAACATCTTCAAATAACATCGTTACTATCCTGGAACCTTCACAAAACCTCAATACATCAATAATTTCTCATCTCCACGGCAAAAAGGCAGAGGTTGGAATCAATTTCCGCTTCATATCCGACTCCATCGTTGTCCCGCGGCTTCGCGTTAATTTTATATCGAACACTTTTGTAAACGAGTGCGAGGTTTTTAAAAAAAGATGGGTATGCTATCGAGTTATCTTTTGAAGAAATCGGAGAGGGAATGATAATGTTTTTTTGCTATTTATCTAAATATAACTAATAATATAAAGACAAAAGATTTGATGTTTTCACGCTAAAACGGCTGAAAGGATTTTGATGAAATTTGGCACATGGGTAGACCATGACCTGCAGTCTAATTGCGAAATACACAATCAATCTCAATCTGAATCATTTTGAAGTATATTGCTAATCCATTGCTCCATATGATCGAAAAATGTGTCTGCTCAACAACGTAAATAACGCAATGAATGTTGTTGAACTGTCAAAATGAAACCCATACCTACTGTTAGTGTGTTACACAATTACCCCGCAGGTTTAGGATATGGGATACTTATTATTTCGTTATTCTCACGGGATCGAGACTTATCGCAGCTAGTTTAGTCTAGTTTTGTCTGCATTACTAATCAAAGGTCGAAAGACTGATATTATTAACTCCTTTATTTCATTTAAATACTTACAAATTACATTTTTAAATATCTTTATAAACAAAAGGATAAAAAAAACATTTAAAAATATAAAATATGGTAGCCCACCGGTATCGGGAACAGGGTCCAAGCTACCGGCGGTCAGGGCTCCAGAGAGAGGAACTTCCTGACAATGCGACAATATTATTAATATTATTATGTTATTGTTGTACACTACTTTGAAACTTCAGGAAACTATAAATAATTAATATGAAAATAGTGATCATTCACCATCCATATATTTTTGTGCTAAATGTGAAAGTAAGCAAACAAAATTCTATTCCGTAAGAATACGTTTTTACAAGCTTTTAATTAACTTGCGATGTATGTACGAGTATGTATGTATGTTCGAGTGGACTCTTGCAACTCAATTTTGAAGCAGATATCTTCAACCGATTGAGCTGAAATTTTGCATGCATGTGTAGATCGGATGACAATGCAAAATTATTATGACATGGAGCTGATCTGATGATGGAACCGGGAGGTGGCCATAGGAACTTGGTAGTTAGACGACACAACGCCATCGAGTTTGGACTCGTTTGATCCATCTTGACGAGTACGTTGGTGCTAGATGGTAACCAGGGTCTGATGATGGAGCTGGAAGATGGCCATAGGAACACGGTAATTAAACGACACAACCCGATCGAGTTTGGGCTCGTATGATTCGTCTTGACGAGTACTTTGGTGCTAGATGGTAACCAGGGTCTGATGATGGAGCTGGAAGATGGCCATAGGAACTCGGTAATTAGACGACACAACCCCATCGAGACCAAATCTGTCGAGTCTTGAAGAGAATAACATATTCAAGCAGAATATAACTTTTTTGGTCCTTCGTTACCACCACGTTCATTAATTTGAATTTTATTTTACTATGAATAACGATTATTATAATTAATTATAGTTTTATTTTAATATGGTTAACGATTATTATAATTATTTAATATTTATTAACAGTCTATTTAATATGTTTAATTTGAAAATATTTCGTAATCGTGTCTCACTATCGTCCAGTCGCCTGCGCGTGGGGCAACACTAACATTTAGCTGGCTTAGCGGAGTTTCAATAGAATAAGAGGCTAGTTTATACTGATTATGTTACCACTGACGTACTACATTATATATTCCTCAACTAAGTATATGTATAACAAACAAATACAAATCCAGCTTCCTATGTACTCAACCATATTGTGCCTTCATAGAAGATTTACCGGCAACTTGAATCGCTTGAACGCCTTAACACAGTTGAGCACCTTTGAGCAGACTGTCGGTTGTTCGGTCGTTAACGTTTCAAGTGTTAACGTGTTACACTACAGTTCATGTTCTAGGAAAAACTAACATAGTTTACAAATACATCGATAAAGTCCGCACGAGAGAAGCGGAAGAAATTCTCCAGTTAAGTTTGCTCGAATTCGCGATAAAATCGTAAAAAGGATAGTTGAGTTTTTCCTATCTAGAACAATATTTTTGTCATGTTTTAAAGGTTCTCGTACTATGTTTGGTTTTAAGCGTTAAATTGTTATACCTGCCATGTTTTCTTTATGATTTACTTAAAGAAAATAATATTTGTAAAAAAAATAACTCACGAACTTTTGCAAGCAGTTTTTGTACTCAAAAGTTATCTCTATTTTGCCGTGTTCATAAATAATAAAATAAATAAATTTATTTTTGCATAAAAATACCTGTTTTAAATACTGTAAATCGAGCACCTCACAATGCGTAGGAAAATACATAATTTACAACCATCTCACCTTACAGCCATCTCATTTGCGGTTGTCATAATGACAGGACCATAACCAGAACACTTAAACACCGATTACCATTTGTCAGAATCCCAAATGGTGTTTGAATTAAGCGGCATTATGACAACAATTATGACGGACCCATGTCAAGTGTAATAATATGTCGTGTGACGTCACATGACATGATAATATGGACGACAAGGTAGTCTGATTGTTGGGGACGAAGGTTAGGAGTTAAAATATAGTGATTACAGTCGGTTTAGCATAAGTATTTTAGAAATAAGGAAAGAAAGAAAAAACATTTATTTATCACAGACTAAAAGACATACATAAAATCAAATAAAAAAGTGTAAAGTCCGATGTAAGAAATTAGGAGGAAAGTGTACCTCACGGTTGCGCCAAAAAGGCCCAGTTTAGCAAAAATGCCAGTAGTGCCTGAAGCTGCTTTTCAACTGGACCTGATGTATGAGGTGACGGATGTAAATCAGTTTTATACTGCAACGTGACGTGTGTATGCATAATTAAATAAATAACATACATTTGTGTCAGATAAAAACAGTAATGAATGTGTATAAATAGTGTGATATTAAGTAACATTGCAAAAATAAACAAAAAATACTGATAAATAAATAAACGTGATGGCCGCACGATGGACCTTGGCCAATAGAGTCTTGACTTGAGACTTGTAAATAGAGAAATTCTTTGAAACTAGCCGGAACTATAACCGATTTTACTTCATAAAAAAAATTGTTAACTTTCACATATAGAGAACACACAGCACGCCTAAACCACTGAGCTCAGAAACATTAAATTTTGCACAAGAGCTCCATAAATAAGGTGAGCACTAAGCAAGGATTTCTGAAAGTTCATCCCCTAAAGCACGGTTCCTATAAACAAAAACGAATCGTTTTGCGTATAAATATATTTATAAGCAAATTTTATCTGTGATAGCTACTTCCATATGGGAGGGTCTACTATGCAAAGCTATGAGGTCTTTCCTTCATTATTGTTAGATACAAGAGGGTCTTAATTCTAACCAATAACGATCCGTAAATTATAGGAATCGGCCATAAATGGGGATGAGGGTTTGAATTGAAGTTCGTTATTTTTGCCGATGTGAAATCACATCGGGCGTGAGGACAAGCCGTGTGTCTTGTCTTTAAGAATAAAGTGACCATACTCAATAGTTTTCCAACTGTTGAATACATTGGCTTCGTTCGTAAATAATGGTTGGTCCTTCGAGGCAAAAAAAAGGTTGGAATGTAAATGTAATTTAGGAAACTAAGGAGTAAATGAAATGAAGATTTTTCATCATCATCTGCCTAGCCTTTCCCCAACTATGTTGGGGTCGGCTTCCAGTCTAACCGGATGCATCTGAGTACCAGTATTTTACATGGAGCGACTGCCTATCTAACCTCCACAACCCAGTGCCTGGGTAATACGATACCCCTTGGTAAGACTGGTTGTTCGACTTTCGGGCTTCTGACAACCCGTAACGACTGTCAAAGATTCACGAATGACAGCCAGAACCAACGGCTTAACGTGCTTTTCGAGACACGGAGGGGTCTTTGTATGTAAAGATGTTCACCCATCAACGGACCAACCGCGGCAAATGTAGCTTAACCTGATCGATCGAACCGTGCGGCTTTTATTACTTAGCCACAAGCCCCTCATAGCCTCTCATGGCTTTTGCATATAATTTCGATTTAATACTTTTGATTCCTAGAATGGATTTACGTTATTTCATTTATATATTTTTTCACCTTACCTCTTCCCACTGGTCAGCTAGACCGACCCCTACTTGTTTTATATTCTAATCTTAAATTAATGTTTTTCTCGTATTTGCCAAGAACTTTTAGCGAACTCTCAGAGATTGCATGTAACCAACAAGGCTATAATCTCTACAGTACATCCATATTTCCCCAGTTATGTTTAAGCCCCATGTAATGTGCGAAAATGTTGCCATCAACCGGGCACACATTCAGACTCCAGGCTTCTACTGACCTACAATGAACTAAGAGTAAGTAATATTAGGTTATTAGCATTTATATAAGTGAGTGTAAGTAAGGAGCAATGCGACTTACGAGTTGTAAGTAGTCGGTTTTAACCCAGCCAGGCGCTTAACTTTATGTAAGTAATTTCATCACCACTGCTCTCAAAACGGTGAAGGAAAGTATCGTGTCGAAATATCATCGTGTCATAAATTCGAACATGTCACATCTACCAACACGCACTGGGCTCGCGTGGTAGATTAAAGCACACTCCCTCTCGAAGAGAGGAGGCCTGTTTCCCAGCAGTGGGAACAGACTATTTAAATAAGAGTAACTAATACATCAAGAAGGTGGCTGGGACAGACTGGATGCGGAAGGCGGAGGACAGGGTGTTGTGGCGCAGCCTGGGAGAAGCCTATGTCCAGCAGTGGACTGTAACAGGCTGAGTTGATGATACATCTAAACAAATAGACCCTAAAACCAACCTCAGGGAATTCCGATTGTGTTTGATTCCCCATTTCCTGAACACAACCCAAATACAAGCTCTACATCAAACTAACACGGTCTTTATTGCCCCTTCGGCCATTTTGTTTGGTTGCTCTAACAAATTGCTAACAAACCGATATTTATGGATGGGTCGGGCATCCTCTGAATTCATTGGGTGATTTTAGTTCAGAGGTTTCTTAATCTTGGAGTGTTTACGTGCTCAATACTGAAAAGTAATATAAAAGTTCGTCTTAATTAAACGTTGGTGGTTAATTATAATAATTATTCAAATGCATCCATGCTGCATTAAAGTCACACATTGTTTTACCGACTATTCTTATCATAATAACTCCTACAAAAGTTAATTTTTGTAAACAACACGGTTTCGGAGATTTTCAAAGAAATCGAAATAACCTGAATGCTAGGTAGGTACTTTATTTTTTTTGACATGTCATACACGAACGGCCATTATTGCTCTAAAAAACGATAATCGTTTATATAAAAATTCTATTCTATTTTATTCTAGTTATTTTTAATTAATGTATAATCGGCAAAGTATAGTATTTTTACATGTTTTTTGAAAGACGTGATCAAGACTCAAAATTCACGGTTATATTAATCATATCATTTGAAACGGAACGTCATGTAAAGGGAATATAAGGGTGGGGGCCAAACGCCTCCTGCCGGAGGCTTTACGCGGGGGTCGTGCGGTCCATGGCCCTATATGCGGCCCCGGTATGGGCGCGTTCACTGCGGCTTCGAGCCGCACACTACCTGAACGCGCCCCAAAAGGTGGTAGCCGTAAGGCTAATCCGGGGGTACCGCACGATCTCGCGCGAGGCAGCAAGCCTCCTTGCCGGACTGCCACCATGGGATCTGGAGGCGATAGTCCTCGCGCGCCTGTATGACTGGCGCGCGGAGGCACTACGTCAAAGTCAAAGTCAAAGTCAAAGTCAAATCATTTATTTCAAATAGGCACATAAAAGGCACTTTTGAACGTCAAAAATAAAATTAGAATAAAATTGATTCTAGTCGCCCCTTCCAAAAGGTAGTTTTCGTATGGAGAAGAATGGGCAAGAAACTCCACCGTTACTCTTTTAAAATGTTTTACAATATATTGCATACATTATTTATATAATTATATGTGAAGATGATGCACCCAAAAATAAACTTACTATACCACAATAGGTAAAAGAATTAAAATGGATAAATGTAACCATGACATATAGATCAACTATGTGATAGATACATGGTGCTCACATATTCACAAACATTCCAAACGTAGACGATTTTCATAAATAAATAAGGAGTAATAAGTCCGGGTGTGACCCCAAGTAATTACAGAATGTAAATCAATGTCAAAAAAAAAAAAAAAAAAGAATAAATTATACAATTACATTAGCAACCAGTTTGATTTTGTCTAGACTCTAGAGATTGTCCTATGGAGCAAGACCAGCATGTTTCCAAGCATTCTTATCTTGGATATAATCCTCTAATTTGTAATATCCTTGCTTACAAAGTGTAATTTTAATATAAGTTTTAAATTTTCTTTCATTTAATTGCAATATTTCACAAGGTATTTTGTTGTAACATTTAACACAGTACCCCATAAAAGATGTATGAACTTTAGATAATCTGAAAAAAGGTTGATCTAATTTATCTTTATTTCTAGTATTAAAATTATGTCTATCACTTATTTTATTAAAAAGATGTTGATTTTTTCTTACATACATAATATTTTCATAAATGAATTGGCAAGGTACCGTCATAATATTAATCCTTTTAAATAGTTCCCTAAGAGATTCGCGGCGACGTAGATTGTAAATGGCTCTGACAGCTCTCTTTTGCAAAATAAAAATGGATTCAATGTCAGCAGCCCGACCCCACAGTAAAATGCCATATGACATAATACTGTGGAAGTAACTAAAATAGACCAAGCGCGCGGTTTCTTCGTCTGTTAATTGTCTTATCTTTCTAACAGCATATGCGGCCGAGCTTAGCCGCCCCGCAATAGATGTTATATGAGGTCCCCATTGTAATTTCTCGTCTAGCGTGATTCCTAGGAAAACTGTCTGTTTAACAAATTCTAATTTTTGGCCATTCAATACGATGTCACATTCGCTACTTCTAACATTAGGTAATTTAAATCTAATGCATTTTGTTTTTTTTTCATTAAGTACTAAATTATTAACCGTAAACCAATCTTGGACCTGAAGAATAGAGTTATTCACGTCGTCAAGATTTTGTGACCGTCGGTCTATTTTAAAGATCAATGATGTGTCATCTGCAAATAACACCATCTTCGGTTGATTTTGAAGTAATTGGGGTAAATCATTAATATAAACTAAAAAGAGGAATGGACCCAATATCGAACCTTGAGGAACGCCCATTGTCATTTCAGAACCCAATGAGTTTACGCCATTTACTTGGATTTTAACCTTTCTATCTTTCAGGTATGATCTTAACAAGTCAAGTGCTGTTTTCCTAATCCCATAGTGCTCGAGTTTCATCAGAAGTGTTTCATGGTTTACGCAATCGAACGCCTTAGAGAGATCGCAAAAGATTCCAATAGCATCTTGTGCTTCTTCCCAGGCGTTAAAAATGTTCTTCATTAGGGTAACACCGGCGTCAGTGGTACAACGCCCTTTGGTGAAGCCGTACTGGTGTTCATGAAAGATGTAATTTTTATTAAAGTGACGTAACATTTGATTGAGCATCAACTTTTCAAACACCTTACTGAGAACTGGCAGAATTGACACAGGTCTATAATTGTTGGGATCTTTACTATCACCGGATTTGAACAATGGTACTACTTTACTATGTTTCATAAGATCCGGAAAGACTCCTTGGTCAACACTGGTGTTAAATATGAAAGCTAAATAGGGCGCAATGGTTTCGATGAGAGATCTACATACTTTTACAGACATACCCCAGAGATCTTCTGTTGATTTAATTTTAATATCTTTAAAAGCTCTTATAACAGCCTGGGGGTTTGTATGCTGAAACCTAAGCTCCGAAGGGCATGCCTTTACATTCCTTTTAAGTAAGGCAGCAGAAAGCGTGGGGGAAGAATTTAAAGCTTCAGTAGTTTTAAGGGGAATATTAGCAAAGAAGTTTTCAAATTCCTGAGCTATTTCTACATCTGAATTGATGGGGCCATGTGCAGTCTCTAAATTAAGTTCACTATTTCGCTGTTTTTTCCTACCTGTTTCATTATTTATTATTTGCCAGGTAGTTTTTATTTTATCATCAGCTGATTTTATTTTATTGCTTATATAAAGAGCTTTAGCTCTTTGGCACACCCTTTTAAAAGTTTTTGAATATTTTGCAACATACTGATGAAAGTTCGTATTTTTCATATGTTGCTTTAAGCCATACAGTTCAAAAAGTTTTTCCCTGCTTTTACGAATACCTGGAGTAGCCCAGTCACTGAATAAAAACTTTGTGTAAATACTTTTAGTTTTCAGTGGAAAAGTGTCATAAAATTGCGAGTTTAATAGTGAAAAGAACTCGGCGTAGAACTCATTGGGGTCATCTATATTATTAAAACTCTGATCACATAATTTACTGGCCAAAGAATTATTTAATTTCTCTAAATTTTTACATGTAATTGGCCTAAACCTTATTTCAATTTTTTGTAAAGGCCTATAGGAGCTAAATGTTATTATTTGTCCACTGTGATCAGATGGCAACTTATCTACAATTCGTTTGTGTATGTAATCGCAATTACAAAAAATATTATCTATACAAGTGGCAGAAGAAGCTGTCACTCGGGTTGGTTCCATAAACACATTGGACAAATCAAATGACCCAAAAAGACTCAATAATCTCACATTATTCGAGTTATGTTCCAATAAATTAATATTAAAATCGCCACATACGATTATTGACTTACTACTAGTACTAAGCTTCTTTAAAACATCTTCCATTACAGAATCAAACACCGATAGATTCTGGTAACTAGGAGGTCTGTATACGCATACTATAACATGCTTATCGAGCTCAACACAGGACAATTCAATCATGTGTTCAACAGACAGCCCGATGATGTCTTTACGTTCTTTAGATTTAATAGAATTTTTAAGTAATATTCATGACCCGCCATGTATCATACGTTTTCGGCTGAAATGGCTAACTACACGATAATTTTCATAATTAATTGACATTACTTGATAATCTTTCAACCAATGCTCTGTTAAACAAATGACATCAAACTTGGTGTCTTCCAAAAACAATTCTATTTCCAGTAATTTAGAAGCGCAACCTTGGATATTTTGATTAAATAATTTTAAAATATGTTGCACACCCTTTACTTTCTTAGTATTATTAATTATATTGCCAGAAGATACCTTTTTATTATTCTGTATTAATAATTGGTTATTTGAAGGGGTAACTTCTGTTGTCTCACTGACTAGTTTAAATTATTATCAGGAGATAGCTCCACAACTACAACTGGAGAGTCTAGATTGCCCGTATAAGTTCCAGCAGGAGGGAAATACCCTATCTGACTGGTAGTGGCCTCCAAGGATGTTGCCATTGTAGGTGGAGCCTCCTTTGTACAATATGATGATTCACAATCAATCACAATGTTGTTAGTAAAACTATGCAACACAGATTTGTCACTAATACTAGAATTTGTTACATTAGCTATAACCTCGTTAATATTATATGCTATCAACATAGCAATCAGATCATTGCCCAGACAGAGATAAAGTTCTCTGAGTTAACTTAAAACCACTAACAAACTTGTTAGTGTCAAAATACAATAATTTGTCACTATGACAACATGTCAACTTGTGAATTATTCAACTTATAAATGTAATTATTTTCATTATCTGATAAAGTATCAGAGTAAGGAAAAGCACACAACATTAGCTTTCCTATTTTTAACTCTAATAAGGTGTTTACACCATCCACTATGTCCTTTCTGGTAATACTAGTGCTATTACCTAATAGCAAAACCATAGTAGAATATTGATCCAGGTTTGTGTTGGCAATTCTTTTAATCATTTGGTTAAAACTTATGTTATGATAACTATGATTGGTAAAACTATGGCTAAGGTAATTGAGTAAAATTGTTCCAAAGCCAGAACCTAACTCGTCAGAAAAGAATATTGATTTGTTTATCTGTGGGGTGTCTGCTGGAAGAGCCAATACTGGAGGGGACAAGTCAGGCTGAGGCTGAAGAGGTGGTGGTTGGTTAGCATAGCTGCATGAAAGATCATTAGTCACAGACTCAAACCTTTCAGCATTGCTCCTCACCAAATCCAGTAGTTCCCCAGCCTCAAACAAGCGGTCACTTAGTTGTTGTTGTGAAGTTTCATAGTTTTCATAAATATCCTTCAGCAAGTGCTCCTTGTGTAATATATCATTGTGTAATATATCATTCGTCGGGGGGAAACTCTGCACCCGCGGCAAATCGCTGCGGAGCGGACGGACCTCCGGCGCGGTCTCATGGTGGAATGGAAGGCGCGACTATAGCAACCCAGCGCAGGGCACGCCACGATAGCGGCGGTAAGACCCCTCTTTGAGGAGTGGCTAGGGAGGCGTCACGGCGCTCTCACCTACCGCCTGACGCAGGTCCTCTCCGGACACGGATGGTTCGGGAGGTTCCTGCACATAATCAGGCGGGAGGAGACGCCCGGGTGTCATCACTGCGAGGATCGCCCCGAGGACACGGTGGAGCACACGGTGGAGGTCTGCCCCGCTTGGGCAGAGCACCGCCGTGTCCTCGTAGAGGCGATTGGCAGCGGCGGCGACCTCTCGCGTCCGGCCCTGGTGCAAGCCATGGTCCGGGGCGAGAGGGAGTGGGAGGCGGTCACCTCCTTCTGCGAAGCAGTCATGCTAGCGAAGGAGGTGGCGGGATGGGCGAGGGAGAGATCCTCACGCCTCAGCCGCCGAGGGAGACGCTCCGGGTGTCGGGAGCCGCGTGACGACTCCCGGCCACCGTAGGCGCGGGCCTGCGGGCGGAGAGCAATGGGTAGCTCTCCGTCCGATCAGGACCAGGCCCGTGCCGGACGGCGCGTATGTGTTCCACGTGCGCCTCAGAGAGATGTCAGCGTAGTTGACGGGGCCCGACAGGGCCGAAGCCTGCCGGGGTAGCGGGATCGTCCGAAAGGGTTACCGCTGCCCTGGTACATAAAGGGCTAAGGAAGGAACACGGGTGGGTTTTAGTCAGTAGGAGTCTGACACTCCCTTCTGCTCCACCCAGGGCGGGAGGAGTCATTTGATGATTTCCCATCCACAAAAAAAAAAAAAAAAAAAAAGGGAATATAAGGGTTTTAGTCAGTAAGAGTCTGACACTCCCTTCTGCTCCACCCAGAGCCGGAGGAGTCATTTGATGATTTCCCAACCACAAAAAAAAAAAAAAAAAAAAAAAAGGGAATATAACAAAATCAATACTTTTTAACCTTAAATTAAATTCCCTGTTCAAAAATTAAATCCCCGACGCGTAATGTAGTAAAAATATTTGAAAATAATTACTATAATAGGTTGATCTTGATGCATGAGACTTTTTGGTACCATTTTTGGTCATTGTCTTTTATATTATAACAATATTGTGTATCTTTGGTGAAGGGCGGGCGTTTTTGGGGACTGTCTTTTGAAATTTTGACGTTCGAAAAGTGCTGATCCTCAGCCTCTGAATAAATGACTTTTATTTTGATTTTCGACTTTCTTGAGACATGGCTATAACTTTCAATTAAATAGTTATTAGTAATGTTGATCACTGGTGTGTTTATACAATTATAATATTATCCTCGGTCCACGGCACATCAAAATTTATCAGAAAAATCCTAGCCTCCACACTGATAAATTTTGATGTGCCCTGCTTCACCGAGGCTATGGATGCCTGGAGACTCGCTTGCCCGAACTCAGATCTACCCGATAAACAATTTTCCCAGAGACGGTGGGATGAGCCGCTCTGCAGAGTAGTTCAGGATAATTTACTTAACACGTCTGTTACTACTGCAGAGCGTGCGCGCCTGCTGGCTGTGGGTAAATGGGAGTCGGGTCTGTGGCTTCATGCACTTCCGTCGTCGAACATAGGCACTTTGCTCGACGACAATACTTTCCGCCTCGCTGCTTCCTTACGACTAGGAGCACCATGTTGTTCTCCCCATCGTTGTCACTGTGGCGAAGTTGTCAACAGCCTCGGACACCACGGCCTGTCTTGCAGCCGAAGCGCAGGTCGCTTAGCGCGGCACGCAAACATTAACGACATCATTCGACGAGCTCTTGTCACCGTCGGCGTTCCAGCTGTATTAGAACCCAATGGATTGGCACGCGACGATGGCAAGAGACCGGACGGCATGTCTTTATTTCCTTGGAAGGTGGGTAGGCCTTTAGTGTGGGATGCAACTTGTGTCGATACTCTTGCGCCATCCCATCTTCCAGGGTCGGCGTGCTGCGCTGGTGCTGCTGCTGCGGCTGCAGAAAACCTCAAGCGGCGTAAATATAATAACCTTATTAATAATTATATTTTCGAGCCGTTTGGGGTTGAAACCCTCGGGCCGTGGGGTCCGAGTGCGCATAGTCTTTTTAAGGAAATTTCGAAAAGACTGGTTGACACTTGCCATGACCCAAGGGCTGGCTTTTACTTTGGCCAGAGGATAAGCATTGCCATACAACGTGGCAATGCCGCCAGTGTCTTGGGTACATTACCAGTCGACAGCGATGTGGATGAATTTTTCGACGCTATTTTTTAGTTTGTAAATAGTTTTAGTTAATTTAGGATATTATTTTGTTATTTTAGTGTTATCTTATAAAATGGAAATAAATTCTCTCATTATAATAATATATAATAATTATGTTGATTAAACCCTGCTGGTCTGTTTCTAATTTAAATAAATTATTATGTCGTTTATTTATTTAGTCGTCTTATTTTAATACATTTTTAAATATTAGTATGATTAAATAAAAAAATTAAAAAAACATTTAAAAATATAAAAAAATAGTGATCCACCGGTGTCGGGAGCAGGGTCCAAGCTACCGGTGGTTAGGGCTCCAGAGATAGAAACCTCCTCACAATGCGAGCCGTATCGAGGAGTACTGCCTTCTGAATCAGGCCCTTGATCCAACCGCCTAACGAGAGCCTCGATAGATGTTGATCGAGGCTTTCGGCCATCAGGCCATTGGCCGATACGACAATCGGCACAATGACAGTTGAGCTCACATTCCACATGTCAAAAACCTCGCGTGCTAAGTCAAGATATTTGATTTGTTTATCTTTCTCAGCTTTCACGAGGTTCCCGTCATGTGGAATGGTAACATCAATAATCATTGCGCGGCGCACTAATCGATCTATCACCACTATATCAGGTTTGTTGGCGACAACAAATTATTATTATTATTTATCCCATTTTACATCCCTTCTTTTATTCTTCTTGAATATTTTATGTAGAATAGCTTTCGACTTACTGCCACGTCGATCCAATAGACATTCGATGGATAGGACTATCGTTGCAATGGCTTTTCGGTGAAACGGACACTCGATCTAATGGCTATTCGAAATTGTGGTACATCGATGCTATGGAATTTCGGCAATTCGGACGTTCGATCTGATGACTTCGGGGATGTAGCCATCGGGCATATTACATTCGAAATCAAGCAGAAAACCCATTCTAACCCACCTACTATACAAAGACTCGGTCTAAACACACATTTAATTCACTTCCCCGATAGTCGACAGTTAAACAAAGCGCTAGATCAAAGTAATGCCGTTTTTATTGCGTGCGCCGCCATTTGTTTAGTTGCTACTAACAGATTGCTTGCAAACCAATATTTATGAAAGGATCTCCACCTCTGTTTGCTCGTGCTCACCGGTTCAGTCTGGTTATAAGGTGTTTTAGTGCGCGGTTATTGCTTTTCGTAACTTCTCTTGTATGTATAAATCAACTATCAAAGATAACAAAGTTGCTGTAAAATAATTATAAGACTCACCCCGACCCACCCCGTCACATCGCATCGCATCGCAGGCGCTCTAACTTAGTTTTCACTTAGCGTTCTTTCTGACTTTAATTTTTTTAATAGCCTACGGCTTACGGCTACGGTTAGAGCCAACAAGAAGGTATAAAACCTGGGTAGCAGGATCGTCCGAAAGGGTTACCGCTGCCCTGGTACATAAAGGGCTAAGGAAGGAACACGGGTGAGTTTTAGTCAGTAAGAGTCTGACACTGCCTTCTGCTCCACTCAGAGCGGGAGGGGTCATTTGATGATTACCCATCCTCAAAAAAAAAAGGTATAAAACCTCTTTTTATATTTTATTATACTTATTCTTAAATATTTTAGATCTTCTTTTGTTTTTTCTTCTTTAGGTGACCTCATGTATGTAAAAAAGCTAAATAAATATTTTATAATATTTCATTATTTTGTTTGCATAAGTCTAACAAAATTGGTGCCGAAACCAGGGACCACAAAATTGGTGCCGAAACGAAATAAATATAATAAAGTAATAGGTATTAATGTGCGCGAGTTATTTTCCAGTGCCTAATTAATATTAGTGTAAAACATTGTGCGTCCGATTGTCGCGTTCATATTTTGTTCATACAAAATCGTATGCAATTGGAGCAATAAGGAATATCGCCATAACAAGCACAGCTAAGTACAATACTATCCAGCTATATCAATATTGTCAACAGAGAGCGACACATGTCATATCTATCAGGTCGCTCCTCCACGTCTGCTATTACAAAAATGGCAGAAAATGTTAAGAAAGTCCGTATTGAACGCGGACTGCGAAAGGTGCCATAACTTGTCTGGAAAAGTACTTCCAAGCTCGTACCATTGCGGAGCTTGACTCGCCTTTCGCCAGGAACCGTTGCGAAAATCTTACGAGCAATATCGGGCCGTAGAAATGGAGCTTTTATGGCAAGATGACGAGCCTGACTCCGATGAGATTGATGAATGATTGACACTGCTTTCCAGAAGAAAGAATCAAAAAACAATTACGCAAAACTACGCAGGGGGGGGGGGGGGCTGCTCTCAGGATTCATTTGATAATTACAGAACGACGCATTTACCGAGCATCGATATTCAAACGTTCGATGGAAAGGATATTGCTTGTTACAAGCCTTTTATGGACCTCTTCACGGCGATAATACACAGAGATACAAGGTTATCTGATGTACAAAAACTTTTATTTTTATTTTTTTTATTGACAATGGGCTCACTCTTGTCCTCAATCCAGCCCAGAGGCAGGGATGAGATCTTCGGTGGAACGAGCTTGCCCAGAAGAAGCCTATGCACTCTCGCCCTGAAGAGTTTCGGGTTGTATGAACTCGGGAATGCAGACGCAGGCAGACAATTCCACTCCTTAGCTGTGCGCATCAGAAAAGATGATGAGAAGCGCTTAGTGCGTATATATGGTATATTAACCAAATAGGGGTGGTATCCCGCAGTGCGTCTGGACTCTCGATGGTAAAAAGGTGAAGGCGGGATGAGCTCATGTAGCTCTTCAGCACAACTTTTTTATTTGAAGAATTATATTAAAGGAGGACCACTTACACTGATAGACAATTTGCCGCTGATCAACGAATCCTACGAGTCTGCTGTCAACATCTTAGAGACACGCTACAACAATCCGATGCTGCTCGTCAACAATTACATAACAGCGATACTCGATTTGCCAGCAATTCACCGAGGTACGGCACAACAGCTACGAGACTTGGTGGCCCAGGTCCGGCAGCAGATTTCTGCCCTTAAGAATATGAAGGAGCCAGTCGACTACTGGGATTCAATCTTAGTTTGTGTAATATCTCGGAAGCTTGATCCATTGACTGTCAGACTATTTCACTCGAACAGGGATATGTTTTTTGGGTGGGAAATCATCAAATGACCTCTCCCGCTCTGGGCTGAGCGGAAGGGCGTGTCAGACTTTTACTGACTAAAACCCACCCGTGTCCCTTCAGTTGCCTGTACCAGGGGCCACGGTATCTCTTTCAAACAACCCGCAGCCCTGGCAAGCATCGGCCCTAGCGGACCCCGTGAGTTCATGCTGACATCTCTTTGAGGCGCGCGTGGAACACAACGCGCCGTCGACCCGGGCCTGGTCCCTACCGGGCGGCGAGCTGCCCATTGCTCGCCGCCCACAAGCCCGCGCCTACGGTGGCCGGGAGTCGGCTGTTGACTCCCGTCCAGGGCGTCTCCTGCGGCGGCTAGGGGCGTGAGGGCGCAGAGATTGCCTCTCCCTCACGCGCTCCGCCTCCTCCTTCGCGAGCATTACTGCTTCGCAGAAGGAGGTGACGGCCTGCCATGCACTCTCACTCCATACCATGGCCTGGACCAGGGCCGGACGCGAGAGATCGCCACGAGGACACGGCGGTGCCCCGCCTAAGCCGGACAGACCTCCACCGTATGCTCCACCGTGTCCTCCGGGCGATGAGCTTGACCTTGATGGGAAGTATGCCTAAGATTAATGAATTACTAATATTTTTAGATAAGCGGGCAATTTCCTTGGAGGTAAGCCCATCATTTGTAAATAGTAAGAGCAAGGTTGTTAATTTATCTAAGATTTCAGAAACGTCACTTAATAATAATAAATGACGTTTCTGAAATCTTAAGAAATTAACAATCTTGCTCTTGTGAACTAACTGTGTCATCAATCTCACAAATTATTCAAATGCCCTAAATTCATTTTAATGTCCATAAATGAGCGTTTAGAATTCGTGAGAAAGCGAATAACTTTTGTAAATATGTTTATGCTCCCATGCTAGCCAAGGGCCATTTTCATTTCAAATGTACAGTATGTGCCTCAAAACTTCGTAACACTTTAATACACCGTGATGAGCATCGATGAGGTCTGTGCCGAGTGATGCTCTGGTGCATCAAAACCAAGAGCTGATATCGCAACCTGAGGTGAGTTTACATTCATCAAAACAACTAAGCAGTAATATTTGCTCTTACCTAACGTAAAGGCTTTAGTTTCAGACTCGCATAAAAATAAATATATAGTGCGTGCATTGTTAGACTGTGGCAGTCAAACATCTTTTTGTACAAAGACTTTAGTTAATAAGCTGGACATCCCAACATACACGCAGCAACATAATGTTGTGGCATTATGGGAGGTCAGCAGCCAATACATACAATTGATAAAGTCAATTTAACATTACATGCTAGGGCAGAAAACTTTAATATTTGTGTCACTTGTTCTGTAGTAGATAAGGTCATAGGAAAGTCGCCACAAAAACTATAGGCTTATCAAGATTCATGATACCTAAACATATAACACTTTCTGATACTGAATGCTACATTCCAGGAGAAATAACACTGCTATTAGCTGCTGACATTTTCTTTCAAGTGATAAAGGATGGCAAATTGAGAGAAGTCCAAAGGATGCAATACTGCTCAATACTCGGTTCGGATACGTCATTTCAGGTGACATCTTTCGATCTTTCACTCACAAGTCCGTTGCTCTGCATGCAGTTGTAGAGCACACTCCTGGTCTTGAGTCTCTGGTCAGTAAGTTTCGGGAGGCTGAAAAGGTCCCAGAGCTTTACTCTGTAAAACTACCAGAGGCAGAATATTGTGAAAATAAAATGTGGTGGCACGTACCACATTATTTACAAAATTGTAATAATTATAACTTATACCTATCTGAAATAGAGTCTCCTCTGATTAATACAGAAAATCAAGAGAACTCTGATATAAATGTCTCCCGGATAAGCATAGTGATTTGTTACCAATATTTACGAAATTCTCGAGTTTTGCTCGCGCAAGTTTTCCTAATGTAAATTTTTACCATCATATTTCCGAACGCATGTCACACCAATGCAGTGACTGCGTCGCGTCATTAACTCACCCCGCATAAATTACAATCCCGCTAAGCTATATTTACCGCAATTAATTGGTCCTTCGAAGTCGCTTATCAAAATTATTCCAACATAAGATTCTGAACAAGTTTCAATAAATGAGTATTTGTTATATCATACATTCTAAGGTTTATAAATAAATGTAAATAGTTACCTGTAAATAGTCGAAACCTCTCTGCTCTAGAAATCAGAGATGCCATTCAAGCTTTAATAAGAGGTGTTCAACTTCAATACTTTTCAGGAGAGTTAAAAAGCATTGAGAATAATAAGGAAATTAAATCAACTTTATAATCCTTTCATTGACAAAAACAATATATTGAGAGTAGGTGGACGCTCAACAAATGCAGATCTGCCCTTCACAAAGAAGTTTCCAGCAATTCGTAAAAAGAAATGCTATCTTACTCAGTTAATAATAAGAAATTAACATTTTAATTTGTTACATGGAGGCTTGAAGCTTGTGATGAGTAGTCTGTCCCAAAAATATTATACTATCAACTCGGTTCGAGAAATAAAAAGTGTTATTCATAAATGTTTGGTATGTCACCGATGTAATGCTAAAACAGCTTCTCAGCTGGTGAGGTCCTTGCCTAAGGACAGAATCTCGCCTTCTTGGGCTTTTGAAATGGTCAGAATTGACTACTGTGGATCATTTGACGTCAAGCAATCCACTATACGCCGAAGCATTATATTTAAAGAGTATATGGCCGTGTTTCAACTGACAACTGAAACCTTTTTGGCGGCATTAAAGCGGGTCACAGCTCCCCGCGGACTCCCATCAGATTTATATTGTGATAATGCAACTAATTTTAAAGGAGCTAAAAATACATTGAACGAGCTTTATAAGCTACATGATAAAGGAAGCGGCAGGCAAATCTGCAAAGTATCATTTAAAAAGAATAGTTGGCTCAAAAATATTTACATATGAGCAATTCAATACAATTATGGCAGAGATAGAGAGTATATTAAATTCTCGCCCCCTTGCCCCTCTTTCGCAAGATCATAATGATTTTTAATTTCTGACTCCAGGTAATTTCTTAATTGGTAGTTCCCTGACATCTTATCCTCACCCAGATATCACAGAGGTCCCTTCCAATCGACTTCGATTATGGAGATCTTGTGAACAATTACGGCAGAGTTTTTGGAAGGCGTGTTCAAATGACTATTTATCGTTATTGAATAATAGAAATAAGTGGCAAAAAGAGCTACCAAATCTTAAGGAAAACATGGTAGTGTTGTTTAAATACCCAAACACTCCACCTCTTCACTGGCCTTTGGGCAGAATAACTAAATAACTAAAATATATCCAGCTTCCGATAACAAGGTTCGAGTTGTTGAAATTAGAACAGCTGATAGTAAAATACATTTGCGGGCTGTTTCTAAATTAATTATATTGCCTATAGATACATAATAATTTCCAATTTCTATTAATTGACAGATTTTGTTTATTTTTCTGGTCTGGCAATATTGTTACAGCCAACAAGGAGGTATAAAACCTCTTTTTATATGTTATTTTTATTATTCTTAGTTTGAAATATTTTAGATCTTATTTTGTACATGTATGTAAAAAAAGCTAAATAAATATTTTATAATATTTCATTATTTTGTTTGTTTAAGTCTAACAATAGCCTTCCTCAAGAGTTGGGCTATAAAATATTTCAAATCCAACTGGTAGTTCCAGAGATTAGCACGTTCACACAACAAACAAATTCTTCAGCTTTATTATTAGTATAAGATAAAAAATAATGGTATTATGAATCTGCAGGAAGACGCAATGCGTCAGGGTGAAAGAGAAAATTCCTTCAAAATCATTTCAGCACGGAACTTTATTGTTTGTTTGAGATGTCCAGAAAGACCAATTTTTACTATATTTTATTTTATCCATAAAATTATACCTAGACATCCATAGTTAATCAGTTATTACAAAAACAAAGCGCAAAATCAAAGTAAAACAAACCAAAACAAACGTATTTGTACCTATCTAGATTATAAGTAAATGATGTGGTCTTCTGATATTGAAAACGCACACTTGTATTTGTCCCAAGGGGTCTACTCCCCAAGTCCGTCGACGAAGATACGGGCCCGTTTGAAAAAAAGTGTCAAATTACATTATTGAAACGGGCAAATATACATCAGGAGTAAAAACAACTGTCAAATCGTGGTGTCATTCATTCTCGTAGTTCGAGCCCCTCACTAATCTTATGTCCGTAAGTCGTACTGAGTAGTAGGCGCCCGTAAGTTCAGCCAGAACTACGAAAAACCTGCTTAGAGAGTAGCCGTCCTTTTTTTTTAAAGCATTTAATTGTATAGCCTCTGTTAGTGGTCCAATAAATAAATAACAAGGCTGGGTGCTGGGTCATGAGAGAAAACCAATATTCAGCAGCTACCCTCGTATGCGTACAAGCAAGTGCATGTAAGTCACTGCATATTCATTAGGAGTTATTGGAAACTACTTCACAAATAGCAAGTAGTTTCCACTATCAGATTCCTAGGAAGAAAACCTTGTGTGTTCAAGCTTACCAAAGAAAGTACCTTGATTTTGCATACAAACACTGAATAAATGCAAATATTTGGTATTGGAAGCTGGGTGGTTTCGCATGCACTGGTGTGTGACTGTTCAAGTGAATTAATGGAAGGAAAGCAGTTTTATTGAATTTCTTCAGTTTGCTCACTTGCATCCCCCAGAATCAAAGATATGTTATTCTTTCTTAGGGCTGATTTTTCAATCATCTGATAACTTTATTCGAGGAATAATTTTGCAATTTTGACAGTTTTTTTCATAGAAAAACTGTCAAACATAATAAAAGTTATCTGGCGATGGAAAAGTCAGCCCTTATTTATGTGGGCCTAGCTCGAACGCGTGCCTATCTATAGGTGATATTAAAGGCAAATAGGCACGACACGGCAGCGTGACGTGACTCTAGTAGAACAATTTCTATGAAAAATTTCTAGAAATTGATCTGCCAAAATCACATCGCATCGTCGCGTCGTGCCTGTCTGCGGGAGCCTTAAACCAAAATGCTAGAGAATAGTAGCATTTTCGATTAAAACCTCGTTCGCATAGGCGTGACGTTTACGTCGCACGTTCGTGTTAAGATCTTTGGGCTCGAAATAGACCCAATTCCGATCGACGGATGTGACGAAGACTTGTCAAATGAACCATACCTGCATACGTCAGAGCCTTTCCCCGGGGCGTTTACTGGTCTATATTGCAGAACAATTGACCCAATTTCTATTAAGCAAAGTAAATGAAATACATATAAATGGCCGGAGCTAGGTTGAGGTAAATGTCCCGATGTAACTGGTCCACATATCTTGCTTTTCCATTACCGAGAAACTCCGACGGTTTATACTGGTATGTATCAGTATGGTACATTTTAGAGTGATATGAAGTATATAAAAGAGTATTAACAACAGGTGAAAATCAGGTGATTACTGACAAAATGGCATAAAATCTGTTTTAAAATTTAAATATACCATTTCATAGATTGTTGGTTTTTTGTATTTCCATAATGGATGAAGATGTAAGTCCAACCTGGTAAAGTGATATTACCTTGACGGAACGGCCGTAGGGTGTGACTGTGGAACTATGTATGTCGCTAACCATGCTCCACCTCCTATCCTGCCCTCTGTGACATGCAGTCAAAGTGACCTCTGCGCTGACGACGCCGTAGAAGTGGCAAAGTTTTGGGTCAACAAGATATAAAATTCAGTCGTGCCAGCAACATGAAGAAGTTCCATAATATAGCTTGGATAGTATGATGCTGAACTACTGCTTCAATGAGCTGTTATACATTTTTTAATTTAGGTAGACTTTAATTTGTGGAAGCTTTTAAATAGCAATTGTAAGCGCAAATTGTTCAATGATTACCTATAGGTGTTTAGATATTTGACTGTAAGCTTTCAAAAGAAAAAATAAGTAAAATAAATAATTGCCCCAAGCACGAGTTTTGAAACGCCTCCACACCTTTGACCAAGAATTCTAGAGCACGATTATTTATTCCCAAACCTTTACGATTGCAACATCACGCAAAGAGAAAATTACAAAGCATTTACAAAAATGGTTTGAGTTTTTACCGAAATAGCAAACTATTTGTCGCCAAACAAACACTGGGTAAAATAAACACTAGTCGCGTGAAACTAGTTCGATATAAAGCATTATAATGGTGCACTTATCTTGGATTTCCGTTACCGGAGAACTTCGACGTTTTGCGATACAGTATATTTTGCCGTACCGCCATACGGGGATGAACAGAAAGTATCTGTATCCAAGTTTAGTGGCCGTACGAGGTAATTTATAAATCGTTGTGGAAATGTGCACCTGAGATGTAAATACGGTTTTGCTACGTGGTCTACCTAAATTTTGCTGCGTGGTTTACTTATAGCGTATTATGGAATTCAAATAGTGTTAGGCAGGACACCTGGCAAGGTGCAGTGATGACAGGTGGAGTAAGGCTATGACAGAGTGGCGTCCAAGGACTGGAAGACGAGATGTCGGTCAACCGGCGGCGGATGGGCGGACGACATGGATGCCATCGCGGGTAAAACCTGGATGAGGCTGGCACAGGAGCGAGAGGATTTCCACAAGAAAAGAGACGAGATGTCCAGCAGTGGGTGAAGTCGGGCTGTGGGTGATGACGATTACGATAGCTTGTTTGTTTTATGTTTTTTTGTTTTTAAATAACGTAACACTAGGAATTTCTCCTGTATCTTAAGTGCGTTTACAAACAATTAAACTCACATACACAAACAGCTAGACCCGGAACAACTACCTGTATACAAATATTTGTTCCATGCGGGAATCGAACCCGCGACAAGCAGCGCAGCAGTCGATCGCTCAGCCACTGCGCCAACCGTGTCGTCGTATAGCTGTACAAGAATCTTTGGGCATGTGGCCGAAATTGGAACTAACGCCACGATCATATTTTTTCCATGCAATTTCACAAATGTTTTTCTACAACACCTGGCAATGTCATTTAAACGCCAAATGGTCCTCGTAGTACCGACTGCATAATATATTATTATATTTTATGATTTTGTGTTTTTGACCATACACGAATCGTTACTGATACATATGCTACAGTTATAATAAACCACGAAGATAATTTTCTACCTCAATAATTATTTACCAATGGGAACAAACTGCAATTAGTGGAGTCATTCATACGGTGGAATTAATTAATTGGTTGTCATTTATTTATTTATTTAATTCGGGAAAACAAACAGTAACACAAACATCGTAATAAACATGTAGTAAGAAATAAAGACATTACATATGTGTAGCTCATGACGTTATCCACATCTTAAATACTACAAAATTATTATGGAACTATTTGCATATTTCACGTTATATTAGTCAATTTAATTATACGCGGCCTGAATTATTAATATTTGACGTAAAAATAATAACATGACATGTAAACCAATATTTGAAAAAGACCAATACGATGGCGAATTCAGTGATTGTGTATTTTCTGTTTATCATTATTTTTTATTTTGACTTTAGTGCTGAATGCTGATCCACACCAGGCGTCTGAATGCTGATCCATACTAGGCGTCTGAAATAGAAAGGTATTATTGCTTTTCATTTTTCTTCTTCGTCGTTTTCTCAATGCTGTGGATCGCGACCACAGACCGCTGTCCATTTTCATAGGGTGCATTAAAAAGCCTCTACAAATTGTGCTACCTGGTACATACCCACTAGAATGCATGTGGCGCACACTGGGCAGTCAGCCCCACTACCACTGTGCTGCATAATCATCCTATAATGTTCCCACTGCTGGGACAAAGGCCTACTTTCTTCGAGAGGGAGGGCGGGCCATATATCTTCGAATTTCTGGTCCTAGGACATGCCGGTTTCCTCACGATGTTTTTCTTCACCGTTTTGAGAGCAGTGGTGATGAAATTATTTACACAAAGTGAAGTGCCTACCTGGTGTCGAACCCACGATCTACAAATCGTAAGTCGCAGCCGATACCACTGGGCCACCACGTCTTTGTAAGTAGCTCATTAAAGCTGCTCCACCACTTTGTAAGTAGCTCATTAAAGCTGCTCCACCACTTTGTAAGTAGCTCATTAAAGCTGCTCCACCACTTTGTAAGTAGCTCATTAAAGCTGCTCCACCACTTTGTAAGTAGCTCATTAAAGCTGCTCCACCACTTTGTAAGTAGCTCATTAAAGCTGCTCCATCACTTTGTAAGTAGCTCATTAAAGCTGCTCCACCACTTTGCTGACTATCTAATATTTTACCACGGTATGAGCTATATTTGCAGTTAGTGCCATTACGGGAGAAGATACACTGGCTTTTTACAAATTCGAAGCCAGACCGAGAGTCGAACTTTAAGCCAGTGTTTCTCAGGCCATATGCTAGGCTGTTCGACCGGCGTTATGTTAAGACCGGCCGCACGAAAAAGGACATCTTTGAAATATTTATTTACTTACACGAAAGGATATATTCCCAGAATAGAGCAAAGACTGAAAAATAAATAAAACCCACACGAACATTCATGCAAATACCGTACCGCAAACGACTTTTCGGGGACACAAATGGGTACATATCAATTAGTTGGGGCACCCTATTTTCCGTCCGATCGGTTCCACGTGCCGTCAGGCCGGAGGATTTAAAACGTGGAATAGATTGGTTTTGCTGTAAGTACTGACTAGTTGTACATCTGTTGTTGAGGAGGGTACGTATCGGTTTTTGGGAACTAAATGAGACTTAACAGAAAGGTCAGACTTTTGGCTGTTTACCTTCTGTTTTTTTTTTAAGTTTTTGGTCCCGTATGCTTTTTTTAACTGAGGTATAGAACCATGATATTGCTATAAAAGGGGTTCACGTCACTGCAAAAAGCATGAGTGTCAAACTCACAAACTCACTCGCCAGATTATTATAAACGTAAAAGTTAGTCCCTTTGTCTATCTCTACATGTTTTTATAGCAAATTTATGCCTTTTGATTGCGTTCGGCACAGCTACTTTATGAATATGCATGCAAGCATTGTCGCGGAAGCGGGATCGTCCGAAAGGGTTACCGCTGCCCTGGTACGTAAAGGGCTAAGGAAGGAACACGGGTGGGTTTTAGTCAGTAAGAGTCTGACACTCCCTTCTGCTCCACCCAGAGCGGGAGGAGTCATTTGATGATTTCCCATCCTGAAAAAAAAAAAAAAAAAAAAAAAAAAGCATTGTCGCGGACCAGCGCAAATCTGTATTCAGGTGCTCACAGACTGATGTAAATTAATGTTTTTTTTTTTTTTTGTATGCGTTTTATCACTTAAAACTTTTACAAAGGACTCATGAATATTTGTTTGCTTTTTTCAGATAATCGGGGTGACAACAGATAAATAATATGTAAGTCTGCTATTGTAATTTCAAGACCTATTTATTGCATGCGAGAAAAATCTGTAAATTAACCGGTTGAATGCAGTAATTACAGAAACAATTAAAAAACCATTGTGTCTCACGTGGATCCACGTTCCGATTCAAGTTTCAAGTTTCTTGCAAAGTGGCATAAGTACAATAAAAATTAAGGCAAGAAATTACTTACTTCGTCGTACCCGTTTAGACTGTGTCACTTTTATTGTTTCTTCAATTTATAGCATGCTAAAAGCAATTAAATTGCACCGTGTCTATCAGGCTTTTTACTTTGTGGTACACATAATTTCGTTGTACATGGCTTTCAGACATGGCCTCTGTGTCTTCACATTATGAAAGCATCAATGATGCTAATGCTAACGTGTAAAAACGGGAGAGTTTCTCGACTGTGGAGAAGCGAAAATATCCATGAGACGCCAATCACTGTAATTTTTCGAAAATCTGCTTTTTATGTTTCCGTACCCAAACGGGGCCAACGGAAACCTAATACTAAGCCTCCGCTGTCCGACCGTCTGTCTGGCGGGCGTAATAGATAGACAGTGGAAAGAGAAATTATCAGAGAGTGTATTACTGCTATAACAAAAAATAATATACATTAAAGGGACCCAATACAAGAAACGTGTTTTTTCGGCATTTTTAGCCTTATGATACGGAACCCTTCGTGTGCGAGTCCAACTCGCACTTGGCCGGTTTTTTTTTAAAGTAGGTAGATACCTACTCAAAGACTAACCTTAAAACAAAACATCTTGTGCGAAGAACTCACTAGCCCGGAACAAGATACCAACCACATAATTATCACGTTTCGATACATTATTATACAGTTCAAATACACGTCTCTATTTCCCTAGTGAAGTGAAAAGTAGACAAACTCCAGTTCCGCTCGTGCAGTTCAAGTCCCTACGTGCCTGTCACATGCAATTCATACAAAAACTTACTGTTTTGGTACATGGAGCCGTGTCTGGAAGTTTCTGTTCAAGGTTTTTGGAAGCAACATAAGTGGTTTTTTATATTGGCAGAACAGTCTAAACAATACTGTACCCAAACTTTGTAGGATCATGTTTTTTGGGCCGTGGGACGGAACGCGTTGGCTTTAAGGTTATTTTTATAGCCACGCAAAGTTTTGTTTAGAACTAACTAACAAATCACCTATAGTTGGAAACTAGTTTGTGGTATTACATAATGTAACTAATTAGGTAGTCTTGTAATATAAATCAGCTTAAGTGGTCGTTCACATGGCATAATACCTTACAGTTACGCTAAATTCAAAACGCTAAAAAGTTTAAAAGCTACGCTTGCTGCAGTTGCATTGTGGATGGGTGAACATGTTTACATATCGAGACCTCTCCGTGCCTCGGAAAGCACGTTGAGTTGTTGGTCCCGGCTATCATTCGTAGATCTTTGACAGTCGTTACGGATAGTTAGAAGCCCGAAAGTCTGACAACCAGTCTTACCAAGGGGTATCGTATTACCCAGTAACTGGGTTGTAGACGTCAGATAGGCAGTCGCCCCATGTAATATACTGGTATTCAGCTGCATCCGGTTAGACTGGAAGCCGACCCCAACATGGCTGAGAAAAGGCAAGGCAGATGATGAGGTACGCAAAATCCAGAAGTGTTATTAATAATAGTGAAATAAAAATTGCAACTTTCTATAAAATACCTATTTCATAATAGACTAGTTGTGCTATCAAAACTTTAGGAAAAATCGCTTTTGAATCTTGAGTTAGTGTAAGGTATTTATGATCGTGACTATACGCGTCAATATTTCACTGTTCATACTGTTAAAAATAAATGCAGTATGAAACGACAGTTTCGATCGACAGATGTTAGAACATTCAATCCGTTTTTGAACACAGGAATTGAGCCCTCGCTCCAGAAGTAAGGACAAACTCTGTTCTAATAATAGAGATTCAACAACAGTTATACGACTGCCCAGACCGACCAGTCATACAAAATTATCTTGTAACTAACAATAACATACCTAACGTTAAACCTTCATCAAAGTTAACAGCATTACGTTATAGTTAACAGCATTATGCTATCCGGCGTCGAAACTAACTGGATTACAAAGTGTGCGGTTAATCCAATCTTAGTTGAACTTAGTTTCGGTGTTAGATTGCCGATTAGAATGGCGCATTGTTGTGGAAGATTATAGGTGTTTGCAGGAATATACATACATGTTGGGGAGGTAAGAAGAAAGTTCTATTGGTAGTAAGGGATTCGTTAGTCTTAGACACTTTGTTAGCATACATAATAATCGACAATTTAACTAATATTATTTCTGGGTTGCAACATTGTCGTTTTTAAACATTTTATGCTTTTGAGTTGTGGCAACCCGATAGATGACTTTTTAAGAAAAAGGGCGGGAAAAGCGTTCTTGAATTCTCATCTAGAAACGACGAAAGTGTCCTTGAGTTACAATTACTATTTTACTGTGTTGAGTACCAATAACCTGATTTGTACAAGTATTCGAGTGATTATTTCATCTAGTGCCTATTGCCTAGGTACTTATACTCCAGACTGTCCCATTACTTTTTAGTGGAAATTACTAATATGGAACTAGCTGCACCCCGCGGTCTCCCCCGCATAAGTCTCGATCCCGTAGAAATATCGGGGTAAAAAATATTCTCTGTCCTAATCCAGGCCATGGTCTACCCATGTGCCAAATTACATACAAACCGTTCAGCCGTTTTAGCGTAAACACGTAACAAATAAACGTACAAAAAATGAAATATTACCTCTTTATTATATTAGCTTAGACAAGGCAGCCAAAAATGAAATACACTCTCTCATGCGTTATTAAAAATACTTTTGTTCAAAATGACTTTTATTACTTTTGTAATAAGGACACAATGAAGGCATTATTCTTACGCGATAAAGCTTCTTCTATTTATTTAATTATAATCCTATTTTTCCTATTTTCAAGTGAGTTGGCTTTATAGAAAACTTTTCATATTTACCTTAATGTTTAGTCGGCCTGTAACGTTCCCACTGTTGGGACACAGGCTTCCTGTCTATCAGAGGGAATGACTCGTAATCCACCACGGGGGCCCAGGGGCGTTGATAGATATCAAATGTCTTCGAATTTTTTCTCCTAGGACATGCTGGTTTCCTCACGTTGCTTTCCTTCACCGCTTTTGAGAGCAGTGCTGATGAAATAAATAACACAAAGTAAAACGCCTGCTTGGGTTTGAACCCGCGACCGACAGCTTGCAAGTCAAGGCCGATACCACTTGGCCACTACTGGTCTAATAGCTAGATGATGTTCTATATCTATAAATTATAATACATACATCATATATACCTTTGTAAATAAAAAGCAAAGTACCCAATTATTTATATACGTTATATAAGCTAACATTTAAAATAATAATACATATGTACATGTGAAAAAATAAGCAAAAGAATCATAGGGCATCATACCTAATTGAGTCCCAACTCCTGAGGTTACGTAAGTAATTCTAATTCTATTTTCGGCCACAGCTTAATAATACAGATAGCCTTATCGTCCATATTGTCACGACATGGGACGTCACACCGCGTGACACTTGACACGGGTCTCTGATAATTGTCGTCATAATGCCGCTTAATTCCAACGTCGTTTTGAATTTTGACTTTAAATGGATATCGGGGTAAAGGTCAAAATGTACTCATGATACGACCGTTGTAAAAATACTACCGAATTACATAAAAGGTCAAACTCGCGTGGATTGTAAGTAAAGTAAAATTCTTTGTGAAAGATCGATAAAATACTCTTTGTACCTACACCATAAACATTACAGATATAAATATAGAAATTTACATAGGGTGACACAATGGGCGATCTTATCGCTAAATATCAATATCGATTTTTTACAGATAGCCTTCAAAAAAAAGATCCCCCTAGTCCTAGTCCCCTGGTCCTAGAAAGGCCTCGTATCTTCGATCAAGAATAATAATAATACAGAATAGTTAGGAAGTTCATGCAGTTAGAGGAAGAAACCACACCCTCACCTTAAATACACACCACACGCTGCATTTACTTGGCTTCGGCCCGTAAATGTAGCTTAAACCAGCCTAAGAGCTGGGAAGAAAAAACAATATACAAAAAATAATAATAAATCGTTTAGTAATAAAAAGGGAATACATTTAAATTTAATACCTTAACAATTTAAAATAGTGCACAGTTGCTAATTTGCCTGAACTAGCTTGAACTTGTGCTTCAGGCTAGAATACACTACATTCAGGTTTAGGACCTCAAAAACGACAAGAAGAAGTGAGATAAGTTATTATTGTGTAGCTGAGATCCCTGCACTAATCAGAAAAGACTTGATTATGTTTAAATTTGCTGAACGGATTTCCATGAAAAATTGCCGAGAACTATCTCAATTAAAAACTGCTAATAAAACCTAAAACCACATTGAAATCGGACCACGTATTTGAGAGCTATGATGCCACAGACAGGCACAGAAACAATGAACGATAGAGCCGTCAAACTTATAATATATACGCCCTATGTTGACGGTTAGTTAAAAATAAGGCAACGTGGCGCTATGTTGTGCGATCAAAAATAGAATAAGCACTTTACAACAATATTTTCTCAACACAATTGCTCGGATTTTATTTATTTATTTAAACTTTTCGCAGAAAAAGGTACAAAGGCGGACTTAATGCCTTAGGCATTCTCTACCAGTTAACCAAGGGTGGTGAAGAGATTACTTAGATGGCAGGTGCTATGGTTTAAGTTTAATTTTAGAATATATATATTTGACTAGCCTTTCCCAACTATGTCGGTGTCGGCTTCCAGTCTAACCGGATGCAGCTGAATACCAGTACTTTACATGGAGCGACTGCCTATCTGACCTCCAAAACCCAGTTACTGGGTAATTCGATACCCCTTGGTGACTGGTGGTCACACTTTCGGGCTACTGACGACCCGTAATGACTGTCAAAAATCCACGAGTGATAGCCGGGAGCAACGGCGTGGCACGGAGGGGTCTTAGTATGTGAAGATTATTACCCATCCACGGACCAACCGCAGCAAGCGTAGTTTACCCTGATCGATCGACTCGTGCGGCTGTTATTACTGATCCACAAGCCCCTTTGATTCACAATTTTAGAATAAGTATATTTTTTAATTTTAGAATGTAAAAACAATTCAATCGTTGTTTTTTTTTCTCTAATCATAGACAGTTCTAAATATTAGTATATCGCAAACATAATTAAACTTTATGTTCAAGTATTCAGGTTGCAAATTAAAAAACTCTCGACCAACTCAATAATATGTACAGTATTAAGGTTGATAATCAAAAGTTCTTGATATTTACTACAAACGTACATATACTACACATGTATTCCTTATTTAATGCGTAAAATATTAAATAAGGAAATCCATTTCAATATAAGATTTGTAACAAAACAACAAACACAACAGATTAACTAGTTACTTAGGGACCCGCCCAAGGGTATTAGTGTTCTGTGGACCCGCCCTCCTAGAACTAACTATGGAAGAAGAAATTTGGAGTTTGAGGGTGTTACAATTTATAATAAATTACCATCAGTAGTCATAAAAGAAGAACAAAGTTATGTCCGGTTCAAAAAGCTACTAAAAACTCACACAATGAATACATACAAATAAGTGAAGAAAAAAAGGAAAAGAAACTGCATTATATAAATATATTAACATAAATAAAATTTCCCACATTATATAGATTAACTATACACCTCTAAATTAAAAATATACATTAGTAATTACTTAAATTAAACAAAAACAAATAAAATCCAATACTCAAAATGTTTTATAAACCATGTGTGAAAAATATATAAATAGAACAATAAACTAAAAATAATATACCTAAGTCTTATAATAATAAATTTGCTAATAACAGACTATGCCACATCTAGTAAAAATCTAATTCATACATCCATGTTGTGCTTGGTTAACTTACGATCGAGTTTATGTTATCTGTTTACCCAATTTTTTTTGTTATTTTATATATGTACATCTATGCGCTCTAATGATTACTCTTAGTTTTAGATAATATCTAAAACTAAGTAACTAACAATATTATTGTTTTTCAGTAAGTGAATTATGTATGCAATTCTTATGAGAAATAAAGTTGTTCTTAAACCTAAGTCTCGTCACGAGAGGTACACCACGTCCCTCACCGTTCCTTTGGCTATCAGTATGGTGAAGATCTGATGAGCTCTTCAGAGTAACAGGAGGAATCAATTAAACCACGGTTTATCACGTATGTTCAATAATAATTATTCCTAGAAATCATTCTAGGTATTTTATATCTTTTTCATTTTGCTTGTCAGCCAAATCTGACGCCTAATCTCTTCTAATCTTAAACTAACTTCATGTTTGTCTCGAATTTAATGCCAATAACTTTTAACTGACTCGCGGAGGTTGCGTGTAAGCACCAAATAGGCTATAGTCTCAACAGTACTAACAATTATGATTAGGTATAAAGGTCTTGGTGACGATTCAATTAATTATAATTATGTCACTTTTCAACTATGACAGAAACGGATTTTAGGGGTTTTTCGACCCCTAACTTGATTGATTAATTAGACCAATTGATTAATTGACAGGCTGAACCCCTCTCCGCCTTGGGAAGCACGTTTTTTTTTTCTTCTTTGGCAACTGAGCCGTGTCGACTATTCTGCCAGCGTTGGGAAGCACGTTAAGCCGTTGGTCCCGGCTGTCATTCGTGGATCTTTGACAGTCGTTACGGGTCGTCACTAGCCTTCAGGCTAGTCAGTAGTCTGACAACCAGTGTTACCAAGGGGTATCGTATTACCCAGTAACTGGGTTGTGGAGGATAGAAAGGCAGTCGCTCCATATAAAATACTGGTATTCAGCTGCATCCGGTTAGACTGGAACCCGACCCCAACATAGTTGGGAAAAGGCTAGGCAGTTGATGATGGTTAATTGACAGGCACTCAGTCATTGTGAGTAAGTTAGGTGAGCTTATTTCGGAAATGAAAATAGGCTGCGGGGACAACTTCAGAGTAAAATTACCCACTGATCCTTTCCTGGAACTATTTAATTATATGCGGCCACGTCAAAGTATTTACGTAACTCTTTGTATTTTTTTAAGTGAAAACTTCTTAAGCGGCGTTGTGCACTATTTTTGTGATTGGTAAAAATTTTAAACTCGCGTCAGGACACGTGACCTGATCAAAAATTCGTAAGACGGAGCTCGCGTCAGGACACGTGACCTGATCGAAAATTCGTAAGACGGAGGGAGAGTTTTTTGTGATGGGTAAAAAATGTAAGCTCGCGTCAGGACACGTGACCTGATCGAAAATTCGTAAGCCGGAGGGAGAGTAGACCGCATTCCAAAATATCAAAAATACACAACGTTAATATTCAAGTTTTCACTTCTGCCGGCACTCCCGGAGTGCAATCCGTTTTTTCTCAGTAACAGCTCGGAGTCTGTTTATGTGCCCAGTTGATGGCAACAGGTTCGTCCCCTATTACATGGGACTTTATGAACTAAATATGGGTGTACTATAGGTACACCTATCCCCTCGGGAATTATAAGCGTGATGTTGTGTGTATAATTATCCGATATTTCGGAAAACTGGATTATCGGTCGCACCTATTACTAGGAATGGCACTTTGTTTCGCTGCCCTAAATAATCGAATTCTAATATTTTCCCAGTATTTACATATTGGACACGACTGACGTAATTTTATTTACTACTACGAATGCGTTCAATTATCTTGTTTACATAAAAAAACTGAAATACTTAATTCCGAAAATTCCGAGGTTTTTCGAGTACCACGCAGTTAGCACAGATCCTTCGTAGCTACTGCGTCGACTGCCGGGAGGACAGAGTGTGCCGCCTGGGAGGATCCGCGCCGTGCCCTCATCTCAGAAGTAGGCAGTGACCTGTCGCTGCCGGCCGTGGTCGAGTCGATGGCCCCCCTAAATGGGTCCAGTGGCGACGGACTGTGGGACGTCCGTCGCCCCCCACACATCAGGACCCGAGGTGGCGGCGCGTAGTGTTCCACGCACGCCCCTCTTAGACGTCGCGGGGGGAGTCAAACACCTCACTCTCCCCCCTGACCCGAGGAGGCCGGCGGTGGTGCGCTGGCACCAGTCGGGGGTTGCGGAAGGATCGTACGTTCTCGCGACCCCCGGCGAAGGTGTGAGATGGAACACCTGGGTAGTTTTTAGTCAGTAAATCTGACAGACTCCGCCGCCCGCCCCAGGGCGGCGGACATCCATGAGAATTTTCCAGCCCGGAAAAAGAAAAGTCTTTCGTAGCTGCAAACTTGGTTTTACACTATTGGTATCTTTCAACATGATCCTTACAACATCCCAAAAAGTCAGTACAGTGCAATTTTTTGCAACCTACGATGTTTTAAACGGCCTATAAAAAGAAGCATAGAATAATGCATGATTACCTATATTTATAAACGGTGAAGGAAAACATCGTGAGGACACCAGCATGTCCTAGAACCAAAATTTTGATGACATGTGACATCTACTGACCCACACTGGACCTGCGCGGTGGATTATGGTCCACTCCCTCTCACAGAGAGGAGGCCTGTGTCCCAGCAGTGGGAACTTCATAGGCTGATTATGCTTATGCTATGTTTCTAAAGAAATAATGTAACTTTTTATTGGTTTCTGACTGTGAAATCTTCAAAGAGTGGTTGTAGGTGGCTAGTAGTTAGTAGGGCGGAAAGGATTTTTTAATTTTGATTCAAACGATTTGTAGGGAAACGGTGCCAACGGGGACCTATTACTAAGGCTCCGCTGTTCGTCCGTCCGTCATCTTTCGACCCGTTTTAGAGCGGTTCTGCACTGCATTCGATCCGAATCCGAGAAATAACGGTCCGGAGTAGTCATAATACTATTTGTATGAGGGCTCGCGCACTACATCCGAACTCAGTCCGTCCGAATTTAGAACATTCCCAATTCGGATTGGACTCGGATCTTGAATTCGGATTCGGATCGGATGTAGTGCAGAACCGCTCTAATAGGTAGAAACTTGACATTTTCACAGAGTGTCTACTACCCTAAATTAACAGAAAATGAAGTTAAAAATTAAAGAGGGTACCTATACAAGAAACGTGTTTGTTATTCTTTCGTTTGTGAGTCCGACTCGCACTTGCCCGCTTTTATTTTCTCTGAAGATTTATACATCATAATCAAAAGAGTACCTTGCATACTAGTATCTTCTCCAAAGAAAATGATTGAACCTCCAATCACTTTTCTAACGTTATCAGTATAATAAGGGTATAATTATGGCGTAAAAAGACCCTTCAAGCATTAATTTTATAGGCACGTGCTTCGTTTATATTTAGGAATATCCTTTACATTAAATTTATCCGTTTTCTCTTATTTTATGTCGTCGTCGAAATTATCGCCACGTCTGCCGGGAGTTCAAGCCTCAGTACTTTCCAAAGAACTCTAGATTAAGTTAATTTATAAACAACAAACGAGATACTCAACCTAATTAGGAAGGACGTGCCTTATAAATTTTATAAAGAAATAGTATGCCAACAAAAGCGGCTATAGTCCAACGTCAAAGATTTTTGACTGGCACACGAGAGGCCCGGAGATTAAATTCCATCCGTTGCATTTGATAGTGCACAACTGATCCTACTTCTTGATCTTTGTAAGTAAAGCTATTGCATTGATTTACCAAGAATCGTAATCCTACTCTAACCTATAACAATATTTATTATCAACGCGAAAGTTAGTGAGGATGGATGGATGCATGGATGGATGTTTGTTACTCCTTTACGCAAAAACTACTAAACGGATTTGGATGAAATTTGGCACACATATAGTTTATAACCAGGATTAACATATAGAATACTTTTTATCCCGATATTCCCACGGGATCGAAACTAGTGCGGGTGAAACCGCGGGGTACTACTTGTTATCTATATAAATAAGAATGAAATGCTGTTCGTTGGTAAGCGCATCACTTATGAACTGCTGCACCGAGTTGGATATATATGTTTTTTAATATCCTACTAATATTATAAACGTGAAAGTTTGTATGGATGGATGGATGGATGCATGCATTTTTGTTACTCTTTCACGCAAAAACTACTTAACGGATTTGGACGAAATTTGGCACACAGATGTTTTATAACCAGGATTAACATATAGGATACTTTTTATTCCGATATTCCCACGGGATCGAAACTTATGCGGATGAAACCGCGGGGCGCAGCTAGTTCTTAATAAGGTTTTAAGGTAAGAAAATTTATAATAAGTTGCCCGGAACATTTAAAACTGAAAGAAAGTACTTTTTTATAGGATTTTTGTATAAACAATTTTTTGGCAGGTAAATGTCTCTCGGGTCAGCTAGTTTCTAATCGCAATGTTCATTCTTAGTTTCAGTTAACTTTAAACATCCCACGACTAGGCAATCGTCTTAATATTGACAACAACCTGAGTGAATTTCAGGCAATTACTACCCAATTGGTCTTAAAACAACACGAGGGCAATATTTCATTCGTTTTCTCAGGAGACAATAATACAACGATGCCAGTTCTCTGTAAGTAAATAACCCTCTTTGTAGCCTCGCTATAGGAAAACGTAGTATTTTCCCAATGTTCTCGGAATAGCGTGGCATTTACTTTACTGTGTTTATTAGGAAATCACCTTTACCAGGAAATCAGAAGTTCTTGTAAACACACGCGTTTTACGTGACATTGGCACTACGATAACGTGTTTATTTCCGCCCCATTTACTAAAATAGTATCAAAGATAAATAATAAATAATCAATTAATCTGCCTAGCCCTTTCCCAACTATGTTAGGGTTGGCTTGTAGTCTAACTGGATGCTGCTGGATACCAGTATCTAGTCCACAACCTAGTTACTAGGCAACATGATATGCCTTGATAAGACTGGTGGCAGACTGTTTGGCTTCTGACTAACCGTAACGACTGTCAAAGATCTACGAATGACAGCCGCGACCAAGTTAACGAGCTTTCCGAGTCGAGGTGGGGTCTCGATATGTAATGGATGGATAACCCATCCACGAACCGACTGCGGTAAAGCTAGCTTTATCTTCGATCGACCCATGCTGTGACTTTTATCATTTAGCTACAAGCCACATACTGCAAAAATACTATTACACCAAAATTATGTAAAAAAAAATGGTTTGACTATCACGAACATTCTCATTCATAACAAAAAAAAATGGCGGATAACTACAATATTTTCAACAGTGAAATAATCACAGTATAAAAATACCCGTCAACTTTTTAGCAGCCGAGCCGCGGGGCTTTTATGCAAAAATATTTTCAACTAACTCATTCATCATGAAAATTTCAAGTTAACCAACTCATTAAAATTAATAAAGATACAATCCAGAAAAAAATCTAGTCACCATCGCGTGAGTTTGTTCATAACGATCTATTTAAACGTAACGATTGTTCATTCCCAAACTTGAGTGAGTGAATGAATGAATGGCTAACGGAGCAAGCGCTCAGGTGATTTGGAAAGTTCCAATGTCAGTGCCGACTTCTGACTAATGAGAAACGGAGTTACAATTGAATTTAAGAATTCTCCAAATAAATGATAATGCCGTTAAACTTGATGGAATTTTTACGTAGGTACTTGTGAAATTAGTGATGTTGCTGTTCTTGAGAGCTCTCGAAAATGGGTCTCTTGCTAAGTGGATTGGAAATATCAAAGTCTGTGTAAATCTGAAGAGGTCTTGACTGCTTTGAATAAGTTTAACATTATAATAAAAAAATGTGTCCTTTATGCTCTGTTAAATACTGTTATAACAAATTGGCATTTGATGTTTTGTAGTCAAAATTTGTTGATACTAAGTATTTAGATTAGATACTTAGAATTTTATTTATAGGAGTCATAGTTACATCTTGTTAGACTTGAGAAATTTAAAAAGTCTGTATTTGTTAGTTATGTGCTTTAGAAGGCTTTTAGACAGGACTACTAAGTTACTTTACTAATTAAGAAAAATGTTGTAAATCTTTAGCAACTGCAGCACTGCTACAAGTTGAAATTCCATACGTCAGATGATATTATTTGCACAACTTAATACGACATTAAACATTCCAAAGAACTTGTCTTATCTTCACGTTATCACAAGAGTTATCATCTGCCTAGCCTTTTCCCAACTATGTTGGGGTCAGTTTCCAGTCTAACCGGATGTAGCACTACTACTACTTTATCACAAGTGTAATATCTCCCAAATGAAAAAAAACTTAACGAACATTTCATGTCCAAGCGCCGTAATTCAAATTTCAATTTCGAACGAACCGACATGACACGATGTCAACCAAAGCGGTCGTCCAATGAGAATGCATTATCGATTCAGCGGGGACTATTTCCAATCACAACCATGATGGGTTGCAGAATATAACCAATCGGGTAATTGAGTTTCAGAACGTTTCAATTAATAGCTGAAACTTTTAGCATAATGAGTTTTATCTGATATTGTTGGACTGTTTGAGTTGTTTTTTAATTGGATATTATGATTCGGTTTCGATATGGATTATGGATTTTATGTTAATGTCGGATTATGAGGTTTATTAATTTGTTTCGTGGTCGTTGTAATGTTCACATTTTGTTGGCGCTATGGATAAAATATATGATTGACACACAACGCACAAGTAGGTACTAATCAACTTCGTACCTACCTCTTCGTGGTTTCTAACTCAAACCACAACAAACGGACTGACTATACTTAATAGGTGGTTGATGTGTACAATGTAGCTAATTTACACCACCATGATTAATATAAACCACTTCGTCACAAGTATACTAATTTATTAATGAATGATTGAATTGTTTGTCATAGTACCTAGAGGTAAGCCAATGAGTTTCCACCTACACTAAAATAGCTACCTAAATGCAATAACAAGCAATTTATTCGCTACCTAGTTATCACGAATAAACATGTAGGTACACATGCTTGTAACTTGCACAATAAAGTAAACTTGCCCAGTAGCTTGCATGCCATGAACAAGTTGTTATGACACATTGGCATGCCAGATACTTTTGTGCGAGTAAGTAATAATTAAGTCATACTTTTCGGTCACTTTAACATAGATCCCATAAAATGTAAACCTAAGGGAAATAATCAAACCTAAGAAAAACTATTTTAGTTGGTCAACTGCAACTATTTTATACTGTGGCATGGGTTTTTCGCGAAATGGTTGGCGGCGCGTCGTAAATAAATACGTCGCGCTGAATTTATGGAAGGCGGAGGTAGCGTTTCAAAGGCCTACAGGCTCGGAAAACCTCATCTTAGCTTACAAGCATGTTTGCGGCTTTACTGAAACATTCACCATTCATATTTTAATCACTACTGGCAACTAATAGCCGCTTAGTTGGGCTTTTGTGGCTGGCGTATGTGGCTGCCATGATAGCCATTGCGACAATTGCATTGAAGTAGACTGTATGTAATGGCATCTAATGATGCTGACTGCTACCCAATTACCTGACAATCTAATCTGTAAGCCGTTTTTTCACAAAACCCCCAAAAAAGAGGGAGTGGAGTGGTATATTCATCGCAAAGAATATTCAGCTAATTAATCCTTATCAAAGAAAGAAATATATTTCGTGTGTGTGTCCCAAACACACACACGAAATACAAATAGTAAAAAAGGAGCTTTTGTGCAAGGCCAAAAGGCTCCTCTCAGTATACAGCATCAGTGCCATTATCATAACACTTAAAATAACAACCATAACGAAATCAAAGTAAAACAGACAAATTGTTCTAACTAACTGGCCGGAACAAGCTAATAGCCAACCACGAGCCGTTTACTATGTAACCACTTCATTAATCTACAGTGCAAATCTAACAGCCACGTGCAGGTTTTGTGGTTCTGTTTGATCTCAGAGTACACCTATACATCTATTAAAAGACAACTTTTTGGTCCACAGTACCTAGCTGTTCCTATTACTTAATACTATGTTAGTCCTGAAGTACAGTATTTAAACTGTAATCAATAGATTACATACAATAATTCTTATCCTGAGAATAAATTATGAAATATGATTTTTTGACAGTTTTAGAACTGTCAGACGTCAACTTTATTCCACGAATAAAATATATCTGACTTTGGTATAATCTAAGCTAAATCAGATACCTAATTAAAATAAAAATAATTAAAAATACTGTCCGTAATAAAGTCGTTGTGAAGTCAAAAATATTAAAATATTCAATAAATTGTAAAATTTCCAATACGTTAATTTAAAACTTTTTCATTAAAATTCTATATCTACATTGTTAGGATGTTTTCTGTTCTAAAACTTTGTCTGAGAAATCTCAGGTGAGTCGAATTGTGGTAAATGCGTAATCTCATTCAAGGAGAAAGTTTTCACTGTCTTAAGATTCTCGGGTTTTCCGTTAGACGTACATAGGTAGGTACTGTATTGTCTTCGTATACATTTTGTTTCTTTTAGAACTACTAATAACAGGAATAATTTGGAAAAGAAGGAAAATACATTTATTTGCGGAAAATATGAAACAATTTGGACATTTAGTGGTTTATTTATAAACGTCGCTTATCGCGTTCATAATGAGCCTGATGACATGTCTAAATAGCTACGCCCCGCAGTTTCACCCGCAAAAGTCTTGATACCGTGAGAATATCAACATAAAAAGTATCCTATATCCTAATCCAGGTCATGGTGTACCCTACCCATATGTCAAACTTTATCCAAACAAGCATACAAAAAATCAAATTTTTCTCTCTTTTTTTTTTAAACGTTGCCCCACACAATAATTTCTCCTGTATCGTGGATGCGCTTACAAACATTTGAATTGACATACACAAACAGCCAGACCCGGAACAACTACTTGTAGGTCATACAAATATTTGTTCCGTGCGGGAATCGAACCCGCGACCCGCAGCGCAGCAGTCAATCGCTTAACCACTGCGCCAGCCGTCCCGCCAAAATTTTCTTTATAATATTAGTTAAGAAGTTATATGTAGTATAATGCTGATATTGATCGTTATTCGGAAATCAAAGAGTATTGTTTTCCGAACTACCTTTATTTCAAAACTAGGCAGCCTAATGCAACATGCAGCGCTATGTCGCCCTAGTTACAAACTTGAAGTCACACTATCCAGCTGAACCAACATCCATCGTCCATCCATTAGCCACGTCTGCAAACAGAGACTATTATAAGTTAATGAGTTCACACTAATTACGAACTGCGATTGTTTACAGCCCGGCAACATGGCGGCGTGACATGCGTGAAATTATTCATGGAAACAGAAATCCGGAACAAAATCCTGCTGGTGAAAATTTCTGATCATACGGATAGACTCGTTTGGCAATAAGCTTTAATATTCTACTTACAAATACATAGTTGTAGGTACGTCACGAGCACTAATATGTCAATACTTGGAAACTTTCTTTTTGCTGCGTGCAATAACGAAAACAACAATGAAATATGACGCATTGCAAAAACCTGTGGGTTCGAAAATACTATGTTCGAAGCAACATACAATTTCATTAAAAAATAAAGGAGTAAATCGCTTTGTAATAAAGCCAAGTGTATACATACTTATGCTCGTGACTGTACCTACTTAATTTCAGTTTATTATTTTGATTTCAATTTATTTACTAGCCTGTGATGTCCCACTGCAAGGCAAACGCCTTCTTCTCCGTTTTCCACACAATTTTGTATTTTGCCAGCAGTTCGGTAGGAGTCAAGCTCATCCCGCCATCTGCGTCTTCGTCTGTTTATTGGAACAAGCGCTGTCAGTCAAAAATATAGAACATTTCAATAGTGTGGACACGGTGTTAAGGTTATTTTGGTCAAAAAAGATTTAATGATTGATTCGCTGCCTATTGACATGGGACTTAAACATAACTGGCGAAATGTGGGTGTACTACACGTCTGCCGAATCCTCCAGGGACAGCAGGCGTGATGTAGTATTTGAAAATGTATCTAATAATATAAGAATACTGCTACTCAATTATAATTTGAATTGAACTATAACTACAGTAATTATAACTAAGTATAAACCTTAATGTTCGCATGTCACATTATTATGACTGAGTGTTATGGATATGTATAATTACTTATGTTCAGACCGAAATTGTACCAGCACCGAGGCTAAACGCACACTACGAATTTTAATAGTTGCGGATGGTAATAGCCAATCTGTGCTGCTGGGGAGTTTGTTGCGCCACTTCTTCTCCTCAGTGAAAGCACTTCCTAGTGCTTTCGCTGGGGAGAAGAAGTGGCGCAATAAACTCGGGGTTCGCGGTGAAGGCGGGCGTTTTTGACGTTCGAAAAGTGCTGATTCTAAACTTAATTTGAATAAATGACTTGTTTTTGATTTTGTGAACAGTTTTAATATTCTAGAACCCGCGCACTGCGGTAAAAAATCGCTTAAAAATGAACTTGAAAAAATATTTGCGTTTGCGATTTCATCTCGCATGAACATGCGATTAAAAAATTACATCGCAGTGCTTAGCCTTATGGCAAATAAATTGATTTGATTTGCTGTTATGTTGAGTGATTATTAAAATTCTTAAGTGACGGCCCTGAGTGCGGCAAGGTTTCTTAACTTATGAAAAGATTTTTATGACCGAATGAGATAATACTGTTCCTTAGAAAAAAATAACAATTAGCGGACAGACAGATGTACATACATATAGCAATGTTATTCTCTGAAAGTTCCCTTTCTTTCATTTTAAGGTAGAAAATTGGTACAGAAAATTAAAAAAGAATATTATTCATTTTCTGTTTCATAATTATCTGTCCGCAGCTTCTTCATAACGTAGGTATTAAAAGAATCCTTTTCAGCGACATTCCATCATGGCCGGGCTCGATGGAACCATTTTGTTTATTTTCTTATCTCGTCGAATTATTTGCTGTTCTTTTTATTCTTTTGTTTCGCCATTGTCTGTAACGTAACTGTGTCCCGTTTTATATTAATGTATTTCAATTCCATTAAAAAATACCAGTGTTTGTAGCTTGGTAATGTTGCAGTATAATAGTAAAAGAATCCTTTTATTCACTGGCTGCACACTTCAACTATTAATTAATTTTTATTGTATTCTTTTATTGAGTTTTTGTAGCTCTCGGATCCTTATTTTTAATTATGGAAATTACTTTATACATCTATCTATACAAATAAATAACATTGAAGTGTCTGTTGCTAATGTCAAAATAATAGCTTTTTACTAAACGCATATGAAAGTATAATATTATACGGTATAACTTATAACAAAAAAAAAAAAAAAATTAATTATTTGTTTGTCTGTGTGTTTGTTCCGGCTTATCTTCGAAATGGTTAGACCGATTTTGATGAAATTTGGTACAGGGATACTTTGAACCTTTGGGAAGAACAAAAGAACATCGCGGAAGCTAGTTATTACGAATATAAGAAATTACGTCTTCAATCTTCTAACAAATACGAGGGTCATTTCCAAAGGCCTTGACACCCATGTTAGGTTGAAGCTACAATGTTATGACACGACTGACGTCACAACACTATCAAATTACAAACAGCATATAAATACTATGTAAACCTCAACCTACGACCATCATCAATAAATAAATAATTAATCTCGGTCAACCACCACCTACACCTTGCGGAATCGATCCCTCAGAGAAATTCCAAGCATAGCCCGTTCCATAGCTCGCTGAGCGACCTTCATTTATGGACCAGCTGTACCGTGACGTGTTCAACCTATGACATCATAAAAAATAACCAACTAATCCCACATAATAACCTGATTACGTTTTTATTGTAAATCATAATGTGGCATCACACCTGAAGTGAAAACATGTCATCTAACTTTTGGAGGCTACTGTAGGTAACGCAAAAAGAAATAATAAATAAAAAGAGAATGATATCAAATGTGATAAAAGTGGAAAAACATGATAACTTTTGCTTTATACTTATAACACTACTCAATGTTAAAAGATTATCTGAATTGGTTCATACCGTTTCATATTGAGGTTGACTAGTAATAAATATTTGTAGGCATTTTATTTTGATACAAGAAACAAGATGTACGTTAAAAAGATATGGATGTCACGTGATCAACTTTGAACATTAATATCTCGGAAACGTGACTCGTTACGGATTTTGTCTTGTTTTCTGTTTGCATTGCTGTCAGCTATCGGTTAAATGATAAATGATTTTATTTTGTAAGTAGGTTTGAACAAACACTTTTACACGTCAATCATATTTTAAAACTAGATGAGGTCGGCGTTTCCTATCTGACTAGTCTGAGAAGAAATTCCGAAACAAACTCAGAGGTCACAGTCTCTTTTAAAGTTCAGACATAATCTTGGTCAGATCATATGAAGACCATGTAGGTCGATGTCTGAGATGGTCTTTTGAGGAAAGAACCACACAGATTGAGAGGACCTGTCCAGTCAGTGCACGCATTTGTCAGAAATCGTGCAGCTCAACTCAAAACTTAAGGAGCTCAACGATTCGACGAACAATACCAAAGAAAGGACATTTGGGTAAGCCACATAAATTACTCAAACTGCCAGGCCATGATAAAAACTAAGAGAACAAAGAGAGAAAAAGAGTCTTCACATTCACAATAATTAAAATAATAGAATACTTTACAAAGTAAGCAAATGTATGCATAGTATAATTATATAAAATTCATTAATGTCAAAGTGTATATAAAAAAAAAACAATATCAAAACAGAAAAAAGAAATAAAAACTCTCAATATGTAAAAAATTGGAAGCAGCTCAATCCCAAGCCTTTTTGTCTTCGATATATAAAAGGCTTTCTGGCACAACTTACGTTTAATGAATGATTTGAATTTATTAAGGCTTAGATCTTGAACGGGGCTTGGAACTTTATTATAAAAGTGTATACATTGGCATCTGAACGATGCTTATGTAGGAATCATGCGTGAACGCTTTTTTGATAAAAAAAAAAAAAATGACGAGATAGTAGGTATGCCAGGCTCCATGTAAAAATCTTCACTCCCCTTCCCAAGCTTAGTGAGGCAAAAACCAAAGAGAGCGTATTCGTAGAACATAAAAAAGCTGATCAAAGATTCATCTTTCACATCTACCACCTACATCTAACCATTGTGAAAAACAAGCATGAAACGCTTTATTCACGTGCCAAAAAAGTCCTTCGTAACCACAAATCCGCTGACTTTCGCGAAAGAATATATACAAGAGGAAAGTCAGCTGCACCCAGAAACCTTCGCCTTTTCAATCAAAACACCAATAAAAGATATAGTGAGTGCTTGATTCTGAAGAAAATCGTAAATTTTAAATCGTTTTTTTTTGTTTTTATTTTTGCGTGATTTTTCTTGAAAATGAGCTGTCATTGAAAACTTCATACACCGATTTATATTTGGTCAATAGCAACGTATAATAATAATAATAAGTAGAACCTCAGATAAAAAAAAGTTTGAAATTGGTTGAGTAGTCTAATTTATTTAGTTATTCAAATAATATAATAGGTTAGTTGACTTTTTTTGAGCAAGCAATTATTAATGTTCCTTGTTGTCTATTTAACATAAAATATTCATATTTCAGCGAAATACAAACGTTAAAGAAACTAATTTCTCATTTTTATATCGCAATTTTATTTTTATTGCCAAAACAGGCATTAATGTCATGGCGGCTCGAGTGACTTCATTACTTTCAGGCTGTCAAGTCAGTGAGTTTTTTTACAGTGTTGCCGACACACAAATTTATTTTATTACTTCTTTCGGAATATTATAGTATACAGTAGTCCTATTTAAGTCAAAAGTCAAAAGTCAAAGCATTTATTTGAAATTAGCACATAATATAATAAATGGCTCTTTTGAACGTCAAAATTTACAAAAAAATAGAATTGATTCTAGTCGCCCATAACACACATCGTTTTAAAATTCATCTTTTTTTCATCTTTCATCATTCACTTCTCCATCCGCAAACCGCATTTAAATATTACTAACTCTCATCTGTATGCCCATCATTGCGGACTCCGCTCAGTCAGCATATGTAAGTGTCCTTTTATCCTTAAAACGTGTAACATAAAATATCTCGGGTTTTCAAATAGACGAGTTGCTCTCGTTTACACCACATATTGACAGTTTAGTTAAAAGAGTGCGCAAGTTAATTTTTGTTTTTAAAAAATTACGAGCGATTGCAGATATAAACCGAGTGTCATAAGTTTACTTGGCCCTGGGTCAATCTGTAATACAGTATTGTATTACTTCATGGGGTGGAGCTCCTAAATCTTACTTACTGCCTCTTGAAAGAGCACAGAGAGCAATTTTAAAAGTAGCTAACTTCCAGCCCTTTCTCTATCCTACAGATCTGCTATACTATCCTGTAACGTGCTGACTCCTGTCAAGTTCGCCAGCTTTTAACGCACTTGGTTTTAAAACAGCACACCATGCTCTCCTATAACACTGGAAGTACTAATAAGAGACGGAATGATATTGTATGTGAGTCACATGCATCCTCTAAATATGTCTTTGTAAACAGATTTTATACATTTTTAGGGCCATTTCTATACAATAAATTAAATAGGAAATTAAGTATCTATAAATTAAATAATTACGACTGTAAAAAGGTTATTCTGCAATTTTTACTTACCATATCATACAGTGAAACAGAGGATTTACTTGTTGTCTGTAAATAAAACATGTTAGTTTTATAAGGTAATATTAGTTTTTAATTAGTCTTCACATTTGTTAATTATATATTTTAAAATTCTAAGCACCTTTTTAGCAGAAACACAGGTCTCCACCTAGATCAGGCAAATGAGCAACTGTGTCATCTATAATTTTTAAGATAAGTTATTGTAAATCTGCACCATTTTTATAAATAAACGTTATTATTATTATCTCCTTTATTTGAATGTAAACATATAAATTATATTTTTAAATATTAGGATATAAAAAGTATAAAAATATTTAAAAATATAAAAAATAGTAGCCCACTGGTATCGGGAACAGGGTCCAAGCTACCGGTGGTCAGGGCTCCAGAGAGAGGAACCTCCTGACGATGCGAACGAACCTCCTTATTATTAAAATACCAATTCAAAGCAAACAAAATCTATTTGTGCATATATAATTATATACACGATTTCAATTTCCTAATTGTTAATTAAGTACCTACACAAAATATGTATGTACGAATACTACCTACTAATTAAGTATATTAATTATGAACACTTGCTACATTTTGCGAGAGAGACACACTACCGATTAGTGTTGTTCCGTCCAAGATCATTCATTTTGTACGTCTATTGGCAATGAAAAAGAAGCTATGTCGGCTGCATATAGAAACGCAGGCAGCAGCAAGTGTTGATGTGTCCCGCTCTGATACGCGATTCAATATCACAAGACCCATGGTTTTATTTTAACACAATTATTTCTCAAAAATATTACTTAATCTAAAATCATTTGCAAAATTATACACATTTTTTTATATTTTTAGCTCACAACCACAAACATTCTAAAGATTTTTTCCGTCCACTCTCATCTCATTCATCCTCTTATCTCATTTTCTCATTTCTTCTAGCCCTGTTTACCTCATTTTGACAATTTTAAAATAAAACATATTTAATATCAGACAATTCTAAAATTACCTTACAGAACTAAGTCTATTGGCACACCAAAATTACTCGTAAGATAAATAGGTATAACCATAATAACAAAACGGAACCTTTCCAAAATCTCAATTCTAAACGTTCTCTATATTATTCACATAATAGAAAGCGCCAATTGAATGCGACAGCATTAAATTGTGTCATGTAAATAACATTGAAGAGGTTGCTCGAGGTTTAAATATATTCGCTTGTATAGAAATCTATTTATTTGTCGGAATCGGAGCCGCCGTTATTGTACTACTCGAGGTAATATCCATTGCTAACTATATATAGGACACTAGTTTTTGTTTGCGATTTCGCCCGTTATTTTCGGAATTTCTCGTACGATCTTACAACGAGGCAAAACCTAGCGATGTAACTGACAATTTCCTCTTTATGGGGTAAAAATGTTTAACCCATGAAGAGGAAATTGTCAGTTATATCGCTAGTTTTTACCTCGTTGCGCTACTGCTGATTTTGCTGCGATTTCCGGGTCAGGAAAAGTGTTACTGAGTTTTTCCATCTTGAATTTATCAGTAACAGTCCAGAGTCTGGAATTGTTCCTGGTTGATGGAAATAGGCTTTCCCCATGTTCCATGAAGGAACAAAACTTAAACATAACTGGTGAAATGAATTTTTAAAAGTCAAGAGTAATTTCCAAACAGATTCATCGACAAGAATTCATTTAAATGTCTAAAATCTTTGTAACATAATCTATATCTATACTAATATTATAAAGAGGAAAGATTTGTATTTTTGTGTGTATGTTTGTAATGAATAAACTCAAAAACTGCTGTGCCGATTTGAAAAATTCTTTCACTATTGGAAAGCTACATTTATTTATTTATTTATTTATTTAAACTTTTCGCACAAAAAGGTACAAAGGCGGACTTAATGCCTTAGGCATTCTCTACCAGTCAACCAAGGGTGGTGAAGAGATTAGATGGCAGGTGCTTTAATTGAAAGGGACAATGATAAAAAAAACTCTTAAAACTAGGTACACAAATACATAAATAGGTTATATACACATACATACTATTACTATAATATATACATACTTATAATATATATATATATATACAAAATCAAGGGAGAGAAGTGTTGAGATGACTCTACGCTATTTTTTTAAGATTTATTTTGAAAATAACTCTGCAATTTCCGCTTAAATGCATACCGACTGCTCGCCGTCCTGATATCAAGAGGAAGCGCATTCCAAAGAAGAATGGACTGAATATGAAAAGAAGAATGAACAAAATCAGACGTATGAGACGGACAGAGTAAGAGAAGATTGTTAGAAGAACGCAGATTCTTAGCGTGTGAAGAACAAAGATATTGGAAGTGAGATACGAGATAAGAAGGAGGATTGGGAGAGTTGAGAAGAGAGAAAAGCGTGGTCAAAGCGCGCAAACTTCTTCTTTGGCGAATGGACATCCATTTGAGCTCAGACCTATAGCTCGACACATGGTCATATTTCCTGAGGTTGAATATGAACCGGATACCATTGTTGAGCAATCTGTCGAGCTTATCCAGCAAAACCGCATTCAAGTCAAAATAGCACACGTCACCATAATCGATTATAGGGAAAATCAAAGTCTGCACAAGCATGGTCTTCGTCTTAGCGGGCAAAAAGTTTCTCAAACGTTACATTCACTCTGAGTGACAAAGACTATAATTATTTATTGCTAGAAAAGATTAGGGATCCTTACTAATATTGTATAAATATGTAGCCACAAAACATGTTTCACTTTGTTTACTTAATTTTGGAAGATGGCGGTACAAGATGGAAAAAACAAACGACCAGTGATCCACTTTAGCCCTGGATCAAAGCCCTGCAGTGAGATGATGCCTGGTTTAGTAATCAGTAACTTAATTTTAGCTACACATTGATATAGTATTATGGAATACGAGCTACTACTAACAAAAATGTCAACCCTTTTGTTATAAGCTGTGCGATTATAATCATGTCAGTCAGAAGTTAGTAGACAATACACACATACATAAACTCACACCTCCCATGGGCACACCTACCGCCATCACAATCGAAGCATGTAGCTTTAGATATAAAGTACAACCACTACTTATACATATTTTTGTAAAAAAATTATAAATGGCTCGCTAGTACCCATAACCCATGAGAGGTTCGTTGTGTGGTTGAAATCAAATTGTAAAATTGTGAAATAAATAAATATATATAAAAAAATATATAATTATACAGGATACATTTTTAACCCGTGCGCAAACTGTAATCATGAATTCAGTACATGATTATGAACCTCCCTGTGGTGAAATTTTTCGTCGGTTATTAAAAAAAAACTAGCTCTGTCTAACATTTTGACCGAGATGTGCTGGATTCCTGGTTACAGTTTGCGCACTGGTTAAAAATGTATCCTGTATAATATTCTACTCCTATCTGTCTACACCTATTAATATAGGCATAGATAGCGGGATTCATTATGACGTCTATATGAGGGATTGGTCCATATTGGCTCAGGATAGAGTAGTGTGGAAAAGGAAAAAGATGCCTTTGCCCTGCAGTGGGACAATACGGGCTAATTATTATATTATATATATATTCTGCTCACGATGATTGTTGTCTTCAATGTGTCCCATTATTTCAATTTACAAAATTAACATCGCAAACTCACATATTAAGCTGTTCAAATATAGACTACACCAAACCACGTACAAATTGACTTTATCACTAGTTTCACTATATTTACTAAAGTAATAATGGAGCTCAGTCGCCTACGCACTATAAACTTTACGGTAACATAAACTTTATGTTCTTGGCAATAAGGATGAAGATAGCGTGTGTAAAAATATATCGTCACTAAAATTCTTAGGCGTGAAAACCGCTATTTTAATACAAGGAGCTGTTTGTTTTAATTTGAGTGAATGATTTTCAGACTGACACTGTAATGGAAGGAAAACAAATTGTATTGGGCGCTTGTCTTACATTACAATATGCTTCAACTTTACACAGAGTTCATAAAATATACTTTTAGGTAACTTCTAATTATTTATTGAACAACTCCGTCTGACTCAATAACAATTGATGTGTGTTTATAACCAACGAAGCATTTATAATCAACGTCAAAAAAGCTGCTTCTGTGTTTTTAATGTATCAAGTAAATGTGTCACTATCGATTCATCCAACACGTTACGAGTGGGGTGCTCCTAAATGGACTATGTCCCATCTGCTAGTGTCCAAAATATCTGTTCACCTGCACCCTTGACGTTCTGAACAACGCCTCTGACGTCACAATTAACGTAGCCAACCGGAGTCAAGTATAAGCAACTTAGATGTACCGTCGAAACAGAATCAAATGTGTCATGTATCTAAGTGTCGATGCACACTTTCCTCGAGAACTCCTAGACTTACCCTACATGTTTTGATCGTGTACTAAAACCATGTTTAAAAAGTCTCCGTATTCTGAAATCTCAACAAAACATATTGAATCAACAGACCAAACTCTCAACCCGGTGAAGGCAGGCGGAATCCTATTTAAAACCTCAATTGATCCATACCTGTGTAGGTATGGAGCATTGAAACTTAGGTCTGTACTTTCCATATCATGAATGAATGAACTGCTCGCTTACTAATGACTTCCAAACTAAATTGTGAAGGAAAACATCTATCTATAAGCCTGGAAAACTCTTCAGTGAAATATACCTAATTCAATCTCGTTCTGAGCTCTGCCATTGTAAGACGTTGTTTTGTCTAACTTCCTCGCAGAATGACCATCGTATTTCAATCCTCCGTACAATTTAAATGGTTTATTAAAGCTCTGACAACGATTCTGAATTCAGTGTTACTGGAAGCTACTTGAATTCATTTTCTCTTTGAATCAACTTCAAGTCATAGGAGACGGTAGCGAGAGAAATAATATTGATTGTAAGAGTAATAATAGTTTAAACTGAGATTATAAAGTGGTGCTTATTTCGAATACCAGCTTTTGTAGGTAAGTATATAAGTATATTTGAATAATGTAATTGGTATCGATCTTGATAATAATCTGTGCATTTTTGGGAATACCTGACTCATCGTCATCATTTCGGCCAAATGACATCCACTGTGGGACATAGGCTTCCCAAAAGGGTCATCACAACGACCGGTTCTGCGTTTGTCGTATCCTGCGGCTTGCTCAAGGTCATCGGTCCACCTTTTGGGAGGCCTTCCAACAGTACGCCTTCCGTTGCGCGGTCGCCACTCCAGAACCTTTCGGTCTCATCGGTCATCAGTTCTGCGAGCAATATACTGCCACTTTACGTTTGGCCTTCTTCGGCCAAGGTTCTTCTGCGACGGATACCGGACTAGTTTTTAATCCCAATAAAAATACTTTTGAACATATGCCACGTGAAAATTTCACTCGTGAAAGGTATGTTTTGTAACTTACGATGAAAGAGTCTAAAAATCAGGTTTCTGCGTACAAGAATTCTGTGCAATATTAAATTCTCAATATCCTCGCCAATTTCTCTTTTAAAGCGTCCATTACGGAGCGTAATGTATGAAAGCAAATTAAATCTATCATGCCTGGTCGTGCCGCCATTTTGAGTGGCCGGCGCTGTAAAAATTAAAACGGTTATAAAATCATTTGAGTGTTTTAGTTGCAGTTCCAATTGCTTTTTGTTTTTATGTTTTTTTTTATGTGGCAGTACGTGTTTGTAGGATCATTTTGTGTTATGAAAGAGTTGGTACCTGCTGAATTGTATCATTAGTATATACAGTTTCAGAGGGGCTTGTGACTAAGTTCTAACAACCGCACGGGGCGATCGCTACGCATGCTGCAGATCGTCCGTGGATAGGTGACCATCTTTACGTACCAAGACCCCTCCGTGCCTCGGAAAGCACGTTAAGCCGTTGGTTCGGCTGTCATTCGTGGGTCTTGGACAGTCGTTACGGGTCCTCAGAAATCCGAAACTCTGACAACCAGTCTTACCTAGGGGTATCTTATTACCCAGTAACTGGGTTGTGGAGGTCAGATAGGCATCGCTCCATGTTAAATACTGGTATTCAGCTGCATCCGGTTAGACTGGAAGCCGACACCAACATAGTTGGGAAAAGGCAGGCTAGAACTCTCAATCGATAATAAGGTATACATGTGTGCTGTCTATCGTATACTCGTAATATATGTGATTTTGTTATAAAAACCTACCGACCTTTCTACGTACGTTCCGGTAGAAAAAGGTGGAATAGTGAAGCTCAAATGAATGAGTCGTGATGGCTATTTTCCGAACACCATTTTCATATTTGGAGGTCTGCCATCAGCATTCTTTGAGAACATTGTTATGCTGTGATTCCAAAAAGTATACCCTGTCTGGTGATTATTACCATTGAAATTATGACTTATTCCGGTTTCCTCTGATCTGATCCCCTGCTGGTTATTATTATGTTATAATTTCTCTCTGATCCACTATGAACTTTGACATTCTGGTCTGATCCCGATATATGATATAGGCAAAGACATTAAATTATTTACCTATCTTAAATCTCTTTGGATATAGGTATATGATAGTATGCCGCATGGTGGGACGTCATTACGTCATTTGATAGGTAGTTGCTGAAAATCAAATCAAAATCAGCGCTATTGACGATAGGTTCGCCCGAAGTCACAGCATTGTTGCTGAGCAACGGCATTTTTGTTTTTGTTATGATTGTTATTGTTTTTTTATTGTCAATGTCAATTAATGTGAGTTGTCATTGGTCCCTGGCCCTGACATCAAGCAATAGACAAAAGTGTCAAAATTTTTATGTCTGAGTACTTTTGACTAAGTATGTGTATCTTATGTCTTTTGTTTTATTATTATAATTTTTTATTTGTAATTGTGAGCTTCGTTTGTGCAGAATAAAATATTTTTCTTTCTTTCTTTCTATCCCCTTGCTATCATTAGTTATCTCTGAGAGACCCACAAAGTTCAAAGCTTAGATCTCATGACCCAAAAATGCCCAACAAAAAAATTACTAGCATCAGTGCCCCACAGTTCTACAAATTAACCATTTATTCTCACAAATACGTCCGTCCATAACAAAAAAGGTCCGTTCTGGAACGTTCCACAAGTTTTTGCTTTGTTTTTGGAAAGCGTTCTCATGTTCTTCACAATTAATGAATAGTTCGCTGAGGGAAAGTTTTCTTCACGCCATTTTATCAGTTTGGTCTCTATTATTTTGTGCTGTTTGAGGTACTTTAACGAAGTACATAAGTTCTTGTAAGTCCTTAGTAAGTCCTTAATACAAAAACTTTGAGAGTGACGTGCGTTTTTCAATATCTGTATTATGGATGGATAAGATGGATTGCCTAAATTTAGCGAAAAATTACACGTTACAAACAATTAGCTACTGGTTACTTGAAGGTCACCAGGATCCCAGGTAATAAGGGCGAGTTTATTACCATTTAAGCTCTCTTACTCTTTTCCAATCAAGTATTCAAAGGCTTACTCTCTGCATCCTCGCTTCAGACCACTAGATGATTAGTATAAGACAAGTTCGTAAAAAGTAGGTAGGTACGTACTTAATTATTGAGATGATAAAATTAATACTTAAATCATCTAAATACACTGAGTTCATTTTTTTGTGCTAAAAAATGAATTTACACTACTTACGAGTAATGATGGTTGTAAAACCGCGACTTGTGATAAAATACGGTCTACTCTCTAAATCCGTCTACGAAGGTACGGGCCCATCTAAAAGTACTTGATTCGTCAAAACAAGTGTCAATAAATTTTTGGGACGGCAAAACACATCGGGTGTAGGTACAACTCTCAAATCGTGATGTCATTCATTCTTAGTTCGGGCCCCGAACTAATCTTGTGTTCGTATGTGATACGCAGTAGCAACTCCAGGGAAAACAACGGAAATCGTGCTTAGGGAGTAGACCCCCAGGATTCTGGTTACATAATTTACTGACAGGTAACGCACAGTTAAAACTCGTGAATCTAGAAGCATAGAATGTTGCACAAGATTTCCTTAAATAACGAAAGTGAGCACTAAGGAAAGATTTTTCCAAAATTCATCCCATAGTTAAATAATGAGAGTTTGTATAGAAGTTCATCATTTTTCCGATGAAAAATCCCATCGGGCTTGAAGGTAATATTAAACTTTCAACTACGTCACTTGAATTTCTTCAAGCGTCTTAGCTCTTGAGACATTTCAACTTAATTCCCAAAACAAAACACAACCTGATTGTGTATTCCCGAAAGCTAGTGCGGTCGCTTACTTCTCTAAGTTCTATACCATAGCAACAAGTACTTGCTGAGTAAGTTAGTATTGTTCGTAGATTTACTTCCGCGGATTTGACGTCACGTGCATTGGTTTGTGGGGAGTGGAGCACACAAGTGCTCCACTATACATACAAATGTAGAGTGCAGATTGCGAGGTATACAATGGTTGGCCAAAAGCTGGTGGAAATGTTTTCAAAGTGGTTATTTATGTTGCGATTGTTTGGATTGTGAATGGGTTTAAGTAGTAATAATTATGAGCACTATATTTTCGTTTTAAAGTGGCACGTTTCTGGCGTAACTAAATATCACCTGTCTTCTTTTTTAAATGCCACAATTTTGCCATTTAGGTACCTTCTTACATAAAAGTGAGAGCATGAGAACAGTGGTGTCCCAGTGGTAATGACCGCAACTTACAAGTTGTAGGTCATATTAGGTTCGAACACCGACAGGTGCATGGTAAAGAAAAACATCGTGAGGAAACCGGCATGTCCTAGAACCAAAAATTGGAAGACATGTGACATCTACCAACCTGCAATGGGCCCGCGTGGTGGATTACGGCCCACTCTCTCTCACAGACAGGAGGCCAGTGTCCCCAGCAGTGGGAACGTTATACACTGATTATGATTATGCTACATCTGCCTCTCCATTATTTTAACTTAAAGTTAGAGTCTTACTCATCTATCCACTATAAGATGTTGTCAAAAAGTATTTCGAAGGCAAACCTCATAAATATCGACCGAAGTAAAAGATTCAGTACACGTACTTTCTGCAGGCGTTTACGATAAAAACTTAAAAAGTATTTTACCATTTCAATTCAAACTCTCCATGAAAATCGCTTTCAAAGACTAGGTATCAGATCTATTTACGCTTGTGTCTACATATAGATATTGTCACCTCTTTTAGAACCCTTTTGTTTGTTTTCACGACACCCACAGCTCCTATACACCATTGTCCACCAAAGTTTAACAAAGTCCTTTGTCAGAGATAGCCATTGTCAAACATTCAAAGTAAATTTTATGTGAAATAGAAATGTACTTAGGCGTGCGTCAAAGGTCTGTTTTTTATATTCCATAATTTTTCAATCTGTTTGTAGAATAAGCGGCTTATGCATATAGACATACGACCTTTTGTTCCAGATCACCTTTTATTTGATCAAATATTCAGGTGGGTACAGATGGGTTTAATTCTAGTTACACTGGAATTTGTACACAGATTATATTTTTGTTTACTTTTAAAATTATTCGGGTGTGAACTGTGTTAGAAATTAATTGAGGAAGGATTCGGTGATTTAATTTTAGATTTATCTAATGATAATTTATTTATTTATTCATTGGTGTAAATTCTCGATAACTCAGTATGAGTGGAAATTGTATCAAAGATATTCCCTGTTGATAGGCTACCTGAAAACCTTGTTTTTCTTTTTAGGTAAAAAAAAATATATTGTGTGTTTCACGCAAAATCTGCTGAACGGATTTTGATGAAACTTTACAGTAACATAGCATTAGAATAACACATAGGATACTTTTCATCCCGATATTCCTACGGGATCGACACTAATGCGGGTAAAACCGCGGGGCGCTGCTATCCATAAATACAAACGAAAGTTATACATAAATACAAACGAAAAGGATACAGAACTTCATCCTAGAATACACTTAAAGAAGCCAAGAGTCACTTGTTCTTCTCGTTATTATGATATTTTTTTTGTACTGAACCATACTTAGGAACGCTAAACCATCATGAAAAGGCAAGGCAGATGGCCTTGCCTTTTCCCAATATGTTGAGATCGGCTTCCAGTCTAACCGGATTCAGCTGAGTACCAGTATTTTACATGGAGGAATATTAAATGTTATAACTTAACTTTAAATATTCCCACAACCCCGTGCGTGCGTTACATTGCAGAAACAGTGGTAGCAGAATTTTCACACCAAAAATAAAAGTTTACCAGTAATTATTGTTACCTAAAGTTACTTAGTTTGATGTAGGATGCGTTAATGACGGCTTTATAATGTTAACTGCTGTATAACGCTTACTAAAAGGGTAAGGCTACCATTCAGAACTTGAAAACCAATTTTATTCTATTTTTGTCCGAGGAAAGACAATAACCAGTGGTGAATGAGGTTATTTCTAAAACCGAGCGGTTTTGTTGTGTACCTTTAAAAATATTGGGTTACTGGTCAAATGACAAACACAAAAGGTTTTGATTATAAAATCGACAATGTATCTAAAATCTAGATGTTACATAGCTGGGCTTCATCGTTTTGAACTCCTTGTGCCTTTTTTTTTCTGTAACTGTAATTAATCCACACTACACAGGGTGGCATTGGCACGATTGTGAGACATCGACGCGCAAACTGTAACCATGAATTCAGCACATAATTCTAGGCTCCCCTAGCGTAGAAAGTTTTCGCCGGTTATCAAACAAAAATCTGCTATTTCATAGAAAAGTGCAGTACCTACGCGATCAGAATGTATGAAACAGCAAATTCTTTTTTTTTTAATCCGATGACAAATTTCAACGCAGCTTAGTCTTGATTCATGTACTGAATCCATGGTAACAGGTTGCGCGTCGATCTCCATGCCACTCTGTCTATTTAATATTATAACTGCAAAAGCAACTATCTGTCTGTTACGTTTTCAACGCCTTGTCGGCTGAACGAATTTGGATGTGTGGCACACGGATAGACGATGCTCTGGGTGGTAAAAATATCCTATGCCCTAACATAGCATAATAATCAGCCTATAACGTTCCCACTGCTGGGACACAGACCTCCTCTCTGTGAGAGGGAATGAGCCGTAATCCAACACGCGGGCCCAGTGCGGGTTGGTAGATGTCACATGTCTTCGAATTTTGGTCCTAGGACATGCCGGTTTCCTCACGATGTTTTCGTTCGCCATTTTTAAATTAATTTAAATAAATTTTACAGTCCTAACATAGGAGACTTTTTTTGACCTGCAAGCAGGCTAAGCTGCGAGCAAAATACAGTAATAATACATGAAGCTGCTTACACTTTAATAATAATAATAAATTGTTTTATTGGGAACAACATAGGAACCACTTTTTGTTAGTACACACCTTAGAAACTACAGCTTAAAACACTAGGGTTAGTAACAAATTTAAACATATTATATTACCTAAAATTAAAGAGTCATGTACTTACGAGGCACTTCATGCGGACAATGAAGCCGCATGAGATGCCTCAGCACAGGAGCTCCCGGGTCCTCAGCCACGACTTTCAGGATGCTATTGCTACTCCCCCGAATCCTCCTCACAAGCGATGCTCCTCCTCCTGCAATAGATTGAATCAGTAATTAACGCGTATTTATAATTATATCAGCAATATCTTGCGCATGTGGGCGTTCAGTAGCATTGGTTACTATGTTACTATGGATCAGGCTGTCATTTATTATAGACGGTTGTTATTGTTTCCAGTCCCGAATATGAATTATGCGAAAACTTTAATTGTGGGAAAACATTTGTGTAGATTCATTAGTTTGTCTTAAAGATGGATATGGAATACTAATTATAGTCCGGAATAATATTCATTGTTTGTATGTTTTCCATAAAGACTCGTATCCCTGCTAGGGTTACAACAGTAGTTTACTTAAATTTTTAATAATAATAATAATATAGGTGCGCGCCTTCAATAGTTGGGTCATGCCGGTTTTGATGTACTCTTTCGGCATACTCAAATGGACTCAGACCGAACTCGAGACCCTAGATAGGAGGGTCCGTACGCTGCTGACTGTAAATCGAATGCATCACCCACTGTCATCGGTAATGAGGCTGTATATCCCGCGAAAATGTGGAGGTCGAGGCTTTTTCAACGCTAAGACCCTCCACAATCGCGAGATATGCAGTCTCAGGGAATATTTCCTAGAAACTGACGTGGGGATGCATCGAGATGTGGTCGCGGTGGACATGGAGCTCACCTCACTCTCCTTGGCTAAAGAGAACTGGCGCAAGCCAGAAGTGCTTGATACTAATGATCGCATGGAAGTATGGCAGAGTAAGGAGCTTCACGGACGCTTTTACCGGGCCCTACATGGACCCGATGTAGATCTACTAGCGTTCGTAGCCTAACTGCGTTTCGGTGACCTCTTTGGAGAAACCGAAGGTTTTGTCTGTGCAATTATGGACGAAGTTATGATGATGAACAATTACCGGAGATTTATTGTGAAAGACGGCACGGTTGACATCTGTCGGGCATGCCACCGGGCGGGAGAATCAATCAGGCATATTATCTCCGGGTGTTCTCGTCTAGCTAACGGAGAGTACTTGCCTAGACACAACCTGGTAGCCAGGATAATCCATCAGCAACTTGCTCTGAAATACAGGCTTGTGGAATCTGAGGTGCCGTACTACAGGTATGTGCTTGACCCAGTTCTCGAAAATGGAAATATCACATTGTACTGGGATCGAGCCATCATCACTGACAGGACTATTGTTTCCAATAAGCCTGCTATAGTGGTGGTGGATCGATCAGAGCGGCGCGCAAAATCGTGAAAGCCGAGAAAGCTGAGAAAGATAAACAAATCAAGTATCTTGACTTGGCTCGCGAGGTTGTCGACATGTGGCATGTGGACTCAGCAATCATCGTGCCGATAGTCGTGACAGCCAATGGCTTATTAGCCAAGAGCCTCGACCAACACCTGAGGAGGCTCTCGTTGGGCAGCTGGATCAAGGGCTTGATTCAGAAAGCGGTACTCCTGGACACGACTCGCATTGTCAGGAAGTTCCTCTCTCTGGAGCCCTGACCGCCGGTAGCTTGGTTGTTCCCGATACCGGTGGGCTACTATTTTTTATATTTTTAAATGTTTTTGTTATCCTTTTGTTTATAAAAATTTTTTTAACATAAACTTTATGAAATAAAGGAGATAATTATAACTACTAACCCTAACCACCGGTAGCTTGGACCCTGCTCTGAAATATCATGGTCGATACTGTATTGTAAAATTTGTTACATATTGCTTTAAGAAAAAATTAACAAAACAAAATTTACTAACGTAAACCAAAATCAAAAACATAGACTTGAAAAATAAAATTAATATAATCATAAAAACAATTGTTTGAAAGAAAGTGTGTCGTAAATGTGGATATCTATTGAAATTTTGCAAGTATGCGTCCAAGAGAATGATAAAGTAAGAATGTATGAGTAAGAATGTATCAGTATGAAATGGTTGGAGAGGTAGTGTAAGAGTGAGGGAATGAGTGAAATTAAGTGTACGTATGTGTAAAATACACACATCAACACTGTCTAGGGATATTTTGGATTTACTCAATTTACTCAAAATTTATTATAAATAACATACAACATGCACATATGTTTATAAAGCCCATTTATCAGACTACACTCCAGAATAAAAGAAAACTATTTTTTTTGCGTAAACAAATTTTTATTCAAATAAAGAAAAAACGTGAAATAATGGTAAAACTAACAATGAATGTGTTTCTCAAGAAAAAGTGAAAAATAAGGAAAAATTAATCTGTTTTTAACAGTTATGTGAAAAATCAGTAGTCAGTAAAACCGCCCATGACGTTAATAACGGTCCTGCAATGGTTTTCATGCTTTGGATTAAGTTATCCAAGTCTTGCTGCGGTATATTGTCCCAGGTCCGGGTAAGATGCAAAAAAAGTTGCTCTTCCGTCGCAATGTTTGCAGGGAAATTCCTCAAAGCCCTTCTTTGGAGCATGTCCCACGCGTGTTCTATGGTGTTTAGGTCAGGCGATTGAGCGGGCCAGCCTAAGACCGATACGTCGTGCTCCTGTAACCAGCTCGTCACCACTCTCGCTGTGTGCGGACGGGCGTTATCGTGCATGATCGTGAATTCTTGGCCCATTTGTATTCGATGGGGGTAGATTATTGGTACTAGCACCTCGATACGGTATTTTTCAGCCGTCATGGTGTTTCTGATCCAAACGAGGTCTGTTCTTCCACCAACACGAATTCCCGCCCAAACCATAATTGTCCCGCCGTGGTATAAATGGACTTCCTGAGGATGTTGTAGACGGCTCTCACGACCAGGAACTCGCCAAACACGTACTCTACGTGTATCGGGATGGAAACTGAACCGGGACTCATCGGTAAACAGCACTACAGACCACTGGTTATCTTCCCAGTGCAAATGTTCACGAGCCCACTCTAGTCGTCGTCCACGATTTCCTCGGCGTAGTGCTGGAGTACGAAGCGGTCTGCGAACATGAAGGTTAGCTTCATGCAGCCTTCTCCTTACAGTTTGGTCACCCACAAGCAACTGGTGCTCTGACTGGAGCCTCTGAACCAACTGCATGGCCGTAACATTTGGTTGTCTTCTTGCGGCAACTTGCAAAAATTGGTCTTGTCGTTGTGTGATTATGCGCTTCTCGCTTGGGTGTCTTTCAGCCACATCACCAGAAGCACGATAACGTGACCATAACCTTGATATCACGTTTTGTCTTGTTCCAATCTCCTCAGCAATACTCCGTTGAGAAGCCCCAGCTTGGAGCATGCCTACTGCCCTTAACATTTCCTCTCTCGTTAAATGGCGCCGCTGCATGATGCACACAATAACATTAATTCGAAATTAACCGATAACTTGTTATAAAACTTAAATTTGACACAAAAAAATAGCCAAAAACTACTGTAGGTAAATGAAACCTTCGGAGTCCCCTACCATTATGCCGCGTAAATCTTTTGTTTTTAATTTATTTTTTCAAATTCAAATTTAGAATCGTTCAAAAAGGTTTACAAAATAAGCTTTCTTCAAAAGAATTCAAAACTGGCCAGTATTTTTTTAATTTAAGAACTTTATACAAAATATCCCTAGACGGTGTTGATGTGTGTATGTTAAGACATTACTCGAACGAAGGCTTCGGTTTCTGAGTAGGATTGAGCTAACAGGAATTGTTTAATCATTTTTTTAACTTGGTTGGTCCTACAAAATTGATGTCACTGATTTTCGCAATTTTATTATAAACGAAACTGAGCATGAATTCTTGCATATGTTGAGCAAAAGCGGTTTTTACTACAGTAAGTGGACATTTGTAGATTCGTTGTTGTAGTTCTTGATATTCTGTGGATTGAATTGTTTTTTGTGTTGTTTTAGTACTAATTTAAGGATGTATAACTGTCGGACATTAAGTACTGATGCTTCTTTATACAGGTGATCTGTGGGATAGCGAAAGTGTTTTCTGTAGGTACATAACCTTTAGCACTGATCTTTGGGCTCTTTCCAATTGTAGCATTGAGGTTATGCCGACTCCACCCCATACAGTAATGCAGTAGCAGAGATCTGACTCACATAATGCCACATACACCAGGTGTAAGATCTTTTTGTTGGCCGAGTTGCGTAACATTTTCATTACGTGAATCAGCTTTCGGATTCGCTTTGCTACTAAGATAATATGGGGTCTAAATGAAAGTCGTTGATCTAGTAGAATCCCTAAGTATTTTAGAGATTCGACCTTTTTAATTTCCTCACAAGTGCAGGGTGCTGTTCTGCAAGTTGAAGGGTGGATTTGAAGCTGTAAAGGAAGATTTGGTGCTGATGAAAGAATTTTATGGAAACAGATGTAGTTCGTTTTTTTAATATTAAGTGACAGAAGGTTAAGCTAGATGTCGATACATATCCTAATATTATTATGTATCACCCGAACATACCTGTCGAGTGATTCTTACACAAGATACAGAAGTACATTCAATAATTATGATAAAAACCCAACAATAAATAATGACAGTTTCAAGTGCGCCGCAACACAACAATCAAGACAACAATCTTGATAACCCAGGCGGTGGCGGCACGCTTGACCAAGCGCCTTTGCAATAAAGAAGAAGTAGAGTGACAGACGCCACTCTACAAAGTCGGGTTTATATTTCAAAGCAAGTTGCTGGTGAATAATCCTGGCTACTTGGTTATGCCTGTGCAAGTACTCGCTGTTAGCCAGACGAGAACAACCAGAGATAATATGTCTGATGGACTCACCCGGACGGTGGCATGCCCGACACACGTCAGCCGTCCCGTCCTTCATAATATGTCTCCGGTAGTTATTCGTCAAGATAATTTCGTCCATAATTGCACAGACAAAACCTTCAGTTTCCCCGAAGAGGTCACTGAAACGCAGCCAGGATACGGACGCTACAAAATCTACACCAGGCTCATGAAGAGCCCGATAGAAGCGCCCGTGAAGCTCCTTGCTTTGCCATACCTTCTTGCGGTCATCGGTAGTAAGTATTACAGGTTTGCGCCAGTTCTCTTTCGCCATGGAGAGCGGGGTCAGCAGCCGACTCCCGGCCACCGTAGGCACGGGCTTGCGGGCGGCGAGCTATGGGCAGCTCGCCGCCCGGTAAGGACCAGGCCCGGGTCGACGGCGCGTTGTGTTCCACGCGCGCCTCAAAGAGCTGTCAGCACGAACTGACGGGGTCCGCTAGGGCCGATGCCGCCGGGGCTGCGGGTTGTTCGAAAGAGATACCGTGGCCCCTGGCACAGGCAACTGAAGGAACACGGGTGGGTTTTAGTCAGTAAAAGTCTGACACTCCCTTCTGCTCCGCCCAGAGCGGGAGGAGTCATTTGATGATTTCCCACCCAGAAAAAAAAAAAAAAAAAAAAGGATGTATAACTGACGGACATTAAGTACTTAAGTAGTTAATGGTTAAAATGCTCGTTGTCAAAGACCTTGCCTGGAGACGAACCTGCTATCATGCTGTGAGAACATAGGAGCCAGAAGGTTTGAATAAAAGAAAAATAGGTATATTTATCACCTGAGAAGTATGTGTGAACAAAAACATAATTATCGAGTAAACAAAAAATAAAACAACAAAGATAAAGAAAATTATATAATTACTGATACACGCGGCATTTCAGATTTATCTTCAGGATGGCATCGTACCTTAGGGCATTTACATCCGAGAGATGCCTCACTGTGATACCTCGCGGATGAGGTTTAGCTCGCTACCTCGATGTCACCTCCATGTAAAATAAATGTATGGTAATAGACACGCACGCACATGCCAAAAGATACCTCGCTGTGATACATCGCGGGCTGCTTGGGGGTTTACCTCAATGCCTGGCATGTACAGTCGCCTGCAGATAAAACGGACCCCCCCGCCTTACAAATAAACTATAAGCGTTGAGGGGTCCGTTTTATCTGCAGGCGACTGTACGTGCGTGTCTAGCATGCTTTTTTTTTCATAGAGGTAACATCGAGGTACCGCACTAAACCGCGACCGCAAGGTATCGCAGTGAGGCGTGTAACTACCCTACGAAAAAATGTGGAATAGAAATGTAGATGTTGTCGCTTGTCTGGGTTTATCAAGCTACCCGAAACGGTCAAATTTTCCCAATCAACCTTGAACCTTAATGCTTTATTGAAAAAGTTGAAAATCTATTAAAGAAATTTTACAGATTGTAGTCGCTTGTTGTGCTGGGGTCTGTACTGACTATTCTTACTGTACACATACATACATTTTATTCTATCATATTCCTTCAATCTGTTTGAAAAATAAGCGGCTTATACGTATGTGGACATACGACCTTTTGTTCTGGATCAACTCTTATTTGATCAAATATACAGGTGGGTACAGGTGGGTTTTATTCTAGCTACACTGGAATTTGTACACAGATTATATTTTTGTTTACTTTACTAGGCGGCGGTGACCATGATCACTTATCATCAGATTGCCCGCGAGTTTGCTTGCCACACTAAAAGAAAAAATACTTTTAGGATTTCATTTAATTCTTCTTCGTGTCGCTGACATGACTGAATTTCAGATCTTGTTGGCTCAAGACTTCGCCGAAAAAAAAATAAAGGAGTTCTCTTATTATATTATGTTTCATTTTCATTATTTTAGGATTCATTCACAGCTTTTGGTCGTTTTGACACGACTGGAGGAGGAGTTATGCAATTTTGCGTTAAAACAGTCCGATAATTCCCTAATTCACTATAGCAATAAATGATTGCATCATCACTTAGCTGTTAAACACTGTAATTAACACTCTCATCTGCCGGTAACGTCTTGATAGGTCTCAAGACGACGTCAGCACGGTAATATTACCGTGACGTCACACTCCGCAAATGAATTCCATTAGTATGATCGCTGTTAGTCTATAAGCGTTTTAAACGATTTTCATTAGATAGTAATACCGTTGTTATCGGGTATTTATTATAATAACATGGTGCTTGTAACGTTTCTTTCATTTTAAGTGCTGGTGACTTACGACTTACTTACTTAGGTCGTGAGTTGGAACCCAGGCAGGCACTTTACTTTCTGTATTTATTATCATCACCACTGCTCTCAAAACTGTGAAGGAAAACATTGTGAGGAACCGGGACGTCGTAGAACCAAAAAATCGAAGACACGTGACATCCACAAACCCGCACAGGCCCGCGTGAATTCTAGCCCACTCCCTCTCACATACTAGAGGCCTGTGTCCCAGCAGTGAGAACATTGTCGGCTGATTATTTTAAGTGCTGTCATGTCCATCCAGAGATTTTTTTTTACACGATCAGATGGGCTATTCTCGTAATTTTAAGACCGTTTACAGTCTGATCTCAGTCTCAACCTGTCAAAAAATACTTCTATTTTCCCAACATTTTGACATTTGTTTGTCGCTGAGATGAGACTGCGACTAGATTTTGAACGTTTTAAATTACGAGAATTAGCTTTCTGATCTTTAAAAAAATGTCTAGACTATAAATAAGACCTTGACTTCTGAGTTACTTTCAGTAAATTAAATCTGTCTATAAAGTTCGAAAAATTCTGTCTATATCCTAACTAAGAATTAATAATAAGTTTTTATTAATTTTGTAGTCTTGCTAAAATAATATGAATATAGATTTATCCTATTACCTAAATCATCGTTAGTATTAACCGTACGCAAAATACGCGCATTGATGTGAAGTGGTGACCGCCAGCCCGTATTACCTGTTACCTATATCACATCTTACAGAGTACTTAATCAGTTGAGAATGACATTTAAATAATACTGGTACACCTTATGTTATGGAAACTACAACTTATGGTGTTCCAATATCATTCAAATGTACCATATCGTGTGGTAGATACAGAACTTTTAAATTCTTACGCCGTCTCGTGACGGCACGGTTGGCGCAGTGGTTAAGCGATTGACTGCTGCGCTGCATGTCTCGTGTTCGATTCTCGCACGGAACAAATATTTGTATGACCTACAAGTAATTGTTCCGGGTCTGGCTGTTTGTGTATGTGAGTTTAAATGTTTGTTAACGCACCCACGATACAGGAGAAATTCCTAGTGTGGGGCAACGTTTTATAATTTTTTTTTTTAATTCTTCACATTCTATGTAAAACTACATTCTTCAAATAGATAGATTATGATTCCAACTCTGATACACTAACCAGCGCCTTCATTGAGTAACACACTGTCAATGTCAATCTGAATAATTTTGAAGGATATTGCTAATCCATTGCTTCATAATTATTTTCGAAAAATTTGTCTTATCAACAATGTAAATAACGAAATGAATTTTGTTGAACTGTCAAAATGAAAGCGGTTCCTACTGGTAAGTGTATTACGCCATTACCCCGCAGATGTAAGAATGTAAACGATGCAAAAGGAGTATGTAAGAATCGTATCAGGTGACGTTTTGTAGTTTGTGCATACTCCCATGGGAAGGGGTGAATTTATGTGTATGTGAAACTTATACAGCGATTTATGTGTACTGCATGCGATAAGTATAACCAAGATGTAAAAACTAAATATTTGCACGGCTGAAATGCCGAATATAGTGAAAGCCATAGATCTTAAGAACTTATGTTAGCTACCTATATTCTTGCAAATAAATAGATCATTCATTCATTCATTCAAATTATATTATATTTAAAGTGTATTGCGTCAGACATACTAACAATCCTCTTAAGTTCTCAGTATTAATGTAACTGAGAAAAGAAACGGACAGCCGCGTTGTTTTGTGATGTCCCTTAGGAGATCACGAAACGGACAGTTTTCTCTATTTATCTGTAAGTAGATGTTCCATCTTCATCTAATTCCTTTTTCAGCCTTGTACAAGGTGTTTGATATTTACTTTTGATTAATAATACGTGTATTATAAAAAAGGATTTGCCATTGAAGGTGAAGGTAGATTTATTGATCTGAGAATTTAACTATTATTCCCAAGGTATGTGTGGAACACGTGGAAATAGTGTAATAGAGTTCTATGATGTTTTTTTGACGCCTGAATGACATTGAGGTGGTTGTCGGAAAACATTTGTGAAATTGTGTCATAAAAATGGGGTCAAAAACTGAAAGCTCGTCATAGGTGGCAGCACAGTTCAACGTGTACAAATCGCCATTGTTTTGTTTATGTTTACTTGTGACACTATTAAAAGTTGAGCTATTGAAAACGGAAGTTTCTGCCACTGGTAAAACAGCAGCTTTAGTGGAAAAGACTATAAATTATGAACGAATTAATATTTATAGGTTATCTAGTGTTTGTTGACTTGAAGTTAATTGTATGGTGAAGACTGAATGCGTACGACAGGAATAGCCTGATAGGAGTTGTAAACCAATTCGAGGATGATTCCAAACCGAAAAACTTCAGAGATGCTAATTCTAGCACTGATCTTATATGGCAATATAAACACACATCTTTACTATAATTTACATGTCACCACAAGTGCCTATAGGTAATAAAAATGGACTCAGTTCTCTTGGGAGCACCCACTGTATAGGAATTTCTGCCATAAAAGTCTTCAGGTTTAAAAAGGATAACACGTCATAGTCTCGACGAAATATCGGGATTACAATATTTTTTGGGAGAGCTTTCCCTCACAATTATCTTCTTTTAACATCTTTGGCAAATACATCGATCCCCGTTTTTTGCAATCAACAGCTGCGAAACGGGTTTTATTAATTAATATGCAAAAAGAAGTCGCTTTTTTACAAAAATTGTATGAATAGTGATAGCTAGCTGTCAAATTTTTAATATTCGACACAATGTAAAATTGTTATGAATTAAATAAATACATTCTTGGACTTTGGACAGCAGCGACATCTGAAGTAAGCAAGTGGCAGTTTTTATACAATGGGGATAAAAACTGCCACCTGCTCCAAAGTTCAAGAATTAAAAACAAATTAAATGGCGACATTAGTTCCGCTTTTTCAAAATATTTTATATAGTAAACCAATTCCGTTAACCGGCCCGTGTCTTCTGCGTTTTTCAGGTGCATACTTATTTTCAAATTGTTTCTTATATGTAGTAGTTATCTACTTACTACACATAAAAAACTAGCCTGAAAAGAGTAATTTTTTAACCTATTTGTTCGAGACTCTTTTTGTGTTATTTTAAGCCACTTGAGTCTCGTCCTTGGTAAGATTAGAAAGCTTTCGTTCTTGATAATCCTTCTTGCTTAGATTCCATTCTTGTTCATTTATTTTATAATTCCTTTATAAACGAGCCAGGTACTTGAAAATCGATACCTACCTCTCGATCAAAACATAATAAATTATGAATCGTAACATTCCGCCAGATTTTGGCAATCTTGGGGCCTTTGATCAGTATTTCTCAAGGGAAATAATTAATTTTGTATATTAAAACGGGAAATTAACGCGGTGGCGTCTCTGATATTTGGGGTCTGTTTAAGTCTTTAACAGATATTTAAGGCTTGAACGTCAGGCATTAAAATATGAATATTTAAGAAAAAATCAATTTATGTGAAAGACTATTATGAAAGAAATGACAGATAGTAGAAACCGGAATGTCCTAAATCCAAAAAATGCATGCGGTGAGACTGGAAACCGAGCCCGACATAGTTTAGCAAAGGCTAGGCAGATGATGATTTTGAATTGGAACTAGTTAAGCAATAAACAACGTGTAACCGAATTAATGCACATTATGAAAGTAGTTTGTTCAGAATCGTTTACTGAATCGATTTCTGTAATTTTTAATATAGGTAATATTTTATCCCAAAAATAATTAAAACTACGTAAATTTTGGTCACACTTCCGCTGTACTGTCAAAACAAACCAAAATGGAAGAAATACCCATTAAGCTAGACCCTTACACGAGTGCGACTGTGTGCACGCGTAGATTTGTAATGTGACCATAATTTTCTCGCACAATCAGTATAACTATTTTGTTAAAAAAACAATGTTTTTTACATAATAATAAAAATTCAGTGTATGTATTATGATTATAACATAATATTCTAATTGGGGTATCTGGTGATGTGCGTTAATTCCGGGACATGTTGTATATGGAATACACAACTACTGTGAAACTAAACACTAGTCGAAAGAAATAATCGCTACTATTTCTACTTTTCATTCCAATATACACAACTTTTAACTTACCTTGTATGTTCTCCAAGAACTTACTTACTTAACCAAAACAAAATGCTAGTGTACGGTGCCTACAACCACTACACGGTACATCCTCGAGGAGGGTATTTTCTTATCATAGGTTATTTAGTAGTAGGATTTGTATTAAAATTAAAAACAGCAGTCTTATGCCAGACTGCTGTTTTTAATTTTAATACAAATTAAAACCAGCCCATACATTGTGATCGTCAATAAAAACAAAACACAGTTTCATAGTTTTAGTGGTATCATCATGTGCCTAGCCTTTTCCCAACTATTTGGGGGTCGTCTTCCAGTTTAACCGGATGCAACTTAATACCAGTATTTTACATGGAGCGACTGCCTATCTGACCTCTTCAACCAACTGGGTAATGCGATAGCCCTTGGTGAGACTGGTTGTCAGTCTTCCGGGCTTCTGACTACCCGTAACGACTGTCAAAGATCCACGAATGACAGCCGGGATCAACGGCTTAGCGTGCTTTCCGAGACGGGTCTCAGTATGTAAAGATGGTCACCCATCCACAGACCAACCGCGGCAAGTATAGCTTAACCTGATCGATCGACTTGTGCGGCTGTTATTGTTTAGCCACGGGCCGCTCATAGTTTTAGTAGAATTATTACTCTTATATATTGATCGTTCTATTGGTAATAGGTAGGTATTGGGTTACAGTAGTTATAATTATTTTGGTGTCTTTTGAAAGTATATAGGTATTTATGGCAAGACCAGGTATATTATGTGTGTATGATTATAACATTCTGTAGGTGATAACGGATACTAGCTATCGAGAATATGGTAACAATTAATCATAATTAGATTCCCGTGCGTATTATTTTGTTGAATAATAATGTGGTTCTTCATTATTCAATTTTCATATTGATGTTGTTTGCAGCAAAACAGCGTATTTTAAAGTTAAGTATAAAAATATAAAATACCTCGTGTAAATAAAAATAACAAAAATAATAACAAAGGAAGATCTTCAATCGTAATACAATCATTGTACGAAGCCTTTTTTTGGAATTCTCATAAAAAAACTGTTTTTAGTAAACAAAATAAGTACCCAATGCTTATTTCGTGGACAAAGCAATATTTGTTAACAGTTTCATTCAAATATCAACTTTAACATTTAAGCATAAAAGTTTTAATGGACTGTCATTCGTTTTATCAACATCTCAAGTTTGAAAATGAAACATTTGTCAAATTATACTCTTAAATTTAATTGAATTAAATACTCCACTGAATTGAAATTGTCCAAGGAAGTTATTTAACAGATTTGGACTGTGTAATATTAAATCTTTATTTGACATGGAAATTAAGATTTGAGGTAAAGTTGTACCCCTAATAATTAATTTTGTGTTTCAAAAGATTTTAACTTTGTTGTCTTCCGTAAATTGTCACCAATCATCATTCATTATCGTTTCAGCCGACAGATGTTCACCGCTGGACATAGGCCGGCCCCAAGCACTGCCACTTCGACCGGCGCAGCGTGGTAATTGTAAAACACACTGGTAGGAATGGCTTTCACTTTGACAGTTCAACAACATTCATTGCGTTATTTACGTTGTTGAGCAGACACATTTTTCATATATATACGAACATAAGAAGCAATGGATTATTAATATCCTTCGAAATGATTTAGATTGAAATGGACAGTGTGTTACGCAATTATGGCCCTGTTCTGTGCTTTTTGCCTGTAGCGAATCCCTGCGGCCTTCTTAATGTCATCGGTCCACCTTGTGAAGGCTTTCCAACACTACGTCATCCGTCAGATGATGGTTCAGGAGTTGTAGGCTACAAGTAATGCTGCAAAAAAAGGGAGAGGGATTAGAGATTCGTAAACTGATTATATTAAACCTTCCACAGATATAAAGTCTGTTGATTTAATGACAAACTTCTCGAATAGTTTCTCTCCCAACTCCATAAGAATCTAACCAATCCGCAGATCAAAGAAAAAATTGCTTTCTTTATTAACTACAAATCTAGTTCCTTTCAAGAAGCTTCTGCAAAAAAGCCAGAGAAGACAAAGACATAATAACCTCATTTCAAATAACAAGAAAACCGCTGGAAACAAATAAAGTACAATTTCCTCCGCAGACGATAAACAATTGATGAGGAGGCTGAGCAAAAGACGTTTCAATAATATAAATAAATAATAAAATGGTAGTCAACTCGCTTAGAGAATATTAGACTTTTATTTTCCTTATTTATACTTTAGCGACAAAATGAAGCGAATAAAATGACATTTTGTTGGAAACGAGTTGAAAAAGGATTCGACAAAGTAGGTATTTAATTATTCATTCATGACCCAATAGGAACAGGGGTAAGCGCTTGGTTTTATGCGGTAAGGCAGGTTATTCACTTTTGCAAGTGGTGTGAGACGCAGCTATGCAAAAAAGATAAAATCTCATACATAATAACAACATTAAATTAGTGGTTAATCTTTTTAGTTCAGCTAATAGGATTATGTGGCATATCGTTTTGTTTTAGAAGTTATACTCACATTGATTCTTAGTCTAAAAAGTGCACTTGCAGACCTTTTCCATTGTAAGGGTACATTGTTTTACATACTAGTTTTTCGCCTACGCAAATCACATAACCCTTAGTACTAAATAAAATCCAGATGGTGGTAACACCAGATTGTTTGTTGCTCTACCATTGTGCCCACACTTTAAAAAGGCGCTGATCACCAGAAGCTCACAAATAAGCTACGCATGTGTACGCACGATGACATATCAAGCTAACATTTCCAGTATAAGCTGACTTCTCATTGTACGAAAAGTCTAAACAATGCGAGGTCAGCTAAAACTGGAAATGTACTTAAAGCTTGATGTGTCGTCATGTGCCGTGGGCTTCGTTTTGTGACATGAAAATGTAGACGGGTCCACTGCGACGCACGGACGCGCTACGTGCGGGTGAGTTGGTCAACAAATGAACCGCGCAGCTACTATGACCTCATCGTGCACATCTTACGTATATACGCTATTACGTAGCTGTATAAGGATCTTTGATGCGTGGTCAAAATCGGAATCTTGATTTTGTCAATACAATTTCACATATATTTACCAAAACCGCCCCCTGAAATGGTTGTTCAAAAGCCAAAAGGCCCTTGTAGCACTCCAGCAGTGGACGGTCGACTTAGTCCCGCTCTGTTCGCTTGTCCCGCAATCGCTCCACTCTTGACTATGCATAGGCGTCAAGTCTTGGAATTCACCTCCACTCTGAATGTTTGAATGCCCTTCTGCTTCTGAGAATTGAGTCTTTGAAAAGGTCAATTCTTTGTCAAAACTAAAATCAACTTTACCTGATATCTTGTTAAAAGATTAAAGGAGGTTCTTCGATGAAAAATATTCTTAAAAAGAACACCCTTTTGTTTTCATAAGTATTGATCTGCAAGTGACAGGAATCGAGCATAAAATGTTACAAAAGAAAAATCATTATTGTACTTGTGATTTGGACATGTGACGTGACATTGATTTATATTACTTTGAACGACATCGTGACATCACGAATCCAATATGTCGCACGCTCAACACGAAACTTGACAATGGAATGTACCAAATACCGTCGAGTGTCAATCGAAAGGTTCATAAGAGCTTTATCAGTGAAATGAAATGTAACGGACCAATATAAAACGAACTGAACGAAAAAAGTCGAAAAATGCTCGTGTAAGCACGTTCATAAAGTTTAATAAAATAACAGCTTTGTCCATAATATATAGAAAGTCGGATGAAATAAAATGAAATTGTTTATTCTGTAATAGGATATAGGTAACAAACCTCTTTTATAGATCATATAAAAAAAATAAGCTAGATGGAGTCGACATCCCCTGTCTTACTACCCCTTTTTTATCGTGGAGAAATGCTCATGAATACTGCACTACGAGTACCACGGGGAGATAGTGCAGTTATGTGGGACTCTAACCCACTAACCACGGTGTCCTCCTCTCTCCTCTGCCGCTTACGGCGGGAACACGGGCACGCGTTAGCACTCATCCGTGAACGTCTTACTACCCCTGAGAAGAAATGGCGAAAAAGATTAAGGGGTGAAAGTCTTTTTTAAAGTCGAGTAGTGTCCGTTATGGACTTTTGAGGGAAAAAAACGACACAAATTTCAGTGAACCGGTCCAGTTAGTGCACGCATGTGTCAGTAATCGTGTAGCTCGACGCAGAACTTAAGTAGCTCAACGAATTGACGAATAATACCAATGAAAAGAGCAGGTCACAGCAAGGCAGGCCGCACAAAGCACTCAAACTGCCAGACCATCATTATAAATAACTGAGAAAGAAAAAAAGGGCACATGGATGCGGAACGGACTATTTTATTTAAAAACATTGTTCTGTAGGAGAGGTACATCAATAAAACAATATTTTACAGATAAAATCATTATTACGGAATCGTTTCACGTTTTTTTACATCTTTTTCCTTCTCACTTGGCTTTTTAGCCAAATCTGACACCTACTTTTTTCTGCCTTCTCAAGTCGTATTGGCGTTAATCTTATAATGATATGCCATTATCCTTATATTTACCAAAAAGGTTGCGTGCCACAAACCATGCAGATCTCTACAGTATTTATCTATAATTTTACCAAACTAGACGGACGGTTTTAAATTTTAAACCCAGCCTTTTGACGTCATCCTTTAGCTGCATTTTCTCCAGTCATCAAATCAAGAGAAAACGGCTTATTATTTTCTGGGCCCAACAGTGAAATTTCAAGGCATACTCTCTGTAAAATTGTCAGGCGAAATAAAATACCTACTTCCTAAAATAAAGACATCTTGTTCAAGAGTCTACAATGTCTACCAGATACTTATTGTGCCCCATTTCATGCTCTAATGGCTTCAGTCCACATTCCGAAAAATGCTTTAATGGGTACTTTGGCTGACAGACCGGAATTAACAGTTTCACGCTTCAGGAATTTCAGATATTCCTATTTAACGATGCTAAAGTATTTTTAGGAAAGCATTATCACAACATTTGAGAGGCAAGAACTAAAAATCAATGAACCGTACATTGGTTTTTAAAATCCTTCGTGCAAATTGACAAACTACATCTATTCACCGTCTTAGAGCCATTTCATACAACGGTCTAAGCGTAAGCCTAATCAGCCTGTATTGTTCCCACAGCTGGGACACAGGCCTCCTCTCGGTGACCGGGAGTGGGCCGTAATCCACCACGCGGGCCCAGAGCGGGTTGGTGGATGTCACATAATATACCTTCGATTTTTTTTGGTTCTAGGACAGGCCGGTTTCCTCGCGATGTTACGACTTACAACTTGTAAGTGGCAGCCGTTGCTACTGGGCCACGATTGCTCCTCGTAACATTTATTTACTTATTTATTGACTGTGCGCAATTACAAATAAACTGACTGATGATTTACTCTACCAAACGAAAGTGTTTATCCATTAGTCAAACGTGACATTTTATGCTTAGCGCCTTATGAAGGACATCAATTCTTACGAATCTAAATTAACAACCTAAGTTTGGTGATTAGGTACTATAATTTACGTTGGCATTTTCATCTAAAGAGGCAAATTTATTGAACAAGTTGTCTTTACAAATATACGTATAATATTTAACACATCGAATATCACCATAAGTGCGTTCTTAAGCCAGAGCACGGTTTCGCAATTTCCGGCGTGTTTCCCGCGTAATCGTGTCAGACGGATGTACGGCCGCCATTTTAACTTTCAAGTGGCGGAAAGTTTTTCGCCTTGCCTCACGAGTGGCGATTCAAAGAAAATAGTTTGTTACCTCAGTTTGTCATTGTCAGGGTGTTTGGAGTTGGAACATATATTATTCTGAGCTGTTCAAATTTTTGGCGTCTCTAAGTTCGAGATTGTCAAGCTTTGTATACTGTGATAATAGCTTATTCTGTGTTTAGACAAGTAGGAATACATTAAATAATAGAGAGTAGTCTAGTATGTATAAGGGCTGATTTTTCCAAAGTCAGATATCCGTGGAATAAATCTTACGTCTGACGGTTCTAGTATGAAATAGAAACTTTTTAACAAAAAAATTAAACCGCCGAAAAAACTGAAAAGCAAAAAATAATAAACCTTTTTTATTTAACCTTAATAACTAAGTTCTTAAACTAATGTAAGTATACCTAAATCATTTTGAGTCGGCGCCGTTTAAATTAAAGGCAATTTAGTGATCTTTATTTATTGTTTGTTTGGCGCAAAATCAAAATTATTTAGGTATAATTACTGTAAAAAGTTATGCGTGGTCATACATAATAAAAATAATAAAAAAAATATACGCGTCGACTTGAGAACCTCCTCCGTTTTTTTTCGTCGGTTAAAAATGGTCAGACATTCAAAATTTATTCTCACGATTAGACCTATCCTAGGTATAAACGTTTGGTAGAATTCGCCCTAAGACTCATTAGTTTAGAAGAATACAGTTTTTCTGATTAAAAGCTATATGATGAGTAAAGACGAAAAACAGAGTTGAATAATAAATTATCACATTTCAAATAATAATTTTAATCAGTCTTTATACCCAGGTTACACAAAAACAAAACAAAAAACAGAAATAAAACATAAAATAGTTTTTTTTAAAACAAGTAGTGTGTATGTGTGTCGAGGGGAGGGGGAGGGGGAGGGGCATCTGTGTGTGTAGTGTAAAAGCACAATAAATAAACGATAATGTAGCCTAGGCCGTAAATCCTCATATAACGAAATTGTATCTATTTTCATCCTATATATTAGTCTGCAAAAGCGTCTAGCGTGTAAAAGCCTAATATTTCAAGTTGAGAGCTTCAGCTGAATAAAGTCTCAACGAAGCTTATGTAAGTCAAGTAATCTGTACAAAACAGTTCTCAAGTCGAGCTATTTCTCAAATTAAAACACAATAGAGCCTTGCAGATTGAAAAAAACCCGGCAAATTGTTAATAAATCTAAGTGAAAGCGTTTCGGCTCGAGCCAAATACGCTCAATATTTCAGGGACCCACGTTTCAATTTGCCGGATTGCGTGAAAAATCGCGAAGAAGCTCTGTCGCAAATAGTCTGTAATACAGTAATTTATTTCTATTTAAGGCGTACACACACTCAGGGTTCGGGTCGACATTAAACAGAACAGCCGGACATAAAAATCGAATATACAGGGTGTAAGAGGGCCCATCACATAGCCGTTATCTACGCATTATGTACATCAATCTACGTAATATTGCAGAAAAATAATTGCTGGGGAACGACTTTTATTTTTTAAAGAAAGAAAAAGAATTTATTGCGACTCGTACAGGAGGATCACAAACTAAGCGAAAAAGTTTATTAAAGTGTTTTTGGTGTGAACATTTCCTGTTTGCGGTAGCACGCAATGTAACGCACTCAAAACATTGTGCTTATGGGTGCATGCAACGGAACAGTGATCGTGGGGGTTTTAAAGCTGTGTTACATCTCGTACATAATTAGCATTACAAACTTATTTTCATAAAAAAATCTGTAAAAAATTGACGTTAAATATCTCCGGAACCAGAAGCAGGCGGTTCCCAAGAATGAAATGAAAAAAATGATCACAATGACGGGGAGTAGATGTGACTGTCGGCTTCGTTAAGTGTCTTTTTAGACCCTGTAATGACCGGGGTTCCAAGTAAACTGATAATAGAAAAAAAAACATAGGCAGTATCAATAAATAGGCTATTTTCCTAAAAAAGAACAACTCGAACAAAGAATTTCACGCGGACGAAGGCGCAGGCAGAAGATAGTCGTGACTAAAATGGCTTCGGCTTGGCTTTGTTGTTCAACAAAATACTACCAACACTAACAGAATGTGAACAACTCGAACAAGTATCTACCACGCCTAAGTAATTCGGAATCGAAATAAGCATCGGACAGTCAGTAACGACAGTGCTACAAATTATTTGCTCCCAAATATATATAATTAAATTCTTTAAATAACACGAGACAAGAGAAATTAGGCACCTACTTTGTCTAGACAACAACAAAATCAAAATCAAAAGTCATTTATTCAAATTAGGCTGAGAATCAGCACTTTTCGAACGTCAAAATTACAAAAGACAGTCCCCCAAAAACGCCCGCCCTTCACCGAGAGCCTTCCAACGAGACTAGTCTCGTGTTATTAGAATTTAATTTTCCACCGAAATTCTTGGAACTGTAGTTGTTAACAGGTGAAGCGGAAGGTAGTTGTTCTTTGATCCAAAAACAAGGCATTTACGATAAGATTTTTAATTTTAATTGTAGATAACACATAAACATTTTGATATTATCATTTCTATTTTTATTTATCCTTATTCTGCGCTCGTGCCAGCACGATTAATACGTCGTAAACTCGTGCCTCAGTAAAATATTTGCCAGTAACCAAGATTCTTCTACCCCATGGAGCGCAAATAGACTTATTAATCGTAACTCGTATAGATAATATTATAGTAGGTACTAATGCTTCACCCTAATTCCGCGACATACTCTTAATCACAATCCGAAGATTTTTGTAGAAAGTTGCTATTGCTTCAAACGCTAGAAAAGTTTGTCTGCTCAGCAACGTAAACAACGCATTGAATGTTGTTGATTTGTCAAAATGAAAGACATCGCTACTGATAGTCTGTTACGCAATTACCCCGCTGTTTGAAATCCATCCTGTATTTATTATTCAAACATGACATACGACTGCGACTGATTGACATAATTGTCAACATAGAGAAATCTATCACTAAATCCTGTTGACACAACGACGGAAATCTAAAAACAAAACATGGCCATACCCCGCGCAGTGCTAGTTTACGTACATTTAACCCGACACTAAACGAGTTTCGCCTCTATACAGTTCAACTTTCAAGTTAAACAAACCACACAATAATACAATTAAAATCAACTGTCCAATGTCCGAGCTTGGAAATCAGCTCAGCTAGTTGAAAATCAGCGCCGCAGCCAAACTGAGGCCGCATCACGAACGTGCGACGCAAACGTAACGTAAATTGAAACGAATTTTTAAATCGTAAATTCAACCGTTGCATAGCATTTTGGTTAAAAAACTGCGACCAGCACAATTATACATACATATGTCACAGATGGATTTTCGAATCCGCTGTTTTACAAAATGCTAGCCGTTTCACAAAACAGCTCCGTTATGTAAAACACCTAAATGACGTTTAGCGATTTTCCATACTTAATTACTGACCGCAGATTTGCATACATTTTTTACATTTATCAATGCAGCGGGTCAACGTTTAGATGCTACATGTGGTTGGCAAAAACTGCAGAACGCCACCTGCATGACCAGATGTATGAGCGATCCGAAGCAAAAGGAGTATAAGCACAATTAATATCATACATAAACATGAATAAAGTCTTAAAAAAAAAAAATATCGGTTTAAAGAATTGTTTCTCATAAATATTACAAACAGTTCACTTAAACTAAGAGGTATACAAGTAAATACATGCAGTTATAAGGTAACAGAAAGACTCAGTGAGTCGATAAACGAAAACAGAATATGTAAAACTAAACGTCTAAAGATTTTAAGTTCTAACAAAAGGTTATTTATCACTACAGTCCGTTCACAGTTATTTTAACTTTCACAGCAGCCACCTAACAGCAACCTTATTGTAATGAGAATAAAGATCACAATGATTTTGACAGACTTGTCAGTGGCAGCAGCCCAACAGCAACCTTATTAGAATAAGATTAAAGATCACTATGATTTGGACGGTGATCCAAAACCAGAGGTAAAATAAATGTAAAGGACTGTCCTAACATTATGTGCGAAATATTAATTTCCCAATTTTAAAATCGTTAGAATTTTCGTCGCGTTGCCTCCGCGCGGTCGCGCTAGGCCCACTGGTGCAGTCGAAATACTCCGCAGTCAAACTGTGCTGCGGCTTGCAAGCTCCCTTTTTAGCAAGTACTGCGGTGCATATATTAACAATTTATAGAGTAAATGTTCGAACTGTTTCTATTTCAGTTAGAAAATCAAATAGCTAGGATTGGATTTTTATGTTTATTTTTGGACCAGTTATTTAGTTAGGTATAGTTAGATGGTCATTTATAGCGTTTAGTAGTGTCGTTGAGTAATGTAAATAACGACTTTGTAATACTAGTTAATCTACTAAGTACTTGGCCAAAAAGGACTCTCGTAGGTATTGGGATAGTAGTATTTTTTCAATATCAATATATTCCAAAAGAAGATTCACTGAATAATAAATTCGTACCGTACCGCGTACTGGAAGATGTAGCGTTAGAAGGCCTCTCTCAAGATAGACCGATGACTTTGTGAAGGCCGTTGGCATCCGCTGGATGCGAGAAGCACAGAACCAGCCGAAGGGGCAATGCTTGGCGGAGGCCTATGTCCAGCAGTGGACGTTTTTTGGCTGAATGGTGATGATTTCGTAAAATGAAAAAAATAAACCTTTATAAATTTTAAAACCAGTGCCCAGCCTATACAAAAAATACCTTCCTCAAGAAATAATTTGTCTGATAAGAACCCTTCACCTCACAAAACCCCATACAACTCAAAGTTATTAAATACATAACACAGTACATTGCCCACAACAATGCTCCATCAAATCTTCAATAGCCAGGCTTATGTGGCCAAGTAGATGCCCTGACAGCCTTTAAACTGCCCAGGATTTGTCCTTTGTAGCCCACAAAGGAGGTTGCATAACTCTGACGTCATCGCGAAGTAATAATGAAACATTTAGTTGGTATTAGAGTGACCGGGCCGGAATAGTTGGTAGTTTGGAGAAGTTAGTGACAGGGTTGGTCTGAACAATCGGATTGCGAAATTGGGCTGTTACGGGTTGGTGAAGTTAAGTGATGCTTACAGAAAAGTTTTTTGAACGTACTCTGGAATTCAGGTATTGGTCTGAAAATAAGTAGTTGCCTAATCCCTGAAGTTAGAGTCGGTCAATAAGTTTGGCGGATAAAAAATACCTATTGTTAGTCGTATTACATTTGCTGAAGCAAGTCCCACCCTAAGTGGCTTATTGTGATACTTACGGAAGGTATTACAAAAAAAAAACGGCCAAGTGCGAGTCGGACTTGTGCATCGAGGGTTCCGTACAAATTTGTAGGTAGGTAACTACAAATTTACGGTTTTCGGATTGATTCCTTTACTTGTGCTACAGGAAATTGCTTCTTGCCAAATTTCATGATTCTAGGTTTTGTTTTGGTTCCCTTGCGAGTGTCAAAATATGCGGCATAAACGGAACATAAACGCCCGTATCTTTTGATTGCGTTGACTTAGAAGTTTGATTTTTTCATTGCTTCAAGGGATTGCAGCACTAAATATTTGATATTAATTTCAACTTAATAACTCCACGCGTTTCTGAGAAAAAGGGTCGCTCAGACAGACGGGCAGCGCAGTGATCTTATAAAGGAACATAAATCAACATAACATTAAAATAGCGGCCAATTACGTTTAAAATAATATTTATTACTTGAAAAAATCTTAATAATTTGGCAACCGCTATTTCACGAGACCATATTATATTATATTATGTCCATCCATTATTACATAACACTGGTCTTATGCCACCCAAAAGACTTAATTACTTGATGTATTTTATGTGTACCACTAAGAAGCAACAGGTCTAATTTTGTTATGAATCATCATAATTACTTTGTGGCTATATTAAGACGAAATGTTAGTAGCAGAAATAAATATCATACCTTCGTATGACAAGAGAAATAGCATACGAAGCAGGCTCTGTGATAAATTATTAGAGATTATACCTCTCAGCTCATTCAACTTAAATATCATTAAGATTCATGGCCCGAGACTGTAAACAAAGAAGTTGAAATTGCGGCTTTACAATCGGATTATGAACTTTAGTTATACATTTTGTAAAAGCGTAAGGAATACTAAACCTCTAAACGCGATCGAGAAGTTTCTTTGCTAAATTCACTTTTTGTTTCAGATAAAATGATGGATCGGACGGGAGAGGCGGAGTGAGTGTAGTTGGACGTGAGAAGAAGTCAAAATGCTTCACAGAACGTCGTCGTCGAGGCGACGGCGCGCTTCTAGGAGTGCAGCCACGTCACCTCAAGCAAGGTCCCCAAGAGCATCAGCACAACCGTCTCGAAGAGCCTCGTTGGCAGCCACCGAAACCGATGAAGAAATGGAGCCAACCCCTCCTCCGCAGAGAAGCCCGCGAGCAAGCCTAGCGCCAGACGCTGCACTCGAGGGCGGCTACCACCGCAGTCCACGACACTCTCTGGTCCCCGAAGCCAGATCAGCCAGAAACTCCATAACACCAGATACGGCACCACCGAACAGGAACACTTTAGCACCATCAAGAAACAATTTAGCAGTTGATATGAACTACGGTTCGAGACTAAGCTTGAATCCCCAAGACTTCAACCGAAGTCCAAGAAACAGTATTACCCCAGACGCTAACGCCAGGAGTCCACGACGAAGTTTGGTTCCAGAGGGCACGTCATGGAACCAACCACGAAACTCTTTGGTGCCAGATGTTGGTCGAAGTCCACGTCATTCCGTAGCAAGTATTCAAATAGATCCGGCTCGAAGTCAAAAAGACTTGGGTCCGAGTCCGCGGACAAGTCCAAGAGGCAATGTAGAAGCTCCTATGAAGAAAGAAATGCCGGAAATGAACCGGAGTCCAAGGGGTTCGTTGATTCCTGATTCACAAAGGAGTCCTCGGGGAAGTATTGCGCCATCAGAGAGGAGCGCACGAGGTAGCCTTGTGACTGGTGAAGGGACGGCGGAAGCAAATAGGGTGAGCCCGAGGGGAAGCCTGACGCTGACATTTCAAGAGCCATTGGTTTCACGGGAACGTCGACCGAGCGAAGACAGTCAGACCGCGGGTAAGTACATTTATTAACACAATTAATTGGGTGACTAAGTATTGACAACAAATGAAGGTAGAAATTGATGCCAGCCCTATTAGATTTATTACACCCCGAAATCCCATTCGTATTTAAATTAAGTGGCTTGACGGATTTCTCGGAATAATCTCTATTTTGACAGCTTGTCGTGACTTGAATTAAGAACCTATTTTGGGGCTCAGGCCTACAAGCCAATCCCGCTCCTAGCATATCTATATTTGCATAACAAGAATATACTGTTTTTTAATATTTGAATTCCAATTATTTTATTTAACTTGTAGGTACAGGTAGATACAGTTGTATAAGACAGCCTCCCATAATAGTCATAGAGTTTGCTCTATGACTATTATGGGAAGCTGTCTAATAACACAATAATACAAATAAATATAATAATAAACATAATAATAATATACAAATATATAATAAACATAATAATAATTATAGGTCAGTCAGGTTTGCTCCACTGACCTATATTATAAAAGTACGTTGGACTAATTATACTATATGAAACGACAGTTGTTTTTTGTGCTGATTCAAAGCGCCCTCGCTCGAGTGTTTCAGGAACTAAAATTGACACATTGCCGCAAATGGCCGTCGTTTTGTTTTGGTACGTCTCTGATGATTTAGATCTAAATCATGAAATAAGACTTTTTGTATATTTTGTGTTTACTACTAGATCTTGTAAAACTCGTTATCAAAAATATTAGTTCCACGGACGCTCATGTTGCTGTGAGCGTCAAAATGGCGAAAATCAAATGTTTTCATTTTGTCATCGACAGTATGAAGTCCAGCGTACTTGTTTATTATAGTCAATGGAGCAAACCCATTGGACTTTTGTAGACAAAAAGCTTCACATATGATTGTCATACTTTCTAACATACCTTCTCATTTTTACACAAATGGATAAATTCTTATAATATTGTGACGATGGCATTTGGCATTTTTATGATTGTATGACATGTGTAATTTAATTACTAATATTGACTTATAACTTGTATGTGTGCTCCAACTGTCAAACCAACTTATGGTTATTAATACAAAAAATTTAAAAAATATTATTTAAAGTAGGTAGATTTAAGTTTTTTCTCAGCCTTTTAATGAAGGCTGAGAAAAAACTTAAACCTCAAAATAATTTATCTCAAGTTGACAGAATCTACACATACCACCTGTGTTAAATTATTGTTTGTCACACACATCCCTCATCACAAGTCTTGTATGTTTATTCAGGTACTCGTGGCAGAAGCGTGTCCCCCTACAGGGCATCGGTGGCTGGCAGACAGACCGGGGCCGGTATACCCTCAGATTCTGGCTCACGGCGAGCCTCGAGCTCTGTCAGTCAGGTAATTATCAACAATAATAATTATTATTTTTTATTCATATTATACAGTCACGAACATAAATATATATCTATCTATACTAATGATAAAGTAGAAGAGTTTATTTTTATGTTTGAACGCGCTAATCATGATGTTAAATCACGCTACGACCCTAAGGAGCCGAGCAAAAAGAATGCTGGGCGAAAACGAAGTAATAGCGCAGGCGGGCGATGCAATGCGATGAGGTGGGGCGGGGGAGCAAGACACACGGACAAAGTCGTGGGCAGAAGGCAGTGTTCAATAAGTGACACTCAAGAATTGACAATAATTCTTATAACCTACCGTAAAACTGAACGCTTGCTCGTGAAATAAACAGTTTTATTTCCATCTCGTAACATTTACGTTCAGTCATGAAAGACTGAATATTCCTATAAAATCACAATAGTGCGTTCAATGCATAATATCACAGATAGGGAAGCTTTTCAAAGCTCGCGTTTATGTAAGAAGCATAAAGCTCAGTTGTATTGATGTGTGAAGAGGTTGATGTGTTATGAACAGTCTTTTATGGGATGCAGTTTAAAAGATAAAATAAATAAAAAATAAATAAATATTCCACAACTATCACACAACGCCATCTAGTCCCAAGCTAAGCAGAGCTTGTGTTATGGGTACTAGACAACTGATAAACATACTTATATATTTTCTAAATACATAAATATTATAGATAAATTACACCCAGACACACAACAAATGATCGTGCTCATTACACAAACATTTGTCCTGGGTGGGAATCGAACCCACGACCTCCGGCATAGCAGTCAGGGTCACTAAGCACTAGACCAACAGGCCTGTCAATGAATACGCGTTTTATGTCGATCAGCCACTGCTATGCGTTGCATGGACAGGTTTGCCACGTTAGCTGCGTGGTTCATTTGTTTGCCAGCCTTTTTGTTTCGTGTGTAGCGTGGCTGTGCGTCGCAGTGGACGGTCGCGCACATACATTTCCATACAAATCGAAGCTAGAAGTACACGTGCGGCCATTTTCATAAAAAACCTTTTTTTAGCCTATCCTGTTTCTTATGAGGATCAAAAAAGTCGATGTTACCAACTGAGGTTTGAGAAGGTACTAAAAATGTCGGAAATTGCAAAAAATTACTTCCTATAAATTTCGTAGGAATTAAGACTCCAGCTTACTTTTTTAAGGCAATCTTTACAGCCCCGACTCAAAAATCCAACCTGTATATTATGAGAATACCATAATCTGGTAAAAATACTAGCTAGTCAGCAAGGCGGTAGCGGGTCTGACTGTACAGAGTGCATCAGACGTATCTACCTACATTTAAAAGTACCCGGGTCAATTTAAAAGGCTCAATGCACACGCAAGTATTAAAATAATTCAAAAAAAATATAAACTCTTCATCAAAACGATCAGGTTAACGAACTATTCATACAAAAGCCTGAAACATTCACAAAAAAAAGAAGGGGAGTGACCAATAATGGTGTTATAATTTTAAGTGTTTCCAACTACATGTAATTCACTACAATTTGCATGCAACGAACTGCTTCGCACATGCAAGGAACAGTAATTATGTGCTTACATTAACTGCGGTATAAATTAAATTGATTTTTAAAAGTTAATCTGCATTATAATTAAGTGTTTAACTTACACTAATCTTTTATTAATTTAAAATGGTTTTAACAACAGTAAAGCTTTCCACTAATCATTTTTAAAGCACAGACTTTGATTCAGAGGGGCAATCGTCTCGTAATTTTAAGACCGTTCACAGTCTGATCTCAGTCTCAATCTGTCAAAAAATACTTCTCATTTCCCTACATTTTGACCAGTTTTTGACATTTGTTTGTCGCTGAGATGAGACTGCGACTAGATTTTGAACGTTTTAAATTACGAGAGTTGGCCTTCAGATTTATAACAAAAAGATGCATTGTGTGCTACGGCGTAGCCACGTAGCAGTCGTAGAGGGTCTACGAGAGCTACGAGCTGCTACGAAGTATATCAGCGGGGCAATTCTCGTAATTTTAAGAATGTTCAAAGTCTGAAGGCCAGATCTCGTAATTTAAAACGATCAAAATCTAGTCGCAGTCTCGTCTCGGCGACAAACAACTGTCAAAATCTTGTCAAAATGTAAGAAAAAAAAAAGGAAATTAGCGGTATTTTCGACAGATTGAGACTGAGATCAGAGGGGCAATTCTCGTAATTTTAAGAACGTTCATAGTCTGATCTTAGTCTCAATCTGTCAAAAATATCTCTAATTTCCCTACATTTTGACAAGCTTTTGACATTTGTTTGTCACCGAGATGAGACTGCGACTAGATTTTGAACGTTTTAAATTACGAGAATTGGCCGTCAGAATGTAGGCCTCTTTCTACAACGTGTTTGGTATTACGGCTAAAACCATAAGCAAAGGAAACGATTTATTTTTGGATATAGTAACTGGCCAATCGATCAAATCCTTTTAGCGATATTAGATACGTACGGTAAACACGCGAAGAAATGGAGGCCTAATATCGAAAGTTGAACAAAATTCTATTTAGGATTTTTATTACCCTGGGGCACACTAAAGGGTATTTCGTGAATATCTTACGCTAGTATAGTGATGAATATATGGTTAGTAAGTACACTAAAGCCTGTAGTTCAAAGACATCGATGTTTAGGGAAAGCAACCCAAATGTCTCTCCTTTGGACTGAATTGCCATACTTACGGCTGAATATTCAAACGCAATTGTCACTGTAGGTAAGGGGTATTATAGAGGAATACAAAACGGATAGTGTCGTGAGGAAACCGGTATGTCCTAGAAACAAAAAATCTAAGAGATGTGACATCTACCAACTTGCACTGAGCCCGCGTGGTGGATTAGAGCCCACTCCCTCACACAGAGAGGAGGCCTGTGTCCCAGCAGTGGGAACATTAAAGGTTAATTATGCTACTGAAACGTTAACACGTTACTAAATAAACTCTGACTGCCGCATTTAGAAATATCACTTAACAATATTCAATCATTATTCTTTTAAAATTGAGTAAATCAGCGGCACTATATGATTGCGCCTGTGACACCTTTCAAACAATAATAATTACAATAAGATAATGTTTACTTAATATATTATAAGCTCACAGACTTAAAATAATAATATGTACCTATATGGATATAAAAAAAGAGGGGAAAGAATCAAAAAATTCGTTCGCATCGCTGTCAACAGGAGAAGTGCCCTAAAGGTTGGCAGCTTTGCCACATTGTATGTGCTACTAGACAAACTTAAATTATTTTCACTACCGCTAACAAACGACTCTGAGAGTGGCAATTAAAGTAGCTTGAAGAATCGGAAATTGCATATTCTTTTCCCGTATTCTCAATATTAATAATTTCTTTTGAAAATACTACCTAACCTTGAATTCCCCAGGTGTCAGGTGACGAACAGCGTCGTCTGTGCGGTGAGCAGGCTAAGTACAGCGACCGCACTGGCCTGGGCCTCGGAATGGGCCTCACCACCTACGGGTCTGTGGCGTACCAGCTGAAGGACGCTAATATGGAGGCCTCGGGAACTGTCGACTTTGTCTGCAGAGCGGCTAAGATTATGAATAGGACAAGTGAGTATTTTCTTTAGTTTTCGATTTGTTATGGCTAGAATAACTTATTAATTTTTTTAAAAATATCATACATTTCCTGTCCTACATGCATTGTAACTCAAAATTTCAAAGAATTTAACAGAACGGCTAGTCATGTCAATGTGTTGGATTGGACACTAGCTTTAATACACAAACAACAAGATTCAATAAGCGATATTCTATTGTTTCACTAAATGAAAACCTTTTGTTTCAGTACTCATGACTGTGTTCCTGAGTTTCCTGGGTACTCTGCCTATTATTATGATGATTATGGGTAAGTTTTTAGTGTCTGTTACTATATACTAATGAATATACGAAAACATAATTATATCAAGAGCACGCATCCCATATATCACTCTACGACACTGACAAGAAAGTTTTTTTTTCTTTTTTGGCCGATGTTGACTATTCTGCCAGCGTTCTGCCATTCTAATTTTGACGTTAGCAATAAATTGCCTATTTATTTATTTATATAATTAAACTTTTCGCACACAAAAAAGGTACCAAGGCGGACTTAATGCTTGAGGCATTCTCTACCAGTCAACCAAGGGTGGTGAAGAGATTAGATGTCAGGTGCTTTGATTGGTTGCCTATTCCTAACTCTCGTGAAACATTTCTTTTAATAAAGTCAAAGTCAAAGTCAAATCATTTATTTCAAATAGGCACATAAAAGGCACTTATGAACGTCAAAAATAAAATTAAAATAAAATTGATTCTAGTCGCCCCTTCCAAAAGGTAGTTTTCGTATGGAGAAGAATGGGCAAGAAACTCCACCGTTACTCTTTTAAAATGTTTTACAATATATTGCATACATTATTTATATAATTATATGTGAAGACGATGCACCCAAAAATAAACTTACTATACCACAATAGGTAAAAGAATTAAAATGGATAAATGTAACCATGACATATTGATCAACTATGTGATAGATACATGGTGCTCACATATTCACAAACATTCCAAACGTACACGATTTTCATAAATAAATAAGGAGTAATAAGTCCGGGTTTGACCACAAGTAATTACAGAATGTAAATCAATGTCAAAGAAAAAAAAAAAAAGAATAAATTATACAATTACATTAGCAACCAGTTTGATTTTGTCTAGACTCTAGAGATTGTCCTATGGAGCAAGACCAGCATGTTTCCAAGCATTCTTATCTTGGATATAATTCTCTAATTTGTAATATCCTTGCTTACAAAGTGTAATTTTAATATAAGTTTTAAATTTTCTTTCATTTAATTGCAATATTTCACAAGGTATTTTGTTGTAGCATTTAACACAGTACCCCATAAAAGATGTATGAACTTTAGATAATCTGAAAAAAGGTTGATCTAATTTATCTTTATTTCTAGTATTAAAATTATGTCTAACACTTATTTTATTAAAAAGATGTTGATTTTTTCTTACATACATAATATTTTCATAAATGAATTGGCAAGGTACCGTCATAATATTAACCCTTTTAAATAGTTCCCTAAGAGATTCGCGGCGACGTAGATTGTAAATGGCTCTGACAGCTCTCTTTTGCAAAATAAAAATGGATTCAATGTCAGCAGCCCGACCCCACAGTAAAATGCCATATGACATAATACTGTGGAAGTAACTAAAATAGACCAAGCGCGCGGTTTCTTCGTCTGTTAATTGTCTTATCTTTCTAACAGCATATGCGGCCGAGCTTAGCCGCCCCGCAATAGATGTTATATGAGGTCCCCATTGTAATTTCTCGTCTAGCGTGATTCCTAGGAAAACTGTCTGATTAACAAATTCTAATTTTTGGCCATTCAATACGATGTCACATTCGCTACTTCTAACATTAGGTAATTTAAATCTAATGCATTTTGTTTTTTTTTCATTAAGTACTAAATTATTAACCGTAAACCAATCTTGGACCTGAAGAATAGAGTTATTCACGTCGTCAAGATTTTGTGACCGTCGGTCTATTTTAAAGATCAATGATGTGTCATCTGCAAGTAACACCATCTTCGGTTGATTTTGAAGTAATTGGGGTAAATCATTAATATAAACTAAAAAGAGGAATGGACCCAATATCGAACCTTGAGGAACGCCCATTGTCATTTCAGAACCCAATGAGTTTACGCCATTTACTTGGACTTTAACCTTTCTATCTTTCAGGTATGATCTTAACAAGTCAAGTGCTGTTTTCCTAATCCCATAGTGCTCGAGTTTCATCAGAAGTGTTTCATGGTTTACGCAATCGAACGCCTTAGAGAGATCGCAAAAGATTCCAATAGCATCTTGTGCTTCTTCCCAGGCGTTAAAAATGTTCTTCATTAGGGTAACACCGGCGTCAGTGGTACAACGCCCTTTGGTGAAGCCGTACTGGTGTTCATGAAAGATGTAATTATTATTAAAGTGACGTAACATTTGATTGAGCATCAACTTTTCAAACACCTTACTGAGAACTGGCAGAATTGACACAGGTCTATATTGTTGGGATCTTTACTATCACCGGATTTGAACAATGGTACTACTTTACTATGTTTCATAAGATCCGGAAAGACTCCTTGGTCAACACTGGTGTTAAATATGAAAGCTAAATAGGGCGCAATGGTTTCGATGAGAGATCTACATACTTTTACAGACATACCCCAGAGATCTTCTGTTGATTTAATTTTAAGATCTTTAAAAGCTCTTATAACAGCCTGGGGGTTTGTATGCTGAAACCTAAGCTCCGAAGGGCATGCCTTTACATTCCTTTTAAGTAAGACAGCAGAAAGCGTGGGGGAAGAATTTAAAGCTTCAGTAGTTTTAAGGGGAATATTAGCAAAGAAGTTTTCAAATTCCTGAGCTATTTCTACATCTGAATTGATGGGGCCATGTGCAGTCTCTAAATTAAGTTCACTATTTCGCTGTTTTTTCCTACCTGTTTCATTAGTTATTATTTGCCAGGTAGTTTTTATTTTATCATCAGCTGATTTTATTTTATTGCTTATATAAAGAGCTTTAGCTCTTTGGCACACCCTTTTAAAAGTTTTTGAATATTTTGCAACATACTGATGAAAGTTTGTATTTTTCATATGTTGCTTTAAGCCATACAGTTCAAAAAGTTTTTCCCTGCTTCATAAAAATGCTAATATAAAAGCAGAGTCACGTTTAATGTACGTGCTCTAATATTATGAGAATATTTTTATATCTAAACGAGACCATGATAACGACTCAGTAGTGCGAAAACATCACTTTTACAGAATAACGGCGCCATTACGACATATAGCCGAATTTATCTCTGAAGTTTGAATGTCATGCATTTTTCAAGCTATCTTCTATACTAGTAATAAAGCTGAAGAGTTTGTTTGTTTGTACCAGTCGGATTTGAAGAAATCTTTTTGTATTTGATAGCCCGATTCATGAGAAAGCCATCGTACTCGGCTGTACTCGACTTGACATCATGCTAGGACCTTAAGGAGCCGAGCAAAAAGAAAAAAAAAGTCAGAAAGATCGCTTAGGGAAACCGAAAAAATAGTCCGGGCAAGCGATGCGATGCGACGGGGTGGGTCGAGGTCCCAAAATTGCGGACGAAATCGCGGGAGAAACTAGTATACACATAAAGAAAACTGTCACTCGATGTGAAGTACTCAGACGTCTGTATGAGTTGGTGGATAAATTGGCTATATTCATTTGATAGCAACTTGATGCTTGATTGAAAAAGAAAAAGATTGACCTCTCTCTTTAAGGGTGTCATTTTATCGCTATACGGGTCCATTTGCTGAAGCTCGTAATGTTGCGGTTCTTTACGACTACCTCGGGGAAAAGAGGGCAATCACTTACTCTTTACTTGAACCAATAAGTAGTAGTTTTTACCTATATGCCAATTAAGAATTTTGCAGACAGTCATCAAAAGGCAAATTCTCGTAATATAATACATTTAAAATCTAGTTGCAGTCTTATTTATTTATTTATTAAGGCACACAACAAATTCTGTGTATAATATAACTTATGTACTATAGGTAATGCAGTAGCATGTGAGCAGTGGGAGCCCAGTGGAACGGCCGCGACTCACGAGTTGTAGGTAGTAGGTTCGAACCTAGACTGACTCTTTCCTTTGTGTCATTTATTTCATCACCACTGCTCTCAAAACGGTGAAGGAAAACACCGTGAGGAACCAGCATGTCCTAGAACCAAAAATTCGCAGACATGTGACATCTACCAACCCACACTGGGCCCGCGTGGTGGGTTACGGCCCACTCCCTGTGTCCCAGCAGTGGGAACGTTATAGGCTGATTATGCTTATGACTATAGGTACTAATAGCCTCGGACTTACACAGTCGCCAATTACGTCTCATCTCAGCGACAAATAAATGTCAAAAAGTTGTCAAAATGTAGGGAAATTAGAAGTGTTTTCTGACAGATTGAGACTGAGATCAGACTGTGAACGTTCTTAAAATTACGAGAATTGCCCCACTGATCTCAGTCTCAATCGGTCAAAAATACCTCTAATTTTGCTACATTTTGACAACTTTTTGACATTTATTTGTCGCTGAGATGAGACGTAATTGGCGACTGTGTAAGTCCGAGGCTATTAGTACCTATAGTTAGTTAGTTAAGTTTTTGACAATTGTTTGTTGTCGAGATGAGATTGCGACTTCACTGTGAACGTTTTTAAAATCACAAGAATTTCCCCTCTGATCACAGCTGATTTTAGTGAAATTTAAGTTATTAAAACAGGATGATAAGTCAAAAATTTCGTTTTAAATCGGAGCAAGCGGAAGTTTTAATAACTGACTAGTGAACATGATTTGGATATATTCAATGCCAGTGTTTTCGGCTTAAACATTTGTTGGTGAAAACCTTCTTTACGGCAAATTTATTCTTTGCGTCTAAATTATTTTTAGTTAGCATTAATCGATCGTGTACCAATTATTTCCTAAATTATTTTATAGGTATTTTGTACCGACCTTTTTTTTCTCGTTTTATTTTTAGTGTTTATCAGTGTAAAATTGACCTTCAATTTCACATTGTTTAAGACCACTGCATAAAAAGCTGTGAATTTCCCGAAAGAATAAAATAAAATATAATAAAATAAAGGGGATTTTAAGAGACACGATGACAGACAAAAATGCCAAAACAACACGAGCCTACAAACTTCAAAAGAAAAATACTTTTCCTTTCTTCTGTAGTCCAACCAAAAGTCATTAGGAAGCAAGTAGTCACGCACAGTCACCGAGATAAAGCTTAAATCAAAGTTGACATAAATCTGATAAAGCGGTCCACGAGATGCTACCATAATGAAATTCCAGACTGACAGACACCGCAAAATGGTGGCCAAAAAATGAAGGAAGAAAAAGTTTGTGAATAAGTTTATTGATTAAGAGTGGATTTTAATGGACGGTCATTTTAGGAAGAGTAGTATTTGAGTGAAGTTACAAAGTTTGGACAAGTTTGTCTCAGTTTGAACGGTAAGTGAAATGGCGTCAATCTTTTACTTGGCTGGTGAATTGAAGAGAACGAGGTCATGAGGTGGTGTTGGCATCGTGAAAATACTGTTGTAATTATAATAGCATAAATATAGAAAATACCTAAACAGAATGATCTAAGATACAGTGGGCAATCTGCACTGTCATTTGTGATCATCTGCCATTTCTTCCTGGTTGATTACCTTTTTTTATTTTTTTATTTAGCCTATATTATTGTTACCCACTGCTGGGCAAAGGCCTCCCCTTTTTCCTTCCAAAACTCCCTGTCTTGTGCGATCTCTGGATAAGTATACAGGGTTATTGGTATAACATTAACAACCTTGCAGGACTTGATTTACTCGTACTAACATCTTAAACAACAACTTGTGTTCTATGACTTTTTACAAAAGATAATATATTTACCAAAAGTAAACCTTTAAGATTCCGTTGTTCTATCTAACCCCCCGCTCCCCTCCGCTGAATTTTGTACTAGACACGGCAGTTTGTTTACCTAACTAGCGCTTTCTTTCGCTTCGCGTAGAGTTCTTAACAGAAAATCTAATATTTCAATTCGTTGAATTTAAATATTTTTATTTTTGAATGAAAGTCTGATGAATTATAATCTGATGAATAAATAAAAGTTATAGAACAAAAGTTGTTGTTTCTGATGTGAGTAATATAGTCCTGAGAGCTTGTTAATGTTTTACCAATAACCTGTATATTAAAAAAAATAAGAATCGAACTTTCCAACGCATTTCAACATCTCTTAAACTCACACATTCCTCACAATAGTATTCCAATTAATTAGTACCTGTTGACTGAGCTGTTTTACTTGATTGTACACGCTCCAATAACTTGCGAACAGACTTGCTTATTACACGGTACCGATATGGTACCTGACAGGGTAATTATACTGAAAAAACCCTTTGTGTTAACAACGTGGTTGGGGTTATCTTTAAAAAACTCGAATCACTTTTAAGAAACGATAGGAAATAAAACATACTATTGTATGTGTAATGTATGTAGACATTTAGTTGCATCCTCAAATTGTGTCCCTTCCAATTTGTTTCAAAAATTCTCGTATCCACTTTATTGTAAAACCACGATCCCCTACTCCATTTTAATCTGTGTTGATCTTGTCAAAGGGTAGCCTTTGACCTTATAATCCTTAAAAGGAAAAAACATAAACACAATAACCCTTCCTATTTTCACCGCTAGTTTCACACTACAAAAATGGGAAACAAATAGTCACATCAAACGATAAACCCAACTTTTTAGGTTAAACCTTCATGGAAATTATAATAATTCGAGCCCGTTTTTCGTGTTCGGTTCGGCAATAAAATCGAGTAAAAATCGATCATTCGATGTCGAACTGTAATCGATCCTACTTGAACATAATATTTGAACAGTCAGGCACGGTTTAATCAACGCGTTGATCTACAAATCCGGTGCGTACTGGTTTAATCCGGTTTGAGTTGGACCGGCCACGGGAATTAGGTCGGCGTCACATTATCGGATGCTTGTTGCTTGTGCATGGATCTGGTGAGCTTTGACCCACTTCTGCTTTTCATAATAATCCTCCGTAGAAGGAACCTTCTCCCAAAAAATCTCGTTGTTGATACGTTGTTGGATACATAGGGATTCTCATGCAACAAAGATTTTCTTAAAACCGTAAAGTGAAGCCACATTCACAAAAAAGACTTTTGACGTATTTTCTCATTGTGTAGATATTTTTGTATTTTCCTCGTGCCGACAAACTAAAACGGGGTCAACTTTGCCAACTTTTCCTGTATAAATGACAAGGTTTATCAAATTATTGTAATAAGGTAAGGCAGACAAGCAAGTCATTGAAGGAGATATTATTATAGAAATTGTTGATGAACGACGGTTTGTTGACGACGATTCATTGGTTGACGTCACAAGTTTTTAACGGAGTTTATACATATATCTGGACAATGGTGCGTGTTAAGAATATGATGATAGTAACAATAAACACAACCAGAATAATCTATTAATAATAACCGAAAATTCGAAGACATGTGACATCCACCAACCTGTACTGGGCCCACGTGGTGGATTATGGTCCACTCCGCAGGCGCGATTCTTTAAGGGAACTGTTTAAAGATATTAACATTATGACGGTACCTTGCCAATACATCTATGAAAATATCATGTACGTAAGAAAAAAATTAAATCTATTCAATAAAGGAGGTGAAAGACACAACTATAGGACTAGAAATAGGGACCAATTACTTCAAACTGGCTAAAGTAGACTCATCCTTCATGGGGTACTGTTTAAAATGTTACAATAAAATTCCTCCCCACATACTATAACTGAATGAAACGATATTTAAATCTTGTATTAAACGCACACTATGTAGCCAAGCATATTATAAGTTAGGGGATTACATCGCTGACAAAAATGCTTGGCTCAATGCTGGTCCTACTCCACAGGGGCGCATAAACTAATTAGCATTCGGAAACATTGTTGGAGCTGCTGTACGTTAGAAAAAACTATCTTTGCATTGTATGAATTAAATTTCTTAGTATTGTATAATTGCATAGCACACGTGTGAGCACTATGTACTTACTATAAAGCAACCATTTACTGGGTACGACTTTCATTGACTAGAATGTGCCTTGGCGGCTGAGAGTATGTCATGCTCACTCTAATGTCTCGCTGGTGGTGGCGTGTGTGTTGGATTATTAAGTTCCCTGCAAAATGGTTGAGCTGATTGGTGCTGATCCATACGTCATGTTCGTGAACGGGCGCCGTCAGTAGGGACTTGTCATCTCTTAGCTGCCACGGCTTATTTTAATTTTTAACTTCTGAATTGTTTTTATGTTTCTGTAACGGACGCTTTTAACGTACACGTCTTTCTATATCGTTCTCACATGGTTAATTTCAACACGAATGATGTAATCAAATATTTTGTAACAATTTTATGGTTTAAAAGAGTGCCGTGGAGTTTCTTGCCCGTTCTTCTCCATAGGTACCTACACTTTGGAATGGGCAACTAGTTTCATCTTTCTGACTGACCGACCCTTTGACAATTCAAAAGTGCCTGTAATTGGTTTAGTTGAATTAAATGATTTGAGTTTGAGTTTGACGCCCTCTCACAGAGAGTAGGTCTGTGTCCCAGCAGTGGGAACGTTATAGTTTGATTATTATGTGATGAAAAAGACCCTCAACGATTTCTCTCCACTTCTTATCGATTTCAGACTAACAAGTAAAACTTACTTCTTGATAAAATTAAAATATGAGACCAGACTTTTCTTCGTCTTAGCGTGTCGATAGTAATCTAAGTAGATTCAGCCTAAGGGCCGATTCACACCAGAACGGCAGCGGCTGGCAGTGGCCGGCAGCGACGCCAGAATGCACCATAATTATGATGTTCGTGTCGCCGCGGCCGTGAGCCGACGCGCGTGGCCGCGCGACCTTTTCAAGCGATACTGGTCTTTTAATTATGTAGATAAAGTTTAAAATTATTCCACACTGAAAGTGCTAACCGTGCCGCTGCCGACTGCTGCCGTTCCGGTGTGAATTAGCCCTATAACTGAGGTACAAGTGTAGCGTTATGAGGAGTGTTAATTCGTTTCTGTTACGTGAAGGTCATCAGGGCACACAGGACATGATATCAAGTTCCATCGTTTGCAGAAGAGCACCACATTGCACTCTTAGCTGGTATCCATCCTGAGTAGGTTTTGTTAAGTTGTCAGTCTAACATCACCCATTTTCCCCAGGTGTCCACTACGTGCGTGACTGTCCCGCGGAGACCCGGATCCCGGTGTACCTGATAGTGGGGGGAGCAGCTGGCGGAGTCGGGCTCGGCTGGCTTCTGTTCAACCAGCTCGCTGGACGAAACTCCAACTCCTCAGCCAGCGTGCCCGAGAGGATCCTCGCGTATTTGCTGACCATGTTTCTGATGGCTTGGTAAGTACTTAGTGAAATGATTTGCTAAAGTGGATGCTTTACTTGCCCAATGACCTGAGGGCCTAGACCAGTGACGATCGCTTTCAAAGCGTTTTCTATTTACACATCGACTTTCAAAAGAATTGGCATAAGCGTTTTGGTAGCTTATGTCAGTCCCATACATTTTTAACTTCTCCATCATCATTATCGCTGATAGAATGCCTGTTTGTCTACGCGTCTGCGCCGGTACGTTCAAACAATTGTCAGTAGTATCTATCAACCATATAAGTTCAATATACCTAACAATAAACTTTCAATGACTTTATATAATGTTAATAAACCTATACAAATAAATAAAATTGAAGTGCCGGTTTGTAATGTTCTAAATGCATATATGGTACTTTTTAAATCTTGTCTGTTTGTTTGTTCCGGCTAAACTCCGGAACGGTTGGCCCGATTTTGATGGGACTGTTATAAGAAATAATTTAGACTACTTTTATTTTTAGAAAATAAATCAGTTTCCGCGCAAAAATCCCCGTGAACTTTTCACGCCTATTGTAAACCACTAAGCGGCTTTTGATAAAGGGGTTCAAACCTTTGTGGCGTATCCGACCCGCCACCATTTTAATTTTTTTCAAAACTTTCGGTCACGATTAATGCAGGAAGAGACACTTATACAAACAAAAATTGTCAAGTAGTATAGTACCCTAAAGTGTCACATTCCCGATTTATTTGGATGTAAAGGTCGTCATATAGAACGTAGAACTACGAGTATATACTACTTCCCATATGAACTAAATTCATCGTGCACGGAAGCTTTGAAAAAAAAAATCAAAATGGCAGCGGGTGGAAATGCTAGCTTCCATAGAAAAATGTTCGAACCCCTTTGACAAGGAGATAGATGGCATCCTGGAGAAAGTCATAGGCTGCTTTTTGTCCTGGTGCCACGTTCCCGTGGGGTAATTTGCGACCTCCACGCGGGCGAAGCCGCGGGCAGGAGTTAGTCGTTTAATCATAAAATTAGAGATGCTTAATCGTCATGAAAATGTTACAAAAATGGTTGAATGTTGAACAGACATGAACATTACATTTATCAAGCGTCAGATTACTTTTCTATGAAAAGAAATTCCGTCAAATTTCCACTCATAAAACTTGTCTATCAAATTGAAAGAGCAACCCTGATATAAAACTAAAAGTCAGTTAATAAAATCAGCAAAACTTAAAAATTACAGAAAACAAATTTCCTTCTTTTCTTTTTTTTTGTTTTCTGTCCCTAAACTGCTGGGCAAAGGCCTCCCCCAAATTCTTCCAGAAACTCTTTTCCCACGCTACTTCGAACCAACCCTCGCGGTACGCGACCAGTCATCTCAACATCTCTTCCCGACGGCGGCGCCGTCCATCTTCATGCACCCATTGTGTAGAGGCTTTTGCCCAGCGGTCATCGTGCATGTGTGGCTTATCATTTAATTACTTACTTTATTTTTAAATCAATGGTAATAAATTGCAAATCATAACTTGTAAAGCAATTAAATAACTAATATTGAACAGTATTCCGGAACTCACGAATATACTACTGAAAAAAAATTATGGTTGAATTTCACGTTTGTGGAAGCAGCAAACTTGCGGTACTTTATTTAATGCTAAACTAGTTTAATAGCAGTTAGAAAAGTTTGTTTTATATCGCACCGAACTACACTTTCTTGCAGGAACACAAGTCGCCATGAAAGGTTAGGCTTTTTGGAACACATACTTATGTAATATTCGAACTGAGTATATATAATAGAGCGTAAGACTTCTAGCCTTTTCAACAACATTATCTTAAGAGTTTTAAGAAAACATACATTACATTCAGTCTGAGATTTCTAACGTAAGTCTCTTATAGGGTTTCCAAAAACATTATCTAGCTGTTTATTTAAACTGTTTTGTGTGACATATTTATTTACGTGATATAACATAAAACAAACTCCACTTTGAATAATTTATTTACTGAAGTTTTGTTCGTATGTAAATATCACTATAAAATATTGTAGAAAAGTCCAATTCTCATACTTCATTTTAAGCGTGCACAGTGGGTCTATTGTTTGCTCGCAAGTGTAGTTACCAATGTCGTTATTAGTTTGGAATAGTTCGCGGAGTTCACGTTATGTTTATCATGTGAAAAATTTGCAAATGTTATTTATTTTGTCAAATTGGTTTTGTTAGTTTTCTTCTGTTACCTACTTTGAATGAGAATGAAGTTGCCCAATAGTTTTATTGTTTTTATGTTGTTCCCATTTATTTGGCATTATGGTTTAAAACAAGTTTTTTGGAAGTAAAAGTTGAGTAACAGTAATAGATGGATTTTAGGTATAGTAACTATTGTTAGATAATTCGATGAATGTCACGGAATTTTTAAATCACTTCATATTGGACAAAAGAAAAAAGTGATAACATTTATGAGGCGACAGTTTATGGAATACGAAATGAAAATACTAAAGTGACATTGTTTATAAATACAGTGTGTGTCTCACGGCCGCGCCAAGAAGGCCCATGTCTGACGCTGGTTTTCTAATAAACCATTTCAAAACAAATGAATGATTTACAATTTTATACTAAGGGACGAGTTGCCCACGAGCAACTTTTGTCTCAGAACTAATTTGTCTCTCAGAACAAGTCTAGGGGTTTGTACGAGTATGTAAGTGCGCGCATGTAGCGGCGCGACAAGGACAACACTTTCATACTTTTGATGCGAGAGACATATTAGTTGCGGTGACATGTATAATTTTATTTTCATTTTAGTTTCTACGATTTAGATTTTGAACTTTAAGTAATAGCTATAACGGCGTCGTCGTCGTCGTAACGTGTCGTTTAAGAACTGTTGTGTTGATGTATCAAACAGTGATTTTTCCTGTGCCCTGACAGGGTCTACAACAGTTCTTAGCTCTAAGCCTTTCGTTAACATCTTGTTAAACCTTGTGGAATGCAAATAAATGAATATGAAATATGATGTTGCTTGTGGGCACTCTCTCTTAGTTGTTATGGATATTCGCAATGAGGTCATAACCCATAACATTTTAATGTAAATGAAGGCTTGACCATAAAACTTTACTGCTGGGCCTTAACGTAAACAAACTAACAACAAGGACCAACAGTTATAAAGGCTGCTTTAATTAAATACAGACATAATAATAATAATCATATAATGTCTGGAAACATCTGCAACGTGTTGAAAATATACCTAACTAGCGAGTCGGGCTTGCTTCTCACAGTTTTTACGACTTGGTAAAATATCGAGATTTCTTTATAATATCTAAGTCAAGTTAGTAATTAACGTAGGGGTGCAGACCGAAATGATACTTGAAAATACGTTTTACATCTTTTAATTGCAATATAAATAAAAATTACACATCTTAACTCGTTACTTCACCTTGCTCGTCCATTTTCTGACAAATTCTTTCTTTAGAGCTCACTCCTGTTTTATTAGATACGGACTATACACATAATAACAATAGAAGAAGCTACATTCAGACAACATCTACTTTATTAAAATGCCCACATTATTGTATTATACACATTATTTATTATAATTTTAAGTCTATGTTGCCCCACTGCTGGGCAAAGGCCTCCCTTCCTCTTTGCCACTCCTCTCTGTCATGAGCTGGTGTGGACGAATCCTGTCCGTAGGCGTTAAGGTCGTCCACCGTCTTCTCATTAAAAATACTCGTACACATTAACCTTTCAGAATTAATTCTCTAAATTATAGTTTAGAACAACAACGCGGTCACACAGATTGACGCGAAATGCGACTTTAATTTATAATTTATGTATATATAGAAGATTTAAATGACATTGTCCCAAAATTTCCGCTCCTTCAAACAACAGTGAAGATGTATTAAGATTGAAAATTCTGAAAATCATCACTCCAGCTAGATAAGGCTTCAGAGTAGAATCTGATTTGACGTTCGAAAAGATTTAATTCTAATCATGTTCAGCCAGATTTTCAATACTGTGAATGTAATTTTCTTTAACGACCGATTCATTCGTCGCTGTAATCTTACGTTTGACGAATGATATTATTGTACAAATTACATTAAGTGATTGGAGCCTATGCTATGTAAAAAATGATCATCATGGCGATCCTCCTTTGTGCTTCCCTGGTCTTTGTGAGTCTCAATCAGCTATTCGCGATCCTTTGTAAAAAATAAAGTACTAAAAAAATATACTTTTAGTCCTTCATTTTTTACTAAGTTAGCAGGCGTTTCATAACCTCCTCGCTTTGCCTTGATACGATGAAACGTTAATATTTTCAACTGTTTCCATAACCTCATCTATTCCTTCTCTACTAAGCACAGTACCTCCAACAGGTTTGCCGTCGGCAACTACTGGACCCTAGGCATCATGTGGCCGGACTACGCCCCGACCCTGTTCGAACCGAACAAGTGGTGTCACAGGACATTGTACGTGTTCTCGCTCACTCAGCTCGGAGTGGTGTGGGGACTGATGGCTTTGATCCTACTGCTACTGCTGGCTCTCGCCGTTTGTCAGGTAATAGCTCAGGTATACTATGACAATTTATAACTTAGTAGATTTCATCATTAGATTCTTTTGTTAGAGGTACAGTCACGAGCACCAATATGTCAACACTTGGCAACTTTCAATTGCAATTTTTTCGTGAAACAACGAATACAACGTTGAAATACGACACATTACATAAACCTATGGGTTCAAAAATGCTATGTTCGTAACAACATAACATTTCATTAAAAAATAAAGGAGTAAATCGCTTTTGAATAAAGACAAGTGTATACATACTTTTGCTCGTGACTGTACTTAAGCAAGGAATGAACATTCCTGTTATACTATTAATGCTATCCCACGCGCCCTATTGGTTTCGTGGTTGCAATCACTACTGCTGAGCGTGGTGTCCTGGATTCGAGTCTCAGGTCGAGCAAAGTGTTTTTGGTGTTTCCATTAGGAATTTCTCAGTAACAGCCCGGAGTTTGGAAGTTGGCGGTGTGATACCCCATGCCTCGGAAAGCACGTTAAGCCGTTGATCCTGCGCCTGATCTCACTCCGGTCGTGTCGGTTTGCCATCCCATCAGTTTATGAAAGTAATGAAAAAGAGACAGTGCACCTGTGTGCGCGGGAGATATTATAGTGCAAAAGTGTGTGCCAATTTTGCACTATAATATCTCCCGCGCCGAAAGCTAGTCTCCGTTGAGAATGGTCTCCATGGCCAAAACACGGTCAGGAAGACCGTAGATTAATGCTCACATGAGCAATCGAAAAACTTCATAAATGCTGCAAAATTTCTCAGTCACTTTGTTTTTACTTATTTATCTTCCAAATGTCCAATGCCAATGTGTCAATGTGTGTGTTGTCATTTTTGGTTTTATGCACAATACAGTGAAAAAAAAAACGAAAATACTAATTTCACTAAAGATTCCATAATTATCTTTGTTTCGAAGTTAGAACTTAGGTTACACCTGACGCGTTATTGAGAAAGCGTACAAAAGGTTTAGGGCGTAAATAAGTTTTATTATAGGAATACTTTGCATATTGAAATTCTGAAAGTTAGTACAGATAAAAGGGTTCGAGAAAATTGGGTCCGAACCTGTGGTACGCACATTGCCTATGCAAACAGATAACATAAACTTTTTAGCCTTTGCTAAGTAAAGACTTATCGTAAACCACACAATTTGAGGTTTACGATGAATCTTCATTATCATACTAAGTACTCGATATCTTTAGCTTTTATGAGAAAGGTTTACTCAGATTATTTACGAAAATTTTCTTGTTTAGGTGTTCGGCTGTGGCTGGTTAGGACCGCCGAGATACAAGTAGCAACGGCGCAGCGTCGTGCTAGAGCTATGGCACAGGAACATCAACAACACCATGGACGTGGCCGGCGCTCTGCTGCCCTTCACCCAAGTAGTCCGGCCCGAGCTCACCATCCACGTACAGGAGGTGCTCACTCAGGCAGACAAGGAAGCAGACGGTCCCAAACACAAAAACACAATCCCTGAAATAAACGAACCAAGTGACAGAGACGATGAAGTGAAAAGTCCAACCAAAGACTTTGACAGCCCTAATCCTAAAAGTGTACATATAAACAAAAGTGTTAATGACAATGGTAATAGAAAATACTATGAGAAAAGTGCTAATGGTAAGAATAGTGAAGTAAGAAGCTGCGACGTGGTGACAATGAAGAATCCTAGGAAGGGCAGTCCTGCCTGATGGTTGTTCGTCGTGCTGCCACCGCACGGCAAAAAGCATGTACATTTCGAAGCAACAGATAAGATATACTACTTCTGAATTGCTATGGACAATTTATCACTGTCGAGCTAAACGTCGAACTATAAAATGTCAAAGATGGGATTTATAGTAATATTTTTTTAAATCAAAAGATAAGCGACGATTTTTTGTCGTTTGAAATACTATCTAAGCAAAGAAAGACGAGGTCATTTTGCATTAAACATTTATTCCAAAAGATTATTCTAAAAGTAGAAAGTGTTATTGTTGGGGGACCAGGAGTTGTCTTCAGAAAAATATTTCAAACACCAAAGTGAATATTATTCTAAAACGAAAGCTAAACTCTTATCTGTTTCTAAAGTGTTGGTACATTAAGAAGAGAACATTTTCAAACTTCTAACCTACAATCTAAATAAAAGCCACAAAGAATCCCACCGTGACTGACAGTTGGAATCCAGGCTTAAACCACCTTTGGGATAAAACTTTTAGGTTTACTATCGCTTCGTCTTCAAGGATAAACTTGAATAAACTTTATACTATTTAGATGACGTTCGATATTTATGCTCGTCAGTGTACCGTTGCTTGACTGTCACTGCTTTTCGACTCCGTGCTCAAACCGCTGTCTATAACTGTACCTACTTCTTGCATAGTATATCATAAAATTAAGCATAAAAATTGACATAGTATATGTGATAGTAGCTTTAATTTCATATCATTCTGCTGTTTTAAAGAGGTATAAATGTGCTGTTTCTTTATCGTTAAGATACAACGAATATTTATTAGATATTAGTGCTTTTTATATTATATTGTAAATATTGGGATTGTAATCACTAATCAGTATAAAATGTAGATATATCATATCAGCTGAAATATTGTAGTATACATATCCTATAATATAGTGTTATTATTAAGCGTTATCCGGGATCGTATTGAGTGGGATAAAGTGGATTGCTTGTGGCGGCTGTCATGACACCTGAATGGAGGAAAAATATCTAGGAATTCTCACATAAAATTCCGGATCGTCGTATTCAGTCTTATTTATTCAAAGCGTATGAAAACAAACTAGGTAGATTATGCTAGATTACATTGTCGTCATGTGTGCTAACATAAATTGATAAACCTGTTTATCTTGTAGGCTTGTCTTAAGTGCCATAGAACCAACATTGTTGCCGATGGGAATCAGCATCTGTAGTTGACGTCACGAGTATGCTGTCTCATGTTTATATTGCTGTCCCATTCTAACTTTCCTCGGGTGATGTGAACGTATACTAATAAACACCATTTGTATTGTAGGTTGTAATATAAATAATATTTTGTGTGCACCTAATATCGATATTTTTAAATAGTACTAAATGTCTGATTATCGTTCGTGATACATGTGCGGATACTCGGGACTTTATAAGAATCAGTTAACACAAAAAAAAAATTGAGGAAAAAAAATTTTATTACCCTGAAAAAGTATTACTTCGTTTTGCAGCCGGTGTCAAAACCAAACAATTGGCCCTTCCAAAAAGAATGGAAAAATTAATTTCTGAATTTTATAAAGTTTCGAGTTTCAATACAAAGTGATCACGAAAACTGCATGGAACAGGCTTTAATAGAGATTTTATGTGAAATCATATTTTTATAGAAGAGAAATAATGAAAATGTGTTAAATTATATTTGTATCAATGTGCTTTTAGGTAAAAATCGGGAATCAGTCAGTGAAATGTACCGTGTAATGTGCTGCTTATTTTATGTTTTCCTCCAAAGAGGTTTTCTGCGACTTACAATGCCTAAATACATTACTGTTTTTTTTTGAGCCGAAATAAATTCTCTTAACAGAGGAATGAATTTTGTATTGGATTTTATAGGTGTTTACAATCAAAGTCTTTAGTAAAGGTAATTACATGCCGAAGATACCTCACCGCGATACCTCGCGGTCGCGATTTAGCTCGCTACTTCGATGTCACCTCCATGTAAAACAAACGCATACTAAACTAGCGAGGCACTTACCCTTAGGTACCTACCTACTTATGTATCCACGTACCTATTCTTGTTTTTATTATAAAGTAAAGTTATTTAATCTACTTCTGAATGTGACTGGGGTCAAACATTAACAGTTCTAAAAATAAATAGTCTCACTGAATATATCTGATATAAATAATATAAAGTCTTACCATGGTCAAACATGTTAAACCAAAAAATACCTTGTAACACCTATAATAAGCATCATACCATGTATATTATCTACACATGTTATTGCAAATAAATAAATTTGAATTTGAATACCTACACAATTTTGTCAAAAAACCTTGAAGCTACTCAATTATGAAAATAATAACAACTAATTTAATTTTGTATCATTGGCAAATTACGTACAAATTCAACATTATCTAAAAATTGATAAGTTAATAAATAGCCAAACTACGTTTGGTTATTTATTAACTTTTCGATTTTAGAGTGCTATTACATAGTAGGTATGCAAAGCGAAGGTACATAGCAATGATTCAAAAAATTGCTGCATTGATAATAATAAATTCAAAACATAAAATAAATTAGTGTAATTAGCTTAAGGTACGCTGTCCACTACGGTGTAATTTGTAAAATTCACGAATGATGAAATATACAGGGTTATTTTTTAAAGACCAGCCAAATTTAAGGATGTCGTACAGACCATCAAACTGAACAACTTTCTCCATGGGACAAATAGCGTAATCGCAAAAATTTTATCAACTGTCCCATAGAAAACTTCAGTACCTACTCGACCTAAATGTATGGGACGGCTGAATTTTTATTCGCGATTACGGTGTTGGTCCCATGGAGAAAGTTGTTCAGTTTGATGGTCTGTACCACATCCTTAAATTTGGCTGGTCTTTAAAAAATCATCCTGTATGTTACAGAGTTCAAATTGTGACCATAACTAATACCCATTACAAACAAGTACCTATTTTGTGTAGGCACGTAATATCTCATTCGGTGACAAAAATATTATTTAGGAATATGTGTTTTTAAGCGTCTAACTGTGGAATTAATCTCAGCGTCGATACCGTTTAATGTTAAGTAGCTAAATATGCAACGTGTACAGATTTTCAGATTATTTTGCCTTAAATTTAGAGCCAGCTAAAATTAATAAAATTTACTTATAATTTTCACAGCGCAGATATCCACAAAGAAACATAGACTTAATAGTAAGGGAATTTACTGCTCATATTCGTTCAACCCCGGTGTCATCTCCTTACTTATGCAGCAAACGTTCGTAAAAAAGAGAGACTCGTAAAAGCACTCTAAGCGTTGTGCATTTAATTTTTCCTTTTACAGAAAGTGACACACATTTAAGGCTGACCTAAAAAAAGTTACAACCAAATTACGTCCATCTCACTTTGTTACGAAAAAAAGAAATTCTGTACCGAAATGTGGCTTAGTATCCCGCAAAAAGTCAACGAAAGTCTTGATTTTCTTTACGTGCCGACCTTCCTCCCGGTATAATAATAACTGTCGGTTGTAATTCCCGAAGGCTGTAACAAAAAGGGTGGATGAAGATAAAATTTCCTTCCCTCATTGTTTGCCGATAGCTATGGGAATTACTACGAAATTCGATTGTGTGGTCATAAAATTTTCGATTTTATCACAATCGGCTCTGAGCTACAGATAACAATCGTAATGGTTTCATTTGAGAACGCCTGCTAGCGTTAGTTCTCCATATGAAACCAACCAATTCGATTTGTGCTTCGCTTCCTAGCCTAGCTTCCCACGTTTCATTAGTGCTCATGTAGGTTTATATAAAATAAAATATTTTGATTTTGAGCGGTATTAATTCTGGCTGGCATTACAGCAAAAAATATTTCAATATTTCAAGTTTTTAGAGAAGACTTAGTGGACAGTTGGCCTAATACAAAAACCTGTACTTATTGCAAAATTCGTCCTAAACTGTAAAGACGTCCCTCTAATAGACCAATTTTTAATCAAAATAATGCTTTTATAGTATTTTTGAAAATTCGTTTTTTTACAAAAGTTTTGCTGAACAAAATTTCTTCAGAAACATCATTTTACTGACGGTGCTTTGGATATTAAATAAAAAAGCTAAAAATTAAATTGAAAAAATAGGCAATGCGTCATAGAATTGAATTATTTAGAGGATAAGTAAAATAGTCGACCATTTCTGTAAATGGTCAAAAACTACTTGTAACTCGTACGTCTAAAATATTTATTTAAAAACCTTATTCATAGCTTAACTGCTAAACCATATTATGAAAACGAAAACGATTACAGGATTTTCAATTGTCGCAGTTAAACTGTGAAATAAGACTTTCCCTAGTATTAAAAGTATTAGGAATTTATAGTACTGGATTTGGGAACATAGATGAATTTGTAGTTATTTTTGTATAGGATAAAAGTATATAAAATTTTAATCACATCCCTATAATCTTGGATACATTATAATATATCTCATATCTATTTAATAGATAGATCCTTTTTGAATATACCTATTTAGTCTTAAAAATATCTTATTGTGTGTAATGCAATAGAGTTTTCGATAAAAATAAATATTGTAACATGGTAAATGTCTAAAAACTGCTATGCTGTGCTGGTCAGGAATTGAATCATAACATAGAACTTAGTTGAAAACAACCCAATTTTCTGTAGGACTATACTAAAATGACTCTAGTTGCTTATTACAAATGATTAGTTTTGTATCAATTTGATAAAATATTATGTGACCTTGAACCAAAAAACCTATTCTACAAAATAATTCAGCTGTGAAAATAAGTTATTGTGTTTCCTTTACTGTGAAATTTAAGTCGATCTCCATTTTCATTTGATGATATAACAAGATAAAATAAAGTTCTAAAATTATTTTTAGAACCTCTCAAAACTGACCTCGACCTTATAAATTATGTATTCCGGTGATTGTCAGTCAAATACTAAATCACAATACTGAATATTGAAGATACACTCCTATATTATTTATGAAGGTCATATTGCCGCGAAATGTCTCAATAAATTGCCGTGACCCTGACCTTGGGTTTCGACCTTCCTTTCCCTACAGCTCGACTACATTTCTATTCATATTTATTTCATGTTTTGGAATATCCTAACAATATTGGGTTTTGGGAACATTAATATTAAAATCAATACATAGACATTCTATGTCGCTTTCTTCTCTGTATTTTTGTAATAAACACTGAATTTTGAGAATATTTCTAGGTATTAGTGACATTAGATATTGTATTATGATTAGTGCCTAAAAGTAAGCTTTTTGGAGTCGCGTTTTCATTGTCCACCATTTTGTTTTTACAATGTCATGACGTCAGAATTTTGTATAGTGTTTCTAATTTTAAAATGACGCTCTATTTCCTGTCTTTTAAATAATCATCTTGATTGATGAAATGTATGAATAGTAGATTATTTTACTTTTTAATGGACATGGAAACGCGGTATTTGACGACCACAAAATATATCCTAGAAATTAGATCCCCATATCAATGTCCACTTTATATCCTATATAACTACTATATAATATTATAGCCATATTTACATTAGAGTATGAAGTGGATTACAATTAATTAAAGACTATTTGTAGATGTCTCTTTAATTATATGAATATTATTATATAAATCGCTGGAAGCATGACCTATAGGTATTATTATAATATATGATTATTTAGAAAACTGTAAAGATTGTATTGCGTGTATTTATTGTGATGACATGAGTAAATATATGTGTTTTTTTAATCTAAAGCCTTTTTTTCTGAAAACATTCATAGAAAACCTAAAATAACACATATTTAAAGATAACGTACATGACACAATCTGCCAATGTATTACTTCAACCATACCAAATGCAAATAAAATAGTGATATACTAAAATAGCACTTTTTTTTTTTTTTTTTTTTTCTGGGTGGGAAATAATCTAATGACTGCTCCCGCTCTGGGCGGAGCAGAAGGGAGTGTCAGACTTTTACTGACTAAAACCCACCCGTGTTCCTTCAGTTGCCTGTGCCAGGGGCCACGGTATCTCTTTCGAACAACCCGCAGCCCCGGCGGCATCGGCCCTAGCGGACCCCGTCAGTTCGTGCTGACAGCTCTTTGAGGCGCGCGTGGAACACAACGCGCCGTCGACCCGGGCCTGGTCCTTACCGGGCGGCGAGCTGCCCATAGCTCGCCGCCCGCAAGCCCGCGCCTACGGTGGCCGGGGGTCGGCTGTTGACTCCCGTCCAGGGCGTCTCCTGCGGCGGCTAGGAGCGCGAGGGTGCAGCGATTGCCTCTCCCTCGCGCGCTCCGCATCCTCCTTCGCGAGCATTACTGCTTCGCAGAAGGAGGTGACGGCCTCCCATTCACTCTCGCTCCGGACCATGGCCTGTATGAGGGCCGGACTCTGATCCCCTTGTGAGGGCCCAGCCGCGGTGGATGCGGCGGCTACGATAGCGGAGGCGGCAGTGGCGACGGCAGTGGTGGCGGCGGCTGCGGCGGTGACGGCGGTTGCGGGGGGCTTGCCCCTGCCCCTAGCTTTTGCGGGTGGAGCGCAGGCCTTGCTCCCGGCCCGGTGATCGGCCGGCTTGCCAGCTGCCGCACATAGATAACAGTGCGGCATGGCGTTGCACGAGCCGGCCTTGTGACCGGGCTGACCACAGCGGAAGCAGAGACTGCTGCGGTCCACCTCCGAGGTGCATTTAGCTCCCACGTGACTGCCCACATGGCAGCGGAAGCACCTCAGAGGTCTGGGCTCCAGCAGTTTCACCTGCGCGGAAACCCAGCCCACCAGGAGCCTTCGGCCCTCCCCGGCTATTTTTTGGGCCGCCGACACGGGGCAGCTCACCGTAATGGCTTGCATCCCCGTGGGGTCAGGGCGGAGAGTGCCCACCCTCACTTGCTCGGCAGAGCACCCCCCAGTCCTGACGATGGCGGCCGCCACCTCTTCCACCGTCGCAGAGTCGTCCAGACCCAGGATGCGCATGTCAGCACACTTGGTGGGTCTGGACACTCGGGCCTCTTCCGCATTTAAGGACGCCCTAAGCCTTTCGGCCAGAGCGTCAGCAGTCGGGCCGCTAGCCGCACCAGGGACCTCCAGCATCCGGGCACCAGTCGCAGTGACCCTTAGCCGGATGCCTTCAGCCACGCCGAGCTCCTGCAAGTTAACCGCCGCTCTCGCCTTGGCAACCACGTCGCGGTAGGAGATGCCCTTCTTTTCCGCTTCCGGCTGTAGTGTGATCACTACAGCTGCGGTCTTCGGGGCACGAAGCCTAGCCGCGACGCCTCGCTCCTTGCGCCGTTGCCGCCTCTCCTTTCTTTTGGCCGCCCTTGCAGCCTTGCTCGCCTTCCTCTTCTGCCCGGCCACCTGCCAATCGGCGTCGGCCGGAGGCAATGCAGGAGGCGGTTGGGGCGGCCGTTTCGCCGCCGAGGCTGGGGCTGGGGCTGGGGCTTGGGCTGGGGCTGGGGCTGGGGCCCTCGCGGGCTTCGGGGCTGTCCTTTTCTTTTCTGCTTGCCCCGTGGCCGTGGCTGTGACAGCCGCGGCGGCAGCATAGGACACCGCCTTCCGCTGGCCCGAGGCCGGCCGGCTTGCCGCCAGCGGGGGGCGCAGGACAATCGCCTCCAGGGCGGAGAACCGGCTCTGAAAGGCAGCCAGCTCCTGCCGCACCAGGTTCAGGACCCGGTCCTCAGCAGGTACTGGCCGCCCATGTTGCGCCCCCTCCTGCGGCACCTCCCGGGGGCCGGCTGCTCGCAGCCCGGCCAGGTCCGCTCGGAGCTCCTCGTTCTCCTTTCGGAGAAGCTCCATGGCCGCTGTCAAGCGGGCCACCTCCGCCCGCATTTCGGACATTCCGTCCGGCGGGGGCCCGAGGTGGATGGCCTCCGCTGCCGCCATGATGGAGGCCTTGGCCGAGACTATGGCCCTGTTTTTAGAAGTCTGTAACTTCTTCAGGGCCACGTCCCGGATCGCGGCCTCCACGACCGCCGCAAACTTCTTTTTGCGGTCCACCTCAGGGCCGCCAGCCTCTACCGACTCGTCGCTTGAGGGCTCCAAAGCGACCGCGCCCCCCTCCTTTGCGGGCACCTCCGCTTTTTCTGCCGCCTCCCGAGCAGTAAGCCCCCTCCCCATGCCTCTCTCTCGGGCTCCTCCCCGCCTACTGGTGGGGATTTTTCGAGCCGAGGCCAGCTCACCGTCAGACGACGACCCCTGGCCGTCCACTGACCTTGGCCGCTTGCTTTGGACCTTCCTTTTTGCAGCGGCCGTCTCCTGGTCACGGTAAGGGCTCACTGAGCCTCCCGTGCTCGCTCCTCCAGATGCAGCGTCGGACTCCGACACCGCATCACTCCCCTCCTCTACGCGTTTCTTATGTGTTTTGTTTTGTTTTAAAAATTCCATAGTTGTTCCCACGAGTACAAACTTTATAACTTGCTCAAAATAATGTGGTTCGCACTGGCGACTAATTCAAGTAGCTACCCATTAGCCAAGCTACCAACCTCCCTCACGGTGCGCCGCCGCTTGGAGGTTTGGGGTGATTTTTTATAGAGGTTTTCTACCTCGCGGCCCGGGCGGTTAAGCCAAGACCCTCGACCCCCGTCAAAAGTCAGAGACATAACCTTGACAGTCTTCGGGGCTACGATATTAACGGTGGCAGGAGGGGGGGGTAACCCCTCCTGCCTGCCCGGCGGCAGGGTAAGTGCACACCAGGCCCGCTCTTACTCCACACAGTTGCCGCTCTGCTCCTCATAGCAGCTTGTGTGGAGCGTTCTTCTTGGCAGAACATTAGCATGCGGGCAGCGAGATCTCATTGGGAAATAATCCCAATGAGAAATAGCTGCCCGCACCCCAGGATGCACCGGCCCGAAAACTGGTCTTCCCCCCGGACGTATCCAGAAGGGAACTCCAGTCCCCAGGCACACGTGGAGGTTTTCTGCCCTGGCGCCCAGGCCCTGGCTAAATAGCGCTTTATTTCCAGAAATTAACTGGAACATTCATAATATTGAATAGCTAGAAAAATCGTTGTGAAAAATATCATAACCTCACTGAATTTCGGACGTAGATATGAGGGATTTCCCAGAAAGAGTGGAATACATATGTATTACGTGAACTAGATTCTCGGATATTTTCACGAAAATGGAACTAGCGGACAAAATTAAAACGATATCAATGGGATGGTTTTCATTCAATTTTAGTTCAAAACTGATTTTACGATAACTATTTTTACCAGCAGTTTTATTCCGAGTGGAAAGGAAAAAACAACGTCTTTTACTACTACATCTTGTTTCACTATCTGTTATTATATATATTTTTTCGATAGATAGATAGATAGGTATATCATTTATTCAGTGCACACAAAAGACATAGCCTATTACATAAAAACACAATTAAATGCTAACAAATTACAAGAATATATAAAAACAAGGTACCAATATTATACTACAAGTATGTCTATGGTGCCAACATACAAAAATTTAAACATACTAATGGCTGATTTTTCCATCGCCAGATTTTATTCGAGGAATAAAATTGATGTTTGACACTTTGAATCAAAATAACGAACATACAAAATCCGGTGCGTCTCAAGGTTTTTGCAATTCTGACCCCCAAAATACAGGTAAATTAGCTTAGTTTGGGGGTCACCGTGCAATCTATTCTTGTACAATACAAATTTGAATTTGACTTTATTATCTGTGCACGTAAAGTACATACGACTTGGGTGGCCGGTGACAGACCACGGATTGCAATTTTGATTGACACACGTTAACATTAGGTAGGTGGCAAGGGATGGCGCCCAGCATAAAACGTTTTATAACAACATTTTTTTTTTTCCACCAATGACTGGCAAAAAAACAAAAGGAATTAGATTCTGTCGAGAAAATGATTTGTTTATTGCTAACAACTTTTGTTTCGTTTCTAACCAAGATGTAGATTTTATTCATCGACACTTCATGTTTCCTGTCCATGTGTTGTTCCATGTGTTGTCCTTTTTTCATGCGTCATGTTTGCCGCAAATAAATGCATTTTCTTTCTTTCTTTCAGTTCTACACAATTCTTAGAGTTGTAATATATACAGTTTAGATAGAACAACTCTAGACAAGGGAAGGCGACAAATTGTGAGAGTTTTATTGCGTGGGCTCGGCGAGCGTCGAATGTTTTATTAAAACGGTTCTAACAATTATTGAGTTCCACGAAGGTGTTGTTAATGTGGAAATATTGTATATTTCATGTTTGTTTTACTTTAAAAAAAGCGTGAAATTTCAACTAATGATAAAATTATTGATCGATCGATGTAATTTGCAATCAGGCCGATGACCCTTATTATATATAGCATAATCAACCTATAATGTTCCCACTGCTGGGACACAGGCCTCCTCTCGGTAAGAAGGAGTAGGCCGTAATCCACCACGCGGGCCCATGATGACCGATGACCCTTAAACAAATATATATATATATATATATATATATATATATATATATATATATATATATATATATATATATATATTTCTTTATTAATGGTAAGCTTACAAAAGTCTTGCTTATAAACTATGCCCCACAAAACCGTTTTCACGGTTTGTCTGTGGGAACGAAACAAACAGTACAAAATAGAAAACCAGATTTACAAGTGCGGACACTTAATTTCCACTTAATAGCTTTACAAAGTGATTGCTATGTATTGTCTTTTGAAACACCCTGGATATTACGTAAGGAAGAAAGCAGGGCGGTAAGATTTGAAAGAACAGGATCAATTTTTAACCAGTGCAGTGCATACATTTTGACCGCGTGGATATTGCACATTCCTATGATACAGCTGATTTCTTTTTTGATAACCGACGAAATATTTCCACGCAAGAGGGTCTAGAATCATTATGCTGAATTCCCCTAGGAGACGCATAGTAACAGGTTGGACGTCGATATCCTTACCAGTCCTTATAGTTACAAAAACCCACACCTGAAGCTTCATAAGAAACTGGAAGTTCTTTACATCCTCAAAGCTTAACCTCAGTTTGTGTATCACAGAAATAGCTCTCCCAAGTATTACAGCGGTAAGCTATCTGAAACCTTTAATATAGCCCGGTCTGATTGCTTGACGTTCTCCAAGGAGGTAGTAAAGGGATATGGAGAAATTCTGAGATATAACTGTTACCTAAAACTATTATTTAAAACTGAAATTGGGTTCACGTTGCAATGCTGGGGAATGTAAAATATTGTGATATCTAGTAGGAGGTATGAGCAAATTGGTTCCCGGTAGAGAATTTATAAATTTAATAAGCGATAGAGCGGGAAGATACGTGGAATAGTAGCTACGAGTGCATTGCATCGGGTTCTCACAACCGGCCTTTGACATTTATCTATGCGATTACCGTAACTTGTCTTTGGGGAGTACGCAATGTGTTTCTATAACTAGGAAAAGGTAAATCCCTGGCATAAAGGCGGCTTCTACACCTACAATAAATTTGCGCAATATGATTGAATCAGCCCTTGCACTCAAACGATCCATGATTTTCACGCAATAACATTGACAGCTCATAAGCTGCCATGTTTTCGCGTGGGCAAAACTTATCCTACACGGTGTAATTAAAATATGGTGCAATAAAAATAAAACTCGCTTAAACTTTTGTTCAATCGTTGTGCAGTCTTCAATATTAACCGTGAACGGTCAAAAAAGCCCCTAGCTTACATTATTAGTCGAAAGAGCACACAATCGTACCGTTTATCGGGAACTAAATCACGAAGTTTCCTCTTAATAAATAGGTACAGTTAATATGAGATTTATAAAGTACTTTTAAGTACGATGCAAAACCCATAAACTGACCCGAAACTATGACAAAACGCTAACAAAGCCGCACTGCCGTTTGTAGTAACCATAATCTCCGGGTTAATGCGTGTTCGAGCCGTTTATCTATTTCTGCAACACCCTTACGTTGGGGTGAGGGAACGAAAATATTCAATTTGGATGAAAGCGGTCTCGGTATAGAATTTATATGGACACGCGTGTTGAGTGGGTATGGAAAGTTTATAGCTTTGTACCTACCAGACTTTAAGGAAATCATTGAAAGACTGAAGATATATGCTTAGTGCAACATTGAAAGTGGAAGAATAAGAGGAACGATTGTTTTTTTTTTTAATAAACGTTGCCCTACACTAGGAATTACTCTTGTATCGTGGTTTCGTTTACAAACGTTTAAACTCGTATACACAAACAGCCAGACCGGAACAACTACCTGTAGGCAATACAAATATTTGTTTCGTGCGGGAATCGAACCCGCGACACGCAGCGCAGCAGTCGATCGCTCAGCCACTGCGCCAACCGTGTCGTCGAATCAATTATAAATCACTTTTTAATCTATCTATACTAATAATAAAGCTAAAGAGTTTGTTTGTTTGAACATGCTTATCTCTATCACTGCCAGACGGATTTGAAAAAATCTTTTTGCATTTGATAGCCCAATGTTTGAGAAAAACTATTTAATACCATGCTATGACTTTTAGGAGCCGAGCGAAAAGAAAAAAAATATAAAGAACGGTGAGCAAAAGGGAAGTAATAGCGCGGGCAGGCGAAGCGATGCGACGAGATGGATTAGAGGAACAAGAAATTTTACGTGGACGAAGTTGTGGACAGAAGCTAGTGAACAAATAAAAGGTGTAGACGGAAATTCAAATTTTATTTGTTTCAAATTGACGTTATTTCAAGTTAAACAAATATCAACTTTATTTTAATGCTCGTTAAGTTGATTTCAGAGTGACTATCGCCATTGAAAAAGTTATAAAAATGTTTAAAGTTGTAGCGTAAAGTGACCTTTATTGTGTGGGAATTAAAGTTATTTTTCCATAAACTCATATTTGTTTACATTTTTGGCGACCATCTCGCTATTCAAAAATAGGGTTGGACGTAGGTGTAGACCATATGATTCCCAAGAATGATGGGCTAGTCACACAGCTCAGTCAGAGTAAACTACTTGTAATACAACACGATGATATCTACCTACCAACTTTGTACTTAGCAACCAAAATCAGAAGTAAAAGAATGAATATTCAAAACATTCTATAATTTCATCAATCTTTCTCTATTTTTTGCGCCCAACAGTCGTTTTCACTGATAGGCACAAAATTGGAAAACAGAACACTGGAATTCACTTAGCTGTCAGTCACTCTGAACGTCACGGCTTTCGTGTTTCCAACCAGCCAATAGGCAGCCAATATTCCTGCGTTGTATTTAACAGAATAGACACCAAACTAAATTCAGAGCACGAAGTAATTCGCAAATTAAATTAGCTCCCAATTTCCCAAAGGAATTTATATTATTTATAATTAATTAAACTTCAGCATAGCTTCAGCCTAGTATAAGATAAACTCGAATCGCTATAATTACGATGAAACCTAAAAACTTTCTTACAATTTCTCAAATAGTATTTTCTAGAAAATTTTCGACTTGATCTTAGCCTCAGCTCCGGCTAACAGGTAAATGAAAGTGGGAACTGAAACTTAGAAATTACTTCGCGCAGTAGAACTCCATTTCATACCGGGAACGAAATACGAACAAAGAAACTATCGGTTCGTGGACGAAGTACCTCCCTACTGGACAGAACTAATGGACTTGGTCGGGTTTGAAAAATGTTCGCAACCTTCCTTGCTAAAGAGGTCAAGCCTGTAACTGTAAGGGCGGCCACACACGGCCAGCTTCAATAAGTCACAGTCGATTTCTCCTTTTCGACTATACAGCTTCCTACAATCATCTTTTCATTGATATACATATAATACAAGACCGCGCCAGGATAGCCCGCGAAATTCAAATTTACTTACATTTTATGCAATTTGCACGTCAGAGTCACGTGGTATGTTGAACAAAATAATATGATTCGCGACCGTAACAAGCATATTTACCATATTATAATCAATCATAATCATTAAAATCATCATTACAACCTAGTTCATATAACCCCATTGAATGACTATTTCATGAAACATCAATCAGTAGGGGTGGGGGGGGGGGTCGGAGCTGTCAACAGCATGGCGAAATTTCGTCGTGCGGTCGCGTTTTTGCAAGACATACACTGACTGTGTTCTTGACTTCTCAAAATATCCACTGCTCTGTCCTACTCTTCCCTCGTCTCGCTTGGCCCCCGTCTTGTTTTCATCTGCTCCTGCGGCTAAAAATGGCTACACGTTGAGAATGACTGCTCGAGCAGAAGAAGTCTACTCGAGCGGTTTGTATACAGCCGCCCTATGAACGAGATATTTTGACATATGATAACTTTCTGTTTCCAGAAAGTAAATAAATCCGGGATCAAGAAAATTTCGGGGGATCTTTAGGCCTAAGTTTTATTATTGACAGATCCCGAATTCCCGAATCAAACAACTCGTGTCAAAGAAAAATAAGTCATATTCGGGAAGTTTTGGCCGAAGACGTTTACTTGGAGAGTTTACGTTGACGAAACTTGGGACAAATATGTTGAGTCCACAAGTTGGGAAGTAGGCTACGTACACAACCCTGGTAGTATTAATCTGGTTAGACTCCAGCCTACTCACTATCTAACTTCCTGGTTACGACATTGGGAAGGATTTAATTAGTCTTAAATTACATTTATAGCTTTTTAGTTTCTGATTGATATTTCAGAACTTTATTTCTAAGAAGCACTTTGGCTTTCATATTTTCTTTACAGCCTGTAAAAAAAATGCTTTTTTCAGTACATAAAATCTCGGGTCTTTTTATTATTCACTCAATATTCTTTGTATTTGGATAGGTAGAAATATCCCATACATACTCATATCACGTATAAGCCTACTGTCTGAATCAAACAAACCGGGATAACCTCGTGAGTTTGAATGTAAAGGATTTTATTTCAGTGAGCCTCTCTCTCTACACGTGTTTCACTATCTCAACTTTATAGCATTTGCGTAATAAAATCTTGCTTGAACTTGATTGAATTTTGCTTTCAGGGGCCACCTATCTTTATTACATGAACTTCGTTTCGCTTTTTTTTTACTGATTCTTGTTTCTTAGTAGAAAGTTAAATAGTTGTTTAATAGTAGAAACAATATCTGAAATGTTAAACTTACATTAATTATAAAAAAAAAAACAAATAAATAAAAAAAAAACACTGCTAGATAGTTGGTACCTAAATAGCTATTTTTGTTAAGAAAGGCAGATCCGTCAACAAGAACCAGCAACAACTAAAGCATAGTAGGTGAAAACCACATTTTCCAAGGCAACTTTACTGCAAATTTTATGTTACAAAGTTCCATTCGAATGCGAACGTATTCCTTGACCATATTCAGAGGTATTCAACATCTAAATTATATGTAAAACTATATGTAACTGAGTCATCCATCTCATCAGTAAACGTCATACAGTAAAGTGTGGACGATCCGTTATACTGTCCGGTTTGAGTTACCAACGGATTGCGGGTTTGCGTTTTGTGAGCTTACTTGCGTAATGTATGAGAATCTCCTGTAAACCGGATTATCTTGAGTGACTATTATTATTTCAATTTGATTTTGATTGGGATTAGTAAGAATAATTTAATATAGAGCGATTACTCGATCCCTAATCTGTGAGTTAAGTAAAAATTTTCCCGAAAATCGATTTATCTACCCTAGGTACCTACATACTTACTTGATTTTCTTCGAATCCTAACCACAGTTGGGATAAAGTAACAACAACTCCCTTGTCAGATTATCACAACATAGGAAACTAATATCCTAAACAATTCCCTGAAATGACTCCAAATGGCAAGCGTTTACCTCTCTATGTAATGTAAGTACTGTGATTATCCGCTCCCAGAACGGGAGAGACCTATAATTGGTATAAGAACTTCTCTCTCTAACACAACGGAGAAACATTATGGCTGTATTACGCTTTAACAGCCCGGCTGTTAAGTAGCAATCTAAGGGTATTTAAACAGGATGGTGTTTGCTATTCAGAATTGTGTACTGACCCTCCAGGGCAGTGTTTTTTTTTGCGTGTGACAAAAGCGGCTCGCAATCGTCTAAGTGCAATATAATATCACTTTTAGGATGTTCTTGGGGCTGGCGAGGTGCTGTAGCGCGCCGGCAAGTATATGGAGGCTAGGATTTCATGCCATCATGATGTAGAGGAACGTAAGGTAGGACGCCCTTAAGGCTAGGTGGGGCGACGATCTTCGCAGGATGGCTGGTAGCAGCTGGATGAGAGTTGTCGAAAATCGAGTTGAATAGTGTGCAATAGGAGAGGCCTATGTCCAGCAGTGGACTGCAATGGGCTGATGATGATGATGATAAGATAGAGAGCGTCCTCCTAATTGCACCGTATCCGAGCAAGTTCCAACAGCATTCTTAAAGTAATAGAGGACAGTCGACGGCTCATTGTTTAGGCACTGGACTGCTGGTTTTATTTTTAAAAAGATGTGATTTAAGGTTGGTGTATGTCTGTAGTCGATTTATGGTCAGCAATAAAGTTATTTTCAATAAAACAAACTGGACTTTAGACTTCTACTATGAACGGTCGTCATAAAAGAAAAATATAAGTACGATAATCATCATGCTTTACAAACGAAATCACTTGCAGTTTAACAGACAATTAGCTCCCCCCTTCTCCAATGGTGACAGCCACCATTGGAGGAGGAGGGAGCTAATCTTTTGATAAAAGTCTTTTTCGTTCCAAACTGGTGAAACGTAAAATAAAATGTAACAAACAGTGAAAAAAAAATCGCGTAATAGTATTTTTTTATTTCATATATAGTTTCACCAATTGATCGTTTGCAATTAGTTGGAGCAACATTAAAGTTGAGTGGACTGTCATCATTTACCTAGCCTTTTCCCAACTATGTCGCGGTTGGCTTCCAGTCTAACCGGATGCAGCTGAATACCAGTGTTTTACATGGAGCGACTGCCTATCTGACCTCTACAGCCCATTTACTAGGTAATACGATATCCCTTGGTAAGACTGGTTGTCAGATATTAGACCCGTAACAATTGCCAAAGATCCAATGAATTATGAATGACGGCGGGGACAAACGACTTAATGTGCTTTCCGAGGCCTGGAGGGGTCTTGGTACGTAAAGATAGCCACCCATCCACGGACCTAGCGTGGCAAGCGTTGCTTAACCTGATCGATCGACCCGTGCGGCTGTTATAACATAGCCACAAGCCCTGGTGAGTGGACTGTATGACGTGTATAATAAGAAGATAAATTAAATTACAACGGTAAAAGATCGGTTTGAATGTAAATAAGAAAATGTTGAAGTTAATAAACTCAAAATATGCAGCCGTGCATGGAGGCGTGCAACAGCTGACTAACGTGCCGAGGGCCCGTGCTTGCCGTCGGCCGGCTGACTCCTTGGTGACCCCACGTTCACTAGAGACAGCGCGCGGCGATGTTGCGATGAGCGGTCTCAGCACCAATCTAAAAAAAAGAAAATTAAAGAAAGTACATTTATTTAGCACAGACTAAAATGACAGTGAACAACCAACGGAAGGTGAAGAGGAGAAGGAAAGTGTTACTAGTTCGACAATGACGTTAGTGCTAACATAGACTACGAACAAAAAAGAAAGTGTAAAGTAGGAATGTGTGCCTCACAGCTGCGCCAAATGTACTATACGAGTATAAGCTAAGATTTTTGTACTTCAAGAAATTACGTGTAAAAATACAAGTCACCATTTTCCTTCTTTAACAATAGTACTAGGTCATAACCAAACCTAAAGCATTACAGCAGAAAATGTAGAATAAAAGCAGTAATTAAGCCTTCGGGCAGGAGTATAATAGTAAGATAATAACTAACGCTAATTTGTTTTTAATTACTATAATAGCCTCGAATTGGACGTGGAATTTTCAGGGATAATTTTACGGGGAATTGTGAATGAAACGGTGCACTACATTGCTTCTGGCATTACTACTCGGCAGTTAAGCTCCTCAAGTTCTGAGCTGAGCTACACGAGTGGACTGTTCCACTCAAATCTGTGTAGTTCTTTTCTCAAAAGACCATTTCAGGCACTAATCTACATTGTCTTCACATGATCTGACCAAGATTACGTTTGGACTTGAAAATAAACTTTGACCCTTGAGTTTTTTTCGCCATTTGTTCTCAGGGGTAGTCAGATAGGTAATGTGGAATCCATCCAGATTATTTTTTTATAATTTATGACGTGTATAGGTGATCCTACTATCCTATTTACAGAATAAACAATTTTATTTTATTTCTTTTTACTTTTGTCTACCTGCTAGTCTGAAGCATGCTGAGCTTGTGGTCCTGAGTTCAATTGTTTTGTCCAATAGGAAAGATTTTAAGGAATTTCACAGTTAGCAGCCCGCATTTTGTTTTATTGGCAATAGACTCGCCTTCTTTTGCTTTAGTCATAATTGAGAAAAAGTTGCTGCATTAGGTATATGCAGCCCCGCTTAATACTAACAGTTTCGAATAGCGATTCGATCGTCCAAGTTCAGCAACGCTTACCAAGGTTGGTCCTTTAATGGTTCTATCTTTACATACCGAGACTCCTCAGAAAGCACGTTAACCCATTGTCCGGGATGTCATTCGTAAATCCTTGACAGTCGTTAAGAGTAGTCAAAAGTTCGAAAGTCTGTCAACCAGTCTTACCAAGGGTTTTTATGATACCCAGAAACAGGGTCGTGGAGGTCAAAAAGACAGTCGCTCCATGTAAAATATTTGTATTGGACTGCATCCGTTTAGACTGGAAGCCGACCCCGACATAGTTGGGAAGGGGTGGCAGATGATAACTAGGTATATTCACCTCTGCCTATTTCTCCGTTTATTAGAAAGAAAGAAAGAGAAAGAAAAAGTATTTATTGTGACTCGCACACGAAGATCATAAAATTAAACTAAACACAATCAAAAATAAAAAAACCCAAATGATATACCCTAACGCCCGAAGCTCCTAATGAGACCGAATTTAAACGTATACTTAATTACCAACCAAAACTAACCATGGTCCATTATCCTGCAAGAATCCCATATTCAGGACAGCCAATCATTCAATATGTTGATTTTGTCATTAAGTCATTTTCATAACATTCCTGAGGTCCAATCAAATATTTGATTAGGAGTCTGTCGCCGCAATAATCCCTAAAGTTTGGTTTCAATTAACTAACTAATTGGGACCAAAATTGAAATGATATGACAACATCTTACAGCCTGCTGTTGTCTTTATTAAGATATTGAGTAGAATTTTGAGCGGAAGGAATCCTGAAGCAATATTAATTTTTTGCAGGGAGAATTTCTTACGCTGTTTGAAGGCATAATATTTACGAGTTTTCGTTATGATAATAAACTTTTATGCCGTAAATACAGTCCTGTTAGCTTGGTCCATGGAATTAAACCCACACATAGTCTGTGGGCGTTTAATTATTTTACACGGGAGTTATTATTAACGGAGATATTAATAAACGCATAACAACATAATAATAAATGCTTTATCAAGTTATGCAGACCAAAATAAAAATGTTAACTGCGTGTGTATGTTTATAATGATTGTCCATGTTTTTGTCATGCTACAATTTGACATCCTGTAGTCTTTCTTTGACATTTGAATATTCAGACAGAAGGAACAATTATATTTGGAAAGTGGATAGGTACGAGTAAGTATAATGTTTGTCAATCATGTCATCAATATACCGAGATGACGATTAAAGAGAAGTATGGAAGAAAAAGACATGTGACTTGAAATTAGATTTGTAGTGTGTCAGCTTGGGGCTGTAGCTAAGTAATAACAGCCGCATGGCGTGATTGATCAGGTTAAGCTACGCTTGCCACGGTTGGTCCTTGGACGGGGACCATCTTTACATACCAAGACCCCTCCGTGCCTCGAAAAGCACGTTAAGCCGATGGGCCTGGCTGTCATTCGTGAATCTTTGACAGTCGTCACGGCTCGTCAGAAGCCCGAATATCTGACAACCACTTAACCACTTGGTAAGCCAAGAGGTATCGTATTACTTAGTATCTGGGTTGTGGAGGTCAGATAGGCAGTCGTTCCATGTAAATTACTGGTAGCATATGGTAAGACTGGAAGCCGAACCCAACACGTTGGGAAAAGGTTCGGCAGATGATGAGTGTATATTTATCAGCTGAACAACACATGAGTGCTTTTTAAAATGTAACTAAACAAGAAAAAAACTCACTAGCAGCTATGATACTAAAATGCATACTTAAATTATAGTTACTACATACATAGAACGCATATTCACCTTTATCCCGGTAATAATCAACCTGCTGCAAACAACTTTATACATCAGTTAGTTTCACTCAGCCCTAACTCAATTACTCTGAATGGGTAAGGAAATTCAATTTAGCTTTCTAACCTTCGAAGTTAAAAGATGAAACGTATAGTTTCGCAGGTAGGTAACAGGCATCGTGGAAATAGGAAACAGAAGTTTAACTTGACCATTTTTGTGAAGTTTTTTTTTGTTAAAAATTCATCGGAGTGTTAGGGTTGAAAAAAGGAATATCTATACATATAATAAAACAGTAACGAAAGAAAAACTGTACATTGAGAATTTTCGAGAAAAAATAAGTGGCTTTTGTTAGAAAAACGTAACTGATGACAAAAAGTGAATTTTTAGAATTTTTGTCTGTTTGTCTGTGTGTATGGTACGGCTTCACGCCAAAACTACTGGATAGATTGAATTGAAATTCAGCAAAAATGTTCTATGTAAACCAAGGAAGGCTTTAGGCTACATATTATCACGCCGTATGTTATGGGAGGTAAGCAATATTGATTTTAAAAGGTTTTTGTACGTAATTGAATGCACAAAATGATATGTTATTTATTTAGTTAATAATAATTTAACTCTGGGAACATAATAATCACGCTATTTGTATAAAGGAGCGGGGCAGTAATATTATAAATTGCAAGGGAACAATTATTTCAACAATATGTCAACGGGGAATTTAGCGGTAAGGTCAGGCGACCGTTTACCGCACTAAATGGTGCGAGTTCAAATCCTATAATATAGTTTTCAAAAATCGTAAAATTCTTTTTTTAGTTTTTGCATTTTTATGTGCATTAGGAACGATACTGTTATGAAATCTGACAACTTTACATGTCCTATCTAATTGTATGGAGAGTTTCACACCAATATTACTAAACAAATTGATTGGTGGTACAACAAGCTACACTATCATGAAGTCAAGTCAAACTTTTGGTTCTAAGTTATATCTTACCAAGCACATTTGTTGTAGGTAATTGATTCAAGAGCTATGAGTACCGTCGTCAATGACCATGTCTCTTAGTTTACCTCAGAGCAAAAGCAAATTTTCGACACCATCCTTGAAAGCGTTGGGTCGCCCAAGGTAAAATGTTTTTCTTGGATGCTCCTGGTGGAACAGGGAAAACATTTGTCACCGCTGGCATTCTCGCAGAGGTCAGGAGGCAAGGCAAGATTGCCATTGCAGTAGCATCGTCAGGAATCGCCGTAACACTACTTCCTGGTGTCAAAACAGCGCACGCAATGTTTAAGATTCCTATAGATTTAGAGAGTAATGAAACACCTGTTTGTGGAGTGTCACGCAACAGTGACAAAGGGCGCGTGCTTAAAGATTGCTCTTTAATCGTGTGGGATGAATGCACTATGGCGAACAGAAAAGCAGTAGAGGCGGTAAACAAGACTTTGCAGGACATCCGCAGGAACCAGCAAATGATGGGTGGCGTTACAGTTCTGTTTAGCGTCGATTTCCGACAAACGCTGCCTGTGGTGACGCGAGGAACTAGGGTTGATGAGGTGAATGCTTCGTTGAAATGCTCTTTCTTATGGCCACATATTCATAGGTTGCGCTTAACGATGAATATGAGAACACAGCTTGGCGGGAATGTACACGCCCAAGAATTTTCTGATGTTCTCTTAAAATTGGGTGAGGGAACGCTACAAGTAGACGGTGGCCAGGTGGTTCAACCTGAGATACATGGGAGATTTGATTCGCCTGGTATACGGGGACATCAATAGGATACCGCACCAAGATAATTCTTGGGTGTGAGAACGAGCCATTTTAACACCCAGAAGCGACCAAGCTTCAGCGATCAATGAATGCATTCTCGCGGAAATTGAGGGAAATGAAGTGATCTACACTTCAATAAACACTGTTGTCGACCAAGATGACGCCACACATTACCCCGTAGAATTTCTCAATTCCCTCAGTGCAAGTGGACTACCAGCGCACACCATTAAGCTAAAGGTCCCCATTATGCTTCTTCGGAATCTCACTCCGCCGAAACTGTACAATGGGGAAATATCATTGAGGCGGAAACTCTAACGGGTTGTGGTGTCGGCGAGACAGTGTTTATACCACGTATACGAAATTATAATTAGAAGAAAATTTTTTTGTTGTATAGGTATTAAGTCTGGGCAACATATAGGCTATAATTTATTTTGGAAAATGGAACACCTGATGCAGAACCGCAACAGACCAGCTAAAGTATAAGAGATATAAAAATGGTGCCATAGCAAAAAATATTCCACGTGAAGAGCATTTTCTGTTGTGAGAATAAATTTGAAGATGTGGAACACCTGTTGTGGAACTCCAAAGCCCAGCGACACTATAACATATAAGTATAGGAATGACGTCTTAGCAAAAGTTGTTTAGTCTGATGGGCATTTCCTGTTGACTTACAAAAATGAAAGATCTGGAACGTCTTGAATCGTCTCGCGCATCACGCTGTTTTCCCGTCCCCGGGCTCTTAGAATTCGACATCAGACGTTTCAGATCTTCGATTTTGACGACCCCGTTGTCGCTGGCATAAGCAACAGGATCCGCGTACGAAGTCGCGGGCAGAAGCTAGTGATAAAATAAAAGTAAGGACATTGACAGGGTTTGGACCAAATGCTGCCCAGACATGGGAGTATTTCCAAATGATTTCCTAGATCAATCTACTTAACAAAAAAAATATAAAATAATAAATTATCCCAGGATTTTTTTTTATGGTTTTAGGTACTTATCAATTTTTGTCAATATGTTCTTATAGGTAATGGAATGTGTATTATGTGTAAAATTAAAATAACTAAAAGAAAATAGAACACTAAAACTACGACTACTGATCTTATATTACAGGTTTTTAAAATGTTATGTCAAAAAGGACGCGTCCGCCCCTTTTTGGTATTTATTAAATAAATGTTACCTTAATTTTGTTGCCACTTTTATGCTAATTACTTTCGCCTAAGTGGGTTTTAAATTTTAGTAATAAATAATGGATTAATTGTTTAGAGTTGTTGTTGAGATCGGGTTAGCAAACTCGGAGATGTAGTGGATTTTCAACCTGTAGATAATACCTTCAATGGGAATATAACAAAGGCTTATTCTTTACCAACCATGATTATTTTTTAAACTGTCATAAGTTTTTCACAATATAAAATCTAACCGCCAACTGTATCTTAGTGAATAGCTCAATGTCGGTCTTACCTTTCTGTAACTTTTAATCAAATTAAATAAATTGTGTTACACCCGTTATCGCCATAAATGTGTTGTTATATTCTATGATTATCGCCATCTCAACTCAGTCTATCGCAGTCCACTGCTGGACATAGGCCTCTCCCAGGCTGCGCCACGAAACTTTGTCCTCCGCTCTACGCATCCAGTCTGTCCCAGGCACCTTTCTAAGGTCGTCAGTCAATTTAGCAGGGGGGCATCCCACACTACGCTTGCCGATACGCGGTCTCCACCCCAGGACTTGTCACCTGCCATCGGTGCTTCAACAAACATGGCCAGCCCACTGCCACTTCAGCTTGCTTACCTACTCTGCACCCAGCTATGTCAGTAGCACCGGTTCTTTTCCAGACTTCTATCAGTGCGTCGATTCAAACTTTTGTTCTTAGTTATTCTACTGTTTATAAGATTTACTGTGCCGAGGTACGTTATAGTAAAGGGGTCGGTATACGTGACCAGCCCTTTCTGATTCACTATTTATACTGGGTGACCTGGTACAATAACTGGAAAAATTGGTGTGACCCACGTACCTTGAAAAGTATTTTGAATGAAATTGGTATGATGATTTGCTAGTGTTTGGGGGGACGTTTGTATGACTGTTGTTCTTGCATAATCTATACTAATAATAAAACTAAAGAGTTTGTTTCTACGGGCTAATCTCTGGAGCCACCAATTGGCCAATCGTTTTGCATTCGATAGCCCAATTATTATTATATTTAGTCCGTCAGTTAGATTATCTAAAAACAATGGGCACTTATTTATCCTTTGGTCAATCAAACAAAAAATGACAAAGATAAAGCGCGTCAAAATTTGGGAGTAGGGGGTCGTGACGTCACGCCTTGCTAAAAAGTGTAGCAAGGCGTGACGTCACGCGGAACTTTAACGGGCGATATCTTCATAATTTTTTATATAATTGACAAGAGAAAAAATACGGGTCCAATATTTGTTGATAATCTAACTGATGAACTAATTAAATTTTTTTAGGCATCTAGCCTATTCTTGAGGAAGTATAAGGGCTATTTAACATCACGCTAGGACCCTTAGGAACCAAGCAAAAAGAAAAAAAGTGAAAACGAAATACAACGCGGGTGGGCGATGGGTTCGGATGCGTGGGCCGGGACGGGGGAACAAGAAGTTTCACGCGGACGAAGTCGCGGGCAGGAGCTAGTATGTAACAAGTGGGTCTGTTCACTTTGTTTGTAACAAGTGGGTCTGTTCACTTTGTTTGTAACAAGTGGGTCTGTTCACTTTGTTTGTAACAAGTGGGTCTGTTCACTTTGTTTGTAACAAGTGGGTCTGTTCACTTTGTTTGTAACAAGTGGGTCTGTTCACTTTGTTTGTAACAAGTGGGTCTGTTCACTTTGTTTGTAACAAGTGGGTCTGTTCACTTTGTTTGTAACAAGTGGGTCTGTTCACTTTGTTTGTAACAAGTGGGTCTGTTCACTTTGTTTGTAACAAGTGGGTCTGTTCACTTTGTTTGCATATCATATTTATTAGGTTTGGTTTTTACGTTTTATCTTGTTGGCAAAACGTTGTTTCAAGAATGTTTCTGGAACTCGTCCAGAATCTGAATAATTTTGGACAGAAATGCAGTGAGAATTCTGTAGTGCATCCCACGAGAATATAATTTGTTGTTGTTTTCATTATTTTCATTTCTTCAGTAATTTATTCACAGTACCAACTTTTCTCACGCGTGTTTAGACTTCGGTACATTTATTATATCCAACTCCTAAAACTAAAACCTATACACAAGTGACCAAACTTCTAAACTTCTGAAAACTCGCCCTACATGAAGTTCGTTGACCCCAAACCTTCCAGATTTTTCCACCATTACACCAGTCAACACGTCCATCCCTGAGGAGTCATAGCGTTGAATCGCCGTTCAGTCCCTTCATATAAATATTTTATTTCACCCCCGAGACTTTGTACTTTTTGTAAGTAAAAACTTTCTTTTGTGATAGGTATGTTTGAGATAGTTTAGTTTTCATTGTTTTTCCTTGGCACTGTTTATTGGTTACCTGAATTATTTGGTTCAATTTCTCCTTCTCTCTCTTCAGCACGAACTACATTTTACAGCCTCATTGGTGTAGTGGTCGCAAGCGCTAATGCTGAGCACGGGGTCCTGGGTTCGACTTCCGGGTCGGGCAGTGTTATTGGGTTTTTTCGTCTGTATTTCCTCAGCAGCAGCCCAGAGCCTGGTTTTGTTCCCGGTCGATGGCAATTGGCTCGCCCGTCGGTACATGGGACTTAAACATAACTGACGAAATGTAGTATTACTATAGGTACACGTCTGCCTGGGAATACAGGCGTTAATGATAAATTATTTTATTTTGTAAGTAGGTTTGTTCAAACACTCTTACACGTCAATCATATTTTAAAATCTAGATGCAGTCTGTATGTTATATCTGATATCATAATAAAAACAATAGCAAGACCACAAGTTGGATAGAAGGGCTGCCCAGTAGAATACTCAAGACTAGTCCGCCAAACATTGACAAAAACTCCCGGTAAATTGAAACTTCACTGATGTCACACTATCTGTCATATTGGTTTTATAGTAAAAATAGACCTTGACGTATTATAACATACAATTTTTTTTTGTTTTTTGTAAAACCTTGCCCCACACTAGGAATTACTCCTATATCGTGGGTGCGTTTATAAACATTTAAGCTCACATACACAAACAGCCAGACTCGGAACAACTACCTGTAGGCAATACAAATATTTGTTCCGTGCGGGATTCGAACCCGCGACACGCAGCACAGTAGTCGATCGCTCAGCCACTGCGCCAACCGTGTCGTCAAATTATGTTACTTGCATGTCATAAAGCGACAAGGTCTACTTTATTTTGTCAACCTTAGGGTGGTAAAAAAAATACGAGGTCGACTGTACCTACTTAATATTAAAGTCACTCGCGGACGCTATTTCAATTTTCAGTTGAAAATTATAAGGGCGCGTCATAACCAAGACGAAAATCGACTTGAGGTAATAATCATCATCGTCATTGCAGCCTAAATATGTCCACGGCTTCCTGCGACCTTCACAAGGTCACAATACAATATTAAATCAGGAGTAATACACATTCATCATCAACATTCACAGCCCCACTTCACCCACTGCTGGGCACAAGAAAAGAGAGGCTTATCTCTTTTCTTGTGCCAATCCCCACGACCCTGTGCCAGTCTCATCTAGGCTTTGCCCGCGATGGCAACAATATCGTCTGCCTATCTCGCCACCGGACTACCGACCTCTCGACTTCCAGTATCTGGACGCCACTCTGTCACAGCCTTACTCCACCTGTCATCTGACACTTGCCAGGTGTCCTGCCCAACTCCATTTGTTTTCATAATACGTGTTTCGATATCGAAGACCTTCGTACGTCTTAGTATCTCAACGTTTGGAATTCGGTCTATTAGCTTGATGCCAAGCACAATATGAATGAAGCCAATGCACATTTATCTTTTTGAAACCATCTTTTCTTTTTGGTTATTAATTAGACTTCTTGACTTAAGACGTCTCGTGAAACCTGTCTAAGTATATTACCAACAATGTTTAAATAAGTAAGCTTAGTATGACAAATTGTTGTTAAAGATAAATTATACGTTTGCTCATGATATTTGCTCAGAAATTAACATGCACCCTCGTTTTCGAGTATTTAGCTGCCTAAATAATTTTCAACATTAATATATCAGGATTACTTTGGAGTAGGTACCCACTGTGCACAATTTTCTGCATAATGATGTGTAGAGAATTCAGGTTAGTGCTCGTACACACGAGGGACACGACGCAACCCGACGATAGAGGCAACTGCACTCGTGGACGCGTGTTTTACAAACATACATGACATAAATAAGCATTTTTTTATTATATTAGTTTAGGTTATTAGAGTAGAATTTGCTTTATCATGTACTAAATATTAATTCATCTAGGTATAGAAAAAATCTTCTAGGCCTGTGTCTAGGACATATCCGATTTACCTCCTACGAACAAAAAACCGTTTCATTATTCGAACGGTTTTGACAATTCAGACTCCACCTTTATTCTAAATGCTGGAAGTTTCCTACTGAATCGAATGTCAGGGTTCAGTAAATACGATCGTCAAGTGTCTGTCCTTGAACCTTGGCTTGCGCTCGAGTGCCCTCGACAATACAACTCATGTACCTAAATCGTTTATATGTAGATGTATGTAGGTAGGACGGAGGATGAGGGTAAGGTAACGTGGATACCTAGGTATGTTTTGGAACTTATAGAAATGTGTGGTCGGCGTATTACAGTTCATAATGAAGGTAATTTCCGAGCTTATGTACTGTTTTGTATTATCTATCTCGCTCTCACAAAAATGTCGAACAAACAGTATTTAAATAAAATTATAACTTTCAACAAATTAACATTTTTGACTGTACTTACGCGTTGTTGTTATTTTCTTTGTTCAGCGATGAGAACACTTATTAACATTATTTGAAGCGTATTTATTTAAAAAAAAACTGAAATTATTGAGCTGTATGCGCTGTTTAGACGTCGGCTCGCGTGTGAGTGAGTTTCACTGCGTCCATTGGACTTAGCTAAGTAGGACCGCGCGCTTTGATCAAGTAACGTATCTTGCTTTTAAGTTTATCTAAGTTTCTGAGTAGTTTAATAAAAAATCTAGGATACTCGAAAAGCCTATAAGTTTCTATTCATAATAAAATTAATTCCGTCCTACGCCTGCCTTGATTCTGTAAAATTCGAAAAATTAAAGTAGATGGAATACAAAATCGAAAACGATTTTTTTTAAGATGATTTCTGTCATTTTAATGTTAAGGCTAAAAATGAGCCAACACTATCTTCTATTCTTTAAACAAAAATAGAATAGACTACTATTTATTACGTACACATTGTACACAGTACGAAAAACAGATATAAATGTAGTGATAGAATTCAAAAGTATAAACAGCATTAACTTATTTAAATTTATTAAGCAATTTACAGTATCGATGAGTTCATAGATGACAAAATGGCAGCCACTTTTAATTGATTTGTGAATTATTGTTATTAGTATTATTTTATTTATCATCACCACGGATATCTATGTTTCAACATCATTGTGTTGTATTTATTAACAAAATATTAGGGGTCAAATTATGAAATTGCCGATTTGTACTGAAAAATTGTTTTTTTTTTATTTTTTATTTAACAAATTTATTTAATCAAAATAATTACCAATATTATCTATACATTGCTGCCATCTAATAGGAAGGTAATTTATGCCTTTGCGAAAGAACTCTTGTGATCTAGATTCGACAAACTGTGTGAAAGCATTTTGTACTGCCTGCTGAGAAGAAAACTTTTTATCACGTAGAAAATTGTCCTGTTGTGTGTGAATGGTTTCTAATTGCAGTTCCTGTAGAGTTAAAACGGTTTCTCGTGCTTTATGAGGTCTCGCGTTATCATGGAGCAATAATGGTGAAGATCGATTCATGAGTCGGGGCTGTTTCACTGCTAGTTTTGCTATCATTGTTCGGAGTTCGGCACAGTAGACATCTGCCGTTATTGCTTGACCAGATCGGAGAAAGCTATAGTGAATAAAACCATGCTGACACCACCAAACAGTTACCATTACCATTTTATTGGTAAGCTTTGCTTTAGGACACTGTTGCGGCGTTTGCCCTGGGGTCAGCCATTGCATTTTTCCCTTACGGTTATCGTAAAGAATCCACTTTTCTTCACATGTCACAATTCGATCCAATATTCCTTCATTTCTCTATCGATTCAACAAGGCAACAGAAGTTTTAACAAGCGTTTCTTTCTGCAGATCAGTCAAATCATGAGGCACCTATTTCTCATATTTTTTTATTTTATTGATTTGACGCAAATGAGTCAAAATTGTTGGTAAGGTAACGTTAAACCATGCCGCTAATTCCTGGGTAGTTTGGCTCGGATCGGCTTCCACCATCTCTTTCAATTCATTGTTATTCACCTGTGCGGGCGGTCTTCCACGTGGTTCGTTCTTCAAATCAAAGTTTCCATCACGAAAGCGTTTATACCAAAATCGCACGGTGCGTTCATTAGCAGTCCCCTCTCCAAACGCAACATTGATATTGCGAGCTGTTTCTGCCGTGGTAGTTCCGCGTCGGAACTCATATTAAAAAATAACTCGAATTTTCGAAATATCCATCTTTCTTGTCTAAGCTGAATACAAAAAACAACTGAAAAGAAGAACTTTATAGGTACCATGTGAAAAAAGTTTCACTCAATAATCTCAAACCATGAAGGTTCTATGTCAATTCGAAGTACTTACTTATTACAATAAAACGGCAATTTCATACTTTAACCCCTATTACGTTTATTTTGTTTTGAAACAAATGACTTATATGTAGCAATTTTGGGAACCTGCCGTTTTGCCGAAAAGATTTTGCGAAAATTTCACTATCCAAACAAATTTTAGCAAACTTTTTTTATACCAATGCAATGTTTGGAATAATTTTAGTACGCACATTTTCATTCGGTAAAATTTTTACTTGGCAGAATATTACCAACGATAATGTCATTTAGGCATTTGGTCTTTAATGAAATTATTTTTTACAGCAAACAATTTTTAGACAATAAACGTTTGGTCAAATGATTTGTTATGACAAAAAATATAAAGGCAAAAATAAGATTTTTTGAGAATTATATAATTAAAAAATGCAATTTTATTTTAATATAATTATTTATTTAATATAGATAAGGAAAAAAGAGATAATTGTTAGCAGGCTATCAAAAACCGAACTAGTTAGACGAAGTTAATAAAAAAAAAATGGTTAGGTTAAAACTGTGACGCACGAGCCGAGCGAGCGAAGCGAGCGGTGCCGCGGCAGCGGCCGGCGAGTCCCAGAAACGACTAGATTATACTTAGAGAAGAAAAAAAATGGAAAAAAACAGGCTACCCGAGACTGAACTAGTTAGACTTTAACAATTAACTGAATAGAAATTGGTAAATTGAAAACTGACGATACTAAATATTTGGCAAATTTTATTTTGCGTAAAATGAGTTATGCCAACTGAAATATTTGACTACATAAAAATTGATAAAAGTACTAGATGGTAAACAAGTCATTGTTGAAACGTTGACTTGCGAAACATTAGCTTTGCGTTTCGATTATTTGTGAATAGGTTTTTTGCTAAGTAATAATTTGGCAAATGAAATTATGCGGAAAATTTTTTGGGAAGTGATAATTTGGAAATTTCTTATCGATGAAACAAGGGAGACCCAGCAATTTTACATAAGGTGACATAACAGGAGGTCTTATTGCTAAAAGCGATCTTTTAAATATACCTTTGGAGAAGGAGAGACAATACTGCAGGTAGTCTGTGGTGTGGTAAACAAATTAGTTATGACTGAAACAAAACATTGCTGAAACATGAATCTCCACGAGCACCTAACCCATCAAAATATGTCAGTCATTAAATATTCCATCACCCACCTACAAATAAAGTAAACCAAGCTTTAATCCCTTAATGAACCCTTCCAAATTTTAAATTAATTTGGTTGAAAGAAAAATATGCAAATTAATTGTTTTGTAGGGTCTACCTGACCCATGACCTCGAATTACGCGTGGCGACTCGATGCGGACCAGTGCGAGCCGTTGCGGACCGCTGCAAACCGCTGCGGTTACGCCACGTTGCGCGTCGTGGGTTCCGATATATAATTACGTTTTTGGAATTACTGAACATATGGAAAAATATTCTGGGAAGACATACAAAAGTCACACGGTCATTTCAACTGAAGCCGGCAGGCTACTTAAATGAAATATTGCAAAAAATTGTGAGTCTCTTGAATAAGGAGTTCTGAATTGTTAGTTAAGTAAAGTGAACACATTTTTGCAAGTTGACGCGTTGTTATTTTATAAACCGACTTTTACGTCTTCAAAAAGCTAGTCTTTTGTTTTTAAAAACTGGACAGAAAGACACGATCTCTTATGTGTCATTTCGTTGACACAATAAATCATTACTAGAAAGAAAAGGAAAGAAACATATTTTATTTGGGACATCCACAGGAAACGCAAACCATAAAAAAGAACATTAAACCTAACAAAATCATAAGAACGATAAAAAATAAAATAAGTAATAATAGTACTTCTGGACACGGCTCGCATTGTCAAGAGGTTCCTCTCTCTGAAGCCTACATATCTCAACTTGTCCTGAAAGTTGTAACCTTCTTGCCTATATCTACGGTTGTAACCTACCTACTCCGTCACGTGTCTCCTTCATTTTTTCCCAAACAAGACAACAGGAACGACAGAGCTGCATCCTCAAAAGGCGCTTTATATTCAAACAGGACTGTTTTGTCGATTTATTTCCATCTCGACACCTAACAATACTATTTGCAGTATTAACGCTTCTCCAAGATATAAATATCGTCCCCGGGAATAGCGCAGGTGTATTCTCCTTACATTTTCTTGGGATATATTTTACTCCATGACTACAAATGCGACATCATTATAAAACGTCTCGGCTAGACTATTCGTATCTATCTGTACTCGTATCTGCTAGGTAGAATTATCTTCGAAATGGGAAGAATCATGTTTTGTTAGTGAAATTTTACTAGGCCATTTATTGCGTTGCTGTTGGCCACATAGCTACTATTATACTCGCTTAAAAATGTTATCCTATCACCATATTGCTTACGATATTGGAAACCATAATATATAACTGAGTAGTTTATAAGGTAGTTTACGTCTAAACATATTATTTATTGCCCGGCCGCGCCGTAGAAAAACGACCGAGTCCACACAAGCTTCCATAGTGATCCATTCAACACAGACGACCGTGCCGTGCATACACACGGGAATAAACCGTAGTTTTTCACGGCAAGAAAGACGTGTGTATACAATAGACCCTAGCCATTCATCTGTCCTTGACTGTCCCGTTTACAATATTTGTCCGTATATTTCCATAAAAATAGAGCGACTTTGCTAGAAGTATAACCTTATTACGCCCACGTGTGGCCCTTTGTTATTAGTCAAACGTCCCGAGGACTCCAAGTCACAGGGCTATGTAAAATCGTTCTGAATATGCCTCACTCAAAGGAATAATATCGAACCTTTAACCTCTATCGAAATTATCTAAATTCAATCGTGGAAAATGGGGATAGAGTGGATTTTTCGTTGAAAGGGTAGAGTTATTAATCCGTTCTGAAAAGTTTTCTATTGGAGAGTGAAACTTCCGAGTGACCGACGTTTGTGATAGTTGGGCTTAGAATAAATGGGCCTCTAAAGGCCCATTTATATATCCCCATAATGACTAAAATAAAGTTTGAACAAGTTACCGTCTTTCTTAAATGATGCCGTTTCTATCTGCTACAAACACTCGTTAAAGACTGCCCTCCTGCATAATGTAGGGAAATAAAAAAATAGGTTGTAACCGCAGAGCTCACGCTGCAATAAGCACAGCTAACTCAGCATACGATATTTAATTAAAAGTGCTCGTAATGTTCATAATATTTTAAATCTTATTTATAACTAGCTTCTGCCCGCGACTTCGTACGCGGATCCTGTTGCTTATGCCAGCGACAACGGGGTCGTCAAAATCGAAGATCTGAAACGTCTGATGTCAAATTCTAAGAGCCCGGGGACGGGAAAACAGCGTGATGCGCGAGACGATTCAAGACGTTCCAGATCTTTCATTTTTGTAAGTCAACAGGAAATGCCCATCAGACTAAACAACTTTTGCTAAGACGTCATTCCTATACTTATATGTTATAGTGTCGCTGGGCTTTGGAGTTCCACAACAGGTGTTCCACATCTTCAAATTTATTCTCACAACAGAAAATGCTCTTCACGTGGAATATTTTTTGCTATGGCACCATTTTTATATCTCTTATACTTTAGCTGGTCTGTTGCGGTTCTGCATCAGGTGTTCCATTTTCCAAAATAAATTATAGCCTATATGTTGCCCAGACTTAATACCTATACAACAAAAAAAATTTCTTACCGTAATTCCGCAGTGGATCCCAAGGGTACACTGAATTAACAATAATATTGCAAATAACTTTAAAAAAATATCTTTATAAACTCTAGCTGTACCCGTGGCTTTGCCCACGTATCGCATAAGTATTTTTTAAATTCTTTTTTAATTTTAATAATAGTTAGTGATAGTTTGTTGATTTACAGAAACACTCAAAAGATGCGTCCCATACTATACTATAGCTTAGATCCCTCAAAAACTATTTGGCTTAGTAAACTCAAAATTTGAAAGTTATGTAGTTAATTTACTGGTAAGAGACGTCAAGTTAATAAGGAAATTTAGGAGACGTCGAATAACAGAACTGTTATAATTTACTGTAACACTTCTGTGTAAACAACGTTCGTTGTTTTTCCCTCGGTCTCATTCAATATGTACCGCGAGTCAGGACTGGTGACGCGGGAGCAAGCAACGTACAGTTGTCCGTGTGAGAAGCAGCTCGTCCTGAGGTCGACACCCGCAGCCTTCAGTGTCTGCCGCTGCGACTTATTTATTGTCATGGCGAAGCACAAGCTCACATGAAACTGCACGCGCTTGAATTGAAAGGGGTAATTGTGGGGAATCAGTTGTATACGTGGTATAAACACTGTCTCGCCGACACCACAACCCGTTAGAGTTTCCGCCTCAATGATATTTCCCCATTGCACAGTTTCGGCGGAGTGAAATTCCGAAGAAGCATAATGGCGACACCGACCTTTAGCTTAATGGTGTGCGCTGGTAGTCCACTTGCACTGAGGGAATTGAGAAATTCTACGGGGTAATGTGTGGCGTGATCTTGGTTGACAACAGTGTTTATTGAAGTGTAGATCACTTCATTTCCCTCAATTTCCGCGAGAAGGCATTCATTGATCGCTGAAGCTTGGTCGTTTCTGGGTGTTAAAATGGCTCGTTCTCACACCAAAGAATTATCTTGGTGCGGTATCCTATTGATGTCCCCGTATACCAGGCGAATCAAATCTCCCAAGTATCTCAGGTATAACCACCTGGCCACCGTCAACTGGTAGCGTTCCCTCACCCAATTTTAAGAGAACATCAGAAAATTCTTGGGCGTGTACATTCCCGCCACGCTGTGTTCTCATATTCATCGTTAAGCGCAATCTATGAATATGTGGCCATAAGAAAGAGCATTTCAACGAAGCATTCACCTCATCAGTCCTAGTTCCTCGCGTCACCACAGGCAGCGTTTGTCGGAAATCGACGCTAAACAGAACTGTAACGCCACCCATCATTTGCTGGTTCCTGCGGATGTCCTGCAAAGTCTTGTTTACCGCCTCTACTGCTTTTCTGTTCGCCATAGTGCATTCATCCCACACGATTAAAGAGCAATCTTTAAGCACGCGCCCTTTGTCACTGTTGCGTGACACTCCACAAAGAGGTGTTTCATTACTCTCTAAATCTATGGGAATCTTAAACATTGCGTGCGCTGTTTTGACACCAGGAAGCAGTGTTGCGGCGATTCCTGACGATGCTACTGCAATGGCAATCTTGCCTTGCCTCCTGACCTCTGCGAGAATGCCAGCGGTGACAAATGTTTTCCCTGTTCCACCAGGAGCATCCAAGAAAAACATTTTACCTTGGGCGACCCAACGCTTTCAAGGATGGTGTCGAAAATTTGCTTTTGCTCTGAGGTAAACTTAGAGACATGGTCATTGACGACGGTACTCATAGCTCTTGAATCAATTACCTACAACAAATGTGCTTGGTAAGATATAACTTAGAACCAAAAGTTTGACTTGACTTCATGATAGTGTAGCTTGTTGTACCACCAATCAATCTGTTTAGTAATATTGGTGTAAAACTCTCCATACAATTAGATAGGACATGTAAAGTTCTCAGATTTCATAACAGTATCGTTCCTAATGCACATAAAAAATGCAAAAACTAAAAAAAGAATTTTACGATTTTTAAAAACAATATTATAGGATTTGAACTCGCACCATTTAGTGCGGTAAACGGTCGCCTGACCTTACCGCTAAATTCCCCGTTGACATATTGTTGAAATAACTGTTCCCTTGCAATTTATAATATTACTGCCCCGCTCCTTTATACAAATAGCGTGATTATTATGTTCCCAGAGTTAAATTATTTTTAACTAAATAAATAACATGCCATTTTGTGCATTCAATTACGAACAAAAACCTTTTAAAATCAATATTGCTTACCTCCCATAACATACGGCGTAATAATATGTAGCCTTAAGCCTTCCTTGGCTTACAAAGAACATTTTTGCTGAATTTCAATTCAATCTATCCAGTAGTTTTGGCGTGAAGTCGTACCATACACACAGACAAACAGACAAAAATTCTAAAAATTCACTTTTTGTCATCAGTTACGTTTTTCTAACAAACGCCACTTATTTTTTCTCGAAAATCGTCAATGTACAGTTTTTCTTTCGTTACTGTTTTATTATATGTATAGATAATACTAGCTACGCCCCGCGGTTTCACACGCATAAGTTTCGATCCCGTGGGAATATCGGGATAAAAAGTATTCTATATGTTAATCCTAGTTATAAACTATCTGTGTGCCAAATTTTATCCAAATCCGTTAAGTAGTTTTTGCGTGAAAGACTAACAAACATCCATCGGTAAAACAAACATCCATCCATAACTAACAAAAATCGACCGGATCTACCCTTTCCGACCGAACTCTACCCTTTCAACAAACATCCAGTCTATCTCCATTTTCTACGATTTCTGCATATAGACAAATGGTCAAAAAAGCTATGTTCTGCAGCATACGCTGTTAGGAAAATTCGTGATTTAACTGATATAGAGACAGTCCGCTTAGTGTACTTTAGCTATTTTCATAGTATAATGTCGTACGGTATTCTATTGTCGGGAAATGCCGCCGATATTCAGACTATCTTTGTTTTGCAGAAGCGAGCTGTTCGATATTTATAAATTAAGTCCAAGACACTCGCTCAGAGACAAATTTAAAGATATTAATGTTATGACTGTACATACCTTCGCAGTATATTTATCAAAATCTTTTATCTGCCCATAAGAATATAAAATTGTTTAAAAAATACAGTGATATCCTTGACATAAATACTAGGAACAAACACAAATTTGTTGTACCTAATGGCTCAAGAAAATAGGTGGCTCGTTCAGATGCCAATGTATACGCTTTTATAATAAAATTCCAAGCCCCGTTCAAGATCCTTAGATCTTCAGAAGCGATCTGTTCGATCAATTTATAAATTAAGTCCGAGACACTCTCTCAGAGACAAATTTAAAGACATTAATGTAATGACAGTATATTTATGAACATTTTTTATATGCCCGTAAAAATATAAAATTGTTTAAACAATACAGTGATATCCATAATAGAAATACTAGGAACAAACACAAATTTGTTGTACTTACAACAAGGCTCAAGAAAATAGGTGGCTCTTTAAACTTCCAAGCCACGTTCAAGATCTAAGCCTTAATAAATTCAAATCATTCATTAAACGTAAGTTGTGCCAGAAAGCCTTTTATACCGTTAAGGATTATATCGGGGACAAAAAGGCTTGGGATTAAGCTGCTTCCAATTTTTACATATTGAATGTTTTTATTTTTTTGTTTTGTTGTTGTTGTTTTTTTTTATATATACACTTTGACATTAATGAATTTTATATCCATGACATTTGCTTACTTTTTAAAGTATTCTATTATTTTAATTATTGTGAATGTGAAGACTATGTGGGTCATTTTATTTATATTATTTTTTATTTTTCTCTCTGCTCTGTTAGTTTTTGTCATGGTCTGGTTGTTTGAGTAATTAATGTGTCTCACCTTCCGCCTGACGCAGGTCCTCACCGGACACGGTTGTTTCGGGAGGTTCCTGTTCAGGATAAAGCGGGAGGAAACGCCAGGGTGTCACCACTGTGGGGATCGCCCGGAGGACACGGTGGAGCATACGGTGGAGGTCTGCCCGGCTTGGGCGGGGCCCCGCCGTGTCCTCTTGGCGGCGATCGGCGGCGGCGACCTCTCGCGTCCGGCCCTCATACAGGCCATGGTCCGGAGCGAGAGTGAATGGGAGGCCGTCACCTCCTTCTGCGAAGCAGTAATGCTCGCGAAGGAGGAGGCGGAGCGCGTGAGGGAGAGGCAATCGCTGCTACCCTCGCGCGCCTAGCCGCCGCAGGAGACGCCCTGGACGGGAGTCAACAGCCGACTCCCGGCCACCGTAGGCGCGGGCCTGCGGGCGGCGAGCTATGGGCAGCTTGCCGCCCGGTAAGGACCAGGCCCGGGTCGACGGCGCGTTGTGTTCCACGTGCGCCTCAAAGAGCTGTCAGCATGAACTGACGGGGTCCGCTAGGGCCGATGCCGCCGGGGCTGCGGGTTGTTCGAAAGAGATACCGTGGCCCCTGGCACAGGCAACTGAAGGAATCAGTAAAAGTCTGACACTCCCTTCTGCTCCGCCCAGAGCGGGAGGAGTCATTTGATGATTTCCCACCAAAAAAAAAAAAAAGGGTTAGGCAGATATGTATTGGAATAGGTACACATCCACATGTCGCCAGTTAAGTAAAAAAAAAACTTCATCTTGTGATAACTTACTGTAGAGCAAAGACCTGCCTTTCCTTTTACCACGATCCGATAAAATGTAGGTATGAAAGCACTATTAAAATTAATAATTTGCTTCCTATTTGGCCAGTTTTCTAGTCCATCGAGATTAGAACTTAAATTAATACTACAAACCTTGGACCCTTATTAGGGTCCAAGGTTTTTAGAAACATAGTTAAAACAAATTTATTGAACAAAAGTTATTATACAAATCATAAATTAGTTTCACTATTTTACGTTGACATGAAACGTGAACGTTTGCGTTACCTGAATTAACATTCGGGTCACAAACTAGTACGTGTCCTTTCTTATGATTCATGACGACATTACTATTACGTGATTCTACGAGCAATAATATTACGTAGATTTGAAGGTCGCTCGAAATCGAATTAATTCAAGCCACGAGTTTTTTTACTCTTTGGTCGCTTTTATTCGATGATTATTCTCTTCGTTTACTAGTTTATAAAAGTTAGATTCCAAAGTAAAGCCATTATTTTACCTTCAAATTAATCTTCATCCGTTTCTCGCGTTTCCTGCTCATCCTTATTAATATAGCATATATGTATCTGTGGTGCTAACATGGTGGCATACGTCGTTAAGCAATCAATTCAGCTGCAGGCAAGCTTCGTTAGGTACCAGCATACAAGGCATCACTTGGTTAGGTAAACTGGTATGCCAGGTGTTGATAACCAGAGGTCCGACGAAGATCCTGGTTTCAATAAAATACATAATCGGCAAGTTTTACTTTATTCTTATCTAATCTTAAATATAAAAATACGAGATTTTCCATGGAATACGCTATGCATAGGTAAATGCTGTCAGTTGTTTGGTCAGTTTTTCGTCCTATTGTTGAGACCGATCTGCTCTGCCTGCTCGAAGGTGTCTGGCAGATTGTGACCAAGAGTCTCTGGTGTTAGGAAGATCAGAAGACCGGATAGCAGTGCGAAGGACCCAAATAATACGAAAGGCAGCTCAGCAAACCATTGTGCACCCTGTAACAGAAGAGGTATACTTTGTTGAAAGAATAAAATTCATACTCCTAAAAGAAAACAATATTTTTTAAGTCAAACAATGAAATCAAACATGAAACAAAACAAACAATATCAAATTAATTAATCATACATTTTCAGTGGCTACTATTGTTACTCCTATTAGTGTTTCAGTTCTTTGGAAAAAACTGAATATTAAAGACATTTAAATCAATCATGCTTCCAATATTACTCCCAAAAAAGTATTAAAGTTATTTTATGTAGCACAATACTTTGTTCAACTCAGTCAATAGCCATACTAAGGTCGAAAATGTTACTTACAAATGCGGGAGTGAGCGGCGCAACCATGGAACCAATCCTTCCCATCATCGAGGAGTAAGCGAACAAGCTGTGTCGGTGTTTTGTTGGGTACAGCTCGGCAGTGTACACGTACACTGCCGTCATCACCATTGCTATCGACATCTTTGCGATCAGGTATATTGTCAGCGATACTGCGTACAAATCTGCAGGAACAAAAATTATATGAACGGTTAAGAGAGTGCATTCTAAAAGTTGGAAGCATCGCAAACAGCTGTCAAATATTTACCTGTTTTTATTAAAAAAATATATTACTGTATGGAAATGTGAAATATCGCTCTATAGTGTACTAAAATATTAATTGTGGATTGCAATAATAACACTAAATTAGGTGTTGTAACAGTTTTAAGTTATAAAAAGGGCATTTAATTCAACTAAAACTAAATATTTAATGTTACGGTACTAATTATTGCATTTTATAGTCAGTTTAATTTGGTGTACTATAAAGCGATCGATACAGATTATCATATAGTAATTTTGGCTTGTTGTGCTGACCATAAATTAATTAGGATAAGGGCAAGATATTGATGATGATAGAGTGATATTACTGAATTAATCAACATCGATAAGTATTTTACAGCTATTCGCGAAGTTAACAACTTTCAGAATGTACAGCTTAAAATAAAGTTTATAACGCAAAAATGACAAATGTTAAAATGCTTACCCTGAGGTATAAAAATGTAAGCAATCTGGCATGCAGCACATAACCAAAAGGCTCCAGTCAATACAGGCTTTCTTCCAATCCTGTCCATCAGGAAATATGAGATCCAAAAGCCAGGGATTTCGACTGCAGCTACAGCCACGAAGTTCAAATATCTATTGCCAGACATGTTTACGGCATTAAGGGACAGTCCGTAGTAGATGAACGTGGTTGTGATCCACCACACGGGAGAGATGAGAACACGGATCAATATTTTCTTGTGCCGGAACACTTGCACTACCAGCCAGGGATCGCCGCCGCGTTTTTCTGCTTCCTCCGCACTTACTCTCAATTTTTCCTGCGCTGTTCGCCGTAACGCTTCCAGCGATTTTTCGGATAGTAGTTTCCCGTTAACCCTAGCAACTTTTCTTAGTAAAGCTTCGGATTCATCGAAACGTCCCTTGCTCATGTACCACCGCACTGACTCACTGATGAGCCAGAAGTAAAAGATGGTAAGGAACTGCGGGATGTAGAGGGTTAGAGTCAGGTTCCTCCAGTTGGGTACGCCCCACGCAATCAGCCCCAATGTCACCTGTCCCAGCGCGAAGCAAGTGTTCATCGCTGCTCCAGCGGCTACTCGGTACTTCGGGCCAACCAGCTCCATTACTGTGATAATGTTTATGAATTACATGGGCAGCTTAGCTATGAAAAATTAGATATAAATAGCTTGATGTTACTAAAGAAAGTAGCTTCATGTAGTAGCTAATAATGTGTGATGTGTGTGTGATGTCATGTATGTGTGATGGGGTGTGTGTGAGTGTCAAGTTATTTACCTAGGATAATTTAGTGATAACTGAATAGACCTAAGTGCTTTATCGATTGTGCATCAAGTGGTTAGTTACACTTCATTAACAAAAATTTCTTTGAAAATATTGCATGTCGATTCATGAAAGTGACAGGAAGTATTTTAATTATTCCCATAAAATAACTGATAAAACAATATATACATAATTTAAGTGGGTTACACGATATGACAAATATTCGATAAGCGGCACGCGATCTTTGAAACAAAACAATGTAATCATTATCTGCGATTATTCAGAGTCATAAATTTTATAAAGCAATAAATATGTATATCACGTATTGATTATTAACAAAAATATTTGCATGATACGATTAATAAACATACTTGCATGCATACTTACATGTTTACATGTCACTATTATCTTTTGCACACTTTCCCACTGCATGGTAAGGGATAATTATTTTTTTATCTAAATTTCAACGTAATTTATCTATCCTATTTCGGTGTACATACACTCGTGTATACTCTATCTATCTATCTAACGTCATTTTTCGATGCCAAAATAATAACACTCTGTAATCATAATACATCACTCTGTAAACAATTTATTTTGAAGAACTCCATATTGGAAGTGTTTCTTGGTAACCATATTAGCTTAGCTTAGCCCGCTGTGTATTATTGTGTTATCCAATACTCAGAGCATATCAACAAGCTATGGATCCCATTTGGCAGCGTCAATCAAATACATACCTATACACTTAAAGAAATTACTCACTCAATATATAAACGCAGGAAAAGCCTCCAGATCCGAAAGTGGCCTCAAAAAACTCGGAGAACATGAACCCGAAGTAGGTGTCAGCCCAGTACCGCGTGGCGCCAAGCCAGGCCGTGTTGAAGGCGTTAATGGTGAGCGCGACCCGCCGGCCCCAGCGGTCCGACACGAAGCCGGTGATGGGCAGCGCCGTCAGTGTACCAAACGTGCGCACCGTGCCAATCAGTGACCGCCGCCATTCGTCACACGCCAGGCCGTACTACATAGTGATAAAGAATTCCGATCAAGCATCTTTCTTACGGAATACTATACACATAACACCCAAGTCACCTATTTCTGCCACCAAGCAGATTTATATTGTGAAGTTCTGGTTTGAAGGGTGCCAGAGTAATTAGATTAGTACCAGTAGATTGTCGCTGGGATTAGAAAACATGAGGCAATTCAGCGTTACTTCTGTGATGTTTCTGATATTACTGATGCCCATAGTCGGCGGTGACCACTAAACTCTGTTGTGGCTTGTTTGGCACCCAATAATTTAAAAAACAAGCATTTTTTTAACTCACATCGTAGACAACCGTGTGTGTGTTTGCATACACGAAGTCATCACAAGGCAGGCGGGTATCACGGTTGAAGAGTGTTGCCGGGCAGGTATCGCTGTCGACCACCCGCAGCGTCGCGTTCACGTTGGCGAAACGTTCGCAGTTGTCGAAGGAGCCCTGACTGGCGCCCTGCGGCACTGCGTTCTCCAACCAATAAGGAGAGAAACTCATCGGCTCACCTTCACACTCTGGGATCAGACATCTAAAATAATAGAACACTCAAAACTCAAATTCACATTCGTTTATTTTTGCATTTGATATTTTATTTTTGTTTTATTTCTGTGAACTTTACTGTACCGACTCATTCGTTTAGTTTAATTGCACTGATATTTGAATATATTCTGATCTATTGTGTTGCAGTGTTTTAAAATTTAATTATATGTATGTAATACGGGGTTTTGCCTGAATTAAATGTTAATTTTGTATAGCATTTATTTCGATTAAACCATTTACATCAACTTATGAATTTTCAAAGAGTCGGTAAATTAATGCAGACCAAATACAAAATACTACGCTGTAGATAGCGTAGTATTTTGTGTTTAGTTGTAATTTAATGAAAAAAAAGGGATCGCCGATGGGAGCAAAATTATATAGATGTCTTCACCGTGGAAGATCTAGCAAACGCTGTCTGGTGACTCGAATGCTTTCATGTTGGATTATTCAGAAAAGGCAATACGTGGAATGTAAAATGGAGAGTTACAAAAAAAAAAACAGGAAACTAACTTGGAGAATAACTATGTAGGGTTTTATCTGTACAATTTTTTTTTGTACGAGGTATAACGACTTCAAACAATGTTATGATACATGATATACAAAATAACATAGGCATATTACTTTACCTGGTACTGATTCGAGAGGTGGTGAACACATATTCAACGGCGCTCCATGCTATGAACTGCACCAAGACCACAGACCATAAGAAAGTCCTCAACTGGTAATTTCCAAACTGTCCAATCTCTTCTACGAGGATAGTGTCTAAATCTACTTCACGCTCCGTTTCTGGCGTGAGGACCTTGGAGTCCACGTCTATGTTCCGATCCTTCTTTGAGTCGGCCATCTTGAACAGGGAAAAATTACCCAAGAAATTAAAAAAAAAAAAACTTTTCTTATTTGAGGAAAAGTAAAAGATTTGCAATTATTGTTCTTTTTTACTAAAAGCCGTTATTTGTTCAATATAAATCTAAAAAATGTAATTTAATAACTGCAAAATATAACACATTTTAATGTTTTTCAAATCACAGCATAACAAAACATAGTTTTTCTAAAAAAAGTTATTTACACTTCCAAGTATTCAATTTTGTAAAAGCAAAATATTACACAGTTTAATGTTTATTTTTAGATATTACACAACTCAGCTATTAAAAGAACTAAGGCTTCAATAGAAATTACAAAATCGAATAATTACATTTAAAAAATCAATTTGTTTTTATCACCATCTGTTGTCCGCGAATAAAGTAATAATTTAGTCAATTTTCCTCTCCGGGAACGCCAGCTACCTGCGCGTGCACCTCTAGCAAATTGCAGAATACCGTATTTATAAACTTTTTATCTATTTTATAAGACACTGCTGATAAAAATGAACTATTAATTCCCGCCGTCTGCACGGCATGTCTAGAGGATAAGCATTTATCAAAATATTTTTATGGACATTAGTTTTTTGCTTATTCATAGTCACGCATAGGTAATGTTAATCAAATAACGTTTTGGAACTTACAGGGATCTGTCTGCAGGTAGTGAAAATATCCAATGTTTTATCTAAATAAAGAAAGAAAGAAAAAACTATTTATTCTGCACAAATAAAACGCACATTACAAAAAAAAGACGTAAAATATACTTGTATAATACGTAGTCAAAAGCATCATCACCAGCATGATCGGTATGATCACTTTTATCATAATTTCTACTTGTATCACCTGCTTAATTAAATCCCCTCATAAATACTTCCTGTGACAGTCCGATTAATATTAATTTGTCACGTTTTTGAGTGACTCGAGAATTATTTACCTATACGCATATTCAGTCAGGGATGTTGTTTATACAATTTTGTCGTGCTATAGTCATAATTTATCGTACAACTGTCAAATAATGATAATTATAATTTGAATATACGGACAATTTAAGCAGGCAGTGAATTTGATAAAAGATTAATTTGACTTTACGAACAGGTAAACCGACCTTCTATGTATACTTAATTGTTTTAAATAAAATAAAAAACACATAATTATCTAAGAAATACAGGTGTTCCCCGCGACAAAAGAAAATCAGTTTTCCTTCCTTCATACCAATGACATTAAATGCATTGTTTTATTAATTTGATTTTTATTGTATGACTGTGATAGATACTTATACAAATATCAACGACTGCATAATTTATGGTTAGTGTATTTTCAAGTTATTCAAATGTATTGTTTAAATTAAACCTCATCATCAGCCTACAGAAGTCCACTGTTGGGCATAGGCCTCTCCTATTGCACGCCATTCAATTCGATTTTCGGCAACTCTCATCCAGCTGCTACCAGCCATCCTACGAAGGTCGCCGCTTCACCTAGCCTAAGGGCGATTGCCGATTCGCGGTCTCCACTCAAGAAAACGAACCACTAAAACTCCACTCCACTCAAATTAAACCTGTTTACATAGAATAAAAGTTGTAGTGGTGTCGTACCGACGTTATTAACTAAATAACTAGCTCACCATCGTAATAATAAATAGCCTCTGTTTAGGCCTGAACGCCTTCAATAAAAGCAATGGCAACCAAACGATGTGCTTTGTGATGAAATTTTTAATACACGAGTAGGCGTAACTTTTTCCTTTCAAACAAAGTGTAGTGTCATCTTCTCTCACCTAATAACCACCGTCCGTGTGACATTCTTTTTTTATAATAAATATATATTTGCGATTCTTGGGACTTTGATTGGCAACATTATATCCTCAAAAGATATAACATGGTGGCCATGAGGGGAACACAGAATAATCCGCGAAAATAAAGAAATGAAGTTTATTAAAATTGTTACGAGTACGACACGCGCTCAGTGGCAACGAACTCCAAGATTTGGAGCCTTGCAGTGGAGGGACAGAAGCCACGGGTTTCAGCGTATGGAGGACTGTCACCTGGTCAATACAAGGAGCCAGGATTCGAGCAGTGGTGCAGCCAAAGCATTACATCGAGCAGAACGTGTCGCCAAAAAGTTAATGCCAAACCTTTGTTTAAAATCCCTCCATTCACCCAAAATACCCATTATACCTATTAGAATATTGAGAATAGCATTCCATTTGTGTAAATTAAAGATTTTTCGTGCATATTATTGCCAAAATCTCCTAAAAATTGCAAATATTGCATGAGATTTTTTTTCCATCTACCTTCAACAAAAAATAAAATCGTTAAAAGGTTTAGAATAACGTTATTAAGTAGTATGTATTACTAACATAATATGGATCAAGGTATTTTTTTTTTTTTTTTGAAGATTGGAAATCATCATATGACCCTTCCCGCTCTGGGTGGAGCAGAAGGGAGTGTCAGACTCTTACTGACTAAAACCCACCCGTGTTCCTTCCTTAGCCCTTTATGTACCTGGGCAGCGGTAACCCTTCCAGACGATCCCGCTACCCATGGATCAAGGTCTGAAGTAAAGTTATTTATTTTATTTTATTATTTTTTCCTTTATTTCATTTAAATACTTACAAATTACATTTTTAAATATTTTTATAAACAAAAGGATAAAAAAAACATTAAAAAATATAAAATATAGTAGCCTACTGGCATCGGGAACAGGGTCCAAGCTACCGGCGGTCAGGGCTCCAAAGAGAGGAACTTCCTGACAATGCGATCCGTGTCCAGAAGTACCGCTTTCTGAATCAAGCCCTTGATCCAGCTGCCCAACGAGAGCCACCTCAGGTGTTGGTCGAGGCTCTTGGCTATTAAGCCATTGGCTGTCACGACTTTCGGCACAATGATTGCTGAGTCCACATGCCACATGTCGACAACCTCGCGAGCCAAGTCAAGATACTTGATTTGTTTATCTTTCTCGGCTTTCACGAGGTTCTCATCATGCGGGACGGTTATGTCAACAATCATTGCGCGCCGCTCTGATCGATCCACCACCACTAAATCAGGCTTATTGGCAACAATAGTCCTGTCAGTGATGATGGATCGATCCCAGTACAATGTGAAGTTTCCATTTATTCATTTATTTTTTAATTTATTACTTCGTTCAGTTATAACAAATTCGAATTATAAGTCGTTTTTTCTATCCTGCTTCCTTATTAAATTAATGTTTTCAAATAAAATAGGCTCAGTCAAGTCAGTCCGTCAGAGACCTCTTCCAATAATATTATTTGTTAGTTCTGGCTTTTGGTTTAGCGTAGTGTGCCGACTATGCCAGATCACGCCCCTTCGAGCGATACCAGCTGCCCGGCCTGGTCAAACGAAAAACTTCCCGGCCGTCCGGTTGGCGTACAGCTGATCGTGCGCACCCGGCTTTCTTATCAGCAGGTGACACCGAAACGAAGAACGTGAGCCCATTCATTTTCTTAATTTTATTTTGGAAATTGCCCGAATTATCGTTGAAGTTTATTTCTTGACACTGTTTATTCACAATGGCTGAAAGTAAGCAACGTTATAAAGAATTGTTCACAAAAAGAGCGTCCGCCAAAGGACAGATTACTAAATTTAAAAATTATTTCAATAATATTTCTTTCTTTTCTTTGGCATTTGTTCGTCGAATCGTTGAGCTCGTTAAGTTTTGAGTTGAGCGGCACGATTTCTGACAAATGCGTGCACTGACTGGACAGGTCCTCTCAATCTGTGTGGTTCTTTCCTGGAAAGACCATCTCAGACGTCGATCTACATGGTCTTCATATGATCTGACCAAGATTAAGTCTGAACTTTAAAAGAGACTGTGACCTCTGAGTTTGTTTCGGCCTTTCTTCTCTCCGATAGGAAACGCCGACCCCATCTAGTTTTTAAAATATGATTGACGTGTAAAAGTGGTTGTACAAACCTAATAACAAAATAAAATCATTTATCATTATCATAGATAATATACTTTTTTATTTTATTTACTAGGTATCATCTGCCTAGCCTTTCCCCAACCATGTTGGGGTCGGCTTTCAGTCTAACCGGATGTAGCTGAATACCAGTATTTTACATGGAGCGATTGCCTATCTGACCTCCACAACCCATTTACTGGGTAATACGATACCCCTTGGTAAGACTGGTTGTCAGATTTTCGGGCTATATCAATTCTATGGTCCAACAGTGGACGACTGTATCTGTCATTTCACGAGTGGATCATTTAGCGTATTGGTCACTAAGCGTGTTGGTCATTTAGCGATTGGTCATTTCGCGTATTTATGACGGTTACCATCATTGGTCATAATGCGAATTAGTCAATATTCGTCGTAATGTTCACATTCACAATAATTCAAATAATAGAATACGTTACAAAATAAGCAAATGTCATTGTATAGGTATATAATATTCATAAATGTCAAGGTGTATATAAAAAAAAAAAAAAAAAGAAAAGGCTCTTTTTACATAAAAAGCTCCCTTGTCACTCCTTGTGTACCTAACTGAAAGTCTTTGGCTCTTAAGCGTATATTTGATGTTGGTCATTTTGCGTCACTAATATAGGTCAATATGCGTAATAAGAAGACTAGTCAATATGAGTAATTGAGATTGGTCATTTTGCGTATTAGTTATTTTGCGTATTGGTTATTTTGCGTATTGGTTATTTTGCGTGTTGGTTATTTCGCGTTTTGGTCCTTCTGCGTTATTTTCACCAATACATGTTGGTCATTATGCATATAAACCAAAGTAAAGGGCCTGCCTGGGTTCGCACCTACGACCTACGAATCGCAAGTCGCAACAGTTATGAAGCTTGTTAGATAGGTACTACGAGTATTTAGGCAGTACTCATATTGTTGGTGGAAATTAACAGTTTTACTTTCTTTGAAACGTTCACCAATACATCGATCGGCTAGTTGAGACTTTTAATACTGAGTTTAGTTTAATCGAGATACGTTTCCTTACGAATAATATTGAGTAAGTATTTAAATGAAATATAGGATATTAATTATTTAAAAAAATACTCCAAAAAACAAAACATAGGGACGTGGACTGCCATGTGCCTATTTTAAAAGTAAGTAATATTAATTAATATTATGTAGATATATCTACTACTAGGTAGTAATAAAATATATGGATACATAATATCATTAACCAGGGAGAAAACAGAGGAATACGGTAGTAGGAGATGCACGCCAACAACCACGTATTTTTTAAAATAAAATTTCACTCTTTTTAGAATTAATAATATGACTCCATTTTATCTAATGTCTTGTCAATGGCAAAATTACCAATCTCATCGTGGTTCTGTTTAACTATTTCCCAACGGATTCTTTTTGGTATCCCCAGATGTCGTAAACTCTAAAAACAGCTTATAGTTTTTTATTTATCAATAATTATAAATAAAAAAACAATAAGGTGTTTTTAGACTTTTAATATCTATAATATTATCTAAATTAAGGACTTTTAATATTCCTACAGTTCTTTGTCACCATCCGAACGTTGGACTGTAGCTAACCAAATATCATCATTTACATACATTTAATTTTATCTCTACGTCGTTTAGATTGGGGCGCCCACGTGAGACATTGATGTTCCTGATCGGTAGTCAGTACTAAAGTTAAACCCCTGTATTTGCTCCCACCATCGAGCTACCCGAGGAATCATGTCCCTATTTTAAAAGCGTCAATATGCAGTTCTGTGGTTAAATTTGGTTCGTTTTCGCAATAGTTCAGCCTACAATTTTGTACATTAATTCTTGGTCTGGGTCCCAAACTCATTTAATAAACTTCCTCAACAAGTATGTCAGTGGGTTTGCTAAAGGTTTAATGCCCGTAGTCACCACGCTGGGCATGAGGGTTGGTGACCGAAGAGCCAATCTTTTCTCAGCTATGACACTGCTGCCCATTATCGTACTGGAGAATTTAGGTTGCCTTGTTGGAAGGTTATACCGCTATCGGTCGGACGCCAGCGCCTCGTCTGCCAGTGGCAGAATGTACCGCGCGCAGGTGAGGTTGACATTTCGAGATTCCGGTTGTTGTGTGCTCCCCCTTTCACCCCCATTTTATCATAGTAGTATATCGCTAAGCATAAGCGGTCTGACAAAACCGGTCGAAGTGGAGGTACTTGCGGGAGGCCTATGTCCAGCAGTGGACGTCTTTCGGTTGAAATGATGATGATGATGATGAAGCATCTGTCCCAAATTTTCATCGGAAGGAAAAGATAACCGCAGTTAAAAATGCATGCATGTAAAAAGTACGAGTGCTACAAAGCCTGAGCTACCCCATGCAATTTCGGAAGAGCAAAATGAACGGGCTGCTTTCCGAACCACCCATACACAGAAGCACTCCCTTTAATTGTATTTTATTGTCGTCTCCACATTGTATAATACAAATAACATAGTCGACCTTGAAATTAAATTTGATCTGAAATAATCAGCCGGAAGGAGGAAAGCAAGTGTTTATTATTTATATCTCCAGGGCCATCGGTAGCTGACCACGAGTAGATTAGGAAGTCAAACGGTACTGACCTTGATATCAACATAGTTACTGTAAAACATAATGACGATAGACACAATTAGATAAAACAATAAATTTGTCCAAACTGATAATTTTATTGGATTAGATAATAAGTAATTATGTAAATACCCACAATGCCTGTGTATGTACAATTGTATAGTCAAACAAGGTACCTATTTGGTATATAATCATAAACATCAGCAGCATTGTTCCACCCACTGACGAGTAATAGGCCTCCTCCCTTTTTTGTCATGCTTCCCAGGTCTGTGCAGGTCCAGATCTTCCCCGCGATCTTCTGTAGGTCGTCCACCCCCACATCCCCACCTACAGAAGATATTAAGATATATTTAAGCTGATTTGAAATCCAAGACTTGGTCCCTCCATCTTGACAGTTTGTGTCGGCATTTCTTCTCAGGGATCAATCAGCTAGGAAGCCGGTGTAGTTTTAAGATACTGCCAGAAATTGACGTGCAAAAGTGTCTTAATAGATCTACTTACAAAAATAAACATCATTTCATGTCACGCAAAAATGTTAATTACTCTACAGACTCCAATGGTAATATTAATTTTTATTGCGTGCGTTATTTTTAAGCGTATGGCATATTTAAGAAGTGATGTAAAAGAATTGTCTTTTCAGAACACTCACAACATTATTTATAAGAAGTTGTTGTTGTGCTTCCTGTATACCAAACAGCTCGATTCACTATACTAGGAAAAGATAAACAAAGATACATACTAGGAATGGAAAAACATTGATAAGTAACACAATAAGACGTAGCAATAGAAATATTTCGAGTTAAACGTGTCCAAAACAAAAAATATTCACAGTGGACTCAACATTGGACCCCGTGGCATTCCACTAGCTTAGGACTCAAAGTTCGTATTTTATCTTTGTTTATAATACCTTTATTTTCTTAGTTCAATGAATGAACAATAGTTTAAAGTGCCCACAGATTTTCTAGGTATTTAACGATCGTTATTGTCGCATCATCAAATAAATCTGTCAGCTTCATATAGATTGACTGAGTTTTGTTGATCGTTACGTCGCCTATTAACAATTGATAAATATTAAGATTAAAATCGAGACAGACCTACATCTATGTCAAATTTAATGTTAATTATTTATCTCGATAAACCAACAAGTAATGTCCACAGATTGCTTGTTGATTTATCGATATACAGATACCATCCGCTGTAGCGATCGACAAAAATACAATGTCGGATGTCTGTTACTTACACATTTATTCGATTTTGTTTAATCACACGTGTAGATCGAAAATCGTCGCCGAGTTTCGAAATTGCGCCAGTGACGCAAAAGTTGTAAAGGAATCGTTTAGCTTGGTATGAGCATGTGATGAGGAGAGAGGAAATACATGTGGCTAAAAGAGCGATTAACATAAATTTTGATGGATGGAGAGGGAGAGGAAAGCTAAAGAAAATATGGATGAATTGTGTGAGGAACGATATGAAAAAAAAGAGGAGAATGGAAGAAGAAAACGTGTTGCGTCGACCCCCAGTAACACGAGACAAGGGTAGGAAGATGTGTTTAAAGAAATTTATTCTCATAAAAGACTACAGTCACTTACATGAGAAATACAATAATAAATAAATAAAAACATCAATAATTTGATGATTAATAATGATAGTGCTTATTACTAGAATTTTCGTTGTTGGTCGATTTTTTTTTTTGTATAATTAGGTACTTCTATAATGCATCTAGTAGTGCTTGGCTGCTATTGGAGTACTTATCATCGATATTTTTCGACTACATGTCGAGCAAGTTGTACTTTGAATACATTATAGGAGCTTACATTTCTAATGGTCGACGCTAGTTGATTGTGAATATCTGCGCCTGCATAGGTAAAAATTGTTTTGCCGAGCTTCGTTCTTGTCTTGGGTAGAACTAAAAAAACTCGTTCGGCGTGAACTTCGCTGTGTTTGTTGTTTCAACCGTACAGAGGATGAGTTAGTATGGAGAGATTTATTTAATATTTTTCGGACAAGCAGGCAAGTATAATAAATATAAGATGATAATGATGAAAGGTGTAGACCGCCAAAAATCGATCAAATCTGTAGGAACCTTTAGATAAATACATTGTCATACCTTTATTAAATCGCCAATAAATTCATGCTTGAATTTTATTCATGATTACTTTGCAAGTAATTTTACTATCTGTGTGACGTTTAATGATCAAAAATATTGATTATTATAACCTATCATAATCCTAATGACGCCAAATTACAATGATGTTAGTATTATTATCTATAACATGAATGGTCATGACCACTTTGCATGTCGCATGTAAATTAAGGCATGTCACGAGTCTTTCCTGCGAGAAATGCTCGAATTGACATGGCGACAATAGCTCAACTTGATTTTTACGAGGGATAAGTTCGAAACGGACGACAATAACGAATGCGAGATGTGCGAGAGGTGCCTTCCAGATCAGTGTGTTATGTCAAGAACTTGTCCACTTCAATGACCTAGCTTTTGATAAAAGACACAAAAATGCTTAATTTTTTTTTTAAATCAATGATTTAATGAAAATCCGAAATTTTTAGCATAGTTATTATAAAAAAAAAAAATCAGCATAGTTTTTAGATACTTGTTCATGACATTGTACCTAGTAAGCTAAGGAAATCCTGTGGTCTCCCACTGTAAGGCAAAGGGCTTACTTTCCTTTTTCCACAAGCATTAGACTGTATAATAATATCGAAATGTACCTATTCGCAAATCTAGCTACAAAAACGATACTTAAATCCGTATGTTCGTGCAAGGTGCCTTTTCCAATTGAATTTGGTAACTGGACACTCCAGATTCTATTATATTTTTTGCGCACTACTAAACTTCCACGGCCCAATTGCTCAGGTCGTCCAAAATATATTTACATATTTTATTAACCTTTTCCAAAAAATATAATTAGAGGACTTTCAATCACAAAACATGTTCACAAAATATTCTTCGAGTTTGAACCAATTACTGAAATTCGACTGTCGGATGTTTTCGGTCCGGTTATTACGGAATTCTATTCGATAAAATTATTTAAGAGGTATGTTTTTCCGGCCCTGTGTCCAGGGTTGAAGAATGAAAAAATTAAGAGAATTTGAATATTTAATTTTCTTTTTCACGTCACTCTTAAAGCAACTTTCGCTGATTGCTACCAGTTGTTTTTTCGGTCAGATTCCAGCTTTCCCAGATATTTCTGAAATAAAATTGTTATATCCAAAGAAATTATCATCTGAAGTCCAGTACTCAATTTGTAGAGCAACGCCTATCTGCATTCTCAAATGGTCATCGATTATCATAATTATAATTTTTTTTTATCGTAATCATTAAATTAATCATTCAATCCATAATAGTTATGGTGTAACTGGTCTATCTAGTGAGTTGGTTGGTAATAGTGGCAGATAAATTTGTTTATTTCTCACCGACTGGATGACACTTCACTTCACAGGTCTTTCTCTGACCAAAGAATTAGCATTGCCATTCAACGTGGTAATGCTGCCAGTCTTCTGGGCACGTTTCCGGATGACAGCGATGCGGGCGAGTACTTCAACGCCTAGTCACCAAAAAATAGAAGGATTTTTGTATTTATTTGTATAGGTATTTAGTTGGTAGGTAAATAAAATATTAGTTCTAAGTGCACCTACAAACATTGGTTCCAAGTTCCAATATTTGTGCATGCGATCCGTGTTTGAAATGGTAGCAACACAGTGGAAATCTCTATTCAAAGGCTCTGCGTGGAAGCCGTTTATTTATTTTCCCATGCTGGCCCTAACTGTTAGGGATTTCGACTATTGCGTTGGTAAGTTTACTTCAAGCAATTTATTTTTAGAAATTCTTTATGTGTCTTATCTATACTTAGTAAATTAAAAATTGACAATGCAATGTAAAACTATAAATACCTATTCCGTTGTTATTCATCCTCTTTTAACAAAATAACTCCCAAGGTCGTTCTAGCAGTTTTTATCACAAACTCCTCAATTGCAATGAGTTTCACTTCAATATTATCAGATAAATAAAGGGCATGTTGTTGGAGCCGTGGTGGCCCAGTGGTTACAGCCTCAACTTACAAGTTTCAGGTCGTGCGTTCGAACTCAGGCAGGCGCTTTACTCTGTATAAATAATTTCATCACCACTGCTCTCAAAACGGGAACAGAAAATATCGTGAGGATAACAGCACGTTCTAGAACCAAAAATTCGAAGACATGTGACATCTACCAACCCGCTATGGGCCCGCGTGGTGGATTATAACCCACTCCCTCCTGAAGAGAGGAGGCCTGTGTCCCAGCATTGGGGACATTATACAAGGTGTCGTTTTGCATCCTCGTCAAATTCAAGGAGGTAACTATGCTACTGATTCTCGACACGAATCAATAATAAAATAAGCAGGTTTTTTTTTTTCTAATTTTCGGTAATCGGCATGTGTGGGACACGCATTTTAAACCGCGGCCCGCACTGTAACTGCCCTTTTACACACACATAAAAACGCGGCCGGTTATACGATACCATAACGCGATTCTGTTCTTGGACGCATGTTTACCCCCAACTTGTTATTTTTTTTTGTGTGTTTATGTTCTTTTTTATGCGTCATTTTTGCCGCAAATAAATGCATTTTCTTTCTTCTTCTTTCTTTCTTTGAAAGTGGTGTGTTCTGAAATACTGTCAAACTTAAATGACTAAAAAGACAAGTATGTATTCATTATTTACCGGGGATCGTAATTTTATTTGATTATTTATGTCTTTCATAACAGCCTCCTGAAATTTGACGAGGATGCAAAACAACAGCTTGTATAGGCTGATTATGCTACTCGTATGTTGTTATGAGAGACCAAATTAAAAACATCAGAAGAACTCCAAGTAACATTTCCGAAAAGTAACTGAAATAACTTTCATTTTTAACCGAGGAAAAAAAACGGAGGAGCTTCTCAAGTCGACGCGTATATTTTATTTTTTATTTTTATGTATGACCATGCATAACTTTTTACAGAGTAGTCCGATTTTGATCATTATTTTTTTATTGGAAAGGGTATACCCCAAAGTTGGCCCCATATAAATTTCGGAACAAAAATCTAACCCTAAGGGTGGGAAAAGAGGGATGATTTATTGTTCACTCACAGATTTGAATGCTGAGTTGTGTATTATTACTTTTTTTTCTTTTTTTTTTAAAACGTAGCCCCACACTAGGAATTTCTCCTGTATCGTGGGTGCGTTTACAAACATTTAAACTCACATACACAAACAGCCAGTCCCGGAACAACTACTTGTAGGTCATACAAATATTTGTTCCGTGCGGGAATCGAACCCGCGACACGCAGCGCAGAAGTCAATCGCTTAACCACTGCGCCAACCGTGCCGTCAAAATTTATTACTCTACTCAGTGCCACATATGTGCCCTTTGGCTAACAATTACTAGATTATAGCCACAAAAAAATTCTTAAACTAATGTAAGTAAGTATACCTAAATAATTTTGAGTCGGCGCCGTTTAAATTTAAGGCAATTTAGTGATCTTTGTTTATTGATTGTTTGGCGCCGACTCAAAATTACTTAGGTATAGGTACTATTTGTTTAAGAACTTAGTTATTAAGGTTATATAAAAAAGGTTTATTATTTTTTGCTTTTCAGTTTTTTCGGCGGTTTATTTTTTTTGTTACAAAGTTTTTAGAAGAAGGTATGTAATACCAAGTTTGAACATTCGGGAAGATTCGAATTTTCTCTTTTCATCCGTTTTGTTCGGCCAAGTTGAAAAGTGTTGGTGCCAGGCAAACAAGAATAAAGTAGAGGTACCAGGAAACCATACAACGAAAGATTGCGTGCGTACTCGCCGGAACTGAGAACAACAGATTACGCTGAATTTAAGGCTTCGCCGCGCTGTTTGTTATTTGGCAAGAAAAACGTCCCTCTAATGTCTTCTGTGGTAATTTATAGATGATTGTACTCTAAGCTTGAATTTAAAATGGACGCTATCAATTAATCTGTAGGTGTATGTTATTGCAACTTATTTTCTTTATCGGGAATTTTTATTTCAAACTTTTGGCTACCGATTTGTGATACCTGTTGTTTCACAATGTACTAAACGAATTTCATTTTTGACTAAGTAATTACAGCCGCACGGGTTGATCGATCCGGTTAAGCTACGGTTGCCGCGTTTGGTTCGTGGATGGGTGACCATCTTCACGTAGCAGACCCCTCCGTGCCTCGAAAAGCACGATAAGCTGCTGGTCCTGGCTGTCATTCGTGGATCCACTACATCTTTGACAGTCGTAACGGGTCGTCAGAAGCCCGAAAGTGACAACCAATCTTACCAAGGGGTATCGTGTTACCCAATAACTGGGTTGTGGAGAACAGATAGGCTGTAAAGTTGCTCCATGTAAAATATTGGTATCCAACTGCATCCGGTTAGACTGGAAGCTGACCCCAACATAGTTGGGAAAGGGTTAGGCAGATGATGGACTTGTTATATTCATAGCATTTATTAACAGATAAGTTCCCAATATTTAATTTCAGACTACCAAATAAAATAGCACCTAATAAATATAATGAGTTTATCACCCCGTAGCCTACATTGAGTTGATGATGATTGAAAACGAATGCGTGAAGCGTGACGTCATCGATCAGCTGTCTCCAATGAGTAGGTACATGTACCTACGTAGCGTGAAGCGTGACGGAGTGCTTTATGCAAGATGCCGTTCTATAATACATATGTAGATAATGTATGTACTTATTTTAATATAGCAGATCCAGCATCAAGTGCCTACGTACTTGATGCTGGATAGGTGAAAGTGGCCAGGGATCGAATTCTATTGAGTGCAATTTGATAAGCACCGGCTCAGCAGTAGCTGATGTTGATGATTTGATTTTATTACTTTAAAATAGTGCATTGGCAGAGATTCAAACTTACGACACTCCAGTCGTCTTATTTCGCTGGAACATATAAACAAAAAACAGTTAAAATGATCACACACAGAACAGCATTTTTTTTTTTTATAATAACTGGAGACGATCAATTTTAACGCATTGGGGTTCATAATCATGTACTGATCCATGATAACAGGCCAAAAACAAAATTCCATCCTAATAAAATCATACATAACATAATGTTCCCACTGCTGGGACACAGGCCTCCTCTCTGTAAGAGGGAGTGGGCCATAATCCACTTCGCGGACCCAGTGCGGGTTGATGAATATCACATGTCTTCGAATGTTTGATTCTAGGACATGCCGGTTTCCTGACGATGTTTTCCTTCACAGTTTTGAGAGCAGTAGTGATGAAATTAAATACACAAAGTAAAATGCAAAATAAAATCATAGAGGTGCATTAACATCTCAAAAGTCAGAATTTCTAAAGTATTCAACTAACAGCAGCACTTATAATTGGCTCCTGGAAAGCTGGTCCGGCTAATGACAGGTACTTCAGTACCCGCACGAACCGGATAACCGGTATGTTTGTTCCGTTCCGGCAGCACGCGAAAACTTACAAAATTCCACGTTATTTTTAGTAATTGAGTGTATATCGTTAGGTTCGTGCGTAACTTCATAACATGGCCGAATTTATGTAAGGGTAATTAGAAGTGGTTTTTAAGATAGATAGAATACTCTTTATAAAAACCGATCTTTTAAAGACAACCTTTGCGTGGATTATGGGAGAACGACAGACAGTACTGCAGGTAGACTGTGGTGTACCATTTATATATACAATTAATACATATATACCTAAAACATATTACATATATCAATAAAAATTGAGGGTCATTGTCCAAGAATACGGATAATTAGATGTTATGCTAAAAGGGTAAATACCTAATAAACAATTGAGAATAATAATATACAGCAAACCAAATTAATGAAATTCTTAAAACGCTCTCTTTTTTTTTGCTCGCAGACATCTATACAAATATTTTTCTAAAAAACTTCTAACTGTGCTAATAAAAAGTAGATTTATTTTATTAATGGCCGCACTGATAATGTATTCTGTAAAACCAATTGATATAAAAACAAATGCCTCGATTTTATTTAAAATTAATCTTTACTCAATCCATCTAGCCACAGAGTAACAAAATCACAATCTCCAAAATTACCATAGAGCCAGCACAATCTACGTAAATACTCGTTTCATCAAACCAACCTAGACCTTACCTTATCAGGGGCGCTTTCAATGCATCGTTAAGGGCGACGGCACGCTGTCCTCAAGGTCAGATACGCCGTTTGTCACAACCTCAAACGTCCGGAATTAGGTTACAAGGTCACTGAGTAGATAATTTTGGGGTTCGCAGTAGGCTAAGATTAGCTTGTTTATTAGACGGTTCATTTTGATATGGAGGCTCAGTCTGTTTAATATGCGATGTTAATTTTGGGTGTACTGTAGAATTTAGATAAGTCGATTAAGCTGTATTTGTTATAGATAATGTTTGTTGTTTTCTTTTTATGCGTTATGGATTATTGTAAGAAATATTTCTCGCAATCGGCGTGCGTGTACGACCGAATGTGTGAGCATAAGGGAGGCAAAAGTTGTTTGTAAGGATCGGAGCAGGTGTCGTTCTGTAGTTTCTACGTGCCGTCATGGGAGGAAGGCACGAGTTTATGTGTTACTGTTAGCCTGCAAGATCTCACTGCTGGGCAAAGACCTCTCCACATGACCTCCAGCTCTTTCGATCCAGGGCTAAAGTGGACCACTGGTCGTTTGTTTTGTCCAGCTCGTCCCGCCATCTTCTACGGGGTGTGCCGCGACGCCTTCTGGCTGTGTCAGGGCTCTACGTGGTGGTTATTTTGGTCCTCAGCTCATTGGGTATGTATGTGCATATTTTTATTATAATAGATATTTGCACTGCTATTAAGGTAGGATATGTTTTAAAGAACTTTTCTTGTAATTATGGTAATTATGAATTTATCTCCTCATGTATACCTTCCCATATTCAAGCAAATAAATGATTTAATTTGGTTTCAAAAGAAAGCAGTGAACAGTCACATAATAACAGCTGTCTAAATACAGAGCATTTTTTTAACACCTTAATGTCTAGTACTGATGAAAATGATAGATTTTCATGACGGCGGTTATGAAATGACGGAACCGCTTTCCTTAAAACCAAAGCTTCACACTGTGACCATAAATCGAACGTTGCAGAGTCACATTTTTATTTTTAGCCTTTAATGTCCCACTGCTGGGTAAAGGCGTCCCTACTCTCTTTCCACCTCTCTCTGTCCAGAGCTGCCAAGGACCAATCTTTATGAAAAGAGTCCAGCTCATCCCGCTATCTCCGTCTGGGCCTGCCGCGATGTCGTTTGCCACTAAGCGGGACCCACTAGTAAGTTTGGCCCATTGATCGTCCGACATGCGGCGGATGCGTCCAGCCCAATTCCACTTAAACGTGGCGGCTTTCCGAGTGACATCAATTATTTTAGTCAGATATAGACTAAAAAACAAATTGAATGATGTTAGTTTTGCATAGTTACAAATAGAGTGAACCTAAAACTAACTTTAACAAAGCAATTAGTTAGATAAAAACAAGCTGCCAAAATGTCGCCGACGAGCTAAACGAGCTCCATATTCTGTGTGTTGATTGGCTTATCTTTCGTCGCCAGTTAATCGAAACACGCCATGCAGCATGAAAGCCCGCAGCCTGTCTGAGCCAACAGAAACAAATTTGTAGCGACTTTAGTGGTTGGTTCTTTGATACTCGTATTTCCGCAGTGTTACCCCCACATGGATCTATAGAGGTATGTGGAATAGCGTGTAACGTTCACTCATCCTCTATAGAAAAGGGATATTCTCCGACCAGGGGTGTTGTGAATGTGGGCAATTGCCCGAGGATTGGATGTATATAATATGCTAGTGGCGCGATAAACTCTGCTTGCGCGATGCAGGGTTTTACGTGACGTCAGTGTGATGCGTAGTTGCATGTGGCGATGTAGATGCTGCCACAGATCTACTATGGGCGCTAATAGACGATAGGGACTGTCATGGATGATTACAGCTGTCGCCATTAGTCGCATATCGGTGAGAATTAATGTGTGTGTGTCGCTACATCCATCTTCGATTATTAATGTCAGTCGTTTGTAATACATTTACTTTTCAGAGTTCCGTACCCAAAGTCCGCTGTCCTTCCATCCGACTGTCTGTCACAGGGCTGTATCTTGAATCGTAACAGGTACACTTGGTCACGGAGTATGTACTACTATGATCGCTATAACAACAAATAAATACTTAGCAAAAGTAGTTAAAAATTAAGGATAACTTAATACAAGAAACGTGTTTAAAAAAATATTGTACGGTGGTACGGAACCCTTCGTGGTCGAGTCCGACTCGCTCTTCACCGGTTTTTTTTATATCGACTTCCGGCAAATAATCACAAAAATAACTGTATTTATCAATAAGAAACTTACTTAGAAGGAACATAGATGGATAGGTTTGAGTACATAGAAAATCCAACATTCTAATGTGAAGTACTAACAAATATTTGCCGTAGATTCTAATATCACAGAATTCTTTTCAAATACAAGACAACGCGCTGTTTATAAAAAAAACGAAACCTTAAAAGGCTTTGAATAGTGGTATTGTTAGCCGATAGATGGCGCGCGTTCGGTTTCAAAGTGACGGATGGCGGCGTAACAAGATATGCGCTTTGTTCAATCTATACCCGCCCTTATCGCTAACAGGGAGAGAGTTTTTATGATACTTAGGTACTTTCTTTTCGTTTTGATTTTTTTCTTGGTTGACCTAAAATATTGTTGTAAAAGTGAAATTTAGACGGTACGGTTGGTTGGTGGTTGTACTTCGTACTTTTGAATCCCGCAAGAAAGCAACATTTAGAAGACGAGGCAGAATTTGCTGATTAAGGCACTTATGATTAATGAGAAATTCCATGAGAATGTCACTGACACAATTTTCCATTCATTATCTTTTTTTCTACATTTTGTTTCTGTAATATTTATGGTGAACATAATAAAGAATGGCATGTATTTAACGCGGCGACAATCTAATTTGATTTAGGATTTTAAAAATAATTAAAATGGGTAGCAAAAATAATAGGTTGGCAGCTACAGTGAAGTAGCATTTTAAGTATAAAGTAGCAGCTTTATTTTGAGTTGTAAGCTTTATTTAAATTTAAATTGGCAGTAATTTTTTGGTGTGGCAACTGAATTTAATGTTAGGGGACCACTTGTGACGATTTGTGACGTGGCAATGCCCCGAGTCCGGCCAGGATGCGCCCGACGTCAGGTGTACTGGTGGTCGCAGGAGGTTGGGGCGCTACGCAAGGCGTGCGTCGACGCGCGACACCGGTACACCAGGCACCGCAGGCTCCGCATCCGCCCTCCGGATGCGGAAGCCACGGAAGTGGAGCTGTACGAGGGGTACAGAGCGGCGAAGACCGCCCTCCAAGAGGCTGTCCAGCGGGCCAAAGATACGGCCCGCGAGGAGATGTTGGAGACTCTGAACCGAGATCCATGGGGGCGACCTTACAGAATGGTGCGGAATAAACTCCGCACCTGGGCCCCCCCGCTGACGCAGAGTCTCCGACCCCAGCTGGTGGAGGAAGTGGTGAGCGCTCTGTTCCCTTCAAGGGGGGAAGCATACTCCCCCGCCTATGGCTCCGCCACTTGCGGTGCCCGAAGCGGACCACACGGACGACGACGACGACACCCCTGAAGTGACCGGGGTAGATCTGAGAGCGGCGGTAGGCAGGCTGAAGGCCAAAAATACCGCCCCGGGACCCGACGGCTTGCCGGGTAAAGCCTGGGTCCTGGCCTCGAGGGCTCTCGGGCCTCCACTGGAGGCGCTCTTAAGCGCATGCATGGAGAGAGGCCAGTTTCCACTCCGTTGGAAGACGGGGAAGCTGGTCCTCATTCAGAAGCCAGGGCGCCCTGCGGACTCTCCGTCCGCATACCGGCCCATAGTGCTGCTCGACGAGGTCGGCAAGCTCTTTGAGAGAGTGATTGCGGGCCGCCTCGTCGGGCACCTGGTGAGGACGGGGCCGGATCTTGCGGAGTGCCAATTTGGCTTCCGCAAGGGGCGCTCGACGGTGGACGCCATCATGCGCGTGAGAGCCCTCACGACGGGGGACGCGGTGTCCCGGGGTGGGGTGGTCGTGGCGGTGTCACTCGACATCGCCAACGCGTTCAACACCCTGCCCTGGAGCTGCATAGGGGAGGCACTCCGGTATCACCGGGTGCCGACTTACCTCCGTCGAATAGTCGGGGCGTATTTGACGGACGGACGGACGGATTTGTAAGTCACTTCATTCAAAATGTATGAAATGTATTCAGGAATGGCATTCACTGGAAATCAACTATAACCTGGTTGGGAAAAGTTGCCAGATAAATGAACGTTCCAGAGTTCATGACAGGTTCATGAACTATGGAACGTTAATTTCTGCTTTTACCAATTTTAAATACTTAATTACGACCAAAAACCTAGGCTATACTTAACGTAAACTCATAACTTAAAAGTAAACTCAAACTCAAAGTATTTGTTTCAAATAACCCAACAACAGGCACTTTTGAATTGTCAAGGGGTCAGTCAGTTCGGTGTCCCGGGGTGGGGTGGTCGTGGCGGTGTCACTTGACATCGCCAACGCGTTCAACACCCTGCCCTGGAGCTGCATAGGGGAGGCACTCCGGTATCACCGGGTGCCGACTTACCTCCGTCGAATAGTCGGGGCGTATTTGACGGACGGACGGACGGAGTTGTAAGTCACTTCATTCAAAATGTATGAAATGTATTCAGGAATGGCATTCACTGGAAATCAACTATAACCTGGTTGGGAAAAGTTGCCAGATAAATGAACGTTCCAGAGTTCATGACAGGTTCATGAACTATGGAACGTTAATTTCTGCTTTTACCAATTTTAAATACTTAATTACGACCAAAAACCTAGGCTATACTTAACGTAAACTCATAACTTAAAAGTAAACTCAAACTCAAAGTATTTGTTTCAAATAACCCAACAACAGGCACTTTTGAATTGTCAAGGGGTCAGTCAGTTCGGTGTCCCGGGGTGGGGTGGTCGTGGCGGTGTCACTTGACATCGCCAACGCGTTCAACACCCTGCCCTGGAGCTGCATAGGGGAGGCACTCCGGTATCACCGGGTGCCGACTTACCTCCGTCGAATAGTCGGGGCGTATTTGACGGACAGAGCCGTCATCTACCCCGGTCGCGACGGGAACTGGAACCGGCGAGAGATGTCGTGCGGTGTCCCACAGGGATCGGTTCTGGGGCCGCTCCTGTGGGACATCGGTTACGACTGGGTGCTGCGGGCCGACCTCCCTGATGGCGTCAGCGTAGTTTGCTACGCTGAAGACACGCTGGTCCTGGCGCAGGGGAGGTCGCATCAGGCGGCGGCCGACGCGATGACACGCGGGGTTGCGATAGTCGTGCAAAGGATCCGGCAGTTGGGTCTCGAGGTGGCATTGCACAAGTCCGAGGCCATGTCCTTTCATGGGCCTCGGTACGGGCCACCTTCGGGATCCCAATTGATGGTAGGAGGGGTTCACATCGGCGTCGAGAATACGATGAGATACCTGGGTCTCGTCCTCGACAGCCGGTGGAACTTCGTCGAGCATTTCCGACGTTTGGCCCCCAAACTGGAACGGGCCGGGGCCGCCTTAAAGCGGCTCCTGCCCAACCTTAGGGGGCCAAACGCCTCCTGCCGGAGGCTTTACGCGGGGGTCGTGCGGTCCATGGCCCTTTATGGGGCCCCGGTATGGGCGCGTTCACTGCGGCTTAGAGCCGCACACTACCTGAACGCGCCCCAAAAGGTGGTAGCCGTAAGGCTAATCCGGGGGTACCGCACGATCTCGCGCGAGGCAGCAAGCCTCCTTGCCGGACTGCCACCATGGGATCTGGAGGCGATAGTCCTCGCGCGCCTGTATGACTGGCGCGCGGAGGCACTACGTCGGGGGGAAACTCTGCACCCGCGGCAAATCGCTGCGGAGCGGACGGACCTCCGGCGCGGTCTCATGGTGGAATGGAAGGCGCGACTATCGCAACCCAGCGCAGGGCACGCCACGATAGCGGCGGTAAGACCCCTCTTTGAGGAGTGGCTAGAGAGGCGTCACGGCGCTCTCACCTACCGCCTGACGCAGGTCCTCTCCGGACACGGATGTTTCGGGAGGTTCCTGCACATAATCAGGCGGGAGGAGACGCCTGGGTGTCATCACTGCGAGGATCGCCCCGAGGACACGGTGGAGCACACGGTGGAGGTCTGCCCCGCTTGGGCAGAGCACCGCCGTGTCCTCGTAGAGGCGATCGGCAGCGGCGGCGACCTCTCGCGTCCGGCCCTGGTGCAAGCCATGGTCCGGGGCGAGAGGGAGTGGGAGGCGGTCACCTCCTTCTGCGAAGCAGTCATGCTAGCGAAGGAGGTGGCGGGATGGGCGAGGGAGAGATCCTCACGCCTCAGCCGCCGAGGGAGACGCTCCGGGCGTCGGGAGCCGCGTGACGACTCCCGGCCACCGTAGGCGCGGGCCTGCGGGCGGAGAGCAATGGGTAGCTCTCCGTCCGATCAGGACCAGGCCCGTGCCGGACGGCGCGTATGTGTTCCACGTGCGACTCAGAGAGATGTCAGCGTAGTTGACGGGGCCCGACAGGGCCGAAGCCTGCCGGGGTAGCGGGATCGTCCGAAAGGGTTACCGCTGCCCTGGTACATAAAGGGCTAAGGAAGGAACACGGGTGGGTTTTAGTCAGTAAGAGTCTGACACTCCCTTCTGCTCCACCCAGAGCGGGAGGAGTCATTTGATGATTTCCCATCCACAAAAAAAAAAAAAACTTGACGACGGATAAAACGTAGAAAATAGGCTTTCATAAATAATTTGGTTTCTGGCGCTGTGTGGTCACAGTTCTAACCTAACCTAGTTAAATCGATTTTAAATTCACAAAATCTTCTGCCTCTTTCAAGTTAGAAAATTTATTGTGTATTTTTATATGGAAGCCAATAGTTGCCAATAATACAATGTTTGATATCCCACTGTTAACATTAGCGGTCAGTCATTATTTTTAATACCTCACCTATTATTTCATTGGCCCTATTTAATATATTTGCTATCTTATAGTAGCAGCCATTATTTAGTTTTTATAGATCCTTGCCTTTTGTAGCTCATAATTATAATATAATTGTGCAAAAAATATTTAATCGCTACCAAGTTATTTTTTTTGTAACCAAGTACTTGTAGTTAGTCGCCTAATAAGTTGTTATTCGCCTCAAAAATAATTAGCCATAAACAATATTCTATTCTAGTCTATGACCACAAGAAATTCTATCAGACAAATATGCGTTGACTTTTTTATGTTTAAAATAGTAAAACAAAACCAAACTGACGCAGCCAACTTTTCGACAAAAAAAATTAACGCAGGAAATTATCCTGCACTAAAATAAGGTTCTAATAGTAGATCGGGCTCACAAACTCTCGATGGTCAGTCAATGCCTCCTTCCCTCCATTATTTTTGCTCAGCGCTCGAAATCGAGCCGAGTACTCGAAGTCAGTGGTCTCCAAAGCTAAACGGAGCATGAAATGAACAAAACCCGACGCTGCCGCCAATCTGCCGCAAATTGCACTGAGAATTACCTTCTACCGCTGGCACGCCCACTCTTGAAATAGTATTGGCAATTGAGAAAATATGCTTCTAATTTGCTTCATTTTCTTCACAATCTTGCGATCTTTATAAGTTTATAATGTGACTAGCTGTGCCTGCGACTTAGTTCGCGTGAAAAACGGACTTAAGACACTGTTCTTATTTTTTGAGAAATGTTTTGAAAAAGATGTAGTAGGTAAGAAAATGTGACATTTTCATTTTTTTTTTAATGTATATCGATCCTGTTTCTTTTATGGATTGGACCAACTGAAGTTTGAGTAGTAGAAAAGACAAAAATCACAATAAAAAAAATCCCATACAATTCTTTAGAAATGGACTTCCTTTTTATGATGATAGACCACTACAATGAAAACTGGCCGAAGATTAACAACAAAAATTGAATAGTCAATAGTCATAAAGTTTCCGTGCAATATTATACAAGATACACTTTACAAACAACATTTTTAATAGCACGGATTTTGTCTGCTTTTCTCTCGTATCTTTATAAACATGGCGCTCCACAAACCCTTAAAAAGTTTTATTTCCTACCAACTTTTATTTCTTCTTTACGATTCAATGTTGAAATTACCAACAAAGCGATATTCCCACGGGATCAAGACTTGCGGGCGAAACCGCGGGGAGCAGCTAGTCGGTATATAAAAACATATAAAGTACTAAACTACAAGAATAGCTGTGTATCATGCAGTCGTTTACTAAGATATCATCACGCTATGTTCTTTACGGTCTGGGCAGATATGAATCGTTATGTTTGCCGGTAAGCATCAAGGTTTCTGGTTGTCACGCAAAATCGCGAAGTTTCATGTTTCATGTAGGTATTCTTCACATATCTATGTAATAAATATTCAAAAACTTGTACAACACATTTATGGGTCAGTATCAGAGTCTTTGTCAAACGTCCTTTTACCTCATTGAAAAGTATTTTGTTGGTTTGCTAGCCCCTGCTACATCTTCATTCGACATTTGTAAATTTTAAACACACAGACTATTCAGAAACATTTCCTATTTTTGGATATAACCTTTAGAACGGGAATATCGTCGCCATTTCCAACGACAGCTATGAGAGCTAACGTTTCGAGGCAACACAACTCCAGCACACACGAGTGAATAACAGGAAGGGGGGTTTACTTTACATACACCAGTGACACCTACGAGCGTCACGTAATGTTAGGTATATCTATTGCGAAAGACGTCTGCCTAACTCAAACTATATCCTTCAGAAACCCTTAGGCAAACAACATCTTCGTCTATTTCCAGCGTACACATGGATCCTTTAATCCCAAGTCATTTCTAACTACATCCATCCTATAAACTTATATATCGGGAGATAGTCAGTTAATCCCTAGGTACTATCCCCTGAAGAGGAAAACGCCTGCAGATAGATACAAAACAAAGGAAAACAGTCGGTAAATTCAATAGCACATTGGAAGGCGTTCTCATCGCTTTATAATCAGTGGGTGCAGGTGTATTAGTTAAGTTTTGTACTTGTGACCGTAGTTCGGTTTGAGAAAGTGTTTTGTTTTTCAAGATGAGGCGGCTTATTGCATGTGGCAAGATATTTTGCTATGACATAAAATTTCAACTGTCTCACTATAACAGTTCCTGAGATAAAGCCCGCCGACAGTCAGACGACCGGACGGACGGATAGCGAACGGATTCCTTTTGGACCCTTTGGGTACGGAACCCTAAAAATAGCGAGAAGGATTTGCTATCGCATTTAAACACCAATAGTTTTAGGGTTTCTTCTTTTTAATAGACTATATAATAGATCTATAGAATGGTGATGGGTTAGTTTATCTATCTAAAAACTGACGTCCCGTGAAAAGTCTCCCGAATTTCAAGAACTTCAACATCTGTGACACATCTCTCCTCACGTCGCCGATGTTAACGCTCCACCGTTTTAATTCAAGCTCGAATTATTCTGTAACCTTGACTCAACCTGTCTGCGATTTTAGACTTAATCTTATATACGTATGCTTTGGTACCATCTTCAAAGCAAATATTCAATGCAGTATATGGCTTTACACGTGCGATCTTCACATTGTTGCCTAAGGTTCGGAATTCCATGGCAGCAATGGAATTTAGTTCGATACCAGTGTTACGCCTGTTGCATGTCATCTCAATCTTGGGTTAAATAGGTTTAATTTACATAAGACAATGGCGCCGATTCCCTTGTTCACAAACTAAACTAAATTTAAGTGCAGTGCATCTTTTTCTTTCATTAAGAAAAGGGCAGAAGATAAATATTAGTTTAGTCCTGTCAAATTAGTCAGCGCCTGACTAACTGGGCGTATTTTTAGTAGCCATGTTTTTAATCACGTCTAAACTATCTATGGAGTATCTTAATTTGACAGGACTAAACTAATATTTATCTTCTGTCCTTTTCTTAATGAAATAGAATGAAAAAGATGCACTGAACTTAAATTTCTATAGTTTACTTTGTGAACAAGGGAATCAGCCCCAATAGCAAGTCACTTAACTAGAATAGATCATCAGACATATAGAAGTACTAGCTTCTGCCCGCGACTTCGTACGCGGATACTGTTGCTTATGCCAGCGACAACGAGGTCGTCAAAATCGAGGATCTGAAACGTCTGATGTCGAATTCTAAGAGCCCGGGGACGGGAAAACAGCGTGATGCGCGAGACGATTCAAGACGTTCCAGATCTTTCATTTTTGTAAGTCAACAGGAAATGCCCATCAGACTAAACAACTTTTGCTAAGACGTCATTCCTATATATGTTATAGTGTCACTGGGCTTTGGAGTTCCACAACAGGTGTTCCAGATCTTCAAATTTTTTCTCACAGCAGAAAATGCTCTTCAAGTGGAATATTTTTTGCTATGGCACCATTTTTATATCTCTTATACTTTAGCTGGTCTGTTGCGGTTCTGCATCAGGTGTTCCATTTTCCAAAATAAATTATAGCATATATGTTGCCCAGACTTAATAGCAATACAACAAAAAATTTTTCTTCCCGTAATTCCGTAGTGGATCCCAAGGGTACACTGAATTAATAATAATATTGCAAATAACTTTAAAAAAATATCTTTATAAACTATAGCTGTACCCGTGGCTTTGCCCACGTATCGCATAAGTATTTTTTTTATTATATTTTAATTTTAATAATAGTTAGTGATAGTTTGTTGATTTACAGAAACACTCAAAAGATGCGTCCCATACTATGCTTAGATCCCTTAAAAACTATTTGGCTTAGTAAACTCAAAATTTGAAAGTTATTTAGTTAATTTACTGGTAAGAGACGTCAGGTTAATAAGGAAATTTAGGAGACGTCGAGTAACTGTTATAATTTACTGTAACACTTCTGTGTAAACAACGTTCGTTGTTTTTCCCTCGGTCTCATTCAATATGTACAGCGAGTCACGACTGGTGACGCTGGAGCAAGCGACGTACAGTTGTCCGTGTGAGAAGCAGCTCGTCCTGAGGTCGACACCCGCAGCCTTCAGTGTCTGCCGCTGCGACTTATTTATTGTCATGGCGAAGCACACGCTCACATGAAACTGCACGCGCTTGAATTGGAAGGGGTAATTGTGGGGAATCAGTTGTATACGTGGTATAAACACTGTCTCGCCGACACCACAACCCGTTAGAATTTCCGCCTCAATGATATTTCCCCATTGCACAGTTTCGGCGGAGTGAGATTCCGAAGAAGCATAATGGGGACACCAACCTTTATCTTAATGTTGTGCGCTGGTAGTCCACTTGCACTGAGGGAATTGAGAAATTCTACTGGGTAATGTGTGGCGTCATCTTGGTCGACAACAGTGTTTATTGAAGTGTAGATCACTTCATTTCCCTCAATTTCCGCGAGAATGCATTCATTGATCGCTGAAGTTTGGTCGTTTCTGGGTGTTACAATGGCTCGTTCTCACACCCAAGAATTATCTTGGTGCGGTATCCTATTGTTGTCCCCGTACACCAGGCGAATCAAATCTCCCAAGTATCTCAGGTTGAACCACCTGGCCACCGTCTACTGGTAGCGTTCCCTCACCCAATTTTAGGAGAACATCAGAAAATTCTTGGGCGTGTACATTCCCGCCAAGCTGTAGTCTCATATTCATCGTTAAGCGCAACCTATGAATATGTGGCCATAAGAAAGAGCATTTCAACGAAGCATTCACCTCATCAGCCCTAGTTCCTCGCGTCACCATAGGCAGCGTTTGTCGGAAATCGACGGTAAACAGAACTGTAACGCCACCCATCATTTGCTGGTTCCTGCGGATGTCCTGCAAAGTCTTGTTTACCGCCTCTACTGCTTTTCTGTTCGCCATAGTGCATTCATCCCACACGATTAAAGAGCAATCTTTAAGCACGCGCCCTTTGTCACTGTTGCGTGACACTCCACAAACAGGTGTTTCATTACTCTCTAAATCTATGGGAATCTTAAACATTGCGTGCGCTGTTTTGACACCAGGAAGCAGTGTTGCGGCGATTCCTGACGATGCTACTGCAATGGCAATCTTGCCTTGCCTCCTGACCTCTGCGAGAATGCCAGCAGTGACCAATGTTTTCCCTGTTCCACCAGGAGCATCCAAGAAAACCATTTTACCTTGGCCGAGCCCAACGCTTTCAAGGATGGTGTCGATAATTTGCTTTTGCTCTGAGGTAAACTTAGAGACATGGTCATTGACGACGGTACTCATAGCTCTTGAATCAATTACCTACAACAAATGTGCTTAGTAAGATATAACTTAGAACCAAAAGTTTGACTTGACTTCATGATAGTGTAGCTTGTTGTACCACCAATCAATCTGTTTAGTAATATTGGTGTGAATCTCTCCATACAATTAGATAGGACATGTAAAGTTGTCAGATTTCATAACAGTATCGTTCCTAATGCACATAAAAAATGCAAAAAATAAAAAAAGAATTTTACGATTTTTTAAAACAATATTATAGGATTTGAACTCGCACCATTTAGTGCGGTAAACGGTCGCCTGACCTTACCGCTAAATTCCCCGTTGACATATTGTTGAAATAATTGTTCCCTTGCAATTTATAATATTACTGCCCCGCTCCTTTATAAAAATAGCGTGATTATTGTGTTCCCAGAGTTAAATTATTATTAACTAAATAAATAACATGTCATTTTATGCATTCAATTATTTTGTGCATTCAATTACGAACAAAAACCTTTTAAAATCAATATTGCTTACCTCCCATAACATACGGCGTGATAATATGTAGCCTAAAGCCTTCCTTGGTTTACAAAGAACATTTTCGCTGAATTTCAATTCAATCTATCCAGTAGTTTTGGCGTGAAGCCGTACCATACACACAGACAAACAGACAAACAGACAAAAATTCTAAAAAATCACTTTTTGTCATCAGTTACGTTTTTCTAACAAAAGCCACTTATTTTTTCTCGAAAATTCTCAATGTACAGTTTTTCTTTCGTTACTGTTTTATTATATGTATAGATAAAAAAGGTAGACTTTATTAGAATGAAGTTTATTATACTTAGGTTATAGAACTAACAATGGGAAGTTATTTAAAATTACATAGGGGCTCGTGGCTAAATAATAACAGCCACACTGGTTGAACGAAGACCGTTTTCACTAATGCTAAGATGTGTAACGGAGCGAGTAAGATGAGCTATGAAGATGCGCCGCCGCGAGGTAGCTGTGCGAAGAAGATGCTCAACTCGAGCAATGCGATGCATCGATAGTAGGGAAATCACGGGGAATACTCTGCTCTGCACATAGCTACACCACTCGCGCATCCATAGCTCCCATCTATAGCACGCAACCTTCCGTATAAAACATAGTTTAGTTGAACTACTTTTCAAACCTTTTTATATTTTGCCCAAACAATGCCGTAAGCAAGGGTTAAAATCTTCCCAAAAATGTCTGATGATTATCTACATCAGTTGCGTTTTAATTATATTTTATGTATGATGGAAAATTTTATTTTATTCTAGAATAAAACTGTTACTTATTGTGTCTGGTTCAGAGGTTCCCCCCCCCCCCCTGAAATTAATTCCTGGCTACGGCCTTCCCACCCAATAGGCCTTCCAAGGTAACAGCATAATATACAAAATAAAGCGTACGTTTCGTTCGAACACGAATCTAAATATTTCATTTAGACTTCGCACAAACGCCAAAAATGTTCGCACCGCATGCAAGTCTTGTCTCTCACACCGAGCTGATACAGTGTACAAATAATTTTCTCGTCTTGCAATAAATTAGGGGTAGGTAGGAGTATCAAGTGTCATCCATCACGCCACAAGACGCTTGCAAGGCCGACCAAATTAAAGGGTCTCGCAAAGCTCAAGTGATTTCGGGACACAAAGGCCTTTTTCAATGTTTATGAAAGAATATTCCACGGTAGTCTGAGGGTTCAATATTTTTTTCGTCGTTTTTCGTCGAAATATTCGATTCACTCGTGTGTGCTAACTGTGTTGCCTAGAAACGTTAGCTCACAGGTGTCGTTGGAGATGGCGATGATTTTCCCGTTCTGTTTATTTATTTAAAGGTTATTTCGAAAATACGAGAGGATATGCTAGTTTCCTCACAATGTTTCCGTCCTCAAATAATTTAAGTGTGATTGATTGATACTATCCTAGTAAGAAAGGGTGTGTTTACTTACAACATTGTGGTTGAAAAATCCTCTTATTTTCTTTATCACAGCCATTTCTTAATAGTCTGTAAAGGTAGGTTGGTTTGTTTGTTTTTAACAATATTTCTGAATAGTTTGTGTGTTCAAAAATATACAAATGTCGAATGGAAAAAGCCCTAACCTCGTTAGTCGTTACTGCAGTAACACTTTTAACTGAAGGTGAGTTTTGAATTTTTTAACAAAAATTAAAGAAAGAAACTAGGGAATAAGATGCATAATTATTATTGAAGTATTTGACAATTTATTTCTAATTTAATTACATGTTTGTTTAATTATTATTTAATTATTGTTTTGTAACAAGAACCTCTCTACGAGTATAGGCCCCCTCTATCTTACTCTACACTTTTATTCTCTACACCACGATTCAATCTTCTCCACATATTTTGCCTACTTACTGACAAATCAAATCTAAAGTCTTAAATTAGGCTGTGAATCAGCACTTTTCGAACATCAAAATTACATAAGACAGTCCCCCAAAACGCCCGTCCTTCACAAGCAATTTAGTCTTATACAAAGATGATCTGACCAAGATTATGTCTAGACTTTAAAAGAGACTGTGACCTCTGAGTTTGTTTCGGCCTTTCTTCTCAGAGTAGTCAGATAGGAAACGCCGACCATACCTAGCTTATTCTTTTTTAAATAATATGACGTGTAAAAGTGACTACGATATTCTGTTTACAGAATAAACAATTTCATTTCATTTGATGTTAACAGACATCTAAGATATTGACAGTACCTAAAAGAGCAAAAAATTCACGAAAAACCGAACAAATTAGTCTCAGAAACGTTTTCCATATAAAAAACATCAAAGACAAAATTTCCACTATTCCCAAGGGAACCCGGGTCCGACTCTTAGCTAACAATCGTGAGTAATAAGGTACCTGCGGTAAATATGGGCCAGCGGCTATTAAGGTCCATCAGAGAAACAACACACATTCAATAGTTTTATAGGTTGGATCTCTCGCATACATAAAAAGGACCAATAGTATTGCTATCTCACGCGCGCGCATTGCCGTGCGCGCCGCCATTTTGTCAGTAGCCCCGAGTAACTCACTGGGGACGGTCAACGTCACAGTTTAAAAAAAAATGCCGATGCAAGAACATTTATTAGAAAGATATTAGTGTATTTTACAATAAGTGAACACCTAATTACTGCAAAGTGGACATTAGAGTTGTCGAATCAAGGTAAGCTCTTTTATTTTGTTGATATTTGCCAACTTTCAAATCAAGTTTTGTAAAAAGTGACGCCATTGCTAATAAGGGCCACCTGGAAGGAAGTGAATAAGGGCCGGCCCTTATTGGCCTGTCTAAATATTTTATTTTTTGTTTTGTTTTCTTTCATGTAGATAAATAGCTGTATCTTTTTATTAACGTTGATGTTATTGTGAGTTATATCTATTTGAAACATTTTTACAAGCTTTTTAACTTGCTATGTGTGTGGGTTTGTATGTGGTCCCGATTTAAAACTTTGCATGCTTTCAACGAAAATACATTATTATAGTAACAACGATCTGATCTGATAATGGAGACAGAAGGTAGACACCGGAATTCCTTAGCGAATAACACTAGTTTTATGGTTTTTGGCAAATTTTGATCAGCATACAGTACAAAGCACGAGTTTTATAAAAGCTTGTTTAAAAACATATTTTTCAACAAATAATTTATTACAGACTGGAATAATGGAACCTTCTGTTAAGAAACGTCGTGCACTTTGGACAGTCAACCAATTGGCAGCTGCAATGGCAGCCGTGCAAAATGGACTACTATCAGAGCGTGCAGCAGCTATTCAGCACGGGATACCGAGAAGAACCCTGAGAAACCATTTAAATTCAGATAAAGTCGAAAAAAAATTAGGTAGGAACACAATTTTAACAGAGGAGCAAGAAAATGATTTGGCGTCCAGAATTAAATATTATGTCTCTTTTAGCGAATTATCACAATAGGCAAGATAGCCAAAACTTATACAGCCCCACTCCGTCAGAAGACCGAAATGGAGTTCTTCCATTGATGCAAGAATATACGCCAGAAAAAGGAATCAGCCACGGCAGTTACATACATAATGTAGCTAGGCAACGATTTGATAGTACGTCATCAGAGGACTCAGAAGATAATATACCATTACAGAATCTTAGAGAGCAGAATAAAAGTTTGAAATCTCCTTTCCAACAGCTAATACCAACTCCAAATTATGCGGTGGTGAAGCAAAATAAACCGAGACGGAAAGCTATTAACTACAAAGGCCAGCGGGTTACTAGAGACTTATTTATGGAAAGAGAGAACAAAAAGAAAAAACAAAAGAGACAGCAAACTCCTAAAGGAGGCAAAAAGAACAAAGAAAATAAAAAAAAACAAAGGGAACCCTGATGATACGTGGTACTGCTACGCATGTCATACGGAAAGGATCCAAGATATGCGACAATGTCAAGTGTGTCAGAAATTGGCCTAACGAAAGACGATATCAATTTTGTTTGCCCCGAATGCAATTAAATGATAGCTTTGGTTTGCAGGCCAAAACCGAGGTTAAAATTAAGGATCTCATTTGATTATAGTTATATACAATAATAATTATTAATGATAATACTGCGAATCCACCGACCATTGATATAATAATTGATCTCATAATTCTATTTAGATTTTTCGTACTTGTTACTATTTCATTATTTTAATAAGGGCCATGGTATTTGCCGGGCAAAAAATAAGCATTTATTTTTTAATTTTTGTTATACCTATATGTTTGGTTAAGAGGTTTTTATCTAAAAATAATATAAATTTGTTGATTTTACTTAAATAATATCTTTTTGTTACAAAATAATTATTTCTTGAGTTTTATAAGGACCGATTTATGTTTTTTTAATATGATTGACGGTAAACTGCTAAATATTTTGTCTGAAAATATTAATTATGTTGAGTTATAGAGGAAAACAATTTATTTTATGTTTTATCAGCTTAGTTTCTTTTAATTTTGCCTCGGACCTTAATAGACTACCTGAGTTTATTAAGGTCCTTAGTAAAGGATTTTTTAAAGTTTATTTTCGTTCACAAAATGTTTAAAACCTAGCCATGTAGGCATTTTTTTAAAATCTCAATTAAATAATGTTCAATAATATTCCTGATTTTTATTTCAAATTCACCTATTTTTTTCAATATTTAAGTTTTAATTATGCCGGCTCTTATTTACCGTCGGTACCTTACAGCTGAAGCGTTAAACACTGCTTAATTACCTGGAAACATCCAAAGGACAGTTCTTATACCTGTGAATATTCCTCTCTTCATCTTTGAAGCTGTTTGCAAACCTTTGATAAACATGAACGGCGCGATTGTCTCGTTTCAAAAATATCGCTGAGCTTTGAGTATTGGTTTCATCTTTGGGTTTGAGATGTTGGATTAAGTTTCAAGTATCGATATTTACATCATTTTAGGCAGGTTTGGGTATATTGAGAAGCTACGGTGTATGGGGAGATGCTTGTGGGTAAGTAAAAACAGCCGCATAGGTCGATCGATCAGGTCAAGCTACGCTTGCCGCGGTTGATCCGTGGATGGGTGACCATCTTTTAAAGCACGTTAAGCTGTTGGTCCTGGCTGTCTTTCATTGATCTTTGACAGTCGTTACGGGTCGCCAAAAGACCGAAAGTCTAACAATCAGTCTTACCAAGGGGTATCGTGTAACCTACTAAGTGGGTTGTGGAGGTCAGATAGACAGTCGCTCCAAAAACTGGTATTCAGCTGCTTCCAGTTACACTGGAAGTCGATTCCAACATAGATGGGAAAAGGCTGGGAGATGATGACAGAATATTGGGAAGCATGGTACAAAAGGGAGGCGGCCTATACTCAGTAGTGGATGGAACCAGGCTGCCCATGTTGACGATAATGATGATATATTGAAATATCAGCGAATATTTTCTGCGTTTCAGTACTGATCCCTAACGATATGTAGGGACATATCGTTTAGATAGTCAAAGACATATATACGAGTAAATATAATTGGAAGCGCGTGTACATATTTGTCCCTGTTTTTGTAAAGCATGTGATAGTATACCCATTGTTGGAGATCCAATCAATAGGCCCGCCCCTTCTTAGGTACATGCTATTTAATCACAGCCAGTGAAATGTGACTTTACTACACCACCTATAACTCTTCGGAGGAAACCATTTTGAAGACGTTAAAATAACTCGTTTTTCACAGACTGATGAACTAAAAACAAAGAATGAATATACAGTTGATTGAACTATCAAGCTAACCTTAGGAATACAAGCCTGTCTGTAATGTTGTCGGATAAATTAAAATGAGAATATTTTACTTATATATTACAGCGTGTATCATGAATGCTACAAATAAATAAGTTTAGCATTTCAATTATCGATTATATTTATTATTTCCTTTACCAGAATTATTTTGAAGATTAACTGTTATTACATTATTTTGAATATTAATTCATCAGCGATTCGGTGGAAATAATTTTAGTGTTGAATTTGTATGGTTCAGAGTTGAAAATTATGAAAACCTGTTGTTCCGTTGTTCCGAGTCCGTTCAATATAAAATTATCACAGTTCGTATTTAACATTATAATTATTTTATTGATATTATAGAGGTATGAGGAACAGGGTATAAAGTTCACTCATCCTCCATAGAAAAAAGAGAATCCTCCGACCAGATGGACGTGTCTGGTTGGCTACCGCCCGCCGATTGATATCGGGATGTTAGAATAGAATAGAATAGAATTTATTTATTTTTAAGAATGTAGTTTTACATGGTATGGTGTTAATTTTTTTTTTTTTTAAGTTCTATACATCTGCATTGTATACATATATGCTATAGTTGAACAGTAAACTTCGTTTGCGCAATGAAGGATTTTGCGTGACTTCAGTGTGATGCGTAGTTCGCATGTGGGCATTGTAGATGCCGCCACAATATCACTGAAATATTAAAGGTACTATCAATCAGAGACCATTGATGGAAACCAATAATTGTTTCTTGGGAAATTCCTATAAATTCAACAAGTCTTGTTTAATTTAATTTCAATACCAGCTTAAATAATATTCAGACCTGAGTCTTTCATTGGTAATCTTTGAGGAGGAGAAGTAGGTACTTACACAGGGTCAAATTAAATTACCTAGCGAAACTCCACAGACGTGATGGGTATCGATGTCTAAACACAATAAAACAAAAGAAAACCGATTTTCTCAACTCTTACAGACGGTAGCAACACTAACAGCGGTCGTTTTAAACCCCAAAAAATAACATTGAATATTTTCTTTTTTCAATAAGGGGCTGATTTTTCAATCATCTGATAACTTTATTCGAGGAATAATTTTGACAGTTATTTAATACAAAAACTGTCAAACATCAATTTTATTCCTCGAATAAAAGTTATCTAATGATGGAAAAATTAGCCCTAAGGGCTGATTTTCTGCACATCATCAGGCGGGAGGAGACGCCCGGGTGTCACCACTGCGAGGATCGCCCAGAGGACACGGTGGAGCATACGGTGGAGGTCTGCCCCGCTTGGGCAGAGCACCGCCGTGTCCTCGTAGAGGCGATCGGCAGCGGCGGCGACCTCTCGCGTCCGGCCCTGGTGCAAGCCATGGTCCGGGGCGAGAGGGAGTGGGAGGCGGTCACCTCCTTCTGCGAAGCAGTCATGCTAGCGAAGGAGGTGGCGGGATGGGCGAGGGAGAGATCCTCACGCCTCAGCCGCCGAGGGAGACGCTCCGGGCGTCGGGAGCCGCGTGACGACTCCCGGCCACCGTAGGCGCGGGCCTGCGGGCGGAGAGCAATGGGTAGCTCTCCGTCCGATCAGGACCAGGCCCGTGCCGGACGGCGCGTAAGTGTTCCACGTGCGCCTCAAAGAGATGTCAGCATAGATGACGGGGCCCGACAGGGCCGAAGCCTGCCGGGGTAGCGGGATCGTCCGAAAGGGTTACCGCTGCCCTGGTACATAAAGGGCTAAGGAAGGAACACGGGTGGGTTTTAGTCAGTAAGAGTCTGACACTCCCTTCTGCTCCACCCAGAGCGGGAGGAGTCATTTGATGATTTCCCATCCTGAAAAAAAAAAAAAAAAAAAAAAGGGCTGATTTTGCCAACACCAGATAACTTTATCGGAGGAATAATTTTGAATTTCTTACTGACATCTGAGGAGTAATCCTCGTAATTTTAAAAACGTTCACAGCCCGGATCTCAGTCTCAATTTGTCGAAAATACCTCTAGTTTCCCTACATTTTTACAAGTCTTTGACTTTTTTTTGTAACCGAGATGAGATTGCGACTAGATTTTGAACGTTTTAAATTACGAGAATTTGGCTGCAGACTGTAAACGTTCTTAAAATTACGAGAATTGCCCCACTGATACCTTGCTGGTTATTATTATGTTTTCATTTCTGTCTGATCCACTATAAACTTGTCATTCCGGTCTGATCCCCTTCCTCTTTTTGTTTTATTCCGGTCGGATCCCATAGTAAAACTAACTAACTATTTTTATCTTTTTAACTTCTAACTCAGCACATGATTTTATACCTAGCGTAAAAATATTTTGTAGATTATGAAAAAAAAAAAATTAAAAAAAAGCTTTTTCATAGAAAAGTGCAATTCCTACGTGGTCAAAATGTACGGCAGAGATTTTTTTTTTTTTTAAACCGTCAAAGTATTGTCGTTCTGATAATCCTTGAAGAAGGTGGCATTGTAAGATATTGTCATTTCATGTTATTTCGTGAATAAAATTGCCAGTTAAGACCCAAGTCTTTTATATCCAAGCCGATTCCTCGTTTCAAGTATGAATGGACGCGTAACTTCCCTTTTGTCTAAAAGTATTTTAATGTTTAGGGATTTATGTCTCAATCAATGTATTTTTTGTGTGTCATCAATGTAGGTACTTAATTTCATTAAAGTTTGTCCATTTTTATTATGTGATATAACTTAATTTTATGATTGTATGACATGTTTTGAAAAACAAAAGTGTAATTACTAATATTGACTAATAACTTGTATGTGTGGTGCAAACATTTAATATAAGTTGGTTATTAATAAATAAATAAAACGTAACAATGTCCGTACATTTCAACGTCACGCATGGTATTCGCTCATCAGCATCTAAATAGGTACAATGACGACGCGGTAGCTAATTCGGGTATACCGTCACGAAATCACTACACACAGTACATCCACTAAGAACAATGATACAGAAGGTTAGCTCTATATAACAAAAATAGCTGCACGCACACATAGATTAATTCCGATCCGGCCTGTCTCTTGCTGCCCTCTCCCAGCGACGCCCTAAGTCGAGGTCCGTACCCCACAGGGGGTGCCCTTAGCGTGTGGTCGCTAAGTTTTTAAGTTTTTTAAGCCCTGGCTGGTGGACTTACTTTATTGAGGCATCCACAGGCAAGCCCGGTTAAGCAGACGACAACCTCCTTGGTTGAACTGCGAGCTGCCATTTTAAAAAAAACGCACACATAGACGCATCAGACGCTTCACTTGAGTGAATGGTTAACTGGGGAGGGTTCATTTTAGTTTCATTCCACGTTCACACGACACCGACAAAATTATATAGGAATGAACATTCATCTGTTCCTTTCATTTCATTTAGGTTATTTGTGGAAGGCGAGTGAAAGATTCCAAGTGCCAAAATTCAACATCGTTGGATCGGTTCACTAATGAATTGAAGTGAGAATCGAAGTTGTGTCAGAAAGCCTTTTATACCGTTTAGGATTATATCGAGGACAAAAAGGCTTGAGCTGATTCCAATTTTTACATATTGTTTTTTTAAACAGTGTGTCAGGGGGGAACTCTACGTATTCCTTGAAAGGGGTTCTACGTGAGGTCATTAGCAACAAATTTAGTCCAGTCAACCTGGGGGCAAAACTGGATGGTAAAAAATTAAAATTTTGCTATTAAAGTCATTTTATTTCTGAGATTATGTAAGTTAAGCAAGCATTTAAATGATAACTCTTTTTTCAACTTTCAGAAAAGCATCAATTAAATGTGGAGTGGTTTTTTCCATAATCAATTGTTTTTCGTAACAAATCAGAATTTTTTTTAAATCGAAGAACCGACACTGCTCGTTAACCATTCAGTTTTGACCCCTAGATGACTGGTCTTAATTTGTTGCTAATGACCTCTAGTATAACGCCTTTCAAGGAATACGTCGTTTCCCTGTCACCCTGGATACACATTGACATGAACGAATTTTATATATACAATGACATTTGTTTACTTTGTAAAGTATTCTATTATTTTAATTATTGTGAATGTGAACTATGTGGGTCAAAAACGTGTCCGTCAACAAGCTACCATAGTGATCCATACAACAGTGACGACTGTACCTACACACGGCGAATAAACCGTAATTTTGTACGGTAAGACAAAACATGTGTGTACAAAGGGCCTGACGGAGATCATAAACTATCTCAAACAAATGCCAGTCGCGAGTGCACTTGCACTCACTGTACGTAAACATGCTTTACGTACAGTGAGTGCAAGTGCATGTGCTATGTGTGCGTGAGTTTTCGCTCGCTGGACGGAGCCGACCTTTTGTACCCATCTATTTCGTGGAACATCTATCGACGCTGGAACGTCCGTCTATGATGGACTCGTCCAATTTCACAAACAATTGATCGCTGGTACCTCCGGCGTCCGATTCAAAGGATCCTCGATGCAACTCGATTGATTAGCAGTCATACACGTCATGATTGTATGGAGTTTCATTAGTTTGGCGGTGAGATATTGAGTTTGATATCTTGTGTGGGCAGGTAATGAGAAAAGAAAATGGTTGATTGATTGCTCACCCAAAGTAATGAAAGGTGGGTAGCGGGATCGTCCGAAAGGGTTACCGCTGCCCTGGTACATAAAGGGCTAAGGAAGGAACACGGGTGGGTTTTAGTCAGTAAGAGTCTGACACTCCCTTCTGCTCCACCCAGAGCGGGAGGAGTCATTTGATGATTTCCCATCCACAAAAAAAAAAAAAAAAAGTAATGAAAGGTAGGTACATGATCATCAGGCAGTAGATGAGTCTACATTCGCACATTTGCGAGTACCTACTCGAAACATTTGCGTAATTAAATAAATTCAGTTGACTCTAGAATTCTTAATATTGGTTTTGGTTTTTTTTTTCTTGGTTTTTTTTGGATGCAAATATAATAAATAAAATCTATAGAAATAAATACAAAAACAAAAGGACGCTGAGGGCGAATTTCCCCAAACTGTTTTACTTAGAATAAGTGTTATACTGAGAATTTTTATTGAATACTATTTATTATATTTTTATTAGGAGAACTCAGACAGTTCTGACGTCAATTTTGTTCTACGGTTAAAAGATGTCTGACTTTGGAAAAATTAACCCTCAGGAGTCAAAGTACTCGTCCGCATAATAATGGATAATATTTTTAGTTGAGAAATAATATATGTTTTTTCACTTCAATAATATTCGAAGCATCGAAAAAGGGAAGTTTTATTTATTAGTATAATAAAATGAATTATTCACAAAATCTTTTACATTTTATGAATTATCCATTACTAGTGACCCGCCTCTGCTTCACTTTTACGACTTGACAAAATATCGAGATTTCTTAATTATACTTAAAGGTTTAGTATCAATGTAACACACAATGTAAACCTCCGGAATAAATTATCTAAATTGTGGTAAAAACCACACCCCAAACATTATTGGAAAAAGGCTGAGCAGACGGTGATTTAGATGGAGAATATGCATCAAAATCTATTGTGTAGTTTAGAAGAACTAAGCGATCACAAAGAAAGAAAGAGAGATACGGAAAATAAACTTAATTCTGTACTATGAATAGATTAAACAAATAACAAGAAATAAAAACCATTCACACTTACAAGAAGAATTAAAAAAAAAAAAACCTCCGGCGATAAAAAGAATACAGCTCGGATCATTCTTCATTACAAACGTTCTCGAGACCGGCTCCGGAAACAGTCCATTACTTGCTAAGTGCCGTCAACGAGCTCTTCTGGAACAATTGAGAACTTTCTGACGATACAATCTAAGGTTTGCTAGGTCGCGAATAAAGCCTGAATACCTAACTTACTAACTTGCTTTTGTGTCAGTAGCTTAACGCGTTCACTTGAGGACCTCCTCCTTTTTTTCATAGCACAAAATAGGCACTTCATTCCAGTATAATCAGTCTATAATGTTCCCACTGCTGGGACACAGACTCAGTTATTGCAGTTGATTTACAAAATAAAATACATTAATTTTCCTGTGTCGTGCTTCTTCGAGGCTATGCCTAGAGACTCGCTTGCCCGTACTCAAATCCACCCGATAATCCATCTCCCCAGACACGGTGGGATGAGCTGCTCTGCAGAGTAGTACAGAACAATTTACTTGAGTCGTCTGCTACTAATGCGAAGCGTGCGAGCCTGCTGACTGGGTAAGTGGGACTCGGGTCTTTGGCTTCATGCACTACCATCGTCGGCACTTTGTTTGACGATACTACTTTCCGCCTCACTGCTTCCCTACGACTAGGAGCTCAGCACAAACAGCCTCGGACAGCACAGCCTGTCTTGCAACCGAAGTGCGGGTTGCTTAACGCGGCACGTGAACATTAACGGCATCATCCGACATGGTCTTGTTACCGTCGGCGTTCCAGCTGTATTAAAACCCACACTTGGCTTGGCACGCGACGCAAGAGACCGGAAGGCATATCTGTGCTGGCGCTGCTACTGCGGCTGCAGAAAACCTTTAGCGGCGTAAGTATAATAATCTAATCGGTAATTATATTTTTAAGGCGTTTGGGGTTGAAACCCTGCTCATAGTCTCTTTATAGAAATCACCAAACGTCTGGTTGACAGTTCCCGTGACCAAGGAGCCGGCTTTTACCTCGGCCAGAGGGTAAGTATTGACATTGAACGTGGCAATGCAGCCAGTCACTTAGGTACATTACCAATCGACAGCGATGCGGATGAATTTTTCGATGACACATTTTAGTTTAAAAAAAAAACGAAAGTATTTAATCATTTCTACAGGGTCAACCTGTTTAACGTGTAACCACTACTAGCAATTATTTCTTTTATAATTTTTTTTTTATTGTCTTATTTGTAATACTTGTAAGTATTACAAATAAGACAATAAAAAAAAATTTGCAAATAAATCCATTATATTCAATTTTAGACTTGACCTAATTCGGTATAAATCATTTACCTACAGCAAGACGACCAAAAACATTTAAGTACATGTGATAGAATTTTTAAAACGACAAAAATAATGCGAACCCTTATCGACTTAGTTAACTAGCACATCATTTCCCAACGGCACAAGTCATGCTTATAAAAGCACTATAAAAGAAGAACGTTTATGAGTTCACAATACCTAAGCATTCCTGAAAACATAAGCATATCATACACAAAACCATCTGACGCTTTAAAGCGATTTATGATGATAGAGTTTAAACCGCCAAAGTGACGTGTGTAAGTGAGCCTTTAAAATGAGTGGAACTAGGTTTAGAACGATAAAATCTAGCCGCTGCACAATTACGTTTAATGGCTGTTCAGCGCTTGCTTAATGCCCTGAGTGCAGCGGCGGGGCAACACTATAAAGAGGCTATATATACCCCGTGTATAGCTATTGTTGTAGGTATTCTTTTAGAGGCATCTTGTACGTATTGTCTCTGTTAAGTAGCCCAGTTCGCTTGGCTGGAGTTAACGTTTTAAATGTAGATGTTTTTTAATAAATGACTACGTTTTCACTTTCGTATGGATATCAATAAGAAAAGTGAAGCAGGATTTTAACTCTTTCTACTACAATACACGCAATCTAATACGAAGATATATACAGTTAAACCCGCTTAGTGCGATCACGCTTAGTACGGTTTCCATAAATTTGACGTCCTTGCAACTTGAGGCATGTTTTCATACATTTTATCACGCTTAATACTATTAGTCATCCCGTTGAACACGTCATCAGAACAAGATGTTGATACAAGGATATCAACACTTCCTGTATTGTTGCAAAATTATAAACCGCGATATATTTGAGAGACTGACTGTCCGGTCTTGTGCCGATTCTGAGCGTATTTTGAGGATATCGTGTTACCCAGTAACTGGGTTGTGGAGGTCAGATAGGCAGCCGCTAGGCAGATAATGATGCCGATGATGAGTGGTTTTCGCGTACACATACAGATAAACAATGTCTTGATTTTATCCAATAAAAATGTAGATTTAGTAGAATTTGAGTGAAACCACGGGAACCAGCTAGCTAAGTCAATAGCATAGCTAAGTCAATGCACACAGCGGGCGGGGCGGGGCGAGACGGGACGGCGATGCGACGCTGAGCAGTTGTAATGTACTAGATATTACGGACGACGCCACACAGAGCCGCCCCGCTCGACGCGACGGTAACCGTCGCGGCCCGCGCCGCCGCCGCGCCGAGCGGGAATACAAGTCAGAAGCGGCGCTACGCGAGCGCGTTTTTTATTTATTTCATGCACCCATTTCCGTTTACGTTGTTTTTTCTTAGCTAGCGCAACTATGAGCAATAGCGTTTCCATGGTTGAATCGCTTAACATCTTTTTTTATGAAAGAAAGGCGCGGTGGGACGGGACGTGATCGCGCCCGTAGTGTGAACACTACCGCCGCGCCAGCGCCGCGTCGCCGTCCCGTCCCGCCCCGCCGCGCTCACTGTGTACAGCGCCGCGTCGCCGTCCCGTCCCGCCCCGCCGCGCTCACTGTGTACAGCGCCGCGTCGCCGTCCCGTCTCGCCCCGCCGCGTCGCCGTCCCGTCCCGCCCCGCCGCGCTCACTGTGTACAGCGCCGCGTCGCCGTCCCGTCCCGCCCCGCCGCGCTCACTGTGTACAGCGCCGCGTCGCCGTCCCGTCCCGCCCCGCCGCGCTCACTGTGTACAGCGCCGCGTCGCCGTCCCGTCCCGCCCCGCCGCGTCGCCGTCCCGTCCCGCCCCGCCGCGCTCACTGTGTACAGATACCTTAATAGACTTGGATATCACGTATTCCTTTTCAAAGAGACGACAAGTCGACGACCTCATCTCGTACCGTTTCCACTTATTATCACCGATTATCATAAACAACCACATCAAAGCCGACGTAAGCTTTGTGTATTACTAAGAGCGTTATCATAATTATTTTCACCGCTCACATTATGTAGGTATATAATATTATTATGAGTACTAATGTCAGAGTTTTTCGCAGGAGAAACTTCGAGCTCTCGGCTTCTGTAAGACCTTTGATACTTCCCGTGGTTTAGAAAATAAAACAATAATAATAAAAACTTTTTTCACTTCAGAAAAAAAACACGGTACAATATAAAAAACAAAAACTAGTAGCAGGTTACAAGGAGCCTTAGGTGCTAGATTTTTACAAATGCCCTGGACCCCACACACGGATTCCTTGTGTCGTGGGGTCCAGTTTCTTGGTGTATTGCATGCTGTAAGCAGTTAGCTACCACCACCACCAGGTACCACCTAAGTACACATTATGGTAAAGCAATAAAGATATTGAGTATTGAGGTTATCTTCTTAATAAAAATCTATAATGCATCCTAGAAGCTTGTTTTGCACAATTGTTTCGTACAGAATGAAAGTAAGCACTAAGGAAGGATTTTGAAAACACATGCCTTTTTTTTACTAGCCTGCGCTGTCCTATCCTGGGCAATTCCTCCCTCTACTCCTTCCATCTTCCGCGAGCTCGCACGACCTCCTACCAGTTTTGACGGAACTTATCCACCTCGTCCCGCCATCTCTTAATGGAATGCATTAAGACCTCCTTAAATTCCCTCATGGGGAATTAAAGTTCGTCATTAAAGCCAATTGGAAATCACATACATACGGCTTGTTAATGTATTAATAGTCATCAAATAGTTTTGTTCCCAAGCAATTAATACAAATTGTGATTGCGAACATTAAAACTCAGAGAAGCGTCCTGAAGGCGCAGGATAGCCTTTACCAGAAATGGTCATCTTATTAGGGCCAGCCAGGGTCACTCTTATCCAACCTCTTCGGTGTTTCCTTGCTGCGCAGTCATACTTGTTTATCAACTTATTTAAAAAAAGTATACTTTTACTCAGAAAGCTGCAAATCAAATCAAAATCATATAAAATCATTTCTTGGTTTGCAAACATGGGTATTTAGCACATAGTGTTTTATTATAAGAGTCCTCCATGCTCTACCGTCACATGGGCATGCAAAACATATTATTATTTAATTTTCACAAAAGATATTATAATTTTAAATAACAATTAGTAGAATAAAATAATACAAATTAATGTCAAATCGTTTGAATTACAGTAAAAATGTCACAGTAATACAATAATGGCATGTCACAGTAATACAGTAAAAATGTCACAGTAATACAATAATGGCATGTCACAGTAATACAGTAAAAATGTCACAGTAATATAGTAAAAAATGTCATCTCGGTTACAATAAAAATAAAAAGTCAAATGGTATAATATCATGTCAATCAGTCAGTGATTCATCATTAAGGAAGTCGTCAATTGTGTAATAACTTTTTTCAGTTAATATTTCGATTAGTGCCCTTTTAAATTTGAATACAGTCACAGTTTTAATAATTTTAGGTACTTTGTTATAAATGCGTGGGGTTAAATATGGCAAAAAAAACTTTTTTGCATTAGTGCGGTTTTACATTTAACTTGGCACAATTGATGTATATATTGAGTTCGTATTGGATTGCTTCTGACTGCCGACAATTTTTGAAACAGGTGTGGATTATTTTTCACAAATAAAGCCGTTTCCAGTATGTACAAAGTCGGAAATGTTAATATTTTCAGAGTTTTAAAATAAGGAAGACAGCTATCTGTGGTCTTAAGACCACACATTGACCTTATGCATCGGTTTTGCATTCTAAATACAAGCTCCTTATCAGTAGACTGCCCCCAAAAAATAACACCATACCGCAAAACGGAGGCAACTAGTCCGTATGGTATGCCGTTAAAAGAGCCTGACTGTCGACTTTCTTTGAAAGTTGAAAAAGGGCATAAACGGATTTACTCAGTTTTTTACACATTTCTTCAACATGAGGTTTCCACGTTAGTTTGTTGTCTATCTCCTAAGAACTTAGCTTTATTTGCTTCCTAAATGTCAGAGCCTTGGTAAGTAATACTAACGTTTGAGTTTTCGCAGCGTTGATTAAAGTGCATAACTTTTGTCTTACCTAGATTTATTATTAAATTATTATTATGTAGCCAATTTATAATGTCACGTAAACAAGTATGCTGCCACGGTTAAATGGAATTGGCCTGTACACATCTGCCTTAGTGGGACCCGCTTAATGGAAAACGGCATCGCAGCAGGCCTAGATGGAGATGATGGGATGAGCTGGACTCCTTTAATAAAGATTGTTTCTTGGCAGTTCTGGACAGGGAGAGGTTGTTAATGGCTAATAATAATAGTTTTTACGTTCGTATACAAAAGAAAAGTTGATTGAAATTCAACCCATATTCTGATAATTCAACACATTTGGGAGGCGAATCTAGTTAAAACAACACAAATACAGCCCATCTTACCCTTTATAATCTTAACAAAGTTACTGAGACGAATTCTTGTTATTTGTGAGAACTCCTTCGCCCGCGCCTTCCATTCGGTACTCTCTTTCATCAAAACATTGTCGGCCCATTTCCCATTGTTTTTCTCTATTTATAAATTCATAATGAAGGTAAAGGCTTGGACCTACTGCCGCTTGATCAACATTTCAAGATGCTTTTGAGCAACTCAAGAGGTCGGTCAGTCAGAAAAAAAAGCCTCATCTTTCTGACTGACTGACCCCTTGACAATTCAAAAGTGCCTGTTGTTGGGTTATTTGAAACAAATACTTTGAGTTTGAGTTTACTTTTAAGTTATGAGTTTACGTTAAGTATAGCCTAGGTTTTTGGTCGTAATTAAGTATTTAAAATAGGTAAAAGCAGAAATTAACGTTGCATAGTTCATGAACCTGTCATGAACTCTGGAACGTTCATTTATCTGGCAACTTTTCCCAACCAGGTTATAGTTGATTTCCAGTGAATGCCATTCCTGAATACATTTCATACATTTTGAATGAAGTGACTTACAACTCCCATGCCATCTCATTTCCACATTCCAATTACTGGACAATACCAATATTCTAATGACCGCTTGCCAGAGTGCTCTCTCTGTTATTGATAGCCACATGTAATTCCCATCACAAATGAAAAAGTCTTACGTTTCTAATCTATAGTAATGCAAATTGATCAATGATTATTTTCTTAACTGTTTATTTAACTCTTTTGTCGTTTATCAGATTTATCAGATCAACCATACAGAGTTGAATCGCCAAAATTTACCCAAAAATTTCCTGCCTTCTCATATGCACAACCCCTAAGACCTGGCACAGTAAAACGCTAATAAACGTTCAAGTACGATCGTAAGACGAAGTTGCTAAAGTTCAGTTTTAATAATAATATATAGGCGGAGCATGACGAGTTCACAATGAATAGTTAATGCCCCGCCTGAGCTTTATTACTTGCTCTCAATGAACTTCTAATGTAAGTCATTTAACTTTTTGTAGGTCAGGCAAACGTTGTACGGTGTTTATAATGTCTTAGAAGATGGGAGTTTTCATTTAAATTGATGATTATATTATGTAGGTTAGAATATTTTGTTGGTTTGGTTTATGACCGATGGGACTTCTTCGGAGTTGGTAGAGTTATTAATTTTTATTACTGTTGCAAATGTAGTTTAGGTTTAAGCTCTACCATTTATTTTGATTAACATACAATTACTAATGTCCTTCTAGATTACAGTTCTAGAGCTATGAGAGATCTAGAGATGAGGCAAGTAACTTGTTCATCTTCCTATGCAGAAGGGGAGAATTTAAATTAGACTTTAAGACAATAGAGGCAACCCCTAGCTTTAATGTACAGAATGGTAAAAACAACTCAATAAAAAGTTTAAAATCAGTGAATAGTATCAACCTGGTGCATCAAAATATTCATGGATTTATGAACAAAGATTTAGAAGTAGAATTATTTATGAATTTTAATAGTATTGATATTCGATGTATAACAGAACATTGGCTGAAAAGTCACCAATTCTTGTTCAGTCCACCAATAATCACCATGTTGGTAGTTCGTTCAGCAGAATAAATGCTATACCTACATGGTGGCTCTTTAATTTTAGTAAGTAACCAGCTCAAATTTAAAGATCGTAACGATATTGTGAGCCTATCTGTTGAGCGTACATTGAAATTGCCTGTATAGAATTGGAGCACTTTATTGTATTAAGTGTGTACAAACCCCTTCAGGATTATACGACTACTTTGAAAAGGTAATGGATGAAGTGTCACACAGGATTTGTAACTCAAACAAGACCGTTATCATTTGCGGTGATTTTAATGTCAATTTAGTAGAAAACTCAGAATAGAATATATTTACTGCAAATTTTTGGTTTAGAATAAAGAATAAAAAAAATTTAGTTTACACAACAAACTATGACATTAATAACTTAATCCTAATGCTAATTAAAAAGGGGAAACAAATCAAATTCAAAACTGAAATTCTGAAAATGTCGTAATTATAGGAATCTATTTAATTAATTGCGTTCATATAAAAAATCCGATATGGTATAATAGCATTTGGCTATGAGATATTTTTTTAAATGTATTTTAAACAGAGTAGTAGGTATTTGTCTAATATGTTTTGGGACTTTATTATAAATGATTGGTGCTAAACAAAAAATACTTTTATGCATCAATGCCATGTCTGATCTTGGTATGCATAATTTATAATTATCCCGTCGATTACGAATAGAAACGTCCGATAGTTTCTTAAATAGTAACAGAATTGGTTTCTTGTAGTATCAGGTTCTTGTAGTAAAATTATAAGTCTGTTTCAGTCCAACAATCTTGTAAACCTATTTTTGGAGCCCACAACAATAACACCTACTAGTGCCACATGCCTAGATAATATTTATATAGATATTATACCAAGATATATGTGTATATATCATCAACTACGAGTAATACTAACCACTCGAAAGTGGCGTCTCAGCTTGCCACCTGGTTGCGAGACGATCTACATAGCTTCATGACGTAAAAATGATTGCTGGGTGGTGAGGAGGTAAAGGGATAACATAAACCAGTTAATTAATTCGATTATCTCATCATTTTAAAATATTTCAACAATTTGAAAATTTGACCTTCGCCAACATTATCGACTGTTTCATCGGCACCTTTAAACATTGATGAAACTGTTTTACCTCGTTGCATAGCTGATTAAATGAAGATGTCTTCCCCGTAATTTGTATGCTAGTAAAATTTTGATATAACTGGTGTCAAAGTTCGTGTACGTAGATGATTTTTGAAAATAGTTAATAAACTTCTTACTTTTAACTGTTTGATATTTTAGAAAATTTGGTTACATCAATAGGTGTGTTAAAGTATTAGGTAGACAATGGAATAGCTATGAAAGCCACTCAATTAGAGAATTTAGAGATAATTGATATTTAGTGACGATTTCTGGGAAATTTTCAAAAAAACATGAATATCGGTTTTTCTCGGATTCCATGAATTTTCGCCTAGGCTTTATGGGTTGCTTAATTGTTGCAAATGGGTCACACTACCACGCCCTGGAAGGAACACGTCGAGTTTCCCTGTCACCCTGTATACTGTAAACAATTAGATTCAACCTTTATTCCCAAGTCTATCTTGGTTAATAGTAACGCATCTTGCAGTGATTGGGCTACCATTGGTAGTCATAAAAGTAGAACACGGTTTTATGAACTGTACAATGAAAGGACTTTTGTTAACACTGATAAATTTAATTTGTATGTTAGAAATTATCCTAAATTATTTTTAAAAGTTTATTATATGGCTAAGTCACTTATTTGGTTTTCTTTTTTTTTTTTAAACGTTGCCCCACACTAGCAATTACTCCTGTATCGCGGCTGCGTTTACAAACATTTAAACTCACATACACAAACAGCCAGACCCGGAACAACTACCTGTAGGCAATACAAATATTTGTTCCGTGCGGGAATCGAACCCGCGACACGCATCGCAGCAGTCGATCGCTCAGCCTCTGCGCCAACCGTGCCGTCCGGTTCAAAGATTAAAAACAGCAGTAATGTAATTAAAATGACTTGGACTATTATCAATAGTGAAGCGGGAAGATCTAGTAACCGAAATACTTACTACAGCCTGTCTATTAATGACAACTGTAGCGGTATTTACTACGCCACATGCGAACAACGCGTCATACTGACGTCACGCAAATCCTGCATCTCGCAAGCTGAGGTTACCGCGCAATTAGCATGGTACAATTTCCCAACATCAATCGTTGGGCAGTAGCCCGCCAGACACAACACCCGTCTGGTTGGAGGATCCTCCCTTTTCTATAGAGTATGAGTGAACTTTACACCCTGTTCCTCATACCTCTATAACAACATAATAAAATCAGACTCACAAGTTGCTGAGGCATTTGAAAATTTATTTTCAGATACTCCCGTTTCAACTACTAAATCCCTAAACTCATCACCTTCTGTTGCTGAGTCTTTGCTTAAGGAAAATGTTAATGGTTGCGATTCGGAAATTCATTTTGAACATATTACCTGTAGAGATATGATGAAAACCTTCCTCACTTTAAATGTTAAAAAGACTGTAGATCTGTGGGGTAATTCTGTAGAAGTTGCTAAGTCTATTATTGACATTATAGCAGATACTCTAGCTCTTATATTTAATAGTTGTATTGACAGTGGGGAGTTTCCTGACCTCGTGAAAAATAGTAAAATAATACCTTTGTTTAAATCAGGTAGTACATCAGACCCTACAAATTATAGACCTATTTCTGTACTACCTACCTTCAGTAAAATTTTTGGGAAATTAATTTTAGACCAAATCCAAAGATTTTTTAATAAACACAAATTATTACATAGCAAACAGTTTGGTTTAACAAGGGGTCGTTCAACTACTGATGTGTTGAACATTTAGGACATATTTATAATGCATGGGAAGATAAATGCGATGCCTTGGGCATCTTTTGTGATTTGTTCAAGGCATTCGATTGCGTTCTTCACGTAATGTTAATCAGGAAACTACGCCACTACTACACTACTACACTCCTCTGGATCTTCTTACTTCATACTTGATCTACTTCTTAAGAGGATTCAGAGCGTTGACGTTAATGGAAAAAGATCTCCCTGATCTATAGTAACAATGGGAGTCCCACAGGGCTCAATTCTTGGCCCTTTCTTGTTTCTTATTTATATAAATGACTTGCCGTACCTCATAAAGGATAATTATGATAAAGTATTGTTTGCAGATGATACTTCACTTTTGTTTAAACTTAAACATCAGCAGCAGGTTACTGACGATGTAAATAGCGCGATCTCTAAAGTAGTCCACTGGTTCAATGTTAATAATTTACTTTTAAACGAGAAAAAAAGTTTTAAGTTTACGCTACCTCACGGTGAAAACTAATGTGTTATTATAGGGCGAAGATTTTAATCCTGAAGACAGCACAGTATTATTGGGCATAACTTTGGACGCTAAGCTTCAATGGGGTCCACATATACATAAATTGTCAAAAAAACCAAGTTCCGCAGCATACGCTGTTAGAAAAATTCGTAATATTCGTAATTTAACTGATATAGAGACAGCCCCTTTAGTTTACTTTAGCTATTTTCATAGTGTAATTTCGTACGGTATTCTATTGGTATCTTTGTTTTGCAGAAGCGATCTGTTCGATCAATTTATAAATTAAGTCCGAGACACTCTCTCAGAGACAAATTTAAAGACATTAATGTAATGACTGTGACTTCTCAGTATATTTATGAAAATCTTTTATATGCCCGTAAAAATATAAAATTGTTTAAACAATACAGTGATATCCATAATAGAAATACTAGGAACAAACACAAATTTGTTGTACTTACAGCAAAGCTCAAGAAAATAGGTGGCTCTTTAAACTTCCAAGCCACGTTCAAGATCTAAGCCTTAATAAATTCAAATCATTCATTAAACGTAAGTTGTGCCAGAAAGCCTTTTATACCGTTAAGGATTATATCGAGGACCAAAAGGCTTGGGATTGAGCTGCTTCCAATTTTTATAGATTGAGTGTTTTTTTTTCTTTTGTTGTTTTTTTTATATACACATTGACATTAATGAATTTTATGTATACAATACCATTTGCTTACTTTGTAAAGTATTCTATTATTTTAATTATTGTGAATGTGAAGACTATGTGGATCGTTCTATTTATATTTCTCTGTTCTGTTAGGTTTGTCATGGTCTGGCAATTTGAGTAATATAATATGTGGCCTACCCAAATGTCCTTTCTTTGGTATTGTTCGTCAAATCGTTGAGCTCCGTAAGTTTTGAGTGGAGCTGCACGATTTTTGACAAATGCGTCCACTGACTGGACAGGTCCTCTCAATCTGTGTGGTTCTTTCCTCAAAAGACCATCTCAGACATTGATCGACATGGTCTTCATATGATCTGACCAAGTTTATGTCTGGACTTCAAAAGAGACTGTGACCTCTGATTTTGTTTCGGCCTTTCTTCTCAGACTAGTCAGATAGGAAACGCCGACCTGATTTAGTTTTTAAAGTATGATTGAGGTATAAAAGTATTTGTACAAACCTACTTACAAAATAAAATCATTTATGAATTAGCAAGAATTTTCGCTTGATTGAGGTAAGTGAAAATTGTATGAAGAAAATATTAAATCAAGCACTCGCTACCTTCGGCTTTGTTTCAGCGTGATTATGTTATGGTCCAGAAAATTATACGGCGTAAAGGAAAACACGTGAAAATAAATATTGCTTAATCATTATTTTGTATTCTAAGAGGAGGGCTATTTGCATAATGCCCGAATAAAGTCAGAAGGGAACGGGCCGTCGCAGACTCATCTGTTCCTAATCCTATAGTCCAAAACACCGTTGAAATACCTCTCATATTATATCCTCAAATTAGGGGCAAGAGCGATTTCCGTAAATTACAGGGTTTTGACTTTGTTTTCAACAAAATTATGTAAATTTTTACAAGTATGTCGAAATGTTTTCGTAAACTCTTCGAGCAAAAATAGATTTGGGATTAAAGTGAAAAGTGACTGCAGAATTCTGTCAGATTTTTGGGTATTATTTATGTTGTCTTTGATAACACAACTTTGAGTTTCGTACGTACTGTTGCCATCATACCTTCTTTTCTGCCTTCTTTTCTCTTTGCTGTTCTTTTATACTACCTTTTGCCGGCAGCTTCACCTACGGGAAGGTCAAGATACATCTATATTAATATCATACATTCGAAATTAACTCTGTCTGTATGTTACCTTTTTACACCTAAACCACTGAACAGATTTCGATAAAATTTGGCAAGGAGATCTGGGGAAGACCATACTTTTTGTCCCGGTAATACGTTCCCGTGCCAAAGGCTAGTCTCCGTTGAGATTGCCGCCATGGCCGAAATACAGTCTAGAGGACTATTTCAGAGTAATAAAAACTAACAGTTCAAAATAGAAAATTACTAACATTATAATTGGACAACTGCGGGCCAAGTAAACACAAGTCCAGCTGGCTGTATTTGCTGCACTTAAGCTAACACTTGGCTGCAACGCGCCGACTACCCCAAACGCAGGTTAAACCTGCGTTTAGCACCATTTGGGGCTCACTGTGAGATTAGAGCCGTTATTGGAACATGCCTGTATTGCCATGTTTATTTCGTAAACTCAACACGTCCTTACGTCTTGAAGTAATGTTTAATATATTTTTTTTTTTACCTTGATAAGTTGAGGAAGAAGTACGATGGTTTATTCTACGATTTGGTTGTGAAGTTTCGTGATATATTTAGTGCAGATTACGTTGGTATCAGTCAAAGTCAACTCATTGTATCAAGTAGGCCATCAAAAGCCACTTTTGAACGTCAAAATTTACAAAGAAAACAGAATTGTTTTTAGACACCCCTTTCAAAACGTAGTTTTGTAAGGAGAAGAATGGGCAAGAAACTAAATAACTCGTTATATGTTATATTTTGTATTATCATAAAAGATAAGAATATAATAAGATGGGCTCATGTCAAGGGATGGACAAGGAATATGTCTTGTAATTGTGCAGATCATAGCAATTTATTGTTCAATCGTTTCTTGTATTGGTCATTGAATCTGGAAACCCACGTTCCTATATTGACTTTAATGATATTACTGATGATTAGGCAGCCCAAGAAAATCAAATCTAACTAACCACTATACCGGTATCTTAATTAATTTTGATTTGAATACACACATCGGTTTTGTTATGACAAATGGGTCCGTACCCCAATTAACAGCTGAAAATCTCAGAGATCAATCAAGCAAATTCAATACACTGATTGTTATAGGAATTGCGGATTGGTATTGATTGCAAATATCCGTGTTCAATCACGTGTGATGTACCTACGTTTGAGAATAGCCACAATTACACTTCAATAAACTTAATGTAAACAGAGATATTTCTGATCAACAATAAATTGTATTACTTAGTAGGTATTTCTGTCTTGTGGCTCGTGGTTAAATAATAACAGCCGCACGGGTCGGTCGAAGGTTAAGTTACGCTTGCCCCGGTCGGTTCGTGGATGGGTGACCATCAATAACATATCATGGGTTACTGTATAATGTGAAAAAGTCGGAACTCATGGTCTTAGGGCTGTTGGCAAGAAGTGTCCGGAAAATCACCCGCCTATTAAAATCAGCGACGTCCCGATTCGTCGGGTGCAGCAGTTTTAATACCTAGGACAGTTCATTGCTGATGATCTTAGGGATGATGAGGATGTTGAATGAGAGCGCAGGGCATTGGCGGTGTGGGCGAATATGTTGGCTCGTAGGTTCGCTCGATGTATAGATGCAGTCAAAATCACACTATTTAAAGCATATTGCACATCTCAACTGTACTAAACGTGCTGCCAATGCGGTACGTGTTCAATATAACAACGCTTTCAGGGCACAGTTGCAATGGCAATATTTGCGCACGCCAGAGCATAGATTATACAGTATATTATTGGTACGCCAGAGTAGACAGCTTCTCAGCTGTCGTGCGCAAAAAGAATGCGTCTTTTCTCGCCAGTTTGCGGGGCAGTAGCAACAGCCTCTTGACAGCTATTGCTGATAGGCATGATCAAAGCCCCATTATGCGGCATCTTATAAAAACCACCCTGTCTTTAGTAGAATATAAGTACTAACATAGTTTATAAGTTAAATTGTCTACTAACATCTAGAATTGTAAGTTTGTTGGATCTATTGTAGTCCGTGAAAACAAGATTATTATTATTATTATATCGTTCTGGGTAGTCAGAAGCCCGAGAATCTGATAAGCAGTCTTACCAACGGGTATCGTGTTACCTAGTAACTGGGTTGTGAAGGTCAGATAGGCAAATGCAATAGCTGTACGTTTTAACTGTCCCCTTCAAAATCAGTGGGTCATGTCTTGTGTAGGAGTGGCGAGTCATGGCAAATAATTATAGGTACTAGGTTAAGGTTTCTATGGGTCTCTGCCACCCGAAATGAAAGTTATTATTATTATATCATTTATTCATTTACTTATCTTATTTTATTACTTTTTTAAATATAAAAATGAAGTATAAAAAGAAACATAAAAAAATAGTGATCCACCGATGTCGGGAGCAGGGTCTAAGCTACCGGTGGTTAGGGCTCCAGAGACAGGAACCTCCTCACAATGCGAGCCGTACCGAGGAGCACTACCTTTTGAATCAGGCCCTTGATCCAATCGCCTAACGAGAGCCTCGATAGATGTTGATCGAGGCTTTCGGCCGAAAGCCTCGTTCAGTCGATTGTGCCGATTGTCGTATCAGCCATTGGCCATCAGGCCATTGGCAACGCATACGACAATCGGCACAATGACAGCCGAGCTCACATTCCACATGTCAACAACCTCGTGTGCTAAGTCGAGGTATTTAATTTGTTTCTCTTTCTCAGGATTTCCGAGGTTCCCGTCGTGTGGAATGGTAAGTAACATCGACAATCATTGTGTGGCGCGCTAATCGATCTATCACCACTACATCAGGCTTATTGGTGACAATAGTCCTGTCAGTAATGATAGGCCGATCCCAGTATTATTATTATTAAAAGTGTGTACAAACCTACTTACAAGAATAAAATCATTTATACTAACATTCTATGGAGTTCACTCTGTTTCAGTGTACATTAAAAATTTAAAATGACATTTACTTATCTCGTCATTATCTAGCCCCGTCCGGACATAGAAAAATAATGTTTAAACTGTTTAATGTTTAAAATATGGAATTTTAACGCATCTTTGGGCGTAAATATAAAAAAAAGAAAGAAAGAAAAAATGTTTATTCTGTAAAAACAAAATGCACTTTACAAAAAAACAGAAATAAAATATACACATACAAAGTAGTCAAAAGCCTCGTACTCAAGTATATGTAGGATCAGGAGTGCCGAGCGGTATATATCGTCAGGGTTTGGAGTTCCCATGTCATTGGGATAAACAAGACGGTATAAACAGTTACAGGGAACTGTAATAAAAATTACAGTACACAAAGAATACACCATACAAAAGACACAATAATGGGTAAATATTAAAAACAGTTAATCGAACAAACCCTTTAGGGTCACAGTTCGTATAGCGGCCAAGCCACCCAACACAAAGTGTATTTACTCCCTATTTAGCAAGCCAACACAGCTATGTAAATATACAGCAGCGCTGTACCAGGTAAACCGACAGTTTTGTCGGGAGCAGGTGCTCTGTATTGAGTCGAATCCGAAGACCGACTGACTAGCAAATTTTTTTTTTTTTTTTTTTAGAATTTGGCGTCTCGTAGTTGACCTTGAGAGGTCGTGACTACTTAACCGGACTATCCTGTGGTTGCCTTAAGAAATCTTAAGCCTCCAGCCAGGGCTAAAACTAATTAAAACTAGGCGACTGCACGCTAAGGGCACCCCCTGTGGGGTACGAACCTCGGCTTAGGGCGTCGCTGGGAGAGGGCAGCAAAGGGACAGGCTGGCTCGAATTTATACTGACTAGCAAAACGAGTGCACGCACTTTTATAGAATGATGCCACTTTGCTATCCCTCCACGACAACTCTGTCCAATGACGCATGTCAAGTGTTTACTTGATACAAAACACTAAAATACGCTAAATCTAATAAGACTTACATTACAAAGTAATCAAATAATACAAGAATAATTGTCATAAATAAACAATGGTGATTTCACAAAGTAAATCATTTTATAAACAAAGTAACATGGCATCCGTTGTTTTGAATAAAACCATCGGGTACAATTTATCGAAATAAGTTGCCAAAAATCAATAAGGGCATACACCAAGTACTCAATAAATTATGTTTCGATTTATTAGACAATAATTGATAGTAAAAATCACCTAAATTAATAATAAACACAAATCATACCAAATTCAGTTAACTACCCACAATTGTAATTTGACAACCGACTCCGACATGTATAAAAAGTTGACAATTTTGTCCATTGCTTGATGTCAGGGCCAGGGACCAAAGACAACGGTTCCCTATCCATTTGCATAAAATTATAAGACCTAATATAACTTGGCATACTTTTGCTTCTCCTAATTATATTTTCGCATAACATTATTTACGCATAACAGCTTACGCATAATTTTTTTAAGCATAATTTCTCTAATCATAACAATGATTAAGCATAACATTCCAAAGCATAAATTTATTTACGCATAATGATACTAAAACATATTTTATAGGCATAACAAATAAGCATAATAATTAACTCCTAAAATGTTAGACACTAATACACATTTTTATACAATATTGCTCTAATAAAATTTGTAGGCACTTTACATTGTAGGTAGAATAAATATATTTTTTTATTTTTCTATTTGGACGGTGGTGTCATAAAACTATTGTGTCACTAAGTGTATTATTGCAAAGTTGTAATTTAATCCTTTAAAAAAAACAAATTCTGTAATGAATAAGTAAATATCAGGAAACATCATACTGTTATAACGTCATCTAACCCAAACCACAACCCACAACACCAACAATAGAGGGGATCTGGCACTCGGCGGCCTCTGCCGCGGCACGTTCGCTTCGCTCGCTCGCCTTCGCACGTTAAGGCCATCTTGTAGTGCGGTGTGTAGGTATGAAAACGCTTCCTTACTCCCCGCATAATAGGTATGTATCGAGCGTATACGTATACGCAGCGAGCGAGCGCGCGACGGGCGCCGAGCTAGCAGAGATGCTAGTGTTTGAACATGCCACAATACAGCGTAAATGCAGTAGGTAAGGTGTATCGGGTTCGGGTATATTGACGGAAGAGGAAATAAATTTGCTGTTCTGCTTTGTTTGTATTGTATTGTAATCAAATATCAAATAAACATACTCGTACATATGTGTAACCTGGACATAACCCTCCCCATTTCAAAATGCAAAAAGAATTTAACCACCTACAACAATTTAAAGTCAACAATTTAATGTGAAATAATTATTATACTAATCAAATTTTATATAATAATTGCTCAATCTTGACAATCGTGTATTTTTTTTACCCTCAAATTTAATCATTTATTTACCCAATGTTTATTTTACCCTTTTTACACTTTTGTAATAATTATGAATGCTCATTCTTGACATGTTAATTTTTTTATTTTTCCTAATTCTGTTTTCATCATTCATAATTTATTTATCTATTTTTATTTTTATCGTTTATTTTTATCCATATAATATGTGCATAATGTGGTATCATGTAATTGCAGAATCACACGTAAAATAACCTTTTTCCTTATTCTGATTTATTTGTCGTTAAAATTATACCTAGAATTTACAAGATATATTTTTATAATACTATACGATAATTATGTCAAAGTTATTGAGCAAACAAAATAATTGTTTGAACAAATTCAATCTGTTCAGTAAATATTACCTACTGTACTTTTTTGTATTGTGGCGCGTCTAAGCAATGATTTGAACACCTCAATAGGTTATGTTATAATACAACCTTTTATACTTGTAACACCTTTTTAACATGTATTATGCAAATAAGTGATTTGATTTGATTTGTAGGTAAATAATGTTTAGAACTTTACGCCATGAAACGAAATCATTTACTGTAAATAAGTAGGTTATCTACTTACTTGTTTATTTACAGTAAACCCTATTAGAAAGCGTAAACGCGGGGGGATTTTTTACGGAACAAACGGCGTGCGTCCAACCTCGATGACGTCGGCGGTCGACGGCGGGCACTGGCTGGCCGTTGCGAGCTCTTGAATGCTAGATTGTATGCGTATAATTGTTTCATAGAAAAAAATAATAAGCAAATTATAAAATGTGTTCTTACCAAGCTCTAAAAAAACAATAAGGCTTATCTTTTGGTATAACTTTTACATGGTTTAACGATATAATCTCTTCAAGGTACACGTTTTTAATAGCGATTTAGTGTCATCTTTTTTTTTTATCGAGCCAATTATTTTAATTCACGTTTCTATTTTCACACAGCGCTTCACAATATGTTCAACTTTCCTAAAATATTTTCTTTTTGCGCAAAATTAATATTTTGCTACATTTACAGACGTTTAAAAAAGTTAAAAAGTACTAGAACCTCGCCTTAATGGTCACTGTTCTAACCTAACCTAACCCATATGATTCAATAACAGTAGTAAATATCAGGAAACATCACACTGTTATAACCTTATCTAACTCAAATGATTCACCAAAAATAGATTTAAAAAAATAAAAAAATAGAGGGGATCTGGAGCTCGGCGGCCGCTACCGCGGCACGCTCGCTTCGCTCGCTCGCCTTCGCGCGTTAATGGTCACTGTTCTACCCTAACCCATATGATTCAATAACAGTAGTAAATATCATGAAACATCAAACCTAATAATTGTAAGTCTAAATACTATTATGCTAATAGTCATTAGGCCTAGTAACGTTATACGAATTAAATTATGCCAAAACAAATTAGCATTCAAGGTAATTATGCCAACATGAACTGTATGGCAAAAAAAGGGAAAGTATTATTATGGCAAAACAAATTATACCAAAATCGTTACGCCAAAGAATATTACGAAAAATAATATTATGCGAAAAGAAGGGATCCCAAGACAACACACATTAATTGACATTGACAATACAAATTAATCCATGATGCGCCCGCGACACTGGCAGGTAACAACAAAACAAAAACAAAATACCGTGGAAAAATAACTACTTTTGTAACAAACAAACAACAATAATAAGGACAATGAAGCCGTGCTTAAATAAATAACTGCCGGAGTATGAAAATGGCAAAATTGTTACCGTACAGGGATAGATAATTTATTCAAGAATAAGTACATCCAGTAGATCATAATATTTATATGCCCAAAGGTTTGTTCATGAAATTTTACGCTCGTTTTCGTTATAAATCATTGTGTATTTCACTAAATAAAAACTAAATAAACTAATAGCATGCATATTACCTACACTGCCCACACCCACAGACGAGTTCCTGCCGTCGACTAAGTAGTGGAACCTTAAAGGCATTTAGAAAACAGGATAATCGGTAGAAAACTAACCACGTAACCAATGTTGCACGTAAACATTGCCACCGAAATAGAAGTCACTTAATTTTGGACCCTTTTAACAAATCCATTTCCCTACATTTTTACTGCGATCAGGTGAAAAATCTTAGAACATGTGCGTGTTATTAATAAGGTCCACATAAATGATACGCGAAACAGTTTTATACTGAAATTGTTAATGTATTTAATAAAGGTTAAACACAACTCTAATTGCTTATTATAGTATGCGTGGACGTGGCAGGGCGATGGTATCTAAACAACTGGCGACCACAGCGCTCGAGTTTCTTTACTCGCTACAAACATGAGACCCACAATTCCCTTCATCAATTTAGTATCAATTCTGCCCTACATCTTCAAGCCACCCCGATGCGCTGAGCAATAATTTGCCATCCCCACTAAATGTTGGTGCAACAGCCCCGAGAGCGCGGCCAAGTGGAATGAACCGTAAATATTGGAGAAGCCTGGTCCCTCCGGCTACATTCTTGGAAAATAGCTGGGTAATCGAATGTTGCAGTGTGCATGAGATATGCTATGCAGTATGGAGTAGATTATCTTAGAACTATGCGCGGTGGACACATTAGGGTCAATGTAATGCAATTATTAAGGAATTAAAACAGCAACGTGTGGGTAATTGCGACAGAGCTGTTGTCTGTCCTAGTGAGATGAGAGAGTTTGTTTGGAGAATCAAAATCGTCCTATTATACGATCTTTTAACGATGAGTCCAACAATAGTTTGGAACAAAATAAAGTTAGCATTATTGCTTGATTTATAGGCGGCCAGAAAAGTTTAAAAATCTATTCAATTCACCAAAAAAAAGGTCGAGTGGTGTCGTAGGATACCCGTTACAGGGTGACAAGGACACACAACCAGACACAAAATAAAAATCTATTCATTACATTATTGTCATACAGTTTGACCGCTTAGATATTGCAAAAATATGGAACCGCTGATGGTTTTCTTGAATAACCGACGAGAACTTTCTACACTAGGAAGTATAGAATCATGTGCTGAATTCATGGTAACAATTTGCGCGTCTATATCCCTGCCACCTTGTCAGGGAAATTGAAATAAATTAAAAACGTTTGAGAGTAATTAAATGAAAAAAGAGGGTCGTGACGGAGGAAGAATTGTTACACTTTTTTGGTCAAGCTCACATTCGCTAACTGCGCAAAGTAAACGTTCCAAAACCGTAATTCCTTAGATATTCAATCGAATAAATCTAAATAGTCACATACGTTGACGCTTAAAGAATTTATCGTCCGGCACATGAAATGGCGCGCGATAAAAATAAATTGTTCGTATCGTACATAAGTGCGCGCGTGGATCTGCGACAGTCGCTAATGTACGCTCGTTGTGTGAACGATGTGTCGTTACTCTGTGCATGTGCTTATGTTGAGTGATGTGTGGCTATGTGGGTAGGCAATTATGAAGTGTTGTTTGAGTTGTGTTTATTAGAAGTTGTTTGCTGGATGTATGGGAGACTCCAAAAAAGGCAGTAACATTTCCAAAAACAAGGACAAGCTGTAGGAATAGCTGTCTTAAAATAATAATATGTACATGTATATAAAAAGGAGGGGAAATAATCAAAGGGCAACAAAAAGTTCGTCCGCATCGCTGTCAATAGGAAACGTGCCCAAAAGGCTGGCAGCATTGCCACGATGTATGACAATGCTGATTCTTTGGCCAAAAAATAGGCCAGTCCTCTGGTCACGTGAAGAGTCGAATAGAATAGCTTGATTTTAAAATTACAGCCGTGGCAATTTATCTTAAGACATGATAATTGAATCTTCAATTTATTTTGGTTTGAGAAATATACGCTACTGATTGTTATTAGGTTTAAACGACCGATGAAAATGAAAAATAATATAAATAGAATAATAATCTATGATACATACCTCAATATTAATTTTTAAATATGATTCGGTGTCTACAGTCCATTCACAGTTATTTTACCTCTGACATCTGCAACCAATAGCAACCTTATTGTCACGAGATTAAAGATCACTGTGATTTTGACAGTGTTTCAAAATCAGAGGTAACATGGCTGTGAATGGTACGTTTGTATATTCGTTTATTATTCAACTGGCGAACATTTAATTTTCATTTTCTCTACTTCTAATACTTGCAAATATAAGAACTATTTAGATTGAAATCGTTCTCTAGAACATTGCATTATTTCTCGCTTCACTGATCTAAAAATACGCGATGTTATTTAAACACGTTGTTATCTTTGCAATTACTTGTGTTTGTATAGCATTTTCCCTTGAAACGACTTGCTGGAAAATGTTCTATTTCTTTGTAAAATACAAATACAAAAAAAAAAATGAAGGTTCACGCTGTTGTCCGTCCATCTATCTGTTCTCAGAAAAGGGCAAGAAAGGAAGTTGAAATTGATATTATGTACGTCAGTGGTAATGGGGGATTTACCTACACTAGGTCGATTTATACCGTGCGGCTGGTCGCTTACCAAATCGCCTCACAAGCCGAATCACCACCCCATTTACACAAGTCGATAAAAATCGCAGGTCACTAGTTCTTTTTGCATGAAAACGCCGACCTTCATGCGACGGGCGATTGCCTGCGGCTGAGCATTTTCACGGTCCATTTTAGTCACCCACACCACACTACAAAAGTCGAAACCTATTCCACTTTGGAACTTGCGATTTTAGTCACCTGCGGCCTAACCAAATCGCCAATCACAGTCGATTTTCGCCGTATGGTGAAAATCGTGCGACTAGTCACCTGTGTAAAGCACGCATAACACTTTGACCTTGAGCTACCCTAGCGTTAGTACGAAGTTTCAATAGAATAAAAACAGATAATACTCGTTTAAATACCACTTACGTGCGGCCTACTATTCTCTAGAAGCATTTATCTACGAGTACATCTGTATTAATGCATCCCACCTACTTTCGTGAAATACCTTCGGATAAAAAGCCAACATTCTGTCAAAAGTTAGTCAGTTAGTGTATAGGATTATATATATTGTTAGTGGATAGGCAGATTTTTCATATTTCACAGTTGATCCCAATTAAAAAGTTACCTTTGTTCTGTATTAAATTGCCAGGACATTTTTTGGACCTTATATTAAAAAAGTTCAAAGTCGAACTTTCACATATTTAAACTTAAGTCTTCATAAAATTATTGCCAACGAAATAATTAACAATATTCCATTTCGTTAATTCATACAAGAATGGAAGTCGTATACAGTTTCAACCGTAACCGAAACTCGTGTTAGTAACTTTAACTAAACTTCGTAAACGTAACGTAACTTGGCGCGTTACGAACTTATTTGTTTCGGTAGGAAGTTAAGGAAATGGCTTAGCAAGTAACACTGTTGTCTATGCTATGATTATGTTGTAATGTGTTGATGGTGCGGCGTGGGCGTAATTCGTGTTCCTTCCTTAAGTTCCTTTTTGGAAGTTCGAGGTATGGAAAATTTGGTAATATCGTGTGTGTGGGTTTTGGCTCGAAATAATGGGCTTGTGAAAATCTTTGTGTCCATAGAGAGATTCAGAAATCGGCGGAATGTGCCATCTTACACGAGAAATAAATATAGTCGCTGAGTGATTCTAAGTTGAAGAGATAATATGGAGAATGTAAAATCTTAGAGGGCAATGCTGGCCTAGTGGTAACGACCGTAACTTATGAGTTGCATGTCCTTGGTTCGTAACCAGGCAGACACTTTACTTTGTGTAAATTATTTCAGCACCACTGCTCTCAAAACGGTGAAGGGAAACATCGTGAGGAATCTGGTCCTAGAACCAAAACATTCGAAGATATGTGACATCTACCAAGCTGCACTGGGCCTGCGTGGTGGATTACAGCCCACTCCCTCTTGAAGAGAAGATGCCTGTCTCCCAGCAGTGGGAAGATTATACAATGATTATGTAAAATCTTACTAAATGGTGTCATTAATATTTTATCATTGAAAGTATAATATAGGTAGCTTAAGAGCATATTGCAAATAGTTCACGTTCATAGTTTCTGCGTTTGTGTTTTTAAACCCTGAGCTGTTTCCAGACACAAGTGGGAAGATGTAACTCCGACCTGGTAAAGTAGGGCTACCTCGACGGAACGGCAGTAGGGTGTGGATGTGAAGCTATGTCGCAAACTATGCTCCTCCTCCTACCCTGGCCTCTGTGTCCCAAAACATGCAGTCAAAGTGACCTCTGCGCTGCCACTGACGACGCCGTGGAAATGGCGAAGCTTTGGGTCAAAAATATCTGAAATACAGTCGTGCGCACGACACGAAGAAGAAAAAGATAGTTTGTGCACGCCGCAGAACAGCAGATTGGGGAAAGCACCTGTGCCATAACTGTTAAAACAATTTCAATAATAAATCGACACAATATTTCGTAACAAGCTTGACTAAATCAGAAAATCTATAATTAATCTCTCTGCGATTAATTAATCAAATCACAACGAATTAATCCATAAATCACAAAACATTTTAATCCCTGTTTTACAATTAATTGGACATTGCATGACAAGGTCGACACTATAAAGGTGAAGTCAGACGAGCGTAACTCAGCGTCATAAAATAAAGAGTCTCACCAAAATTACGTTCAGTTTCATAAAATATTGTGGTTTTGTTGCTCCGGATACTAAATGAGTTGACTCTAAACGCTCATCTTCCTGTAGGTACTCATTTTGAGCTATGCAAATTACGCTGAGTAACGTGAGATCCCCGGGGATCTTTTGCACTACTCAAAGTTAAGGATTTTCTTTTTCTTCCCAGTTTCTCGAGGTCCTATTATGTTATGGACTCATTTTGTCGGGTATTCTGCAACCGAAATACAAAACAAAACCAAATGCAACCTAATCTCTTTAACCCACCATGAGTAGGCTGACACCATAATCAACAAAATAGGTTTACGGTTTACGCAACTCAAAATGCGTCAGACCGAAATTCTAACTTAACGTACGTTCTACGACGTATTTTCAACGGCGTGCACAACGCTGTGTTGAGCGTAAGCTCACTTGGCCCAACCGTAACCCGTCGCGAACGCAAACGCGCGCGTTTCGTTAATGAAGCTCGTTCCCTGTCGACCGCGGCTCATTTGGCGCGCTTTAGGTGCCGAGCGTCTGTTTGCCAGCTCGCTGTCAATCTGTAAACATGATGCGCTTTCAAATGCTAATGATATAATTTAGTTACGCGGTGTTTTTGTTGTGTAGCCTTTTGTGATTCTTTGTAAGAGTCACGGGTTGAGATTGGAATTTCGAACGTCACCATGCCCCAGGAATATTCAATTACAACCTTATTTACAAGAAAATCAAACTCAAACCAAGCTTACTTATTCTTACCTTTGAATTGTCAAGGAGATAGAAAGATCAAGCTAGTTGCCCAATCCAAAACGTAGCTCACGTTATGCAGAAGAACGGGCAAGAAACTTGATGGACATTCCTTTAAATAATAATAAAATATTGGTTACACAAATTATACCTACGTAGAAATATGTCCTGTGATCTGACCATTTATGTACTTATTATTATTTTTTTGTTTTCCTATACTGTCCCACTAGTGGGCAAAGGCCTCCCACAAATCCTTCCAGGAACTCTTTTCTTTGTGTAATTTATGTACTTAACTAATGTTTTATTATTATTTAAAGGAATGTCCATGGATGTTCCGCCCCGTTCTTCTCATTAAATTATATTTTCACACAATTCTGCCAAGCAACACTTCTAGTACGAAAATATCAGAATAGACCAATTTAATATTTACTTTAGTATGAAATACAAACAGTAAAAGTCCTCCAGACCAATTTCGGCTATGGTGACTAATCTCAGCTAAGACCAGCCTTCGGCGTGGGAGATATTACAGTCCACAAGTGTGTACGCAAACACAGGTGCACTCCCTCTTCCCTCACTCTCATTGTCCGATGGGACGGCAATCCGACACGACCGGAGAGAGATCAGGTGCAGCACTAACGGCTTAACGTGATTTCCGAGGCACGAGGGTATCACACCGCCAACCTCCAATCAGTAACGTTGTGTTTGACAAGTCTAAATGTACCCGGTATTTTTAAGAAGAGAGAGAGAGACGAGAAAAGAACGAAACAAAAGTTTCTAAAAAAAAAGTAAAAAGATGGCCTTTCAGTGGGTACAAATTGCCCCCAACAGTTTATGCCTTAAATTTTACGAAATCCTGCGATAAATATGAAAATAAAAACTCCCTAATAAAATGAAAGTAATGATTCAGTTCATGGCACATAAATATTTATGTTAATATTATATCGGAAAATGGTAAAAGTCCCGGTCGTAAGTACTAAGATTGCGAATTTTCTAAACTTTGCACGCACTTAGGGACTTGTTTAATTTATTCATTAAACTTGTTATAGAGAATATTTTTAAGTAGCTCAGAACTTGGCGAACCTTGAAAGTTATTAAGGATTTTTTTTATCTTGGTTGTACAGTCACGAGCAAAAGTAGGTATGTATACACTTGACTTTATTCAAACGCGATTTACTGCTTTATTTTTAATGAAATTTTATGTTTTTACGAACATAGCATTTTCGAACCCATAGGTTTATGTAATGTGTCGAATTTTAACGTTGCATTCGATATTTATAGAAAAAATCGCAATTGAAAGATGCCTAGTGTTGACATATTGGTGCTCGTGACTGTACATGTTGGGTATAAACCATTCAACATACTCTTCATGCTTTTGAAATCAACATAATAATTAATACCAGCCTAGTATTGTCTCACTGCAAGGCAAACACCTCTTCTCATACAGAGAAGGCACGAGCATTGATCACCACGCTTGCTCAACACGGGTTAGCGATTTCAGACTTATATTAACTACTAGCTGACCCGTCAAACGTCGTACCGCCATTTTTTTTTCTTTCTTTTAATTTTCTCCCTTACAAACCTTGTCCTGACAATATCAAACACAAAAAAAAACACAAAAGAATTATCCAATTTGGTGCAGTCGATCTGAAATTATGCGCATACATACATTTTGGGGATTCATTTTTATTTATAATAGATAGATAAGTTCAGGCTTCCTCACGATGTTTTTCATTATTTTATTTTATATTATGAACTGAAAAAGTCACATTGGTTCTTACCTTAATTTGAACCAATGTAACTTTTTTTTCTGCTCTCAAAACGGCGAAGAAAAGCATCGTGAGGAAACCGGTATGTGCTAAAACCTAAAACCAAAAACTTCAAAGACATGCGACATCATCTACCAACCCGCACTGGGCCCGCGTGGTGGATTATGGTCCACTGCACGGATATCACTCCCTCTCACAGAGAGGAGGCCTGTGTCCCAGCAGTGGGAACGTTAAAGGCTGATAATGACTTTTTCTCTGTTTAACAATTTCAAACATTTGCTAGATATCCTAAAATCTTTTTTTTTTTTTTATACCCGTGGATTTCGAAGAACGAAATTATATGCGCAGAAAATCTAGCGTCCTATTCATATTACCAATCCAGAAAGGGAATGAGAGCAGTATTCATTTATTCGTGTGCAGTTACGTGAGGCTCGCTAAGTGCTCGTATCATTTTTAAATATTCATCAAAGGCTCATTCGTACAGTCATGTTCCAAATAATCATGCTTTGATATGGGTTCATTAATTTACAAAATAATGTACCTAATTTAGATTATTGAGTTAGCGTGCGTTGTAAGCATGCTCAGTTATATTAATCTCAGACTCAAAGTATTTATAAAGTATTTTTACATAAACCAATTACAGGCACTTTTGAATTGTCGGCAATGAGAAAGATGAAGCTAGTGGCCCATTCCAACGCGTAGTAGGTACTTATGGATTAGAGCGGGCAAGAAACTCAATGGACACTCTTTTAAATATTAAAATTGTTACAAAATATTGGTTACTTCATTCATGTTGAAATTATACATGTGAGAACGATGTACGAAGACGTGCACGTTAAAAACGTCCGTAATAAAAAAAAGATAAAACCAATAGCAACAAAAAAACACTTCAGAAATTAAAATATGCCGTGGCAGCTAAGAGATGACCAGTCACTACTGACGGCGCCCGTTCACGAACATGACGTAGGGATCCCGCGCTGGAATCCAGTCACACTGGATTGATTTTGGACGAATGTAAACACTTTTCAATGCAGTCCAACTTCCAAAGGTACGTGTGACAAAAATATAACTCGATTTCAGGCGACTTTTGAATAGAAAATACAATTATCCTAAAGATATATCGTTTTTGCTGTTGCAAAAACTAGTTATTAAAAGAGCAGCTGGACCTATGTCCAGCTGCTATGGCGTGCATTAGGAGAGACCTATGTCTCTCCTAATGCACGCCATTAATTTGGACAGGAGCTTTAATTTGTGTAAATTATTTCGTCATCACTGCTCTCAAAAAGGTAAAGGAAAACATCGTGAGGAAACCGGCATGTCCTAGAACCAAAAAAAATCGAAGACTTATGACATCTCCAACCCGCACTGGGCCCGCGTGTTGGAACCCTCCCACAGAGAGGAGGCCCGTGTCCCAGGAGTGAGAACATTTTAGGCTGAATATGCATGTATGCAATATAATAATATGAATAAAGTCATCAATGAGTGAAACGAGTATTATCAATTTTGAGAGCTACTAAAATAGCTCTTACACCGTAACAGTTTATTCCATGCGTTCGTGCTAGACCCTGTGTCAATGTAAATCAGCCCTTATTTTCACATCATATTACGAGTTTATTTTCACATTGCTTGGCGACCAATGTAATACATCAAAGTATTTGTACTACACATTACAATGATTGCGTTCACCAATCCATTTGTTCGTGTATGTAAATGCGAGGTACTTTCGTGTGCGGCTCTGTCGAGGAGACGTGGGCGGCCATCTTAACGTTACTTCCAATACTACGATGTTACAGATAAGATAACAGAGGGGCAATTCTCGTAATTTTAAAAACGTTCACACCTCAGTCTCAATTAGCGTTGAAAATGCCGAAAATAACAATTTGCTTTTTTCCACGAAAAAAACAGATTGTGGTTTTTTTTCGCATGTCACATAGAAAAATTAACAGAAGGAATCCTTTGGAAAGAAACAGGATTGATGTTTTGAAAAGTTGAAAAAAACAAGTTTTATTGAAATTGAAATATTTTTTAATAGGTGAAATACAAAACAAAAAAAAAAGAAAACATACGGGAGGACAAATAGGTAATAATAATAATAGGGGATAATAGATCCATCTAGTTTTTCTCGGTCACAATCCCAGTTTCACTGTCCGAAGAATCGTCAGCTTCACCAGGCTCGAGCTCGAAATCGATAGCTTCTTTTTTAGCTTGCATTAAATGTAAATTTGATCGAACGTAAACAAGTTTATTAAGTCGCTCTGGTAGGTTAGTAGGTGGTGGTAAGTAGGTACGTACTACGTATTAATATGGAAAGAGTTAAAGCATAGAAGTTAAATATAAGTAAATACGTATTTGAAAAAAAAGACATGAAAAGTTTCCCGTTTCTTTCATATTCTTCGGTTTTTTCGGTTTTATTGGATTCGGTATATGTATATGTCTGCCTAACCCCATGGGAGGAAGGCGGTGTGCAAATAAGAGATATGCACTTTATTTTTTAAATTTTATTCTGTGAAATATTAAAAAATTTAAGTAGATATTTTTATTTAAATATAGTATTTAGGGCCGGCAATTCAGTATGGAAAATAATCTCAGACAAATGTCCACCACTAGCAGCATGGCAGATGTGACCCCTTTTCACTGCGTTTTTCATGACATTTTCACACATTTCCTGCGTTATTTCAGTGACTCTGTCTCAGATATTTTGATTTAAATCTTGAAGGTTCATTGGCCTGTTAGCATAGACACGTCCCTTTTGATAGCCCCACAAAAAAACATTCAGGAGCTGTTGAATCCGGGGATCTTGGGGGATCAATGTCACCGTTTCATGAAATTAATCGACCCGGAAACGTTCTTTTCAATGTCTCGATTATGGCTCGTACCGTAATACATAGGTATGGTCCCGTCTTGTAGAACCACGTCATGTTTCCTAAGCCCAACTGATTCACTTGATGTAAGAAAATTGATTTTGTTACAGTGGCATGCTGCTCAAATTTAATCACTAAACGAGTTTTTGTTAGCCGTGAAGGTAAGAATTTCTACCAAAAACTGGCCGCAATTTTCTTAGAATTTCCGCAATACATGATTGGGTTGAGTACTCGTAGAATGTTTTAATAATTAAAACACTTTGTTCAGTCGTAAAACGCTGCATAACAAATTTTCCGTATCTACACAAAATAATTTTCATGAAACAACTGTCATATTTGCCGCCAAAACAGAATGACGGCAAACAAAAGTTGTATACTTCCAAGTTGCCCACCCTGTATCTAGGTTAACAGTGTCAATTCCTTTGCTTATATTTTATTCCGGACTTAGTGGTGCAAGATTACAATATAAACCGTCATATTATGCGATGATACGAGTAGTTTGGCAAAGCGGAGATGTTATCTGTGCCAAATCCCAGCCTGTTAGCAAGCTGGGCTCTTGACATTTATTGCTTTATTGCTTTATTACAGCTACATCAGAAGTAGTAGTCTTTACTTTTTATATTTTAGCAGGAATAATTTTGTACTGGTGAAATAGTAATATCGTATCACACTCGTTGGTAGGTAGGTACATAATCATAAACAAAACAAAATCGTGTTTATGAGGCGCTCCGTAAGGCTTCTTATAATATTTTATAAACATCATGTTATATTTATAGGTATATACTTTATTGTACATTAAAAAATACATAACAAAAAAATACAAAACATACAATGGGCGGCCTTATCGCTTTCTGCGATCTCCTTCAGGCAACCTTGAAATGGACAGTGATTGCATGGATATAAAAAATGGGGTTGTCAGTGGTGCAAAATAATATACTACAAAAGTAACATAGATATATATAATTATTTATATATTCAGTATAATAGATACATAAATAAATAAATACTAAATATACATATAAACAACGAAAATAAATGACAGCTACAGATTATTGCAGCTACGAAAACAAGATCACAACAACAAGTAATGTTCCTTCACGAGCCTCGACGTTTGCGCGCATTTTATTTGAATTGGCAATGCATTCCATAAACGATCCATTTTATAAACTTATCACAGTCCTTAAATATTTGTAACTATCTTCTACGAATAGCAATCCGCATATAATAGCCTCGCTGTTTATAAACACTTTCATTTTAGCACTACAACCAAATTCTACATGTTTGAAAAGTTCGGATTCTCTACAACTGTACGTAATTATTAGCGACGCTATATGTCTTGAATAATTTACAGTCAAAACAAGCCATGGGCCCGATGGGATTCCCCATCAGCATAAATAACTAACTTCCATTCAAACTTTCATCCCCTACTTAACCCCTTTAGGGGATTGAATTTTCGAAATGTCTTCCTTAGAGTCTAAATTTTGTTATTTATGGAAGTCCTGCGCAAAATGTCATACTTCAAGACCCAGTGGTCTATTTAGGTAGATGCGTTGTCTGTCAGTGAATTTAAGATTTTCATTAGGTAGACTCACTTGCCTTCTTAATAAAAATCTGTATAAAAATTGTTAAAACTATCGATATTTCTTTATTATATGAAGTTTAATATTAATATAAATTATGTGCAAAAACCTCCCGAAATAAATTCTCAAAATGATGGTAACAACTGCATCAAAATCCATAGCGTAGATTAAAAGAACAACGCGGTCACACAGACCGACATGAAAAGCGACTTTAATGTATAAAGAGTTTATAGATATCGCCGCATCGCAGTCGAGGTAGACCACGGCGAAGGTGGTATGACGATCTCACGAGGTTTGCAGGGCCAATATGGCCAGGGATCGCAAAGGAGAGGCCTTTGCCCAACAGTGGGACACAATGTAGGCTAACGAACGCTATAGATACACGCAAAAGTTGGCCCTTCAATCTATCTGTATATTTTTCAGCTAAACTACCCTTTGGATTGCGTTCGGCACAGCTAGTTTATGGATATTTATGCGAGCCTTGTCACGATCCAGCGGAAACCTGTATTCAGGTGCACTCAAACAGATTTAATATATGGGGTGACAGGGACATCGATGCGCAAACTGTAACTATGGATTTAGTACATGATTCTGAAGCCTGCGCCGATTTTTCATCGATTATCAAAAAAAAAAAAACACCGACATAAAAGGGTCTAGAATCATATGCTGAATTCATGGTTACAGTTTGTGCGTCGATATCCCTGCCATCCTGTAATAATATGTTATTTTTGGATACATTTATCATGTAAAACTTTACAAAGTACTCATGAACTTTTTTTCTTCAGATTATCGTGGAAGACAAAAGAAAACACTAAGTAAGTAATTTATAATTATTATTAATCAAAATCCATTTATTTAAACTAGGCTGAGAATCAGAACTTTTTGAATGTCAAAATTACATAAGGCAAGTTCCTAAAACCCCCGCCCTATACCAGCTCCTAATTCTTTAGGTAAGAAGAAGTGGCGCAACAAACTCAACAAACGTATCACAGCAAGTTAGAAGAACTTGATAAATTAAAATATAAAAGCGTTAATATACGCTATTAATCCTTACAATATTAATGTAGATTGCCAGCATCAGATTGCTATCAGTCCAAATTAAACTAACTTTGCTAATCCTATTAAAATTACCCCATACAATATATATGATGGCAATTTATAAGTACATCTCTTCAATACCGCTTCGAGCTATGACGTAGCGGTTTCGTAGAACTTTGTTAGAGTTTCGTAGCAGTGCTACAGAAATTCCAAGTCAACTCCAAGCTGTCGATCCCAATTAACTGGATTCAAAGATGACGGGTCGATATTTTGAGCACTTTGAGAGTTTCCTTGTTAGGAAAATAATGTTGGTTTTACACCTGTAGGTTTGGTAGCATTACTGCATAATGTCTTCTAGGTTCTTTATCTTATATTTAAATTACATTAAACTTCGACGTTGACCAAAATAAACAAAGATATTTAATCATAATTTTCTTACTGATGTATTTATGTTCAGTCTGCTGTGCTGTGTCTTGTCTTTACTCTTTTTTTCATAATTATAAATATTTTACACCCTTAAATTTTGATCGTTTCATTATACTCATCATTATAAACAACTGTTATGTGAACTTTATGTTCGCATAACTCGACATAATGTATGGATCAACAAATTTTTTTTTCACGATTTAAGGGTTGGTCCCGTAGAAAAATTTGTTCATAATGATGAGTACAATGACCCCTTTTAAGGATTAAAACGATCAAAATTTAACGGTGTCTACAGTAATATTGTTTTGACGCCAACTTAGGAAGACTTTAAAATTACTCTCTTTTGTAACTCACATTTTAATTAGTTTTAGTAAATTACTTTAACTTAATTAATTCAAACTAGATAATACAATTCTGTTCTTGAATCAAAAACAAACAAAATAAAAATGATAGCTACCAAATTGGCGCCCAACGTGGGACCACTAACTCGCTCTAGTAATAACATTTTCATAATACCCTCGACAAACGAATACACGTATTTAATCTGCGGCAGATGAGAGTGAGCTCAATAAAACTACTCTGAGCGACACTCGTGTACTTAGCGGGAGCGATAAAGGTGCACGGGGGTCGCAATTAGGATGGGGCTACGAAAATAGCGGTTAGTAGAGTTTTCATCTATGTTTTTTATTTTCGGATAAATTATATATTTTTGTTATAGAAATAGATATCATTAAATTCATAGAACATTAAAATGGATCAGAATCAGATAGAACATTTTATAGCAAAGATTTAAAAAATATTAGCAATTAATCATGAAATCAAAACTAGTTTAAAGATAGGTTTCTTTTCATCGTAGCCTATCATCCACAAGTTTCGTTATACATTTCGTATAGCTTTTAGCTAGCTGCTGTAAACTTTAGACTAACCTGTTGATCGTCTGTTGTTTGTCATAGATTTTTTACATTTTCACCTAATGAATGCCACATGGTGAAAAACATTTTACAAACGCATTGCCGTCATAATTTCTACCACCGTTTTCATGGCCCCACACAAGCGCTTTTGCTCGCGTCATGTCAAAATGCAATTACGTGCAGCGCGGTAATGCACCCGTGCGGGCGCGGGTTCGCTTCCCGGATGGTGCATATTTACTTTTATTTGCAGCCCTTTGATGCACGGTGGCACCGTTTAGGGCACTTTAGCAGGTAATCTGATTTCTATGTCAGTGAGGGTTGCATGTAGAAATGTGGGAGGTTTTTAAGTTTTATTGTAAAACTAGCGACCCGCCTATGCTTCGCACAGGTATAGTATTTTTATCTCACGAAGCGACGAGCGTTTTACTTGTGGATATCAAGTGTACAAACATGCTGTGAATGTGTGATGTGTGTCTCTCGGTACCATCCGAGACAATGGCGTAGTTGGAAATGTGTGCGTGTATGTGTGTGTTTGTTATGAGACGGTAGTCGTCTTCGCGCACACATTCATAGCGTTTTTCCCATGACAAATGGCTGTCCACAAAATTACCTGTTACTAAAATAAACACGTGATATTTCTATCGCAACCTGACGCCACGAGAAGTTAGTGGATCGGTGTGGGTCGCTGCGGGTTGGTGCGGAACATGATATTGGAGAAAACAATCTCGTGAAAAGTAACAAACATTCATCCATCCATCCTCACACACTTTCGCGATTATAATATTAGTAGGATGTATGGTTCAATGTATATTGAAGTGATAACATTTCTAGTATTCTAGTAGTATCGCAGCCATATCTATGGCTTTTTAGGGATTCGTGTTTTTAAAGGACACATTCTGTAGTTGCGTTTGACGGTTCCTTTGTTAATTTTCTTGAGAACTAACGGCCAGTTTCTCGAAAGAAAATTGTCGTAAAATTAAATGGGACAAATTGTCAAGCGCGCGTTATCTGCTTCGATGAGCTATTGGTAAGTCATTCAACCTATCACAGTAGTTTACTCGGCCTTAGAGCCTTTAAATAAATTCAAAACATGATCGCCCAAAAGTCCCCAATTTTTTTTCAACAAGATTAAACTTACCTACCTACTTATGCATACATAGGAGCTTCATCAGTTGCAACAAAGTCAAAGTTAAAGCATTTATTTCTAATAGGCACATAAAAGGCACTTTTGAACGTCAACATTTACATTAAAACTTAATTGATATAAGTCGCGCCTTCCAAAAGGTAGTTTCGGATGGAGAAGAATGGATAACAAACTCCACCGACACTCTTTTTAAATGTTTCATAACATTTTGTATACATTAATTATATCATTACAAGTGTAGACACTGCACCTAGAATAAAATTATTATACCACAATAGGTAAAAATAATTAAAAACGAATCATGTGATAGATACATGGTGCTCACATATTTACAAACATTGTAAAAGTATACGATTTTCCTACAATTTAACTAAGTAATAAGTCAGTGTGTGAGTTAAAGTAATCACAGAATGTAAATGAATGTTATAAAAATAATAAATGATACAATTAAATTAGCAAACAGTTTGATTTTGTCTAGACTACAACACACATCGTATTATAGAAAACTAATAAACATCGCACTATAAAAAGAAATGTAAACCAACCAATAAACGCGTCCATTTCCTTTGGTATTCCTCCTTCATAAAACAACAACCTTTTAGTGTAACATTACCATACAGGATGTTAGTTTAATGCGGGGTCAACAAAGTTACGTTTACAATCGCCGAACATTGTATCATGCCTATGTCGTCACGCGATGCGGATATGAAGCTGTTTACTTCATACTTTGATTTATTCATAATTTTGAAAGTAGCTTACACAACAAAATGTGGAAGTAAACTGGACCATTCGTTTCGTGTTTGCTTCCGCGTTGTATCGCATTCATCATCATCATCATTTCAGCCGAAAGGACATAGGCCTTCCTCAAGCACCTCCACTTCGACCGGTTCTGTGCTTCCCGCATCCAGCAGGCTCCTGCGACCTTCACAAGGCCGCATGCTTTATCTAAGGATAAAGGATAAGCCGCATCGGAAATTAACCTGCTGATTAGTATTTTAATTGGATTCGATCTTGGATTCTTCAGGTCCAAGATTGGTTGATAGTAAATAATTTGGTACTAAATTAAAAAAAAAAAAACAAATTCATCAGATTTAAATTACCCAATGTTGGAACAAGCGAATGTGACATCATATTGAATGGAGAAAAATTAAAATGTGACTCTTTAGTCAACTGAGGCCGCTTGAACTTATCCCTTTTTTTTTTTTTTTTAGAATTTGGCATCTCGTAGTTGACCTTGAGAGGTCGTGACTACTTAACCGGACTATCCTGTGGTTGCCTTAAGAAATCTTAAAACCTCCAGCCAGGGCTAAAACTAATTAAAACTAGGCGACTGCACGCTAAGGGCACCCCCTGTGGGGTACGAACCTCGGCTTAGGGCGTCGCTGGGAGAGGGCAGCAAAGGGACAGGCTGGATCGAATTTATATTTTTAGTGCTTTGATGAGCACGGCGTTTCCTAAGACTATCTCTGAGAAGAAAGGCCAAAACAAACTCAGAGGTTACGGTCGTGAATTTACATTTAATAGCTCAGCTGCAACGCGAGCTGGCTCTTCATCAATGAAGGGTCGGGCTGGGAACTTATCCCGCGGGATGAGTTGATCTAATGAATGTTTTTCGAATCGGGCAACTAATCCCACTGATACAAGTACAGACACGAAAAAAAGTGTTAGACATTAGATTTCCGAAAACGAGTTGGTTTGATAGTCTAGATGGCGCTGTGTATTGCAGTTTTCCTAGGAATCACGCTAGACGGGAAATTACAATGCTCAATATAACATTTCTTGCGGGGCGGCTAAGTTCGGCCGCTTATGCTGTAAGAAAGTCAACAGATGTAGAAACCTTATGTTTGGTCTATTTTAGCTACTTACACAGCATTATGGGTTCTTCACTGCTAACATTGAATCAATTAATATTTTGCAAAAGAGAGCTTATCACAGCCATTTATAACCTACGTCACTTCTTTGACTTCGGAAGTGTCTGTTCTGATTACCCAATCTACGCGAATTTAATAAAAATATATATTTTTTTTTAATTTGTATAGTTACGTACTCTACGGTAGCAAAGAGTGCTCTAAATAATAATTAGATTGTATTTGTAATGCGTTTGTCAAAAACATGTTTAATTATACACCACTATTCGATTCCGACCAGTCGTTATTATTTATTTTGTACCAGTAACCTACATTATTTAAATGTGCTAGTGACGACACAACTTTCTTTAGAACCTTCTCTGTAAACACAATCAGCTAATGAGCTAGTCGATGTCGTAATCAAGGCAATCCAGTGAGATCAAAATTAATTAGACCAAAGTTTCCCGAATGGCAAAGTTGAAAGCTACCTGAATCGTGGGCTCTTGTATTTTTGCATAAAGATCGTTACAAGTTAAGAGGGAGAGCGGTAGCGAAGGATCAACTTTAAATTGATGAAATTAACGTGTGCGTACTACTAGTTTAGTTTACTGAGTTGGTCTAGTGCTTCGATCAACAATAGTACTAGATTAAGGATTAGGAACAAAAACACATCGATTAAGTGGCCGCGATTGCATATAACTTGATTATAAAACTTAAGTTTCAAACATAAAGTTTATTATCGATTGCAATATATTTACTACTTTTGAAAAGTATTTACAAAATAAGAACAAAAATATTTAAGTATGGAAAAATAAAACATAATTTCTAAGCAATAAGGTTGAAAACAGTAGCAAAATAAGACCACAACATTATTTGTGGTCTTATTTGTCCGGCCGTTTTTGATGAGCTCATCGGGAATCTAGTACTATTTGATCGAAGGTCTGGTGGTCGCAAGTGGGACTGCTGTGCATGGAGTCCTGGGTTCGATTCCCAGGCCGGACAAAGTGCTATTGGGTTTTTCCATTAGGAATGTCTCAGTAACAGTCCGGAGTTTGGAAGTTGGTGGTGTGTGCCTCGGAAATCACGTAAAAGCCGTTGGTCCTGCGCCTGATCTCTCCCCGGTCGTATCGGATTGCCATCCCATCGGACTATGACAGTAAAGGAACACAGAGTGCACCTGTGTTTACGCACACACTTGTGCACTATAATATCTCCTGCGTACCTGGCTAATCTCCGTTGAGATTGGCCACCGTGACCGAAATTGGTCAGGGGGATTATTATTACTAGTTTATTAGGAAAAGATTCTTGACGAATTAAAGATTGAAATACATAGGTGAATATTACGATGGATGATTAGATAGAAAGTATATGACGCATTTTTTTTGTGTTTTATTAATTTTTTGCGTCATGTTTACCGCAAATAAACGTATTTTCTTACTTTTCTTCTTTCTTTCTATATGCTTTACGTATGCATGTATATATTTATTGTATATGTAACTAGTACACCACAGGCTAAAGTATTGTCTCTCCTTTAAATCCAGCCAAAGGGGATTAAAAAATTTTATATGGTGCGTGGCATACCTACTGTCGCGCCATTTTGTTTATTTTTTCTAAATGCTCCCTTTGTAAAATTTCTACATTTCTATCTGTAATTCGCATGGTGTACATAATAATAAAGATTATTCTATCTATTCTAATGATTTTCCTTAGAAACGTTGGACTTACAAGTAAGTTCGTGAACCACAAGATAATAGTTGTTCATAACCAGCTGAGAAAAGCTAGTGGTCATCCATAAGTCTGTAATTAATGTAAAGGAGATCATACTATAAACCCACCCTTTTTTCCATGGGGGTAGGCAGAAATTATAGAACGCCACCTGTTACGATCCTTACATACCTACTCCTTTTGCTTTGTTTAGCTAGGTTATCAGTGTAATATTGTTGACAAACTAAGCGGTCGTTTAGTTAACATTTCCACTTATTACATTATGATGAGGGGCTTGTGGCTAAGTAATAACAGCCGCACGGGTCGATCTATCAGGTTACGCTACGCTTGCCGCGGTTGGTCCGTGGATGGGTGAACATTTTCACATACCAAGACCCCTCCGTGCTTCGGAAAGCACGTTAAGCCGTTGGTCCCGGCTGCCTTTCGTGGATCTTTGACAGTCGTTACGGGTCGTCAGTAGCCCGAAAGTCTGACAACCAGTCTTATCAAGGGATATCGTATTACCCAGTAACTGGGTTGTGGTGGTAAGATAGGCAGTTGCTCCATGTGAAATACTGGTATTCAGCTGCATCTGGTAAGACTGGAAGCCGACCCCAACATAGTTGGCAGATGATGGTATAATGAATGAACTGCATGAAATCAATCGCTTCAATCAAAATTAAAGCCCATTTAAAGTCCCAAAAAGCAATCCATCTCTCATAACTTCAACCAGATCATTATTAGAACTTGACTAGAGTCACCCGCCGTCATAATTTTAATTAAGAGAAAATTTTAAGAGCGACAACTTTTAATAACTTAGTTAAGCGAAGTTACCCGCGACGTGGCTAGACGATTTTGTAGCTGAATAAGAAATATGTCGCCACACTCAACGCGAGTGGTCAAGGAAAAAGTGTATTTCTTTATAAATTACGGACAAAGAATGCAATGGAAGATGAAGGTTTCGTTGCGAAGAAATTGGAGTTTTGTACCTAACAAAGGATGAGATTTTGACGCAAAATGTCACATCAAGTGTCGTGGTGGACGTGGGCTTTGAGAATAATTGATGAAAAATACAATTACAGCTGACAAGTAAAGTGTACCTGCTTAATAACAAATACAAAATACTTTGATTCAAAGACAACAGCATATAGGGTCATCATAATCAGCCTCGAATATTCCCACTGCTGGGACACAGGCCCCTCTCTTCGAGAGGGCTGTAATCTAAAACGCGGGCTCCGTGCGGTTTGGTAGATGACATGTATTCGAATTTTTGGTTCTATCATAATTATGCTGATTTCCATATTCACACGTAAGGGTACATACCTAGGTGGAGGTCTGCCCGGCTTGGGCGGGGCCCCGCCGTGTCCTCGTGGCGGCGATCGGCGGCGGCGACCTCTCGCGCCCGGCCCTCATACAGGCCATGGTACGGAGCGAGAGTGAATGGGAGGCCGTCACCTCCTTCTGCGAAGCAGTAATGCTCGCGAAGGAGGAGGCGGAGCGCGTGAGGGAGAGGCAATCGCTGCACCCTCGCGCGCCTAGCCGCCGCAGGAGACGCCCTGGACGGGAGTCAACAGCCGACTCCCGGCCACCGTAGGCGCGGGCTTGCGGGCGGCGAGCTATGGGCAGCTCGCCGCCCGGTAAGGACCAGGCCCGGGTCGACGGCGCGTGGTGTTCCACGCGCGCCTCAAAGAGCTGTCAGCACGAACTGACGGGGTCCGCTAGGGCCGATGCCGCCGGGGCTGCGGGTTGTTCGAAAGAGATACCGTGGCCCCTGCGGCCACTGAAGGAACACGGGTGGGTTTTAGTCAGTAAAAGTCTGACACTCCCTTCTGCTCCGCCCAGAGCGGGAGGAGTCATTTGATGATTTCCCACCCAGAAAAAAAAAAAAAATTAAAATGGTACATACCTAATCATAGTATGTATAATAACATAAAATCATAAAGTGTTAGTAACAATTTACGTTGTAGCATAGAGTCAGCTTTCTCGCGCATTATGGCTTGAAAGCTAACCGTACCTACGCGCTTCAGCAAACATACCGACACAAGACGAATTAGAGCCTTGACAAGAGACAATCGTTTTCGAAGCGTTACGTACTTCTACCACGACTTTCATCAAGAATAACATAAAGTTTTCGGTAGCAGTCAATCCAATACATTTTTGACTACCATCATCGCCGTCGCTAATAGAATGTCACCGTGTCTATGCCCTCTGAGTTCTATTTATCATATTACTGAATAACTATTCACTCATTTTTCACAGGTCAACTAAATTGCGGTAACCTGGAGATCTAAGATGGTTCAAAAAGACGGTATAAAATATGAAACTTTTTTCGAACAAGGCAAGGTATAATATTACAGTTTATTAGCTTCGGAGACCTTTATTAAAAAATAATTTTACACGGAGGACTTTCTTCTGCGTTATTTGTTTGAATATTAAGTATAATTTTTCATTGTAAAGGTTATACTCAAAGGGAGCTCCAGAGCGAAGTAAAAATACCTCTGTGTTTATGGATCTTGGCGTGGGTGATGTAGAGAAAAATGATGATAAATATTATTTACTTTGGTGCCCTGGCCCTGACATAATTTAGTGTTACAGTATAACTATATTTTAATCCTAATCAATCAACTCAGCCTATCACAATCTACTGCTGGACATAGGCAGGCAGCAGGCTGCGCCACAACATCCTGTCCTCTGTCTTCCGCATCCAGTCTGTCCCAGCCATCTTCTTTGGGTCGTCGGTCCATCTAGCTGGGAGGGCGTCCCACACTAAGCTTGCCGATACGCGGTCTCCATTCCAGGAATCGTCTTATCCACTGGCCATCGGTCGTTCGACAAACGTGGCCAGCCCACTGCCACTTCAGTTTGCTTACTCTGCAAGCTAATCCTAATCATAATGTAAGTACATTATTAATATGTTTTTTTTTCTATTAGCCTATATTGTCCCACTGCTGGGCAAAGGCCTCCCCCATATTCTTTGAGTATGAATTTAATACGATAAAATCTTTGTCTGAAAACCTTAAATCCCAAAGATTTTCCGACTATGTAGGTCCTAATGGATGCAAAAGATAGGGTTGGTGAACCTTTCAGATCGGAAGTAAATCGGCTTAGACCATTAACAGGTTCGTAAGAAGGAGTGAGGGTTTAAGAGACGCGTCCCAGTTACTTAAAATTTTCTCTGAATTGTTTATGACACGTGTGCTATAGTTTGACCGAAACTGCTGTACCGAGCCTTAGGAATGCGCAGCGAGGCGGGGGGCGGGACGCCGTGAGCGATGACGAATTAGCGGCCTGCACTGCCCCCCCGGGAGCCGCGCACATACCGAAGGCGCGGTACAGCGGTTTTGGTCTAACTATAGTCAAATTAGCGTCCGACCGAAATTACCGAAATTGAATTTTTATTTTAGAACTGAAATTTACCGTCGAAACGAAGAACCTAGAAATCAAAAGTACCTTTAAATACACGCTTATATTTACAGGAATTCTCAAGGGGTCGGTCAGTCAGAAAGATGAAGCTAGTAGCCCATTCCAAAGCGTAGTAGGTTCCTATGGAGAAGAACGGGCAAGAAACTGCACGAATACTCTTTAAGACAAAATATGGTTACAAAGTATTGGTCGCATCATTAATGTTGAATTTATACATGTAAAACCGATGCAGAAAGTTAAAAACGTCCGTAATAAAAAGGTAAAAACAACAATTCAAAAATTAAATTAAAATAATCCGCGGTAACTAACAGACGACCAGTCCCTAGATTGACGACGCCCGTTCACGAAAATGACGAAAGAATCAGCACTATTCAGGTCAATCTTTTTGAGGGGAACTTAATGATTCAACACACGCGCCAACATCAGCGAGACATTCGAGTGAGCATGACATACTCTCAGCCGCCGGGGTACAATTTGCCGTGTTAGACCCTTTGTACACATACGTTTTTCTTGCCGTGAAAAACTACGGCTTATTCCCGTGTGTAGGCATGGTCGTTAATGTTGTATGGATCTCTATGGAAGCTTGTTGACAGACACGTTTTTACCTCTACGGCGCGGTTTATACGCCGTACCTTAAAGAAACCATGCCGTATACAAAGGGCATTTCATAAAACTGTCAAAGAATGACAGTTGAGATTAGAATTCAACAACTCAACAACGGGTCATTAATTCAATTATTTTTTTAGCAAAACTATCAAGTTTTGCTAAAGAAATAATTTCGCTGATTTTAACTACGCAATCTCTAAAGTACATATTTCGTAACAAAACTACCAAACACTTTCCAACCACGACTTACGATCCAAAATTCTTTTTCAAAAATCCTTGAATATTTTACAACGAAAAACGCTGTAAATATTAATTTTATCGTCATGTCCTCAGCTTCCCCGGTTCAGTAAGGGACATAAAATACCTTCACGTATTCAACACCGCTAGAGCCTTAGGAATGTAATTTTCCGTAGCTCGCTTGGCAAGTATGTCGGTGCTCTGAAATTAAGATATCCGTTCATATAGCTAGATATAATATTTCATATACGTATATAATAACTGCGTTGCGAAGTCAGGAAATCTGAAGAACAAAATTACTTCGTATCAGATTTTTCGAGAAGTCGTAATGTGGGTATTAAAAGCTTATCTGGTAATCACTTTGGCAGATGAGTTCGGAGAGCTACTGACGCTTCATTATCATTTTAATAGCAAAGTCGATAAGACGGGTTATAAAAATGTACGAGTATCAGAAGGTCTACTCCCCAAGCTCAAATTCAGTAGTTTTGGCTACAGTTACGGGCGATTCTTATTCCGTATCACCCTCGGATATAAGATTAGTATAAGGCTCGACCTAAGAATGAATGTCACATTGATTTGATACCTAGCTGTCCCTACTCACGACGTGCTTAAAAAAAAAAGTAAACTAATCGTTTGTCGAGTTGTCTCCAAAGTTTCGAAATCTTTTCAGACGGGTCCGTATCTACATACGTTGACGTACTAAGATAGTAGGACCCCAGAACTAAAACCACAATTAACAGACCTTAGTATCTGAACAGACGGACTCAACTTGAACTGCACGCCATCTGCAAAGTTGCAGTTTGGTTGCCGTTGACTTAACTACATCGTTACTGCCAACCGACTGCTTGGTCCGCTTGTGTCGTCGATGGACAGTTGGCATGAAATTCTAGTTGGCATGAAAAAAAAAGTCGGTTGGCAGTTTTGTCAACTGTAAATTACAGCTGGTGTGCAGTTCAAATGTCACCGAAAACTGCAATATAAATTTGGCTAGATTTATGACAAACACTTATTACAGAGTCTCGCCATTCTAGCTCTCAGTTAGCGGCTTCTTAACTTATAAATAGCTGGGATAATGGTCAATTATAGAATGTGTTAGATATACCAGTCTTTAAGGAAAACCCTTGGACAGACCCGCGTCTTACCCAATATACTCGTAGATAACGAGGGGTGTACGTTGCGGTCATGGCACCCATTGAATGTTTTTGTTTTTTCCTCTATTCACGCCGAATTTCACAAACGCGGTAAACAGAGCTTTAACATATTTTGCCACATGCAGTAGTTTTTAATGTTATGAGAATCAATAGTAATAGTATAATGCATGCATTGCATATTATGCATGGCATTATGCACGACCATTATATGACACTTGTCACGTAACCGGAGAAAAGTGTGTATTCCAGACATTTCTGCCCTTTGTGGAAAACAGCGTGATGTTATCTGTACTGATATCAATCTATACTAATACTAATTATAAAGCGGAAGAGTTTGTTTGTATGCGCTAATCTCTGGAACCACAAGTCGAATTTGAAAATTTATTTTTCATTTGATAGCCCCAAATGATAAATAAGCTAATAATACTTGATATATTTTGATAGCCCAATTTTAGAGGTGGGTGAGGTATTTAATATACACGCTACGAATAAAAAGAAAAAAAAGTCAGGAAAAGCTCTAAGCGAAAGATTTTTCTATTTTTATTTATTTCTTTAATTAAAACTGCTTAAAACCAATTACAGAAATTAAATACACAACTTGTATACATATACATGAAAGTCAAGATAAAATAAAATATACACAAAAGATAAATATAAATTAATCAAGTAACGAAGATAACGAAGTAATAGCGCGGGCGGGCGACGCGATGCGACAGGGGAACAAGAAATTTTACGCGGACGAAGTCGCGGGCAGAAACTAGTCTCATTATAATGATGTATTCTTTTCGGGCGAAAGATAAAGTGACAAAGCTAGTAAAATAACAATTGAACTTTGTAGTTCAATTGTTACTTTACTAGCTTTGTAGCACGCTTCAAGTTTACGAAAATCCATATTATGTTCATGCTGGGTGTAGGTATTGTTAAAAGTACTGTTTGTAACCTCGTAAACTTTTATCGTTCAACGATACAACGTTATAAAAACTAAAGCACGGTTGTGCATCCACGTTCTGAACAAATTACAGTAACTCCATACTTATTCCGCAGTATTCTGCGTAGGAGTGTAGGAGTCAAGTAACTGGATATTGCTTTTCTTATTCAACTCAACCCAGTTGCATTTGTTTACAAAATAAAATGGTCGGATCGCCGGGAGCATTCGCCTGTTATGTAACCTTCACCAAAGACCAGAGGGGCAATTCTCGTAATTTTAAGAGCATTCACAGTGTGATCTCAGTCTCAATCTGTCAAAAATACGTCTTATTTCCTTACGTTTTGACAAATTTTTGACATTTCTTTGTCGCCCAGATGAGACTGCGACTAGATTTTGACCGTTTTGAATTACGAGAATTGGCCTTCTGGCCCTGTTACTTCTAACTTATACCTATGTATATATAGATACAACATAAAATAAATAAAATTGAAGTACCTGTTTGTAATGTCAAAATAAAATGTTTCTTACTAAATACCGTATAATTATACGGTACTTGTAACAAAAAACTATTTTTAAAATTTTTGTTTGTCTATATGTACGTCTGTCTGGTTGTTCCGAGTAATCTCCAAAACGGTTGGACTGATTTTGACAGGACTTCACTAGCCGATAGCTGACTTAATAAGAAATAGCTTAGGCTTAGGCTAAGAAGTAACTTTTAGAAAAAAAATAATGGTTCCGCGCAAAAAAATTAAAACCCATGAAACCAAATTTTTTTTTTTTGTCGCTGAGAAATGCTTTATGCATCCCCGTCTCGCGGGGGACGAGACGGGGTATGTGGGACTCCCTGTCGGAATGACAGCATACCCACTAAAACTCAGCGGTGTTCCCGCGCTTCGCCGTGATGGGAGGGCCATGGGAAACCGGCTTAGCCTTTACTTCCACAGCCCTCCCGGCGCATGCCCGCCCGCCTAGATGGTATGGCGGGCCCTGCATGTAAGACTGGTTGTCAGACTTTCGGGCTTCTGAGTACCCGTTACGACTGTCAAAGATCTACAAATGACAGCCGGGACCAACGGCTTAACGTGCTTTCCGAGGCACGTAGGGGTCGCGGTATGTAATGGATGGTCATGGACCCATCCACGGACCAACCTTGCCAAGCATTGCTTAACCTTGAAGATCGACCAGTGTGACTGTTATTATTTAGCCACGAGCCCCTACTAAAGTTCTGTCTTATCTGTTCTTTGAATTAACCACGTCCTCGTTTGTCAAGCGTCGCGAAGTAATGTCACTTCACTAGTCTCCAACGATCCTTCACTAAGAAAGTATGCGGGCTGATATTATGATTTATGAACCTTAAAATACCCGCATCATTACAAAGTGTAAACGTAAAGTCGTCGTGTAACTAGCGAAATGATTCGAAGTAAAGCTGCCTGTCCATTGGCGAGGAGAGAAGCGGAGCTGGGCTACGAAAAATTAACCAAAAGAATTCTATAAAGTACACGTCACCGCTCCGCTTCAATTGAAAGTGCTACAGCAATTATAAAAACACAATTGTGTGTGTTGGTACGTATGTTTATTTATCTTCAAAAGGCAACAACGGAGCGAAGAACAACATGATTTTTGCATAGAGATTGTTTGTGGGAAACCCTTACTCGGGAGAGAAGCCGTGGGCAAAATCTAGCTGATTTTAAACATGACAAAGACAAAGATTCAAGCTAAAAGTTCTAAAGCTTATATTATTATCTGTAGGATATGGTACAAGGTACCGTAGTTTGACTCTAGAGCTGTGTTCGCTCATATACGTTGCTCCACTCGGCTTCCTCGCTGCACTCTTTTTATTCGCTCCGCGCCGATGGACAGGCTGCCTTATTGTCTTCTTAGTGTGCAGTAATGGAACACTTCCATGTAATTCTGTCACGACTTAGAGACTCCAATGGGTACTTTAGAGTTTGAGGATATTTTTAGTATGCGATACGATTGCGATTTGACTTCTAAAAGATCTTGTAAGCTGACATTAACTATGCGACGTAGGAACTTTTGTTTGCGATTAATCGTGATTTGAAAAAAATCTCTGTGGCCTAGTAATAATAATACCAGCCTCTTATTGTTCTACTGCAGGACAAAGGCCTCGTCTCACACAGAGAAGGCACGACCATTGATCACCACGCTTGCTTAAGACGAGTTGGCGATTTCTGACTAAAATGAACTATTGTATTTTTTCACCGATGTCAGTAATATCCAAGATATACCATATACTTATGATGCGGAGGTGCTACTTACGTAATTTTGTTTCATTGTGACTCGTTCTAAAGCTTATATTATTATTTTTTTATTACTCGATACGGTCGATAGGTAAGTAAGCCGTATTGTATAAAAAGATCTTCTCAAAGAAATACATAAAGAGGACTTACAGTTGTTTTGCATTTATGTTGTGACCAAGCAATGAAAATTATTGCCATTAATCATGAAAGTACGCTTCACACATCGTGGGTTTCCACAAAGAGTTCCTTTCAACTCTATTTAAAGGTAAGTACCAAACCATGCATTAAATTCTTATAGCACGAAGAACGCAGAAAATAAACTTCCTTATAACTTGAATATAAGCCTTTGGGAACTTACCAACACTTTTTATATGAAAATATTATACTTTTGTTAAGTTTGCCGACGCCTACTTAAAAAATCATAGCAACATTTTGCGCATGCCAACAACGACGAAAGTTTTTGAAAGTTTTATTACCTAATATTTATTTATTATGTTGATATTTTGAACATATTCTTAGTATTCTTGTGATTTTTTCCTTCTTTATAATATTGGGAATTTGTATCTACGTTAAGTTTTTATTAAAATTTAAAATAATGTGATCTATTTACAAGTTATTACGCGATTACATCTACAACTGAAGTATATTACAGATTGCTACAGTTATAAATAAAAGAGACAGAAGATAATACTAATATTATACAAGGTGTCGTTTTGCATCCTCGTCAAATTCAAGGAGGTAACTATGCTACTGATTCTCGACACGAATCAATAATAAAATAAGTAGGTTTTTTTTTTAATTTTCGGAAATCAGCATGTGTGGGACACGCATTTTGAAACGCGGCCTGTGTGAGACCGCACTGTAACTGACCTTTAACACATTCGGATCAAAACGCGGCCGCTTATTCGATAAAGTGGTGTATTCTGAAACACTTAAATAACTAAAAAACAAGTATGTAAGTATTCATTATTAACCAGGGATTGTAATTTTATTTGATTATTTATGTCTTTCATAACAGCCTCCTGAAATTTGACGAGGATGCAAAACAACAGCTTGTATAGAGGCAAAATTTGTGAGTCTGTATGTAATCAGGGGGTAATCTTCGGGGCTGCTGATCCGATTCCAAAAATCCTTTCACTAATGGGAAGCTATAGTGTTGTCGAGTCCGAGAAAATATTTTATGTTAAAACAAGACGGGGCGAAATCGTGGGCAGAAGTAGTTATCATTAAGTTTGAACACAGTTAAATAGATGGTGCTATTTGCAGATGACAGCACGGCTATTGTGGAATATACTAACCCTAATAATTATCATAATGACATTGTAGCGGTATCTACAACGCCACATGTGAACAACGCGTCATACTGACGTCACGCAAATCCTGCATCTCGCAAGCAGAGTTTACCGCGCAATTAGCATAGATACAATTTCCCAACATCAATCGTTGGGCAATTGCCCGCCAGACAAAAACACCCGTCTGGTTGGAGGATCCTCCCTTTTCTATAGAGTATGAGTGAACTTTACACCCTGTTCCTCATACCTCTATACTGGTGACCCCGGACATGAACGTCAGCGCAGCCTTCGTGCAAACACTTCAGCGTGACGTCATCATCATCACTCCCGCAAGCTTTAGCGGCGAGTCACCCAGCCAGCCAGCACCCACGGCTTCAACGGGTATCCTGACCACCAGCATGCAGCGTCCGCGCATACCTGGTCATCACCCTCAGCCTCATCAGCAACCTCGGCACAGCACACTGCACTTTCGGCCGGTCAACAAGCAGAGCACCCTCTCCTGGTCGACGCAGCAGCCAGCCTCAACCCGGCGCTGTAGATCCGACGCACTGGAATATAACGCAGCGCCACCCCGACTCACTGGGGACAACTCCGCAGACAGTTCCGACTCACCGTGAACTATGCGGCAACCGGTTCCGACTCACTGGAACCTCAGCTGGCCTGGCAAGCATCGCAAGATACAAGACTCAGTCCACTATCGACCTCCGGTCTCCGGAGGGGAGTGATGTAGCGGTATCTACAACGCCACATGCGAACAACGCGTCATACTGACGTCACGCAAATCCTGCATCTCGCAAGCAGAGTTTACCGCGCAATTAGCATAGATACAATTTGCCAACATCAATCGTTGGGCAGTTGCCCGCCAGACACAACACCCGTCTGGTCGGAGGATCCTCCCTTTTCGATGGAGGATGAGTGAACTTTACACCCTGTTCCTCATACCTCTATAACATAAATAATTCTCTGAGTGACATTATAAATTGGCTTGACAAAAATAATCTTGTAATTAATTTAAATAAAACTAAAGTAATTCATTTCCACCAGCGCCGTAAGTATCCACCAGTTAACATTGCCTATAATAACTGTATAGTAGAAGAAGTTACAAATGCTAAATTCTTAGGTATAACTATAGATAATAAACTGACCTGGAAACCTCACGTAGAGGAAATCTGCAAGCGTCTGAGTAAATCTGCATATCTATTATTCCAATTATCCAAGAAAGTGAATATTGACACACTACGAACAGCCTATCATGGATTGGTCGCTTCTATTTTAAGATATGGTGTTGTTTTTTGGGGACAGTCAACTAATAGAGAACTCATATTCAGGATGCAAAAAAGATGTATACGATCAATGTGTGGTCTAAGAACAAGGGATAGTTGCGTTCCTTACTTTAAAAAAGTAAAAATACTAACTTTTCCATCTTTGTATGTATTGGAAACTGCATTATTTGTTAAAGCGAATCAACAATTGTTCAAAAAATTTTCAGCAGTTAAGAGAACCCCAATTCGTGCTGCTTTATTGAGAAAGAGTTTCTTTGGTATTGCTCCAAATATATATAATAAAATACCAGATATTGTTAAATCTATGCCTCTAAACAAATTTAAAAAGTCCCTTCAGGGGTTATTACTAGAGAAGTGCTATTACAGCGTAGATGAATTTTTAAATGATATTTCGCTTGTATAGAATTCTGATTGTGTTTTTTATTTCTGTGTCTCACTCAGAATAAATTTTAATGTTGACATGTATTTTGAGTTGGATTTAATTTTTTTTTTAATGTTGTAATTTCAATTTAATTTTGAAATTTAAATTTTGACATTGTAATTTTATTTAATTTTTTTTTCTCTCTTTCTGTATTTTTTTTATTGTCTAGTGCAACAAATTTTGTATGGCATAAATGGCAAAACATGTAGCCACCTCACAATCATTATATTAAGACCTTCATAGTGTACTCATGTTTTACAAAATAAACATTATCTTATCTAGAATTTCAGCTGTACATACACGTAAGTCAATTTGTAGTTTCATACAAAAGATCGGTCATGACTTATTCAGCGGGTACAATAGAATGGGTAAGGAGTCGTTTGGGCACCGTAGGCAGTGTGGAGTTATGGGTATTACCCCAATGAAATTCAGTGGGAGCCGTCAAATTATGTTCTGTCTTTGTTCGAATATTATGTTATGTCTCATTTATACAGGGTGGCAGAGACATCGGTGCAAACTTTAACTATGAATTCAGCAAATGATTCTAGACCCTCTTCTCTGTGGAATTTTTGGTAGGTCCCTACCTTGTACTTACATAATTATTTACGCGATTTAATCATAAAGGATACTGAATCATTAACTCAATAGGTAATAGGTACTAGGTACAGCGGGCTGGTGTCCGCAACTCCACGACAATGCGCGTATTTTGCGTAAGGGTGGGAAAATCGATTATTCGATCCACCCCAGCTCCTCAAGGAAGGCCAGCAACGCCTTGATGTTACTGACCGTCTCTCGTAGGGTACCTGGGTTACCGAAGTACTTTGCCCTGTACGTGGCGACCACCGGGCAGTTTAGCAGCACATGCGCCGCTGTCTCGTCCTCCTCCATGCAGGCCCTGCACAGCGGACTGTCTGTTACTCCTATGACATAGAGGTGTTTGTTAAATGACCCATGGCCAGTTAATGCTGCAGTAACTGTACGCAGCTTTAGTTTATTTAGACGGAGAACCTGTTCCGTGAGGCGGCCATTAATTGTGGGAAGTGCTTCCTTGGCCTGCCTACAATCGCCTAGCTCCGTCCAAAGTTTGACGTGTAGGTCTCTGGTGCGTTTTCTTACCAGAGTACGTATGTATCCGAAGGGAAGTGGCGCGATGGGCTCAGGTCCCACTGGTGCCATGCTCGACCCCCTTCTGGCAAGTTCACCGGCTGCATCGTTACCTAGCGAACCGCTGTGTCCTTTGATCCATTGAATGGTTATGTTATTGAGGCTACCCACCTGGTTGAGGCGCAGGTGGCACTCGTATATTAGCCCAGAATCAACTGTATTGCTGTTCAGCGCTTGCAGAACAGCCATGCTGTCTGAGAGTATGCGGATGGAGTGTTCCTTAACTTCCCTGGCCATAATGGCTGAGGCGGCCAAGGAAATGCCCATGCATTCAGCCTGGAACACTGTGTTGTGGACCCCCAGTGGTGTGGCTATATGTATGTTGAGATCCTGTGAGAAGATTCCAGCACCCGTACCACTACCTGTTTTGGATCCATCCGTGAAAATACGCAGCTCTGCAGGGCACAAACCCCTCGCATCGGCGATCCTGGTGAAGTTGGATCTTGTATTTTTTGTCAAAGATAAATTGTTTGGGCACCCGATCTATTATAGCTTTCGTAATGGGGAACTCCTTGTGGAGTCCCTCGAGCAAGGTGGTGTGTGGAGTTTCACTCTTACCCCAGAGATTAAGTGTGTGAAGACGTACTGCCGCCATTGTCGCTTCCTGTTGTATGAATAGGTGGAGCGGTGGTAGTCCTAGGATGGCTTCAACTGCTGCAGTCGGAGTAATCCTCATGCAGCCCGTAGTCGCCATGCAGGCTAGTCTTTGCATGCGTTGTAGTTTGTTGGAGGCTGTAACCAGCTTGGTGCGGGGCCACCAGACCACGGCCCCGTAGGTGATCATGGGGCGGATCACTGCAGTATAATTTTAGGAGATAGGCCCCACTTCTTACCTATCATTTTCCTGCACTGCCAAAAGGTCATGCAGGCCCTGTTTAGTTTGTTGTCCAGATGACTACTCCAGTTTAGCTTACTGTCTAGTATGACTCCGAGGTACTTGACTTCGCTGGCCAGCTGGAGTTCAGTCTCGAACAGTTTTGGTAGGCGAAAAGGGCCTAGTACTCGTTTGTGGGCGTGGAATCATTAACTTACAATTAGGACCAAAGCGAGTCATTCTCATTCTTAGGTAACTATAGTGATGCAATTAATAAAATAGCTCCACGATTCTTGACTTTCTACTACCAAAACCGTGTACAGACGCCAGCACATCAAGCTACTAAAATCTGTCTTTCTTGAATAGATTTCCAATTTTATCGCTAAAGCATTAAGGTTCAAGGTTGATTGCAAAAATTTAACAGTTTCGGGTAGCTTGACCTGCTGCTGGCGTCTGTACATGGTTTTTTTTTTTTTTAGTTGTTTGTGTTAAATTGACTACCAACCTAAATATTGTCCGTATATTCAAATCTCAACTGTCGATCTTTGACATTGGCATTAAAACGTAACACAAAATCGAAACCAGGTAAATTGGTATAGTGTGTCAAGTTGACAACCAATTAATTTTCCTAACTGTACCTACTTGCGTATTCCTCGCGATTAATCAAAAAACCTAAACGAAAAATACCTTTTACCTTTTATGAACACATAACTCAATCCAGAAATTTCGATTACAAACGTTACGTCGCAAACGGAGAGACACCTCATAAAAATTCAGCTTTACTCAGGTAATTTAAGGTACCTATCTAAAGTGTCACTTTTCGAGAACTCTCTGAACATTAATTTAAAATGCCTCTATAGGATTCAGATGGCAGATAAATCTCTCAAAAGGCTATACTTGTAATTTAAATGCCTATTTGATATGTGATTAAATGTACACGTCTGCTTCTGCAAACCTTGTATTGACTAGTATTAACCGACTTCAAAAAAAGGAAGAGCAGAGCTCGGCGAGTATTTTTCTTTCCTGTAAGTTTACCGGTCTCTCCGTGATTACTGGACCGATTTACATGATTCTGTATTAATATTTTTTTTCATTTGGTAGAGGAAGATTGAACTATAGAACCGGTTATGCTTGCTTATTGCTGAGGGATCGAATCCGCAACGAGGTAATCCGTCAAAGAATCAAAATTGTCGACATAGCTCACAGAATAAGCAAGCTGAAGTGGCAATGGGTTGGCCATATTCGTTAACCATAGCCGTAGAACCGATGACCGTTGGGTAGACGTGTTCTTGAATGGAGACCGCGAATCAGTAAACGTAAGGTAGGATGCCTTCAGGCTAGGTGGAGCGAAGATCTTCGCAGGATGGCTGGTAGCAGCTGGATGAGAGTTGCCGAAAATCGAGTTGAATGGCGTGCAATAAGAGAGGCCTATGTCCAGCAATGGACTGCAATAGGACAATGATGATGATAATGGAGGATGTTTGCGGGGTGGTCTCATATAAAATTTATTAACTTTGCCTGGTCAGTTTTTGAGTTAGCTTCAACAACATCGTGAACACATCACGATGTTATTATAAGCTCCTGTCACTATTGTTTACATGAATAATAAAATGGAATTCACATATTGACAAAGTAAGCAGTAAGCTAAACCAACATTCCTATGCTTTGCACATGTTAAGTAAAACGGCCAATCGAGCAACAGTCTTAACGGCTTATTGTGGTTTACTAGCCTCAACATTGAGATATGGAATTATATATATTTTGGGGCAATGCCACCGGTGAAGATATGGTATTTAAGTGCCGAAAAAGGTGCATAAAAGCTATTTATCATTTGCAGACAACGGACAGCTGCAAACCGGTTTTTAAAAATACATAACGCTATACATCTATGAAACGTCTATGTTCGTCAAAAATAATTTACATAAATTTGATCGAGTAACTAGTCAGCGCCGTTGTGATCAGTTACAAACAGTCAGATCCAGAACCGCACTATACAGAAACAGTATTTTTGTAGTGGCTCCGAAGGTCTATAATAAATTACCAAAATGTATAAGGAGTGAAGATAGTGTCCGTAAGTTCAAAAGTAAATTGTATTTTTATTTCTAATAGATAAGACTTATTACTTTATCGAAGAATTTTTAAATGATAAAATATGACATTACCAGCCCTTTAATATAACTTACAATTGACATGCATGTAAAAATAAATTATAATTGACTAATTATTAATTAATATTACATTTAATTGACATTATTTACAATATGATGAAATATTTATTTATTTATATGCCATTACTAGCCCTTTATCATAATTTACCATTGGCATGCATTTAAAAATAATTTATTATTGATTAATTATGTATTAATAAAACATTTGATTGACATTATTTACTTGAACGTGACTTTGTATTGTAAAGATTCAAACTTGAAAAAACTAATATTTCTACACCAATTTTATTGGTAGGACATAGAGCTCGACCAAAATGTACATATACTTAAAACCTTATTGTAATACCTGTGTTCACTAATAAATAATGATTGATTGATTGATACATAGCAACTGTGTCTTATTAGTGTCTGTGTATGTGTCTATAGTGTCTATATCTGTATAGTCTTATTTGGATTACATTGAGCATGCACGGAGGTTAAAAACTCTTGTATCGGGGAATGCGAGAATATCTTTTGTCTTGATGAAAAGATCAGCAAAACTGGGTAAGTAGTACTATGCTGGCTGCGCCGGTCAGACTCCTTTCATCCCTCGTGAAAGCGCTTTCTATAAATCAAATGATGTCCTACTGCAGGACATACGTTTCCCTTCTTTATTTACACTTTTACACTTTACGTGTACAGCAATTTTCGGTCAATTCTGGAACAAGAACAAGCCAACCCAGCCCCGCGATCTTTTCCTGGGCCTGCCTGTGAAACTTTGTAATCCTTTCTTGATGCGATATTAAACTGTAACCTATCCTTATTGTAGTATTTATATAATTAGTTTGTCTTGGACATTACTAGCAAGGAAATCATATTGAGGAAACCTGGACTATACCTATGGTTAATATAATATTGTCTGAAATCGCCAACCCGTCTTGAGTAAATGTGGTGAACAATTACTTGTGCCGTCTCTGTATGAGAAGAGGCCTATAATTGTCTAACTGCAGGCACTGGGACAATAATAGGCTGATACCTAATACCACATGATCGTCCTCTTTAGTCTAAAGCCCTCACTACCAAAGACTCAGTCCATCGTAAACGATTATCTGGGACGACAACGATCCCAAGACATTTACCATTATCGTAGACCCTAATAAAATCCCGTAACACTATCTTTTCTCTTCAATTTACTGAGTTCTTTCATGAATCGTTATTACCGTTGGGTTGGTGACGACTGAAATAAAGAACCTATTTTATAAACCTGCGGACATTGAGATTGTATTGTGTGTTTTTTTGAGAAGAATAAGATTATTTCTAACCGCTCTGTGTCATAAAGGCGTTTTAGGAATTACAAAAGAATGATGATGTCGAGATGGAGCACCGGTGGAAACGGCTCCGACTTACGAGTCGTTCGTCGGTCGTGAGTACGAGCCCAGGGGCTGCACTCTCGACATTCATAACGATCGCCTTACGACCGGATTGACAGGTGTAATGTATGGAGTGACAGAACTTTGCGATCGAATTCGGTCGTAAAGCGATCGCTATGAATGTCGAGACTGCAGCCCCAAGAAGCTACTTTACTTTGTGTACATAACTTCATCACTTCTGCTCTCAAAATGGTGAAGGAAAACATCGTGAGGAAACCGGCATGTCATAAATCAAAAATTCAAAGACATGTGACATCTACCAACCCACACTGGGCCCGCGTGATGGATTACAGCCCACTCCCTCACGAACAGAGGTGACCTGTGTCTCAGCAGTGAAAACACTAAAGGCTGATTATTTTGATGATGTCAATTGTTTTTATCAATCTATTTGCGATGTGATTTAGATTTTTTTAATAATTTGAGACCCACTACCGATAACCTTAAAAAAGTGGCTGGGACAGACAGAGTGCAGAAGGCGGAGGACTGGAGGTTGTGGCGCAGCCTGGAAGAGGGCTATCTATCTCCAACAGTGGACTGCGATAGACTGAGTAGATTGATCAACCCACTGCTGGGTATAGCCTCCATACTTCTCTCTCGAACTTTTCTGAGCCACTTCAATTGTTCTTCTATTGTTTACGTCTTTACTCCATTGACGTCTACAATACACAACAAAAGAGTCTAAAAGCCAGAACTCAAGCTCTCAATAAGCAAAGTTATCATATTCTAAACAATACAGACTTATCCAGTGTTTTCTCACCAACTGAATTCGTAGCATATTAAACTTTTATCCAGTTTCTCGACCAACCTCTGTGTGAGTTTTGAAATGCAAATTTTTCAGGCGCTTCAGAATATGAAATTCGGAGACGAACGGCCGTGCTGTGTCCTCTACACAAATATTTAATGTTTGGCCCAAAATGCTGGATTTCTCCCGAGAAGGCAGTTATGTATGAATATTACTCTTGTACAAACATACCTGCCAGGTTTACCCATTATACAGGGTGACTGGTAATTTGACGTATTCCTTCCAGAACGTGATAGTGGGACCCATTTGCAACAATTAAGCACCCCACAACGCCTAGGTCAAAATTCATGAGATTCGAGAAAAAACAATTTTATTATTTTTTTGGAACTTATACTATTTAGATGTCTTCCCCGTAATTTGTACGCTTAATGTCATAGTAAAATTTCGAGACAACTGCTGTCAAAGTTCGTGTACGTAGATGTTTTTTGAAAATGATTAATAAACTTCTTCCTTTAACTTTTAACTATCTGATGTCTTAGAAAATTTGGTTACAACAAAAGGTGTTTTAACGTATTAGGTACCTAACAGAATAGTAATAAAAGCCATTCAATTAGAGAATTTAGCGAAAAGTGATATTTAGTGACGAATTCTGGGAAAGTTCCAAAAAAATAATAAAATTGTTTTTTCTCGAATCCCATGAATTTTCGCCTAGGCATTATGGGGTGCTTAATTCTTGCAAACGGGTCCCACTATCTCATCCTGGAAGGAATACGACAAATTACCAGTCACCCTGTATATTCCATGATCTATACTGATGGACCACTTGCTTAAGGCTGGATTTAGTGTTACGCTGACGTATGTCGCGTACCGTCAGTCACATACCAAGATGCTGACGATAATTGAGCGCGTATAGTGTAGCACCGACGGCCATCGAGCGCGAGTCCATATAAATCGGAATGCGACCGATGTCAGCGCTGACCGTCTGTAGAACACTTAACCGCCTGCCCATGGAGGGTAATCCAAAAGCCGATGTACTATCAATCCTAGAGCTTAAGTTGAAAAATTGAATGTGCTTGATATTAGGTACATATCTGCCCTTAAACTATAACCTTCCAGCCGGAACACAAAAATACTCCTTGGTTGCAAATATAGGTAGGAAAGAGTGGGTTTGGTGATGGGTATTGTACCACTTCTAGATATCCCCATTTAGATTTTCTTTGACAACATACATGGCTATTACATTGTGAATCTTACCAGTCTTCAAGATGAAAAAGCTGTCTGACCTTCATCGAAGCTGTTCATTTATTACGTAAGATTTGAGGGAGGGGTTCGAACAAGTCTTATTTTTATTACATGGAGAGAAAGAAAGAAAGAAAAAGTATTTATTGCGACTCGCACAGGAAGATCATAAAACTAAACTAAACTAAACACAAACAAAAATAAAAAACCCAAATTATATAAAAAAAATAGGTACCAAAACCAAATTATATAAAAAATAATAAAAAATAAAGTAACATTAATAAAAATTAAACAGAAAGTCCTGTACGAGGCCAAAAGGCATAAGGCAGCAGGCAGTAGGTACATGGGGGTGGAAGGGGTCTAGATTATTCTTACTTAAGATCACAAAAGTTAGCAAAAATTATAAGTTTTTTTTGCTACTTTTTCTTTGCATTTTGGTAGAATGATCTTACGTAAGATTCAAAGTGGGTTCATCCAAGTCTTATATTTTCTTACGTAGGAGAAGGGGGGTTATAAATTGGTTAACATTGTCTTACGTAATAAATGAACAGCCCCCTCAGGGCCGATTTTTTGATCCGTAGTTAAACTCAACCAATTTTAAAAAATAGTTATTAATGGTTTTTTGATTTTTTGATGGTTGGGTTTAACTACGGATCAAAAAACCGGACCTAAGTGTTTGAGTATTTTGAGCAAATGCGATTTTTCCAGTAAACTTACTCCCAAAACACAGACACAAATTATGGCAACAAATTATTCAAAATAAACGCTATACATAGGTAATTGCTAAACCCAAATTCGCAAAACTCTACTGAACACACATGTAAAATTCCCTTACATCTTATTGCAGCACAAAACCTTTTACTTGTGTATGTAGATACCGATCTCTCTGATTGATGCGTTGTCAGGGGACTTCTTTCATGTCTCAATCTGAAGGACGGGCCATGCTCAAGTACTGCCAATACTTTAACTTCAAAGGGGTGATTGACAGAAGGATGTTTCTGGAACTTAACATGCAAAGGATCGGTAAATGGGTTGGATTTACGGAAGAAAGTCATTTGGAATCTTATTTCCTACCTTTTAAATTTCATTGTAATCTGTTCTTCAGGCTGGAAAGCATTAATTTGACTGTGACATAACAATTTGAACTGCGATTACTTCTTGTAAAAGGGTTAATTTTAGGAAAAAATTGCGCTATAATATTACTGTTTTATTGGGGAGGCGAATAGCGGTGAAATCTTAGGCTATCTTCAATTTCATCGATTTCCGATACAAAGTGGATTGCCGAGTTTTGAAGAGTCAAAGGCGAAATTCACCAGTATTACAGTCTATTTTCAAAAATCTGGAACATAGTAATTCCTCTAGACTGCAGAAACAGGTATGGTTTATACCAGCGAAATTCACGAGACATGAGACTTCTATTAAGTTGATTTCATCTTTGTATTTTCGAAAGTCTTCAATCATAGGTGTAGAGATCATTATTATCATCAGTCCACTGCTGGACATAGGCCTCTCCTATTGCACGCCATTCATCTCGATTTTCGGCAACTCTCATCCAGCTGCTACCAGCCATCCTGCGAAGATCGTCGCTCCATCGTTGTAGAGATAACTGAAGATAATCAGTCTATAATGTTCCCACTACTGGGACACAGGCCTCCTTTCAGTGAGAGGGAGAGGGCCGTAATCCACCAAGCGGGCCCAGTGCGGGTTGGTAGATGTCACATGCCTTCGATTTTTTAATTTAGAACAGTTTACTTGCGATGTCTTCCTTCACTGTTGTGAGAGCAGTGGTAATGAAATAATTTACACAAAGTAAAGCGCCTGTCGGGGTTCGAACCTAGTACAACTGGTAAGTTACTGCTGGGCTACCACTGCTCTTTTTCCGGTTTGATAAAGTCCCGAAGTACACTAGGCATCAAACCACCCTCAACCAATAAAATACAAAATGATGTCCAGCACAACACAACAATATGAACAGACAACAGTATCTCGACAATATTCATTGACCCATATAGCGGTACTCGATATAAGCAAATGTCAATGACCGGTCAAGTGGGTGACCTGATAACCTCGCCTCGTATTTTATTACAATGTAGAAGAAAGAGGAGAAAGTCCAATCATAACATAAGGCGTTGTAAGTCACTCATTGATTACAGATAGGAATTAAGTATTGTTGGGTCAAAATGAGAGAGAAAATTGAAAGATTAAAGGAAGGCCTTTGCGCTGCAGTGGGGGATGTAATAGGCTCTAGTAATAAATAAAAATAATTAGCTCCCGAAAATGTTATTTCATTAAATGGTTTAGAAGTTAAAGGGCTCGTGGCTAAATAATAACAGCCGGACAGGTCGATCGATTAGGTTAAGTTACGCTTGCCGCGATTGGGCTGTGGATGGGTAACCATCTTTACATACCCAGACCCCTCCGTGCGTCGGAAAGCTCGTTAAGCCGTTGGTCCCGGCTGGCATTCGTGGATCTTTGACAGTCGTTACGGGTAGTCAGAAGCCCGAAAGTCTGAAAGCCAGTCTTACCAAGGGGTAACGTATTTCCTAGTAACTGGGTTGTGGAGGGCAGTCACTCCATTTAAAATAATAGTATTCAGCTGCATCTGGTTAGACTGGAAGCCAATCCCAACATAGTTAGGAAAAGGTTAGGCAGATGAAGATGGTTTAGAAGTGACATCAATGCACTCTCCGTTTGAAGCGAAAAGTTGCATGTTACGTCAACTACGTCACAAACACAATACGCGTTTTTTAATGGGGATAGGTAGAAAGATCATCTATCATAATTGCTGCCCCTCTGTATGTAAAATGTTCCTCACACTGCAATACTGGCCACTTAGTCACCAAAGTTATTGTGTGCCTCACGTGTTCAATGCCAACTAAATGCAGAAACTCTGCCTATAGTGTCTAAAAAAATAATAATTAATGCTACTTTCAAAATTATTGGCTCATTTTGGCTCGATGACAAGCTTGTTATACACGACGTGGTACTCGGTATCCAGAGTATTCCAAAGACCCAAGCACGAACGAGCGAAGTGAACGTTGAAAGCGTTAAATTCGGAAGATTTTTCAATCGAAGCTACAAGTATTTTTTGTTAGGTTTGTTGTCTCGCAGCTCAACCTAGGAGGTTGTCGGCTGCTTAACCAGTCTTGCCTGTGGGTGCCTCAAAAAATTAAGGCCTCCAGCCAGGGTTTAAAAACTAAGTGACTACATGCTAAGGGCACCCCCTGTGGGCTACTTCGTGTCAACTGCGGACATAAGATCACTTCAAAGCCTGAACTAAGAATTAATGATAACACGATTTGACAGTTGCGATGTGTAATTGCCTGCTGCTTTGACTGATCAACTACTTTCGGACGAGCCCGTAACTTGGTTTAGGGACCCCTCCAGGGGCGACGGACTCGGGGACGTCCGTTGCCCCCCACACATCAGGACCCGAGGTTGGCGGCGCGTAGTGTTCCACGCGCGCCCCTCTTAGACGTCGCGGGGGGAGTCTAACACCTCACTCCCCCCCCCCTGACCTGAGGAGGCCCACGGTGGCGGGCCGGCACCAGTCGGGGGTTGCGAAAGGATCGTACGTTCCCGTGACCCCCGGCGTAGGTGTGATATGGAACACCGGGGTGGTTTTTAGTCAGTAAGAGTCTGACAGACCCCGTCGCCCGCTACAGGGCGGCGGAAATCCATGAGGATTTTCCACCCCGGAAAAAAAAAAAAAAAAAAACGGACCCCTAGGCCCATACCTAGGGGTCCGTACACGGAGTTACGGTTACTATAGAGTAGGAACGCGTGGAGTAAGTAAGCTTTGTAAGTTTCTGCCGTAGTTTTGAAGCACGTAATACACACATGTAACCTGCGTATACAAGTATTGCAAGTATCTTGCATGACAGTGACCAATCAGAAGAGTTGTTACGGCAGAATCACATGCAAGCTACCTACGAGCATACTCTTGTTGAAGTTACGACTTTAGAAGTAACTGTTTCGTGACACTTGTCAAATAGAGAACCTAACGTTCGAAGGTTTGTGCTTCAATTTCAGCGGTGGAAGATGAAGGAGTAAATCTTCTGTTTATCATTGTTGAGTGGTATTAAACGACACCTCTAGACTGCGAGGTTTTGAAGAGTTTCAATGTAAGGAGTTCGTGTATTATGTACGTCGGTTTGTGTCGAATTGAAGATATACATGTTGAGAGCATAGATCTTAACTTCGTTGCCAAAAGTTTTAGCTGTTTGTTGTATCATACAATATCTACCTATATAGGTATACTTTTAAATTTTGCTAATTCCGGAGCTAAGTTTCAGTTGTAGAAGTTGACGGCTGCCGACAAATTCGCCACATTTAGCAGCTGGCACAAATACTGTCCATATTTACGTAATAGAAGGATTGGTGCTCACGGTGCATAAGTGTTAGTAGAAGATTCTCTAAAGGACTCTTTTAACTGTCGTATAGACGTGTCTAGCTTTGCATTGTCCTAATCTATAGATGTAAACCATATTGTAATACATAAAAGCCATAGGCCCGGTGGGCAACGGTGAAAACCTGATGATCTTAAAGGGCCAGGGGATGTAATCATCCCCTGGGCCTAGGCACACGTACAATGGTCCACTTAAAGGACTAAGTGCGGAAATCAAACCTTCTAACACAGAAAATAGAGAAAGGCGCTCTTAAAAAATCATAATAATAATAGGTATCAACAATAATAATAATCCTATCAGGTCCAGAAGTTTCTCAACTCTCAAACTGGAGCAAACAGAGCCCCGATACCATTTAATTGTGCTCGTATATGGACGTGACGGGTAAACAGATGAACTTGTGCTGTACTGCAGCCGCGTACGTTGTTTTTACTGTTGTGGGATTATAATCATGTGATTTATATGCAAATGGTTGGTTGGAATGAAATGTGTAACTGAGAACATTAGTCTAGAAGTCACAAAATAGGCTATAGAGAGAGGGATCGTTGGCCGAAGCACGAATTTTATATAACAATTTACTGTTACGATTACAAAATATTATGTTGGGTAAATACTCAGTGCACTTTTAGTTAAAGATTCTTGCAATATTGTTCCATTGAAACTTTTTGGCTTATACTAAATTATCAAGGTACTATACAAATTATTTACTCATAAGTAGTATCCTGATTACAGAGTAAATTTGTGAAGTCAATGCGTGGTTCTCACACAATCTAAAGAAACCCTCAATATACCTTTAAAATCAAATGGTTAACAAAAGTTTTTATACTTTTCTTTATCCCCTTTAATCTTTAATGATAAGTGGTCCTTTATAAAAAACTATGGTTTGACACCAAAACTATCATCTTCTTTCCTGCATCAATTTTCGCATTTACACACCAGCAGCACCAACATCTGACACTAATCGATACATATGTATATGCAAACGCCGTGATATATCACTTATACAGTCATAACATTATCTAACATGATAGATAGCTACACTTCATGCCCATCGATGATTTGATTCCAATCGCTTACGGCTTAACCTGTTACAATTAGCATGACGCTCTAATTGGAATCACGTTCGCTCCAGATGTGGAGGGTTGAAATCTGATAGTAATTTCGACATTGCTAGTGACAGATTTTCCCATTGAACGGTGAATTTCAATGGAGCTTGAATGAACACGGCTTGAAATGTGATTTTATAATTTATCAGTTGTAATGGTCAGATAGGCAGTGGCTCCAAGTTAAATAATGTTCATAAAACTGGAAGCCGACCTCATCTTCATCATCTGCCTAGCATTTTACCAACTATGTTAGGGTTGGCTTCTAGTCTAACCGGATGCAGCTGAGTATTAGTATTTTATATTGGAAGCTGACCCCAATATAGTTGGGAAAATGCTAGGCAGATGAAAAATTCATCAATTATAATATTCAGTGTTATAATAAAAACCTACTTTATTCAAATTAGAAATGGCCCTTCAGAACCAAATTATGCATAATCTAACGACATGTTTCTTTAATAGTCTATAACTTACAAGATTTTTTGTAACCACCTGATACCGCTGTGGGCAAAGCTCTCCCCCTATTTTTTGCTGGTTACTGTGTTGGTATTTTGTTCCCTTAAGATTTATTATATGTAAGAGGAAAACAATGTTTCATAAGATAAATAATGTAACATCGACACTACATACATAATAGTTTTCCTACACGCAACGAGCAAACCCACATATCGTACACCTCGGTCCAAAAACAACAGAACCGCCATTACCGCTAACAGTAAAGTTCCAATTAATACGCATGACCAGTGAAAGAAATAAATGAAAGCACGCACGTATTTCTTCAGGGAACTGCTATATTTGTCGAATAGAAAACAAACACTGCCTCAGGGGTGATCGCAATCCAGTCAAAATATCCGAGAGATAAAAAATTATGTCAAAAGAAAAGGTGCAAAAAACATGTTTGGTGGGCGTGTTCGTTTGTTTTATCAGAGATAGAGGGTAAACATCGTTTGTCTCTCGCTGGGGCTAGGTGTGGGCCAGGAAACTAGCGGGGTTTGGAACAAAATAAAAAAAAATAGATTGAGACTCTAGTACTCTCGGCCGGTATTCAGCAATGGGTACAAGTCTGCCAATGATGATGATGTTTAATATAATAAGCATTTAGTAGATATGAAATAATTACGTATTCTGCTTGAGGAAATGTACAAACCAATGACAAAAGAGTAAGTACCTAGAGCGTTATCTACACAGGGCGATTTAATTGTCTGTGTCATAGTTACCTACCATAAATTGATGACTGTTCAGATTTGGTAAATAATTTAAGCTATGTTGTACCTAGAAGTGTTGTAAGACGCGAGGTGCGCGCACGCCCTCTATTTACCATTCCATGTTGCCGCACCAATGCTGGAGTTCGCGCACCTCTACGTCGCATGGCAAATAATTATGACACAATTTTTTCGGACATAGACCTATTTACATTAACACCTAACAAATTTCGAAACAATATAATCAAAAAATTAACAAATTAAATTTATTTATTAACTAAAATGTTAATAAATTATATAAGGTAATGTAAATTCACTCGCATGCCTACTTAGTTCTTATAAAAAATATTCAATAGGTAACATGTGGATAACGTTGTGAGTTACACATAAACTACTAACATTAGATACTAAGGTTTTATTAATTAAGTAACTATGTGTAATTGTTTGTTTTCCCAAAGAAATAAATAAATAAGTTGAAGCAACAATAAAACAAGTCATTTGTTTCTTCAATTTTAAGGTATATTACAGAATCAAAAATTCGACGACATGTCTGACATCCATCAACCCGCACTGGGCCTGCGTGGTGGATTACGGCCCACTCCCTGTCACAGAGAGAAGGCCTTTACTGTTGAGGCCTGTGTCCTCAACAGTAAAGGCTGATTATGTATTTTGGCAAGAAACTTAAATCGTCTAAGCGAGGCTTTACCCAGACTAACTTTATATACATATATACACATATATATACATTTTCATCGATAAGAGGGTACAGTTTCCCATGCACCTTTTTGCCAAGTGTTAGAAGATAAGAGGGATTATGCTTTCACGTGTAGACTGAAATCCCGTTTATTATGAATAGCATATACACATTGCTTACACCAAGAATATTGCTTTCAGAGTCTTTTCAAAACATTTGATTTCGTCAAAATATCTCTAGTGTTGGCAAACTAGATGCAGCCAAAGCTAGATGGAGTCGATATTTTCTAACTGACTACCCCTGAGACCACATGGCAAAACAAACTCAAGGATCAAAGGTTTTTAAAAAGTCCAGACGTAATTTTGGTCAGATTATGTCTGGACCTTAACCCATTCCCTGTCCCATGAATCACATATGATTCAGGTTGATTGTTTAACTAATGTATCTACTTTGTGGACAGTAAAAGTATTTAAATACTTGACGACATAATATTGATAACTATAACGATTTGCTACTATATATAGGACCACCCTAATTGTGTAACACGCGTTCAATCACAGTCCTAAACATTTTGAAGGAAATTTCTAATCCATTGGCTTCATAATGTTTGAAAAAATTGTCTGCTCCGAATAGATTGAGAATAAAACTTATTTGCAAGAATACAAGTGCAATAAGTCGCAATGTATGTCAATACATACATTGTGAAATTCCGATAATTCTACCAAGTATCCTGCGGTGATTTTGTAACACATAAAGTGGCAATCGATTGCAATGCCTTTCATTCTGACAGTTCAACCGGGTTCATTGCGTTATTCACGTTGTTGAGCAGATGAATTTTTCAAACCTATCAAGCATAGTTAGGAATTTCCTTTAAAACACTCGGATTGTTATTGAAAGGGTGTTACGCAATTTAGGTGCTGATATCTCAACAACGGAAATAACGAATGAATGTTGTTGAACTGTCAAAATGCAAGGCATTGTCATTGTCACCATTCTCCTGCCCTCATCCCAATTTACTTGGGTCGCCGCAACATGTCTTTTTCTTCCATACTTCTCTTTTAGGCGTCATCTTGGTAGGGGTGAATATCAAGATGACGCCTTTCTAACCATAATTATCATCATTCACACAGTCCATCCTTCGTTCCTTTGGTCTTTCCCTACTCTTATAGGCATTGCTTTTGCGTTTTACGAAATTACCCCGCAGGCTTCATGCAGTTAAGTAAATACCCAAAAAACGTTTAACAACATTTAATTTTATGCAAAGTTTTCGTAGCCGAACCACGCGATGCAGCGGCAAGCTTAACGATGTTTGTTTCGGAATAATTTTAAGCAATCCGGGCACTAATGAACCGTCTCACGCGCAGTCGCTTGCTTTACACTGGTACACATTTGTAAGAGTGTTTAATATTGAAAGGACACAATTAACATCCAACTAGGTAACTTGTTTTATGTTTTGAAGGCGTATTTCAACTATGTTTTTAGTTTAAACCATCTTCTTTGGATGTCCTCGTCTTCATAATGCTAGAAATTACTGTAGATTTTAGATTTGTAATAATTTTCCTCAGGATTTTATAGTTCGTTGCGATATACAACCTCATTTTTTTAAGTTATGGAATAATTTTGTGGCCAGTTTTCTGAGTAATGCAATAATTTCACGCGTTCACTATCTCAACATCTCCTAATTTCCATTTCGAATGATTCATTTTGATCTCAAGAAAAAAGCCTTTAAAAAAAAAAGAACCCCACATTATTCCCAAATTATGAAATTACAAAAGCTCATTAAATTCCGCCGTTAATATATGACGGAACTTAACAAGTTAAGTGTTCGGTTTCATGGGCCTTGTGAGGTCTCTGCTTACCGCATTTGTGAGACTTTGAGCTAAATATTTAATATCTTCATTTACATAGATGGGTAGGTACGCATTTTGACAACTTTGCCCATGGGACTGGCCATTATTTTAGGGCTAACGATGACATTGAAGATTCTCGCTTTCTGGCCCAACTAGGTAATATGTTTGATCTTTCTGACAGTAAATACTAGAAACGTAATTACTTAGGTATATGGGAATTAATAAATCTTATCGAATTCTTACACGATCTTCTAGCGTGAAGGTAGGCCAAATGAGACCACATTGAAATCGGTCAAGCAGTTCCTGAGATAAGAGCCACGAGACATACACGCGCCTGTAACTAAAAAGATATATTATCAGTGACATACCCTTTGAACTTTATATTCTATTGAAACTAATATTAGTAGCATTAACTAGTGGTAACTAGATTGCGTCCATAAATACCGCGTAATGAGCTCGTGTCGATTTATGTGGCAACTAGTAACCGACTCCACAGTATACAGATAACTAGCATTATAAAGGATATATAATTGTATTAAATATTTGAGACAGTAAAACAGATGAATTTCCTGTATTCATCTCACTTTAAAAACACAATTTGGCTTACTGCCTTTAGTGTGATAGCTACAGTGCTCGCCCTTAGCGATGTCAATAAGGATTGCATTGCCAAAAACAAGGGCAGTATTTCAAACGACTTCCTATTAGGAACGTGGTACAAAATATACAAGTTCATACACCTCGGACCATATCCTACATGCTCATGTCTGAATGTGACATTCAGCAGACCAACAGAGGAAGAACTAAAGGGGTATCGAGAAAAGTACGGTTCGGTGAACCTGCCTCACGAAATAGGTGACGATGCTGTTGTGGAAGATAGAAACTACATCAAAGGTTTGCTTCTTGGAGGGTCTGACACTAAAACGTATATCATTGACCCCAAATCTGCGATGTGGAATAACCTGGATGGTTATGAAGTGTACGTGTATAGACGTGTCAACAATAAGTATATGTTATACTGGCAGTGTTCCCTTAGAGGTAATGTGAAGTGGCTGCTGGCAAGAGATCCGAAGGCACCGGAGGAAGAAATGCAGCAGATTATTAGGGACAGACCTGAGATAACTTATAAAGAGACTGGTGTGAGATTTTGTAATGGAACGTGTTATAGATGATCCACATTTTTGGTCGTCTGAATCTTCGAACCGAGAAGTTCGGTTTTATGCTGTACTGGCCGCTTTGGTCCAATTTTGTGATAGACCATGATTTACTGTTTTAAGGTGTATGTTTGTCTTTAATGCAATAAAGACTACCAATATCCGTCTGTATATCAAAAGTAAATATTTCGTTTGAATTTTCACATTCCTCTCTAAGAAATTGAAGTGACATCTCTCTGTATACATTTCTATTTTAAAATGATTTCTTTTAAAATGCCAGCTTCAAAATGAAATTGGACAAAGCGTTCAGTTGAAAGTTGGTGCACAAAGAATGTATGGAACTGTCGGCGTCTCGTCTCAGGAGACGTGTTTGAACAAAACTGACTTAAACGAGATTTCCACATTTTTATATCTCTGTTTTACAGGAAAATTGAAGTTTTGAGATTTGACGTTCGTGACAATGTTTTGGATAAAAATGACTGCTGAGAGAGATCTGCAGATTATTTCTTCATTTAGTAATATTTATTCTTTCTTTTATTTATTTAAGTTTTTTTTTTGTGAGGGTTTTTTGCAAACAATGTATAGAAATAAAATACTATTTTATTGTTGACGATGAAATAATATTATTATTTCGTAATAATATTATTAAATAATAATAATAATCATCATTAATATTATTGTCACTTTTTCGAGATATCGCCAAGCGGTTGGTTGACTCTTCACGTGACCAGAAGGCTGGCCTATTCTTAGCCCAAAGAATCAACATTGCCATCCAACGTGGTAATGCTGCCAGCCTTTTGGGCACTTATCCCATTGACAGTGATGCGGACGAATTTTTTGATGCCCAATGAGCTCCTGCCTTTTTCTATATTTTTTCGTATTTTATTGTTTGATCATTTTTAGTTAGTGAGTCAAGTTGGGTTCAAACTCATATTATTATTCCTTCTTCTGTATTTTGAAAAAACCAACTCACTAGATTACATGCTCCAAAGTTCCCACGAGGACAATACCTACCTGAAACTTAGCAAAGTAAAATATATCTAATTTCTGTAGCAATAGCCCGCCTTTCATTTCAAATAGCCCTTTCTTCTCACTCCTCCTGCCAAATTTCCAGGTTATGATACAGTTTTGCGTAACCCGACATTGCTAGCGGGAGGTTCGTCACGGGACATGTAATATTCAACTGTCTGTGCATCCATTATTCAGACGCCGTCACGCCGGGCCTAGCAAAACGCCGGCGTGAAAGCGAACAAATTATTAATGAGATTTGCAAAATATGATCCTCGTAGAGCGTGTGATAGGGCTGTTATACCTTTGTTGATTGTAAGAGCGTTCGTGTCGTTTTCTTAAGAGATTTTGATAGTGAATTTTGTTTAATTTTGCTCCCTTTTATAACAAAGTGCTGTAAGCTAGGTTAACATTATTCTGCCTCTTAGAGATTATTATTGTGCACTATTCGGGAGGGTAATACATCTTAACTTACTTACAGTTACTGTGTATTGGTGACTTCATACCTTAGACCAAGGTAAAATGGTTGTGTGCTACAATGCTCTCGTTCACTATTAGTTAGTAACGTTTCGCAAACTTTAATTCCCCCATTTTACGAAAATTACAAAGAAATAGTCATTATCACATAGTAAACATTACCAGATGTAAAACCTTCAATTTAAGCCTCCATTCCCACTCGACCTAGATCTCAAAATACATTAGAACCACAAAAGAAGGACCAGTTATCTCGAGTGGCTTCCATCATTGCTTTCCATTAAGTTTTTACCGCCTGGACCAATAATTCGTTTTCGTTGCTGTAACTTTCATTAACTATCGTTAGTCGCTGGGGCTCTATTACTTAGGTTTTATTGTAAGTTTTTCCCCACATTGACTTTATAAAATCTTTATTTTCATCAAAAATGCTTGGTTTAACCTGTATGTGTTAATAAAGTGCCAAACTGTCTCTATCAGCTTGTTTGTGGTTGCGTTTGCTTGGCTTAACCGCTAAACCAGTATTAGCAAATGTATAGATTAAACCTTAAAAACCCTGAAGAAGAACAAAAGCATTACCCTAATTTTGAGCTCCGTCACAGTCGGGTAAAAAGTAGGAATATCCTTTTTTTTTTGGGTAGGAAATCATCAAATGACCTCTCCCGCTCTGGGCTGAGCGGAAGGGCGTGTCAGACTTTTACTGACTAAAACCCACCCGTGTTCCTTCAGTTGCCTGTGCCAGGGGCCACGGTATCTCTTTCGAACAACCCGCGGCCCTGGCAGGCATCGGCCCTAGCGGACCCCGTCAGTTCGTGCTGAAATCTCTTTGAGGCGCGCGTGGGCCTGGCCCTTACCGCCCGCAAGCCGCGGTTGACTCCCATCCAGGGCGTCTCCTGCGGCGACTAGGGGCGTGAGGGCGCAGAGATTACCTCTCCCTCACGCGCTCCGCCTCCTACATTGCGAGCATTACTGCTTCGCAGAAGGAGGTGACGGCCTCCCATGCACTCTCGCTTCGTACCATGGCATGGACCAGGGCCGGACGCGAGATATCGCCGCTGCCCATCGCCACCACGAGGACGCGGTGGTGCCCCGCCCAAGCTGGGCAGACCTCCACCGTATGCTCCACCGTGTCCTCCGGGCGATCTACACAGTGGTGACACCCTGGCGTTTCCTCCTGCCTTATCCTGAACAGGAACTTCCCAAAACAACCGTGTCCGGTGAGGACCTGCGTCAGGCGGAAGGTGAGGGCACCGTGGCGCCTCTCTAGCCACTCCTCATAGAAGGGACTTATCGTCGCAATTGTGGCGTGCCCAGCACAGGGTCGCGACAATCGCACTCTCCATGCCGCCATGAGATCCCGCCGGAGCTCTGTCCGCTATACCGTGATTTCTCGCTGCAGCGGAGTTACAACCCGGCGTTTTCCTCCTCTCGCCACTCCCATATGTGGACGAGGACCTTGGCCTCCAGATCCCATAGCGGCAATCCGGCAAGGAGGGAGTAGGAATATCCTTGCGGTAAAATCAAAAGGCCAATTCCTGTAATTAAAAACGTTCGAAATCTAGTCGCAGTCTTATCTCAGCGACAATCAATGCCATAAACTTGTCAAAAATGTAGGGAAATTAGAGGTATATTTGACAGATTGAGACTGAGATCAGACTGTGAACATGTGGGTAAAGCAAGCCACATAATGTTATAATTATTTAAATAAATGCGAGTACGTTATAATGTTCTTTAGTTAGATAGTTTAATAAACATGAACAACGAGACTTTTAATTAAACGTCACACACAAACGAGACAGTACTAGATTGCTTTGGGAATTAGGTTACTGAAAGCAGACAGTACCTAGTAACGTTCGCATGAGTAGAGCCTCAGCCATCCTCATCAGTGATTAGATTGCCTAGTAATTAGCACCTGATTCGTCTTTTTATCGACAGTTACATTTTACTTGATTTAAAATTAGGTGTCTTAGCGCAATGTTCTTGTAAAAACTACAACAAGTAACAAAACAATGCACACACCCTTACATCAGTAGGCCAGTAAATCAGTTTTTCAGCAGTGGTGACCCTGTAGTAACGGTCGCGCCTTACAAGTTGTAGATCGTAGGTTCGACCCCAGCCAGGCACTTTATTTTGTGTAAATTATTTCATCACCACTGCTCTCAAAATGGTGAAGGAAACCATTGTGAGGAAACCGGGATATCCCCGAAATAAGAATTCGAAGATATGTGACATCCACCAACCCGCAATGTGCCCGCTTGGTGGATTACGGCCTGCTACCTCTCACAGACAGGAGGCCTATGTCTCAGCAGTGGGAACATTAAAGTTTTTTTTTGTGTGGGAAATCATCAAATGACCCCTCCCGCTCTGGGCTGAGCAGAAGGGCGTGTCAGACTTTTACTGACTAAAACCCACCCGTGTTCCTTCAGTTGCCTATGCCAGGGGCCACGGTATCTCTTTCGAACAACCCGCGGCGGAACATTATAGGCTGCCAAATAAGTTTTTCATTAAACACTTTTCATGCAATTTTATTTTTTTCGTCGAGACAAAATAAAGAGAACCCCTTGACAAGATATAAGGGGACAATTGTCCCAACAAAAGCACAATATCGGTCAAAAATCTATCAAATTATACTCATCCAATAATCTGTTAATAACCAAAAAAAGCACAACAAAGCGGATTATTCCGAGATTCCCTAAAAACGGGTAAAAATACCCAAAACGGGATTCGAACCCAAGTCCTATTGTTGAGCGCGTGCGAGTGACAATCATCCGATAATGACGTGTTTAGCGTGACAGATAATAGAGGGACACGTCAATCATTGCGTAATAAGCGTGTTGGAATGACAGCTTTTATGCCGTGACGAATAATAACCTACACGAAAAAAAAATATGAAAAAATACAAAAAGCTGTAATGCGGTTATAATCCTGGCAATCAATCGGTCAAAAAACAAGATTGGAAAAATATTATATAAATAAAAAAACAGCTGTCACTTTAAATATTTAGAAATTGGAATTCGATTTAGGTCTATCTCAAATGTTTTTGTTCAAGGTGATAACTGGCCGCAGGGTGAGTATACTCAACCAAGACTAAAAAATGGAGGCCCAGGTGAACAGATAAAATATGAAGCTACAGGTAAGGCTTTATTTTATTTTTACTTTTTACAGCAAGTTGTAAACCATGATCCTAATCCTAAGTTTATTATTACAAATGCGAAAATAAGTTTGTTTATTTGTTACGCTTTAACGCTAGAACGGCTGAACTAACAGGGAAGAAAATTGGCACATGAGTAGACCATAGCCTAGATAAGGACATATAATATTTTTTGTCCTGATATTACCACGGGTTCGAGACTTATGTGGGTGCAACCGCGGGCGCTGCTAGTTTTAAATACAAGCAGACGACTAATTGCTCTTTACTGTGGAAGTGGTGAAGGGCGGGTGTTTTGGGGGACTGTCTTAAATAATTTTGATGTTCGAAAAGTGCTGATTCTCAGCCTATTTCGAATAAATGACTTTTGATTTTGACTATTTTTAACACATCGTTTCAACTCCTGTACCTTTACATTTTCACAGAACATTTGAGGGGCTATTCTGGTATTTTTATAGCAGAATTCATGGTTACAGGTTGTCTGTCGATGTGCCTGCCACTCTATACATATAGTTATAAAGTTATAGTAAAGCATAGTCTCCACCTGTCAAAAATATCTCTAATTTACCAAAAAAATTAAAAGGTTTTTGACATTGGAGATTACTATTAGATTTTGAACGTTTTGGAATAGAGGACCAATTCCTGTATTTTTTAAATACAGGAATTGGTCCTCTATTCCAAAACGTTATAACGTCGTTTGGTTCCCTGGTAGCCTTAATCTAATCACGCAAAACTTAACACGTCGTAAAGGTGAATTAAGTCAGCATAGTTCGGAAACCAAGTTAACGAGACCAATTATTTTCAAATCAATATAGCCGGGCGTAAATGTGATACATGGGCTCGTGGCTAAATGATCACAGCCGCACGGTTTGATCGAAGGTTAAGCTACATTTGCCTCGGACAGTTCATGGATGGGTGACCATCCATAACATATCGAGACCCCTCCGTGCCCCAGTTTACTACCGGTCGTCCACCACCTTAGCCATGGTCTACCTCGACGGCCATGTTCTCCCTCAGGCGTCCAGTGAATGATCATCTTTGCCCATCTCTCATGGTGCATTCGTGAGACGTGTCCGGCCCACCCAAACTTCAGCCTACTATATATACAGCCTACTATATATAAAATGCTTTTTCTGCATTTTCTCAGTAGTTGTTCTTTTACATTATTAAGAATTCCGATTTACCCTAAACGGGTACGCCTGGTACCCGTTTAGGGTAAATCGGAATTCTGGCTAACACTAATTGGCAAATAGTTTCACCATAGTAGGTAACTGCAACGAACTCTAAACAGTTTGTGTTGGCACTGCGAGTTTGTGCCACGGACAGTTAGCAGATATTTCGATGTTCACAGTTCAGGCGCTGGTTGGCACATTATTACTGCAGTTGTTCGATTGCACTGTTTCTTGTTGGAATCGGATCTCTTGGAATGTTAGAGTAGTCTAATTCGTTTATAAAAGTAAAGGTAAGTCCATACTTAGTTGAATGAAAATCTATCGTTCAACTACATTCTGAAAATCAGTCAATTTCTAAGAAACAGTTCGCTATTTTTTTGACATATTTGAAAAGGCGGTCAGGTCAGACGTGTATTGGATTCAGAATAATAATCAAATCCATTGATTTTATTCGGTTTTAGTCGTAAAACGATGAGGTAATTTGGTCATGGGCTTTCGCACCATTTGATTTAATTATTTAAAGAAAAAAGATGTTTTCATTTTGACAACTGAGGTTACGGAGGTTAATTTTATAACCTTAATTTTCGTCGACGATTTTTCAATTTCAATTTAATATTGTTCAAACAATAATTATTGGACAAAGTGGTGAGATATAAAGTTGAAACCTTCTAAATACAGATGAATGGTGTTATTAAATCCTTAAGTGAGTGATTACATTAGACTTTAACCTGAACAGGGTTTGTTTACACTTTTATCAGATACTTTTGGAACAGACCATATTAATTTTTTTTTTGGGTTTTATAAAATTATCATCAACCTAGCCTTTTCCCAACTATGTTGGGGTCAACTTCCAGTCTAACCGGATGCAGCTGAGTACCAGTATTTTACATGGAGCGACCGCCTATCTGACCTCCACACCCAGTGACTGTGTGGGTGGCCCCTCGGTAAGACCTGCTATTAGACTTTCGGGCTTCTGACCACCCGTAACGACTGTCAAAGATCCACGAATGACAGCCGGGACTAACGGCTTAACATGCTTTCCTGGCACGGAGAGATCTTTGTATGTAAAAATGGTCACCCATCCACGGACCAACCGCGGCAAGCGTAGCTTAACCTGATCGGTCAAACCGTGCGGCTGTTATTACTTAGCTACAAGCCCGTCTCAACATTATCAAAACAACAATAAAGACATCAAAGCTGACAGGTCCCTAACAGTTCTAATACTTCTAATTATACTGTAGCCCTTCTAACCTTAGCAAGTCGTTCAGTGTTTCTTGTAGCCATTTAGTTAATTGGCTGAAGTAAGTGTGTGGATGGGTTGGAGTAAATTAGCCGGCTAGACGGTTTGCTAGTCGGTGTGAAACTGCCTTAATATTTATTAGTACGTGTGTGAGTGGTCTAGTCATTTGGTCTTTGGTCTATGTTGATCCTAGAATTAATTTATTTACTTATGTTGGATTAACGGGTTATATCTTATAAGTTTGACAAATAGTTGAAATAATTTCTGACAAAGACTGTAATAGTTGAGCAAGCTTAGACAAAAAGATTGTGTGCGGAACTAGATTTGAGCAATTGTTGTTGCTATTTTGTATATTTATTACATATAACATAATTTAATACTAGCTACGGCCTGCGGCTTCGCCCGCATGGTATGTCGATAAAAGTACATGTAAATGCTTTGTAAGTCTTATATCCTTCCCCAGAGTTTAAAGTAAATACCAAATATCATCAAAGTCGGTCTAGCCGTTTGGAAAATTACCCGTAATAAACAGACAAACAAAAATGATAAAAATAGTTTTTTAATTAAGTAGGTACTTTCACGTGCATTTAGTAAAAAGCTGTTATTTTGACAATTTAATTTAATAAAATATTTTAATAAGTTTAAATTGAAAACAGTCACTTTAAACCTATTAAAACAGAAAATAAACAAAAAAGTCTTACCGTCGTATGCAGCTCCTCGGTAATTTGACTAATGTTTAGGCCTTAGTCCCACACAGCCTCTGTTGTGGTCAGACAGTACGAAGACATGATTTATTTACGAATGCCACATTAACAAGTTGTTATCGAAAGCTCTGCAACTCGCAACTGAACCTGAGAAATTAGTTGAAACAAAATGTAAGGTATAAAAACATTTCAAACTTTCTCTCCCCCGGCCCTTTTTTTGTTATAATCCTATTTGTCGAAATGGGGTGGTCAGACATCTGTGACTAAAGCCTGAGAAATATTATGTAATCTTTCTTGTCCTTTTTGTTTTACTACTTGGTCCACGCAAAAAGGGGCAGTAAGCAGATGTCGATACAGTCCGTTCACAGTTATATTACCTCTGACAGCAGCAACCTAACAGCAACCTTATTGTGACAAGAATAAAGACCACAATGATTTTGTCAGACTTGTCAATGGGAGTAACCTAACAGCCACCTTATTCGAATGATAATAAAGATCACTGTGTTTTGGACAGTAATGCAAAATCAGAGGTAAAATAACTGTGAACGGGCTGTAGTCATTGTATGCACGGGATTTTGTTTTCAAAATGAGCTAATGGCTGAGATGTTGCTTTTGGCGGTTGTAATATTAAAAAGGCGAATATACACTACCATCTTTTTAATATTAACGGGATTTTATTATTTTAAAGTACACACAAATTGATCTTTCAAATCAGAGGGGCAACTTTCATTAGTTTATGAACATTTTTGAGACTGAGATCAGACTGTAGTCTGATCTCAGTCTCAATCTGTCAAAAATACCTCTAATTTCCATTCATTTTTGACATTGTCACTGAGATGAGATTTCGGCTAGATTTTGTACGTTTTTAGGGTTCTGTACCTCGAAAGGAAAAAACGGAATCCTTATAGGATCACTTTGTTGTCCGTCCGTCCGTCCGTATGTCTTTTTCTCAGGAACGCGTAGAGGTATCAAGCTGGAATTTATACCAAATACCTACTCAAGTCTACATACCCTTGGAGCTGTGAAAAAATGAAACTTCTAAGCCAACGCAATCAAAAGATACAGCCGTTTATGCCGCAAATTTTCGACACTCGCATAAGGGAATCAAAACCTATAGGGTACTTCCAGTGAACTCAGAATCTTGAAATTTGGTACAAAGCAACGTCTTATAGCACAGATAAAGGAAAAATTGCGAAACCCGAAATTTTTTAGTGAGGTACATACCTACAAGTACGGAACCCTCGGTGCGCGAGTCGGACTCGCACTTGTTTACTACGGGAATTGGCTTTCTGGTAATCTCGGCCCATATCACGTCATCAAAAATGTAGAACCACTCAACCAAATGTAAATAACGTTTCGTTAATGTCAAAAAACCTTTTGGCGGTGTTAGCAAAAACATCTTTGAGTTTTTTTCCTCTTTTACCAAGATGTGTATCATGGGTCGTAAAAAATACGCAATCCTTTATATGTTCGCTATATTAGGTAACAATGGTCGCGGTGATTTGTAAACTGTGGGTTGATAAAAAATGTTTCGTTGAAGGGTTTTGAAGTTTGTGTCTGTATTTGTAAAATACGTTATCATACTTCGTAAAGCAATTATGTCTCATCTCTCACTGTTGATCAAAAGCCTCCCCCAAGTATCGTTCTTCGACCGGTTCTGTGATTCTCGCATCGGTCTATCGGTACGCGATCGCCACTATAGAATTTCGGTCCAATTGACCATTTGTTCTGTGTAATTCTTCTCTCTCTTCTTCGTAATTATGTCTTATTAAATCTAACTAGCATATATTGTCCTACTGGAGGACAAAGACCCATCTCCCCTTTTCCCACACCATTCTGTTTTCTGCTAATATGGGCCAGTCCTTTGGATAACAGTCAAGCTCGTCTCACCATCTTCGCCTCGTTCTGGCTCGATGTATTTCCTTAAGTTTTTCATGTTGATCAACACAACTTCATATTGGCAAGACTTATTCAAGAATATGTCCTGTAATAATAATTATGTACTTAAAACATTACCTAGTCAGCAAAGTTAGTAGCAGATTTGACAGCCCAGGGATCAGCAGACGTATTTAATTCACTATTCTTGAAAGCTCTATCCTTTTATAACATTTTCCTACTTTATAGATTTTTGTGTACAGTCGAATTACACATTTCTTCTTGGTTTTCTTTGTAACATTTTGCTAGGTACCAAGATTTTGTGACACGTCACACGCACTTCATTTCATTCCACTTGAAACATCGTCAAAAATCACTACGAACCATGATAATTAGATCTGTTACGAGTATGCTTTCAAACTAGGGCTGGCTCGTTCTTTGGCGAAAGAGTTACCATTGCCGGAAATGCGGCTAGCCTTGCATTTATTTGTATATTTACTAAGTCATTTAGTTTAGCACCTAGTGTGTGTAATAATTGTATATAGGAACGTCGTTACGTTACGTACGAGAGGTAGTTTCTGAAAATCAGCGCTATTGACGAAGGTTCGTCCGAAGTCACAGCATTTTGCTGCGCAACGGCCTGTTGTTGCAGAGAGAGACTTCGACGCACGGCTTAATTGTTCATATTATTATTGTGGTTTGTTTGTAACAAAAGTAATTATTTTACACTCTACAATTGGCATTTTGTTTTTTTTTTATTGTTGTTGTTTTGTTGTCATCTGCCAGTGTCGCGGGCGCATCACGGATTAATTTGTATTTTTAATGTCAATTAATGTGTGTTGTGTTTGGTCCCTAGCCTTACATCAAGCAATGGACAAAATTGTCAACATTTTATATACTTGAGTACGAGGCTTTTGACTACGTTGTACATATGTGTATATTTTATGTCTTTTTTAGGGTTCCGTACCCAAAGGGTAAAAACGGGACCCTATTACTAAGACTTCGCTGTCTGTTCGTCCGTCTGTCCGTCCGTCTGTCTGTCACCAGGTTGTATCTCAAGAACCGCGATAGCTAGACAGTTGAAATTTTCACAAATTATGTATTTTAGTTGCTGCTATAACAACAAATACTAAAAACAAAATAAAATAAATATTTAAGGGGGGCCCCCATACAACAGACGTAATTTTTATAGATAATGGTACGGAACCCTTCGTGCGCGAGTCCGACTCGCACTTAGCCGGTTTTTTATTTGTAATGTGCGTTTTGTTTGTGCAGAATAAACAATATTTCTTTCTTTTAATGAATAAACGTTTATACTATGAATACATATATCTCAGACATTATGTTTCTTTTAAAAGCATCTTAAACAATCTCAAGTTCTTCAGCACAACAACGCCGTTACCATTAATCCAAATCAGCGCAGCTGCTAAGTTTCTGGACCATTAATTTAAATTTTCTTGCCGCCATATTGCTTTCTGTTACCTAACAGTGACGCATTGATTTTAGATAAACTTAATGGATGACTTTAAGATTATATGGTAATGATTGTTTTCTGTTGCTATTAAATTCAGTTGGTTATTTTCACCCAGTGAATATTATAGATGCTTAGCTAGAACAAATGTGTCGCCTTCAGAGAATGGACGAAAGAGACAAGTCGAGATTGCTTGGTGAGCAAATCAGCGATGATCTAACTTTAGAGACAGCTGTGCTGCTGGGGAATTTGTTGCGCCAATTCTTCCCAGCTAAAGCAATAGTAAGTAGTGAAGGGTGAACGGGGGGACTGTCTTATGTAATTTTGACATTCAAAACGTGCTGATTCCCAGCCTAGTTTAAATAAATGACTATTGATTTTGATTTCATGTCTTATGATCGATTCCTATAATTTTCGGACCGTTATTGGTTATAATGAAGACTCTTGTACCTTTCCCAATAATGAAGCAAATACCTCATAGCGTTGCAGAGTAGACCCCATATGGAAGTAGCTATCCGTATCACAGGTAAAACTAGCTAACGAATCCATGTATATGCCCAATTTGACAATAAAAATTGCTACCATTGGTATGTAAAACGATTCGTTTTTGTTTATAAGAACCCAGCATTATTTTAGTTACTTTTCAAGCTATTGTTGAAAATTGCTGCATGTTACAAAAAGGTTTTCAAAAGCTACATTATACTTAGATACTTTTGTATTTAAATGAACACATTATTAAATGAATGACTTGCGAGTTATACTTACTTAAATTTATCCTTTAACCCAACACAGATAAAATAACCCAATTATTGTTATTTCTAAAAAAAATAAGTTATAGCCCAGCTTAACATCGCAAGACTTATATACTCATAAGTTGGAATATAAGCCGCGTATTATCATCACTACTTTATCACTAGAATATACTTTGTTTACAATGTTTGCACAGCAATATTTCTGTATTAACGTATTATAAAATACTTGTAATAATTCAAGGGATATTATAAATGAAATGGGGAGCGGTATTGAAATGTTAAGTTTAAAATACATGTGTGCAGTGTGGGGCTAGGAAACGGGCGGATTTCGGGATGGCAAGCAAGTTAGATAATTCGTGATAAGTAATACGCGCGTATATTTACATCCATATAAGTAGAAATATGCTTACGTAGCAGTAGAAGTAATTTAGTGGTGCAAAGTTTTGCAATATTTTTTCCAAGATTGTACGAGTAGGTAGTATATTATCAATATTTCAGGTAGGTTTAAAAGATTCAAGTTACATCAATAAAAGCTCTTAAAGTCAATCATAGTTTGTTTGTTTCCATTCATTTTTATTTTTGACCTGTAATATCTAAGTAAATGGAATGATGTTTAATGCGATGTCCTTTAAGTATCCCTTAGATACCAATATGGCTATGAATAGTTTTTTTTTTACATGAAAATAACAATCTATAACAGTAATCCTGTACATCGGTTTCCAAAGCGCGCGTCAGATGCCGAATCCGTGGTCCGCTCCTTTAACCCGCTATGCACCCCGCTGGTTTAAGCGCCACCCTTAATCAAACAAAGTCCAAGTGTGAGAACATCAAATAAATATGAATTGATAGGATCATAAATCCAAGCGGATATGAGGCACAATCCAGCGGATATTTGTTCATCCCTATCGCCATTTTTAAAGGATATATGCCCTTTGGCACAGTTTTTGCGACGTTTGTTGAATAGATCGATGTTTGGTTTTATATTTGCAATGTTTTTTTTTTTTGTGAGCACTCCTTTCGTGTTTGAAGGTTAATCCTTTTTAGGTGTAATATTTTCTCTTTCGTTTGATGTTCTAAGATACAGAAACACAGGGTGTAAAAAGATCCATTACGAAGTCGTCATCTACACATTCATTCGGCATTCTGTACATCAAACTAAGTAACTTACACAATCAGCCTATAATTTGGTTGATGGATGTCGCGTTAGTAGATGTAACACGTCTGCGAATTTTTGTTCTAGGACATGCCGGTTTAGTTTCATTCTTTCACGGTTTTGAGAGCAGTGTTGATGAAATAATTTACAGAAAGTAAGCCACCTGTCTGAGTTGGAACCTATGACCTACAACTCGTAAGTGCCGTCTACCACTGGGCCACCGCAGGCTGCTCTCAAACTAAGTAAGTTTGTGCAAAAATATTTGCTGGGACTTTTATTTTTGGTGTGTAAGTTTGCTGTTTACGATAGTGCGCAATGTAACGCACGCAAAACATTATGCTAGGTTATAACATTTTAAAGTTGTGTTCCTAAAAAATAGTCAAAACAACTTGGAACTTTGACCTTCATATGCCAGAAGTGTGGACCAGCACAAAAGAAAAATATCATAATAACGGGAAGAAAGTCACTCGAAATTCGTTAAGCGGTTTCCCATCATTATTTTCGCGGCGGAGGTTTGTCCCCAAAAAGCGAGAGAGAGAGAGGGAGAGAGTGAGAGTCCCTAAAATATCCCGAAATAGGTTTAAAACAATTGAACAATCATTGTATTGTTCTACACCGACCTACTGTACGGTAGCTGAACTACTGTATGAGATGTACATATGCCACCCAAAATAAAACTGTGGACTAACATGAATTTTACGTGGAAAGAATTATTTTGAACTGTTGTACCTACTTTTTTTCATAAATTAACACACAATTTGGAATGATTCAAAATCTAAAGTCATTTATTCAAACTAGGCTGAGAATCAGCACTTTATGAACGTCAGAATTACAAAAAACAGTCCTTCACTTCCTAGTGCTTTCGCTGGAGAGAAGAAGTGGCGCAAAAAACTCCCCAGCCGGCAGATTATTGCCTTAGCGACTGAGACCAGAGGGGCAATTTTCGTAATTTAAGAACGTTCACAGTCTGATCTCATCTCAATCCGTAAAAAATAGTTCTAATTTATATACATTTTTGACAAGTTTCTGATATTGATGGTCGCCGAGATCAAATTGCGAATAGATTTTGAACAGCAAGACAGGTATATTACGTTCTTAAAATTACGAGAATTGTCCCTCAAATTACAGGTTTCCATTTTAGTTGTTTTTACTTGATGTTTTCCTTTATCGTGAGTAATTTATCGTCATTAAGTATGCAATCCGACACGGACTCGATCACATTGGTGGTTTTCATTCTTAGTTTACCTAGTTAAGTTAGTTTCGTAATTCCCAAAAAGGTTTACGGACCCAAACCTTATCCACAACAACATTCGATCTACCTGAACCAGTAGGTCTCTCAGTTTTCCGATTCCACACGGTATAATAATTGTATGTACTTACGTATGTTTAGAACGAATTCAATACAAAAGGTACAGCGAAACCAAATAGTCGAGTATCAAACAAACTCATGACTATCTGTAACTAAATACTGTAGTGCACGATGATCAAGAGAAAGGAGCGTTATTTGATATCACTTTTGTCAGTCTTTTTTTTATTCTTATTAGGGGAAAACAGTTTTTATTTAGACCCAGATATATAACTTCAATTATTATTGTCACATTTCAGAGCAGTATTATGTCGAAGCTATATTCCTTTGAAATAGAGATCCACTGACCAAGTGCATATCGGAGAAGGTTTCTGTCGAACTATTGTTTTTCCAAATTGGGACCGTATCGAAATGATTAACCGTGGAAATACTTAACGGATTTGGATGAAATTTGGTACACAGATAGTTTATAACCAGTATTAACACATAGGATACTTTTTATCCTGATATTCCGACGGGATCGAAACTTATGCAGGTGAAACCGCGGGGTGCAGCTAGTAAAAAATAAGCCGAAATTGTTTCATTTTACGAGTATTTTTACGAGCTTAGCCCATACTGTTCCGCTCATAGAAATACATCTTACTCATAAAGGCCTTTGCCCAGCAGTGGGGCCCCACTACTGGGCAAAGTCCTTTATGAGTTGTATTTAATTTCTTTATTAGCTTGTACTGTTTCACTGTTGGATAAAGCCTCCCCCTCAAATCCTGCCAGAAACTCTTTTCACGTGCCACTTTTTTCGAACTAACCCTCGCGGTACGACGTATCCAGAGGGACTATTCTCGTAATTTTAAGAACGGTCACAGTCCGATCTCAGTCTCAATCTGAGAAAAATTCCACTAATTTTCCTACATTTTTGACAGTTTTTTGACATTTACTGTCGCTGAGATGAGATTGAGACTTGATTTTGATCGTTTTTTATTACGGGAATTGGTCTTCTGGTCCTCGAATGCGTCTTAGGTGAGTTTCGTTAATTATTTCTTATATCTATGGTTCAGTTGGTAAATAACTAAAAAAAAAACGAGAAATGAGGCCCAAACAGGAGAATTGTGAAAAACTTTATTTTGATCTTACAAATAACTTAATTAGGTACAAATATCTGTTTACATTTTAAATCTTCTTCTACTGCTAGACTACTTTTTGCAAAAAGAAACATAATTATGTACACGAATAAAATTTAATGAGACCTTCTGAATATTAATTAATAAACAAACTCTAATAAAATATCGTTGCTCGCTTGTGCTTTGTTAAAACGTAATATTTCATAGTCAACAAACTAGTCTAGCTTGTCTAGACAATCAAAATAATTAAGTACACACTGTTTGGTCTCGCCTAGGCTTAGCGATGAGAGCAATGAACTGAAGGACGTATGTACAGATATCAATCTGTCAAATTTTTTAAATTGATTTTCAACTTTTTCGCTAAAGCATTGGGCTTAAGATTGATTGGGAAAATTTGACAGTTTTGGGTAGCTTCATGTGCTGGCGTCTGTACAGACAAGAATATAAGAGTGATCATTGAATAGCAATGGGAAATACGTGCCAGTGCGCTTGTAGGGCCTTAGCACACCTACGCTGTGAAATAATTCTGAGAAACCGCTTAACGAATTCCGCTAAGAAACATTACTACATTATGTCGCGATTCGAGTAGCAGAACATCATGAGAGTCAGTTGAACTGAAGAAATCGGAGGAAAATGGCGTTGCTTTTGACTTAGTAATACAGAATAGGTCTACGTTGGAGCTCTTAGATAAGTTTTTCCGTAAAATCAATATCCATTTTAAATTGTAATACCGCTTTATAAACTTGTCGACTGCCACAGATACGTGGGAAACAAACGCGGCACCACAATGAAATAGCAGACAGAGTGCGGAGGTTTACCTAACTGGCATTCTAGTAGATTGGCGAAATCACGCGGGAAAGAAATAGAATCATAATAAAATCTGTGAGTATGAACAGGCAGTTTCACTTCTGCTGCGCTTGTCGTACAACGGAACTACTGCGGTTCTGCTGCTATGGTTTCGCCGTGAAGATGTGATACCCGCCTTATAATTTTTAACGTGATGATATTATCGTGGACGCCAACGTCCACATCACGGCATCAGAATAACACGAAAGTAAAATGTATATTTGAAGACGCTTTTAAATTTCCGTAAACGATAATATAAAGATATATCGTGCACATACTTCCATACATTTTATGGATATCAATGGGACAAATGTATACAAACTTTAGAACAAAATACTAAGGAAATTGAGAAAAACACGGGAGCAAAGAGAACGGGGTATTATATGTTTCTACATCTTTTGATTTCTTCGCTATTGATAGTGCCGGAAATTAAATGTATAGACCTTATCGATTTCGATAACGGCGACCCTTTGGAATTATTACTTCCTAGCGTGTGACGTAATACAAAGGTCCTACGCCGTACTGACATGTATGGCATGGAGGCTTTTTTATGCAGCGTCAACTCAGGAGGGACACGACCTTCGCATGCAGGACCACCGATTACCCTAAGTGGAAATTAAAGAGCGTAGCTTGAAAAGTCATTTTGACTGTTTTTTGTATCCAAACCTATATAATATACTCGTAGCACACTGTTTCCATTTTTCACAACACCGACTCTCACATATTGAATGCAGAAAAACGGATTAAACTAAAACAAAACAATACAAAAACCAGTTTTTGTTGGCTGCGTATAAAGTAATAGGATTTCCTGTGAAGCGGGTGCCCAGTCGGCTTGAAAATTGTGTTTGTGCGACATTCACGGTGACTGGGCTATAGTCCTGCTGATCATATTAGTTTAGCAAGATATTGAATCATGGCAGTTTATAGTAGCATTTTTTCTGAAATGCAATTCTGGGAAAGGAAAGGGTAGGTCTTGTATTTTGATTTAAAACTTGCTTAGAAATCTTTTTTAGTATTCGTCTGTGTTTTATAACAATGCAAGCCTAAGGCCATTTGTACACGGAGGTTTTTCTTGCCGTGAAAAATTTTGGTCGCGTGTGTATATTATGTATATACACACGCGACGTCAGTGTCACGTTTTTTCTACGGCGCGGTTTATACCTACGTCGTGTGTAGGCGTGGTACGTCAGTGTTATATGGATCACTATGGAAGCTTGTTGACACTACACGTTATTTCTACGCCGCGATTTATCTGTCCAATTGCATGCCATTCGACTCGATTCTCGGCAACTCTCTTCCAGCTGCTACCAGCCAACCTGCGAAGATCGTCGCTCCACTTAGCTTGAGTAAAAACTAATACAGAACTATAACAAACCATTTAATCTAATTAACTCCTGTACAAAACAAAGGTAAGAGGCTGATAGTAAAGTTAATCACACAAATCCAGACGTCCTCTCAATAACATTCAGACCATTGTGCACTACACTTGCGGGCTGTCATAATTGGACACTCTCTCGTGACCACGATTGTACTCCACAGTCCACGGCTACCAAAGTGTTCCTCGCTGTAATTAATTTGGCTTGAGTGTACTGTTTGCAATGCTTTTGGACCTGGACGTTTTCTATGAAATGCAACAATAATGGTTGAGCATTTCCCACAAGAGGTCATTCGGAAAGTAAGCAATTCCAGTATATCTCTGCATATCTCTGCTTCCAAGCAGTATTTGTTTAAAATACTGTTTTAAATTACGGTTTGTATAGAATGATTGCCAGTTGATATGTACTTATGTATCCGTGACGGTTACAATGTTACTTTTTCAATTCTTAAATGTACTTTCTGGTTTTATCTCGGACATTAATGACGTTGGGGCAGGAAAACATCATGAAACCGATCTATTCTGTAAAAATCTCACCGTGAAAACTTAAGTAGTTGAAGTGAGATTTTTAGCCAGACTTTTCCTACTAATATTATAAACGCGAAAGTTTGTATGGATGGATGGATGAATGTTTGTTTCTCTTTCACGCAAAAGCTACTGAACGGATTTGGATGAAATTTGGCACACAGATAGTTTATAACCAGCACCCTAATTGCATAACACACGATCAATCGGAATCTGAATAATTTTGAAGCAAATTGGTAATCCATTGCTTGATAAGTTCGAAAAATTAGTCTGCTCAACACGTAAATAACGCAATGAATGTTGTTGAACTGTCAAAATGAAATCGATTCCGATTGATCGTGCGTTACGCAATTAGGGTGCTGGATTCAAACTCAATGTATTTATTTCAATTAAACCAATTACAGGCACTTTTGAATTGTCAAAGGGTCGGTCAGTCAGAAAAATGAAGCTAGTTGCCCATTCCAAAGCGTAGGTACCTATGGAGAAGAACGGGCAAGAAACTCCATGGACACTCTTTTAAATCAATATAATATGAAAAAATAAAAATAAGAACACTTCAAATATTAAATTAAATTAAAATAAGCCATGGCAGCAAAGAGATGACCAGTCCCTACTGACGGCGCCGGTTCACGAACATGACGCATGGATTAGCACCATTCAGCTCAACCATTTTGAAGGGAGCCAAATGACCCAACACACGCGCGCGAGACATTTGAGTGAGCATGACATACTCTCTGCTGCCAGGGCACATTCAAGTCAATGAAAGACGTGCCCAGTAAATGGTAGCTTTATAGTATGTACATAGTACTCACTCATGTGCTATACAATATAATATAATACAAAAAAAAGTATTTTAAAATCTTCAGCAGCTCCAACAGTATTTTCAAATGCTAATCAATTTATTTATGCGTCCTTATGGAGCAGGACCAGCGTTTACCCAAGCATTATTAACACAGGATAGATGATATTTTTGTTCCAATATTCCCACGGGGTCGAAACTTATACGGGTGAAACCGCGGGGCGCAGCTAGTATTAACTATAAAGTTAACCTAGATGTTACTGAAACTATTTTTTATAAGTGTAAAATCGCCAACCCGTCTTGAGTAAGCGTGGTGATCAATGCTCGTACCCTCATTGATAAGGTGTTGATGATTCAGACCTGATACATACTCTGTATGTACTCTTTCTTACGTATATTTTCATGTTATTTTCCTATGAAAGTTATTTATGAATTTTTTTGCATGTCTATACATGCAAAAATAAAGAGCAATGAACTATTCATTTTTTTCAGAAATATGATAATGACACTAATCAAATATGAGAGTAATTCGAAGAAACCTTTGATGTGGATTTGCTTGAAAATGATCTAAATACTATGTTAACGAGAAATCAAAACACTCACTAGCTATAATGAAGTTTGATTCCCAGAAAAAACCGAATTCAAATCAACGTACCATATTAAAAAAAAAACAAATTATATAAAAAAAGTAACAAAAAGAAAAATGAAACAGAAAGTCCTATACGAGGCCAAAAGGCTCCTATCTCAGCATAACATTTGAAAAATAAATGTCACGGTGCTGGTATCTCTAAATCTCTTTTGATTTTAATCAGTCTGTATTAAAAAAAAATAATTTGGTAGGAATGCTTATCTTCTGACATTGCCATTCTGTAGTAGAATTGACCACCATTATAATAATATAAATATTCATTGATATTTTATTTTCTTTTTAAGGTTCTCAGCCATGGCATGCATATACGGAACCCCATAATTAAAAAGATAATGATGAAGAGACATTTTTATGTAGGTAATTCAATAATTTCTGAGATAATATGGCATGTTTTCAGATACACCTTAACAGAAATAAATATAATTTATCACAACTGCAGAAATAACTTAGTTTTTCATGACGTTATTTTCGAGAATTACTGTGAAATACAAACTTTTTATTGCTGTCGCTAAAATTAATTATGTGCATGCGTTATTCTCCCTGCTTTGTGCGTGGCTGGACAAGCACTAGGCCGGATTTTTATTCGAAGAAAATGCACCCATTACTATCCAACTGATGTAACATAATGTAGTTTGCAAAATTTGGGTGTGTTACAATAATAACTCAGCCTACCTCTTCAGGAAAAAAATCGGTAAAACATCAACAAAGTCGACGAAATAAAAAACAAAACAGAACCTCTATGATATAAGCCCTCTCTTGATATTCTGGTCGGGTTCAACATGAAGCGTAAAGCCAGAGCACCCTTATCACAGTATTGAGCGGCGAATGCCAAGGTCGGCGTCAAGTTCAGATAAGGATCGTTTAGGAGTGCGATACAGCCTCAGAGCTTAAATGTTAGGGGAAATTTTGAGGCTTTGATAAATTTGTAGGATTTTTTAGAAGGGTGTAATATATCGAAACATTTAGAGAAAATTCATATGTATACCTTGCAAAAAATAACTTTCCAATAATTATTAACTTTTATGTATTTATTTGCAGTGAAATATAATTAAATAGAATTTAAAAGCTAACACTAAATTAAAGGAGAAGCTTAAATCAAATCAAATCATTTATTTGCATTACACAGGTTCAGAGGATGTTACAAAAGGTTCATATGGCTCACTGTATTACACTAGTGCGAACCACATTATTTTGAGCAGGTTATAAAGTTTGTACTCGTGGGAACAATAAGGAATTTATTAAAAAAACAAAAAAGAAACGCGTAGAGGAGGGGAGTGATGCGGGGTCGGAGTCCGACGCTGCGTCTGGAGGAGCGAGCACGGGAGGCTCAGTGAGCCCTCGCCGTGACCGGGAGGCGGCCGCTGCAAAAGGGAAGTTCCAGAGCAAGCGGCCAAGGCCAGTGGACGGCCAGGGGTCGTCTTCTGACGGTGAGCTGGCCTCGGCTCGGAAGATCCCCACCAGTAGGCGGGGAGGAGCCCGAGAGCGAGGCATAGGGAGGGGGCTTACCGCTCGGGAGGCGGCAGAAAAAGCGGAGGACCGGTCCCCCCCTCCTTTGCGGAGTCCGCAAAGGAGGGGGGGACCGGTCGCGCGATCGCATCGGAGCCCTCAAGCGACGAGGCGGGTGAGGTTGGCGGCCCTGATGCGGACCGCAAGAAGTTTGCGGCGGTCGTGGAGGCCGCGATCCGGGACGTGGCCCTGAAGAAGTTGCTAACTTCCAAAAACAGGGCCATAGTCTCGGCAAAGGCCTCCATAATGGCGGCAGCGGAGGCCATCCACTTTGGGCCCCCGCCGGACGGAATGTCAGAAATGCGGGCTGAGGTGGCCCGCTTGACAGCGTCCATGGAGCTCCTCCGGAAGGAGAATAAGGAGCTCCGGGCGGACCTGGCCGGGCTGCGAGCAGCCGGCCCCCGGAAGGTGCCGCAGGAGGGGGCGCAACAGGGGCGGCCAGTACCTGCTGAGGACCGGGTCCTGAACCTGGTGCGGCAGGAGCTGGCTGCCTTTCAGAGCCGGTTCTCCGCCCTGGAGGCCATCGTCCTGCGCCCCCCGCTGGCGGCGGACCGGCCGGCCTCGGGCCAGCGGAAGGCGGTGTCGTATGCTGCCGCCGCGGCTGTCACAGCCACGGCCACGGGGCAAGCAGCAAAACGGACCGCCCCGAAACCCGCGAAGGCCACAGCCCCAGCCCCAGCCCCAGCCCCAGCCCCAGCTCCGGCGGCGAAACGGCCGCCCCAACCGCCTCCTGCATCGCCTCCGGCCGACGCCGATTGGCAGGTGGCCGGGCAGAAGAGGAAGGCGAGCAAGGCTGCAAGGGCGGCCAAAAGAAGAGAGAGGCGGCAACGGCGCAAGGAGCGAGGCGTCGCGGCTAGGCTTCGTGCCCCAAAGACCGCAGCTGTAGTGATCACACTACAGCCGGAAGCGGAGAAGAAGGGCATGTCCTACCGCGACGTGCTTGCCAAGGCTAGGGCGGCGGTGAACCTGCAGGAGCTGGACGTTGCTGAGGGCATCCGGCTAAGGGTCACTGCGACTGGGGCCCGGATGCTGGAGGTCCCTGGTGCGGCTAGCGGCCCGACTGCTGACGCTCTAGCCGAAAGACTTAGAGCGTCCTTAAATGCGGACGAGGCCCGAGTGTCCAGACCCACCAAGAGCGCTGACGTGCGCATTCTGGGTCTGGATGACTCTGCGACGGTGGAAGAGGTGGTGGCCGCCATCGTTAGGACTGGGGGGTGCTCTGCCGAGCAGGTGAGGGCGGGCACTCTCCGTCCTGACTCCACGGGGATGCAAGCCATCACGGTGAGCTGCCGCGTGTCGGTGGCCCAAAAGCTAGCTGGGGAGGGCCGAAGGCTCCTGGTGGGCTGGGTTTCCGCGCAGGTGAAACTGCTGGAGCCCAGACCTCTGAGGTGCTTCCGCTGCCACGTGGGGGCTAAATGCACCTCGGAGGTGGACCGCAGCAATCTATGTTTCCGCTGTGGTCAGCCCGGTCACAAGGCCGGCTCGTGCAACGCCATGCCGCACTGCTATGCATGTGCGGCAGCCGGCAAGCCGGCCGATCACCGGTCTGGGAGCAAGGCGTGCGCTCCACCCGCCAAAGCCAGGGGCAGGGGCAAGCCCTCCACCACCGCCGTCGCCGCCGCAGCCGCCATCACCACCGCCGTCGCCGCTGCCGCCTCCACCGTGACCGCCGCCGCATCCGCCGTGGCTGGGCCCTTACAGAGGGATCGGGAGGCTGATATGGAGTGCTAATAATAGCCCCATTACGCCTTCTTCAGGCGAACATCAACCACTGCGCCTCCGCTCAGGATCTGTTACTCCAGAGCATGGCGCAGTGGTCTATTAACATCGCCGTGGTCGCTGAGCCGTACTTTGTCCCGCCCAGAGACGACTGGGTGGAGGACCTGAGCGGCTCAGTGACCCTAATTTCGTCGGCCGCCGCCGGTACCCCGTCCCTCGAGGCTGTCAAGAGAGGACAGGGTTGCGTGGCAGCACGGTTCGGGGAGATAGTCGTGATAGGGGTATACTTCTCCCCGAGCCGAACTCTCGCCGAGTTCCACAACTCCCTCGCGGAGTTGAGAGTCGTCGTTGCCGGGTTCCGTTCCCTCCCCGTGCTCGTCCTCGGGGACTTCAATGCCAAGAATGTGGCTTGGGGTTCCCGGCATACGGACACACGGGGCAGAATGGTGGAGGACTGAGCTCTGGAGACAGGCCTGGTCGTCCTAAACTGGGGTTCGGTCCCAACATGCGTGCGGATGCGGGGTGAATCAGTGGTGGACATCTCGTTCGCCAGCCCCGCTCTGTCGCCGCATGTCGTCAACTGGCGTGTCTTGGAGGAGGTGGAGACCTATTCCGACCACCGGTATATCCGGTTCGACGTCTCCGCCCAGACCTCGAGCGCGCCGGCCCGACCGGCCCTGGGTGGCCCGCGGTGGGCGCTGAAGCAGCTGGACCGGGAGCTCCTCCTGGAAGCCTCGATCGTGCAGGGCTGGGTGTCACCACCGGACAGGCCTGCTGACATCAACGACGAGGCAGAGTGGTTCCGGGAGGCCATGTCCGAAATATGTGACGTGGCAATGCCCCGGGTCCGGCCCGGACGCGCCCGGCGCCAGGTGTACTGGTGGTCGCCGGAGCTGACGTCTCTGCGCGAGGCGTGCGTGACTGCGCGACGCCGGTACACCAGGCACCGCAGGCTCCGTATCCGCCCTCCGGATACGGAAGCCGTGCAGGCGGAGCTGTACGAGGGGTACAGAGCGGCGAAGACCGCCCTCCGAGCGGAGATCCAGCGGGCCAGGGGGCTGGCCCGCGAGGAGTCGCTGGGGACTCTGAACAGGGACCCGTGGGGACGCCCCTGTAGCGGTATCTACAACGCCACATGCGAACAACGCGTCATACTGACGTCACGCAAATCCTACATCTCGCAAGCAGAGTTTACCGCGCAATTAGCATAGATACAATTTCCCAACATCAATCGTTGGGCAATTGCCCGCCAGACACAACACCCGTCTGGTCGGAGGATCCTCCCTTTTCTATAGAGTATGAGTGAACTTTACACCCTGTTCCTCATACTTCTATACTGGTGACCCCGGACATGAACGTCAGCGCAGCCTTCGTGCAAACACTTCAGCGTGACGTCATCATCATCACTCCCGCAAGCTTTAGCGGCGAGTCACCCAGCCAGCCAGCATCCACGGCTTCTACGGGTATCCTGACCACCAGCATGCAGCGTCCGCGCATACCTGGTCATCACCCTCAGCCTCATCAGCAACCTCGGCACAGCACACTGCACTTTCGGCCGGTCAACAAGCAGAGCACCCTCTCCTGGTCGACGCAGCAGCCAGCCTCAACCCGGCGCTGTACATCCGACGCACTGGAATATAACGCAGCGCCACCCCGACTCACTGGGGACAACTCCGCAGACAGTTCCGACTCACCGTGAACTATGCGGCAACCGGTTCCGACTCACTGGAACCTCAGCTGGCCTGGCAAGCATCGCAAGATACAAGACTCAATCCACTATCGACCTCCGGTCTCCGGAGGGGAGTGATGTAGCGGTATCTACAACGCCACATGCGAACAACGCGTCATACTGACGTCACGCAAATCCTACATCTCGCAAGCAGAGTTTACCGCGCAATTAGCATAGATACAATTTCCCAACATCAATCGTTGGGCAATTGCCCGCCAGACACAACACCCGTCTGGTCGGAGGATCCTCCCTTTTCTATAGAGTATGAGTGAACTTTACACCCTGTTCCTCATACTTCTATACCCCTACAAGATGGTGCGGGATAAACTCCGCCCATGGGCTCCCCCGCTGACGCAGAGTCTCCGGCCCCAGCTCGTGGAGGACGTGGTGAGCGCTCTGTTCCCTTCGCGAGGGGAACATACTCCCCCGTCCATGGCTCCGCCTCCTGCGATACCAGATGCGGACCACACCGACGACGACGACGATGCTCCGGAGGTGACCGAGGTAGAGTTGAGACTGGCGGTACGTAGGCTGAATGCCAGAAACACCGCCTCAGGACCCGACGGTATACCTGGAAAAGCCTGGGTCCTGGCCTTGGAGGCTCTCGAGCCTCGACTAAGGGGGCTACTAAGCGCATGCTTGGACAGAGGCCGGTTCCCACTTCGTTGGAAGACGGGGAAACTGGTCCTCATCAAAAAGCCGGGGTGCCCTGCGGACTCTCCGTCCGCTTACCGGCCAATCGACGAGGTGGGCAAGCTCTTTGAAATAGTAATAGCAGACCGCCTTGCCGGGCAGTTGGTGCGGGTGGGCCCGGATTTGGCGGACAGCCAGTTTGGTTTCCGTAGGGGGCGCTCTACGGTGGATGCCATCATGCGCGTGCGAGCCCTCACAACGGGGGATGCTGTGGCCCGGGGTGGGGTTGTTTTGGCGGTGTCTCTAGACATCGCCAATGCCTTCAATACCGTGCCCTGGAGTTGCATCAGGGAGGCACTCGGATATCACCGGATGCCGACCTACCTCCGTCGCATTGTCGAGGCCTATTTGACGGACAGGGCCGTCATCTACCCCGGTCACCGGGGAGAGTGGAACCGGCGAGAGATGTCGTGCGGTGTCCCACAGGGATCGGTCCTAGGGCCGCATCTGTGGGATATCGGGTACGACTGGGTGCTGCGCGCCGACCTCCCTGATGGCGTCAGCGTAGTTTGCTACGCTGACGACACGCTGGTCCTGGCGCAGGGGAGGTCGCACCAGGCGGCGGCAGAAGCAGCGACACGCGGGGTTGCGACAATCGTCGAGAGGATCCGGCAATTGGGACTCGAGGTGGCATTGCACAAATCTGAGGCCATGTGTTTTCATGGTCCTCGGGACGCGCCACCGTCGGGTTCACAAATAACGGCGGGAGGGGTTCCCATCGGCGTCGAGCTGACGATGAAGTACCTGGGACTCGTCCTCGACAGCCGGTGGAATTTCGTGGAGCACTTACGACGTTTGGCTCCCAGACTGGAGCGGGCCGGGGCTGCTGTGAGGCGGCTCCTTCCCAATCTAGGGGGACCAAACGCCTCCTGCCGGAGGCTCTATGCGGGGGTCGTGCGGTCCATGGCCCTTTACGGGGCACCGGTATGGGCGCGGTCCTTGAGGCGGCGACCAGCCCGCTGGTTGATCGCGTCCCAAAGGGTCATGGCTGTCCGGCTCATCCGAGGATACCGCACGGTCTCCGCTGAGGCGGCCAGCCTCCTCGCCGGATTGCCGCCATGGGATCTGGAGGTCAAAGTCCTCGCCCACATATGGGAGTGGCGAGAGGAGGCAAAACGCCGGGGCGTTGCTCCGCTGCCGCGAGAAATCACGGCACAGCGGACAGAGCTCCGGCGGGATCTCATAGCGGTATGGAGAGTGCGATTGTCGCAACCCAGCGCTGGGCACGCCACAATTGCGGCGATAAGTCCCCTCTTTGAGGAGTGGCTAGAGAGGCGCCACGGCGCCCTCACCTTCCGCCTGACGCAGGTCCTCACCGGACACGGTTGTTTCGGGAGGTTCCTGTTCAGGATAAAGCGGGAGGAAACGCCAGGGTGTCACCACTGTGGGGATCGCCCGGAGGACACGGTGGAGCATACGGTGGGGGTCTGCCCGGCTTGGGCGGGGCCCCGCCGTGTCCTCGTGGCGGCGATCGGCGGCGGCGACCTCTCGCGTCCGGCCCTCATACAGGCCATGGTACGGAGCGAGAGTGAATGGGAGGCCGTCACCTCCTTCTGCGAAGCAGTAATGCTCGCGAAGGAGGAGGCGGAGCGCGTGAGGGAGAGGCAATCGCTGCACCCTCGCGCGCCTAGCCGCCGCAGGAGACGCCCTGGACGGGAGTCAACAGCCGACTCCCGGCCACCGTAGGCGCGGGCCTGCGGGCGGCGAGCTATGGGCAGCTCGCCGCCCGGTAAGGACCAGGCCCGGGTCGACGGCGCGTTGTGTTCCACGCGCGCCTCAAAGAGCTGTCAGCACGAACTGACGGGGTCCGCCAGGACCGATGCCGCCGGGGCTGCGGGTTGTTCCAAAGAGATACCGTGGCCCCTGGCACAGGCAACTGAAGGAACACGGGTGGGTTTTAGTCAGTAAAAGTCTGACACTCCCTTCTGCTCCACCCAGAGCGGGAGGAGTCATTTGATGATTTCCCACCCAGAAAAAAAAAAAAAAAGGTGTGCAAATATATAAGGAACATTAGGACACAATTATTCTTATTCAGTTTTCTTATTAAGTTACATTGTCATTGAGAATATAGATAGATAGTCAATTTCGTTACACATTAGATTAAATCTGAACTAATAAATTATGACAGTAATGTCAAGCAAATGAATAATGACATAGTAATTGTAATTAAAAATGATCATATTATTAAATGAATGTACAAATATTTGCTATAATTAAAATACAATATCTTTATCTTCGAAGTAGTCTTTTACATTAACTATAATAACATTTTTTAATTAGGAATTTGAATTATATTATTTTAAATAGATGAGTAGGTAACTTCTTAATGTCAACAGGTAGGTCGGTGGGTATGTCTGTAGGTGTCTTCTCAATGTGTCTTGTGTAACATACTGGCTACACTGGCGGACAAAATTGATGGGCCTTTCATTAGGCACTGGGCAGCTAGGCATGTGCGTACTGGCGTACATGTCGCCAATTAATTTAAGCTTATTATGTACTAACAATAGGTTAAGATTTTACTAACACTATATGGATCAATGGTCTGAATTAAATAAATAATTATTATTATTAATGTCATCGGGCAATTTATTATAAATCAGTGATGCCATACAAATTATTATTGGTACTTATTGGGCATTAAAAAGTTCGTCAGCATCACTGTTAGTGGGTGCTCCAAATGATGACATTATTGCCATGTGGAAAGGCACTATTAACTTCTAATTGTCTCTCTATAGGGCAAATGCTATTTCATATATTAAAATAACTTGTATCGGTGTCTGCAGCGTATAAAGTTTTTTTTTCTTTTGATCCTTTTTATTCTTTGTTTTGATTTATTATAATATAAGTATAATATAATTTAAACTTATATCTAGCTTTGTACATAAAAAGATTATATATTATAATTAACACACAGATATATATTTGAACACTATTTTAACATTTTGTCTTCCATAAATTCCTGGATACTGTCCTGGTACTTGATCCCAAAAATTTTAGGGCCGTGATGCCCTAAAAGTTTAATTACTGCAAAGGCGTTGAGTGGTGTCAATATGCCTTGTCAGCTGTAATGATTTTCGTAGCTTCTACTTATTTTAACAAGTTTTTCCGCCGACTGCCTGGGTGTAGTTATCACAAGCGCTACTGCTGAGCATGAGGTTCGATTCCCTGGTTGGGCAAAGTGTTATTGGGTTTTTAGCAGCCCGTTGTTGGGAGTCGTGTTCAGTGACAGGTTTGCCCCCCACATGAGACTCCACATAGCTGAAGGGCAATTCTCGTAATTTAAAACATTGAAAATCTAGTCGCAGTCTCATCTCACAGTCCACGTCACAGCTCCTACACAATGTAAATGTATTGGCCTCGCTTTGGTACCTCACACCAAATATCTAGGAGTACATATAGACGAAAAGCTCGACTGGCGAACACACATAGAAGCTTTATGTTCCAGGCTTCGTAAGCTTATTTATTTGTTTAAAGACCTACGACATTCTGCGGACAAGATCGTCCGAAAGGGTTACCGCTGCCCTGGTACATAAAGGGCTAAGGAAGGAACACGGGTGGGTTTTAGTCAGTAAGAGTCTGACACTCCCTTCTGCTCCACCCAGAGCGGGAGGGGTCATTTGATGATTTCCCATCCTGAAAAAAAAAAAGAGAGCAACAATGGTCCACCGCTCGTTATGCGAGTCTATAATTACCTACTGCATTCCAATATCGGGAGGGACTTTTAAAACAGCCATGCTTAGAGCGGAACAAGCACAACGGGCAGTACTTAAAGTGATGTCCTTCAAAAAACAAATCTATCCCAATAGACAGTTGTACTCGGAAGCCCAAGTCCTTACAGCTTGACAATTATATATCCTCCGTACTGTCCTACGTAGACACACTATGTTACCAATAAGTATACACACTGGTTTTCCAGTCTGCAAAGTTACCAAATGTCGCACTTCTCTCGCGTCTAGACACTTTTGTGCGTTAAGTTCAAAGATCTACAACCGGGTTCATAAATCTATCTCGATTTATAAGCTTACGTTATTTAAGGTGAAACAGATTTTAAGACCCTGGCTTCAGTCCTTATGTTATGACGAGACCGAAAAGTTAATTTTATCAGTACCATAAAAGACGCGTATGTGCAAAAAAACATTTAAACACTCATATACACACTCATGTACACTCACATGCGTTCGCTCACCATCAAACCACTCACACACTTACATACATCCCCACTCACTCACACACACAAACGCGCAATCACACGTTCGCTTTGTTTCTTTTTATTGTTTAGTTTTACTATTTCAATACCTACTAGTGTTACCTATTACTTGTATTTTATTACATAAAAATTGAAATGTGTATTAATGTAAGGCGGAGGACACTGATTCCTGTAACACAGGTTCGCCTAGCACGGGAGTCAGGGGCTTCACATTTATGGTTGTATTATTTTTTATGTTAATAAAAGTTTTTTATTATTTTATTATTTATTATCTCGGCGCCAAACAAATGTCAAAAACTTGCCAAAATTTAGGGAAATTAGAAGGATTTTTTGACAGATTGAGACTGAGATCAGACTGTGAACGTTCTTAAAATTACGAGAATTGCCCCTCTGGTCAAATGTGGGTGTACGCCACTGCATCTGCGTAACTCGTCGTTGAATACAAGCGTGATGTTATGTTTACCCGCCACTACAATAAAACCACAATTTGTCACCAAAACACAAATTACTCTGCTAACAATATTTCACCATACATTTAACGAATTCGCGGAAAAAACCCACATTTTTCATTAAAATCTCCCTCTACAAGAACAATAATACAAAAAGTATCAAAGTAATGTCGTCCTTTGTTGGCGCGACAGGGATTGCTGACGCGAAACGTGAATAATATAATTTTGAAAGTCCCAGTTGACGTAAATAATAGAGGATCGGAGGACTCTGAAATCTATACTGTTATTTAGATCGTTAGCTGTCTGGCTAATAAAGATAGGATTAACTACTGTATTTTCATCTGTTTTCTAAATGATAAAAGTTTGCTTGTGAGTAGTTTTTAGCTACGAATAAGTACCTGGAATTTTCTTATTTTTACCTATATTTTAAAATTCTATTTATTGTATTTTAAATCTCTCTTCTGCGTCTTTGTCGTTCCCCCAATGCTGAGGATCTTGACCACATATGACGTGTCTCCAGGTTCTGCGGCCTTCTGCGGTGTGGACCGCTTGGTGCATGCTGCTTCCAACAATCTTGTTGACCACGTCTGACTATCTTACTGGTGCTCTACCTGGACCGTTTTTCTTTCGACCTGGCCCAGTATCGTAAGCCTATCCAGACAATGCTTAGCTGAACGTAAAATATGTCCGAAAAATCTGAGAGCACACTAAAACACCAAGTCAAAATTTTATAAGCAGTTTTATTATTTTCTTACTGGCATTGTGTACCTATAACACCTGCGCACCATAGTTCAAGTCCATTGATTTATTGGCGTATCATTGACATCGTTGTGGGCCAATCGAATCTACCAATAGAGCTTCTAATTCTATCGTAATTATTATTCATTTGGTTATTCACTCAAGTTACATACACAATATTCAATACTTATACACAATACAAAACAAAACAAAAGCCACCGCACTGACAGCACTTACATTAATGACCGACGACTGTTAGGTGACCTGCCAATCACTTACATTAATGACCGACGACTGTTAGGTGACCTGCCAATCACTACACCGCGCAACGTCCTATGTATGGACCTAGCCAACCAACTATGTTGAGGTCGGCTTCCAGTCTAACAGGATGCAGCTGAATACCAGTATTTTACATGGAGTGACTGCCTTTGTGACGACCACAACCCAGTTACTAGATAATACGATACCGCTTGGTAAGACTGGTTGTCAGACTTTCGGACTTCTGACGACTCGTAACTACTTACAAAGATCTACGAAGGACAGCCGGGATCAACAGTTTAACGTGCTTTCCGAGCCACGGAGGGATCTTGGTATGAAAAGATTCCAACCGCGACCAGCGTAGCTTCGTAGTGATCAACCCATGCGGCTGTTATTATTTAGCCATAAGCCCCGAATTGACTTTGTAGTAATACTCTAGGTACCTACTGCAATACGAATTATATGAAATAAAACAAGTCACAGAACACATTCACATATTACTCGACCAAAATCATTATAATATGAATACAAATCCGTAAATCGGATAACATTTTATTTGATTCAACAACAAAACGAACAGCGGGGTGCAGACAGGAGGCGGGGGGTTCGTTTTCATCAGTTTGGCAGGATTACCGGGAGGCACGGTTATAGGTCGTACACTCGAATGTACGGATTAAAAATTCATTTTAGCAGTGTTTGATGCTTTCAGAATGTATTTTCTCAAAGGACTCGTGTGTAAATGTAAGGTTTAATCAGACTTTCTTTTATGTATTCTGAAATCTACTTGTAGCAGTCTGCTTTGCTAATACTAGACTGAGATCCGATCACAAAACATTATTGAAATAAAATTACTATATTCAAAAATATTTTTTTTAAAACCATCTTTTTCAATATTTCAGTTATACTAAAATGAATTGGTCCACCATATTTGGGAGCCCGCCATATTGGATTTACAATGATGTCACTTAGCTAACCGTGCATTGTCATCCAAACCAAACGTGTATGTCAAATTTCAGCTCCATCGGTGAGGATAACTTTTATAAAAATCAGTTGCAGGATTTGACCCATACATACTAACTAACTATTCTAACAAGGCAAGTTAAATAAAAGCTTGTAAAATGGTTTGGCATTCGTTTATTGAAGTTATACGTTGTACGGTCATGGAAGCCGTGTTATTGACATTTCATACAAATGTCAAAAAAATACTGTTGTGATTTGAATGCTAGTTAACATCCGATTTAACCTAGACAATATTTCTGACAATTATAAAACACAAATAAATTATTTTGATATAACCCTAACAACAAAAATGACTTTCCTAAAATCAAAACTTCGCACCACTTGTACTGCTCCTGCAATTGACACTCTTTGATATATGACGTCATAATCATGTAGTGTGAATGAAAAACCATTAGAAACACTAGCCGATCAACGCATGATCCGCGAGGGTGACGTCATTCACAGAGACTGGTTATGATGGGGGCGGGACTTGCACGTGGCGGGAGAAAATCATGGAATAAGAATTGTTGGGCATAGATGTGGAAGAAGAATTGGTCAATATGGGTACAAAGAGATTTAATAGATTACTGTGGTATTGGCATTATTAAAAGTTTGCTCAAACATAAACGATTTGATGTGTCTGCATGTAGATTCATAATTTTAAATGACTATGTGATCTACTTTTAACTTTCTATTATTAACTCTACTTTACCAATAACACATCGCAGCCAAACAGCTTTTTGTAATCTTCTGTTATTAGAAACCTAAATCGGGCGGGTCGCTACCTAACATCATAATTCCGAACCATCATTACTTGCACCTGTACCTAATAAAAATATTTTTGTTTTAGTTTATTCTTAGGCACTATAATTGTATGGGAAAACTACTTTAGGCAAAATTTACACTTTTGTGAACTTTTTTTTTTTGTATTTTTTTTTTGTATTAAGTTATATTATTTCAGGTACAGCAGAAATACAGCAAAATTATTATTTAAGTACTATTATTACCTTATTATCATTTAGCGGAAATACTGTTGAAATTAATACAGTCATATTTTTGAAATACAAAATGTGTTAACTTGTCAAGGCTTATTGTGTTTTTAGACAAATGGCTTATTTTATTTATACGAAAATAAAGGTGTGTGGTCCTATTGCAAATTTTAAGCCACTTGAACCCCGAATTACATCGCAAACCTCAAGTAATGGCAAGTTGAAACACCATATCCAATAGCCACTACATTTACAATAGCACTTAACACGCAAAATCAAGTCAAAAGCGTTTCATTCACAAAAATTCTAAGGAATACAATCGAAGTAATAAATTATCTGTTCAAAATTCGGATTTTTACCACAAACAAGAGTTTTAAAGGCGGTAACAATAGAACTCATTCAAAAACTTTAAACCGTTTCTATGAATGAACGTAGAATGAATGAATGAATGTCGGCACAGACAGACTGGCGTCGTTCATTTCGCGATTTGAAACCAATTTTTTCTTGTCTAGAGGTTTTTTTTCTGTTTACCTGCCAGCGTTTGACAGGCCGCTTTTGTATGTTTTGTTTGCAGAGAAAGTTCTGGTAAAATAGAACTACTTTTGTTGTACAAGGCAGTGCTACCTAACGAAGCAATAGTTAATTAGTAAGTAACTAAAAAATGAAAATATTTTCTACGGTTTAATTAGCGACTGTGCAGTGACTGTCTATGAGATGAAGCCAAAAAAATTACACGGTAGAGAAGAAAGTCTGAAGCAATATTTCTAGAGCAACTAATTGACAGGCATCCTTAAAAATATTATGCTATAATTATCATCACTAGCAAGTAGCGTCATAGCAGTCAATCGAATGACCCAAAAATTAAAAAATACTTATCATAAAAATATTGCAAGCATTTTTCATGCTTCCCTAAAGGAGATATCAGGAACTTCACTGTTTGTTCATTTTTGTCTTTTATTCGGCATCTATCACTCAAAGTGAAATGTCAGAATACAAAATTAATCAAAACTGAAAAATTAATTCATTAGAGGATCGATCCAACGACCGTAGGATTTGTGCACATCATTCACTCGCCTACCGAATGTGCGCATTTATAATTTGGCGATATTATCGAGGACAGCTACGTCCAGTCCATAAAATGAATGGAAATATGTCCACGTTATCGTTCGTTAGCATCTTCATATATTTGTTTACAGATATTTTACTTCCCTATATTATCGTGATGCCGTGACGTGGACGTCGACGTCCAGGATAATATCACCACGTTAGAAATTATAAAAGCGCAAAATGATAAAAAAATAATTGAAATGTGCAAATGAACGTTCATTCCTTTGTAATTTGGTCACTGTCGTGTGATCGCAGAATTAAACAAAAATGAACATTCAATAATTATTTTTGGGATTGGCATCTCGCAGTTCAACCTATGAGGTTGTCGTCTGCTTAGCTGGGCTTACCTGTGTATGCCTCAATAAATTAAGTCCACCAGGCAGGGCTTAAAAAACTTATAAACTAAGCGACTACACGCTAAGGGCACCCCCTGTGGGGTATAGCTTGGTTATACCTTGGCTTAAGGCGTCACTGGGAGAGAGCAGCAAGAGACTTTGACTAAGAATTAATGAACATTAAATTGAGTGAAGCGTCTTATATAAGCTACATTTTGATCCTAACACCACTACCAACCAGCCCTTACAAAGCGATAGAATTCTATACTCAGATACCTTAAGTCCCACGCAGTAACTGATACTTCTCCAAGTTAAAGGCAACAACAGATCGATAGTGAAACTTGCAGGGCTTCTTTCAAGTAAAACAATCACATTGTTTACCAACTTAGTTACAAGTTGCCAGCAAACTTCCTTATCTTGACGGACCAAATGGCACTTTTGACTTGCGGAAAATATTTGTTGACTATAACAAAATAGCTGCGATAGTTGATAGTAGTAGCATCATCAGCCTATGATCTTCCCACTGCTGGGACACAGGCCTCCTCTTTGTGAGAGGGAGTGGTCCAGTGGGAATCCATCACGCGGGCCCAGTGCGGGTTGGTAGATGTCACATGTCTCCAGATTTTTGGTTCTAAGACATGCCGGTTTCCTCACGATGTTTTCCTTCACCGTTTTGAGGGCAGTGGTGATAAATTATTTACACTAAGCAAAGCGCTTGCCTGGTTTGATAGTAGTATGATGACAACTCTTTGTGGAAGGATTCGTCCTAGGAAGTAAGTATTACCACCAAAAGTAAGCATCACTAGCAAGATTTAAGATTTGGAAGGTATTGGTGTAGTCTGTCAACCAGCCTTACCAAGGAGTATCGTGTTACTCAGTAACTGGGTTTTCCGTCGTAGTAGTCGCTCCATGTAAAACATGAAGCACCCATAACCCAGTTGCTGAAACGTACGATGCCCCTTGGTACAGCTGGTGGTCAGATTCAAAGATCTACTAATGACAGCTGCGACCAACGGCTTAACGTGTTATAAAGTATACTGGATATGTAATGGAGAGTCACCCATCCACGAACCCGCGTTAAGTGAAGCTTAACCCTACGATCGACCCTGCGGCTGTTATCATTTAGCCACGAAGCCCTCGAAAATAAAGAATATCTATTAGCTATTAAATAGACCACACTATAGTGAATATAGTAATTGAAACTAGACTAAATGATCTCATTACTTCACTAACTTATCTATGGAACTCACAGGACTTCCTTGTTAAAAAGGTTCTTGAAACAAGTCAAATGTCTTCTTGAATTCAAACTTTACCAGCATGAGACTGTCCCTCTAAAGCCTAGAATTTTCCCGAGGTATTTCTGTTAAAATAACTACAGCCTCACTAGACTTGGAAGTTATTAAGCCGTTACATAAACATTGACGACAGTCCGTTGTCGTCTCGCTGTAATCACTGGGAACTAAAATAGATACGTAACTGGGACTTGGACCGGCGATAACGTTCCCTGGTGGTCTTAAAAATGTGTCGTAACGCGTAATATACTTCAGGCTTAGGTGCAACATAAAAACTTGTAATCTTGGTGGACGGTCCTATGACCATAATTTCTGAGATTTGTGGCGGCTATAGCCACACGCAATGTTTCATATTTTGCCATAAAACGTCGGCTTTCTTGTGTCATTGTTGAGAGAAAAATGTTAAATGTAACATTGCGCCTGTATATATAAAGATAAGGCAGAGATGTACCTATAGTAAACCCATTTCCATTTCACTAGTTATATTTAAATTCCATGTAACAGGAGGCAAGCTTATAGCCATCAACTGGGCACATATCCAGACTGCTACTGAGAAATCCCAAACGGAGAAACCCAAAAACACTTTTTCCGACTCGGAAATTAAACCCAGGACCTCATGCTCAGCAGTAGCGCTTGCTACCACTCGACTGACACGAATTCGCTTTTAGTATCAATTGCTGAAAAAGCTTCCTTCAAGTTACAGCAAACAGAGTGCTTCTAGCAAGACCATTAAATTATTTAGGTTTAGGCCTAAATATACTTAAATAAATGTCTAGAAAAGCTCTGGATTACTAGTTTAAATAAAATCCAAAAAAATCCCTAACTTTTCTTCAGCACTCAGAAAAACGACGGACCACTCACGTCAAGACATAAAACAAAACTGTTTTCTCTTCAAAACAAGCGTCTCCACCGATGGCGGTGATATATCATTGTTCTAATATGTTTCTTACTTAGGTATACCCATAAAGCTATCCTAACATATGTCGCAGAAGGCTGGTCGTTTCGTTTACTCGCCATTTTTCTCCAATTTCCTATCGAGAGGGATTTGTTGTGTCTGAACAAACGTTGCTATGATATGGCCATCAAAGATATCTGTTTGCTGTATTGTCTGCACTTAGATATTTTATTGGTAATGTTTGCTCTGTGAAAGACGCACGTATTGGTTTAGCTGCTGAAGAAGTTAGAAATGTCCATTGTTAACAAATGAGGTATGATGATCTTGTGTTTAAGAGGGTCCATTCTGAAAGCTGGCAACGTTGCAAATAGCTATCAAATATTTCCCTGTTTTAATTAATTTGTCTATATTACGAAATGAAATTATGAAATATTGACAGATTCATAACAACAAAGAAATGTTTGACACATATTTGCGAGGTTGCCAACTTTCAGAATAGTCATGGCATATTTTATAGCTCTACAAGAAACTTTAGGCGCTAGAATGACGACACGGGGGCGCTGTTGTAAACATTTTGTGAAATATATTGAAAAACAAAATGGCGATGTTAATTCCGATTTTGGTCACGCATCATAAGATCCTGATCCAGAGTCCTGGTGGGGAGACCGAGTATCGGCAAGCGTAGTGTGGGACGCCTCCCAGCTAGATGGACGGACGACCTTAAGAAGGTTTATCTCATTGTAAGTGAACTTATATATTGTTCTTATGAGAATAAAATTCTTTAAACCTAAGGTGGCTGAGGCAGACTGGATGTAGAAGGCGGAGGACAGGGTGTTGTGGTGTGGCCTGGCAGTGACCTATGTCCAACAGTGGACTGCGATAGGCTGAGTTGACCATAAGATCCGTGTACAGCTATAAGTACCTATTTAGCATAAGGTCAAGCTTCTACACAGCTGAAAGGAGATGTTAATAAAAGCCTCATCGACGATAAAGTAATAGAGCTAGAGAGCGATTTTTGTCTAGACTCCTTAGACATAAGATAGGTTATATTAAGTGACCTTGTAGACGTCTTGCTAACGAATAACACTGAGATAGAAAGGCGCTTAAGTGAAATTAGTCTCCAGTGACATTAAAGTTCACAAGGGGGCTTGAAAGTCAATTAGAATTATTTAGAATCCTTAACCCAAACCCTTTTTTACTTAAGTTCCATCAAACATACTCCGCAACTTGTATACCTGCTACAGTAAGTATCCGTCGGCACATCAATGCGATTTTTTTTGTCGCAAATTGTCGTTCTCACAAAACGTGCTTCTCCACAATCTTCACTGACATATTCCGCTTTATCGAGAAGGTCAATCTGATAATCGATGAGATGATCGATTCGTTTACTCGAGTGACTCGAGTGCCGAAGTATTCGTTTGTGTTCACCGCAAGTTTTAACGAAAGTTATTCGGGGAATTGTGGAGGCAAATCGAGTTAGCTTTGTTTGATGTCGGAATCGAGTAAGCCAATTAATATGGTTTGGGAGTTAACGAAAATAGTGTGTAGATTTCAGAGATGAAATTAAGGTTTCTGAAGAGAAATGGAGCTTAAACACAAAGTTAACATGAACATTTTAGTAAAGTACTAAAATGTTCATGTTAACTTTATGTTAGTATCGGATACTTAGTAACAGGCTTAAGCCTACCTATCTTACCTTTTGTAATTATGAAAATATTATGACATTGCGTTCATAATCCGTCACATCCATATTTTTTTTAATTTTATTACATTTTGTTGCATAGATAATACATGCACGGACGCCACTTTGAAAAAAAAAATCGCTACGGTAGATATGCCAGGCTCCATATAAAAATCTTTAACTCCCTTTAAAAAATCTGAGCGTCTATTTTTCTATAACAATTTTGTATAAGCTATTAAAATTTAGACAGGATATTTTCGGGTCGGTTAGTACGATCGTAATAAACTCTGACTTAAAATACTTGACCACTGTTAGAAAGCCACATTTAAATTTTATTATATCGTATTATTTTATCAACCAACCAAACAACTGCAACATTAATTAGTCGAATCCAGATATAGCAAGCATAAAAATAAATAACCGAGGTGAAGGCATAAAAAGCGAATTAATAAAAATAAAAAACTTAGCAGTGACGTCATCGAATTTATACGTCTTCCTCCTTCAAGAGGTATTAAAACGCTGCTATTAAAATAGATGCAATTCCACAAACAACGGGTGCAGACTGCCAATAAGAACGCTTTGAGGCTATACGGGCTATAAGAACGTGGGTGTTGTGCCAATTAAAGTTATTGTTAAAAATATTTACTTCAATTAATTCCTTACATATTTTGATTTAGAGTAGCTGAGTAATATCGGCCCCAACTAATGAGTTCGTGAGTTCGAACCCACATCTTACTTTGTGTATACATTTAATTTTATGACCGCACTGCTCTCAAAACGGTGAAGGAAAACATCGGGAGGAAATCGGCATCTCCTGAAACCAAAAAATGGAAGACATGGTGACATCTACCAACCCGCACTGGGCCCGCGTGGTGGTTTACGGCTCACTTACTCTCACAGAGTGGAGGTCTGTATCCCAGCAGTAGGAACGTTATAGGTTGATTGTGAATGTAATATTTTGATTTTATGTTCAGGTTCCCAAGAATCAGAAAAGATCGCGCAAGAAAATCTCATGATTATTCTTAGTCATGGCAGAAAACAATACAATATAGGTTTTGGTATTAAATACCTAACAAGATATCCAAAAGTGACACTTTGAGCTTTCAGACTGCCACTGACAATTGAAAGTTTTTAATCAAACTGTGCTACAATTAGGGGACATAATGTGACTTTTGCGGTTAAGTAATAAGAGCCGCATGGGTTGATCGATCAGATTAAGTTACGTGTGCCGTGGTTGGCCCGTAGATAAATGACCATCTTAACATACCAAAACCTCCGACGTGCCTCGGAAAGCACGTAACGCAAAGGACAAAAAGGCAGTCAGCTTCATTTAAAATACTGGTATTCAGCTGCATGCGGTTAGACTGGAAGCCGACCCCAACATACTTAGCTGGAAAAAGTCTAGGCAGATGATGGATGTGACTCTAATGGTTTTAGCAAAAAAGCAATATTTTGAACAATAAAGACCTGTTATTATCCATTAAAAACACCATTGCAATAACGTTACGTTAATAGCTATAATTATAAATAATTTCAAAAATATTCATCTATTCATTCTAAAATGAAAAAGTACACCACTAAATCATATCTCTAGCAATTATAAAAATAAATTAAACTATTCTTCAACAAAATAAAATAAAAAAACACCAATAATTGCAAATAATTACTTGACAACAAAAATAATGCCAGAATGAACCTCAATAGAGTTTCAACTTTATCACGGGAGTGCAAAGTTTCTTTTTGTTTGGTTTACAAAAGGTTATAAATCGCAATTACAGCAGGTACGGAGAGAGAAGCAATTATTCGTAACCCGTGACGAGGAATTATTCAAATTAGGGTTAGGGTGTGGTACAAATGAAAAGAGTGAGAGGTTTATTATTTTAATTAAATGCGTAGTTTGCAAAATAACATAATAACTCGTTTTAGGGCCGATTTTCCAATCTTCAGATAACTTTTGTTTGAGGAATAAAAATTGCTCTTTGACAGCTTATGTATATGACGGTGTGACATATTATTTAATGTTCAGACAAAAGTTATCTAACGATAATTTAAAAAGCTAACAGTCTTAAAATAATAATAATATGTACAAGTTTATAAAGAGGAGCGGAAATAATCACAGGGCATCAAAAAAATTCGTCCGCATCGTTGTCAATAGGAAACGTGCCCAAATTCTGACGATTTTAAAATCTAAGAAGCTACATACCGAATTAAGACAACCATACGTACCTATTAAGTCTGCTAACAGCTTGTTTTTTATTATATAATATAGTAATTTGTGGAAAATGTTGTGGGTAGTATATTTGTTTAATATAGTATATAGTTTAGTAGTATAGTTTAATTTTAAGACAACACTGTTTATACTTAATATACTACTGTTTGTTTTCCCAAATGTAATAAATAAATAAATAAATAAATACCAGGGTAAAGATTATACTCGTAGGCAGATTTTTATAGTCCTAAATTTTAGAATTACGCACCAAATGTTTGGTTAAATCATAAATGATTTTATTTCTGTAAGTAAGTTTTGCACATCAAGCTACTACAATCTGTCAAATTTCTTTAATAGATTTTCAACATTATCGCTAAAACATTAGGTTCAAAGTTGATTGGGAAAATTTTACCGTTTCGGGTAGCTTGATATGCTGGCGTCTGTACAAACACTTTTGCACGTCAATCATATTTTAAAAACTAGATAAGGTTTGCGTTTTCTATCTGTTTACCGTGAGAAGGCCGAAACAAACTAAGAGGTCACAGTCTCTTTTAATGTCCAGACATAATCTTGGTCAGATCATGTGAAGACCATGTAGATTGGTGTAAGACATGGTCTTTTGAGGAAAAAACCACACAGATTGAGTGGACCTGTTCAGTCAGTGCACGCATCTGCCAGTATCATGCAGCTTAACTCAAAACATAAGGAGCTCAACGATTCGACGAACAATACCAAAGAAAGGACATTTGAATACGCCGCATAAATTACTCATACTACTCAAGCTGGTTGCATTGCTTGGTGTGCTTGGACTACAAAAACCAAATTCCAGACTGCAAGTTTATGGCTTGTATACAAACACCACACACATCACAGTCTTCTAAAAATATAGAAAAAAGGACATAGAAGTGATAAGAGTGAAATATTATAAAACATGTAGGTACTTATTTCCTAGCGTCATTGCATAAAATTCAAAATGTGCCAATTCGTGCAAGCAACCAATAGAAAAAAATTAAAAGAAAAAAAAACTTTTTAAAAACAAGCTTTTATTACTTATTAATAAAAAGGAATAAAATGTGAAAAATAATTTAAACCTGCTAAGTAATAAATAAAAGTGTTACATTGTGTTCTAAATGTTCTTTATTGTTGCATCAAAGTACTCGTCAAGACGAATCAAACGAGCCCAAACTCGATGGGGTTATGTCGTTTAATTGCCGAGTTCCTATGGCCATCTTCCAGCTCCATCATCAGACCCTAGTTACCATCTAGCACCAAAGTACTCGTCAAGACGAATCATACGAGCCCAAACTCGATTGGGTTGTGTCGTTTAATTACCGAGTTCCTATGGCCATCTTCCAGCTCCATCATCAGACCCTGGTTACCATCTAGCACCAAAGTACTCGTCAAGATGAATCACATGAGCCCAAACTCGATGGGGTTGTGTCGTTTAATTACCGAGTTCCTATGGCCACCTTCCGGTTCCATCATCAAATCAGCTCCATGTCATAATAATTTGGCATTCTCATCCGATTTACACATGCATGCAAAATTTCAGCTCAATCGGTTGAAGATATCTGCTTCAAAATTGAGTTGCAAGAGTCCACCCGAAAATACACACATACATAATACATCGCAAGTTAAATATAAGCTTGTAATATTAATTAAAAAATTGGCCCTTTCGGGCGAGTAAATTCGTGCGAATAGACTAATAAGCCTAAACTGTCCTTGTAAGTATTTTCACACAACTCTTCTACATCCCCATATAATTAAGATCGCTGGTCTCTCCATACTTGTCACATGTCACACACAACATGATCAACCCGTCATTGTGTTGGATGCGTAGTACACCGAGTAACTCTAGGATTTTTATTAAACCGTATTGACATTTTATTTTCATTATTACTTGCGTGCGCAGACGAAGTCGCGATCAAATATAACGGTATTGTGTTTACGCTGTGATGTTTTGTTGAAATATCAGAAGACCAATTCCCGTAATTAAAAACGTTCAAAATCTAGTCGCAATCTATCTCAGCGACAATGAATGTCAAAAATTTTGGGAAATTAGAGGTATTTTTGACAGATTGAGACTGATATCAGACTGTGAACGTTCTTAAAATAATACAAGAATTGCCCCTCTGTGATCTGTTCCAAAAGTATCCGATGAAAGTGTAAACAAACCCTGTTCAGGGTTAATTCTTACCTAATCACTCATTAAAGGGAATTAATAACACATTCATCCGTATTTAGAAGGTTTCTACTTTATACCTATCTCACCACTTTTCCAACAAATATTGTTTGAAGAACATTGTTAAATTGTAATAAAATAATCGTCGACGAAAATTGAGGTTAGTTTTATAACCTTTATAAAACTAAGCTCAATTTTCGTCGACGATTTTTTTAACATTGTTAAATTGTAATAAAAAAATCGTCGACGAAAATTGAGGTTAGTTTTATAACCTTTATAAAACTAACCTCAATTGTCAAGTAAAAACCATCTCTATTTGAGGTGATTTCAAATAAGAAATTCGAGTTTGAATATACAAACTCAGAGAACTTTATCTCTGTCTGGGCAATGTAGACATCTGATTGCTATGTTGATAGCATATAATATTAACGAGGTTATAGCTAATATAACAAATTCTAGTATTAGTGACAAATCTGTGTTGCATAGTTTTACTAACAACATTGTGATTGATTGTGAATCATCATATTGTACGAAGGAGGATCCACCTACAATGGCAACATCCTTGGAGGCCACTACCAGTCAGATAGGGTATTTCCCTCCTGCTGGAACTTATACGGGCAATCTAGACTCTCCAGTTGTAGTTGTGGAGGTATCTCCTGATAATAATTTAAACTAGTCAGTGAGACAACAGAAGTTACCCCTTCAAATAACCAATTATTAATACAGAATAATAAAAAGGTATCTTCTGGCAATATAATTAATAATACTAAGAAACTAAAGGGTGTGCAACATATTTTAAAATTATTTAATCAAAATATCCAAGGTTGCGCTTCTAAATTACTGGAAATAGAATTGTTTTTGGAAGACACTAAGTTTGATGTCATTTGTTTAACAGAGCATTGGTTGAAAGATTATCAAGTAATGTCAATTAATTATGAAAATTATCGTGTAGTTAGCCATTTCAGCCGAAAACGTATGATACATGGCGGCTCATTAATATTACTTAAAAATTCTATTAAATCTAAAGAACGTAAAGACATCATCGGGCTGTCTGTTGAACACATGATTGAATTGTCCTGTGTTGAGCTCGATAAGCATGTTATAGTATGCATATACAGACCTCCTAGTTACCAGAATCTATCGGTGTTTGATTCTGTAATGGAAGATGTTTTAAAGAAGCTTAGTACTAGTAGTAAGTCAATAATCGTATGTGGCGATTTTAATATTAATTTATTGGAACATAACTCGAATACTGTCAGATTATTGAGTCTTTTTGGGTCATTTGATTTGTCCAATGTGTTTATGGAACCAACCCGAGTGACAGCTTCTTCTGCCACTTGTATAGATAATATTTTTTGTAATTGCGATTACATACACAAACGAATTGTAGATAAGTTGCCATCTGATCACAGTGGACAAATAATAACATTTAGCTCCTATATGCCTTTACAAAAAATTGAAATAAGGTTTAGGCCAATTACATGTAAAATTTTAGAGAAATTAAATAATTCTTTGGCCAGTAAATTATGTGATCAGAGTTTTAATAATATAGATGACCCCAATGAGTTCTACGCCGAGTTCTTTTCACTATTAAACTCGCAATTTTATGACACTTTTCCACTGAAAACTAAAAGTATTTACACAAAGTTTTTATTCAGTGACTGGGCTACTCCAGGTATTCGTAAAAGCAGGGAAAAACTTTTTGAACTGTATGGCTTAAAGCAACATATGAAAAATACAAACTTTCATCAGTATGTTGCAAAATATTCAAAAAAATTTAAAAGGGTGTGCCAAAGAGCTAAAGCTCTTTATATAAGCAATAAAATAAAATCAGCTGATGATAAAATAAAAACTACCTGGCAAATAATAAATAATGAAACAGGTAGGAAAAAACAGCGAAATAATGAACTTAATTTAGAGACTGCACATGGCCCCATCAATTCAGATGTAGAAATAGCTCAGGAATTTGAAAACTTCTTTGCTAATATTCCCCTTAAAACTACTGAAGCTTTAAGTTCTTCCCCCACGCTTTCTGCTGCCTTACTTAAAAGGAATGTAAAGGCATGCCCTTCGGAGCTTAGGTTTCAGCATACAAACCCCCAGGCTGTTATAAGAGCTTTTAAAGATCTTAAAATTAAATCAACAGAAGGTCTCTGGGGTATGTCTGTAAAAGTATGTAGATCTCTCATCGAAACCATTGCGCCCTATTTAGCTTTCATATTTAACACCAGTGTTGACCAAGGAGGCTTTCCGGATCTTATGAAACATAGTAAAGTAATACCATTGTTCAAATCCGGTGATAGTAAAGATCCCAACAATTATAGACCTGTGTCAATTCTGCCAGTTCTCAGTAAGGTGTTTGAAAAGTTGATGCTCAATCAAATGTTACGTCACTTTAATAAAAATTACATCTTTCATGAACACCAGTACGGCTTCACCAAAGGGCGTTGTACCACTGACGCCGGTGTTACCCTAATGAAGAACATTTTTAACGCCTGGGAAGAAGCACAAGATGCTATTGGAATCTTTTGCGATCTCTCTAAGGCGTTCGATTGCGTAAACCATGAAACACTTCTGATGAAACTCGAGCACTATGGGATTAGGAAAACAGCACTTGACTTGTTAAGATCATACCTGAAAGATAGAAAGGTTAAAGTCAAAGTAAATGGCGTAAACTCATTGAGTTCTGAAATGACAATGGGCGTTCCTCAAGGTTCGATATTGGGTCCATTCCTCTTTTTAGTTTATATTAATGATTTACCCCAATTACTTCAAAATCAACCGAAGATGGTGTTATTTGCAGATGACACATCATTGATCTTTAAAATAGACCGACGGTCACAAAATCTTGACGACGTGAATAACTCTATTCTTCAGGTCCAAGATTGGTTTACGGTAAATAATTTAGTACTTAATGAAAAAAAAAACAAAATGCATTAGATTTAAATTACCTAATGTTAGAAGTAGCGAATGTGACATCGTATTGAATGGCCAAAAATTAGAATTTGTTAATCAGACAGTTTTCAGAATCACGCTAGACGAGAAATTACAATGGGGACCTCATATAACATCTATTGCGGGGCGGCTAAGCTCGGCCGCATATGCTGTTAGAAAGATAAGACAATTAACAGACGAAGAAACCGCGCGCTTGGTCTATTTTAGTTACTTCCACAGTATTATGTCATATGGCATTTTACTGTGGGGTCGGGCTGCTGACATTGAATCCATTTTTATTTTGCAAAAGAGAGCTGTCAGAGCCATTTACAATCTACGTCGCCGCGAATCTCTTAGGGAACTATTTAAAAGGGTTAATATTATGACGGTACCTTGCCAATTCACTTATGAAAATATTATGTATGTAAGAAAAAATCAACATCTTTTTAATAAAATAAGTGATAGACATAATTTTAATACTAGAAATAAAGATAAATTAGATCAACCTTTTTTCAGATTATCTAAAGTACATACATCTTTTATGGGGTACTGTGTTAAATGTTACAACAAAATACCTTGTGAAATATTGAAATTAAATGAAAGAAAATTTAAAACTTATATTAAAATTACACTTTGTAAGCAAGGATATTACAAATTAGATGATTATATCCAGGATAAGAATGCTTGGAACTGGTCTTGCTCCATAGGACAATCTCTAGAGTCTAGACAAAATCAAACTGGTTGCTAATGTAATTGTATAATTTATTCTTTTTTTTTTTTCTTTGACATTGATTTACATTCTGTAATTACTGGGGGTCACACCCGGACTTATTACTCCTTATTTATTTATGAAAATCGTCTACGTTTGGAATGTTTGTGAATATGTGAGCACCATGTATCTATCACATAGTTGATCTATATGTCATGGTTACATTTATCCATTTTAATTCTTTTACCTATTGTGGTATAGTAATTTTATTTTTGGGTGCATCGTCTTCACATATAATTATATAAATAATGTATGCAATATATTGTAAAACATTTTAAAAGAGTAACGGTGGAGTTTCTTGCCCATTCTTCTCCATACGAAAACTACCTTTTGGAAGGGGCGACTAGAATCAATTTTATTTTAATTTTATTTTTGACGTTCATAAGTGCCTTTTATGTGCCTATTTGAAATAAATGATTTGACTTTGACTTTGATTTGACTTTGACAAATCAAAGCACTCAATTCGTAATTGGCACTACAAAATGGCATCTACACAGCAACGTATTCTGATACATTTGTTAACATTTTCATCAGAGACTTTTGGAACAGACTATACCGAATTATTGGTTGTTTTTCGTTTATGCTTTTTTGTTGCGCGATGTTTATAGTCCTGTAAAAAAATAAGTATAATCAGATGTTTAGATCCTTCTAGTCTTCCAGCCCTCACTATGTGATGACTATGATCTATCACAAACTATATCCCCGCCCGCCAATCTCAAATCAGCCTTGTAGACTTATACAGGGTGACAGGGAAACTCGACGTGTTCATTCCAGGGCGTGATAGTGTGACCCATTTGCAACAATTAAGCATCCCATAAAGCCTAGGCAAAAATTCATGGAATCCGAGAAAAACCGATTTTCATGTTTTTGTGAAAATTTCTCAGAAATCGTCACTAAGAATTCTCTAATATATCAAACAGATAATGTCGAGTTTCCCTGTCACCCTATATATGAGAGTGTGGAAAGCTAGGTCGGAGGAAAATCTATGGCAAGTTTTTTTTTTACAGAAACATGCTTAGTAAGAGCTGCTAGTCGGCTTCCAGTCTAACCGGATGCAGCTGAGTACCAGTATTTTACATGGAGCAACTGCCTATCTGACCTCCACAACCCAGTTATTGAGTAATATGAAACCCCTTGGTAAAACTGGTTGTCAGACTTTCGGGCTTCTGACGACCCGTAACGATTGTCAAAGATCTATGAATGACAGCCGGGACCAACGGTAACGTGCTTTCCGAGACACGGAGAGGTCTTGGTATGTAAAGATGGTCACCCGTCCACGGACCGACCACGGCAAGTGTAGCTTAACCTGATCGATTGACCCATGCGGCTGTTATTACTTAGCCACAAGCCCCTCAAGAAAAACTAACATCTAACTAATAATATCTAATACGTCTTCGGTGACCCCGCGAACTAGCGGTGGACAGCAATACTCTCTGTTGTACCTCTGGGAAATTTACTCACTGCGAGCAACGCAGCCAATTTCATCAGATATCATATTATATATTTTTTGGTTTGCTCTAGAAATGTGAGTATAAGATGAAGAAATATTTTTGGTTTATTATTATAGGAATGTTCAGTGTTGACCATATACAGGCTGGCAGGGACATCGACGCGCAAGCTGTTACCTGAGGGGCAATTTTCGTAATTATAAGAACGTTCACAGTCTGAACTCAGTCTGAATCTGTCAAAAATACGTCTTAAAAAAAAACCCTACTTTTTGACAAGTTTTTGACATTTGTTTGTCGCCGAGATTTGACTGCGACTAGATTTTGAACGTTTTAAATTACGAGAATTGGCCTTCATGGATTCAGCACATAATTCTGAACCCTGGCGTCAATAGATTTCATCGGTTATAAAAAAAAGTTAGCTGTTCTATACATTTTGACCGCGTAGATATTGCATTTTCCTATGAAACAGCAGATTTCCTTTTGTTAACCGACAGAAAATTTCTACACTAGGGGGTATAACATTATGTGCTTAATTCATAGTTACAGGTTGCGCGTCGATGTCCCTGCCACCCTGTATAGATAGGTCATTGACTGCAAGGGCTTCATGATTATGATTAGGTAAAATAAATAAATAAGGCCCAGGCCCAGGCCCAGGTTAAGGCACATAATATGGGTAGCGGGATCGTCCGAAAGGGTTACCGCTGCCCTGGAACATAAAGGGCTAAGGAAGGAACACGGGTAGGTTTTAGTCAGTAAGAGTCTGACACTCCCTTCCACTCCACCCAGAGCGGGAGGGGTCATTTGATGACTTCCCATCCTCAAAAAAAAAGGCACATAATATACGTACATACATATTAATATAGACTCTCGTCTTCTTCCCAAACGCCACCTGCTACGATCCTTACCGACTCTTTTTGCCTCGTTTACGTTCATGCTCCTGGTCATACACTCACGCCGGTTGCGAATATTATGACCCTTAAGTCTCTGAAGAACATCGCCAATAGGTTACCATGTCTACCGCACACAATATACACAAAAAAAAACAGAATTTTCATACTTATAACAGTACAGTAGTTGTACAGTAGTATAGGTAGTGTTCTACATAATATGGCAGTGTTCAGGTTCACCTAATGATTATAGTAACGTCAGATCAAACTCTGTCCCTTTGTCTTTACTTCCGCAACTATGCTGATAAAATATTATTACTGCTAAAAACAAATTAAGAATATTTTTTACCACAGCCTAACTATGAGACCGCTGCTTCTCATACAGAAAAGAAACAAAACCGGCCAAGTATTTTTAAACAAGTGGGTAGTGCACAATAATTAACACAACCAACTTGTTAAAAAAAAAGTTTCCTGTATGGGGACCGCCTTCAATGGGGTAGTTGCCTGGGTAAAAAAAATATAATTATATTTAGTCCGTCAGTTAGATTATCGAAAAATAATGGACACGTATTTTTTCTTTGGTCAATAAAACAAAAAATGACAAAAATAAAGCGCGTCACAATTTGGGGTCGTGAGGTCACTTGCTTGCAAAAGTGTCGCAAGCAAGTGACGTCACGCGGAACTTTAACGGGCGATATCTTTAATTTTTTATATAAGTGACAAAAGAAAAAATACGGGTCCAATATTTTTTGATAATCTAACTGACGGACTAATTAGATGTTTTTAGGAAAATAGCCTATTTTAAACCTTATTTATTGTAATAGCGGCAATAGATATACACAGTCTGTGAACAATTCTACATAATACGGTTCATGAGATACAGCTCGCTGACATGCAGACAGACGGACGGACAGCGGAGTCATTGTAGTAGAGTTCCGTTGGCACCCTTTGAGTACGTACGGAACGCTAAAGATACTTATAAATAAACAAATAATTTATTTGCCTGAAATATGGTGGGTACACAAGATGTTAAATTAAATTATAGCACAGGACACATTTCATCCTCATTACGGGCATACAAAATTATAGTTAATTTACAAAAATCATTTTTTAAATTACAATTATTAGAACTCTTATATATTACTATTATATGATGAACTATACTTATTAGCATAACATTCGCTCACAGCGTCTTGACTACCAACTTCAGACTAATAATATAAAACAGTCTCCTGCATATTCTGTTCGCATGACGAAAGATTACGAAACGTAAAACAAATCCGTTTTCATCCCGACGATCGACGCGACGGGTTAATTCCAGCGCCGGGCTAAATCTTGCAACGGGCATAATCCCGCGTCTGGCTTAATTCCGCATTATTATTCCGGGCACAGTCTCCGGGCATAAAGAAAACGGGAAGATGCAAGTGTTTCAAGTTTTTGTTATTTTATCCTATTTTGGACCCGACATTTTAATCTTCATGGAGGAGTGAAGACGGTATACTGTAGCACGAACGCAATTTGCGTAATGTTCGTTCGTAAAATTTAAGTTAAGTTTACTTGGCGCTACGGTTGGCGCAGTGGTTAAGCGATTGACTGCTGCGCTGCGTGTCGCGGGTTCGATTCCCGCACGGAACAAATATTTGTATGACCTACAAGTAGTTGTTCCGGGTCTGGCTGTTTGTGTAAGTGGGTTTAAATGTTTGTAAACGCACCCACGATAGAGGAGAAATTCCTAGTGAGGAGCAATGTTTTATTATAAAAAAAAAAACTTGCGTTCCTTGCAAGCAATAGGGTAGTTTCCTGGTTAAAAAAGAATTATTATATTTAGTCCGTCAGTTAGATTATCGAAAAACAATGGACACTTATTTATCCTTTTCTCAATCAAACAAAAAATTACAAAGATAAAGCGCGTCAAAATTTGGGAGTCCGGTCGTGACGTCACGCCATGCTAAAAAGTGTAGCAAGGCGGGACTTTAACGGGCGATATCTTCATCATTTTTTATATAATTGACAAATGAAAAAATACGGGTTCAATATTTTTTGATAATCTAACTGACGGACTAATTAGATTTTTTTAGGAAACTAGCCTATTTCCACGGACTGGTCATTCAAATAGACCTGTCTCTAAAAAATAAACGATGAGGAGAGTCGACGTCAAATGAGATAGGACAAGGCTTGACAGAGAGAGAGAGTCTTTCAAAATTACCGTTTAACTCCAGTTGGTAAACAAATAAAAACAGTAAAGTAGTTGATAAGTCCAGTCATGTAAAAGTCACCATCACTATATGCATATTAGCAGGCGGGGCTAACGGTTGTCATGGCGAGAAGCCCCGCCTACAGTGGAAGGGGTAGACAGATGCGCATGAGTCGGCGGAACGGATGCTTTTGTTGAAAGCTTCCTTGATGTGTCGTGAGATAAAAATGATATTATTCAATAAAGAGGGGAATGACAAAACCAAAAAAAATAAGTACTAATCTGAGTTTTTACTAAGCATTATTTTTATTTCTTTTATTTTTCCAAACAATCTAGAAACTAAATCTAGAATATCTGTCGCCTGATAATTAAATTTCCAACCTATAACGAAATTCTGACTGATTACTACATCCATGATAATTAAGTTTCAATATCAAAATTGCTGAATTTGTCAAAAATATTTGACACAGAGCACAGAGCATCCTATTAAAATAACAAGCACAAAGTAGTTCGAATTTTGGCTAACAAAACGTCTACACATTTTGATATAGAGAATGTTAGGTATTTCCCTAACAAACACTCTATCAAAACCAGCCTTCAGTCTTGTCACAGCACAAGCCTCTTCCCTTGTATTCGTATCTACAAACTAACGTATACAACGCTTCGATGTTCAAACATTCTAATTCTAGAGCCTTCGATCTCGGTCGTCCACCGAGAATTGAGTAGTGGTCCAGTTTGCTTACAGATTCGATTTGGTTTTAAATTATAGATGCTGTTTCAATCGGTAGCCTTGGTCATCATAATCAAGATCGGAAACTGCTGAATATTTGGGCTCCTTATGAATGGTTAATGAGGAAGTGTCTGATTTAAAGAGATAACGAGTACCAACTGATCATGCAGGACCCTAAAATATTGATTTTAAATTAATACTAGGTACTGTAGAAAATAATACAATTCCTTTTACATTGTTGCTTTTCTTCTGTCTTGACATTGACTATGCTCTAGTATGGGCTGGGCTGGAGTCTGGGCTCTGGGTTTGGGCTCTGGTCTGGGTATGGGGCTGAGGGTGATGACCAGGTATGCGCGGACGCTGCATGCTGGTGGTCAGGATACCCGTTGAAGCCGTGGATGCTGGCTGGCTGGGTGACTCGCCGCCAAAGCTTGCGGGAGTGATGATGATGACGTCACGCTGAAGTGTTTGCACGAAGGCTGCGCTGACGTTCATACTCGGTGTTACCAGTATAGACGGATGAGGAACAGGGTGTAAAGTTCACTCATACTCTATAGAAAAGGGAAGATCCTCCGACCAGACGGGTGTTGTGTCTGGCGGGCAATTGCCCAACGATTGATGTTGGGAAATTGTATCTATGCTAATTGCGCGGTAAACTTTGCTTGCGAGATGCAGGATTTGCGTGACGTCAGTATGACGCGTTGTTCGCATGTGGCGTTGTAGATACCGCTACAATACAAAAAAAATGTTTTTTTTTATAGCATAGGGTCTTTATAAGAAACAAGCTTCTGCCCATGACTTTGTCCACGTAAATTTTCTTGTTCCTCTGACCCACCCATCCCGTTGCATCGCATCATCTGCCTGGGTTATCACTTCCTTTTCGCTTAGCGTTAATTCTGCCTTCTTTCCTTTTGTTCGGCTCCTAAGGGTCATAGCGTGATGTTTAATAGCCTATAGCCTTCCTCAAAAATTCAACTATCAAATGCAAACATTTTTTTTTTCAAATCAGACTGATAGTTGCAGAGATTATCCCCTACATACAAACTTACAAACCAACAAATTCCTCTTCATAATATTATTATTATGATATTTATATTATATCTCCTTTATTTCAATGTAAACATATAAATTATATTTTTAAATATTAGAATATAAAAGGTATAAAAACATTTAAAAATATAAAAAATAGTAGCCCACCGGTATCGGGAACAGAGAGGAACCTCCTGACCATGCGAGCCGTGTCCAGAAGTACCGCTTTCGGAATCAAGCCCTTGATCCAGCTGCCCAACGAGAGTCTCCTCAGGCGTTGGTCGAGGCTCTTGGCTATTAAGCCAAGAGCATATATTATATTATTATTAGTATATATAATAGCTTATCCCAGTTATTTATCGCTAGGCTTCTTTAAAGTTACGCCACAATGACCGTTGGCTCCAACACCTAATAATTTGAAAGTCTCTTGTGTTGTACCCGTAGGAAACGAGTTTGGTAAGCAGCCAAAAAATAAACATCTTGGCACTATGCAGTTTATATTAATTGTAGTTGTTAGTTTCATTGTTGGGAATAATGAAGACACACGAGCGAAGTATAGTTAAGCCCCATTTACACAATGCAAGTTTCTTGCCTCTGGCGTTAGTCGGTGCTAGTCACAGGCAATTCACTCTACAATGCCACAGGCAATTAAATTGCACCGTGTAAATCAGGCTTTAGCCGTCTGCATAAGCATAAACACCCTATAATGTTCCCACTGATGAAGACAGGCCTCCTTTCGGTGATAGGGCGTAGGCCATAATCCACCACGCGGGCCCAGTGCGTGTTGGTAGATGTCACATGTCTTCGAATTTTTGGTTCTTGGATATTTCCACGTTCCACGTTCGAACCCAGGCAGGCGTTTTACTTTCTGCTCATTATTTCATCACCACTGTTCTCAAAACAATGAAGGAAAACATCGCAAGGAAACCGGCATGTCCTAGAACCAAACATTCTAAGACATGCGGCCACTACCAACCCGCACTGGTCCCGCGTGGTAGATTATAGCCCACTCGCTCTCGAAGAGAAGAAGCCTGTGTCCCAGCAGTGGAACATTATAAGCTGATTATGGAAGCAACGTTCATAAATATAGAGGTAAATACCTAGTATGTAATTAAATAATGTATACTTCCGTATACATAAAAGTACATTAATACCGAATGAATACGAGTTTGTTCGTCCAGTGAGAATCGCGCGGATGTGGTCACAATAGTGGTCGGCGCAGTTGTCACTACTAACTAAACGCGCTGTGGTTTTAAATAACCAGTGAGAAATGCTGAGCTGGAGTTCCCGGTATAATACTATTGGAACCTATGTGCCCAGACTAGTTAGATTGACAATCGGTTTACTTAGTAATTATTTATTTAATACTTCAAGCACATACATGTACAGAGGCGGACTTAATGCCATAGGCATTTTCTACCAGTCAAACTTTGGGTGATGCAGAGACGAACAGTGGTAGGTGCACAATCATGAAAATTGTGGAATAAATATTTTAAATATAAAAATACGCATAGACCTATTAAAAATATAAATATAATAATATACCTAATTACATATAATCATAAGAACAAATAAATATCCATAAATAAATGACTACACTAAAAAGATAAAAATTAATATTAATTAATATTGGCAACATGTCTAAAACGTTACCCGGAATTACACAGTAGCTGTTAGTATTTGAAGCAAGTCTGTTAGGTATCAAAATTATTAACTCACAGAAAGCACAGGCATCACATCGAAGTCCTAGTCCAGGGTAGAGCCGGCACGAAACTTTGCAAGAGTCTTTAGTCGTTCCTCTCCATTCGTTGACCTCCTTCTAAACAGACATGTTTTAAAATAAATTATGCCAATAACCATAGAATAATGACAAGAAATAAAAGTGACCATTTAATTTTGTGCTAAGTGCATGCAGTACATGCGCGAACTTAACTACTCTCACTACGCCGAAACCTTGCCAAGTTACGTGCCGGGGCGGCGACTGTACTCTTTACCTTCAACTTGTCTATATTTGTGGTGACTGATAAACGACATTAGTGACAGCCGTAGACAGGTAACAGCTTGTTTACATTACCTATTATAATAGACACTACAGATATTGGCGCTGATTTCCTTGTTCACAAACTGGATAAAATTTAAGTTCAGTGCATCTTTTTCATTCTATTCCAATAAGAAAAGGACACAAGATAAATATTAGTTTAGTCCTGTCAAATTTATATCCTCCATAGCAAGTTTAGACGTGTTTAAAAAATTGGCTACTAAAAATACGTCAATTTACGTCAGGCGCTGACTAATTTTTGTTATTTAACTATAAATCTAAAATACCTACATCATGTTAAACTAGATAATATTATGTCGGGGTAGCGGGATCGTCCGAAAGGGTTATCGCTGCCCTGGAACATAAAGGGCTAAGGAAGGAACACGGGTGGGTTTTAGTCAGTAAGAGTCTGACACTACCTTCCGCTCCACCCAGAGCGGGAGGGGTCATTTGATGAGGAGGGGAGTGATGCGGTGTCGGAGTCCGACGCTGCATCTGGAGGAGCGAGCACGGGAGGCTCAGTGAGCCCTTACCGTGACCGGGAGACGGCCGCTGCAAAAAGGAAGGTCCAAAGCAAGCGGCCAAGGTCAGTGGACGGCCAGGGGTCGTCCTCTGTCGGTGAGCTGGCCTCGGCTCGAAAAATCCCCACCAGTAGGCGGGGAGGAGCCCGAGAGAGAGGCATGGGGAGGGGGCTTACTGCTCGGGAGGCGTCAGAAAAAGCGGAGGTGCCCGCAAAGGAGGGGGGAGCGGTGGCTTTGGAGCCCTCAAGCGACGAGGCGGTAGAGGTTGGCGGCCCTGAGGCGGACTGCAAGAAGAAGTTTGCGGCGGTCGTGGAGACCGCGATCCGGGACGTGGCCCTGAAGAAGTTACAGACTTCTAAAAACAGGGCCATAGTCTCGGCCAAGGCCTCCATCATGGCGGCAGCGGAGGCCATCCACCTCGGGCCCCCGCCGGACGGAATGTCCGAAATGCGGGCGGAGGTGGCCCGCTTGACAGCGGCCATGGAGCTTCTCCGAAAGGAGAACGAGGAGCTCCGAGCGGACCTGGCCGGGCTGCGAGCAGCCGGCCCCCGGGAGGTGCCACAGGAGGAGGCGCAACATGGGCGGCCAGTACCTGCTCAGGACCGGGTCCTGAACCTGGTGCGGCAGGAGCTGGCTGCCTTTCAGAGCCGGTTCTCCGCCCTGGAGGCGCTTGTCCTACGCCCCCCGCTGGCGGCAAGCCGGCCGGCCTCGGGCCAGCGGAAGGCGGTGTCGTATGCTGCCGCCGCGGCTGTCACAGCCACGGCCACGGGGCAAGCAGCAAAACGGACCGCCCCGAAACCCGTGAAGGCCACAGCCCCAGCCCCAGCCCCAGCCCCAGCCCCGGCGGCGAAACGGCCGCCCCAACCGCCTCCTGCATCGCCTCCGGCCGACGCCGATTGGCAGGTGGCCGGGCAGAAGAGGAAGGCGAGCAAGGCTGCAAGGGCGGCCAAAAGAAAGGAGAGGCGGCAACGGCGCAAGGAGCGAGGCGTCGCGGCTAGGCTTCGTGCCCCGAAGACCGCAGCTGTAGTGATCACACTACAGTCGGAAGCGGAGAAGAAGGGCATCTCCTACCGCGACGTGCTTGCCAAGGCGAGAGCGGCGGTTAACGGCTAAGGGTCACTACCGGTGCCCGGATGCTGGAGGTCCCTGGTGCGGCTAGCGGCCCGACTGCTGACGCTCTGGCCGAAAGGCTTAGGGCGTCCTTAAATGCGGAAGAGGCCCGAGTGTCCAGACCCACCAAGTGTGCTGACATGCGCATCCTGGGTCTGGACGACTCTGCGACGGTGGAAGAGGTAGTGGCCGCCATCGTCAGGACTGGGGGGTGCTCTGCCGAGCAGGTGAGGGCGGGCACTCTCCACCCTGACTTCACGGGGATGCAAGCTATTACGGTGAGCTGCCCCGTGTCGGCGGCCCAAAAAATAGCCGGGGAGGGCCGAAGGCTCCTGGTGGGCTGGGTTTCCGCGCAGGTGAAACTGCTGGAGCCCAGACCTCTGAGGTGCTTCCGCTGCCATGTGGGCAGTCACGTGGAAGCTAAATGCACCTCGGAGGTGGACCGCAGCAGTCTCTGCTTCCGCTGTGGTCAGCCCGGTCACAAGGCCGGTTCGTGCAACGCCATGCCGCACTGTTATCTATGTGCGGCAGCTGGCAAGCCGGCCGATCACCGGGCCGGGAGCAAAGCCTGCGCTCCACCAAAAGCCAGGGGCAGGGGCAAGCCCCCCGCCACCGCCGTCACCACTGCAGCCGCCGCCACCACTGCCGTCGCCACTGCCGCCTTCGCTATCGTTGCCGCCGCATCCACCGCGGCTGGGCCCTCACAAGGGGATCAGGAGGGGGATTTTATGGAGTGCCAATAATGGCCCCATTACGCCTCCTCCAGGCGAATATCAACCACTGCGCCTCCGCTCAGCATAACCCGAGCCGAACTCTCGCCGAGTTCCACAACTCCCTTGCGGAGTTGAGAGTCGTCGTCGTCGGGTTCCGTTCCCTCCCCGTGCTCGTCCTCGGGGACTTCAATGCCAAGAATGTGGCTTGGGGTTCCCGGCATACGGACACACGGGGCAGAATGGTGGAGGACTGGGCTCTGGAGACAGGCCTGGTCGTCCTAAGCTGGGGTTCGGTCCCAACATGCGTGCGGATGCGGGGTGAATCAGTGGTGGACATCTCGTTCGTCAGCCCCGCTCTGTCGCTGCATGTCGTCAACTGGCGTGTCTTGGAGGAGGTGGAGACCTATTCCGACCACCGGTATATCCGGTTCGACGTCTCCGCCCAGACCTCGAGCGCGCCGGTCCGACCGGCCCTGGGTGGTCCGCGGTGGGCGCTGAAACAGCTGGACCGGGAGCTCCTCCTGGAAGCCTCGATCGCGCAGGCCTGGGTGTCACCACCGGACAGGCCTGCTGACATCAACGACGAGGCAGAGTGGTTCCGGGAGGCCATGTCCGAAATATGTGACGTGGCAATGCCCCGGGTCCGGCCCGGACGCGCCCGGCGCCAGGTGTACTGGTGGTCGCCGGAGCTGACGTCTCTGCGCGAGGCGTGCGTGGCTGCGAGACGCCGGTACACCAGGCACCGCAGGCTCCGTATCCGCCCTCCGGATACGGAAGCCGTGCAGGCGGAGCTGTACGAGGGGTACAGAGCGGCGAAGACCGCCCTCCGAGCGGAGATCTTGCGGGCCAGGGGGCTGGCCCACGAGGAGTCGCTGGGGACTCTGAACAGAGACCCGTGGGGACGCCCCTACAAGATGGTGCGGGATAAACTCCGCCCATGGGCTCCCCCGCTGACGCAGAGTCTCCGGCCCCAGCTCGTGGTGGACGTGGTGAGCGCTCTGTTCCCTTCACGAGGGGAACATACTCCCCCGTCCATGGCTCCGCCTCCTGCGATGCCAGATGCGGACCACACCGAAGACGACGACGATGCTCCGGAGGTGACCGAGGTAGAGTTGAGAGTGGCGGTACGTAGGGTGAATGCCAGAAACACCGCCCCAGGACCCGACGGCTTACCTGGAAAAGCCTGGGTCCTGGCCGTGGAGGCTCTCGGGCCTCGACTAAGGGGGCTACTAAGCGCATGCTTGGAGAGGGGCCGGTGCCCACTTCGTTGGAAGACGGGGAAACTGGTCCTCATCAAGAAGCCGGGGCGCCCTGCGGACTCTCCGTCCGCTTACCGGCCCATCGTGCTGCTCGACGAGGTGGGCAAGCTCTTTGAAAGAGTAATTGCAGACCGCCTTGCCGGGCAGCTGGTGCGGGTGGGGCCGGATTTGGCGGACAGCCAGTTTGGTTTCCGCAGGGGGCGCTCTACGGTGGATGCCATCATGCGCGTACGAGCCCTCACGACGGGGGATGCTGTGGCCCGGGGTGGGGTTGTCTTGGCGGTGTCTCTAGACATCGCCAATGCCTTCAATACCCTGCCCTGGAGTTGCATCAGGGAGGCACTCGGGTATCACCGGATGCCGACCTACCTCCGTCGCATTGTCGAGGCCTATTTGACGGACAGGGCCGTCATCTACCCCGGTCACCGGGGAGAATGGAACCGGCGAGAGATGTCGTGCGGTGTCCCACAGGGATCGGTCCTAGGGCCGCATCTGTGGGATATCGGGTACGACTGGGTGCTGCGCGCCGACCTCCCTGATGGCGTCAGCGTAGTTTGCTACGCTGACGACACGCTGGTCCTGGCGCAGGGGAGGTCGCACCAGGCGGCGGCCGAAGCAGCGACACGCGGGGTTGCGACAATCGTCGAGAGGATCCGGCAATTGGGACTCGAGGTGGCATTGCACAAATCTGACGCCATGTGTTTTCATGGTCCTCGGGACGCGCCACCGTCAGGTTCACAAATAATGGCGGGAGGGGTTCACATCGGCGTCGAGCTGACGATGAAGTACCTGGGACTCGTCCTCGACAGCCGGTGGAATTTCGTGAAGCACTTCCGACGTTTGACTCCCAGACTGGAGCGGGCCGGGGCTGCCTTGAGGCGGCTCCTTCCCAATCTAGGGGGACCAAACGCCTCCTGCCGGAGGCTCTATGCGGGGGTCGTGCGGGCCATGGCCCTTTACGGGGCACCGGTATGGGCGCGATCTTTGAGGCGGCGACCAGCCCGCCGGTTGATCGCGTCCCAAAGGGTCATGGCTATCCGGCTCATTCGAGGATACCGCACGGTCTCCGCTGAGGCGGCGAGCCTCCTTGCCGGATTGCCGCCATGGGATCTGGAGGCCAAAGTCCTCGCCCACATATGGGAGTGGTGAGAGGAGGCAAAACGCCGGGGCGTTGCTCCGCTGCCGCGAGAAATCACGGCACAGCAGACAGAGCTCCGGCGGGATCTCATAGCGGCATGGAGAGTGCGATTGTCGCAACCCAGCGCTGGGCACGCCACAATTGCGGCGATAAGTCCCCTCTTTGAGGAGTGGCTAGAGAGGCGCCACGGCGCCCTCAACTTCCGCCTGACGCAGGTCCTCACCGGACACGGTTGTTTCGGGAGGTTCCTGTTCAGGATAAAGCGGGAGGAAACGCCAGGGTGTCACCACTGTGGGGATCGCCCGGAGGACACGGTGGAGCATACGGTGGAGGTCTGCCCGGCTTGGGCGGGGCCCCGCCGTGTCCTCTTGGCGGCGATCGGCGGCGGCGACCTCTCGCGTCCGGCCCTCATACAGGCCATGGTCCGGAGCGAGAGTGAATGGGAGGCCGTCACCTCCTTCTGCGAAGCAGTAATGCTCGCGAAGGAGGAGGCGGAGCGCGCGAAGGAGAGGCAACCGCTGCACCCTCGCGCTTCTAGCCACCGTAGGAGACGCCCTGGACGGGAGTCAACAGCCGACTCCCGGTCACCGTAGGCGCGGGCTTGCGGGCAGCTAGCTATGGGCAGCTCGCCGCCCGGTAAGGACCAGGCCCGGGTCGACGGCGCGTTGTGTTCCACGCGCGCCTCAAAGAGCTGTCAGCACGAACTGACGGGGTCCGCTAGGGCCGATGCCGCCGGGGCTGCGGGTTGTTCGAAAGAGATACCGTGGCCCCTGGCACAGGCAACTGAAGGAACACGGGTGGGTTTTAGTCAGTAAAAGTCTGACACTCCCTTCTGCTCCGCCCAGAGCGGGAGGAGTCATTTGATGATTTCCCACACAGAAAAAAAAAAAGGGGTCATTTGATGATTTCCCATCCTCAAAAAAAAAAAGCCACGGATATGTACCTCCGCACTTTCTGACAACGCAGACTTACCGACATAATTTCGTCTTACGACCTATACAACGAAGCTACGACCTCCTCATAAAATGAATAAGTCCTCATAATACAAGAACGAACACAATAACCTTTAAACGACATCGCATAACACCATATTATTATATTCCCATTACTATAACCCAACAACTTAAATTAAATACCTCACCTTCAGTACAATAAAAACGATAAAAATCACTTTATCTCCGATCTCATAATCGGTATGAAGTGACGATTGCCGCTACAATACAATACAGTATATTTAATATAATACAATGTAATTGGACGCTGAACATTGTGATTTAAAATGTCGGCACAATATTTGTAACATGAAACTTTAGAGGAGTTGTGATTGATGTTACTCGACAAGTTTCGTTTCGTCCCTTCGTGTTTGTTATTTTTGTGAGTGATGCCAGAAATGTTGCTGAGTTATTTTCTTTTAATTGTGTAATGAATCCAATTCTTTGTAGTTATAGTGTGAAATACTGGCCAATACGTAAAATTCACAGTTCACCCGATCTATTCAGTAAAAATCTCAGCTTGACAACTTAGGTGACGTCAATAGTGTCCAGCATCAGGTGAAATGAGCGCATTTCACCTAAATGTTCCCGGTGAGATTTGTACAAGCCACAGACCATATATCCTTATATGGTCTGTGGTACAAGCATGTCTACTTTTAATAGAAAAGCAACGCACATTCTAGAACAACACTGAACGTTAAAATCCTACTAATATTATAAACGCGAAAGTTTGGAAGGGTAGATGTTTGTTACTCTTTCACGCAAAAACTGTTGAACGGATTTGGATGAAATTTGGCACACAGATGGTTTATAACCAGGTTTAATATATAGAATACTTTTATCCCGATATTCCCACGGAACCGAAACTTATGCGGGTGAAACCGCCGGGCGTAGCTAGTAAACAAATATACGAAAGTCCGAAAGTAAGGGAAATTATTTTTGGTATAAAACCTAACCTCAAACATTTTGTTACATCGCCTGCATTCCATTACTTTACCCCTAAAGGCGACATTATTTAAAATACAATATACGAAGCGCCTAAAACTGCCTAAACGAGTTATACCAAGCGAACGCGACAAAGGGTGTGGCATTTTATCGCCCGTTTGTAACCTTATATTAGTACCAAATTGCGAACAAATTATAGCCTTATTTATATAGCCATTTTATAGACCAGCAATTGAGTTCATACAATTCAGTAATCATATTTAGGTATGAAAATGTAATTCGAACTTTTTAAACACCTCTTTTTATGAAGGCTTTAAAAGAGTTTTTAATGTGTCAACGGAATTGTTATTATGACATAAACGTTTATAAATTAATGGGGCTGTATTCCAAGGAACGTTAAACTTAACGATTCTTCTCCGCTCGAGTGTTTTAGTATTTTGTTTTCAGTGTTTTGTTTTGGGTAATGTGCAAGTTTTGTTACCATCGCAGGTAGAACCTGGATGAGGCTGGTGCAAGAACGTGGGGATTGGCATATGAAAAGAGAGGCTTATGCTCAGCAGTGGGCGAAGTCGGGCTGTGGGTGACGATGATGAAAGCGCAAGCTATGAGTTCAACTGGTACTAATGAGACACAAATCACCTTTTTTATTGTTACCGAAATTAATAAGATTGCCTAACAGACGAGGGATTATTGGTACTGGAGAATTGCGTAAAATGTTGAGTCATTCTGCTAATAGTGGAGCTACGTAATACTGCCTGATTATCTGAACATAACCTTTTGCAAGTTATAGGGAATAATCCACACATCACATAACATCACGCCTGTTTTGCCCCGATGGGTTAGGCAGAGCTGTACCTATAGTGCAACCACATTTCGTTAGTTATGTTGTAGTCCTATGTTATAGGCAATTATTCAATACTCTATTATTCCCTTCCGAAGTCCCCGCTCGTACGTATTCTATGTGGGTATAGTGCCTGCATCTTCATAGAAACTGGGTCATCGCAGTATTAGATTCGTCAGCGTGGCTCTCTGCCCTATACAATAACCCAGCCATGTGCCATCGAGGAGTGTGAGTCGATCTGTCTTGGTCTTAGAGTTAAATCCAAATTATCCGAAACACACTCGTAAAATAATAATAAATAAATAAATTCATTATTTCACCAAAAAGTCTTTAACAATAATTATATCTTTATGACTAAAACATAAAAGACTTAATTTTTTTTTTTGGAATGTCATTCTAGGAGGTGGTTGTCTGCTTAAGCGGACTTGCATGTGGGTGCCTCAATAAATTAAGACCTCCAGCCAGGGTTTAGGCTGCCTGTCCAGCGAAGCGAGCTTGCGGAGCGGGGAAACTAGGATTGCATACAGTTATAAATTCTCCGCTCCACTGAATCCTATTGGTTAACATTTCTCCGTTTCTCCGCTCCGCAGCCTCGGTCCGCTTCAATGGACAGGCAGCCTTAAATAACCTTAAAAACTAAGCCACTACACACTAAGGGCACCCCCTGTGGGGTACAGACCTCGGCTTAGGGCGTCGCTGGAGGACAGGATCGGAGTTAATAAAAGGCCTATATTCAAATACTCTGACTCCCAAATTAGGTGTAAGTTCCTGTGACTGTGTGTGTGAGGAGTCAGTGATTCTCTGCAGCAACAAAGTCATAAAATTTTAATAATTTGGAAAAGTTTAACAATAAATGGTGCAAAATTTAATTATAATTATTTCTATACTAACAATATTACATACCATCACGCCTGCATTACAATGAGTTGGGCAGTTGGGTATGTATATCGACATATCAAGCTATACATTTCCAGTATAAGCTGACTTCTCATTGTACGAAAAGTCTGTACAATATGAGGTCAGCTAAAACTGGAAATGTATAGCCTGGGTTGTGGAGATCAGTTAGGGCCGTAAGATCAAAAGCAGCTTAAACAATGGATGTCGAAATCTACGATAAAATAGAATCGATAGTTTAATCTACTGTCCTAAGATCAAATGGTAAATATGAACAGATTAGTTAAACTTCGAGTAGTCTTTTACACATGGCAACATTCTCTAATTTATTCGAAGTTCGTTCATCCATTCATGAAAACAATGGCAACAAACGGGTCTTTTTGACATTGACATTGGCATTTGACGTCTATGTGACGTTTTATTATTATTTATGTCTTCATGTGGTATTTAATGTCTTCGAAGCTTTGGAGACACGAAAACGTATGAATTCTATACCATCCATTGATTCATAATATTATCTTGGTCTAACAACAAACGGTCTACTATAATAACTATTTATATCGTTCAACTCCTGTATTATTTTGACATTTGAATCCGAATCACAGTTAAAACAAACCTTCAATGAATAGATACGTAGAAATGTTGTAAAACAGGCACGTTTGTAGTTTTTTTGAAAGGTTGTCACGACAAATTATGCCACCAGGGGGCCTAAAAAGGCCACTTTGGCAGAATCATAATAGGATAACAATATGAATCATATTAAAAATCGTAAAATGGTCACAAACTGACAATTCATAATATGATCTGTGTGCAATTCATATCACAATGAAATAACATTTGAACTGTAGAAATAAAAAATAAAAAACCAATTTGATTGATAATAACATAATGTACATACAGTTATCTTCATTCATTCCTCTAGGTCAGAACAAGCATTCTGTTACCGTTAGGCGCTGATCTGATTATTTCTTACGACACGTTTTATCGACAATCAGTACACAGACACAGGTCCAACTTTAACATGAGTCTACGACGATGTAGTGACATCCAAGGCTTGGTAATTTCGCCCACATTGATGGATATCATTTTTCCTATAAACACTATACTTCTAATACAAAATAACTATAGATTTTATTGTATTTTATTAATAATATATTTTATTATGACAGCTTTGACAACGAAGTTTAATACGTCGCCATGGCAACCTTTCTTTCAAATCCTTACCTGCCTGTATCTTTTTAGCTGAATATATGCATACTTATTAAAATTAATTACCGGCCAATTTCATAACTCAAATTCATATTTTTAACATGATGTTATTCTACGAGTTGACTTAATAGATCCACGCAATCCAAGGATCAGTTCGAGTTTCGCCTCTAAAGCGAATACATACTAAAGCCTGATACTCCAGGGCTACCTATACATAATAAAGCCTGATACTCCAGAGCTACCTATCGTGGGAATACCCAGCGTACCTCTCCGCTCCGGTACCTGTCGATCTATCCATACACCCCACCTCCATATACTACTCACTACTCTTCAGTCCATCTCCATCTAAAATTTGTTATAAATATACCTTTAATTGTTTTCTACCACCCTTTCTTTAATTTTAACTACCTTTGTCTTTATAGTCCAGTTTTACCTACTTGTCGCTTCACGACAAACTGTAATGAAAAAATTACCGATAAAAATACGGTTTTTGTTTTTTTCACGTGGCAATGTTTACACCAAATTTGAAATGAAATTTTACGAAAATTAGAGGAATTGCTAATGATCTGCTGGGAATTCAGGAAATGAATAGCTTTTAGAGGTATTGCTTAAAGTGGCCCTTTTAGGTCCCCTGGTCAGTTTACGGTCAGTTTAATCTATACAAAGGAGTTTAAACGAATCGATGATTTAAACTGACAATAAATCGATCAACTACCCAGATGCCCAGAGATTAAACTCTCTTCCTTGGTTTAAACTATGATTGATCGTACGGCCCTTAGGCAGTCGCTTCATTTAAAATACTGGTATTCAGCATGCACCCGGTTAGACTGGAAGCCGACCTTAACATAGTTGGAGAGTTTGTGTTGAAGTTCGTCATTTTTGCCGATAGGAAGCATGGCATGTCACTCAATAAAGCGTTGACATTTCCTACACAATGCTCCCCCACTGTGAGAACATGCTGATAGCTAAGTTGTGAGCACACAATATTGTAGAGTATGCTAAGTGTTACATTGCGTTACATTATTACGTTTACGCGGCGCCCGCGGCAATTTGCCACCCACCGCACTTCCTTGGATGTAGCGTCCGCAGATAAATTACATAGATTTTATGCTTAAATTGGAGCATTGTTTTGATTGTATGTACATATTTTGTTTTACCTTCTACTGTTACACATTTTGTCTACATCTCTTTTATCTACTTTCCTATCGCAGGTACGCTGGAAGAGATTTTCTTAGAAATAAGCATCACCTTTGTACAGTATGTTTCTGTTCCTTTCTTCTTGTCTGTGTATTTATATGTGTGTACATAAATAGTTAAATAAATAAATTGGGATGAGGGAAACTTACGGAAATAGTAAAATAAAACTAGCCATTGCTGTTAGTTTTTAACTAATTTGGCCAAACTATTATTTGAAAGTTGAAAATAGAGGTAAGAAAACTAATTAACTAAAAACTAAATAATATTCTCGGTATTCGGTTGATCTCCGTTCATAACAGCTTGTCTTCCGACAAAGGCCTCCTCTAAGGCTTTCCAAGTGGAAAGCCTTAGAATGGTTACGTACAGTAAAGGATAGAAACAAGTGTTTGTACGTAACCATTCTGGGCCTGCTACTGAAATAATATGGGTTATGAAATAAATAATTACAGTGTACCTATCGAATATCAATGTATTCCATCTTGAAACGCCATTGCTATACATAATTTGCCACAAAAACAAAGATTTGTCATTATGATAGTAATAGATAACAGAAAAAGTATGATCAAGAACGTTTTAGAACGAGCCACTTTAAACCGTAAAACTTATGCTTATCGTCTCATTTTTTTTAATTCTAGTTTTGTGACACTTATGAGATAAACTACTGCCCCATACAAATTAGACGGTATAAAAACTTTTTTTCTTCTTCGTGTCGTTGGCACGACAGTTATTTAAATTTTGTTGGCGGAACACTTAGCCAGTGCCACGGCCTTATCGGTGGCAGCGCAGTGGTCACTTTGCATCCATGTTTTTGGGCACAAAGGACAGGATAGAAGGCGGAACATGGTTTTTGACACAGCTCCACATCCAAAAGTTTCTCTGCAAAGTCCTGTTTCTGGATTAAGAAAGAGTTACTTACCCAAAATATTTTTGGTTGTTGTCGTTGTTACCCCATAAAACGTTACTCATAAATTCCTGACCTTAGTAATGACCGTGACCGTGGTAGGTCTTATCAGTGTGGAAAACGTAATATTATACTATACTACATTCTTACATTGACAAAAAGTGGTGTGTCATGCGAAGTGTCATCCGGTTTTATATCTACCATGAACTTTGCTACCATTAATAACAACTGTCACCTTGACTTGCCCAGAACTTACACTGCCCTAGAAATATACTATGGTGCGGGCTCAGCTGCGAGGTGGTTGCGTAATACGCGCAGACAAATTCAAACACATGAAACAATGGATTAGCAATATCTTCAAAATTATTCAGATTGTGATTGAAAGTGTGTTACGCAATAAGCGTGCTGGTGTTAAGATTTTGTGACAATTTCCTATGCTGACGCTACTACTAACTAACCACTGAAGGACTTAATCTTGAGCAGCTCATCGTGGCTAGTCAGAACGTGTTATTGCAGACCCTACAGGGATTCGTAGCTTGATGAAACAATATTCCACAATATAATCTTGTAAAAAGATAATGTGCTTTTAAATTGATGGTTAAAATTCACTCTTGAAGTCAAGTCTGGCAATACACTGCACCCTTGACAGTTACACACTCCCACTTGAATTATAGATTTTTAACTTTATCGCTAAATCATTAAGGTTCAAGGTTGGTTGGGAAAATTTGACAGTTTCGGGTAGCTTAAGTTATACTGAGAAAAGATTTAGTCTTCGTCCAACAGTTGTTTTGATACGACAGTAATTTTTGTGTGTAATGGAAGAAAGCAGACGAAAATCTACGTCATTCGTTCAATTGCAACTAAAGATTAACTTTATGGACAAGCATGTCAGTTTTGCCAAAGGAAAATTGCGATCAAAAGAAGGATTGGTCATTGCATCGCACCTATGGACAGAGTGTGCAGGAATTTTGAATGCGGAAGGCGTTACTAGAACACTAAACAATGGTCGAGGGTGAGTTTCTAATTAATAGGTAGGACCTAGTTTAATAATTAATAAGCTCGAGCGGCTTGGGTACTGTGATATAGAGAACTTATTATTTAAATACGGACTCTAGACAATATTCGTGACTTCTAGTGGTACTTCCCGATCCCAAGATATTACATCGTAGGGCTAGAAGTCTCCTAATTAGGAGTAAAATTTACACAGCCTATATGAGAAATAGTATGTTCTAACTATCATAAAGGCACACACACACACACACACCGTCTCACACACACACGCACGCACACTCACCACATACGCATGCACACACACACATAAGGAGAAGTCATACCAGTATCTCTAACTTTTCACTCATTGTGTACTTGTTTGTAATTGCTTAAAATAGTTTAGTCATCTAGTTACCTAAAAATATGTTGATCCGAGGGAGGAGCAGAACCACCCAATACAAGCCTTACTACATGCTTCCTGGGAGGTTCTAGCCACAGAATAATATTGTACAAGAAAGTTACAGAAATAAACTATTTTAATTTAATTTTAATTTTTAATTAAGTTATTCCAATTAACAGTGTCATTACCCTTCCTATCAAAACCATACTGTTATAAAATAGGACTTTTCTCACAGTTGTGATCTTCATTCCACGAAAAAAAACGCTTTTGAATTTTGCGAAACCGTAAGGTATGTTCATGACTGGAGGTGTACTACCAAATCGCGAAATCCGTAGTTTTGGAGAAAGTAACGGGCGTGTCCTACTGCGTAATACCTTCGTATTCCTACGGATATAAGATTAGTTTGGGGCCTGAACTAATAATGAATGACAACACGTTTTGACAGTTGTTACTACTCCAAACGTGTTATTGCCCGTCCGAAAAAGCTAATTAATCGGGAGTAGGGTTTACAAACATTTAAATAAATACTTTCGGACTGGCCCGTATCTTCCTTGACTGACTTATGACCGAACCCTATCTATCACTAGTGGCATACTGGAGGTAGAAAAACCTATCTATCTCTGGTTTTAACGTCCCAATAATCTATATCAGTAGCGATCTGTATGGTTATATTATACTGGCAGTTATGATTATACTGCCTACCATCAGTAGCTATCTGTATTTAACTGGCAATAGGTTATTGGATTCGGCCGTTAGAGAGTAGGCCCTAGTTCTTAGGAATTAGTTTGTGTTGCCTATGGTCCATCCGCCTAGTTCACCTAGGTGGACTCGGTGGGTGGACCAATAGTAATTAGTAATTTTGTTTAGTAAAATAGCCTATTAACATTCAATTAAGATTTGCGCACTAGAACAATTTTCGTAATTTTCACAGTCTGATCTCAGTCTCAATAATTATGTCAAAAATATCTCTTAAATCCCATTATTTTGACATTGATTGTCGCTGAGATGAGATTGCGACTAGATTTTTTACGTTTTTAGTCACATGAATTGGTCTTCTGATAGAATATAACGGAAAACTATATATTTATAGAAAAAATATTCAGTTGTTTCATAGACAAGACGTGTCCTATGCGGTCAAAATGTATGGAACAGGATTTTTTTTTTAAATCACCGACGAAAATTTCAACGCCACCCTGTATATCGAATTTAAACATTATGTCTTTACATGTATCTTCCGTTCGTCTTCAATCATTTAATTATATTATAATAATAGATATTTGCACACCTGTTCAGGTAGGATATGGTATAAACAACTTTTGTTATAATAAATTTATTTATTTCAGGTAAATAACCCCCATTCACAGTATACATATAAACTCACATAAAATCAGATTTAATTATGACTGTATCACCTCCTGTATTACCCGTATTCAAGCAAATAAAAGATTTCATTTGAGGAATTGAAACTTTTTATACTGTTACGTTTCATAACTACCCAGTGTTGCTATTATAGACAAAAAGTATTTGGTCCCTCTTGATTACAACTTTATTGGCTTCATCAAAATTGAATGCTATTCGAGGAAGGTTCCCTTTCATCTTTGCTTAAACGTTTAATTGTTTAAACGTTATCTAAAGTAACACAATTAAGGAAAGCTTGATGTATTATCCCCAAACCTAATCAAAATGGGTTACAACTTCAAGGCTCTTAATGAATACAAAGTACATTGCCAACATTAGTATGGATTAGCTTGCCTTCGTGATTGAAGGGAAGTTTTGCTACGTACCTATTTTACTTATTTAATCAATTATTTTCTCTATTTTTATACTGTTTTCACCTCGTTACATGTGCATGCTGTGGTGTCCTGTAATTCAAGGAGTCATTTGTTATTATTGTGATTTATATTGTATACAGGCTGATTTTTTAAAGACCAGCCAAATTTAAGGATGTGGTACAGACCATCAAACTAAACAACTTTCTCCATGGGACAAATAGCGTAATCGCGAAAATTTTATCAACTGTCCCATAGAAAACTTCAATACCTACTCGACCTAAATGTATGGGACGGCTGAATTTTTATTCGCGATTACGATGTTGGTCCCATGGAGAAAGTTTTTCAGTTTGATGGTCTGTACCACATCCTTAAATTTGGCTGGTCTTTAAAAAATCAGCCTGTATATGTATCCTTTGTTGGAGATCCCAAATAAATAAATAATAGAAACAGGTATAAAGATATTATTAATTTTTCTTCTTAATTTTCTCCGAAATAAATGCTTCGAGTATACCAAAACTATCATTATCTGTTTATTTAGTAACATAGACACTTATTATCTAACAATGATAGTTTATTGATGCCAATACCAATGGTACATTTTAATACTGCAGATAGTACTTATTCTTTCACAATAGCCTACAAATCGATAACTCATTCCCTTTTAAACGGTTAATACATGAAATATTTGAAACGCACGTGTTCCTTACATTTGGTCCTCAGAGGCGTGGTCCTGTAAGGTTAATTTAGCTTTATAAATGGCCACGGGCGAAGCCAGGTGGACGACACGAGTCAAAGAAAGGACAACGGTGGGTGTTTTTTTGTGATAAACATGTACTCTACTTTGGGTAAGGATTTATGTAAGAACTGGCAAATATTACATTTTATGTAGTAGAAGACGATCGAAGGCGCGTTGGCAGACCAGTGCCTACGCGGGCGGACAACCTACAGTAGATCGCGGGGAAGACCAGCGGGATAATTTCGTAACACACTTCAGTAGCAATGGCTTTCAGTTTGACTGTTAAACAACATTTATTGCGTCATTTATTTTGTTGAGCAGACAAATTTTTAGAAGATATGAAGCAATTTGTTAGCAATATCCTTCAAAATTTGATTGAGATGGATAGTGTATTACGCCATTAGTATGCTGTATGAGACTCGTACAGACCTTGACAGCATGTCACAAAAGGGAGGAGGACGCCTTTACTCATTGGTAGGTTGGAGAACAAAGCAGCCGATGAAGATGATGATCATCATCATCATTAAAAAAGTAAATTCTCTCTGTTGTATAAAAGAAAGTTATGTTTAATGAATTCTGTCTACTTGATCATCACGTTAGACTTCAAAAAAGCGCAAGCTGGATATAAGAGGAGCGATAGCTTTTGATGTCATCTTGAGTTTTCTTTATTACGCACTGTAATCCAAATGATTTCTTATCAACGTATGTACAAAGCTTACAGACTGACTCACAACCGTTAGTTATTATGTAACATCACGACGGTTATCCCCGAAGGGTTAGGCAGAGGTGTACCTACAGGACATGAGTTTAGATCCCATTGCGTAGGTATAAATTTTTCGTAGGTTATCAAAAAAAAAAAACTTTTTTTTCATAGAAAAGTGCAATACCTACGTGGTCAAAACGTAAGGAACAGCAATATTTTTTTTTAATAACCGACGAATAATTTCTGCACTATAGGGTCTAAACTCATGTGCTGAATCCATGGTTACAGTTTGCGCGTCGATGTCCCTGCCACCCTGTATAGTACATACGCCAGCAGATCAAGTTACTATAATCTGTCAAATTTGTATAATAGATTTTCAACTTTATGGCAAAAGCATTAAGGTTCAAGGTTGATTGGGAAAATTTGACAGTTTCGGGTAGCTTGACCTGCAGCTGGCGTCTGTACATTTACATTTCGCCAGTTATGTTCAAGTCCCATGTAATAGGGGGCGAGTCTATTGCCACCAACTGGGCACGAAGCCAGACTCCGAGCTGCTACTCAGACATTGCAGTATTTATTAATACCTACATATTACCCACGATACAGAAGATATTCCTAGTGTGGGAACACGTTTCTTAAAAAAAATAAAAAAACTATAATCGGGTCTTGAAGACGACTCAGTACTTAATTGAATTCAGATAATATTGTCTGATCGCTTGCTAACTAGTCATAATAAATAATAAATATTTTAACCTTATTACGATCTAATAATATTATTTCAGACAAGCTTCTGCCTGAGACTGTGCGCGTCAAATTTCTTGTCCCCCCGACTTACTGTGTCGCATTGCATCGCCCGCCCACGCCATTACTTCTTTTCACTTAGCGTTTTTTCTGACTTTTTTTCCTTTTGCTCAGCTCCTGATTGATGGTCGAGATGTCAACTAGCCTTTAACCTTCCTCAAGAATTGGGCTATCAAATGCTAAAAGAACTTTTTACATCCGACTAGTAGTTTTAGAGATTAGCGCGTTCAAAAAAAAAGCCAACCCTTTAGTTTATTATATTACTAGCTGCGCCCCGCGGTTTCAATCCCGTGGGAATATCAGGATAAAAAGTATCCTATGTGTTAACCCTGGTTATAAACTGTGTGTAAAGATTTCATCCAAATCCATTCAGTAGTTTTGGCGTGAAAGAGTATCAAACATCCATCCATCCATCCTCACAAGCTTTCACGTTTATAATATTATAGTAGGATGATAAATATAGTACAGAGTAATAAAAAATGCAAAAGGACCAGCCATAAAAAAAAAACAGCAAATAACTATATCGCGTGCACATCACGTATTAAAAAGATAATTCCTCCTCTTTAAACTATATAAGACATCGATTTATTACCGCTGCATCAAGTGTGGATGAGTATAGGTAGTTCTTCTAATGTTTTATAGGAAGAAAACACGCGATTCGTCGATAAAGATCATGGCGTTTAATTCTTTATAAAGGTTAACCAGTAAGTAGGTTGCTAAGGAGTTTCTTTGAGGGATAAAATCAGGAATGAAAAGAACCACAGTTACGGACATAGTTTGCAGAGTAATCAAGCTGAAGTGGCTGGCTATGTTTGTCGACGGACCGATGGCCGGTGGAGCAGACGAGTCCTGGGTGGAGACCGCGTATCGGCAAGCGTAGTGTCAGACGTTCCCCAGCCAGATGGACCGAAGACCTTTAAAAAATGGCTCTGGGACACACTGGATGTTGTGTCGAAGACAGTGTTGTGGCGCAGCCTAGAAATGGCCCATGTCCAGCAGTGGACAGCGATAGGCTGAGTAGAGTAGGTTACCAAAGCCTTTGAAATAAATCAACCAGTTTTGATTGGCTGTAGCGCATGGCTCGTTACTAATGTAATTTAGGCTATGTTTTGAAAACCGCAACACAATTTTATTTCCTGGCTACCTAAACTTTCTTGAATAGACTCTTTCATAGGAAACTCTAATTTGGGCGTTTGATGAATTGGTATGATTCGACACAAGTTTCAAAATCAGTTTATGTTCCTAAAAATTTACAACAAATTCGAAATGCACTAATAGATAATTATAATTTTAAAAGAACCATTATTCAGGTACATATTAACAGTGTCTTATTGCTTAATGGGGTAGACAAAGTACCTATAATACAACGAGTGATGACAATACGACAGTACATGAAAAAACACACTGGCAATACTAAAGCGTCAGGGTATCTTGGCACTATCAAATACATTGAAATTCAAAATGTGATTTTTTCAAATAAACTAAATAGTGGTGATGGCCCACTGTGGGTTTTGCCAATAAACAACTAGCTATATAAGTGACTAAACTATTGGCGCTGATTCTCTTGTTCACAAACTAAACTAAATTTAAGTTCAGTGCATCTTTTTCTTTCTATTTCATTAAGAAAAGGACAGAAGATAAATATTAGTTTAGTCCTGTCAAATTAATCAGCGCCTGAAGTAAATGGACGTACTTTTAGTAGCCATGTTTTTAATCACGTCTAGACTTGCTATGGAGTAAGTATTTTAATCCCCCAACAAGGGAATCGGCGCCAATGGATACACAGACTAGGAACGCCATTACGCAGTTTAATTTATTGTCGTCTCCACCTTGTATCCCACGTTTCGCGTGTAGGGGTAATTTTTCCTAATTTCTTTGTCCTTTTTTCCCCAAAATAGATATACAAGCACTTGTAAAGTTAATCAACTAGTTAATCAAGTAGACAAGACAATAGGGTTCGGTAATAAATTCCGGGGAGCCAGCAGAGAGCACCGAACAACGCAGCACCTAATGGGGAGCCACTAAAACTGGTACAAATAACACTTGGGTTCTACATGAGGAAGCTTGAAGGATTTGGAGGAGGTAGTTTTAGTTGGTAGTCATAGACATCCAAACAAAGGATATCTATGATTGATCTGTAAGTGGAATTATAGTGTAGTGTAGCAATTTTATGATTTAAAAGAGTGTCCGTGGAGTTTCTTGCCCGTTCTTCTCCATAGGTACCTACAATGCTTTGGAATGGGCAACTAGCTTCATCTTTCTGACTGACCGACCCCTTGACAATTCAAAAGTGCCTGTTGTTGGTTTATTTGAAATAAATGCTGAGCATGAGTTTGAGTTAGGTTACTATAAATTATACTTACAGATCAAGTTGCAGCTAATTAATTAATTATTTCATATGGTTTGAAATAGATTCATGTTTTAGATCTTGCTTGAACTAGGTGTAGCTTTGGTAAAACTTACTAGACAAAACCGAGTCTGAACTAACTTTTTTCTGAAAACTAACAGTAGAGTCGTGCTTTACTTAAAACACCTACATACCAATTCCTATGCAACCTCTATATCGTCGCTATCATCCTATATAGCAGTCTAGTGCTGGACTGTGGCCGCTCCTATTGCACTCCATTAAACTCGATCTCTCATTCATCCAGTATCTTCGCACCTGCCCGTCATGCACAATCACTTGCACCCTTCAGGACTTTTATAAGGCCAAGAACAAAGCTGTCCAGGTTGTTACGTACTGGTAGGACGAAATATGGTCATCGACACGAAAAGAAGAGGAACCCAACCTACCATTCATTACAAATATGAAATAGCTACTCAACATGACATGAGATCCCCCATGAGACCCTGTTACATGAGACTTAAACATAACTAGCGAAATGTGGGTGTACTACTACTAGTGCACCCCTGCCTAACCCATCGGGAAAAACAGCCGTGATATTCTACTATTTACATAATTTTTCAACAAGGAATTTACTGAACAAAAATTAAAAGTACCGTATTAACCCTATCTAACATCCCAGTCAGTCGTAATCTTGACAGCGGGTAGAATTTACGTTGTCCGCTCCAGTACTAATCAAGCGTTAGGATTGAGGATCCGACGCACAATGTTCAACTCAATCTGCAGCTACACGATTGTTTACAGCCTTTGGTCCTTTCTTGCTTTAACTGTTTCTGTTTGAAATCCTGCTTATTCCATACAGGTATCGTCTCAAATGAAATTAATATTATCTGCTTATCATTTATACCCAATTTGTGAGTGTCGCTATCTACACTTTTAGTTTTTTTGTTAGTTATATTTTCATATACACCGTTAAATTTTGATCGTTTTAATCCTTAAAAGGGGTCATTGTACTCAAAATTATGAACAACTTTTACTACGGGACCAAAATCAATTGATCCATGTCGAGTTATGCGAACATAAATCTATGGACCAACTAATTTTTTTTTCACGATTTCAGAATTGGTCCCGTAGTAAAAGTTGTTCATAATGATGAGTACAAGGACCCCTTTAAAGGATTAAAACGATCAAAATTTAAAGGTACATAGGTATAAACATATTATCCACAGCCTAAGGTTATCTTAAAAAATAAAGATTAGTTTTGTTAATCTACCAATAATAAAATAGCAAGTACAGACGCTAGCAAATCAAGCTACTACAATCTGTCAAACTTTAATAGATTTTCAATTTTATCGCCAAAGCATTAGGTTCAAGGTTGATTGGGAAAATTTTACAGTTTCGGGTAGCTTGATGTGCTGACGTCTGTACCTACTAGACAGAAGGACCAAAAGTTTTACAAAAGTGTATGATTTTATTAGCATATTATATCGTTTACATTACATTACATTCTAAACGATAGAATATGCTAATAAACTCAAAACTTGGAAGCGTGAAGTCGCACAAATTCTATGCAATCCTCATCAGCGCAATATGTCCTACCCTCAACACTCCAGCAGTGCATTACAATAATGACGTCAGCAAATCGAATCATGACTATTGTCACAGTACATTGCCACTTAATAAATCCCAAACAGAATAAAGGAAACAAATTAAATGTTTAATTCAAACACACCAACTGGCTGCATTCGTCACACCACGTCAAAATGGTCGTTTTATTATAAACAATCAAATGCAGCTGCTGAAATAGGCATACATTCTTATTGCTCACACTATTAAGTACTAAATCGAGTAGGTTACGATAAGCCAACTACAATTTGAGTTTCAATTCCCAAACACTTCAAGGGCTGGATTCCCCAAGAGTAGAAAGTCAGAAGTTGCGTTGATGTTTTATAATAATATGCTTTATTAACCCATTGACAAAGTTCCTTATGCTACGACGATTTACTTTTGCAATAGGGTTTGCACAATTCAAATTTCGAAAAAGTTTAATATCCAGAAGAAGTGCTAAACGAAATTGCATCAACATGTAATGGCAATAAGAGTCACTGTTGCCTTATTATTTCTAAAATTGCAACAATACAAGAGATTCATATAAAACATATGCGCAATACTTGAATAGTATAAAAAGCTTATAAAATACAAAGGGTGTATGAATACAAATAATTGTATGTCATTGTGGTTGGAGTAAAAAGTTCGCTTTTATAATTGGGTACTTAAGTTTGTTTCATTAAAACTATTATTTGTATTGTAAAAGAGTATTAATGCTCAAGAGGCAATTGTGTTAAAGAGTTACTTGAATTATAAAACTTGTCAGATCGTCCTTTGTCGGCTATATAGAAAGTACTTCCAAGTGGTTCTGGCGTATCATCAAACCTATTACCTGGCTTTTCATTTGGCTCATTATTTCTTTCACCATCTTATGTTTGGCCATTAGCTTAGATTACAGAAAAAGGTTTAGTAATTGTTTGTGTGCTTAAAGTTAAAGTAAAAGTAAAAGTTAAAGTGCACGGTTATTTATTTCAACCTATTTTGTCTTTTTTTCCGGTCTCTATGATACTCACAACATACACTTTCAAAGTTTAATAATTTTTTTTTCAAAAAATAAGAAAGTCAAAAACTAATAAGAAAAGGTAATTAATGATTACCTTAATTGGCCCATACCAAAATGTAGTTTCCTATGTTAAAGAAATGCACAGCAGAAATTTGACGGATACATTCACTCATAAAAAAATTAGGTAATTAATAGGTAATATAATGAAGACAGAAAAGATGCGTTGTGTGAAGAATGATTAAAAGAAAAGGGAGTGAATAATAATAACAATATAATAATAATAATTTATTTAATAAAAACGTTTACAAAAAGTGAATATTTAGCCAAGAGTGGCAAATTTCCCATACAATTATAGTGCCTAAAAATAAACAACAACTAAAATATATTTTTTGTATTACAGGTGTAAGTAATGATGCTTCAGAATTCGAGTGTTAGGTAGCGACTCACCCGAACTAGGTTTAATTCAAACCTGTGTTTCAGGCCAAAATGTGTGACGGTTGACAAGGGAGAATGGAAGAAGAAAACACGTTGCGCCGACCCCAAGTAATGAAGGACAAGGGCAGGAAGATGATCTGATGAAGATAGACTATCCAGCCTTCCACATAATCGTGGAAGTCTCTAATCATCACTAGGTAAAAAGCCAGTCGGTGATAGTAAAATGATTATTAAAATGATTATAATTTCTAAAATAAACACTGTCAACAACAAACACTGCCCAAATTCAATATCTTTATTCCATCCTGTTTACACTCAAATAATAATATTATCTTATTGTAAACAAGCTGACGTAGTAATTAGGTGTAATCCAGGCCAGACAAAGGCCACGTGGCCGGCACAAGGCCCTCATTAGGCCAGGCCGGAGGGAGTGATGGCCTCTGAGATAAATGTCTGATAATTGTAGGTATTATACATTTGTTGTTAAATGATTGACGATGGATTTTGGGAGGGAAACATTTTAGAGCAATCTGTTGATTGTAATAACGGTGAAAATTACAAAAACTGTGCGTGAGATACCGTCATCACCATCGTGACTTTGTATGTCGGTTTTCAAAATTTTAACATTCATTTGTTTCGAACTCTGGTGATACAGGCACTTTAAATAGTTGGTTTTTGCTAAAGCAACAATCCTAACACGAGCAAACTAAAATAACTCAATAACACCACTCAAAAACCACACTATCAACTTTCCAAAAAATACAATTTATCCTTTAATTCAGAAATAACAAAAACACAACAAACCTATCAATTATTTTGAGTGGCCAAACACTCAATGTCACACACCACCGCACTTACATTACGAGGACATCCCATTAAAACTATGCCCTCCCCAACCACGAAACATGAATAAAAAACGTATATCCACCACAATTTTATCACTAAAAGCCCTTCAAAGCATTATCGACAATTTTACGCAAACTGGGAACCATTCAACAGAAAACAGAAAAAAATTACTATACAACTCCAGATTTGTCTTTTTCGTATAATTTATTAGAAGGAGGCGTGGCTGAGAATTTTATTTGGCATAAAATTTATTATAGAAATGATATAAAAATGGATAATAAGTGGAAAGCGTGGAAGATATTTAATGATCCGTCAAATAGTAGTCTGTTGAAGGCGACAGATGTTTTTGCACGAGCCGAGCCGCGCCGCGCAGGAGTTTTGTAAGGGACGCGGGACGTATTGTGGACACATTACGCTATTTATTATTGATAAATTGTGAATTATTGATGCTATATCGTCGAATGAATGGGATCGAATGCTATGGTTATGGTATTAATTTTTGGTGATGTTGCAATAGGTAGATATTAAATCGATAATGTTTTTGAGACCCAGGATTAGGTACTAGATGCGGGTTCTCTTATCAAGTTTAATATTTCGGTTTCTACTCGTAGCTTAAGCACTAGACGCTATAACCTTGATGTAATAAGTGGGATGTAAATTAGAAAACTTGTGTCCATTATTATTTCGAGTTTGAACTTTCGCGACTTCATCATTCTCATACTTATTAAACTTCCCCGTTTCCTACGTCATATAAAAACAAGAGAATCCAAGTGTTCCAGATGTACAACTTCCATAAGTATGAATATTACGCGGTATATAATATTATGAAGATAAAGTTCTAATTTATTCTCCAAACTTCTATGAGTACGGAAAAGTATGAAAATTCTTATCAAGTTTCCTCTTTCGGCTGTATGTACTTCCAGGCTTTATACCTTGAAAAAACTTGAGTAATTTGAGCGGTTTTGGAGCATTTTGTTTATGTGCAGTCACGATGAATTTATTATAAATATACCTATGTGGAAGAAGCTTGTATAACAATCGTCTATTAATCTTAGTAACTACGTTTAAAAAATAATTATGTATGTACAGTCAGATTTAACTTTCAAAATTCATCGTTATCATTATTTGACTTTGTTCATTTCCCGTTTGATACTCCAAACGGGAAATGAACAAAGTCAAATAATGATAACGATTCATCTTCCAAAAAGTTCATTCGACCGTAAAGTTTCCCTACTCCTTGTCCCGTGTCATCTCCTGCAGAATATCACCTTTTACCCAACAGCTGCCCAAAAGGTCATACACAACATATCAAACGCTAAATGCCCAATAAAAATCACCAAATTCATAGATAACCGTTCACCATAACTAATTTTTATTCTATTGTTAAGAATCACAAGTAGCACTCAGAATTTTATAATGGCGATAAAGGGTCTGACTTCGCTGAAGAAAAAGGCAGAGGCATGCGTGAAATTCCTTTCTATAATACATTATAACTATAATACGATAACTTGGTGTCAATTCTTTTGATAACGCAAGCGAATATGACCTTTATTTCTATGGTGAAGCATCACAAACCAATGCATTTTTTTAGCAAGAATTTTGCTAACCAGACAGATTCTCCATCGATGACATCGTAAAGGAACCTAACGCCAAAGACATAAGATCTAAAATCGATACAATTCAAAACACACCACGCAATTCAAACTTAGTTACAAGCAACAATGGTTTCTTTGGAGCCGATTTGTCGCCGATGTCAAATGACTGCTTGAATGAACGGAGTCTGAATGAAAGAACGAATGAATAGAAATTATAGGCGGCAGTTATGCAATCAATTAGAGAGGGCGGTACCCCGTAAGTCCCCGAGCCCTTAGGAACCCGACACCTCAGCCCACGAAACCAAGGAAAGTTTAAATTGAATTTATAATTTTTACAAACTGATAAAGAGTTTTAGGCAGCTTTTATTAAATTTCGTTTTTGTTAAAAAAAGGGAACGGTGTAACAGATAAAATGTTTTCAAGTTTGTTATAATAGTCAGATAAAATGGGAAATAACTTCTGGAATAATTTTCGAGGTACGAAAATGACGATAAGTATTAAAATGGTTGAGTTTATCATTTTTATATTGAGTGTAAAATTTTAGAGCCGTCGTAAAGAACTTAGGTCTGAAGTGCTCCAGGTGTCATTCACTTCTTAGTTTATGATGAGAGCCCTAATCTATTTCGCTTAGTATCTGGATCAATTTTCCTAAAAGACTACTAAACCGTTCGCTGACACTTTACTTTGGATAGCATTTAGATATTTTAGCAATTTCAAAATAAGTGTCGAGGATCTTGAACAGCATGACTAGTAAGACCTAAGTGATTAAATTAATATACCTGTGTCATCTTTGCTAAAACATACCTCGAGGCTACTAGATATAAAAAAGAGAGATAAAAAAAAAAAAAATTTAATTAAAAAAAAAAATAATAATAATTAAATAAAAATGGGTACACTCAAGCACGTATACACACCCCGACGCACCCCCACACACACACACTCGCACACTTACATACATACCTACACAAACACACACACAGAGCTGCTAAATTAATGTTTTATTTTATTTTTACTTTTCTTTTTTTTTTTTTTTTTAACAAAAACCTTTTACGCCTCATCATTGTTAAGATTCCACTTATGGGAAGAGCGAGACAGCTCCGACACAAGTACATTTGTAACTTACTGGGGCTGCCTCAATTTATGTATGACACAAGTTTAAGTTGAAATAAATATTATTATTATGTCGTTTATTTATTTAGTCGTCTTATTTTGTTACATTTTTAAATATTAGTATGATTAAATAAAAAAATAAAAAAAACATTTAAAAATATAAAAAAATAGTGATCCACCGGTGTCGGGAGCAGGGTCCAAGCTACCGGTGGTTAGGGCTCCAGAGATAGAAACCTCCTCACAATGCGAGCCGTATCGAGGAGTACTGCCTTCTGAATCAGGCCCTTGATCCAACCGCCTAACGAGAGCCTCGATAGATGTTGATCGAGGCTGTCGGCCATCAGGCCATTGGCCGATACGACAATCGGCACAATGACAGTTGAGCTCACATTCCACATGTCAACAACCTCGCGTGCTAAGTCAAGATATTTGATTTGTTTATCTTTCTCAGCTTTCACGAGGTTCCCGTCATGTGGAATGGTAACATCAACAATCATTGCGCGGCGCACTAATCGATCTATCACCACTATATCAGGTTTGTTGGCGACAACAGTCCTGTCAGTGATGATAGACCGATCCCAGTACAACGTGACATGGTCATTTTCGAGAACTGGGTCGGGCACATACTTGTAATACGGTACCTCAGAGTCGACAAGTTTATATTTCAAAGCAAGTTGCTGGTGAATAATCCTGGCTACTTGGTTATGCCTGTGCAAGTACTCGCTGTTAGCCAGACGAGAACAACCAGAGATAATATGTCTGATGGACTCACCCGGACGGTGGCATGCCCGACACACGTCAGCCGTCCCGTCCTTCATAATATGTCTCCGGTAGTTATTCGTCAAGATAACTTCGTCCATAATTGCACAGACAAAACCTTCAGTTTCCCCGAAGAGGTCACTGAAACGCAGCCAGGATACGGACGCTAAGAAATCTACACCGGGCTCATGAAGAGCCCGATAGAAGCGCCCGTGAAGCTCCTTGCTTTGCCATACCTTCTTGCGGTCATCGGTAGTAAGTACTACAGGTTTGCGCCAGTTCTCTTTCGCCATGGAGAGCGGGGTGAGCCCCTTGTCCATTGCGACCACATCACGGTGCATACCCACTTCGGCTTTTAAAAAATATTCCCTGAGACTGCACACCTCGCGGTTGTGGAGGGTTTTCGCATTTAAAAATCCTCGACCCCCACACTTCCGCGGGATATACAGTCTCATCACCGATGATCGTGGGTGATGCATCCGGTTTGCGGTCAGCAGTGTACGGACCCTTCTATCTAGGGCGTCGAGTTCAGTCTGAGTCCATTTGAGTATGCCAAAAGAGTACATCAAAACCGGCATTACCCAACCATTGAAGGCGCGCACCTTATTTCCGCCCGAAAGAAGACTAATTAATACCTTCTTCAGGCGACAAAAGAAGCGCTCCTTCAACGATTGCTTCATGTCAGCATCGTTGATGCCTAACGCTTCCGACATACCCAAATACTTATAGCTTTCGGATGAGGAGAGGGATCTAAGGTGTATGGAATCCGAAAGTGGAATTCCCTCGGATTCCATAATCTTCCCCCCCTTTACATGCATGACTGCACATTTGTCCACACCAAATTCCATCCTGATGGCACTACTAAAAGTTTCAGTTACCTTCAGTAGCTCCATCAGATGCAATTTGTTAGGGGCAAAGAGTTTCAAATCATCCATGTAGAGGAGGTGAGATATGACCTGACCACCTCTCTTCAACCGATAGCCTAGACCTGAGTCCTCCAGCAGTGTGCTTAGAGGATTCAGGGCTAAGCAGAACCAAAGTGGACTCAAACTGTCGCCCTGAAATATTCCCCGCTTAATCCATACAGGCTCATCATTCCCCTGGATCTGTCGACACCCTGGATAGCGAAGGACCGTCTTCCACTGTCTTATACACGACTCAAGGAAGGTGCGTAGAGTTGCATCTATCTTGTACAACTCCAGCACCCTCATGAGCCATGTATGTGGCACCGAGTCGTAGGCCTTCTTATAATCTATCCAGCATGTCGACATATCCTTGCGGGATCGGCGAACCTGTTGGCTAATGGCCATGTCTATGAGGAGTAGCTCCTTAGTACCGCGAGACCCATTCCTACATCCATTTTGAGAGGCAGACATAATCGAGTAACTGTCAATGTGTGTGTTAATTTTCGCTCTCAAAATGGATGTAAGAAGTTTATAAACCGTCGACAAACACGTGATCGGTCTATAATTCTTGGGTTCCGCGGGACTACCTGACTTATGGAGCAGGTGGGTAACGCCTGTTGTTAGAAACTGTGGTAGTGACCCAGACTCTAAGGATGACTGGAACTGAGATGCCAGGCAAGTGTGTGAACTAATTAGCCATTTTAACCAAAAGTTATGCAGTCCGTCCGGTCCCGGTGATTTCCAATTCGGTAACGGACGGACTGCTTTGGCTACGTCTAATGGCGTAATTATGACTGGTTCCATTTCTGGTATAGTTCCACACACTCGCTCGATATCGCGCATCCAGCCACCCTCAGCGTGACAGACAGGCACCGACCAGATGCTGCGCCAGAATGCACTAGTGGTGGAAATAATAATTTTATTTCAACTCGCTCCCGCCCTCTCTCATCGACCCGCTGTCTTCCTACCCCCACAAGCTTCACACATCTTTCACAAAAACCCGCGCACACGACTCAAAGATCCCGCTACCTAAACACGGTGACATTTTACACCCGAATAACGCCGCACATCTATTTATTATTATTATTATTAGATGATTATTCAACTACTTCTACAGTTACACCTAGTATAAAATGATAGTTATTTTCGTAATAATATTTTCGTTGTCCCATATTATCTTCGACCGGTTCTGTGCTTCTCACACCTTGCCGATTCCTGGTCATCGATCCAGCTTGGGGGAGGCTTATGCCCAGCAGTTGATGTATTCCGGCAGAAGAGACGATACTGATGATGGTATAATTTTCAAAATAACGAATGTAGGGAATTTTTCTCAGGGTCTATTGGGTATAGGGTGGGTCTATTTAAATTAATGGAACGCACGTTTTACAGTAAAAGTATATTGTAAAACGCAGCATAAGGGTACAAACAGTAAAAAATGGGTAAATATAAAAATAATTAAAACTATTTATGAGCAGGGCGCGATCGTGGCGTACGGACTCGCGATCCTTCGTCCACTGTCGGTTGGCGGGCGTGAGGGTCGCGGGTGGAGACTTGCACTTAAACGCGGCAAACGGAAGATGACATCTTCCGTTTGCCGCGCTTAAGTGCAAGTTCAAACACATACGTTAAGGGCATGCTACACGAATATGTAATTTTATTTCAACTCGCTCCCGCCCTCTCTCATCGACCCGCTGTCTTCCTACCCCCACAAGCTTCACACATCTTTCACAAAAACCCGCGCACACGACTCAAAGATCCCGCTACCTAAACACGGTGACATTTTACACCCGAATAACGCCGCACAATATTTTACAGAACACATTCAGAGCTCAAATGAATGGGCTAATGTATTATAACACCTACAAGGACCATGAATGGAATTTTGTCAAGTGACCGTATCTAAGGACCAGAAATTGTAATAGTATTTCATATACTCTTTATGAATGAAGATCGATTTGTAGTTGCAAAAAAATTGTAGCTGATGTAGTGAATGCAGCAATGGCAGTAATAGATGGTTTATTATTTCTTTTGGTATGTATGTATGCCTTGTGTTAGTACCGACGATTGTAGCTCGAATGCTCCAAAATGTTTTGGAAAAATAAACTTGTGCAAAGTTGTGCAAATAATACTTGAAGTGAATTGAATTCGGTATTCCTATTCTACGAATACGTCGCTTTGAAATGTACGGCATTCAGTCACTTTATATTTTTTACAGTTCAAATGGCTACTGTAGTTTTATTTCAAGTAAAGACGCATAGCCCTGCCTATAAGGTCCCCACTGCTGGGACACAGGCCTCCTCTTTTCGAGAGAGTGGGCTGTAACTCCCCGCGAGTTACAGCCCACTCTCTCGAAAAGAGGAGGCGGTGCGACGGTGCGGCGGTGAGACCCAGTGCGGTTTCGGTGCGGGCTTCGAGTTTTTGGTTCTAGAGCATACAGGTTTCCTCACGATGTTTTCCTTCACTGGTTTGAGAGCCCAGTGGTAACGACCCCGACTTACGAGTTATAGATCGTGCGTTCGAACCCAGCCAGGCGCTATACTTTGTGTAATTTTAAAAAGACGCAGTTTCTCTCAAATCGACTAGATAACATTCAAACCCTCACAAAATTCCGTTTATACGCACTATCATCAAATAACACCATTTAATACTAACGGCATACCAGCTTCCTGTTATAAAATACAGGAAGTAACGTCAAATGTGTCCGGCACGCGGCGCCGGCGGCGGCGTCGCTCAGCCGGAAGTGCGTCGCAGTTCAATTTGCCGCCATATTTAAAATTAATAGGGAAAATTTAACAGGCTATTGGTTTCCCCAACGTTTGTTTTAATATTAATACAACGGATATTTGATTAGAACTTTAGGATGGGGTTTGAGGTCACGGTTGAATTAATTTGTAATTTTGGTGAAATTGTGGGTAGATTAGAACCTGCTGGTCATGCATGGCTAATAGCATGCATTACTAACTTGTAGCGGTATCTACAAGTTAGTAATGCATACACTGGTGAAGTGGTGACCCCGACGTGACCAGCATAGAGTTATGAGGAACAGGGTGTAAATATCACTCATCCTCCATAGAAAAGAGAGGATCCTCTGACCAGAAAGGTGTTGTGCCTGGAGGGCAACTGCCCGACGATTGATGTCGTGAAGTTGTATGTATGCTAGTTCCGCGGTAAACTCTGCTTGCGCGATGCAGGATTTCCGTGACGTCAGTATGACGCGTTGTTCGTATGTGGCGTTGTAGATACTGCTACAGACTTATTTAGACTGACTTTTAGGCAACCTCTGTCTGTAACACTAGCTTCTGACCGCGACTTCGTCTGCGTGAAATTTCTTGTCCACAGCCCCACCCCGTCGCATCGCATCGCCTGCCCGCGCAATTACTTCGTTTTCGCTTAGCGTTCTTCCTAATTTCGCTTTTTATTTTTGGACGATTCTTACGGATCATAGCGATCAAAAGCTTTCTTCAAGAATTGGGCTATCAAATGTATTTTAATTTAATTTAATCTGACTTATAGTTCCAGAGATTAGCGCGTTCAAACAAAAAAACAAACAAACTCTTCAGCTTTGTTATTATTACCTAGGTATATAGATTAAAGCGTTCTTCACGGCGAAATTATGATTCAATCCCAAAAATGAAATCTTAACATTCCCATTCACAAACACGATCAATACACCACACTAACTAAAAATACAATTCACAACGTTACCATGCCATCGATATTCTAAAATCCTTTTCACAATACAACCACAACACGATCGAAGTCAACCCTTTCAACGCTTCCGTCACATAGCATTCAAAACTTATAAAGCCAACACAATCGGACCAAAGGACCGGAAGGGACTGTCCAGTTAACCCTTCACTTATTTGCATCCGAATACATAACTGTCAATGGTCAGTTAATGTATCTATTCGGATTTTTGAATACAGTTTTTGCAATAGTTTAGCATTTTTGTTTCACGAATGTATCTATATTTCATGTGTGGAAGGAGCATCATTTTATTTTTCTAATAAAACTTTATGGAGACGTAGCATCACTAGTCGTTATGTCAACGTCAATAGGTTTTTATGTGCACTAAATATATTTATACAGTTAACTTATTTATATTGCATAAATATTAGAATAATTATATCTATTTTCCTTGTTGTGGTTAGAAAGGGCGTGACTGTCGAGATGGCGGCTAATAGAGAAGTATGGGAGAAAAAGACATGTTGCGCGGACCCCAAATGAATGGAGATAACGACAGGAGTATGAGATGATCTATTTTCCTTGTGTAGACTTTCACCTTCTGTTCTCCAAACCTTATACATACATAATGTGTAGTGTGGACTTTGATCAATATAACAAGCTAGTAAACAAACCGGCTTTCTTTCATCTCCCGTACCCGTACACAAAACCTGATGACTTAGATACTTTCTACTAGTCTATATAAGGGTGTATCTATCTATGCTTTATATTTGACAAAAACAAAGCATAGTAGGTGCAAAATGAATGAATTAATGATATTTTGATGTGTGAAAACCATAGAAATCTTTCTTAGAAAACAAATGTAAGATAAACAAAGAAGGATTTACTATTTACTATTTATAGCCTGTATTTTCGACAGTCACCTCCCTTTACTTGTAGTTAGATAAAACTTTTGTTACAACATTTTAGGGACCTCAAAGTTAAGGAAGATAAGTCAAGCTGAGGAGGCCATCACTCAAGGAGATCGCAACTCGAAGATCAATGTTGAGGGCGGAAATGGATCGGTTAGACTCAAGGCGAGCGAGGAAACCCTAACGTCAAACAGATAAATAGATTGATTAACTGATGTCCAATGAACATGGATCAGCCAATCGACAAGCAAATCAAAGAGAATTAAGGAAGACCACTGTAAAAATTATTCTTATGGAACAAAATATTTTTACTGCTTTCAACTCTAACAACGTCCAAAAATACACAGACTGTATAAGTAGAAACTAACAAAAAAACAATAAACCTCATACGAGTACCATAAATATAACATCACGCCCGTAATCCCCGAATGGTAAGAAAGAGGTGTACTTAAATAGTACACCCACATTGCACCAGTTATGGTTAAGTTCCATGTAATAAAAAACGAGCCTACTGCCATCAACCGGACACTAGCCCAGACTCTGGGCTGCTGCAGAGAAATTCCTGATGGAAAAACACAATAACACTTCAACATCATCATCACCCACAGCCCGACTTCACCCACTGCTGGGCATATGTCTCTCTTTTCTTGTGCCATTCCCCACGCTCCCGTGCCAGCCTCATCCAGGTTTTGCCTGCAATGGCAACAATGTTGTCTGCCCATCTCACCGCTGGACGAACGACCTCTCGTCTTCCAGTTCTTGGAAGCCACTCGGTCACAATAACACTTAGCCCGACCTAACTAACTTAACCTGATATAACTTAGTTGCCAAATATTGTAACAGCTTTTTCTACTCTAAAAATATCTAAAAATACAGACTGGATAAGTACAAACTAAGGCCACAAAATAAACTCTTATACTCTAAATGAAAGAAAATGTCAAAGTGCTAGGATAAAAAGACCAAAAATAAAACCTACCAGCTTCACTCAAATGACCACACAGCAACTCCTTCACGGACACTCCCAAAACTAATAAAACTGGTCCCCTTAGCCCCCAACAATGACAAAGCAATAACAGGGACGAGTGTGCGAAACTAATCGTGTTTTGGCGTGGAACATCAGCTATTTCATTAGAGCCCCTAGTATGGTGGTGATTTGATATGGCATTTGATTACCATACGTGTTGTACTTTGAAGTAATAATAATGTTGACGTGCAGTTTTGGTGTTGGATTGATAGTTCGTTAGTTGGCTTTGACAGTTTAGTTGAAGTTTAGTAAGAAACCGATGGATGTTTTCGAATGAAATTTAATTTGATAAATGAATTGTTTTGTCTTCTAATTTAAATTAAATTTTATTAGAAAACATTCATCGGTTTCTTACTAAACTTCAGTTATATCCGACGACCCTGGTTACTTATCTCCTTTGGTGACCGTACAGGGGAAAATAGGAACCATTAATTGAAAACTGCTGTTTTCTGTGATCTAACAAAGAACGTGTAGTTTCAGTAGTGGCATTTAAAAAAAAAGAGAATCATATTTCCTTTAAGCACCAGAGGAAACTGTATAATATAGCCCCGCTCACATTTTCCGGGTACAATGACCTAAAAGAATTTTCTTTCTTTTGCGAGGACACAAGTAACTAGTTAAATGCTATTTTAAAAAATATTTTCCTAAAAAGGCGACGTTAACTTCGACAAAATCAAAAACGGTCAAACACGTGGTAAGGTAACAAAACACACACACACCAGTAACAATTCTGTCACACAATCCCTTTGATCTCCAATCAAACTATACACTGAAGTACAGCCCTAAGCAAGCTTGATTAGGGTCCCATGATAAGCTTATCAAGGGACCTTATGATCCTAAACTACAAAGCAAACAAGCACCTATCAACACCACTCAGTTGCCAGGACAATCCCTTAAGTCAAAGCGAGACTAATTGATATTTTACAACACAACATTGTCACCCTTTCGTTTGTATTTATTTACAAACACGTGTGGAGAGCCTAGTGTTAATGATACTCGTAGCTAATGCGACATTTATACAGTCTTCCAAACAGAGAATTAATTTAGTTTTTATTAAATTAAAGTTTTCACGGTCATCGGAGTGTAACAGCAGCTGAAAGTAATGGTCACGTGCAAGCTTATAAAAAAAGAGTTGATAAAATGCTATTCTAGACTAAATTCAATATGCGCATGTAAAAAGACGACTACTACCATTTATAAAGCCAAGCAGCATTTTGTGTCCCGGTTTTTAGAGATCCTGACTCTTAGGCCCAATTGCACCACAAATCCTATCCTACTTCCTATTAATATTATAAACGCGAAAGTTTGTGAGGATGGATGGATGTTTGTTACTACTTCATGCTAAAACTACTGAACGGATTTGGATAAAATTTGGCACACGCATTGTTTATAACCAGGATTAATACATAAGATACTTTTTATCCCGATAGTGAAACCGCGGGGCGCAGCTAGTTACTACATTTAGCTCTAAATGAATTTATAACAAGGTTCCATTTCTGGCGATATTTTGAAGATGGCAGAGACAAAATTTTGTTTTAAATACGTTTAACATTAACTATGCATAACTAAGTCCTTGTACATAAAGTTCATTCGCCCGTTAATCAACAAGAAAAAATTACCAAATAAGATACCCTTTTAGCGCTAGCACAAATAAGATTGTGAAAATCATACCTATTTCTATATAAACTTAACCCAAAAGTACCAAAGTAATAGATCAAATAATTCCCCAAGTGTATGTTAGCGAAGATCTTATATCTTGAACTTGAGCGATAAATCATAAAAAAACATTCTGTATCGCCGTCGAGGGAATACGAACGGCTTCGTTTGCAAGTCAGATGGTTAAAAATATTAATTAAACACGAACGTGGGCTGTCTTTGGGTGCAGTCTGCGTCGAAATATTGAATCTTGAAAACAAAATTAAATATTGATAAATAAAAACAATAAAGAGAAAATATAAAAAAGTTTTCTTATTTATATTGGGAGCAGTTTTCGGTTTAATATGCTGTATATCAAGTATTTTATGCTGAAAGAACTCCTCCTGAATTCTAAACAACCTAACCCTTTAATGTCATAAGATACATAATAATATTATTATAATCAAGTTAGTTATATTATACTGTTGTTATACTTTTGCGTGAGATCATTAGAATAATAAAACAAAATACAAATCAATAATGAAACAGCAAATTAATCAGAATGAAACGTAAGGTGGGACGCCCTCAGGCTAGGTGGAGCGACGATCTTCGCAGGATGGCTGGTAGCAGTGGGATGAGAGTTACAGAGAATCGAGTTGAATGGCGTGCAATAGGAGAGGCCTATATACAGCAGTGGACTGCAACAGGGTGATGATGATGATGAATGAAACAGCAGATTTTTGGATAGCCGACTAAAATTTTCTACGCTAGGAGTCTGGAATCATATGCTAAATTCATAGGTACAGTTTGCGCATCGATGTCCATGTCACCCTGTATACACGGGCCAAAGCTAAACTATATACAACGTAACGTGCTTACTCCAGGGACCCGGAAGGAATATCATCCCATTTCAAGCCAAACCTTGGGACTAAAATAACAACGCTTAATATACTTTTCAACAACCGCTTTCATCATATGATAAGACCTTAAAAGATAAATCTATAAGTCTTACACAAAGTGTTATAATAAGTTGTAATGTAAAATCTACCTTATAACCCCCGATTGTTTATTACAAAGGACTTTGGAAGTACAAACATAAATATTAATGTATACTATGTGGGGACGACGATACGACAATAAATTAAACTTCGTATATGTAAGGACGTAGCCACTGCTGCTAGTATACATACCAAAATTCAATAACAAATATGTCCAATAGTTTAGTTAGTATCCCCTGAGAGGTTTTTGTTGTGTGGCTAAAACTAAATGTGAATTAGGTTAAGGTGGATGCTCCAAGGTAGCCCGCGAAATTCAAATTTTCTTACGTTTTTTGCAATTTGCTAGTCGGTAAGTACTAAGTTGTACGTTGATTAAAATATAATTCGCGGCCGTAACAAATATGTATTTACAGTATTAAAATCATTAAAATCATCAACACACCTCTCTAAGATCAAGCAATCCTACTGAATTACTATTTCATGAAATCTTGACATTTTAGGATTATGCTAACTTAACAAGTTGTATTACTGATTCTGGGGCTACCTTGGAGCATCCACCTTAAGTAAGTGTTTTAGAAATAAAAAATGAAAAAAATAATGAATGAGTATATCTTGTCAAAATTCATTCAAAAATGTATTTCCATGTATTATCGTATTGTTGTCTCCACAGTGCATACTATTGGTGAAATAGGTACAATTTATGAGAAATCTATTGAATACAACACCAAAAAATTATGCACCAGAATAGAAATCACAATCACGCGGCTCTTAAGATTATATTATTATTAGTTTTTTATGTCCCACTGCTGGGCAAAGGACTCCTCTCGGTGAGAGGAGTGACCAACTGACTGACCCCTTAACAATTCAAAAGTGCCTGTAATTGGTTTAATTTAAATAAATGCTTCGAGTTTTACAATAACCCTTTCTAATGCTCCATCTTAATCACCGATCAAAACTATGTATGTAAATACTTAAGCAGCTTTTGATTTCAGTTTTGCCTTCTCAATTACTTACATAAACGACATAATTGATTCATTGTTCGATTACTACAAATGTAGGAATAGAACAATGAATCAATTATGTCGTTTACAAAGTGTCGTGACAAAGTTTTGGTAACGTTTAAATAAACGTTACCAAAACTTTGTCACCTAAGTAGCCAAGACCAATAGAATAAACAAAAAAGCACTACATCAAAGAAAGGGCACAAAAGACTTGAAGCATAAAGCGCTGCAATATAAAAAGTCGGCGCTGCACAAAGCGTAAAAGCGTTTCATGTGTTTATTGGTAAAAACTCTTGTACTATCAGCAACGCTCACGGTGACCCCTCTTAAGACTGCATTTTGCGTGCAGTGTCTGGCGGCTACCTGCTGCGGCCTTGGTTTAGTCCGCCAATAGTAAAGCAGTAAAACAGAACCGTGTTTTTTTTGTATTTTTTTTTACATTATGGGAAAAAAAAACACTCTTGTATAACAAGATAAATGTTTATTTTGCATTAAGCAAATTGAGTGTGCTAAGGAGTTGGACAGAAATAAGAAACAGCTTGTCAATACGACTTATAAAAATTGTGATGAATGAATGGTGAAATGTTTATTTTACAATAACTGCTATACTGAATTGATTATTGTAAATAAAATTAATTAAAATTGATTGGTCAACTGGGCCCGCGGGACCTTTTGCGAGCGGGCCCACTTAACCAAAGACTCCTATTCTAAATTTGTTTAGTTAGTTTTTAGTTACATTTAGTTAATCACCTAAACAAATGGAGCATAGCAGTGCTTCCCAAACTGTGCGTCGTGACGCCCTAAGGCAGGGTAGGCGAACCAATGGCACGAATGCCATTGATGGCACGCGACACAATTAAAACATGTGAAAAAAATGTGTTAAGTATTTTATGACGATCGAACGCGAGTGATCCTACACTACGGAGTGTTCAGTGCATTTTGCTAAAAGTAACATCTTACAACCCTAATATAAATTATTTGTCATCTAACCTGTAGCAACAGAAGTCACACTAATTTTACAGTAATTTAATTTATGCGTGTAATAAAAACATTCCTAAATGTAACTTTTTTGTTTACTTTATTTAATAAAGAGTTTTGATAGTATTCATTATTATTATTTTCCAAAATTAAAAGATATTTTCGCGATAATCTGGAACAATATGACTGGGACCCTTTCTAGTAACCCACACTATCAAAAAATTCAACAGAGAAAGAAGAATAACTAATATATTTACTGTACTGTGATTCCGTGATTCCAGCCTCAAGCTTCAATACGACGACGCCATACTAATTGTATTTTGGAGCTTAATTTCTCATAAATATCGCTCTATCAGCAATGCTGCATTAAAGGTTTTATTACCATTTACAACTTCGTACTTGTGCGAAACAGGCTTTTCTACAGTTGTCGTACAGGTCAAAAAATAGACGCAGAAAAGGAAATGAGAGTACCAATTTCCAATCTGGATCCTTAATTGGACATTTTTTAAAATAGCCAGCCAGTTACATAAATATATTTATATTTTATGCATGTTTTGATATTGTTCTTATTTTCTAATAAACATGTTCCAAAAGAGTTTTTCTATTACTAGGCTAGTAGGTATTAAAATTGTTAAGTATTTTTCGAGGCTGGTTTGGGGGGGTGCGTCGTAAAAAAAATGGCAATGTCCTAAGGGCGTCACTGCAAAAATAAGTTTGGGAAGCCCTGGAGTATAGAGTTTATTTTGTTTATGTTACGTTAGCTTTGTGTCGGACCTTTGTGTTGGGACAATCAACTTATTAAGCTAAAAATGCTTTATTATAAATAATATCGATTAACACTGTTATTATGATGGGGCGGCGGTGTTTTAGAAAATCAGGACACAAACCTTTTTGTTCTTGAGAGTTTAATCTTAATTTAAAGTGGACTTCGAAGTGACGCGGGTGTTAACCAAGATGTCGTGGTGAGTACACATTTTTTTATTTATTTTACACTAGCCTTCTGCCAGCGGCTTCGCCCACGTGAAAGTAGGGTTTTCCATAAAAACTTTGGACCCCATTTCGTTGATATTAGTTTCTCCTTTAATATACTATACAATGTCACCCGGGGGCATGTGACCGCCCGTAATATTCTGAATATTCATGAAAAATGATCAATAATTAACCTTGAAAGTGGGGGTCTATCTTCAATATTATATAATATATTATCTTGTTGCCAGCGGCGTCGCGCGGCCGCCAGCGGCTACGCGCGGCGCTTCACTCGATAATGGTCTTTTAAGTCTAGAGATAAAGTTTAAAATTGTATTAAAATTATTTCACGTTGAAAGTGATCGCCATTTCGGTGTGACTCGGCCCTAAAGGAATTTACAGTTCGGCCGTCGGATCTTGGCGGGTCGAAGTTAGGCTCCCGCAATTTTAGCGCTTGATAACTCGTAAAAAAATAAATGGTTTAAACAAATAAATGTAATTTGCAGTTCTTATTGCTGTTAAAAACTGTTATTGGCATTTATTTCATCACTCTCATAACTTACATAACTCATAATTTATACGTGATAGATAATGTTAAAACTAAAAATATTGTCCGTTTGCACTTTCACTAATTTTCACGCACTTTCTTATTCTAATAGGTAAATAAATCTATTTTAAGGTTATTCTGCTGCCAAAAGCCGGCTTCTGAGCCTGAAGCCGAAGCGGTGCACCAGAAGAGATCCAGCACCATGGGCAGCATGTCATCGTCATCCGTGACAACAGACGGCTCCCAGACCAGCTCCAGCTCCCAGAGGTCCGAAGCGGTGCACCAGAAGAGATCCAGCACCATGGGCAGCATGTCATCGTCATCCGTGACAACAGACGGCTCCCAGACCAGCTCCAGCTCCCAGAGGTCCGCCAGGATATCGCCAGCAGCGCCGCCACCATCTCCAGCGTCAGAGGCGCAGCAGCCATGTGCCTGCAGAGCCTGTGAAGGCGGGCACATAGTTAATTATTTTCTATCACACAATCACAAATACGATTTGCTATTGTACAATAGCAAATCGTATTTGTGATTGCATTTTGTGGCGACCTTACAATTGTTGGTGTGTGGTGGAAGGTATAAATTTTATGCGGTAAGGGGCGTGCTATCTGTTAGAACGCCAATGTCAATAGGTCGGAATTTCGTCGACGGATTTGTTTACCAAACTTGTTACTATGTTTAAATTATGATTGAAAATGTCTTAAAAAGTTAATTACTTAATGAACACACTTGTGATCTTACAGAAATAACTGGCAAAAATAAACAAATCATAGTTTTTTTACGGGTAAACGCACTGTATAACCAATACCCATCGGTTAGATATACCTACCTAGGATTTTATATTTGTAACATCTAAGGTCACTTTGTGGAATACCAACCATCTGTTGATTAAAAATAAGAATAAAAATAATTCATTATTCGCAAGAATAAAAGTGAGTACAGAGTACCTACAAAAGTTGACAAATTTACCATACATTGTTAAGTGTCCGTCATACTCTCCCAGCTTAGAATTTAAGTAAGTATCGCCAATAAGTGCAATTCTTATCACTTGCACCACACCCCACTCAATACTCAGCGATTTGTCAGCTTCACTAGCCACTTAGGAAGGAATCTTTGTTCGTACTTTGTGCTGCAATTAATACGTGCTCCTAACACAAGTGTCGTGAGAAACATACGGCACCACTGAACTTACTCCTTTAATCAGAGGCCAAATAGTATTATGCTTAAGTTATTGATAAGATTAATTTAATACGACTTGGAAATCTTAATAAAGATTGCAATGTTGTGTTATTGGTATTTTGATAATCAAGCACAAACTTATTCTTATTATAATTGACTATAATTTAGCACAAACTTATTCTAAATTACATTATTTTCTTTAACTTCAATAGCTTCAGAAATACCAAACTATGAAGTCAGGAGGCACGCGAATTGCTTAATTTGGATTAAACTTATTGTGTGTCTGCCGAGTTCATTCACTTTCAAATTATCAATTCAAAATTATATTTATTATTATGTACCTTCATACTCTACTTGGCGTCTTTTCTAAAGTATTCACCGGTTTGAGAGCAGTGGTGAGGAAATGATTTACTTAAAGTAACGATAATAAGTACTACCCAGATCAAAACTAAATATTTAAGATAAGATAAATCATTATTTGCCTTAAACATGGTATGAAGTTGTTACAGTCGGTTTAATGTCCACATGTCAATTGCATGCTAAATAATTATTACACGAGGTAAAGGTGAACTATTTGTGTGAAGGGCGGGTGTTTTTGGTGGACCGTCTTTTGTAATTCTGACGTTGGAAAAGTGACACAGATTCATTGGTAATACAATAATAGTCATTCATCATAAACATTTTCATTAATACGTCTATACATCAATATTTTATATTTTCAAGTCAAAGAAATCTTTAATGTCATAAAGTTATGTCCATTCAGCCTTTTATATACTTATTTTAGTTAATGAATGACCACTTGCAATAAAGAATAAGCACCAAATTCATTTGCTTTCAACAATTACGTTCTGGGACTAACAGAAAACTTCAATAATCAATTACGGGAAAGCAATTTAAAGTTTTGTGACTTTAAATTAAAATAACGGAGAAAGTTGAAAGGTAAGCCGTTGTACAAAATTGTTGTCGAATTCTGTTGAAATATTGTTGAAATTAAAATAAATTCAATTTTAATGAAGTTTACTTCAAACTTTGTAAACAATGATTATTCATCTGATTTGTTTTAATAAAGTTAATATGTTGAAATATTTTGTTGGATTGAATAATAACAATGTTACGTTGTAATAAATAACTCTTCATAAGTAAAAGGCCAAAATAATTGTTATATTTAGGTCAAATTAAATTAGGTAGCAAAACTCCGCAGGCGTGATGAGTATTGATATCTAAACAATAATAAAACAAAAATAAATTAATTTGATGTTTTTTGTTCGTGGGGTCGTCGACCCCTTTTAGTGTATTTGCTTGAAATACCAGTTAGTTAATATTTGATTACAGACACCGGGACAGGTGAAACTAAAAAAAGGCTTGAAACATCAGTTTTTTTGTGTAAACTTCACAGATGTGATTCGTATCGATATCTAAACGCGATAAAACATATATTTCCCAACTCAAGCAACAACACTACCTCTTCGACCCCTAAAAAAAACAAAAATCTAAACAAATCTTTTTTATTTTTATTTTATCCTGTTTAGATATCCATACCCATTACGTCTGCAAAGTTTAGCTAAATAATTTAATTTGACCTTGTATAGTTACAAAATATAATTTCGAGTAATAATGTAAATATTATCTTGATTAAGTAAATAAATATTTCTGGGTTGATTTATAGTTCCTTAGTGTAATCGACTTACAACAACAACTCAATTAAGATTTGACAGATTCGACTCGATCAGGCTTCCTTCTCAGGGACCTACCTATTTTAGATACCCATTCGCCCTTCAAAAGAACCTGCCTAATATAATTGAGCCTTGTATAATTATTATGCTACTATATAATAATACGCGTGCCCTGTAATAATGTCGATTCAACAGTAAAAGCTTTCCCGTTTGCTTTTATTTACTTTAAAACGTTGTTGTTATTGTGTTATGATTTAATTTATTATATATATTTTTTTAAGAATGTGAAGAATATATGGGTCTTTTATTTTTTCGGTTTTCTTTTTTTTCCTTCTTAGTTAGTTTTAATCGTGATCTGGCAGTTTGAGTAACGTATGCGGCCTACCCAAATGTCCTTTCTTTAGTATTTTTTGTTGAATCGTTGAGCTCCTTAAGTTCTGAGTTGAGCTGCACGATTTTTGACAAATGCGTGCACTGACAGGTCCACTCAGACTGTGTGGTTTTCACATGATCTGACCAAAATGATGTCTGGACTTTAAAAGAGACTGTGACCTCTGAGTTTATTTCGGCCTTTCTTCTCAGAGTAGTCAGAAGGAAATGCCGACCTCATCTAGTTTCAAAAAAATATGATTGACGGGTAAAAGTGTTTCTATAAAAAAATATTTAATAAAGTTGATAATTTAATTAATTTAATATAGTTCAATCTTTATCTTCAATTTTTTATTGACTAGTGCTGTATCCGTTTTATTTTGTGTTACGTATGAATTGCTTTCGTGTTTATGTCATTTTCTTTATAGGTACATTTTATTTATTTACTATTAAAAAAAAAACTATATCTTTGCTTGTGCCATTGGCCAGTATTGTAATTTGTTGGCCAATTCAGAATATTGCTGGGTCAAGATAATTCCCTGACTAGACTGTTTCTTATGCAAGTAAGGATTAGCTTTCAGACTTGTCAGATGTACCTATGTAGTTGAATACCAGTATTTTCATGGAGTTCCCACCAATATCAATATTTCCAATGGTGAGAGCAGTGGTGACCAAGTGGTAACGGCTGTGACTTATGAGTTTTAGGTCGTGGGTTCGAACCCCGGCTGGCGCTTTACTTTGTGTAAATTATTTCATCACCACTGCTCTCAAAACGGTGAAGCAAAACATCGTGAGGAAACCGGCATGTCCTAGACCCAAAAATTCGAAGACATGTGACATCTACCAACCCGCACTGGGCCCGCGTGTTGAATTACGGTACACTCCCTCTCAGAGAGAGGAGGCCTGTGTCCCAGCAGTGGGAACATTATAGGCTAAATATGTTTCTTCGGCAATTCGAGACACCAACACAAACAAACAAAAAGGAACCACGTATTACGTTAGCATAAAAACAAAATGACTTTAAAAAAAAACTGAATTAAAAATAAAGAAGCCCCACCTACCCTCTCTGCCATAACCCAATGACTCGTGTCCATTAATGTTTCGCTTTGATCTCAAAATGTACCATAGCATAGGAGTGACTTTCCATTTTTTTTTCAATTGCACCCCTTTTTATTTTCCGTTAAAAGCTATATTAAGTCAGATGTTTTAATCGAGTTTAATGGAACGAAGTAATAGGTGGGTTAGCGTTTGTTTTGATGAAGTTGATAATATTAGTCATGATAAATAATATGAACTATATAACCACAGGAATAAAACTCTTATTTTTTAGGTCTTCATACGCTTTTACTTTAGTTTAGCCTTCTTTAAGATTTCATCATCAAAACTATCGCTATACTTACCGAATTAACAGCCTAAAAATTAAATCAAATCTCCTCAACGTTAATAGTTGTTAATTTACGAAAAAAAACCCCAGACCTTTGCAAAAATCTTGCTTAGTACTTCCACACATCAACGAGGACGAAGAATAGGTATTGCTATCCAGAAACATGCATCAGTTTTCCCGCAGAATATCTACTGGGCAGGCACCTACCCATATACTTTACCACCAGGATAAAATATGTAGAGTTATGAACGTGGACTAATCAAAAGTCAATAGTGTACTAGTCAAAAGGACTAGGTAATGACAATTTTGTTTCTCTAATATTATGGACATCAGACAAGACTGACAATTAATTTGCATACTATAAACTACCTAAAAAACACACACTAATTCTAGTCCCCCACATCAACCCCATTACAGTGTAACAACAGCACACGAACTAAGTTACCTTCCGTCTACGCTCGGCGCGCGGTAGTTCTAGTCTAAACAAAATTACGCAGAAGTTGGTCGGTAGATGGATCACCATCTTATCTGCCGCCACCGCGCTCCGCTCATCAATCGTACCATGTCTTGTGTTTATTATATCATGTACGTGCTGCTGGGGAAGTTGGGTTTAGTAGTGGAACTGAATATGTTCTAGAAACATCTATGTTTTTACTGGAAAAACCGTCGCGTGCTGGCCAGAGAGAAGTCGTGAGATTAAAGTGAACTCAATAACTGTAAGTAAGTAAGTAAGTATCTTTATTTGCATAAAATGACGTGGTAAATATAAAGAATGTTACAGATATCTTAGTGCAGAACAACATCATCATCATCATTTCAGCCGAAAAACGTCCAACGTTGGACGTAGGCCTCCCTCTAGCACCTTCGACAGGTTCTGCACTTCTCGCAGGACACATTCAGCCATAATACAATGGCGTGCATTACGAAAATTCAAGAAGAATGAAATGGCATGTTATTAAAAAAAATACATGAAAGTTAGGAATTATATGAGTAGAGATTTACTTTACTGCAAACGTTACCTTGTTTCATTTTAAATTAAAATCATTTTTGTTATAAAAATGATTTAGTGCCTTCTTGCATCGCAGTTGGGTGTGTTTCTGGTCATAAATCTCCTTCTAACCTCACATTTCTCTACTGGATGATAGCGCGTGAGCTGTAAGCAGTTTGGAATGTCTTAAGATTTCCTGTCGATCGTAATTGTACTGCAACATTACATTAAGTGTTTAGTAGTGAGGTGATGTTGGTATAATTTTCAAGTTAAACTGGGGCAATGTTGTCAATTGATAATATAGTGCTCAATCAATCAACCTAGGCGATCACAGCTCAGACTTAGACACAAGACTCTCTTAGGTAACTGAAACGTATACAAGCTGTTGTTTTGCATCTTAGTCAAATATTTCAGGAGGCTGTTATGAAAGACATAAATTATCAAATAAAATTACGATCCCTGGTAAATAATGAACACGTACTTGTTTTTTTAGTTATTTAAGTTTGACAGTATTTCAGAATACACTACTTTCAAAGAACAGAATCGCGTTATGGTATCGTATAAGCGGCCGCGTTTTTATGTGTGTGTAAAAGGGCAGTTACAGTGCGGTCTCACACAGGCCGCGTTTTAAAATGCGTGTCCCACACATGCAGATTTCCAAATAGAAAAAAAACCTACTTATTTTATTATTGATTCGTGTCGAGAATGAGTAGCATAGTTACCTCCTTGAATTTGACGAGGATGCAAATCGACACCTTGTATAGAAGATTTATAAGGGAAAAATAGAGGTGTTTACATCCCACCTCCGCGAGTAAATAAAAAGCTATTGGCATGAAATAAGAAACAAACATGAAGTTAATTTAAGATTAGAAGAGATTAGGGGTCAGATTGGGTTGACAAGCAAAATGGAAAAGATGCTAAAATTCGTAGAATGATTTCTAGGAATAATTATTGAACATACGTGATAAACCGTGGTTAAATTTATTCCTCCCGGTCAGTCCCGGTACCCTGAAGCTCGTGGAGAGCTTCACAGTACCTACCAAGGTATCTCTTTCAGGAAGTGTTTGGAAAATAATCAATTACTCTCTTTTCCGGATGCATGAAAGAAAAGCGGAAAGCGTGAGTGTATTAATGTCATTAAGAAACTTATACCAAACAAACTTTGAAAAGGAAAGACATGAAAAGAAAGCAGTGCGTAAAAACTTAGTCAGCACTTCTCACTGACAGCTTGAGGAAAGTGATACTTATATAAAAAGACCCAGTAGTAACACAAAACTGCCCACGCCTTTATGTTCGTGAAATCCACCACACATTCACTAAAGAAAAAACACTTTTCTCACAAACAGCCGTAGTGTTACAAAAACGCTTTGTGACATTAATGAACTTAAAGATGTACAATGGTCGCGAAAAATGAGATCAACACTACTTGGGTATAAGACTCAAATATTTACCAAATTATCAATTTACCATTTAAAAACAAATATTCGAACGAACTTGAACCTTGTTGAGGAAGGGATAGAAGTTAGGGTGATTGAGAGGTAGGGTATAATAAAGTTGGAAACCAATCGATACCTGTCCCGCAAACTTATCGGCAAGCACAATGGAGTAAGAATTACAATAGAATCGATACTCCATTCATAACCGTAGCTAAAAACATGAATGAACGATAGAATCAGTAAATTTATGAATGAAGTGGACAAGTGTACCCCGTAGTGACTCTCAGTCTCTCAGACGAACAGGCGACAGTATTGTTAGACTATTTAAAAGCAATGTTCTGAGAACGACGCCATCTTGGATTTTAACGGACAATACGCAGGTGGTTATTAAATGTCTTTTCCAAATTCATTTCCGTTTGTGATTGCGTTTTAAATGAAGTGCCTTTTGAAATATTGGAGAGATTGGAGATGAATGAGGGTTTGTGTCCGTTGTCCGGTAATTAGAAATGGTTCTGCTTTGTATTTTGGAGCGACTATTTGAGATAAATTAGGCACAGGACAGGACATTTATTATGCCTGCATTTTGGAGCGTGCCATGCAAAAATCTATTTTCTCTATGCCTTTGTTTGGTGAACTTAGTCAGACATTATAATAATAAATGTCAAATTCAAAATTATTTACTTGTGACACATACGTAAAATGTTATGATATTATACATGATGTTATAAAATAAAAATTAAATTTAAAATTTAAAAAACCCCCGACACAAAATAATAATAAAAATAGTATAAATGTAAAAAGCCTAAAACAATTTAAATAAACTATTGCAAAAATAGCCACAAATAGAACAAAAAAAGGTATAAACGTGAAACCCTATAAAAAGAAAAAAATAACCTTGAAATTATGACCCTACGTAAGTACGTATGAAATTTTTTGATTAAATGTTGTCCCGTTGGGGGACCGCTCTAATTATTAGCCTAACGTTCTGTTAACGTTTAAAATAGTAGCGGTGTGCGGTGTTTAATCAGGTTTTTTGTTATATGCCATTTTGTGGTGATGGCCATCTTGGATTTGAAATTTATCATAGTGTATAGTATTCTACTAGTCAAGCCCTTTCATTTGATACCCATATTGAGGGAGTTGTGTAAAAATATGTCCTTAATCCGCCATTTTGTGGCGGCGGCCATCTTGGACCGATTTACATCAAACATAGCTAAGAACACTCCCGACAAATTCATCTTTAAAACAAAATCAAAATCAGTTCATCCGTTCGGGAGCTACGATGCCACAGACAGACATACCTCCCCAACACACACATACAGAGAGAGACACGTCAAACTTATAACACCCCGTTGTTTTTGCGTCGGGGGTTCAAAACAAGTGTGAGTTGCAGCGCAGAAATACACACGTAAAAAGTTTAATTATCATAATTATTGTTTCTTTGCATCAGTGTTGTAGTACTTCTATTTGCTGTATTTTGATAATATAAAACCAGATTCTAGTCTGTGTCCCTTACAAAACATTTCTACAATTTGTATGGAAATATCTGACCCGGTATGACCTCAGCAAAGCTAAGTTCAGTACACAAAGCCTGGATGAAGCTTCAAGCATGACGTCACAGCTTCATGGATCCATGCCCTGCGGACGTAACTCTGTAAGTGCTTTGCGTACCATTGACGTTTTTAGAATAAAGTTCCTGTAGTAGAATTCAGTAAATGCTTTAAAATTCATCCATCCCTGGAGTTGGACTTTACAAGTACTAAAAGTAAAACACTTTTCAAGTAGATCCAAAGATGTTACAAGGGTTTATAAACTGTCTGAAGGATTATTATTATTAATAAATTATTAAAAGCCTGTGAAGTCCCACTGCAGGGCAAGGCCTATACTCTCCTTCCACTTCGAAAGGATAGAAATAGAAAATTAACTTAAGTACCTACCTACAAGCTCAAACTCAAACTCAAATAATTTATTTCAATTAAACCATTTACAGGCACTTTTGAATTGTCAAAATTAAATATTCGGTAAGTTAGTCACAAAGTTGAAGCCAGTTGAATACAATATTCAAAGTTTTGTTATCATAAGTTCAACTCATCCAATCTATACTCTACCTGTTAATATTTATCCCAAAAATGTACAAAATAATTGATGCAGAAGTAATAAGGATTAAAATCATTCCGACTATCAATATTGCTTATCGTTATCGACGTCAAAACATCCCGTTACAAAACCTTTTTATTTGAAAACAGTTACCTAATTTGCCTTATTTTCCATTGTGTAACTTTCACGAATTATCATTACCGTGTCATACGCCACCTGGTGTAGTTTGACGTACACACAATTAGGAGGATACCCTCGGTTTTATTCGATAATAACCCTTTATATTTATCTGATTTGTGGGGGAGTTAGGTCCTCGACATTATACAGAAAATACACCTTTATTCCAATCACCAAAAAGGGCGAAAATTCTTTGCAATTATTTGCAGGATCAGATACGCACAGTAACCAACTGATGTTTGCCCAAACATTGTTATTTTCGTCCTATTGTTTGGCTGACGCGATTCCGTGATCGAATTCAGTGCCGTCAGATTTTTGTAACAAAAGAACAAAAATGTGTTGCAAAAAATATTTGCTGATGATACCGACTGATTTGTAGTTTGTGTGTATTTTTGCTACTTTTGTTCGTCAACAGCCTTAGGCCCGGACGCATCCTTTACTTGAGAATTTGAGATGAGGTTCTCACTTGATAACGATGTTTCTTAATAGACAATGACCCAGGAAACAGCCGTCGGCTTTTGTTTAATTTTGGTCCTTTGAACCCTTGGAAACATTTTGCAAATTGAATTGTGAAGTCTTAGCAATACTATTTTGAAAGGACTTAAAGACGACGCCTAGCATCCATTTGCTGTGTTTCATAATGTTTCTTTCAATTCGTACCTAATTATAACTTAAACTCATTAAATATATTTGTGTCTGACCTGAAATTCTAGAAATTCCGTTAAAGAAGGTTAAAATTTTGCGTTTGAGGTCATCATCATCATCGTCTACAGCTAGACTTCACCCACTGCTGAGCATATGCCTCTCTTTTCATGTGCTAATCGACGCACCTGTGCCAGCCTCATCCAGGTTCTACCCACGATGGTAACAATGTCATCCGCCCATCTTCCCGCCGCGGACGGCCGACATTTCGTCTTCCAGTCCTTAGACACCTGACTTCTGTACAAATGTAATACTAGATAATTATGTGAACATTTTTAGACTGTTAAGATTCTAGATTTAATATAAATCGTGATAAATGAATACATGATACAAAACAAATGACCGTTGAGAAAGCAAACTTCCAATATTTACTTACCTACATCGAAAAATCCCATCTAAAACCACTTATGCACACAAAAGAAAATGTTACTTTACAAATTAATACTGACATGATAATAACATGAATTGGTTCACAATTATAATGCTGACGAATATTAGGGTGCTTATAATATTTCATAAACTAGTTTGGCCAGGGAACGGAGGGCGGGGCTTTAGAATACCCTCCCCAATTGGTAGGGTTTCTTTTGCAAGGATCACGCGTGCACCATACGGATTCAATTATGGGGTATTCATATTTAATTAATATGGTGCTTTGTAGTGCAAGCGAGCGATTTTGATCGTTGGGTGTTTATTTTGCTGAGATTTATTTTGTTGATTGTTTTTTTCATGAAGTTTTCAAGGACTTAAAGCCAAATCGGAGACGATATGAACATGTATTTTACATAGTAAGACTTGTTCAGAGCAAAGCACGAAAGATCCGATCTAAAGTAGTATAAATAAAAGAGGTAAATTTCAATCAGTTTTGTTTGCTTGCCTGTAAGAAATAATCTCTGGAAGTACTGATCCAATTACAAACAATCTGTCACTTATAGAAAACTATGTTATTGCCAAGTGAAAATCATAGCATGTTAAACTGAGAGAGATGTAGAAATCAGTGAAAATAAAGTGTTATGTACTTCAACTCCAAAAGCTTTTACCGCAGTCACTATTTCAAAAAAACATAATTTCGTCTCAGTGTAGAAAACGTGTTTAAATCCCTAAAGACGTTAAGAAGTAATAAATAATAACAACACTTTTATATCTCCTTTAAAAAACCTGAATTATTTAACAACAAAAAATCAACGTACACATCCACCCAAGACATGCATTCAAAACAGTAACCAAATTGGATTTAATGAGACAGATATTAGGGATGTTTCGTGCCATACAAAATTATTCATAGCTACTAAAATGCTCCATTCAAAGTTTTTTTCCCCAACTAACACTGGGGTTGACGTCTCACCGACAAAGGGGTGGGCCGGGCCAAATAATTGCCAAAACGCTTCGAGGTCCATTGTGTATATTTACAATAGGGTGCACTAAGTGGGGGTAGTTTTTGTAATTGTTACTTTTAGGACCGACGCACCCCATATTCAGTAGTGAACTGGAGTTTGAAGCGCGAGCTACACACACCAAAATGTCCCGGTCGTTCTTAGTCGACGCTCTGATAAGTGATACGAAAGATTGCAAGAAAAATGAACTGTCTAGTGAACCTATACATCCTTACGCGTTGATCGGTCATCACTTGGATCCGCGTTCCAAGTACTTACCCTACCCATACCCTGGAAACTTGAACAATCTTCTGAACATCGGACTGCATCAGCAACGGTCCCCGGATTTGTTCAGGCCGTTCTTGGAGCAGTTCAATTTTCGGTACCCTTTACTGCATCAGCTGCCTCGTCCTGATTTTCATGAAGCTCAGTCTGAACCTAAGTCATTGGAAGGATACCTGAAAATTGAAGAACAGGAGCCTGTCAACTTTATTCACAAGAGAAAGAAGTCTGTTTCTCCGTACCACCCTTACAAAGTGACCACGTCTCCATCGAAGAGTCAAGGACAACGGTCTCCATCGGTGTCTAGTGAAAGCAGGAACGGAACTCCAAGTCCACTGCTGGGTCACCCAGAAGAACTGCTGCCAGGATACTCGAAAGACTTGAAACGTATGCCGTTAAAAGAAGACTCCAGCAAAAGAATCAGGACCGCCTTCACAGGAGCTCAACTACTGGAGTTGGAAAGAGAATTTTCCATGAACATGTACCTCTCAAGACTGAGGAGAATAGAGATCGCTTCAAGGCTGAAGCTGTCTGAGAAACAAGTGAAGATCTGGTTCCAGAACCGCCGCGTGAAGTTGAAGAAGGAGGAATCTCCGATGTCTGCTGATCCTCGTTCTAAGAAATGCTGCTGTGAGAAGAGTACTTGTTCTTCAAAGGACCAGGAACCTTGTGATCAAGAACAGATAGATGTTGTCAGTGACCACGATAATAGTTATGAGGCCCAAAACGTATCTCAGTATTCTTGAGAGGTGGAGTTGTGAAAACGTTGGACTGAATTTTGTATTCTATATTGAAGGTTTTAGGATTGAATCCAAGGCTGGTTAAAGCCTTTTGTAGTAAGATTTTATGATTGTTAACTTGATTGACAATGTATAGGAGTGTTCGAAACATTGTGAAATGTGTGTGAAATTCTAAAGTGCCAATGATGAGGTTGTGAAGCTTGTAATTCTTCTTACTATCATAATTTTATATAGTAGACATTTTTGCAGTCGACATTTAATTTATAATTCAGAAAAATTTGAACTCCGTAGGATAAGAGGAAGTGGATATACATACAAACATTTAAAATTATATAAAAGCTTTTAAAAAAGTTTTCATTTTTGATGTCGACATTTGATTTAATATTTCAAAGTTCTTATTGATGCGAAGTACGAAGGTTATATCAAAACGAAGGTTAACATTAAATCGATATTCAATTAATTAACTTTGTCATTCGCTGCATTTGTTCATTTTAGTTTGGTACTAAAGTAAGTAGTTTTGTTAAAATTGTTTGTAGAAATTAATATCATTTTTCAGCATTTGATGACATTATTATGATAGAAATACAACTAATCTTTCTAACTTTTTGATAGTAAGTGATATCTAAGTTCAAATTAAGTATGGATTGCTTCTAAAATACTTGTATATTGTTAATATTGTAAATAATAATTTATGAACTACGATTTGGTATAAATGGAAATATATTTTGATAAAACTTTACAATTTGTAAGGGTATAATAAAATTGTACGTACTGAAACTAAATTGCCTTTTAATTTAATTTTCCCAATTTACAATGATGAAAAAGTTAGTGAGTTTATTAAAATCGATATTCCGTTCTGCTCATATTAAGAAGAGGAGTTAGTTTTCAATTTACTGACTTCATCTCGTAAACCAAATCAATTAATCATTAATTTATCTCTCATCAATCATTGCTCGCAGAACAGATAGCCGATGGGGTTGAAAGGTTCTGGAGTGGCGACCGCGTACCGGAAGACGTAGCGTAGGAAGGCCTCCCATAAGATGGACCGATCGCCTTGTGAAGGCTGCAGGAATCCACCTACTTTCGGTTGAATGAATGAATTAATGAATCTCATAAATAAAGCCTTGTCAGAAGCGGGCTTATTGACTGTAACGTCAAATTTCCAGTTTTTTTAACATTATGCAAGAAACTTAGTTACAAAAGACCACTGTTACAATTTCATTTTAAAACTTCAAAATAATAAACATATTATAGACTTAGCTAAGCACATTTTTTGTTCATGAACTTAATAAAAACATACCTAGTAACTCGGTATAGGGCCCAGTGCGTGTTGGTAGATGTCACATGTCTTCGATTTTTTGAGTGTAGGACATGGTGTGTTCTCAAGTTCATCAGGCCAACTTACTCATACCACAAGGCTTCACTTTATATTAAAAGCCAAAGCAAGGTATTTTAAATATAAGAGCCGTAAAGCTAACTATATCATAAAAGTTGAGTCTGTATTAAATGAAGCTTCATTTACTTCGTAGCATCCGTAGCAGCTCGTAGACGCTCGTAGACGCCTACGCATAGAGGCTCGTGTTCTGTAGGGAATATAAGTCGGATAATATTCAACGATAAACGATCTTGAGATGATATTTTTGCTGTAACAGGCTATGTTAGTAGACTGCAGTATTCTTACATATGAGGGTATGAGAGTTGGTCATGCCGTTGTAAAAATACTAGCTCCTTCTTACCGTATCGATGGCAAAAGGTTTCTCACAAAGAGGAGACCTGTGTCCCAGCAGTGGGAACATTATAGGCCGATTATGCTATAGCAATGTAAGGTAATAGCGGGGTTGGCTGCCCAAGACAATTTTTTTTTTTTTTTTTAAGTTGATTTTTACCTCATTTTCATTAACTGATAAAGTTTATAAAATCATTGTGTTGTGTTGAATCATTGTTGCAGACAATCACGTTCCTTACATTTCCTTCCAAAAACTTGCTTCTGTTGTACTAGCGAGCCACCCCTGCTTCATTCGCTGTTTTACTTCAAAATGTCGAGATTTCCTTTGTAAGTTTAATATGAATGTGTTATGTACATAACACATTCACCTTCACGTACATACACCTTCCGAAATAAATTCTCTTAATGATGGTAACAACTGCATCATAATGCATAGTATAGAAGAATAACGTAGTTACACAGACAGACACAAAAAGCGACTTTAATTTATCTATCTATACGAGTAGTAATAATAAAGCTGAAAAGTTTGTTTGTTTTTTTTTTGTTTGTTTGAACGCGTAATCTCTGGAACTACATACTAGCCAGATAAAAAAAAAATGCATTTGATAGTCCAATTCGTGAGGAAGACTAAGCTGACATTTCGCTAGGACCTTTAACAGCCTAGCAAAGAATAAACAAGTTAAAATTAACGCTAATCGAAAACAAAGTAATTGCGAAGGCAGGTGATGCGACGCGATGGGGTGGGTCGGGGGTACAAGAACTTTTACGCGGACGAAGTCGCACGCACAAACTAGAAATTTTTTAATTACTTATTACATAAATAATAATTTTATTTATTTTATACATAATTAATATATAGATTAAACTGGGGAGCTTGTTGCGCCACTTCTTCTTCCCAGGAATAGCACTAGGAAGTGGTGAAGGGCGGGCGTTTTGGGGGACTGTTTTTTGTTCTCACTCTAATTTGAATAAAATATGACTTTTGATTTTGATTTTGAAACCGAATATATTGTAACACACATACACACAGCTTATTGTCATACAAGGGCACAACTACATAGTGACTTCATTAAGAGCAGAGAATTTGAAGAGCCCCAAAGAATGTACGGGACACATTTACGTTGCGCCTCTAATAATGCAAGCTCCCATACTTGGACCCTGCAGACTGGAATTTATAGAGGATTTTAGTTGTGAGTGTATTTTTAATTAATTCGAATATTGTGTAGGTTGTGAAGGTCGGGAATTTTGAATATTTTAGGGTGTTAGCTATGTAAATATCAGTGAATGCCCTTCAGGGATTCTTGAAATGTTCACAGAGATCAGTCAGCAAAAAAATGCCGGCGCCAACTAGTTTAAAAATATTGACGCGTAAAAGTGTTTTATTAATGATCTACTTTAGGCCTCATTTTTCAACAGTCAGATACTTTTTATCGGAGGAATAAATATTGCGGTTTGACAGATTTTATACAGAAAATATTGTCATATTTATTCTTTAAATATAAGTTATCTGACTATTGAAAAATCAGCCCTAACAGAAATAAACATTTAATTTCATATGAGTTTTACATTATTCATAACTACGTAGGTACTCAACAAGAATTTTAAAATGATGTCACCCAATCAGGGGCCATTTTGGTACAACGCTAAAGTGAGGCTTTTATCAGATTTTAATGCATTCATCACACGCGTTTTAACCACATTTAATTAAATATCGGTATGATAGGCACTGAAAACCTCACATTAATAGCACCACAAAACCGCATTTTAAATGAACGTTTTATAATGTACTGTAAGTGCTGAAAACAGTTTATAGAATAAACTTTAGCAATATATAAATAACATTACTTACCCACATGTATCTGCACATGGTGAAAACTGAAAAGTTACATTTAAAACTTTCAACATTAATTTTGTGAAACTTAGAAGTACGTACATAAATTAAATGTAATTTTCGTTTCAATGAATAAACTCAAATGTATTTTAAAGCTTAATGTTTAACCACTGTCATTAAAACTAATCGGCAGTTTATATATGCCTAGTTAGAACGTAAAGAAGAATTAAATGAAAAGGTTTGGGTATCCAGAGTTCACGATTTTTTATGCAAAACGCTTAGTTATGGACCAAAACTGGGTATAGTAATCTCTTTTTAATTGTTACTTTATACGGACTAAGCTTGGAACATCAATATTTCTACCTAGCCTTTTCACAACTATGTTGGGATTGGGTTCCAGTCTAACCGGAAGCAGCTGAATACCCTCCTGATCAGAAGGTCTAAGTCGCTGAATACATGAACAGACTGCCTATGTGATCTCCACAAACCAGTTCCTGGCAACACGATACCCCTTGATAAGACTAGTTGTCAGACTTTTAAGCTTCTGACTACCTGTAACGACTGCCAAAGATCTACGGCGATGACAGCAGGGACCAACAGCTTAAGGTCCTTCCGAGGCTTGGAGGGGTCTGGACATGTAATGGATGGTCACCCATCGTGGAAAGCGTGGTTTTACCTTCCATCGACCCGCACGGCTGTTATTGTTTTGCCACGAGTTTAGTTAGCCTGAAATATTACCAACAATACTTAATTTAACAATTTGCATGCTAACTATTCCCTGAAGCTTGAAGTCAATGAATATTATTACATCGCAAAGACTTAGCAAAACATTGGAAACGTAAACACAATTCAAGTTGGCAACAGAAAACAAGAGAATTGAAAATAAATCGATCTTGGCCTAGTTTTCAGTTCGCAACAAAGCTTGCTTCAACAGAAAATGCTTCGAAACGATGATACTTTTGCTGTTCTATCATAATACTGAATTGCATTCAAACTGGATTTAATTTACTTCTTCCTGTTTTAGTGACTCCACAAGACGCTCTTTGTTAGGTAATACACTTTTTATTTTATTACCTACTAGCTTCTGCCCGCGACTTATTTATTGTCATGGCGAAGCACACGCTCACAGGAAACTGCACGCGCTTGAATTGAAAGGGGTAATTGTGGGGAATCAGTGGTATACGTGGTATAAACACTGTCTCGCCGACACCACAACCCGTTAGAATTTCCGCCTCAATGATATTTCTCTGCAGCGAGACGACTTTGAGCCGGGTCCCATTGCACAGTTTCGGCGGAGTAAGATTCCGAAGAAGCATAATTGGGACACCGACCTTTACCTTAATGGTGTGCGCTGGTAGTCCACTTGCACTGAGGGAATTGAGAAATTCTACGGAGTAATATGTGGCGTCATCTTCGTCGACAACAGTGTTTATTGAAGTGTAGATCACTTCATTTCCCTCAATTTCCGCGAGAATGCATTCATTGATCGCTGAAGCTTGGTCGTTTCTGGGTGTTAAAATGCTCGTTCACATACCCAAGAATTATCTTGGTGTGGTATCCTATTGACGTCCCCGTCAACCAGGCGAATCAAATCTTCTAAGGTGGACACCACTCTTCCAAGTATCTCAGGTAGGACCACCTGGCCACCGTCTACTGGTAGCGTTCCCTCACCCAATTTTAAGAGAACATCAGAAAATTTTTGGGCGTGTACATCCGCCAAGCCGTGCACTCATATTCATCGTTAAGCGCAACCTATGAATATGTGGCCATAAGAAAAAGCATTTCAACGAAGCATTCACCTCATCAGCCCTAGTTCCTCGCGTCACCCCAGGCAGCGTTTGTCGGAAATCGCCGCTAAACAGAACTGTAACGCCACCCATCATTTGCTGGTTCCTGCGGATGTCCTGCAAAGTCCTGTTTACTCCTCTACTGCTTTTCTGTTCGCCAGAGTGCATTTGACATATTGTTGAATAGCTGTTCCCATGCAATTTATAATATTACTGCCCCGCTCCTTTATAAAAGTAGTGTGATTATTATGTTCCAAGAGTTAAATTATTATTAACTAAATAAATAACATGTCATTTTGTGCATTCAATTACGAACAAAAACCTTTTAAAGTCAATATTGCTTACCTCCCATAACATACGGCGTAATAATATGTAGCCTAAAGCCTTCCTTGGTTTACAAAGAACATTTTTCCTGAATTTCAATTCCACCTATCCCGTAGTTTTGGCGTGGCCATACACACAGACAAACAGACGAAAATTCTAAAAAGTCACTTTTTGTCATCAATTACGAAACCGACCCCTACAAAGTTAGGGAGAGACAAGGCAGATTGAGCACAATCTCAACTAAAGCTAAGTTACCGAAAAAACCATTAAAATAGCTGAACAAAAAAGAACAATAAACAACCAGTTCTCGTACACATAAAAGAAATACTCAGAAACTAAACTAAACCGAAGAATTTAGTTCCGGCCAGCAGTTCCGGTACAAAATAAATTAATCAAGCGAAGTCATTTGTAGTTCGCAACTGGCAACTACATAGTTTGACGTTGAAATTACTCGGGGAACAGAAATAATCAAAGTTGTGTTGTCTTCTTGTTTCGGGACTAGTAAACAATATGGCCGACGAACTACGGCCGATTGGTTGTTATAATAGGTATTATTATGTTATTTAGCTTAGTAATACTTTCACTTAAATGCTGACTTTTCTTCTTTTTAACTTAAAGTTGTCGATATAGCTCATAAAACAAGCAAGCTGAAGTGGCAATGTATTTAGCCTTTTTTTTTTTTTTTTTCAGTATGGGAAATCATCAAATGACCCCTCCCGCTCTGGGTGGAGCAGAAGGGAGTGTCAGACTCTTACTGACTAAAACCCACCCGTGTTCCTTCCTTAGCCCTTTATGTACCAGGGCAGCGGTAACCCTTTCGGACGATCCCGCTACCCCGGCAGGCTTCGGCCCTGTCGGGCCGAGTCAACTACGCTGACATCTCTTTGAGGCGCGCGTGGAACACATACACGCCGTCCGGCACGGGTCTGGTCCTGATCGGACGGAGAGCTACCCATTGCTCTCCGCCCGCAGGCCCGCGCCTACGGTGGCCGGGAGTCGTCACGCGGCTCCCGACGCCCGGAGCGTCTCCCTCGGCGGCTGAGGCGTGAGGATCTCTCCCTCGCCCATCCCGCCACCTCCTTCGCTAGCATGACTGCTTCGCAGAAGGAGGTGACCGCCTCCCACATGTATTTAGCCTTAGAACCGATGACCGATGGGAAAAGCGTGTTCTTGAGTGGAGACCGCCAATCGGCAAACATAAGGTAGGATTCCCTCAGGTGGACCGACGATCGTCGCATGGTGGCTGGTAGCACCTGGATAACAGTTGCCGAGAATCGAGGTAAATCCAATTATAGGGGCCAATGTCCAGCGGTGGACTACTGTGGGCTAATGACGTCCCGTTGACGTAGCGTCAAACGGCCTTACTGTGGTACCACGATGTAGGAGACTATCCGTACTGTATGTCTGTCTATTACCTTTTCACGCCTAAACGGCTGAACATATTTAGATGAAATTTGGCTCACGGATTGTCTTTGACCTAGGTTAGGATATAGGATACTTTGTATCCTGGTAGTACGTTCCCATGGGATAATTTCCGACATCAACCTAGGCGAGGCCGCGGGTAAAAGCTAGCGATGAATAAATCGTACTCAAAATTAAACAAGCTGAAACCGTAAACAATTACGTCACAGAAATGAATATTCCAATAATTTGTATGCAGCGGAGCCTGCACAATATCTACTTAATTCCGTGAAATCTGGGGCCCGGTTGTGTATCGAAAACTTTCCAGCTCACTCCACTGTTACTGCTAAGCAAACTAGTTTAGAAGGCTAATATTAATAAATTTATTTGCAGAAATAAAACGCCAGAGGGAGATATAGTGCCCTAGAAGGACATATAGTGACCTTATTGGTAATTTTCATCGGAATGGTCAGGTACGTAGCATTCGCAACCGTAAACGAAGCAAGACATACTCCTTGTATGGAAGGATCGTAGCAGGTGGCCTTCTTTACTTTCTGCCTAGCCCCATGGGAAGAAGGCGAGAGTAATGTAAGTATGTGTGTTTAGAAATGATAGTATTTAAGACAGCGGTAATGACTCAAATGAAATGACAAATAACGTTTTTGTGGTACGATAAAAGATTCAGCTGTAGGAGGCGACATTGCTTTATTTCAGGCGACTTAGTTGCTGAATTAGCAACTAAGTCAACCAATTCAGGATTTATAAGAGGAACCCAAATCCAGTCATCTTTGTAGGCAGACGAACTCTGGCCAAGATAAATAACGTCAGCATATAAATAAGACAACCATTAGGCAATAATAATACTATGCCCGTTTTCACCGAAATGTAATGTCCAAATATTATTGCAAATTAGAGTTTCAACTCGACGCTGAGCGAAGCGATTAAAATCTAACAGTGCGCTTTTGTTTAGGCATTCGAGTAAAAATGGACAAAATATTACTTACAAGTACCGATCGCATGTCGACCATAGTTGAGGCTTATTAGTCGATCATATTATTTTTTCTATAGGCGACTCGCACGAATACAAAGAAAGAGTAATAGAAAATAAACTATAAAAAGGACACTACCGCACAGAAGTAATAAGAGTTAAATATTATAAAGCGTATACTCTTCATTGCATTAAATTCAAAATGAGTGAAATCGTGCGAGTCGCCTATAGAAAAAATAGTATTATATAAAAGTGACGATTCGCCTGTTCCGAGCGACTTAATTCGTGCAAATCAACAAATAAGCCAAAGTTGAGCTTCCCTTCTGACCGTCCCTACTCCGTGGTCCCTATTTAAATCACCAACTTTACTCATTGAGCGGTGGCTGCGCCATTTATTAGAATATTGAATTGGTCGGAGGTATCATTATGAATTGAATTGTAAGGTCTCTTGATAAATTAGTTAGACAGGTTATTGGGACGGTTTGCTTATTGGAAAGGTACTTTTGGACGTGTCTTAGGTAATGATTGATTGAGGTGACAAAAGATTGATATTTACGTAACTGAATATTATTATTTGATTCTTTTCCATCTTTTTTAGACAGATTACGTTTCCCTATCCATTTACATAAAATTTTAAGACCTAATATAACTTGGCATACTTTTGTTTCTGCTAATTATATTTTCGCATAACATTATTTACGCATAACAGCTTATGCATATTTTTTTATGCATAATTTCTCTAATCTTTAATGATTAAGCATAAAATTCTTAAGTATACATTTATTTACGCATAATGATATTAAAACATATTTTTTATAGGCATAACAAATAAGCATAATAATGAACTTCTACAATGTTAAACACTAGTACACACCTTTATACCTACAATATTGTTCTAATGAAATTTGTAGGCACGTTACATTGTATTTACATATCATTTTTAAATTTTTCTAAGTGGACGGTATCATTAAACTATTGTGTCACTAAGTGTATTATTGCAGAGTTGTAATTGAATCATTTAAATAAAATTCAAAATTCCGTAATGAATAAGTAAATATCAGGAAACATCATACTGTTACGAGTTTAACCCAAACCACAACCCACAACACCAACAATAGAGGAGATCTGGCGCTCGGCGGCCGCTGCCGCGACACGCTCGCTTCGCTCGCTCGCCTTCGCGCGTTAATGGTCATTGTTCTAACCTAACCTAACCCATATGATTCAATAACAGTAGTTAATATCAGGAAACACCATACCTAATAATTGTATGCCTAAATACTATTATGCTAATAGTCATTAGGCCTAGTAACATTATGCGAATTAAATGTATGCCAAAACAAATTAGCCCTCAAGATAATTATGCCAACATACACTGTATGCCAAAAAAAAAGATGGCAAAACAAATTATACCAAAATAGTTATAATAATAATAATAATAAACAATAATATATAATAAAGATATAGATACAGATATAGCTCAAAATCTGTGGCCGGGCTGTCAAGTTGACGGTGACAAAAATTTTACTCCGTATATTTTCTAATATTTTTCAAACATTAATAATTAAGAAATAATGTTTTTAAATCTACTCTATACCATTTTTGAAGACTAATATTAGCATCATAACATTTACATTGGTACTATACCAGGATGCATGAAAATAAAATACGCAGATGACACAAAGATGTTGACACGAAGTCGGGCACGACAACTTCAAACCACACTCCCAACACCTTCGGACTCGTCGCTCAGCTCCGCCTCGCAGCTGCCGGAACCTGCTCCAGACGTGAGTCCAGTGACACCGGCCGCTGCAGTTGCGTCGAGCTCGAGCGAGGAATACTTTTCACCGCCGACAACACCGACGACACCACCACCAGTACGTCGACGCGGAAGAGGCCGACCACCGGCCAGCTTAGGACTCCGAGGCCCACCGGCCTCTGATAGGATCCCCGCTGCCGGTGGAAGTGTGCAGCGCATGAGATGGACACAAACTGTCAATGAAAATGTCATGCGCGCATACTTTGGGGCTACAGAGGGGGGAAGTAACTTGACTGCGTACCGTGGTCGGATGTTCTCTCTGTTTCAGGTGCTCGAGCCAGCTGTCAACGTGTCAATGCAACGACTGTCGGATCAGGTGCGGGTTATCCAACGTAACCATATGCTGGATGACGTTGTACTTGATCGACTACGCCTCGAATCACGGAATAGCCACGTTGCGCCTGCTTCGTCATTGGTCGCGGTGCAACTGCAAAATTTACCCAGTTTTTCATCGCCACCCAACCGCGTTGATAAAGAGGACGATGATGAGGCTATATCCGTGAGTTCCCAGTGCAATGTAAGATTGAGGAGCGCTTTGGACGATGCTTTCCGTGAGTACCGATCTATTCCGCCTGGACTCAGACCACGTTTACCTCGTTTGCCCATGCACAAGAAAAACAAGGCGCTGGTGTGTGCTCTAGACTCGCAGCTGTCAAATTACTTTAACGACAGCAAATACCTCACCGATACCCATTCAATCTTGTACTGTGCGGCTGTTGCGGCATGTCGTGTAGCTCATGTCAAATTCCCGAACAGTGACAGAGCCACACGACCAAAACCAGCTGTACCAGCTTGGCAGTGCAGGATTGAGCGTCGTATCGGGGAGACTAGAGCACTCATCGGCAAGTTAATCTGCTTCAGGGAGGGCAATACTCGCCCTAGATTGTTGCGTTTTGTGAGGCGGGCGTTCTCGGGGACTGATATTAGTTCTCGAGATTATTTGTCCCGCGTCACAGAACGTATCGACTACCTGAAGCAGAAGATCTGTGCATGGCCAAACCGTATTCGTCGGTACAGGCGGAGAGTGGAGCGGTACACTCAGAATCGCACATTCCAGAGCGACGAAAGGTGGGTTTACAGGGATTGGGAACGACAGGACCAATGTGTGACTGACACGCACCTACCAGATGATGACGCCATGTGTTCGTTCTGGCAAAACATCTGGTCGGTGCCTGTCAGTCACACCGAAGGAGATTGGACTGGGAAGATCGAGCGAGCGTGCGAACTAATACCAGAAATGGAGCCACTTATCATCAGCCCCCAAGATATTGCTCGTGCAGTCCGTCCGTTGCCTAACTGGAAATCTCCAGGGCCGGACGGGCTGCACAACTTTTGGATAAAGTGGTTCCAAAGATCGCACGCCCCCTTGGCATCCCAGTTCCAGTCAGCCTTAGAGTCAGGGTCGCTGCCCCAGTTCCTAATGACAGGAATAACCCACCTGCTCCATAAATCAGGTAGTACCGCGGATCCCAGAAATTATGAAAAAATGAAAAATGTTTTATTCAATTACAAACAAAGTTCGTTCAACAGTGTTGAGGTTGACCTCTCCAAGAAATTATAGACCGATCACTTGTCTACCGACGTTCTATATAGTTCTTACATCCATTTTGAGAGCTAAAATTACTAAACATATAGACAGCAACTCCATCATGTCTGTCTCTCAAAATGGATGTAAGAACGGGTCCCGCGGTACTAAGGAGCTACTTCTCATTGATATGGCCATTAGCCAACAGGTTCGTCGTTCCCGAAAGGATCTGTCGACATGTTGGATAGATTATAAGAAGGCCTATGACTCGGTGCCACCGACATGGCTCATGAGGGTGCTGGAATTGTATAAAGTAGATACAACTCTGCGCACCTTCCTGATGACGTGTATGGGGCAATGGAGGACGGTCCTTCGCTATCCAGGATGTCGAAATATCCAGAGGAATAGCGAGCCGATAAGGATCGAGCGAGGCATATTCCAGGGCGACAGTTTGAGTCCGCTTTGGTTCTGCTTAGCCTTGAATCCTCTAAGCACGCTGCTGGAAGATTCAGGTCTAGGCTATCGGCTGAGGAGAGGTGGTCAGGTTATATCTCACCTCCTCTACATGGATGACCTAAAACTCTTTGCCCCCAACAATTTGCAACTGATGGAGCTACTGAAAATTACTGAAACTTTCAGTAGCGCCATCAGGATGGAATTTGGTGTGGACAAATGTGCGGTCATGCATGTAAAGCGAGGGGAGATCGTGGAAACCGTGGGAACCCAACTCTCGGATTCCACAAATCTTAGAGCCCTCTCCGCATCCGAAACCTATAAGTATTTGGGTATGTCGGAAGCGCTAGGCATCAATGTTACTGACATGAAGCAATCGTTGAAGGAGCGCTTCTTTGGCCGCCTGAAAAAAGTATTTAATAGCCTTTTATCAGGCGGGAACAAGGTGCGCGCCTTCAACGGTTGGGTCATGCCGGTTTTGATGTACTCTTTCGGCATACTCAAATGGACTCAGACCGAACTCGACGCCCTGGATAGGAGGTCCGTACGCTGCTAACTGCAAATCGAATGCATCACCCACGGTCATCGGTAATGAGGCTGTATATCCCGCGAAAGTGTGGAGGTCGAGGCTTTTTAAACGCTAAGAACCTCCACAATCGCGAGATATGCAGTCTCAGGGAATATTTCCAAAAAACCGACGTGGGGATGCATCGAGATGTAGTCGCGATGGACAAGGGCCTCACACCGCTCTCCTTGGGTAAAGAGAACTGGCGCAAGCCAGTAGTGCTTGACACTAATGAACGCATGGAGGTATGGCAGAGTAAGGAGCTTCACGGGCGCTTCTTTCGGGCCCTACATGGGCCCGATGTAGATCTACTAGCGTCCATAGCCCGGCTACGTTGTGGTGACCTCTTTGGAGAAACCGAAGGTTTTGTCTGTGCAATTATGGACGAAGTTATGATGACGAACAACTACCGGAGATTTATTGTGAAAGACGGCACGGTTGACATCTGTCGGGCATGCCACCGGCCGGGGGAATCAATCAGGCATATTATCTCCGGGTGTTCTCGTCTAGCTAATGGAGAGTACTTGCATAGACACAACCTTGTAGCTAGGATAATCCATCAACAACTTGCTCTGAAATACAACCTTGTGGAATCGGAGGTGCCGTACTACAGGTATGTGCCCGACCCAGTTCTCAAAAATGGTAATATCACATTGTACTGGGATCGATCCATCATCACTGACAGGACTATTGTTGCCAATAAGCCTGATATAGTGGTGGTGGATCGATCAGAGCGACGTGCAATGATTGTTGACATAACCGTCCCGCATGATGAGAACCTCGTGAAAGCCGAGAAAGATAAACAAATCAAATATCTTGACTTGGCTCGCGAGGTTGTTGACATGTGGGATGTGGACTCAGCGATCATTGTGCCGATAGTCGTGACAGCCAATCAAAGTCAAAGTCAAAGTCAAATCATTTATTTCAAATAGGCATATAAAAGGCACTTTTGAACGTCAAAAATAAAATTAGAATAAAATTGATTCTAGTCGCCCAATGGGTTAATAGCCAAGAGCCTCGACCAACACCTGAGGAGGCTCTCGTTGGGCAGCTGGATCAAGGGCTTGATTCAGAAAGCGGTACTTCTGGACACGGCTCGCATTGTCAGGAGGTTCCTCTCTCTGGAGCCCTGACCACCGGTAGCTTGGACCCTGTTCCTGATACCGATGGGCTACTATTTTTTATATTCTTAAATGTTTTTATACTTTTTATATTCTAATATTTAAAAATATAATTTATATGATTACATTAAAATAAAGGAGATAATTATAAAAACTTTATTTCAGACTATAAGGTCCATAAATATGTTAGTATTTTGGTGTTAGTAACAACAGTGTTTTGGTGTTATGCCAAAGTATATTAAGAAACAGAATATTATGCGAAAAGAAGGGATCTCACAGATTACGTGTAGATTCTTTTTCCATAGGTACTTAAACAAAATGTCATCATGACTTAACGCACATCAGAAGGCCAATTCCCGTAATCAAAAACGTTCAAGTCTAGTTCTAGTCGCAATCTCATCTCAGCGACAATCAATGTCAAAAACTTGTCAAAAATGTGGGGAAATTATTATTAACTATTGACAGATTGAGACTGAGATCAGACTGTGAACGTTCTTAAAGTTACGAGAATTTGCGAGCATTGCCCTTTAGTACTTGAAATAAAAATGAAGATTTTTTTTCTTCTTTGGTAACTTAGCCGATGTCGACTATTCTGTCATCGTCAAAAATGAAAAATTTTTTTCTTCTTTGGTAACTTAGCCGATGTCGACTATTCTGTCATCGTCAAAAATGAAGATTTTATTAATGTAACTAGCTTCTGCCCGCGACTTCGCCCGCGTGTTCTTGCCCCCCGACCCAACCCGTCGCATCGCATCGCCTACTTGCGCTATTACTACGGTTCCTTCTGACTTTTTTTCCTTTTGCTCGGCGCTTAGGGGTTGTACCGTGATGTGAAATAAACTATAACCTTCCTTAAGAATTGGGCTATCAAATGCAAAAATATATTTTTTTTAATCCGATCTGTAGTTCCAGAGATTGGCTCGATCAAACAAACAAACTCTTCAGCTTTATTATTAGTTTATATGAGACCTTACGTCTTTTTAAAATGCCTGTAATAATATTTTTGTGTACTTAGCTATTTAAATTTACAGGTAGGTACTTATAAGTTTTCTACGCTATCCAAATAATTTCCAATATATTTATAACCCTAAAACGCAACGCAACACGCTTAATAAATCTCCCACGTAGGGATTCCGCCTAATGTTTGCCCAACGACCATCATCCATCTAAAATCAAATAACGTAATTATTTGCCAAAAGCATTTATTATCTACGGAGGGACGCGTTGCCGCGTGGCAGCCATACTAGAACACTCGACCCCTTTTGCTGTTCAAAATAGATATTTTTTTTCTAATATAGCCCGTAACACAACCCGGTAAAGCCTAGATTTGTTTTTATTTGTAGTTTTAAAAATACAAAAATATGTTTGTTTAGCATGACACTCACAAAGCATTACCAAAATAACTTTATAGTCGAAAATCTGATAGATGAATTTTAGTGAGCATTAATAGAGTTCAAATTCGACTGTTCTATTTTTAATAAACTATATTATAAAAATTTGTTGCCGTACAGTTCGCCACGCGGCATCTTTTCATTGGTATCTATTTGAATTTGGAACTTCAAATTCGGAATTTGTTTTTCATCAGCCGGTTCTCGTTTACGATTGGACTGTCATCAAGTGCGTTCCTTATTGTCAATTTGATTTATTTGTCCATGTGATTTTTGGTCAGCAATTAGGGTGGGAAATTGATTATTTGTTGATGGTATTACGTTAGTGTCATTAAACTTGGTTTACTTCTCAATGAGTAATTTGTATTTATTTTAAGATAAATTCAACTTCGGTGAAATGTTACCACAACAAAATAAAAACACGTGGGCTGAATAGCTTATTATCTTTATTCAACTAACGTTTCCGTACTTAAGATTCAGAAAAATGAGAAGAAAAATTAAAAAGACATTAAGAAAGACTTGTAAAAAGATTGTTTTTTAACAAAAAGTTAACGAATTTTAAGTAGTAGGTATTCATGATAAAGTAATCTTGAAAGTCATGATTAAACATTATTTATTTCTTTCTAGACGAAGCTTAGTCTAGCTCATTTTTTAATCAAATTTTTGGTTAGTCTTGCTTGAATCTTCTGATTACATACAGGTATAAAAATTATTTAGTAACTTATATAAGCACTGTAATTAATAGGGTAATACTTAAATAATTTTCATAATTTTCACTTTCACTAAAAATTCCCATCATTTTCGTTGGAATTAGATTTTCTTTTTGATTTTTATAAAAAACACCCACCTACAACAAACAAAACAAAATAAGTAATTGGTTAAGCTTTTATTTCCTAGGAAAGCGGTTCCGTCATGGCCGTCGTGAAAATCTGTCATTTTCACAAGTATTTGACATTATGGTGTCAAAAGACGTATTTGGACAGCCGTCACTGTGTGACGGTTCACCGCTTTCTTAGGAAACCAAAGCTTTAGGAGCTTTCAATTTGCCGCTGCAGCCACTGCTATACGAAAAAAAACCCTATTATCAAACCAACCAACAAACGTAACTAACAATAACGAATGATTCGGGAACAAATGACTTGCGAACATATTTGCATGTCATTCGAAACGCTCCACTCTGGTGTGACTAGAGTAGTCCAATAAATCCCATCACGTTGACATCCGTATGCTTTGATAATAGGTTGCCGAATTCAGGGACCCCTCTTATTTGTGCTGACAATTTATTTTAAACTCATCGGCTAAGCAATGAAAGTCTAATTTTGCTTGTTATCTATGACTGCAGTTACTCTTACTGCAATGATATTGTCTCATATGTATTCTAGTTGACACTGTCATTTAATTTTAAACATAATGTCTGTCTACGTATAATGTTGGTCATAGTAAAAATAAATAAATAAATTTTAATCGTGTTGTGAGGAAATGCCGGAAAGGGGGCGTCCCTTTCCGGCATTTCCTCACAACACGATTAAGATAAGATAAGATAAGATAAGAAATTTTATTTGCGCAAACATGTGTACACATACAAAATTAAAATAATAGATGCATGCAAGGTCGTAAATAAGATTAGCTCACGACATGTTTGCCATTTCTCATGGCGTGCAAATATCTTGGAAAAAATAAAATAAAAATAGTATTAATACATTGATTTTAAAATATTACAATTATACATTAATTAATGTCAGTTAAACAAATATATTCAATCATTTACATTATCCAATTATTCATTTTATATTTGACTAGTCCAATAATACAAATTACATAATTATAATAAAATTATATTATGAAGATTTCCAATAGGAATTCAATTAAATAACATTTATTATGGCATATTTAAGTTATATATTTTTATCACAATGAGTCGTTTAAAAATTCTGCAATACTATAATATGCTTTTTGTACCAAAAAAGATTTAATTGTTTGTTTAAGTTTAAGTATTGTTAGCTCTCTCCAACTTTTGGGCAATTTGTTGTAGACAATTGGTGCCATGCAAAAAACACTCTTGCGCATAAGTGCAGTTTTCGATGTATGTCCACATAGTTTACTATCATCACGTCTATTTCTAGGGAATTTGTCTGCCATACGAGGAAACAACTGTGGATTTGTTTTTACGAACATGACTATTTCTAATATATAAAGTGAGGGTAATGTTAATATATGATGTTTAATGAAATAGTTTTTACAGCTATCAGTAGTTTTGAGATTAAACATAGATCTCAAGCAGTACTTTTGTCTTTTAAAGATGATATCCCTGTCGGTTGAGTTACCCCAGAAGATAACCCCATATCTAATGACGGATTCTATCAAACCATAGTAGGCCGTTAATAACGATTCTACATTTAGAGTGCGTGATAATTTATATAACGCATATGCACCACTGCTTATTCTTTTGGCTAGAGCCTCAATCTGCGCTTTCCAATTTAGGTTTCTGTCGATTGTTAGGCCTAAAAATTTTGTAGTGTTAGCTGTCTGTATTTTATTATTATTATATTCGATGTCAAGTTTAGAGAACAATACTGATCGTTGGCTAAAGTGCATAATCAAAGTTTTATTTATATTAATTTTTAAATTATTATTATTAAGCCACGTTAACGCTTCTATTAATGTGTTTTTTATGTCCGTTTCATATGTATTCTTATTATGGCATGGTATAGTTATCGTGCTGTCATCCGCAAACAATGTCATGGGATTTTTAATGGATTTAAGGAAGTCGTTAATATAGACTGTAAACAAGGGTGGTCCAAGTACACTGCCCTGCGGAACTCCATGAGGGACGGTACGCTCGCATGACGTAAAAATCTCTTCACGTTTGGAGCTCATATTTATTTTGCTAATTTGAGTAACTTGTTTTCTGTCTTGTAGGTATGATTATATTAGATTAAATATGTTTCCTCGTATACCATATGCGTCAAGTTTAGTTAGTAATATATTATGTTGAACATAATCAAACGCCTGTGTCATGTCACAGAAAATGGCAATGACTGGTGTATTTTTGTCCATGTTTGTCATGACAATATGCAAGAAGTCGTATATGGCCAAGTTAATTGATTTTTTCTCCCTAAATCCTTTCTGCTCATCACACAATATGTGATTTTTTTCAAAATAGGCATTAAGTTCTCTGTAAATATATTTTTCGAAATTTTTTGAAATTATTGGAATTAACGATATTGGCCTATAACATTCCATTAACTCCCTATCCTGTTTCTTAAAAAGTGGTTTTACAATAGACTTTTTTAGGGCATTGGGAAATATACCTTCACTGATACTTAGATTAATAATATAGCTTATGGGGCTACAGATTTCATATGCTACAGACTTAACAATTTTAGTACATATGCCATCGTATCCTACACTGTTTGTATTTTTTAAGGACGCTATAATTTTTAATATATCGTGTGCTAGACTTGGGGCCATGAACATTGAGTCTTTTCTGGCTAAAATATGTTTAGTGACTGTGGTTCCCGAGCTATTTATAGGTTTAATTTTATCTATAAAGTAATTGTTAAATATGTTTGCAATCATTTTGGGGTCAGTTACAGTTTCATTATTATATCGAATTTTGTCTATAGTGTTTTTTGGTATGTTCAGTTTTGATTGATTTATGATTTCCCAAGTAGTCTTAGATTTATTATTTGATTTTTTAATTTTATGTATATTTTGTGCGCGTTGAGTTAAATAAATTATTTTTTTAAGCAATTTCGAATAACTCTTAAATTTATTTTTATTCATTCCGGTAGGTTTTTGTCTATATTGCCATAATAATTGACGTTTCTTTTTGCTACATATTATAATGCCATGAGAAACCCAACTAGGCCTTCTTTTCACTTTTACAGAGATAAGAGTATCAGGAAAGCACTGTGTATAAAGGAAAGAAAACATTTCTGTGAAGGCTTTATAAGCAATGTTTGGGTCCTTAGCTTCATATACTTCAGCAAACGATAAGCTATTGAGGTACGATTTAAATTTGTCTATGTTCTCTTTACTATAGTCCCGTCTAGTGGTCCGCCAATGATTTCTAGTGCTTGCGGTGCTAATCGGACAGTTAAGTAGTTGTGCCGTATGGTCAGACAAAGCCAGTTCCAAAACTATAGCTTGACGACACTTATTAAAATTATGCGCAAAATTGTCGATGCATGTCTTGCTCTTCAAACGGGTAGGTTGACGTACAGATAATTTTAAATTAAAATTCAATAATAAATTTTTAAATTCTAGAGTCTGTTTGTTTTTTTTTCAATATATCTATATTAAAATCACCCGCCAGTACAATATTTTTTAATGTTTTTTTTATCAGAACACGTAACAATATTTCTAGTCTACTCATAAATTCATCAAAATTGCTTGGATTTGGTACTCTATATATACATACAACAACAATTCTATAATTTATAAGTTCTATGGCGCAACATTCAAAAATACCTGTAATAGATAATTTAGCGATTTTCGGCAATTCTCTCCATTGGTGACCATTTTTTATGAGTATACAAGCACCACCTCTTTTATTTTCCTTGCGGCTAAAGCATGCAGCCAAACAGTAGTTAGGTATATTAAGATGGACTTCATAGCCTTCCATCATGAAATGCTCCGTAATACATAATAGGTCCACTTGTATATTTTTTTCTAATAACTCATGTAGACACACTGTGAGCATATCAGATTTTGCTAGGAGTCCTGCAATATTTTGATGCATAATGTATACATTTTTACTCACGAAAAAAAGTATTCGTAGGTGTTTTTATTTCAGTCGATTGATCCTTATCGTCTAATTTATTGACTAGTACATGTTTGTCAGAATCTAAGTTAACCTGGACATATTTGTTTTCAAAGGACTTTTTACATTTATTTTGAATAATTTGTTCATACTGAAAGAGTTGGAAATGATAATTTAAGCATAATATTTCTTTCAAAAGTGATCTTGCAAGGTTTACTACATAGTTTCGCCCACTTGGCAGTGATCTAGTGTAGTTCATATCCATGTACAGTACATTTTTATATTTATTACAAATAAACCTAAGTAAATAGTTCAGTTTCGATTCTTGTAAAAACCTGTTTTTGGGTACTTCCGAGATGATCACATTAGTATTTGCAGTTAATGCTAGCCAACGGTGTAAATGCCTTGGAAGGACGTAATAGTAAACTTATTGGTGATGTTCTTCAGAAAGGTCAGGTGCATGGTACTCGTAACGGGCATGTGTGTATGACCATATGTATGAACGTAAACGACAAGTGTACATACACAGCGTGTGACACTTGGTCACCACAAGTAAAACGCGCGTCGCTTCGTGATACTAAATACTATAGTTAAAAAATGTTTAAGCAAATTATTTCGTTCAGACTATCATTCCCTTTTCAGTAATTTCCATGACAATATAGTTAGCAACCAGTTTGATTGTTGATGATGTTTATTTAAATCCGTTTGCGAAATATTCGTATTCGATTCGCGACGGTATGACGAATGTTATTGATAATTGTTGTTCGAAGGTAACCTCTTGTGTACAAGGAGAGGGTTGTGAACTAGGTAGTAGAAGTAATTAGCTTTGTTGATATAATCATGTTATGGTGTGAATCAAATAGTAAATAAAATGTTTCTAATTGTATTTGTTTAGGAACCAACAATAGGCTATTTTCCTAAAAAAATCTAATTAGTCCGTCAGTTAGATTATCAAAAAATATTGAACCCGTATTTTTTCTTTTGTCAATTAAATAAAAAATGATGACGATATCACCCGTTAAAGTTCCGCGTGACGTCACTTGCTTGCGACATTTTTGCAAGCAAGTGACGTCACGACACCCCAAATTTTGACGCACTTTATCTTTGTCGTTTTTTGTTTGATTGACAAAAGAAAAAATACGTGTCCATTATTTTTCAATAATCTAACTGACGGACTAAATACATATAATTATTATTTTTTTACCCAGGCAACTACCCTATTGAAACAGTGACTACAGTCTGAGTATGTTTCAGATAGGAAGCAGTTCAGTAAATTCGCCAAGCATTTTCCTAACTACATAATTATGTTGGAGTCGGCTTCCAGTCTTACAGGATGCAGCTGAATACCAGTATTTTACATGGAGAGACTGCTTATCTTACCTCTAAAACCCAGTGACATACTGGGTAATACGATACCCCTTGGTAATTAGTTTTAATTAGCCACAAGCCCCTGCCGTAGCAGTTATTTTCAAACAGCTGATACCAAAATAATTACTATCCATCATGAAAATTACCGTCCACCAAATATCCATAATTTAAAATATAAACCAACTTCATTGCCAATATTTGAAGATGGATGCTATTGCGGAATATAACACCACAGTAATTTTACGCTACATTGAGCACCTAATCAATTTACACTGCCCACCTGTTTATATTGATACTCTGTGTACCTACCTACGTATTGATACACATTTTTTTTATTTATTTATTATTTATACAAAAGGATACAGGATTATTCATATTAAATAGCAACCAAAAACCACTAAGGCTTAAACTTGTGCTATCACGAGTCTATCTCAATATCGAACTATACAATGAAGCATTTTTTAGGTTAGCATTATTGTCCATACAATCAATAACATCTTTACGTCTTTAAATACTCGTAGTTACAATCATTCCTACATAATACTTACCTAAGCAATATTGCTTAAGTTTACATTTAATGTTTTTAATAATAATAATAATAAATTTATTTCGGGTGGCATAGACCCATAGAAACCTTAACCTAGTACACATTACATAAAATTTTATAATTTGCCATGACTCGCCACACCTACACACGACATGACCCACTGATTCTGAATGGGACAGTCAAAGCGTACTGCTATTGCGTTCAGAATGCCGTTGTTGCTACCCCGTATACGGGCTAGCAGGGAAGCTGCATGTGTGTGTGTGTTATGTGTTATACATTAAATGCAAAAATTTTAAAAATGTATTTACTTTATTTCTGAGGGTAGACTATTAATAAGTCTCGGCATATTATAACTGGCAGCTCCCTCGCAATACGTATCGTTGGCGCGCTGTGTCCGAACCCTATTCTAAGATACTGCCCGAGTGGCGGGATGGGCATGGGAGAGATCCTCACGCCTCAGCCGCCGAGGGAGACGCTCCGGGCGTCGGGAGCCGCGTGACGACTCCCGGCCACCGTAGGCGCGGGCCTGCGGGCGGAGAGCAATGGGTAGCTCTCCGTCCGATCAGGACCGGGCCCGTGCCGGACGGCGCGTATGTGTTCCACGTGCGCCTCAAAGAGATGTCAGCGTAGTTGACGGGGCCCGACAGGGCCGAAGCCTGCCGGGGTAGCGGGATCGTCCGAAAGGGTTACCGCTGCCCTGGTACATAAAGGGCTAGGGAAGGAACACGGGTGGGTTTTAGTCAGTAAGAGTCTGACACTCCCTTCTGCTCCACCCAGAGCGGGAGGAGTCATTTGATGATTTCCCATCCTCAAAAAAAAAAAAAAAAAGATACTGCCCGAGTGAATACAGAGTGTTCGATTAAAGATTTATTAAAATTAAATCATTCAGTAACTGCAGAGGGAATGCTTTTTGTCATACAACACATTCATACTCAAAATAGTTTATGTCACACTACCCCCGATCCCCGACCCACCCCGTCGCCGCATCGCATCGCATCACCTGCCTGCTCCCACTCCGCTTTCGCTTGGCGTTCCTTCTGACTTTTCTTCTATTTTCTTGGCTCCACAGGGTTATAGCGTGATGTTAAGTAGCCTATTATTATAGCCTTCCTCAAGAATTGGGCTATCAAATGCAAAAAGATTTTTTCATATCCGACTGTTAGTTCCAGACCCTACATACAAACAAACAAACAAATACCTCTTTGCAATATTAAGTATAGAAGTATAGATAAAGGTACATGGGCACTTATGAAACGTCAGAAGCTATTTGCACGGTTCCAATTGGGCGTTTCCTATGGAGAAGAGCCGGAGAGAAACACCACGGTTAATCATTTAAAAATAATTTGCTTTTACAATGTTTTCTAATTACAATGTTGGTAACTGTTAATAGGCATGGGAGGACAGTTTGGGCCTGTCAACAAGTATCTACTGGGTACAAAGTATGAACTTTTGTCGTAGGTAGTCGTAGGCGAGTCATCGCCTCCGGACCAATATCTGGGGCTGAAGTGAAGTCACCGTTATATATCGTCACAGTTAGGACTTCAGCGGAGTTCATATAAGTTAATAGGTACCTACCTTTCTTCTATTCAAATAACCCTCTCATCTAGTCATTCCATTACTGTCCGTGCATTAGACACTACAATAACATTTATCGACATAAAAACGACTACCATCGATTAACTGTAACACGCTAACCCTCAATCAACCAAAGTAACAGCCCACCGACACAATGATGGCCAATTCGTCATGGGTTGACATAAATTTACCATTATATCACACCGATCTATAGATTCTCGATCAATATGGCCAGCGATGTATGAAACGAGTGGATCCCATGAATGAAGGGCTCTCACAATCGGTGATTCGTCATACAACTTGTATACTTTTGTATGAGAATTGTTCCATTGTGTAACCAGTACTTATGTCTTTTGTAACATCTTGTATCTGAAGTGTGCAAGATTGAGAAATTGCGCGGAAAATATAAGCGGGGTGAATTCAATGGTCGTCACTGGAATAATAAAATTGTAAGTTGGAAGTTGTAACGCGAAAATAATTTTATGGTGTTTTATTTTTCAAAATATGTACATAACTAATATCTTGCATTCAAGTTTGAAGTACCTACTTGGTGTCAATTTGAAACCCCTATACGCTTATGTACATAGAGAATAACATTCTACATATTATGTACAATGTAATTCTCTGGTCACGTTTGACGATCCTGTTCTGTAATAAATTGGACGCCACTGTTTAAAATGTACCTACCAATATAGCGTGGTCACAATAAAACTTACTAAGTAGGTAGCATGAATTTAGATTCAATATTCAATACATATATTTCTTGCATTTTTCCTTATTTTTAGTTCCCCATCTATCTTATATATAAATAAAAATGAATCACCAAAATGTATGTACACACGGCTACACATCAAGCTATGCAAAACCAGTATTGGCTGACCGTTCATTGTGAGAAAATATCATAATAAGTGAGGCCAATACAAACTGGTTTTGTATAGCTTGACGTGTGTACGCGCATAACTTGCGATCGACTGCACCAGATTGGATAATTCTTTTTTTTTTTTGTGTTTGTTATTGTCAGGACAAGGTTTGTACACACAATTGGACCCGGTAGGTGGCGCTGGTGGTGTAGCAAGGCAAGGCAGGCAAGTGACGTCACGTGGAACTTTAACGGGCGAGTTTATACATTTATATGTGTGTACATAAATGGTAAGATAAATAAAATACATAATTATACCGTTTTTCGGCAAAATAAAAAATGCAACACGAAAATATCTGATAAAATGTACATCATTATTATTTTTCTAATCAAAACTACCCGCGAACAATTTGTTTGAATAAAAATTCGGTACCCATTTTCGCAATTTCATTTCTCGTGTTATTATGATCCCAGTTTTTTCAATTACATCCTATCTTCAACTTGTGCTATTGTAATCTAAACCTTATTCATAGAGCATAAGGTTTATTATCGTTATTCGTGTATATGAAGAGGTTTGTCGCTTCGTAGAATATTTGTTTCGTAATTCATAATTTCTTATTTTGTCGATTTGAATAACGTTGTGAGGAAAGAACTCATTCTGTAAGGTAAGTAGGAATTCACTGGAACTTATTAATTTTTGAAGTAAGTACTCGCTTTTAAGTTTGTCTAAGGAAGTAAGTACTAAACTTATCAGAGTCTTATCTAACATGTTGACCTTTCGCCTTTATCTCTACATTAATTTACTTTAGCAGCAAACGGCAACGCCGCAGGTCAGCGGGGTAGTTGTGTAACACACTAACAGTAGGTATGGGTTTCGTTTTGACAGTTCAACAACATTCATTGCGTTATTTACTTTGTTGAGCAGACACATTTTTCGAAATACCAGACGGATTTTGAAAATTCTTCTTGTAGGTATATGTAGCCTAATTCTTGAGGTAGGTTGAAGGCTATTTAACATCACGCTACGACCCTCCGGAGCCGAGCAAAAAGAAGAAAAGTCAGAAAGAACGCTAAGCGATAAGGAAGTTAATAGCGCGGATGGGCGATGCGAGGCTACATTTTATGTTAAAACAAGAAATTTCACGCGGTCAAAGTCGCAGGAAGAAGCTATATAATATACCTAAGTGCGTCGCGCACTTGAAAATATTTCATTTCATTTATTTATTCACAAACAATTTACATTGTGTTTGAAAAATAACATATCTAACTAATGATACTTACCTGCTATCACACAGTAGTAGGTACGTAGTTACTTACCTACTACTCGTGTGGAAATAAGTACTTACCTACTTAGGAAGGTACTTATTTCTAGAACATTACACAAGCATTCAATGATAAATAATAATGATTATAACGTCAGTACCTAAGAAATAACAGCCGCACGGGTCGATCGAATAGGTTAAGCTACGCTTGCCGCGGTTGGTCCGTGGATGGGTGATCATCTTTACATACCAAGACCCCTCCGTGCCTCGGAAAGCACGTCAATTGTTGTGAAAATGGTGACGTACGATGTAGTCATAATATTATAATACTTAGATAAATAGTTCAACATATTAAAATACCGGTGTGTTCGAATCTGAGGATAAGTTTTCCTTTTTGTATGTTTTTAAAATATAATTTAATGTTTGGTAGTTCCAGACGTTGTCCTGTCAAAATTGAAACATTGAGTTCATACAAAATCCCATGGAAAAAACCACTTTCAGTTTTTAAATTTTACCAATTGTCCTTTACATTAAAACCTAATTAGGACTATTACTAACCCTATGGACTCCTGTCTGAAGTAAAAGTTTTCTATTCTATTATTAAATTGTATATTATAAAAGATCAATTGACCAAATCAGTCCGCCCGTTCTTAAGTGATGCACTTACAACAAACAGCATTTCATCTTTATTTTTTTGTTTTTAATAATAACGTTGTCCTACACTAGGAACTTCTCCTGTATTGTGGGTTCGTTTACAAACATTTAAACTCACATACACAAACAGCCAGACCCGGAATAACTACTTGTAGACCATACAAATATTTGTTCCGTGCGGGAATCGGACCCGCGACACGCAGCGCAGCAGTCAATCGCTTAACCACTGCGCCAACCGTGCCGTCGAGTATCTATTTAGATCATATTTATACAGATCACTTGCGACTTAGCCAGAACTTTCGAAGCGTATGTCTGTCTGTACACATCTGTCTACTCCTTTGGGGAACACTGGCGTAATGTTAGTTTATTTGTCCAAAAATGTGGAACGCTTCACGATTTTGCGTGTCATCCTTGCGCAAGGGCCATGCTAATCTTCTCTGTATCGTTCTAATTTTAGTGTACATACTGACGAAGCAAGTACATTTGTATGACTCAATCGGCTGTACAGGTATATAATTATATCGAATGACATCGAAAACTTTGCTGGCGCGATGCAGGATTTAATTGTTGTGCAATAGTCGCTCATTATTTCATCATAATAAATAAGTTGTGTGTTCGAATCTGAGGATACGTTTTTCTTTTTGTATGTTTATAATTACATGTTTGTTATAATTTAAATTCATTTATTTGCCAGAATATAGGTTTACAACGTATCTTAAAACTATAATGGCCACTTTTTTATTAGCCGTTAATGTCCCACTGCTGGTCAAAGGCCTCGCTACTCTCTTTCCACCTCTCTCTGTCCAGAGCTGCCAAGGAACAATCTTTATGAAAAGAGTTCAGCTCATCCCGTCATTTCCGTCTGGGCCTGCCGCGATGGCCCCTTTACATTCTACAATTACAAATGGTGTGGTTAGGTTAAAAGCAAGTCATTAATATCAAAATTTAGTTTTTAGCTAATGTAAACTGAAGGAGCGGAACCACCTAACACTCGTACAAGCATATATCTTTGCTTAAAAAGCGAGTATATAAGTTGATGAAATAAACATTTTTATCATATTCTTTTATTTCGTTATAAATTACATTGCAAAAGATAAAAAAGACATTTAAAAATATAAAAAATAATAGCCCACCGGTACCAGGAACAGGGTCCAAGCTCAAGTCAGTTATTATTTATTAAAATAACATTCTGAACAGCAGGTAGTCGCTCTAGATATCTGTCAGTCCTATTGGTCCCACTCAACTTGCATATTTATGAATCGACTCACAAACAAGATGTATTCGATTATTACACCGTGACCCGATGAATAATCGAATCAAATCAATGCACGGAATTTAGAATAAAAAATCAGCGGATATTGTACCGAACAGGGTATATTCAAAGTTCGAATACGTATTTGGTTTTTAAATCATTTTGTTTGAACTCTAGAGGTATGATAATTTTATACAGATTTTATTAAAGCCTGGATAGATTCAAAAATAGAACCGTTTTTTTAAGATGATGAATTTGCATTTTATACAAAAAAAAATCTTCATCAATTGGAAAATCTTTTCATTGTTGCTTATCTTTGTGGTTTTTCCAAAAACAAAATTGTATTGTCCATGTCTCTACCAACTGAAAGACAAATATCTATAATAGGGAACTGTCTATGTAAACAGTAAATTCCCTTCCATAAAAAATATAAAAAAATATTTAAACAAATTTCATTTATACCTCAAGAAAAATACAGAATGTTATTTTACAAAAAATAACACAGCAAAATTTAACTCCACAAATCCGGACTTCATGGATTAATAAAATGAAGTCATAATCACAGCGATCCTAACAAAACATTGTCTTAGATTAGTTCAAACTCCGCAGCGGATAGTTAATTGTTTAATCCTTATTAAGTCATGAAAAAGTGATTAAAAGTCTTATCTGCTGAGTATTACAGGATTCCGAGGGTGCTTAGTATTTGCTGTTATCCTGGTAACTGAAAGGGTAGAATTAGGGGTTTTAAGATTTATTTCAAAGGTCGTTCGTTAAGCTCTTGTAACTGACACGGTGTATGACTAGATTGTATGAACGTGAACGAAGCAAAAAGTGTACTTGTAAGGATCGGAGCACATATCGTTCAAATTCAAATTCAAATTCAAAATCATTTATTTGCTAATATGGGTAATTACATAAAGTTGTTAAAATAGAAAAGAGTTCAGCCATATTACGCCTTGAAGCATGCAAATCTCAAGCTTTGACTGTATCACAACATTGTTATTTATTATAGAAATTCATTGCAACAATAATTTATAGTTAATGACATAATTTTGGTAATTTCACTGTGGTAAATAATAATTAAATTAAAAATTAGCAAATCACAATGTCTCTAGAATAATTAAAATAATGAGAATGTCAAGATATAATTGTAAATAAATGTTAAAATAATAATAATAGATAAATAATTAGTCAGTGTATTAATCACATGTCACATCATCAACATTATTTCTGAGTACAATATGTCCTTACATCCTCTATTAAATAATCCTGAATACAATAATAACATTTGAATAGCAAGAATCTTTTTAATTTATTTTTAAATTCATAGATGGTAGAAGCTTCTAGTATAGTCTTTGGTAAGTGGTTGTATATACGCGGTGCCATACTGAAAATACTTTTGGTATATAAGGCCGTCTTGCTAGATTTGCAACAAATTTTTTCACCGTGCCGCTTACTTCTATACTTCGTTCTATATAGTCTGTTGCTGTATAAAGGCCAAATGGGTCATATTTTCCTGGGTCTGTGTAGCTCGCACACGTTACTAGCATTGTTTCAAGTGAGGCCTGGTAATACTTGAAATATCGGTGAAATATTTTGAGGGTGGCCTGAGCACTTCGGTAACTATTGCTGCAATACTTTTTGAAAGACTTCGTCGAAATTGACGTTTAAATTAACCTCAATTCTCAAATTAAAATCTTCTCTAAGGTGACTTAAAATTAGACTTTCGGGTTAAAGTTTCCAGAGCATCAAACGTCGGGGTCACCAGTATAGAGGTATGAAGGAACAGGGTGTAAAGTTCACTCAACCTCCATAGACAAGGGAGGATCTTCCGACCAGACGGGTGTTGTGCCTAGCGGGCAATTGCCCAACGATTGATGCTGGGAAGTTTGTATATATGCAAATTGCGCGGTAAACTCTGCTTGCGAGATGCAGGATTTGCATGACGTCAGTATGACGCGTTGTTCGCATGTGGCGTTGTAGATACCGCTCCAAGAGAAAGTCTGAAAGTGGCACTGGTAACTGAAAACTTGTGTGGAAACCGGCTGTCATGGTATGGGCATGTGTTACGGAGGAATGAGGAAAATGTCGTGAGGAAAGTTTTGAGTATGAACGTCGATGGCTATAAGAGTAGGGGAAGACCAAAGAAACGATAGATGGACTGTGTGAATGATGATGTGGTTAGAAAGGGGGTGACTGTCGAGATGGCAGCTAATTATGGAAGAAAAAGACATGTTGCGCCGACCCTTCACAAATTGTGATAAGGACAGGAGAATGGATCACATGAGAAAAAGGCATCAGTTTCCGTAGGTATGGTAGGTATAAAACGAGCTATATATTATCAGGTTTTTTCAATGTAATAAAATATTTATTATATCTTAAGTGAAAGCCAATATTTTCCTTAAACTTGCCACAACTTCGCAATTTATTATTATTTCCACAAGTTTTTCTCTTCGCGTAACAAAAGTTTTTGAGTTAAAATCTAACCGTATTAAGTTACTTACTGCAAAGAGATTTTCCTTTACGAAAATTCTTCGTTAATTTTTGTGAAACAATAAGCTAAGATTCCTTCTTACTTTACTACGTAAAACTGGCGTAACTACTTCGGTGAAGAGCACCAGGTGCACTACATAGGTGACAATGAACTAGATTCAGAAGTCCAATATTGGACTGACTTGCAAAATGTTATATGTTTTTCCTACAAGCTAATCCATCAGGCTCAATTCCTCTTCTCGCCTTCATCAGGATGCTTTCCAGATCATATTGAGTAACGGTAATGGCTCCCGCAGGTGGGTGCGACGAACGATTTCTATGAAAACTTAATAGAAATGATTCTACCAGCAGGGTAATTGCGTAACACACTATCAGAAGCAATGGCTTTCATTTTGACAGTTCAACAACATTCATCGCGTTATTTACGTTATAAAGCAGACAAATTTTTCGAACATATAAAACTATGGATTAGCAATATCCTTCAAAACGATTCAGATTTTGATTCACAATCGTGTAGATACGTTTTGATGATGGATCGAATTTGAAGGTCTTAACATACTGCTTCAAAGCAGTTCCAAGAAACGCCTGCAATTTCTACAGTTTACCTGCTTAGTCAATAGTTGAACTTTGAACTCCATACTTCATATCTTGAAGTCGTCGTAACGGTCGGAGTTACTTTGTCTTTAAGTCAAACTACACCTGGCTGCCTTGTGTTGTATGTGACAACATTTTTGGTTGGGAAACAATGAAACTAAAAATCCTATAATAAAACTTCATGTTGTGAAGTCGTTATGAGAGAGGTTTTGCCAGTAGCTGCGGCCACAGGACCCTAGTACCGGGTTAACACGTGTAGTAATCTAATGTCTTGGTTAGGTCTATCTGTAAACGGTTTCAACAGTAGTAGTAAAAGTTCATGTACGTACATGATTTTTGAAAATCCTACTATTAATATTATAAACGCGAAAGTTTGTATGGATGGACGGATGGATGGATGGATGGATGGATGGATGAATGAATGGATGGTTGTTACTCTTTCACGCCAAAACTACTGAACGGATTTAAATAAAATTTGGCAAACAGATAGTTTCGCTCTTAGCGATAAGACCGCCCATTGTGTCACCCTTTTTAAAATTTTATATATTTATGTTTCTGTAATTTGTATGGTGTACAATAAAGAGTATTCTATCTATCTATCTATAGTTTATAACCAGGATCAATACATAGGATGCTATTATCCCGATATTCCCACGGGATCGAAAGTTATGCGGGTGAGTGGTTAATAAACTTATCCCGTTTTACTTTTGTTTTAGAAAATTTGGTTACATCGAAAGGTTTGTTAGTATTAGGTACCAAATGGAATATCAATGAACGTGTCACTTTTCTCTAAATTCTCAAATTGAATGGCAATTTGAGAATTTAGAGAAAAGTTACAGTGACGAATTCTGGGAAATTTTTCAACACACATAAAAATTGGGCTTTAGTTTTTACTATAGTACATTTCGACACAATGTAAAAATTGTTAATGAAATGAAAAAATAAACAAATGTATCTTCTCAAAAATATCGTATTTAACTTCACGTTCCACTCAAAATTAATTCCGTAAGTTAGTAGAACTTCTTATTTTATTAGCAGCAAGCTTTAAGGGAATGTTTCCCAACAACATACTGCTAAGCCACAGACCGTGTTGTTCTTTGAAGAAGTTCCCTTTCGAAGCCTCCAACATTGCAATTTGATCAAGTTCGTGAATTTTCTTAGGAATTTAATTTTGGTTTGAATATGGTTATAAATAACTGGATTAATGTAAGCATATTTACCTATTTGGATCTATGCTTGACACTTACATATGAACTTTATAACGAAGTGCTTGCGCCTAAAGCATCGTGAGGAAACCGGCATGTCCTAGAACCAAACATTCGATGACATTTTATGTGACATCCACCAACCCGCACTGGGCCCGCGTAGTGCATTATGGCCCTCTCACAGAAAGTGGAGGCCCGAGTCCTAGCAGTGGGAATATTAGTTTTACTTATTCTATTCTTGCTCCCGTGGATTTCTTGAAAATCAGGCACCCTGGTAATGCCTTTGATTTTCTACGAGCACTGCGACTTTGATAGGCTTTAAAAATATAAAATTCACTGATTTATTCGAAAATGCAGTTTAGTCAAGTACTATACGCACTGTAATATAAGTTCTATTAATTTCATCGAAACGTTTTTAAAAAGCTTCTAAAATACTCTCAATAAATATAAAATTAATTTCACCACAAGGAAATGACCAACACTTCCCACAAAAAAAACTTAAAAGCTGTTAAAAACATTGATGATACGTTACAAATCACTCAATATAAAAACATATCGATCATCAATATAAACGACACAGGGTATCCTAGTGTGGGGTCCAGTGTTACTCGAAACCAAAATGTAAAGTTTTTCTTTTTGAGATTAAATAAATTATTATTATTATAAAGATTAACATTGATTAGTATTTTATGGCTGAATGAAGTCACCTGTTGGTGCGGTCACCGTGAAATTGTGTATACCTACCCCATAACATTTGAAAGGGTGTAATGAAGAGCCCCTTGAAAGTTAATAGAATGTATTGTTTGTTGGATTAGTACTGCATCAAGCTGGGAGGAAGTCGTTGATAACGACTTACCTAGGTAACTGCCATACTCACTCACTGAATCCATTGTGAACCCAAGTAGGCCGCTACATACATAATTTGGCAAAACGGGGCATTATCGATTCATCCAACATCCAGAGCGAGTGCGGTGCTCCTGTTACACACTATCAATCTCAAATCTGAATCATTTTGAAGGATATTACTAACCCATTGCTTTATATGTTCGAAAAATTTGTCTGCTCAATAACGTAAATAACGCAATGAATGTTGTTAATAGTTTTATGACGTAATAATTATAATGTCCTAACCCTCTTTAGAATCGACCTCGAATCCCGGCAATATGTGAACTTTTCTACTTTATTGGTTAGTTAGAGTCATAACTATTTTATAAGGCATCTTATCTAGGTTTAGGTAATGTCATTACCATTAAAAAAAAATGTTGTTACAAATGATTGCATAAGTATTTCACAATAGATTCTTTTGTTAGTACATACACAAATATAAATACAAAATAAAGCATGTGTGGTGCATTTTAATTCAACCATTTCCCATTCGACTCAAACTCAAAGCATTTATATTTCAATAAAATTATTTCTTGGATATCTACAGACGCCAGCAGGTCAAGCTACCCGAAACTGTCAAATTTTCCCAATCAACCTTGACCCTTAATGCTTTACTGATAAAGTTGAAAATCTATTAAAGAAATTTGACAGGTTGTAGTAGCTTGATGTGCTGCCGTCTGTACATTACCAGTCGAAAGCGATGCGGAGGATTTATTCGACGCTAAACTTTGGTTTGTTAATAGTTTTAGCTGGCTTAGGACAGGTATCATGTTTTAATTTTAATAGTTTGTTAGTTTATTTAGTATGAGAAGTTTATCCAGTGTACCTAAATATTTTTATCCTCCTAAATAAAACCAAGTATTAACTTCACTATCGTCAAAGCATTTACTTTTGTATTGTCAAAGAATCGGTCAGTTAGTCAGAAAGTTGAAGCTAGTTGCCCGGTCCAAAAGGTAGACTGAACTAACCAGCAGGAGCCCACAACCATCAAAATAATACTAGGCATTGAAAGCTTCACAACAAAATCTTGTCGGCATGTTCAATTCCAATTTACACTCAACCAAATCCGGGTGAAAGACCTTCTCTGGCATAAAGCGACCGCCATCAGCCGCGTCACCCACTTTCGGCACCTGTCCCACCGCCGGCGGTTAACGAGAAGCGAGTAGAACTAGCTACTAAAAACAAGTTGGCGAGCAACGAGCAGCGAGTGCGCGATGGCAACGAGCGATGAAATATCAAGCTACTCATTTCCAGTATAAGCTGACTGCTCATTGTACGAAAAGCCTATATACAATGCGAGGTAAGCTAAAACAAGAAATGTATAGGTTAATATGTCATGTGTACCAAGCGTGAGTCTCGCAGCGAGTGTTCTGCTCGCCCAGCATCGCTGAGCGCGTACTCTCTTTGATAGCTCTTGTCGCTGCATCTAAGGAGTAAGTACTCGCCGGTGGTTAAACAGTCAGCGATCAACTATTAGCCTAGCTAGCTGACATATGGCAAATAATTTAATTTAATGTTATGTGTCTCATAATGTTAATTACTTTGCATAAGTAGCTACTATTGTATAGAATCAAGTTTTTCTAACTGAACAGACAGGTGTGAACAGACATTAAAGTTTAACTTTAAAATGCGTAATAAAATAATATATAAACTGCCTTATCTTATTGAATTATCTTATTTATGGCACATACCATACATTATTTAATACCGTACGTGTATCAATCAATGTATTGTGTGTTGCTGCAATCACTATAGTTCCATCTGTCAAAAAACGGTTTATTTAATGGACATGGTATAGGAAGTGGACAGTCTTATGTCATTTTGACGTTCGAAAAGTGCTGATTCTCTGCCTAATTTGGATAAATGACTTTTAATTTTGATTTATATTTGCATCTCTTTTACTTACACGAGACATATAATCTTTTGTACGTTTCTGGAGCGAGCAAATCGTTGTTAGCTAGTCACTTCCCGTGGGCGGTAGGACAGGTTCCTTCAGCCAACTTTATGATGGAAATCCAATAAGATTTTCACGTGTTTTTATAAAGCCTCATACATTGAAACGACTGGTGGTTTAAGGAAAACGATTTTTATTGATACTTATTGTCGTTCAGGTTAGGTCAATGTGTCGTGAGCTCTTTGTTCTTGTTACAAAACGTGGAATTGTATGTTAAGTTAGAATGTGCCTGTACAGTATTTATGAGCTTTTGGAGAAGTTAGCTATGTATATAAACATATAAACATACATAACTATGTATGTTTATATTACATACATTACGCACCCGCGGTTTCGCCTTTTGGGTCAGAAATTATCTTAGTAAATCTTAATAAAAATTACTTATTCTTACGACCTAACCCAGCGAGGTAATTGTATAACACACTATTTGTAGCAATCACTTTCATTTTGTCAGTTCAATAACATTCATTGCGTTGATGAGCAGGCAATTTTTTCGAACATATTAAGCAATGGAGGATATTGCTAAATATTCTTTAAAATGATTAAGATTGTAATTGACAGAGTGTTGCTCAATTAGAGTTCTAGCCATGTTGTATCAGAGCGCCAAATTGTATTCAAATTCATTTAGCATAAAGCGTGGAAAGATAACAGACAGACAGTGCTACTTGGGTATTTATAATTATTATATTATTTATAATTATTATATTATTATATATAATAATTATAAATAATAATGTTCTCGTCTAGCTAACGGAGAGTACTTGCATAGACACAACCTGGTAGCCAGGATAATCCATCAGCAACTTGCTTTGATCAATACAGCCTTGTGGAATCTGAGGTACCGTACTACAGGTATGTGCTTTTGTTTATAAAAATATTTAAAAATGTAATTTGTAAGTATTTAAATGAAATAAAGGAGATAATTATAAATACGAATAGTAAATAATATAATGAGTAAATAAGTTATTAGTTTGTTAGTATTTTAGTTAAAAGCAGTCAATCAGTCTGCCTAATCTTTTCTCAATTATGTTGAGGTTGGCTTTCAGTCTAACTACATGCAGCTGAATACCATAGTGTTTTACGTAAAGCGACTGCCTATCTGACCCCCACAACCCAGTTACTGTACGATACCCCTTGGCAAGATTGGTTGTCAGACTTCCGGGCTTCTTCGGGACGAATGACAGCCGGGATTAACGGCTTAACGTACTTTCCGAGCCACGGAGGGGTTTCGATATGTAATGGATGGTCACTCATCCACGAACTGACCGCGGCAAGCATAACTTCACCTTTGACCGACCCGTGCGGCTGTTATTATTTAGCCACGAGTCCCTCAAAAAGAAAAAAATAAGCCCTTAAGAATCTATAAAACAAATAAACGAAAGATTCTCAGCTCCATATATCGGTCTCACACAAGATTACTATAATTTTTCTGACCTGCACATGACAACAACACCCCGGGCCAGGATCAGATCATCTCATAATTATAACTATACAAACACACTAATAACTTTATTTACTCTCAGACTGCAGTGTTTTACTTCGACACGTGCCGATCGTGTGCGTTTACGAAGCTCGTAAGTAGAGGGCGTAATTGAGGGTAGACTACAACGTTGGTGTAGTGGACGCAAGCGCTAATACAGTAAATATCGAGTCCTGGGTTTAATTTCTGGGTCGGGCAAACGGTTTCATGTTTCTCAGCAGCAGCCCAAAGTTCTGGTTACTAGCAATAGGGTAGTGTCCTGGGTATCATCAAATCATCGAAAAATGATGGACACGTATTTTTTCTTTTGTCAATCAAACAAAAAATGACAGAGATAAAGCGCGTCAAAATTTGGGAGTAGGGGGTCGTGACGTCACGCAATGCTAAACAGTGTAGCAAGGCAAGGGAGGCAAGTGACATCACGCGGAACTTTAACGGGCGATATCTTCATAATTTTTTTATATAGTTGACAAAAGAAAAAATATATATAAAGAAACAATATTTTTTGATAATCTAACTGACGAACTAATTAGAATTGTATAGGAAACTAGCCTATAGGCTCGCCCCTTCACACATACCTAATGGAACTGGTGAAACTATAATGAACCTCTGCCTATCTCTTCAGGGAATATAAGCACGATGTTATAAAATAAAATACTTTACTTTCAGACAAAAGTTCATAGGGTTAGTAACGAATTAACTTAACTTCTTGTGTTTCTTGTGTTATGTTACAGACACAGTTAAAAATATACAAATATAATTCAGCGTGGAGCTGCATCAATCTCCGCAACATCGGGGAATCCTACCGATCTGCAAAATAGGAACACAGAGAAAACTGTTATTACTGTGTTTTATTTCGACACGTGCCAATTGTATGCGTTTTCGAAGTTCGCTACGTAGTAAGTACACCCCACTTGAGGGTAGATTGTAATGTAGTGCATTATCTGATAGCTAAACTGTTATTATAGTATTTCTGTGCGTGGATAATAATTGCTTTATTAATGGGTAGGTGTATCAGTTACGTTTTTGATGTGTTCCTTAATAACAATGTGAGAAAAATGCCGAAATTTCTGGTGTGTGCTTATAAAGTAATGTGTCATCAGAGAGTAGACAGGATTCGCTGACTATAATAAAATAACTGCCTATAATTTTCATATTCGTATGAAATGCCTATTTCACATCCGCTTACAAATAGGGTTCACATTTGTATGTAATAAGTAAAGTCAAACTGCGTGCTGTGAATCTAGCACATGAGAGTCATTCTGAACTCTTAATCCTAGTAATTTAGCATAAGCATAATCAGGCTACAATTTTCCAGGACTGGGACAGCAGTGGAAGTGGGCTGTAATCCACCAGGCGGGCCCAGTGTGGGTAGATGTCACTTGTCTTAGAATTTTTGGTTCTAGGACATGCCGCGGTTTCCTCACGATGTTTTCCTCTACCGTTTTGAGAGCAGTGCTGATGAAATAATTTACAGAAAGCAAAGCACCTGTCTGCCCCCACGACCTACTACTTATAAGTGGTGGCCACTACCACTGAGCCACGACTGCTCTGTTAGTACTTTATTTCGTGTAAAAATAATGTTTCGCGTTCGATAAGTTGCTTAAACGGGTTAATTGCGTTAAGTTTTAGTTATTCAATGAACATAAACTTTGACTAACTCTCTTGTCCTTACCTAAATTAAATTTGGTACCTACAAAGTTGACTATTTATACAAAAACAACAATCTTGATTATCATAAAAACTAGTGACCCGGCCCTAGGGATCTACTCTCTAACGGCCGAACCCAAAAACCTGTTTTCAGTTAAAGACAGATAGCTACTGATGGTAGCCAGTATAATCATAACTGCCAGTATAATATAATCATACAGATCGCTACTGATATAGATTACCAGAGATAGATATGTTTTTCTACCTCCAGTATGCCAAAGCTGGTGATAGATAAGTAATTGGGTTCGGCAGTAAGCCGGTCAACGAAAATACGGGCCTATCCGAAAGTACTTAAACGATCAGTCAAACCAAATGTAAAATTTTTCGTACCGGAAAATACACATCGGGAATAGAGACGCCTGTTAAATCGTGTTGTTATTCATTCTTCTTATGTCCGTTACTGACACGGGTTTGGAAACGCCCGTAACTTCGGCCGAAAATACGGACTTAGTGCTTAGGAAGTAACTGTAGGCCCTCTCTCCTTCCCACATTTTTACGATTTGAAAAAACAGGGAAGATCACATTCTTTTGCACAGTTTAGCCTACAACGCGGTCACACAGACAGACTCGAAAAGTGACTTTATAATTAACTAGCTGCGCCCCGCGGTTCCATCCGCATTTTTGATCCCGATTTCGATTTCATCTTCGTCTATACAAACCTTGTCTTGACAATAACAAACACAAAAAAAAGAACTATCCAATTTTGGTGCAGTCGATCGGAAATTATGCGCGTACATACATTTCGGCGAATCGTTTTTATTTATATAGATAGAATATATATACTATTTATAGATACCTGAAGATAGTCTGTAAACTCCACTAAAACCACCTATTACACAATATTAATATATACCTACATAAGAACAGCCCAATATATTCCTAAATGCGATGGGTATGTTGCGAAACTAAGCATAGGGATTCAGTGTAGAGTAATGTTCCCGGGCTCAAGCCATACAAATAGTGCTGACAACTTGTAGCCCGGGATTTGGGTGCAAAAAACGGGAGTTTGGGTGTAAATTCCGAACATTTTGCAGTAGTCTAGTAATTTATGTGATCTCTTAATTCTAGGCTAGGATTTTGAATATATTATTGTGTAACCTACTTTTCTATACCTACCTATAGTTTCAGTCTTTAGGTACCTCATTGGTACCAAACTCACTGGTTACTTATCTTCATGCACACATTCACAAGATTTTTGTACACTTGGTTACCAAAAGTAAAGCGCGTCGCTTTGTGAGATAAAAATACTATAACATGGTATGATATTCTCACTAACTGAAGCCTTAGACGGCTTAAACAGCGGGACCCACTGCGGGTCACATAACGGGTGGGCCATTTAAAATTTAAGTTTTTAATATTTCCCAATTTCGGTCGAGCGTATAGCGTCCCATTTTGCAAATGTCGAACATAAAACTAACTTCCTGTTAAAAAATGAATGTCGTTCTACCTTTCAAAGTCAAAGTAATCGGTACTTCAAATTTAAAACACTAGATGGCCCACCATATTATATTATTACATTTGGATTTTCACAACAAATTTCTTATTTGCCATCGATACGCTATGAAGAAAACACTAGAACCAAAAATTAAGACATGTGACATACACCAACCCGTACTAGGGCCGCGTGGTGGATTACGGCCCACTCCCTTTCACAGAGAGGAAGCCTGTTTCCCAGCAGTGGGAACAGTATAAGCTGATTATGCTTACGCTAAAAAGAAGAAGATAAGGTATGTCATAATATTACATATTACAGTGCAACCTCGATATAACAAATCGGAAGGGAACAACTAAATATTCGTTATATCAAGTAATTCGTTAAACTGAGGTTTGTTATATTGAGGTTAGGTTGGTCTAAAATTTGTTATAAAGAGGTAAAGTCGTGTCGAAACCTGTCGCGACTGAATCACATACTATTGGGAACGTTATATAAAGGTTTTGGGTTGACAAAATTCGTTAATTAGAGGTTTACACTTTTTTTTGATAGTTGAAAATTCGTTTTATAGAGGCTGTTAGCAAAATATTTTCGCAATGTAAAGGTATGTTTTACATTTTGACGCTTATGGAAAATTCAAGATGCTGCAAGCTTATGAAGAATTCGTTAAATCGAGGAATTCGTTATATTGAGGTACGTTATATTAAGGTTGCACTGTATTACAATTCTTAGAACCTTCTTACATTTCCATTCAATTAAGTAACTTCGATGGAAATTTGTAAATGAAGTCGAGTCTACGTCTGGAGTTTTAAATTCATTATAACAACAGTCGGTGTAGTTAACGTAAAACTTTTAATTAAGATTTAAAGAGAGACTGCGGGATTTCTATAGACGTTCAGGTAAGACAGGGATTGCAATTTATACTCCATTTTATTTTCTTTTGTTGGAATATAACGTGTTGAATTTACATTTATGTTAAGTACTAGATTTTGCGCGAATCTTCGCCCGCGTGGAGGTCGGAAATTACCCAGGAGAATGTACTTCGGGTTAAAAAATATCCTGTAAGTATGTGTGGCAACTTTCAATCAAATCTTCAATTTAAATTAAGTATTTTTCTAGTAGGTATAGGCTACGGACTGCCCTAAACATCATCATTCCCTGGCCCATCGCATCGCAATTAATTTGAGGTCGGTGCAACATGTATTTTTATCCATACTTCCTTAGGTATTAGTCATCACCCCCCCCCCCCCTTTCCTGCCACATAATTTTTCACAGAGTCAGTCTATCAATCGTTTCCTTGGTATTCGCATACTCTTATAGCCATCCACATTCATAATTTCATACTCACAACTTTACTCACGACATTCCTCCGCATCCCGGACTGCCAAGAACCCACAAATCCCGGGACGCATCCCAACACTAGTCCTACGTAACGTTTATGTGTTTCAGTATATCACGGCTATTATCATTGTTTATAACTCTCGTGTACTTACTAATGACTGATGGCAGGCTTCTGTCGGTCATTACCATCGTTTTTAGAGAAAATCTCGAGAAAACGTGCCCAGAATGCTTACGCGAATGATTAAGATCTTTTGTCCGTAGTTGTAATGTTACTGGTTTAGTTTTGTTTTGTCCAACGAAAAGACGAATTTGAGGAAATGTTTTTGAGGCAACTGCAAAAGTAAGATCCCTAGTTTAAGTTCCAAAAAAAAATTTAAACCAGATAGCCCATGTTTATACATTTTGTGAATCATAAAAATAATGATAATGAATATAATATAATATATATAAATATAAATATTTTGGAATATTTCCTAGAATCCGACGTAGGGATGCATCGAGATGTAGTCGCGGTGGACAAGGGCCTCACCCCGCTTTCCTTGGGTAAAGAGAACTGGCGCAAACCAGTAGTGCTTGACACTAATCGACTTGACTTGACTTGACGCATAGAGGTATGGCAGAGTAAGGAGCTTCACGGACGCTTCTTCCGGCCCCTACATGGGCCTGATGTAGATCTACTAGCGTCCGTAGCCTGGCTGCGTTTCGGTGACTCTCTTTGGAGAAACCGAAGGTTTTGTCTGTGCAATTATAGACGAAGTTATGATGACGAACAACTACCGGAGATTCATTGTGAAAGACGGCATGGATGACATCTGTCGGGCATGCCACCGACCGGGGGAACGAATAAGGCATATTATCTCTGGGTGTTCGACTCGTCTAACTAACGGAGAGTACTTGCATAGACACAACCTTGTAGCTAGGATAATCCATCAGCAACTTGCCCTGAAATACAACCTTGTGGAATCGGAGGTGCCGTACTACAGGTATGTGCCCGACCCAGTTCTCGAAAATGGAAATATCACATTGTACTGGGATCGATCCATCATCACAGACAGGACTATTGTTGCCAATAAGCCTGATACAGTGATGGTGGATCGATCACAGCGGCGCGCAATGATTGTTGACATAACCGTCCCGCATGATGAGAACCTCGTGAAACCCGAGAAAGATAAACAAATCAAGTAACTTGGCTCGCGAAGTGGGATGTGGACTCAGCGATCATTGTGCCGATAGTCGTGACAGCCAATGGCTTAATAGCCAAGATCCTCGACCAACACTTGAGGAGGCTCTCGTTGGGCAGCTGGATCAAGGGCTTGATTCAGAAAGCGGTACTTCTGGACACGGCTCGCATTGTCACGAGGTTCCTCTCTCTGGAGCCCTTATCACCGGTAGCTTGGACTTGAAACATTTAAAACATTAAAAAATATAAAAAGTAGCCCACCGGTATCGGGAACAGGCCCTATATCGGTGGGCTACAATTTTTATATTTTAAAAATGTTTTTATACTTTTTATATTCTAATATTTAAAAATATAATTTGTATGTTTACACTGAAATAAAGGAGATAATGGTAAAGAAATTAATATAAAACTATTTTTTTTTTTTTTACTATTTTTATTATGCTCAAAAGTGACATCTATGACGAAACTACAGAACTTAGATAAACCTACAGAGACAGTGCGTTTGCTAATAGTACAACTTTATATGCACAGATGGTGCTCTCATCAATGTTACTACCGCCATCTATTTAAGGCTCAATGTAACTGATGAGGTAAGTTATATATTCAATTCGCACTTTTTCATGATTTTTAAATCATTGTTAATGAAAAATAATTATTCCGGTGTCCAATTAGTTCATTTTATTTTACATTACGTGTAAATATTTCTGGTACAACAATGTGAATGTTAGTTTCAATTGAAGTAAGTTCACATTAGTTTGCCTAGATAGCGCTGTCATCTATGCTTTACGAAAAAGTTTTGAATAAGTTATTTTAGACAATAATCAATACAATTTTCATAATTTATTGATAGCATTAAATCAAAATAATGTTGTTTTCTCTCACCAATGTAATTTGAAGGCAAAAAACAATATGATGCCTTTGCATTTATTATAAGTTCTACATCGCGCAAATAAAGTTTTCTTGGCAAGAACCATATATAAAATAAATTCGCCTTAACAAGTGTACTTGCTTCGGCAGTACATATACTAAAATTGGAACGATACAGAGAAGATTAGCATGGCCCCTGCGCAAGGATGACACGCAAAATCGTGAAGCGTTCCACATTTTTTGACATTTTGAAATCCATTGTTTTAATGTAAATGTTTTTTTTTGCATTGAAGAATAATTAGTAAAACAAGCACGATCCAGTCTTTCTAAAACTAGCCTCCTAGATATTATGAGCTGTAAGTATTTTTTTATATGGAGCTTTTAAAAATTAAGTAGGTACTTGCTACCCAATATGTCATCGTCATCTTCCAGCCCTTGTCCCATGTTACGTGTAGACGCAACATGTTTTCTTTTCTTCTTCCATTCTCCCCTGTCAACCGTCACGCTGTCATTGATAATTATATGAAAGACGAGGGAGTGCCTTGTCTTTCATTTCATTCCTCACACAATTCATCCATCTTTTCTTTGACCTTCCTCTTCCTCTCCATCCATCAACATTTATACTTATTCATCAGTATTTTATCCACATGCGTTTTTTCCCTCCTCATCACACGACCATACCAAGCCAAACGATTTACTTTTTTCCTTTCAACTTTTCTGTAAGTGACGCCACTTTAATTATCTAAGGGCTGATTTTTCCAACGCCAGATAATTTTTGACAGTTTTTCCATACAAAAACTGTCAGACGTCAATTTTATTCCACGAATAAAAATTATCGGTCGATTGAAATGTAAGATTTTATTTTTATAAGGGCTGATTTTTCCAACGCCAGATAACTTTATCGTAGGAATAATTTTGAATTTTTGACAGTTCTTCCATACAAAAATTGTCAGACGTCAATTTTAATCCACGAATAAAAATAATCAGTCGATTTAAAAAATTAACCCTTAATCAAGATAATATTTACATACAAAAAAAATAAGCAAATTAAGCGTATATGAAAAAAGAAGCAAAATAATAAAAAAAATCGTCCGCATCGCTGTCAACAGGAACAGTGCCCAAGCCACGCCACGCCACGCCACGTGCCACGTCATTGTAGCGATGCTGACTCTTTGGACAAGGAATAGGCCAGCCCTCTGGTCACGTGAAGAGTCGACTAACCGTCGATCGAGGTATTCCACTTATATCGTCTAATTAGATTACATATCTCCACAAAGAAACGGACATCATAAGGAAAATAAGTATTTTTACCTTTTATAGATAAAGGAGATTGAGCAAGTAATATGGCACTTGGTTGCGCAACTTTTAAAACAGTATAGTAATGAAAATTAGACACAAAAAAGGGGTAGTGTCATACTTTAAAACAAATATAAATTCAAAATTAAATATTGTGGGGTTTTAAAAAAAAAATAAGTTGAGTACCTATTGAGGTGTTACATCTCAAAACAATTCGTTTTGAAACCGTATTAACTGGCAAATATTTTACATTATTTTGGTACATATTAATTGAGTATTACCTATGTTTTTTATTTAAGATATTTAAACACATTGATCTAGAAATCCTCTCAGAAAAACCATATTTCTAACAATTTATCTGTGAAGTGTAAATCAACAACACAACTTACTTACCGCGGCAGGAGAAATCCATGTACGTAAAATATTGACCATGGAATCCGTTGCCTCTCTGATTTGGTGTCTAGGCAGCGGGTGTGCTAATAAAAGAGAACAATTCATACAGCGCGACATGTTTTAAGTCTAGAACAAATCACCGTGGACGTAAAAACGTTCTAACAATTCACTTCGCAGCACGCGCACAAAAAGAGTCAGAGTAGAGTCTCGATGTAGATACACGTGGAGGAAACCTAAAACTCAACTCGACACGAATTTATATTTGTTAGCAGAGAAAAGCTAAAAATAATATTCTCGGCTTACCGGCAGTTAACACGGTAAACAGAAAACACCAATTTGTTTGACATTTCATCGAACATTTCATCATAACATTATCGATTATATCTTAATTGTTTTATTTTTGCCTAGAAATTACTTTTAAACGAAAAAAATAGTAACATAATTAAAGAATAATAATAATGACAACTCTTAATACTTTTTAGTTGCAAATGTAGATTATTTTGTTGTTCCACGATTTATGTTAATGTTTAATCGATCGATTATAATTGAAAAAGGAGTCGCTTCACTATAAGGGAACAAATGACGTATTTATTGTATTAAATACTAATTAAAATGAAAATAGAAACCCCTAAAATTATTTCAATGAATTTGTGTTTGTGTGTCAATAATCAATTAAATAATATTATGAATTATACATTAACTAAAATGGCCATACGAGTCAAAAAGTGAATCTAAAAGTGCTCAATCTCCTTTCGCTCAAACGCTTGCTGGGGACAGTAGGGACTACGAGTAAAAGGAGATCATAAAGGGTGTGGCAATTGCTTTTATACGTACTCAGAGCCTGCAAGTGGCGCATCTTATGAGAAAGCACGCCTCTTATACGTACGACGTTATACGTACGTCTTAGTGACGTGAGCGCGGAATTTACATTGATCTTTTTATGTTGAGTTTTCGCGTCTTATACGGCGTTGATCGCCTTTCGTTTAGCTGCCTAGTGCCTGCAATCAAGCGGCGCATTTTATGTAGAAGCACGTCTCTCAGACGTAGGTACCTCCTGTAAAATTGTTACACTGTAGTTTTATGAAGTTCTTGGGTTTTACGTTCATCGCTATAGCTGCAATCAAACGTTGCACTTATTACAAATGCGGTATATTTTGTATTGCTTGACTTCGATAACGCCTGATGAAAATCGATGGATGAGGTCTATGATGGAACGAGCGTGCGCATTCAGCAATATAAAAATAAAATAAAAGAAATATAAAGGAGTCTTTACATTATTTAATTAATAAGGTATTTATTCATACTATATAATATTTTAAATTCGAAAGTATTCTTTCTTCCTGTATTTTACTTTTTCATGTCTAATTCAATGAACGAATTTCGATAAAATTTGGCAAAGACATAGACTACTTTATGTCCCGATAGCCTGTTCCCGTGGGATAATCTCTGAAATCCAGACGGGCGGAGCCGCGAGCAGAAACTAGTATAATAATAAATGATGATCAGTGTTTTATTGCCATCTCGTCTACACTAGACTTAATGTGCGAACTTCTTCCTGAAGCTCGTAACACCAACATTATTATGTCCATTAAAAGGGGATTGAAGATTTTATATATTATTAAGGAGCCAGGCATACCTACTTTCCGCCATTTAGATTTTAGTTAGTTTATTCATTAGTCATACTGTGATAATTTAGTTTTTAGCTATTTAATCGTAGAAATATAAAAAAATAACATCTATGTCACGATAAAAATAAAACCTCAAACGATCCAACTTCAATACACTTTCCACTTTTCAATAAAATTCTTTGTATAGCCCCCGCAAGCCGTTTCTCTTGCAATCAGCCTGCGCGTTACAGCGCTGTATCTCCGAGGGTAAGAAAAAAAAAGCGCTGTTTTGTCTGGAATCTATGCGAGGAGGTCGCGGAAGATTTCACATCTGCCTTCACTCACAGTATTGTGTGTTGTCGTGTTGTGCGAGATGTTGAACGTAATTGGTGCGGAAACTTGGAATCTGAAAGATGTTTCTTGATAGAAATTTGAAGAAGTATTTCTGTATAGTATCTCATAAATTAAAGAATGAAGAGCAGCACAGTGCTGGCCCAGTGGTAACAGCTCCGACTTATGAGGATGTTGGTCGTGGGTTCATCGAATCAATTATTTTTAATTATATTTCATCACCACTTCTCTCAAACCTGTGAAGGAAAACATAGTGAGGAAACCGCCATGGACACTGGACCTGCGTGATAGATTACAGCCAAGTCCCTATCGGAGAGGAGATCTTATTGCTTTAAAATTGACGTTTGCTGGTAGAAAATTGAGCCATTTCACTTCTAGAAAGCCATCGCAAGAGCTATCGACACGTCCTACATCATAAGATGTAATTTACAAAAAGCATGAGCCATTTAGAATGATGAGAACTTAATAATTTACTGTCTGGCTAGATATAAAATTTAAGCCACAGACTATTCTATAAGCTTTCGCCTGCTCGTCAACTGCTCCGGTCAGTTTGAAGATGGGCTGGCGATATACCCGGACTTTGTGAACTTATCTACGTGACCATAATTGGAACAGGACTTCCGTCGAGTTGTTGAGATAGAAATACATAAATTTCATTGCATGTGTATTACTACATTTTGTTCAATTGGCCGTGGTTATAAGTCTAGTTAGTCTTTGATAAGGAACAGATATGATGCGTGTAAAATCTTTACTCGTAAGTTTATTAACTTTTACACCAATTTACCTTTTCTGTCTCCTTGCTGCGGCCTACATGGGTACGAAGTCTATTTAAGGTTTTCCAAGTAGGCCACGCTAACTTGTGCTCAGATGGGAGGCTTTCTGATAGTTTAATAAAGACAGGAAATTTAAGCAGTTCTTGCGAAAGATCACCTCTTCCTGTGGAGGGGTTGCCATCGGCTGGACTCATAATGGTGACAACTGTCATGATTTTTATCCATCGTTTTGAAATGACCCCCTTCTTATTACGGTGCCTCAATGTAGAGTAATTTTATCAAAGTGAAAACAATCTCTAAGGATCATCCCGTATACCTATTATCCCTAACCCTCTTCGATACCTTCCTATTGTCAATAAAAGAACGAAAAAAGCCGTCTCCTCAGTTTTCCTAGTGTCCATACTTCAAGTGGGTACTTAAATGGGTTTTAGTAATGAGTTAGCGTGTCTAGACAGGCCGCTACCTACGTAATATGTAAATTAGCACTAAGCCTGCCACCTCCCTTAGTTGTCCTGCAGTATTAAATTTTGAATTACTGAAGCTTATTCGGAATCATAATATTGTGGAATTTGTGGGGTTCGTGCATTGTGAGCTTGCAATGCTTAGTTGTCGAGGGGGAGATACCGAAAAGGGTGCAATTTAGGAATGTGGAAATATGAATTAATGTTTGTTAGAATTTGAAAATTGCTTTTCTGCCAGACGACGGCTCAGGTAATTGCGAAACCAGCTTTTAGTAGATATTTGGTTGATTATGCAGACACACAGATGTCATACAGGGATGTTATGGATCCTGATTTTGATGAAAAAATTGGTTGATGAAGAGACGCAGTTATGTTGCAACCTTGATCATATGCCTACCCTTCTCCTAACTTTGTGAGGGTTGGTTTCCACTCTAACTTGATGCAGTTGTATAGCAGTACTTTATATTGAACGACTGCCTGCCTGACTTCCAGAAAGCCAGTTACTGGGTAACACGATACCCCTTGTCTGACTGGCTGTCAGACTTTCAGGCTTTTGACTACCCGTAACAACCTCGATAATACAGTAGGTAAATCACCAGTTTATTAGACCCGTTTCACCGCTGAATAAATATCTCAAAAATAAAGTCACAAAATAAAACTTCGAATAAACAATGTACCTCCATGATCCATCTCATAAAATCAACGTACATTGAAGAATTTCATTCAGTAAAGAGCTTTCTTATGAGGCATCACGCACCGGTGGAAGTCGAATAAAACCATACTTGTTTGAAATAAAACTTGAGTGGAAGAAAAACGTACAGCTGAAGCGTAGCTCGGCATTTATAGTGGAAAATTTTGTGGTTTGAAATTCATGAAAGAGCTAGTTAAGTTAATAACACAAATACATGTTCTTGCTCTCTTTAATTTTCCTATATTTTCAGGTAGAATACGCAGGTAGTTTATACAATGTGTAACTGAATTAATGCACATTATGAAAGTAGTTTGTTCAGAATATTTTACTGAATCGATTTATGTCATTTTTAATATAGGATTTTTTTATTTACGAAATAATGATAACTACGTAAATTTCAGTCACACTTCCGCTTTAGGTACAGTCAAAACAAACCAAAATGGGCGAAGTAGGTACCTACTAAACTAGACCCTTATATAATACGTGTGCCACTGTGTGCGTGGGTGGGTTTGTAATGTAACCACAATTTTCTCCCACAGTTAGGAAAACTAATTTCATAAATAAACAATGTTTTCGAAAATAAAGTAAACATTCAGTGTATGTATTATGATTATAACATAATATTCTAATTGGGGTAGTGCGCGTTAATTCCAGGACAGTTAATTAAATTAAACCAAATTAGTGACCCAGTGGTGCATCACTTTTCCCCAAAGAGTTGGACAGAGGCGTATGTACGTCATTCATATCAGATAAATTCCTGATGTAAAGACCCAATAACACACTTTGCTCGACCTTGCAATCGAACTCAGGACCTCATACTCAGCAGTAGCGGTTACGACCACTGGACCAACGATAATAATAATAATTATTATTTCTTTTTGTCTTTGACAGATCCCGGACCTTTGAAAGGCGTACCAGGGGCCGAAGCGAGGCACCAACCGACGATTATCCCTGTATGCACCATGCAAGTGCACCAAAGGACTACCCCCGGTTGATGCAGGACTATTGCAGAACATGGAAACAAAATATACTGGGCTATGGGTGTGGGTGGCTATATTAGATTGGTTACCTTGAACTATGGAAGGTCTATGTCCCCTGCTTGACCAATAATAATATAATAATAATAATAATTGTAGACACGGTTGGCGCAGTGGCTGAGCGATCGACTGCTGCGCTGCGTGTCGCGGGTTCGATTCCCGCACGTAACAAATATTTTTGTTCCGGTTCTGGCTGTTAGTGTATGTGAGTTTAAATGTTTGTAAACGCACCCACGACACAGGAGTAATTCCTAGTGTGGGCACCGTCTTAAAAAAAAAAAAAAAATAATTAGATATTATTTTTATGTTTTAACATATCTCGGGACCATGGAGTCCCCGGTCCTTTGGAAGGCGTACGAGGGGCCGAAGCCAACTCACAGAGGCCCTTAGGAAATTTTATTGTATTATTAACGAGCCTCTTAGTCCATCTACGAGTATAACCCAAAAAATGCAATATATGAAATTATTCTTTCTGAGGCCTAAAGTAGCAATTGATTGCCTTGATTCGTTAGCAATAGTAGAAGAAGTAGAATTATAATATATGTATTTATTCAAGTCAGTGAATGCTATAAATACGTCTGTGTGTTATACGCAATATCCCGCCAAGACGGAGTTGCGACGGAAATTGTGTCCCGACTCGATCACGCCTCGGTTTCTACAAACATGGCCGGGTTATACTTGTATGCAAACTTTGCAAGTTACCGGCTCTTTTAATTAATTTTAAAACAACATAATATCTACAGAATTGCACCATACATAATCAGCCTATAACGTTCCCATTGCTGGGTCACAGGCCTCCTCTCTGTGAGAGGGAGTGAGCCGTAATACACCAACCCGCGCTGAGCCCGCGTGGTGGACGCGGGCTCAGCGCGGGTTGGTGTATGTCACATGCAGTCTTCGAATTTTGGGTTCTAGGACATGCCGGTTTCCTCACAATGTTTCTCTTCATCGTTTTCGAGAGAAAATAAAATACACAAAGTAAAGCACCGCCTGGGTTCGAACCCTCGACCTAAAACTCATAAGTCAGGGCCATTACCACAGGGCGACCACTGCTCTTCAGAATTGCACCAATTTAATCTTATTGGGAGTAAAAAAAAATCATTTCTTATTTCACCATGGGATTGTGTACGAAATCTAAATGATTTAGCTTGATTTGATAGCCCCATAACATAAATATAACATCAATCGGTTTTCCCGAAGGGTTAGGCAGAGGCATTGATCTAACTAACTACTGCGGCTTGATATTTTCTTTCTTTCTCTATATATTATATTTCTATGGGCAGAGGTATACCCATAGTACACCCTCATTTCGCCAATTAAGCAAATTTGAGAGCCTCCCCGCTTCATTTTGTGTTAGCAATATCTGACACCCAAATCTAGGTTTTCTTTTCCGACGTTAATTGAAGACACAGGAAGCAGTGACTACTAAACTGATCAAGTATCACAAATATTTGTTCGTTCTCTTCAAAAGACAAATCATAATCTCCTTTACATTACCTCGAACTGAAACACAAACATAAATTAAAATATCTCCAACAAACGACACAAACTCGTGTCCGTGTCTCGACACAAAAACGTCAAACAATTGTTTGTTTCGCAAACAAATTACGGAGAGACCCGCATCACACCAGTTCTGTTGTAATTGTCCAGTGTTGGGCGTGGGATAAAGAGAGGACATTAATCTTCAAACAAATTGTGGGAATGCGGAATGTTATCCTAAAGACATCGCCCATTGGTCGCGGTGAATAGTTTGTTCTGTTTGGGTCTCGTGAATAAATACGCTTTGAATTATAAAATTGATAAGGTATAGGTAGGTAAGTAATTTTTACTGCTGATTTCCATTGGTACCTGAGTGACGAGTGAGACTTCGTAGGTTCGAACCCAAGAAAGCACATTATTTTGTGTAAATTATTTTTCATCACTTCTGCTCTCAAAAATGGTTAAGGAAAACATCGCGAGGAAACCAGCATGTCCTAGAACCAAAAATTCGATGACATTTGACATCCACCAACCCGCGCTAGGCGCGCGTGGTGGGTTATGGCCCACTCCCTCTCACAGAGAGGAGGCCTGTGTCCCAACAGTGGGAACATTATAAGCTGATTATGATAATAAAATAAATACCCGCCATTTGAATTCAAATGAGTGACGGTATTTAGTCTGTATGAATTTTCAAAACTAAACACTTTATCATAATTTTTTGCTCAAAGAATTAGCAATTGCAGTTATAATGTTTCGCGTTTGTTTGTTTTATAAAAGTGAGTACGCATGAATTGAAAAAGTCATATAGGCCCGGCCCGGATTTGAACCCACATACAACCTCGTGCATGAAAACCAAGCCTTAACCACTGGACCATCACGGCCAATCAACATCAGAGACCAAAAATAGTCCTCATATAAATAACTACGCTAGCTTCGTTCCTCCATCACAGTACAATAATAAAGTCACAGTGTATTTAAATCCCCACATCGCCATGCACTTTAAGCCAGTATAATAAAATCTTCAAACATCTCCCTCTGCACATAGCTTGAAGCGCTTTACAGCGTACGTTTACAGCAATTAACTGCGCTTTGTCGGAACTACTTACAGAACGGACTTCAATGATAATAAAACCAGCTTTTAGTAGGCTACTGGGCTTTATACAACGTTAGGTTTTCTTTTATCTATCCGGGAAATCTTTTAGCTAAGAGTCTTCCGACGTTACAAAAGGAATCAATATTATCAAATGCTGTACGAGCAAACCCGGACAATAGCATATGTATCAATTTTATGTTGACATCGACGCGCAGCGAATGAATAAAATATACAATTCTAGGTCAACGTTCAGTAGTCGTATATCACCGGTTGGGCTAACCACAAAAGACTCATTCGCCGCGAGTCGATCAGTTATCAGTTTCAGGTGTTATTTCAATACACAAATTCAATCATTCTATCAGTTTATCATTTAAATGTACCTTACCCGTACAAATGTAATAGTATTTTTATGAAGTTACCGAGCTGCTCTCTCGTGAAAACCTAGGTGAAGTGGGCTTCAAGTGAGCTATAATTCTACCTAACGCTAAGGATTGATGCTATTGACAGCTCACTTCACCTAAGTGACCCGCACGGTGAGATTTTTACAGAATACATCGGCTGTTTTATTAGGATGTGAGTGTACCTGTGAGAGTAATGGTGGCCCAGTGGTAACGACCGCCACTTACGAGTGGTAGGTCGCTGGTTCGAACCCAGACAGACGCTTTACTTTGTATAAATTATTTCATTACCACTGCTCTCAAAACGGTGAAGGAAAACATCGTGAGGAAACCGGCATGTCCCAGAACCAAAAAAATCTAAAACATGTGACGTTTACCAACCCACTGTAACGACTAGGGCTTTGCAGGTAGACTGCGCAGGCCGTTAACTGATAGGTTACGTAATAGAAACACTTAGTTCATACGTATAATCTCACTAAGTTAACATAGGTAGGTAGATGTAAAGACTAGGTCGCGGGTAAGGACACACTGTCTTTCTGAGCACTAGCACGTGTAAGTAGGAAAGGTACCTTCCTTGGTTCTCCGGGATGCAGGAATTAAGGCCCAGGAACAGGCTTGCCAGTGCGCGTTCAGGAAGCAGGTCAGGCCTCAGTAGGCCGCAGACTGCGGCGCGTCAGCACGCCACCGGTAGCGCGCAGATAGGTGTACGTGCAGCGCACAGTATAGCACACATGCAGTGCGCGGTTCAGCTACGCGTGCAGTGTGCAGTAGGTAAGCGCACAGTATAGCTACGCATGCAGTGCGCCGTTAGTGAGCTACCCTGTCCTCAGCCTGGACGTATAATCCGTACGTAGAACAACCGGTAGATATAGAACCCCTACATTTGGGGTACCAGTATCTTGAGGATCAGGGAATCACTCCTGCTAGCTAAGCAAGCGGATGTTAAAATAACAGAGTGTTCTTAGGAAATCAGTGTTGTGCCATGATTCTAGTGATGTGACTTACAACTTACTAATTAACAGTCGACTATTTGCCGTTGAGACCCTCACAACGCTACACCACAGGGGGCCCGTGTGATGGATTATGGCCCACTCCCTCTCACGGAGAGGAGGCCTGTGTCCCAACAGTGGGAACATTAAAGGCTGATTATGTTATGCTTATGCTACGAGTGTACCTACCTACTACCAGGTACTGATGTCAATAACTGAAAATAAATAAGTGTTGGAAAATACAGACACACATTGCATAGACGCCAGCAGGTCAAGCTACCCGAAACTGTCAAATTTTTCCAATCAACCTTGAACCTTAAAGCTTTAGCGATAAAGCTGAAAATCTATTAAAGAAATTTGACAGATTGTAGTAACTTGTTGTGTTGGCGTCTGTATACAGTCGATAATTAACACAGAAAAAAAAACTTTAATTCAACAAAAAATTTCATCATCATGATCCTGCCTCTATCCCAACCTAGCTGTGGTCACCGCAACATGAATTTTTCTTTCATTCTTCTCTATACAAAAAATATATAATTGAAATAAAATTCTCTGTTCGTTGTTCTAGAAATTCTAAAACCGCGCTGTTCCATCGCTCTCTCGAGGTTATTCAATAAAATGCAATCCTCTCTCTCAGTTGTACCTATGTACCATTGTAGGCACCTACCTACCACTTGTATCCACAAATCCAATAAGTTTATCTGCAAACATGTAAACCAAACAACAAAACATTTTTTTTTACTTTTGCCTGTTAGCTCTAAAAATGAATTTCATGAAAATGTTTCATATTTTTCTATGCGACCTTGAAACTGAATTCACGTAGGTAAAGTTTGACGTGGTTTTGGTTTTGCTGAACCAGTGGTTTGGAAAAAGTGGGCCCTCAGCTGTTTTTGAGTTTCCTAAACACGATGATGGAGTCTTGGACAGTAAGTTGATCAAGTGAATGAAATTAGCGGGGCAATTCTCGTAATTTTAAGAATAAAATTACGAGAATTGCCACTAGAATTATAAGAATTGAATTAAGAGAGATCCCACTGTGAACGTTCTCGTTCACAGTGGGATCTCAGTCTCAATCTGTCTAAAATACCCCTTACTTCCCTACATTTCTGACATTGATGGTCGCTAAGATGAGATTGCGTCTTTGAACGTTTTTAATTACGGGAATTGGCCTTCTGTTCATGTATAGTTTGAGTCATTCGGCAGGAAAAAAAACCTGAACAAATATTAACATTATTGTAGTTACATTAATTGCAAATAGGAAGCTGAAGTGAAATGAACACAGCAACCAAGGTTACAGCTTCAACGACAGCGCCATAAAAAGATTAAGATCAGACCTTTGACATAAACCTCCTAAACGGGCTTTAATTACTTACGTTAAATTAGCGGCTTAAAAAAGCGCTGCACTTAATTTGGTGGGTACCATAATAAGGGCGGGAAAGTTGAGAGATCATTTAGCCGCTTTTATCCGGATCAAACCGCCAACCGGTGCAACCGGAGTCCTCTGGTTGGGTTTTGTAAGAATAATTTTGAAGGGAGTTCTTTTATGATGGGTAGGAAAGAAAATCGTGGGTTCTAAGAAAATATGTAATTATAGGCTTATTTATATTCGTATTAAATCAAAGTTTCCTGTTATTTTAATTGCGTGTAGTTCAATTATAAGTAAAAACCTTATCTACAGTAAATAGGTTAATATTTAAGACCTTTTAATATTTAACAAGATGAAAAAGCATTATCGTCGTGCAACCGTCTAGTTATACATTAGCCGCAGTAATCCGGATCATACCGGTGCCATCTGGATTCTGGAGCAAGCTTCCTCAGGAAGAGATTTGTAAGAATAATTAAAATGACTTCGCTGAGAACTAATGTTACTTTCGTCTTGAATATTAGATAACTCTCTACTTTAGGATAATGTTTTAGGTAATTCACCGAGTTTTTGCCCCAAAATTAATGTAAGAACAAACATCTTAGAAATATATTGGGGAATAACTTTGCCTCAACGGTAACAGGAAATTGATGTTGTTTATTAAATTTTACGGTTGATAGGATATACTTACGGTTAATCAAAGGAGATCATTTTTTCTCTCCTAAAACACATTTTTATACATGTTAAACTCATTATAAATCCAAAACCTAGTCTATTTTATTTGCCAAAATATTACACCTCACGATTACGTCAATGCAGCCGTTGCAGCGCTTTTCCAAAAGATTTAGCAGCACAACTCCGACATATGTTTGGCAACTTTGTGCAGCGCTGCATAGGCTTTGTTTGCTGTCAGCTGCAAGTTCTGAATGTGTTTAAAACGGCCGTGCTAAATTACTCGGCACACGGTCTTTGCCTGCATAATAAAGGTTTATTGGTGTATTTTCTATTACAGAGTTTTTTTTAATATTGAGGTAAATGGGAAAATAGGTATTCTTGTAACTTTTAGTTTTTTTTTTTCAGATATTTCACATGGTGACGATTACAGCATGATCAGTACCATGTTACCATCGGATTTGACATTGATGAATACCGATGGAATCATCGTTATCTGAGCAATGCAATGTGTTTACATTTTAAATGATAGTCTAACAAACAAAAGTTAACCGTGACGAGTAGAGTATATATACCAAATTTTCCTGTAAGTACTATTAAATACCTACCTATCTACCAGAGGTTAGAAATGAGAGTATTTATTTTATAATTTTTAAGTGCATACAGTGAAATACAAAGAGTACGACATAATTATAACTTTTGAGTGCAAAAGTACCGTTTATTTCTTAAGAAATTCCTTCCAGCAGACCTGCGAAAGAAAGAAAGAAAGAAAAAATTTTTTTTAGACACAGTTCGTGAAACACAAAAAGGAGGGATGGGAAAATGAAAAAGAAGGAGAAATGAAAAAGAAAAGTAGACGATAGTGTGTGAGAACAAGAAGAGAAACATATGAATATGTGACGTCTTTAATTAAAATATTAAATATCATGCCAACAAATTAACATAGTACCCATCTTATAATAATAATATCATCATCATCATTGGCAGCCTTGTTCCAACCACTGCTAAGTACATGCCTCCTCCCTTTCGTGCCATGCTTCCCTGGTCTGTGTGAGTCTCATGCAGGTCTTCCCTGCGATCTTCTGTAGGTCATCCACTCACCTGACTATTAGACTGCCAACGCTCCTTCTACCGTTTCCCGGCAACCATTCCGTTACGGCTCCATCTGCTAACATCTAGCCAAGTGTCCTGCCCAACTCCATTTCAGAGCCCTACGTCTTGAACGCATAATAATATATTTGCGTGTGTGTTTTGTCATCTCCACGTAGAGCTTTAAATGCACTATCGAAAGTTCTACTTACAAACAGAAACAAACAGACACATACATCACTCCTTCCCCGAATTACCATTTACTACACATTTGGGAATTAAAGGGAAAACACGCAATGCATCAGCTGTAAGTCAACACCCCTTAACTGAAGGGCAAGCCCTTTATCTCCCTTGTAGTCGACTTTCAATTGACTTTTACGGCTCGTGAAGATACATGGCTGATAGTACTATCTTTCCTTCCTTTCTTTCTTACAGCTATTGGGTTAGGATGGGTCGGGAATTCGGGAAATGTGAATAACCCTTCGGGTGCTTTTCAAAGGATGTGAGTGCTTTCTCGTTTATTATATCTTTTACTTTTAAAAGTATTGGGTATAAAAAAGGTTTTATGTTTAGCTTTTACTGTTATAATTGCAAAGTATATCGCTGCAAGATGAAAGCTTGCTTACATATTTATTTTCAGCTTTTCTGCATACAGGGTTCCAACTTCAGTAGTATTTCATTTATGATTTTCTGACAGTAGTTGTTAGGGACTTCTCAAACTTTTTTTATTATTATTTTTTCTTACTGAATCGGCCTTTTTTTTGGGTGGAAATCTTCAAACGACTTCTCCCGCTCTGGGCTGAGCGGAAGGGCGTGTCAGACTTTTACTGACTAAAACCCATCCGTGTTCCTTCAGTTGCCTGTGCACACTTTGGACACTTTCCACACTGTGCGCATAATAACCGTGGAGGAGAAGGACTGTGTACGGCTGGTCGGGATATCAACCAAGTGCGGATGGTACCCTGAAGTACGTCTGGTAGTCCGGTAATAAAAGGGCGATGGTGAGATCAGCCGATCGATTCTGTAAAAAACTCACCGTGAATAGTTAGGTAAAGTGAGCTTAGAGTGAGCTGTCAATAGTCAATCCCTAGCATTAGTTGGAATGACAGCTCACTCCACCCTCACTTCACCTAAGTTTTCACGGTGAGATTGTTACAGAATCGCGCTGCAAGTTGTGGAGCTCCTACGCACATTCTCCGAAGTACAGTCTGTAAAAGACCGACAGGCAAGCAACGTTACGCCATTAACTTCCAAATTTAAGATTTATTACATTCATACATGCAGCACTCGTGGCTAAATAATAACAGCCGCACAGGTCAATCGAAGGTTAGGCTACGTTTGCCGCGGTCGCTGAGAGGATGGGTGACCATCCATTATATATCAAGACCCTTCCGTGCTTCTGAAAGCACGTTAAGCCATTAGTCCCTGCTGTCATTCGTAGATCTTTGGCAGTAGTTATGTAGTCAGAAGCCTAACAACCAGTCTTACCAAGGGGTATCGTGTTACCCAGCAACTGGGTTGTGGAGGTCAGACAAGTAGTCGCTCAGTGTAAAATACTGGTATTCAGCTGCATCCGGTTAGACTGGAAGCCGACCCCCCATATTTGGGAAAAGGCTAGGCAGAATGATTTACATTCATACTTATATAAACTCACGCTTTTTTACCAAAGGGGGACCGCCACCTGCTACGATCCTCACATAGTCCTTTTATTTAGATTTATTGTTACGCAGAATTAGTTTTTAAACAATGGGCAAATCCTATGCGGTGTTATTGTACCTGAAGCACGTAGCCCTTTAATCCAGACATAAAAAATAGACAAAATATGAAGTGTGTATTGAATGGCGGTGGTGTATAGAAATCAAACTATATGTTCGGTTATATCTGAACACGTTCCCTGTGGATTCAGACGGATTGTTCTATTTCTTATAGATAGAGCCGATGGTACTGTTATTTAACTATAGTTAAAACTAGATTAATGATATAATCTGAGGATGCAAAGGTTTGATGCAAATGACAAAAATATATCTATATTAGTTTGCTGTACTGAAGACTTTTTATTTTGAAGCTCGCCGTCTCTTTTTTCTTCATGAATCCCTGATGTTACGTGATTACTTAATTACAAATATTTGTACGACCTCTAGCATAACATGGGCACTCTTTATTAACTTTTTATTCCATTAATTATTATTATTGTGCCTACGTTAGACAAATGACATAAAATCTGATTTACTTCGACTCTTTGCTGGCACCTATAACACAAGTGTAATCTTAGTTTGGGTGCCAGTGGAGTAATCAGTGATTTATGCAATTTTAAAAAAGAACATGTAAGTTGTGAAATTGGAAATAAAGTTATTTATGTTTATGTTATGTTTAATTTACTGTTTTAAGGGTAATCCAACCAGATTTCTTCTTTCCAATGCTTCATGATGCTTGATCTTAGCCAACCTCAAGCCATTCCCACGGATTCTAAAAACAATTTACTACATTTTTCGGCTGCTTAACACTTTCCAGGGCACTATACGGTTATAGCCATCATACAAATAAAACTCTATTGTTCTCTCATCTCGTTTATCGCGACGGAGCCTGTTAAACTGTTGATTAAATTATTTATCCCATCAACGATAGTACAACCTTCATATCTATGGTGCAACCCAACCGTCTAGTCACCGTTCACATAAGGCAACACATATGTATGGCTACATGTACGAGTATTTGTCATCTACCAGACAGGAGGCTGTGACTCCACGCATATTGTCTGATAATATCACCCATATCAGCCAGTGAAGGCTAGCGTATGGAACGTCGTAAGTTGATAACTAGAACAATATTTCAGTTATAACACTAAGTAGGGTGTTTAGCTGCCTTAAATTATTAATAATAACTTAATCAAACTTTTTCTTGTTGTAGACGAAGAAAAGAAAGTTTGCCTGTTGTCTGAGGTCCTCGAAAAACTCTCAACACCTAGTTATGGTGTAAGGCAAATGTTTTTTTAATCAAAATCGTTCATTTATAATATTGCACATTTTCTCTACCTGCACACTGCATAAAGATGAGGTAGGTAACATGTCCAGTTGGAGAATTGACGTGCTTTTCAAGGCTCGGAAGGGTTTCGGTATGTAAAGACGGGCATCCATGGCATCCATCCAGGGACCAACTGCGGCAAGTGTAGCTTAACCTGACCAATTGATCCGTGCGGCTATTATTATTTACCACGTTTAACAATAATCGTGGCAATAGCCGAACATGAACACACTCATGTGCCACCTCACCTTACATACCACACACACACACCCCACACCCCCCGCATACAACGCGACCTACACTACACTGCAACAAAGGTTTTATCTTTTTGTTTAAGTTATTATTGTCATTATTATTTTTCCGTTTTAAAGTTTTGGTTGATGGATGTTATTTGTGGAAAAAAATAAACGTTTTTATTATTATATATTTACGTAGCTATAGTGTAACCTATAGAAAACCTCGTATTGTTGTATTTTACAAGCTTTTATTTAACTTGCGATGTATGTATGTATGTTCTGGTGGACTCTTGCAACTCAATTTTGAAGCAGCAATTTTCAAACGATTGAGCTGAAATTTTGCATGCATGTGTAAATCGGATGACAATGCAAAATTATTATGACATGGAGCTGATCTGATGATGGAACCGGAAGGTGGCCATAGGAACTCGGTAGTTAAACGACACAACCCCATCGAGTATGAACTCGTTTGATCCGTCTTGACGAGAACTTTGATGTTACATGGTAACCAGGGTCTGATGATAGAGCTGGAAGATGGCCATAGGAACTCGGTAATTATACGACACAACCCCATCGAGTTGGAGCTCGTATAATTCGTCTTGACGAGTACTTTGGTGCTAGATGGTAACCAGGATCTGATGATGGAGCTGGAATGTGACCATAGGAACTCGGTAATTAAACGACATAACCCCATCGAGTTTGGGCTCGTATAATTCGTCTTGACGAGTACTTTGGTGCTAAATGGTAACCAGGGCCTAAAGATGAACAGGTAGCTTAAGTGCAGTAAACGCATAAGTATAACGGAAAAACACTGCTACGTGCTACGAACTACACCGTAGTCAATATCGCATCAAAAATACTAAAAAGTTAAAAATTAAATTAAAAGAAAAAAAAACTTTTTAAAGACAAGCTTTTATTACTTATTAATAAAAAGAACTAAAAAGTTAAAAATAATGTAAACCTGATAAGAAATAAATAAAAGCGTGTTACATTGTGTTCTAAATGTTCATTAATGTTCCATCAAAATGTAACACGCTTTTATTTATTTCTTATCAGGTTTAAATTATTTTTAACTTTTTAGTTCTTTTTATTAATAAGTAATAAAAGCTTGTTTTTTAAAAGTTTTTGTTTTCTTTTGTAAGACTAGATAAGAAGAATAAAGAAAAAACTTATGCGTTCAACTGAAACCAATACAACATAAAATTCAGGCAAGGAACTTATGATATTATTTTTAACAGAAATATTTTAAATTGCAATTTTAATTCGTAATTGTGAAATCTACAATGTTACATCTCACACACTGTGTAACTCTACCAATGTTTACAAATAAAGATTCTGAGTCTGATTAATACCAACCTAATAATAATGAATACCAACCTAATAATAATTAATACCAACCTAATAATAATGAATACCAACCTAATAATAATGAATACCAACCTAATAATAATGAATACCAACTTAATAATAATTAATACCAACCTAATAATAATTAATACCAACCTAATAATAATTAATACCAACCTAATAATAATTAATACCAACCTAATAATAATTAATACCAACCTAATAATAATTAATACCAACCTAATAATAATTAATACCAACCTAATAATAATTAATACCAACCTAATAATCTCTATCCTGTAATACATGTATGTACAGACGCCAGCACATCAAACTACTACATACAATCTGTCAAATTTCTTTAATAGATTTTAACTTTATCGCTAAAGCATTAGGTTCAAGGTTGATTGGGAAAATTTAACAGTTTCGGGTAGCTCGATGTGCTGACGTCTGTACCTTATATTTGCACGCCACACTTGGCAGAATGCGATAATACCAATGACTAATCTTAAGACCATACTATAATGTACCATATTCTGACAAATAAATGATCTTGATTAAATTTTTCAAAGCTTCCTCTGTCTCACAATTAAGCTGTGCCCGAAATGGTCCATAATGATCACATAATTATGATTTTAACTTACCACCTAAGTACACATTGCGGATACAAATAAAGTATTGAGTATCGACAACGAATACTTAATATTTTGTTAATAATTGGAAGACGGAGTCAATGTCAACCTAAAAACAGATGTCATTGTGTGTTTAGCGCCATATTTATGAATCGAGCACATCGTGGCATCTAGGATACCTAATACGAGTAGGATTGGATAAACCCCATATTTTTGTTTAGCGTAGCCGTGTATGTAGCGCGCGTGCTGAGCTGGAGTCGCATCACAACACGAACTTCAAGTCGTTCGTGATGCGTGTTCCGACACATCATCTCGAGAAGTTCCTCAAGGAAGAGTTCTGGCTGAAGGGTGTTGTGTACCGCTGGTCTCGTGGCCGGCTACATGCCACCAGTTAGCGAAACACGACGCAGACACTTCGTATGCGTTAGTTAGTTCTAGTGTAATTATAATGTTGTATGTATTTATAGTATTTTTAAGTTAAATTAATATTGTATTGTATGTGTTTATATGGGCCTTGATGCATGAAATAAATGGATAAATAAATAAATAAAATAAATTAATACTACTTAAGTCACACGTATCGTATACTATTTTACAGCTCTTGTGACCTAAACCCGTACTTACGAGTATGTCACGCTTTTCTGTGTAAAAATAGACTAGTTTTAAGTCACAGATAAGCATAACTTTAGTGCGGGTTTAGGTCACATAGTATTTTATTTTTTTATTATAAAGTATCACAGTTAGTACTTTATTCACATTACAATCTAGCCTATCAGCTAATAAGTAATTTAAATATAACTTTAACTGCCAAGTAACTTTAATATTAAGAAATCGTCCAATAACGTCTTTCTTATTAACTACTTTAAGGGCAAAACATTTGATTCACGTGTTCTGTATAATAGTCAGCACTTGCACTGTAGTTTAGGTTCACTCACACTGCACTAAACTATCACAAAAGCCCACCAACCCTTAACTAACCCTTTTTAGTCTTCGAACTAGATTAGTGTTGTCAAGGAGTTGGATCGCCTCGACATTCACGTGATGATGAAGTCTGTGTTCATGAGCATATTTTTGTAAAACTGTGTCTACGACATCCATCATATGTCACAAAGTGCTATAAAAAAAAATATCACGATGGAGTCGACACTCTCCGTCTGAATACCTTTGAGAAGAAACGAATGTAGAATTACGTCACAGTACATGAGTGTCAGTATGTGTATGCACTTGACACCTTTTAATTATGCATCGTCAGTCTTATGACGGATCACGCTTAGATGCTTACAACACGCTGTAACTATTAAGGTAATTGATTTTGAAGTAATATAGGTTAGGTAGGTAGGTTGTTAATTATAGGTACGTTATGTACAGCGATAGCAGGCTTAGTTTTAATTGAATTAGAATGAGTAACTCTTGTGCCGCAGAAACCGCCCTAGTATCCTACCTTAATATAGGTTACTTTGTGGATGTAGTTTTAAGAGACCTCTGTTTCACTTTTGTAACACCAATAGAAAACCGGTCAAGTGGGAGTCGGAACATACACGCCCGTATCTTTTGATTGCGTTGACTTAGAAGTTTGATTTTTTCACTGCTTCAAGGGATTGCAGTCTTGAGTATTTGATATTAATTTCAACTTGATAACTCCACGCGTTCCTGAGGAAAGGGTCTTGACAGACGGACAGACAGACGGTCAACGAAGTGATCTTATAAGGGTTCCGTTTTTCCTTTTGAGGTACGGAACCCTAGGGCTTTGAAGGTTATTACGGTCGGCTTATTGCCACCTTTTATATATTAAGCATAAATGAAACATTTATTTGGTAGTTGAAGAAAGCATTTATAGTATTATCAACAATTACACATAAGTACATATGTACATTCTAATCTTAGAAGAACTTCGTCGAATAACTGAGCAGCCGGCGCGGGCGTCACACTATCGTCCTCGGAATCACCAAACAATGCTCGTCACAGATGCCAGCAGCAACTGTAACCGCTCAATAGTTTTTAATGTAGCCATAAAAAATAAATTTTCCAAAAAAACATAGTAATAAAGTTACTAAATCAGTTATTCATAACCTATTTAATATAAAAAAGCTAATGCATACAATGTAAATTCCTGTAATTGTCTATATAATTCAGCATGTACGCATGTATTGTGTGTATAATATAATATAATTCATGAACGCTTCTGAAATTAAGCGACACCAGAGGGGCAATTCTCGTAATTTTAAGAACGTTCACAGTCTGATTTCAGTCTCAATCTGTCAAAAATACCTATAATTTCCATACATTTTGACAAGTTTTTGACATTTGTTTGTCGCCGAGATGAGACTGCGACTAGATTTTGAACGTTTTAAATTACGAGAATTGGCCTTCAGAACTGCTGTTTGGAGTAAATTCTTCTTTAACAAAAATTTTAGTCAGTAAGAAAACAGGCAATTTTCACAAAACTTTTTTTAAGCCCAGTCAATCCGGATTCTTATGAAAATCAAAAAACTCCTGAGGTTTGCGCTATAGAAAAGTCAGAAATCGCATAAAACTTTTATGTAGGTGGTCATTGTCAAATTCATATTGCTCAGATCCATTAGTAGTTGTAGATTATTCATCATTAAAGAGACCGGTGGGTAAAGGTAAGTAACGTAGTTCTACAAAGGTTCATCTATAACTCGAAAGAGCCATATTTATGACTGTACTGCAATCATCAGACTAAAAGAAGAAGTGAAGTTAATTTTTATGTTATATTTGAACTTGTAACAAAATGTACAAAATAAAACGTTGGAAATTTTCTAGGCACTTGTTGTCCATACAATGTCCGATGGTAAAGTGAGCTGCGCCACGCCACCGCGGCGCCCTCGTCGACTCCTACGAACGTCAGGCTAGACTGTCGAAGCGCGCCAATTTCACACTTGCGTTTGCGTACTTTGCGTTGTTAATTGACATCTCGTACTCATGAGCCTTCCGATATATGGATGTAGGGATAATAATTGATTGATATATCTCCTACAAATTTTATTACTTTTTAATGTTGTGTAACTAAAAAATATAGAGTGAATTAAACTTTTTTCAATTTTGGAAGAGTAAGTTAAACGTTTTTTTTTAGCAGAAAGAAGATGAGCCGAGACGGTATTTTATTAATATAGTTTTCATCAAGTTATTTGCTGAATTTATTTGCACTACAGCTCACATGAATACAAACTGAATATAAAATGGTAGATCTTGCACTTTCCCTAATACATTTTTGTAGATAATGTTTGCAGTTGACTTTTCAGTAATGACTCAACATCTTACGGCCGAACACAATTACCTATCTGTCACCAGTTTTGGCACATTGGAGGTAGGAAGAAAAACCTATCTATCTCTGGTTTTAACGTCCCAATCTATATATATACTATCTATACTAATATTATAAAGAGGAAAGATTTGTATTTTTGTGTGTATGTTTGTAATGTTTGTAATTGTAAAGTTTGTAAAAAAATTAATAAACTCAAAAACTGCTGCGCCGATATTAAAAAATTCTTTCACCATTGGAAAGCTACATTCACCCTGAGTGATATAGGCTATATTTATTGCTAGACAAGATTAGGGATCCTTACTATAGTCTATAAAGACAAAGTCAAATCATTTATTTCAAATAGGCAGATAAAAGGCACTTTTGAACGTCAAAAATTAAATTAAAATAAAATTGATTCTAGTCGCCCCTTCCAACAGATAGTTTTCGTATGGAGAAGAATGGGCAAGAAACTCCACCGTTACTCTTTTAAAAGGTTTTACAATATTTTGCATACATTAATTATATAATTATATGTGAAGACGATTCACCTAAAAAGAAAATTACTATACCACAATAGATAAAAGAACTAAAATGGATTAATGAAACCATGATATATAAATTAACTATGTGATAGATACATGTTGCTCACATATTTTCAAACATTCAATATATGTATAAGTAGGTAGCGATCTGTATGATTATAAATTATACTGGAACTATGATTAAACTGTCTACTATCAGTAGCGATCTGTCTTCAACTGAAAATAAAAACTGAACAACCACAATAAATATGATTTTCTAATTATAAAAACAAATAATTATTTCCATTCTAATAATGGAAATATTAAAAAACATTAAACATTGAACATTAAAAAAGATTTTTTTTTACCAACACAAATGACTCATCATCATCTGCCTAGGCTTTTCCCAGCTATGTTGGGGTCGGCTTCCAGTCTGACCGGATGCAATTGAGTACCAGTAAGTATTTTACATGGAGCGACTGCCTATCTGACCTCCACAACCCAGTTACTGGGTAATACGATACCCGTTGGTAAGACTGGTTGTCAGACTTTCGGGATTCTAACTATTAGTAACGACTGTAAACACAAATAACTAATTCGTATTAAAAGAATCGACATGTCAATTTTCAAACATGGCCTCAACCCTTCGGTAGTCTCGCTACCATTTTTGCTAGAAGACATGTTTTATGTTCAATCATATTTGAATCGAATGAAAAATCGAAAGGTATTATGAGGTAAGGATTTTGAATTTCAATAAAAAAATTACTATTACAAAAAAAATTTTACATTATGAAAGGTTATTCCATCTTTATTTAAGTTTGACGTATTTGAAAATTACTTTTTACATGATTTAACACTACAGCCAGGCATTTTCACGAAGCTCCGCAAGCGTTGAAAACGATTTACGAAGTGCGCTACAATCGATTTGAAAGTAGTTTTTTATAAATGCACTAGAGCATTTGTTCTTGTATTTGTACAGAGGGAAAGTGTTCGTAAGGTTTGTCCAATGTTATATACTCTAAGCTCAACATAAACGAAGTCTGTTAAAGACGTATGTAGGTACATTTATTATAATCATCTTTTTTACATTAACATTAATTTGGTAGGTTCTTTATTCAGTACTGCTCAACTGAAAAGCAAATATATTTTATTTATTTTTCAGTTATTGCCAGATGCCCAAATACTCGGTTAGTGCATAATAACATCACTCTCTAGTATAAAAGACGTAACAAGTATCTCTCAAAGCACTGTCATCTCTGATCCTACCGGTAAACGAAGATGAATATTCTCTTAACATTCTGCGTCGCTACTTTATGGTAAGTTTTAAGTCATCATTATTCATACCTATCCTTTATTTTTGGATATCTGTGTTTCTACAAGCTTTGCTCAATAGAAGCATCTTCTTCAACATTTTTACGACGTTTAAGATGTCTTACTGGGTACACCTCCTGTGACTAATCTGAATACTCTTCTGGGCAAATTATACTTTATTTATGTGGCTGGTGGGTAAAGGTTTTCATCTCGTCTTTTAATACCAGCAGTTTCAGTGCATTGTGTAGTCTGTCTTGTAAGTATATTGTTCCCGGACTTTGCTTTTATGGCTTTTATCCTCGACTTTTTCAGGCAGACGGCCATGTCGTTATTAGAATTTTGTAGCGTAGCTGAAACTACTTTTGAGATACTATCTGTGTCATCTGTAATGATTTTTGTGGCTGCTCCGCTTGACATAGTGAAACCTTGCAGCGAGCTGCATGGTGTAATATATTGGCTCGCAGTATATCGTCAAAGCTGGGTTTAACCTGGGCGTTATCAGTCTATTTCAAAATTACAAATTCTTTTCTCATCTGATCGACTTATTCAAACTTTTTACAGCACGATACCAACGATTTCCTGCAATGGACCCATAGTAAAAACTCAGCTAGGATTGGTGAGAGGTAAAAAACATGTCGCAGTCACCAACGACTTCAACTACTTAAGTTTCGAAAATATCCCCTACGCCGCGGCACCCGTCGGACCTAAGAGGTTTAAGGTATATAGCACCAGCTTCTTATATCTATCACAATAAATTAAGCACCAACTTAGAAAACTATATTGGACTGTAAATACCGTTCTAAAAAGACCATAAAGTACTAATAATCAACATATAACCAATTATGTGTAGAAAGTGAGTACCTACTTCAATTAGATTACAAAAACAAATGTGGTCATACAAGTATACTAACAAGCAAGTGAAAAACCGATGCTTAACAAAAGATATAAAACGATGCTGTATAACAAAACGAACCTTATACCTAAAATATAACCTCTTTAAAGATAATAAAAAACAAAACAAAAAAAATATGACGACTATACTCGAATATTAAGAAGATGTATACAAAATTCGCAACAAGTAAATAGTTTACAGTACATCAACAAAGCAAAAAATGCAAGTAAAGCAGCATGAGACTTAATTAAAGCAGGTGTTAATAATATGACAAGTTACTCTGACATTGACACAATACAAATCAATAGTGAAATTTATGACAACCCTAATCATATTTGTGACCTATTCAATAATTATTACATATCCCTAACCAGTACGACCCAAAATCCACGAGAAAATAATCAGAATACCAATTTAACAATTCCTCAGAATCCTAAGAGCATTTTCCTAACACCAATTGATGAAACAAATGTGTATAAAATAATTCATAGTTAAAAAAATACGAACTCGACTGATTATGACGACTTAAATACTAAAGTGTTAAATATATGTGCATCGAGATTAGTCTCGCCTTTAAGCTACATAATAAATTTATCCTTAAGTGAAGGAGTTTTCCCAAAACGACTGAAATTGTCTATTGTCGGACCTTTATACTAGAAAGACTTAAAGTCCGATATGAGTAACTATCGACCAATCACGTTAATCCCCATATTATCGAAAATATTTGAGAAAATGATGTGTAAGATAATAGAGAACTTTTTGTCGTCATGCCACCCACGTCCTTAAAAAAGAGCAGTTTGGATTTAGGAAGGGGAGCTCTACGGCTTCAGCATGTTTCTCCTTAATTAAACAAATAACCGAAAGTCTAAACCAAAAAGCCAAAATAGGCTGTGTCTTTCTAGACATGACAAAAGCCTTTGAGTTCGTCTGCCGTAAAATACTACTATCAAAACTTTCTCACTATGGAATCCGCGGGAAGGCCAACGATTGGATCAAAAGCTTTCTTAGCGACCGACTGCAATGCGTAGAAATAACAAGAAATTTCCAAAATTAACAAAAAAAATGTTGAGGTCAAAATATAGGCAAAACAACTTCGGTACACCTCAAGGAGGAATTTTATCCCCTCTTTTCTTTCTAGTCTACATCAACAACCTACCAGAGGCGATTAATGAAGAGTGCGTACTATTTGCTGATGAAGTAAAGACACAACATTGATTATTAAAAGCGACGATAGCCTTTGCTATCGTCGCTTTTAATAATCAATGTTGTGACTTGGAAAAAGGAATTGTTAAAAATAAACATGACAAAAACAAATATAATACAATTTCAAGCACTCAACACAAACACAAATAGTCTAGACATTCTGTATAACAATTCCTTCTTAAACACGGTTAATGAATGTGTATTTTTAAATATAACTGTGGACAAAAATTGCAGTTGGAAACCATACAAAGATAAAATACTCGTAAAAATAGATTGCTTTGTGTATGTCCTGAAAAGAATAAGACAAACGGTTAATCTAAATACTGCAATGGCTGCTTACAATGCTTATGTAGCATCTATACTCAGATATGGTCTTATAATTTGGGGAAAGTCAGTAGACGTGCAAAGAGTCTTTAAAGGACAAAATAAAATGTATCCGGCCAATGTGTGGAGCCCACTTTTTGGATAGCTATAAACCACTATTTCAAACACTTAAAATACTGTCTTTACCATGTCTTTATATTCTTGAAACATGCATGTTTGTAAAAAAAAATATAATTTAATCGAAAAAAGCAGTTACAAAATAAATAGTAGAACACAACACCAAGACAAATTGAAATTACCCCAAATAAAATTAAAGCTATTTAAAAGAAATACGTACGGCATGGCAATAAATTATTATATACAACCATTTGCCAAATAATACTCAAGATTTGCCATTGCCGTGGTTCAAAAGGTCATTGTTCAGACTACTATTAGATTTTTCATTAGTTTTTTTTTTTTTTTAGTTGTACGTCATATTATGGCAGGATATGCTGGAACCAATATAGTAACCTCTATTGTACCATATTCTAACAAATAAACATTTTTGATTTGATTTGATTAATTGCAAAATAAATATTTGATATTCGATCGTTCCTTTACAGGCGCCTGAAGACCCAGCCCCATGGAAAGGAATACGAGATGCAACCGCAATGGGGCCGATGTGTCCGCAATACAATCCCTTATCCAAAATTATCAACCCTGGTAGTGAGGACTGTTTGACTTGTAACGTGTATACTCGGAATACAAAAGGAAATTCATCGGTCTTAGTCTACATCAATGGGTTTGCATACTCTTTTGATGGAGATTCTACTGACTTATATGGACCCGATTTTATGCTTAAAGATAATGTGGTAGTGGTGACATTCAACTACAGACCTGACGTACTTGGATTTCTTAATCTTGGTATAAAAGACGTACCCGGGAATGCTGGTATGAAAGATCAGGTTGCACTGTTGAGATGGGTTCAATTAAATATTGCATTCTTTGGAGGTAATCGGAACAGTGTCACACTGGCCGGGACTAGTTCTGGCTCAGCTTCAGTTTATCATCACATGATGTCACCCATGTCCAAGGGTTTATTCCACAGAGCTATTATGATGAGTGGTGTGCCAACTTGTGACGCTGTATATCCATACAAAGTGGAGGAACAGTCATACGATCTAGGCAAACAGTTAGGTATGGAAACTGAAGACGGAGATGAACTGTTACGTTTCCTTCAACAAGTCCCTTATACACAATTGATAAATTCCAGTTTTTCGATGGCTATGAAAGACTCAAGAAATGTATTATTTAAAAAAATGGCCGCACTTGTACCTTGTGTGGAAAGAAATTATGGCCAAAAGAGGTTCATAACGGGGAAATCTTTGGCTAGTGGTCTTGAGAACAAGGTAGACCTCATGACAGGATTTTGTGACCAAGAAGCTCTTATTGTCGTTAATCAATACGCAGACTACTTAATAAAGGCCTACATCAACGATCCAAAACTATTTGTTCCAAGTAAAATATTGTTCAATACAAATAAGTGTCAAGCTCTGAAAATAGCTGGTAAAATCAAGGATCACTGTTTCGGGAAGAAAGCTATTAGCGTTAAAAATATGAAGGAATTTGTTCAATGTAACACTGTTTCGGGTATAATATATGAGACATTAAGATTCGCCAGAACATTGTCCCAATACACTGATGTATATCTGTACGAGTTCCGTACTGTTTCAAACAGAAACGTTTACGGTCAGGAAGGTCTCAAATATGGCATAACGGGAGCTGCTCACGGTGACACGGTGTCATATATGTTCAACCCTAGACCGTTAAACTTGACTGTAGACGTCGCTGTGATCGAGCCATTCGTGAGCAGTATTACAAACTTCGTCAAATATGGGTATGTATGCATAAGTTCTAACCAACGCGTAGCAAAATGTGCACATAATGGATAATTATCTGACTTTTCACAAAAAAAAAATCCGTCTGTGCTTTCACAAAAAAAAAAGTTTTATTTATATTGCTAACTTCTAATTTGAACTTCGACTTTATTCGTGTATTTACAAATGTACCTACGTGTAAAGATATTGCACATATTAATTACGTTTATGTGTTACAGCAACCCGATACCTGGTGAGGACAATTCTTGTCCTACGTTCTCACCGCATACTGGATATACTTCATATCTAGAAATCACCGACAAGGTGACGGTGAAGCAAAATCCTTACAGTGAAGAAATGTGTTTTTGGGATGATATCTATGAAAAATCACCAATCTATGAGGCACCATCCCTTGCAGGATTATAAAAGCCAAAGTAAAAGTCTGCATGTAACTTTACTAGTATTCATTTGGTTTATTTTATTGGTATTTCTATCAGAATTAACTAAATATGGTTTAGCTGATGTCGTAAAACGTAAGTCTGGTGCTGTGGTCTGATTTCTGTAGTAATTTTTCTACTGTACTAAACCTAAGCTGGCCTTATTAGAAAATTGTTGATAGCAATAGAAATGAGATGTTAAAATGCTTGACTGGAAATTTCCTTACCAAAAATTGGTAGTAAAATAAATAATTCAGCAATTTATTAGAAGTTTTATTTCTACCGGAAGTCCTTGATGTTGTTGAGGAGCCCGTGGCAAAATTAACAACCCACACAGGTTGATCGATCAGGTTAAGCTACGCTTGCCGCGGTTAGTCTGTGGATGGGTGACCATATTTACATACCGAGACCCCTCCATGCCTCGGAAAACACATTAAGCCGTTGGTCCCGGCTGGCATTCGTGGATCTTTGACAGTCGTTACGGGTAGTCACAACCAGTCTTACCAAGGGTTACCCAGTAACTGGGTTGAGGGGGTCAGATAGGGAGTCACTCCATGTAAAATACTGGTATTCAGTTGCATCCGGTTAGATTGGAAGCCGACCCCAACATAGTTGGGAAAAGGCTAGGCCTATGATGACCGGAAGTCCTTGTTAGCGTAAAATACATAGTAAAGAAAGAAAGAAAAAGTATTTATTGCGACTCGTACAGGAAGATCACAAACTAAACACAGTCAAAAATAAAAAATCTAAATTAGTTAGCGCTTGACGTAAATTGACGTATTTTTAATAGCCAATTTTTTAATCACGTCTAAACTTGTCTATAGAGTATCTTAATTTGACAGGACTAAACTAATATTTATCTTCTGTCCTTTTCTTAATGAAATAGAAAGAAAAAGATGCACTGAACATAAATTTAGTTTAGTTTGTGAGCTTTAAATCAAATCAAATCAAATAATTTATTTACATAAAACAGGTTCAGAGGATGTTTCAAAAGGTCGAACGGTACACTGTTAATAACCATATGAGGTATGCAAATATATACAAAAAATGAACAGTTAATTTCACAAAATTAAAGTACAATGCCATTGAAAATTTTATTTTCAATGGCATTGTACTTACATCGTAAGTACATCGTACTATGGTTAATACAGATCGAGATCAGTCAACAGAATAAGGAATTAAAAATAATAATGTCATGCAAATGAAAAACAATCCAAAAATTATATCTTATTCATCATCAAAATTATTTATGTCCAATATTATATTAAATTTACAATGAATTATGTCCAATATCTATATATATATATATATATTATATTATTTACTATCCAGACCTTTGCTGTCATTAAAATAACATATTTTTGTCCCCCAAGTAATCTTTGACATCATAATAACATTTATTTATTAAGAATGTTTGTAATTTCTTTTTTAATTGGAGAATAGGTAATTGTTTTATGTCATCAGGCCATTTATTATAAATCAACGATGTCATGCATAAAATACTTTTATTTCACAGTGCCGTTTTATCATAGGGTATTTCTTTTAACTTTCGATAATAGCTTTGGAATGCAGTCTTATAGTACTCTGGATTCGATTTTACAAAAATATTAGCTTCATAGATGTACATACAGGGAGGGTACTGAAAGAATTTTGAGACTTTTGAAGTGAGGTTGACAGCTTGTGGGGTGCCAGGGCAGAAAACCTCCACGTGTGCCTGGGGACTGGAGTTCCCTTCTGGATACGTCCGGGGGGAAGACCAGTTTTCGGGCCGGTGCATCCTGGGGTGCGGGCAGCTATTTCTCATTGGGATTATTTCCCAATGAGATCTCGCTGCCCGCATGCTAATGCAAGCTGCAAGCAACCTTGCTGCAAGGGTGGCCAAAAGAAAAGAGAGGCGGCAACGGCGCAAGGAGCGAGGCGTCGCGGCTAGGCTTCGTGCCCCAAGGACCGCAGCTGTAGTGATCACACTATAGCCGGAAGCGGAGAACAAGGGCATGTCCTACCACGACGTGCTTGCCAAGACGAGAGCGGCGGTGAACCTGCAGGAGCTCGGGGTTGCTGAGGGCATCCGGCTAAGGCTCACTGCGACTGGGGCCCGGATGCTGGAGGTCCCTGGTGCGGCTAGCGGCCCGACTGCTGACGCTCTGGCCGAAAGGCTTAGAGCGTCCTTAAATGCGGACGAGGCCCGAGTGCCCGAGTAACCGAGTGCATCAGGGAGGCACTCGGTTATCACCGGATGCCGACCTACCTCCGTCGCTTTGTCGAGGCCTATCTGACGGACAGGGCCGTCATCTACCCCGGTCACCGGGGAGAGTGGAACCGGCGAGAGATGTCGTGCGGTGTCCCACAGGGATCGGTTCTAGGGCCGCATCTGTGGGATATCGGGTACGACTGGTTGCTGCGCGCCGACCTCCTTGATGGCGTCAGCGTAGTTTGCTACGCTGACGACACGCTGGTCCTGGCGCAGGGGAGGTCGTACCAGGCGGCAGCCGAAGCAGTGACACGCGGGGTTGCGACAATTGTCGAGAGGATCCGGCAATTGGGACTCGAGGTGGCATTGCACAAATCTGAGGCCATGTGTTTTCATGGTCCTCGGGACGCGCCACCGTCGGGTTCACAAATAACGGCGAGAGGGGTTCACATCGGCGTCGAGCTGACGATGAAGTACCTGGGACTCGTCCTCGACAGCCGGTGGAACTTCGTGGAGCACTTCCAACGTTTGGCTCCCAGACTGGAGCGGGCCGGGGCTGCCTTGAGGCGGCTCCTTCCCAATCTAGGGGGACCAAACGCCTCCTGCCGGAGGCTCTATGCGGGGGTCGTGCGGTCCATGGCCCTCGCCCATATATGGGAGTGGCGAGAGGAGGCAAAACGCCGGGGCATTACTCCGCTGCCGCGAGAAATCATGGCACAGTGGACAGAGCTCCGGCGGGATCTCATAGCGGCATGGAGAGTGCGATTGTCGCAACCCAGCGCTGGGCACGCTACAATTGCGGCGATGGGTCCCCTCTTTGAGGAGTGGCTAGAGAGGCGCCACGGCGCCCTCACCTTCCGCCTGACGCAGGTCCTCACCGGACACGGTTGTTTCGGGAGGTTCCTGTTCACGATAAAGCGGGAGGAAACGCCAGGGTGTCACCACTGTGGGGTTCACCCGGAGGACACGGTGGAGCATACGGTGGAGGTCTGCCCGGCTTGAGCGGGGCCCCGCCGTGTCCTCGTGGCGGCGATCGGCGGCGGCGACCTCTCGCGTCCGGCCCTCATCCAGGCCATGGTACGGAGCAAGAGTGAATGGGAGGCCGTCACCTCCTTCTGCGAAGCAGTAATACTCGCGAAGGAGGAGGCGGAGCGCGTGAGGGAGAGGCAATCTCTGCACCCTCGCGCGCCTAGCCGCCGCAGGAGACGCCCTGGACGGGAGTCAACAGCCGACTCCCGGCCACCGTAGGCGCGTGCTTGCGGGCGGCGAGCTGCTCAAAGCTCGCCGCCGGTAAGGACCAGGCCTGGGCCGACGGCGCGTTGTGTTCCACGCGCGCCTCAAAGAGCTGTCAGCACGAACTGACGGGGTCCGCTAGGGCCGATGCCGCCGGGGCTGCGGGTTGTTCGAAAGAGATACCGTGGCCCCTGGCACAGGCAACTGAAGGAACACGGGTGGGTTTTAGTCAGTAAAAGTCTGACACTCCCTTCTGCTCCGCCCAGAGCGGGACGGGTCATTTGATGATTTCCCACCAAAAAAAAATACTATTATAAAAGCAAAAACTGTGAGTTATGCTCATTTGCGTTATTTTTCACGTAAGGAAATAACTGCAAGTCAATTTTAATCCTATCCATTATATTTTTCAGTATAAACTTTATTCCACCTTTATTTAGGTTTCCTGATGTCTTTGAGAACATGTCGAATTTAAATTCTAGGTTAATATTAGTGTTGAAAAAGTATGCGTAACTATGTTTTAGGTCCATGTAAAGTATATTATTAAAGATCTCAACTTTATAGTTATACAGGGTGATTTTTTAAAGACCAGCCAAATTTAAGGATGTGGTACAGACCATCAAACTGAACAACTTTCTCCATGGGACCAACATCGTAATCGCGAATAAAAATTCAGCCGTTCCATACATTTAGGTCGAGTAGGTATTGAAGTTTTCTATGGGACAGTTGATAAAATTTTCGCGATTACGCTATTTGTCTCGTATGTAAGTAGGTGTGCATAAAATGATATTTGTGTGGGTCATTTGTCTCAAGCTTTCATTAATTACCTTCACGAGATCGATAAAGTTATTGTCAGTTTTAATTTCTGTTTCGCCTAATAAAATTATGCAGTAATCATTTACACCGAAATGTTTTATTTTTAATTGTATGTTAGCTAATGGATGTTTTATTTTTGAGTTGGGCATTAAATAACTCAAATACTTAAAGTCTTTAGAAAAATGTTATTCAATCGCTTGCAATATGCCTCTTTGTGTACTATTACCTAATACGCACAGTTTTCTTTGTTTGGTTTCGTCGTGAACGCTTGGTCTTAAGAGACCAAGCAGACCAAATTTACTGAACTGAAAAAGAAGAAAATTAAGGTTTTCTTCTTTTTCAGTTTTTAAGTTAACATTATAAATCATAAATACAGGATCAGTCACAAGAAATTTTGTCAGCAAGAAATTCGTCAGTGGTATAATAGCATTTGTCTATTAAATAAATATTTAATTTATTTTTTTTATATAAATTGAGTCGAGTTTAAATCTTTTATGTCATTTGGTAGCTTATTCGTAGAGTTCTGCTCAAAGCTCCTGTCCGGACAGACGCGTGTTCGATTTTATATTTTTTAATCAAATTGTTATTTTCGCAATCGGAACTCTGTTAGTGTGCAATACGGTTGTTAATTCACTGTCAGAACACTCTTTAAATAAGTGAGAGGTATAATTGCTCATCTCTGTCACCACGACCATCGGAAACGCTCGTGTCGACTCGTGCGGTGAATGTTAACATTCGTAATACGTGGGAACGGTACATCCATCGTTTCGTCCTGCTCACTGCGTTGGCGTCAGCGCAGTCACTTAGTCACTGATACCACCAACTTTTTTCAAGACCTACCTACTTCTTGTATATTATCTGCAGCGGCATAATGAGTGTCCAAAAATCTCCTCCCATGGTAAGCACGGGATCACATCCAGACCTTTCCAAACTGCGTGATGAATCCACTAGTATCACGTTTAGAAAGAGGAAACATACCGAATGCAACTGTGATCACTCGGAAATATTACTGGAATTTCAAAATAAAATTATGCAGACGATTACATCCACTCTTGAAACTCAAAATCAAAACATAATTACCACTTTGGAATCATTACGTCAGGATGTAAATGGGTTTAGACACGATTTGGAGACGGTAAATAGCAAAATTCTTATGTTATCTGAAGAACAAACGTGCATTAAGAAGGATGTGAGCGATTTACAGTCATCAAATACTATCAACAATAGCAAAATACAGACTGTATCACATGAACTCGTGGCGCTTCAGGCGACCGTTGCAGACTTATCGAATCAGCTGCGTGTCAAAGATCAGCAGGGAAGAATCAATAACCTTGAAATAGCTGGAATTCCTGTCACAAAGGGTGAAAATTTAATCAATATCGTACATAACATAGCCAAAAAGATTAATTTTCCCATTACAATGACTGACATCGATTATATCCATCGTGTTCGACGCTTTAAAGCAAATAATTCTAGTGTAGATATCGGTGAGTCGGCTTCAAATGTTACACCCATCCCGAATATCATCGTCAAGTTCACTCAAAGGAAACGCAAAAGTGATATGTTGGCTGCTGTCCGCGCGCGACGAGGTATGACAACAGCTGATGCTGGATTGGATGGTCCGGCGAAACCCATTTTCATTAACGATCACTTAACTCCGCAGAATAAACAATTGTATAAGCAAGCACGACTTCTTGCAAAAGAAAGTGACTATAAGTATGTATGGCTGTCAGACTGTAAAATCTTACTAAAAAAAAATGATACGTCCAAAATCATGTGTGTGTCCAGTGATATCGATTTAGCTAAAATAAAATGACTATCCACTCATACCCATTATAATATCTGCATGCTTATTGTATTACCTATATTACTTCTACTTTACTGTAAAATACTTTGTTTTGATATTAAGAAGGAATGTGCATTCACTAATGAGCCTCATTACCGTTCATTATTAACAATCAAAACCCTTAAATGTAATGTTAGTGGAACTTGTTTACTCTTAGCGGTCCTAATTATTATCAATGTTCGATAACAATAACTTGTCCATTTATTATCAAAACGTGAGGGGATTACGCACTAAATCACATATATTTCTCTCTGAAGTCCTGCGGAACAATTTTGACGTCATATGTATCACAGAGACCTGGCTTAATGATAACTTTAACAGTAGTGAATACGTTGATAACCGATACGAATTATACCGTTGTGACCGTAATTACCAAGCGACCGGCACCGATCGCGGTGGTGGTGTTATGATTGCCGTACGTCGCGAGCTTTGTCCTTGGCAGCGCAGTGACATGCATACGTCACCGCTGTCGGACGAGGTATGGGTCTCCTTGCCTCTGCGCACGCAGATGTCGGTGGGCCAAAACAATATCGGGTCACCTAATTACTTACATATTATAGCTACGTATATACCGCACGGTACTAATCATGAATCATTACTAACATCCTTTTACGACAGAGCGAGTGAATTTGTTTTACGTAACTATAATGATAAATTTCTCATACTGGGAGACTTCAATGTATCACACGCTTGTTGGTCTTGCAATTATGACTCAAATTCTATGGATATATATACTAATAATGACAAACTGGCTAGCCTGACCGCCGATTTCATGAATTTCTCTTCCTTATTACAATATAATAATCAATTTAACCATAATAATAGAATATTAGATTTAATTTTTTGTAACGAATTGTGCCTTATCTCACAGTGTAAACATCCATTTGTACCACAAGATTTGCATCACAACCCATTAGAAATTGACTTAAAATTAAACTTTTGTCCCGCACTCAAGCTCCCATCTGTAATGAAAAGGCAATATTATAAAGCAAACTATGACTCAATTAAAACTGCCCTTGCGTCTATAGATTGGGAGACTATTTTTTCTAGTTTGACCCATGTAGATTCCATGATTGATTACCTCTATAGTGTCCTCCAAAATATGTTGGACGAATTTGTGCCAACCTGCAATTTAAATTCTAGACATAGATACCCACCTTGGTACACCAAACCTCTTATCAAGTTATCTAACGAAAAAAGCAAGTTTCATCACAAATGGAAAACTTATGGTAACCTTCAAGATTATCGCACGTTCTCATTATTACGAAGTACATTTAAAAAAATGTCAAAAGATTGTTATCAAAAGTTTATTCAGTATTCTGAAGATAATATAAAAAAAGATTCCAATTCTTTTTGGTCATTCGTCAAATCTAAAAATGCATCTAATACCATCCCTGAAAGAATGATGTACAATGGTAAAATACTCTCTACTGGCGAGGCGATTTGTGATGCTTTTAACGAGTATTTTAACTCAGTTTTCATTTCGTCCACATCTCGATCCTACCCTTGCAGCTACAACACATCTTCTACTGTGGACATAAGCGCAATCAACGTTACTTTTGAACAAGTACTAAATGAATTAAAAAAAGTTAATATTAAAAAAGGTGCCGGATCCGATGACCTTCATCCAGTTTTCATATATAGGTGCGCTGAGGTACTTGCAGGACCAATAACCTTTATATTTCGCATGTCTATTGAAACTGGAGTGTTTCCTAGTAAATGGAAAAAGTCTATTATAACCCCTATTCCCAAAAACAATAGAAAAGACATTGTGACTGAATACAGACCGATCTCTAAATTGTGCGTTCTGGGTAAAATATTAGAAAAAATGGTAACGTCTCAAATTTCGATCGCAATTCGTAATCATATTTCTCAGCAACAGCACGGTTTCTTTAAACATCGTAGCGTAGATAGTAACATGCTAAATTTCTCGGATTTTCTCGTGAACGCTATGGATAAGAATCTACAGGTAGATGTCGTGTACACCGACTTTTCGAAAGCGTTCGACAAAATTAACCATGATATGCTTATTGAAAAACTAGCGAGGGCCGGTGTGCACGGCAACTTACTGCGATGGATCCAGTCCTATATAAAAAATCGAAGTCAGGCGGTTTGTGTTAAAGGTTACTCATCTCAATTCCTCCCTGTTCCCTCCGGGGTTCCCCAAGGTTCCCATTTGGGACCCTTGCTCTTTACCCTCTACATTAATGACATAGGAAGCATATTTGACCACAGCAATCACTTACTTTACGCTGATGACACTAAAATATTCCGAGTGGTTGAGTCCGTTAGAGATTGCTCAAAATTACAAAGTGATTTAATAAATTTACATAATTACTGTACAACAAATCAACTCTTTCTCAACATAGATAAATGTTCCATTATGTCATATACGCGTAAAACTCACCCATTAAATTTCAACTACGCCATAAATGGCTTAACTCTTAAAAGAGTTTCCACCATCAGAGATCTAGGGATAATTATGGACTCCAAATTAACATTTACCCATCATATAGACCACATAGTTAGCTCCGCATTTCGTAGCCTAGGCTTTATATTACGAATTAGTAAACCGTTTAAAAAGGTTATCACTTTAAAAATTCTTTATTTTTCATTTGTGCGCTCTATTCTGGACTTTTGTAGTACTGTATGGAGCCCATGTTTTAATATACATATAAATAGGATAGAAAGGATACAAAAAAAGTTTTTAAAATCACTTAACTACCGCAATAATACTTACGACGGTACTTATGAAGATGCAATGTGTAGGCATAAACTGGTAAGTCTACGTAACAGACGTAATATGTTCGACATCATTCAATTGTTTAAAATTTTAAATTCACTGACTGATTCACCATCATTACTTAGTAAAATCTCACTAAAAGCATACGCTCGCCTACCCGTACGCCCCTCACGTACAACACCACTTTTTGTTCTTCCTCGACTGAATAAAACATACACTCGTAATTCATTTATATACCGTTCCACTAACAATTATAATAGAAATTTTACAGACATAGATCTTTTTAACAATTCTCTTAATAGCCTTAAACAAAAACTCAAAAGTAGATATACCTATCACATAATTTAAACTCAAATTTACCTTGTCTACGAAGGTACTAATGTTCAATGCAGCTTGATTTACGGAGTAAAGTCTTCGCTTTGCTTTGTGAATTAGGCTGCATTGAACATTGAACATTTTAGTTCTGATACAAAAAAGTAATTTAAATGTATTTCTTGCATGTTTTTCATTGCCCGCCAGACAAAACACCCGTCTGGTCGGAGGATCCCCCCTTTTCTATAGAGTATGAGTGAACTTTACACCCTGTTCCTCATACTTCTATAATATCATGCTTTTAGCATGAATTTGCCCAGAAAATGACTCCGTAACGTAGTATGGAGTCTACATAGCCATAATACGCGGTTACGACATCTGCCTGATTTACATTTTTTAGTAACTTGTGAAGAGCAAAGGCAAACTTGCTTAATTTTTTAATTAGCATGCATGTTCTTTCCACGTCAGTTTAGAGTCTATTGTCAATCCTTAAAATTTTAAATGTCCTACTTCTTCAATTATATTATTATTAAAAGATATATTAATGTCAGGAGTGGTAATTCTTTGTCTAAACTGCATAATTTTAGTTTTATTTAGAATCAATATTAAGTTATTTTGTTCTAGCCAGTTTATTGATTGTTGTAATGCATCTTTAATGTCACATTCATAGTTTCTATTTTTATTATGTTTTATAATTAAAGCGCTATCGTCAGCAAAAAGAACCATAGGAAAAGTGACGTTTTTCGGAAAGTCATTTATGTAGACTAAAAACAATGGCGGGCCCAATACACTGCCTTGTGGCACGCCGAATGTGATTTTACGTTTTTCTGAAATGTATTTATATTCCACTTTATCCTATTTACAAATTCGACCAACTTCCGTACACTGTTTTCTATTGTCAAGATATGATTTTATAAGAGAAAGTGCATTTCCCATTATTCCGTAAGCACTTAGTTTTTCTAACAAGATATTATGTTCAACTAGATCAAAAGCTTTCGTCATATCCATAAATATAGCGCTGGTGGGAGTTCTTTGATCGATATTTGTCATTATAATGCTAAGAAAGTCATAGATAGCCATATTTATGGAATTATTTTTTCTAAAACCTTTCTGTTCCTTTACTAAAATGTTGTGCTTGGTGAAGAAGGAATACATGCGGTTATAAACAACTTTCTCAAATATTTTTGATATTACCGGTATAAGCGCAATTGGTCGGTAGTTATTTATGTCGGTCTTGTCATCTTTCATAAATAACTTAGCTTAACTATAGTAGGTTTTAACTTATCAGGATAGGTTCCACAGCAAATACTTAAATTAATTATATGAATAATGGGGCTCGATATCACATCAGAAACGAATTTCAATACTCTTGTTGAGATGTCATCATAACCTACACTAACTTTATTTTTTAGGTATTGTATTATCCGATACACTTCATTAGGCGTAGTTGGGACCAAGAATATTGAGCTGTCACATATGTTTGAAGTCAGCAGCTAGTAGATTTTGAAGCTTTAGAGTGTAATTCATCTTGATCTACGAAGTGGTTGTTAAATGCGTTCGCTATATCACTGGGGTTTGTTATTATAATACCATTACTATTTATTCCTGATATATAATCATTCGGGGGGCAAAATCTATTTTCATGTATAATTTTCCATGTATCCTTTGATTTATTTGTGGATGTCATTATTTTATGGTTATTTTTTGGCTTTTGTGTCAATTTTATTATTTTCTTAAGTCTATGTGAGTAATTTTTTAGTTTTGTTTGGTTAGTACAATTAGGTTTTAGCCTTAATTGCCAGAGAAGTTGTCGTTTATTTTTGCTACAACGTCTTATACCAGGTGGCAACCAATTCGGATTCGTTTGTGACTTAATTTTTTTAATAATTAAGGGGAAACATAGATTATAAAACAGCTGCAATATTTCCATAAAATTATTGTACGATATATTTGGATCATCGGCGTGATAAATATCGCAAAAAGATAAAGAATTTAAGCATAATTCGAATTTAATAAGGTTGTCGTGGCTCTAGTCACGCGTTGTGATATTCCAACTATTAATTGTACAAGATTTTTTTACTGGAATCTTTAGAAGTTGGGCAGTGTGATGTTATAATCCATTATTTGATGAGTACATTTTCGTGAGTAATTGTGCGCAAAATTATCTATGCATGTGTTGCTTTGTAATCTGGTGGGCTCGTCAATTTGTAATTTTAAGTTATAGCTCAATAAATAATTAAAAACTCCTGAGATATTCTATCTTTTTTTAAAGTGTCAATGTTAAAGTCACCACATATTAAGACATTCTTGCGCGCTTTATAACAGATTTTTGCTAGTAGAATATTAAGTTTTGAATAAAATGTGTCAAGATTACTAGATTTAGGTATCCTATAAATACATATAATAGTAACATTATGCTCTATTAATTCGATTGCGCAGCACTCGAAAGCTCCCTGAACTGAAAGTTTCTTGATTTCGTTAAGCTCTCTATATTGGTGGCCAATTTTTACCATTATCCATACTCCTCCTCTTTTTGTGTCTCTGGAGTAGCAGGCTGCTAATTTATAATTAGGTAAATTTAAAAAATCTTCATATCCAGTTTCCATGAAGTGTCCAGTCACACAAATAACGTATATGCTGTTTTGAAGTTCATGTAGATGCAATAGTAGTTGGTCTGATTTGTTAATAAATCCTGCGATGGTTTGATGCATTATTGTGAGATAATTATAGAAAAAAATGGTTCTATGTTTCTTCCGATGTGTCCTTCATGTCAGTGTTAGTCTTTTGATCTTCATAAATTGTCCTTTTTAGATTTATAAATATATTTTTCATACCTGCATCATTCAGGAGACCTTGACGACCCGAAAACATAGAGTAATCGTAAGATAAGTCAGCGTTTGAGTCCAATATATACGCATATTCGTATGCTGTGTTATAAAGGTACAATAGATTAATAAACATTTCAATCCTAGAGTTATATAGTGTTGTGTATTGGGCACATTGTCTATAGGTCGGGAGGCATATAATAATATTTGTAAGGCTTAGTTTGTCAATGGTATCTAAAATAAGGTAGATCAAATCGTGATAGTTTCTTGTACTTAAGAAATCCTTTTCTCCAAATAATATGACGCAATGATCAGTTTTATTATAATTACTAAGCTTATTTTCTATACCAAGTAGAAGTTTTTCGATGCTACCATTTGGATAAGAGTAGTGACAGAAATCATGATTTGCCCCCAAAATATCTTCTATAATGTTACAGAGTTCATTTCTATTATTAGCACTTACGATACATAGTTTAGTTTTGGGTTTCTTGGTCGGATACTGCCTCATCAATCAAATTTTTGTCTTTGGAATTTAAAATTTGAAGTTGTAACTGATTTATTTTGTTGTTTTTGTGTTTATTTTTCTGATTTTAACGAACATTATGCACTGATTTTTAGTTATTATTGTAGTTATGCTAGTCCACAACTTGATTTTTGTTCCTTTGATCAGTAAAGATCACTCTTAACTAACACTGATACTGCTTTTTTGTGATTGATAAGTTTTTTAGGATTTATTTCAATATGGTCCAATGTAGCACTCTGCGAACATTTATTAGTGTTTCTGTTCACTATACACACAATTTAATTACTTTATTAGTTACATTTATAACAGATTTCAATTTTTTTATATTTTAATACGCGGGAATATCGGGGAAATATATATTTCCGGGGATAAATATTCAGTGGGAATATCGGGATAAAAAGTATCCTGTGTGTTAATCCTGGTAATAAACCATCTGTGTGTGAAAGTTTTATCCAAATCCGTTCAGTAGTTTTTGCGTGCAAGAGTAACAAACATCCATCCATCCGTACAAACTTTCACGTATTAGTAGGATCACGAGGCCCGCAGATATTTTGCTTGTTCAAAGTGATTTAACAAATATTGAAAGCTGTTGCATAGCTAACACTGTGACATTGAACACACAAAAATGCAACTTTATTCGTTTTTCAAAAAAAAGGCATCCATTCCTACTACGTAGGTACACACTGCGTTGCGATGCGCAGCGTTGTTTAAGCCAGTGACATACGGAATGTAGGAGTTCAGGTCATCGACGAAATAAGTTCTAAGCCACACATCAACGACATTGTTAAGAAGTCGGCACAGATGCCAGGTTTTGTAACCGGTACACTCGGGGCTTCCAACTATATTCCAAAGACCAGAATAGTCTTCATCAACACCCTCGTGTGATGTCGGTTGAAACACGCTAAGGTTGCCTGGAATCCGTTCTATACAGTTCATTGCAGAGTTTGTTTATTTTTATTGGTTTATTTGGGATAACCTCTAACGAAAGGATACACATAAATAATATAAATCACCATAATAAAAAAGTTATTTAACGTGTGTTCCTTCAATTTCGGTAGATCACAGCATGCACGTATAACTCACGAACACGATACAAATAAAAATAGAGAAAAAAAAATGATGAATGATGAAAATAAATGACGAAATATGAGAAAAAGCAAAAATAAAATAACATGTCAAGATCGAGCATTCATATTACAATTGTTTAGCATTATAATAATTATCATTATTTTACATTTGTTGACTATTGGAGACAAGTAACATAATTACATACTTACTTTGCAGTGATTAAATTATTTTTGTATTTTGAAATGGGTAGGGTTATGTACAAAATCACAATCAAAATCAAATCAACTTCCGTAATTAAAAACGTTCAAAATCTAGTCGCAATTTCATCTCGAAGGAAATGAAGGAAAATTAGAGGTATTTTTGGCAGATTGAGACTGAGTTTAGACTGTGAACGTTCTTAAAATTACGAGAACTGCTCTTCAGGTTACAGCTTTTTGACAATTCATTGTAATGCCTACAGAGCCTTGGGAGAGCGGCGAAATGTCCTAGATCCCGAGACGTAAAATAAATTCTAGATGATTTTCCGCGGCAGACGAGATGGCGCGTTCATGTGTATTTTGCCTAATAGTTCGCTGCAGCCTATGACTCCATTGAATACATATGTCACAGATGGATTGTCGAATTCGCTGTTTTACATTTAACCTCTAGTTGTTTTACAAAACAGCTCCGTTATGGGGATTGCCATTGCATTAAGTTCAACAAAACTACTAGTCACAGTTAAATGTAATGCAGAATGGCTTATCTGCAATCACAAAGTCACATTAATCGGTTACAGTAACAAAGGTAGGGCACCCTAACCAAATGGTTTAGCACTGTTACCAACCGCGCGCGAGCCGAACGAGCGCTAATTCAAAGTTAGTCGCAAGCACTTTGATATTTAGTATTTTTAAGACTGTCTTTCATAAAACAATGTTTAATTATTATTATTTATTTAATTCAGACACAGTGATCCATTTCATGTTTAAAACGAAGTGCTCTAATTATGTTATTAACTTTCCTTTTTATATATTTTATACCTTTAGCTGCCACGCTTAAATGGAATTGGGCTGGACACATCTGGCGCATGTCAGACGATCAATGGGCCAAACTTACGACCCAGTGGGTCCCGCTTAATGGCAAACGACATCGCGGCAGGCCCAGACGGAGATGGCGGGATGAGCTTGGACTCTTTTAATAAAGATTGGTCCTTGGCAGCTCTGGACAGAGAGAGGAGGAAGGAGAGTAGGGAGGCCTTTGCCCAGCAGTGGGACACTAAAGGGTAATAAAAAATACCTTTAAAGTGTGTGAAAAATATTTGTGTGACATCAAACGTATGTTTTTATGTTTATTTCTGTCACATGAATTCCCACGCGTGCTGTAATCAGTGTGTCTGTACCGTGAAAATCTCTGCTAAAATTAGCACTGCAAGTTAATTGCAGATCAAACACCTTTAAAAAAATGCTCTCCACTGACGAGGCCCTCCTTGCACAGAAACGATTTCTTACTTTTGTAGTAACCAGTCAATCCATCATAAAAAACCGGCCAAGTGCGTGTCTGACCCCGCACAATAAAAGGTTCCGTAGTTGGGATAGAATTTATTACAGGAACAAATTTAACGTTGTAGTTGAAAAAATGTTCTCCCATACATCGATAAACCTCACGGTCAATTTTCGAGATGTTAGTTTATACTTTAATCTACAAATTGTGTATTTTCGGACTTATTCCTTCACGTGCACTGTGAGACCTTGCTTCTTGCCAAATTTCACGATTTTAGGTCAACGGGAAGTACCCTATTGGTTTTGATTTATTTGTGAGTATCAAAATATGTCACATTAATGGCCGTATTTTACAAGCTTTTATTTAACTTGTTTTTGTTGCGTTGACTTACAAACGCGCCACGTGACTGTAGACTTACATATTTGATATTTAATTCAACTTGATCCCTCAACGTGTTCCTGAGGAAAAGGGTCTTAATAGACAGTCAGTCAGACGGACCGTGGTAATATCGGGATAAAAAGTATCCTATGTGTTTATTATCCTGGTTATAAACTGTATATGTGCCAAATTTCATCCAAATCCGTTCAGTAGTTTTGGCGTGAAAGAGTAACCAACATCCATCCATGCATCCATCCATCCATCCATCTATCCATCCATCCATCCGTTTATAATATTACTAGCTGCGCCCCGCGGTTTTACCCGCATAAATTTTGATCCCGTGGGAATATCGGGATATAAATTATCCTATGTGTTAATCCTGGTTATAAACCATCTGTGTGCCAAATTTCAGCCAAATCGGTTCAGTTTTTTTTGCGTGAAAGAGTAACAAACATCCATCCATCCATCCATACAAACTTTCATGTTTATAATATTAGTAGGAAGTAGTAATAAAATTAAATATCATCAAAACAGTTGCGGAACAGGTAATTTGGCCTAATTGAAAAGAAAATCGATTGCAATCGGTTTTTAGTTATCCCTATAGCAACAGTCCTGCACCCTAATTGCGTAACAAATTATCAATCTCAATCTGAATCATTTTGAAGGATATTACTAATCCATCGCTTCATATGTTTCAAAAATGTATCAGCTCTACAACGTGAATATCGCAATGAATGTAGTTGAACTGTCAAAATGAAAGCCATTGCTACAGTTGGTGTGATACGCAATTACCCCGCTGATGGATTAGCAATATGCTCCAAAATGATTCAAATTGTGATTGTAAGCGTGTTCGCGGAGGCTCGCACAGATGGCTTCCATGACATCATGCGAAAGAAAGCGGCCTCCTTGCTACAGCGCTTGCATGGTAGTAACAACAGAATCCTGAAAATGACAGCTGCCAGACCGGACTGTCCCTTTCAAGGACACTGGGTAATCACAGGTAATCATAGGTCAAAATAAATAATTATAATTATTTTTGTGAAAACTAACAATACCTACTTATTTAAGCACCATTGTTACTAAGCCCAAAATACTAACATATTTATGGACCTTATAGTCTGAAATAAAGTTTTTATTATTATTATGTCGTTTATTTATTTAGTAGTCTTATTTTATTACATTTTTAAATATTAGTATGAATAAATAAAAAAATAAAAAACATTTAAAAATATAAAAAAATAGTGATCCACCGGTGTCGGGAGCAGGGTCCAAGCTACCGGTGGTTAGGGCTCCAGAGATAGAAACCTCCTCACAATGCGAGCCGTATCGAGGAGTACTGCCTTCTGAATCAGGCCCTTGATCCAACCGCCTAACGAGAGCCTCGATAGATGTTGATCGAGGCTTTCGGCCATCAGCCCATTGGCCGATACGACAATCGGCACAATGACAGTCGAGCTCACATTCCACATGTCAACAACCTCGCGTGCTAAGTCAAGATATTTGATTTGTTTATCTTTCTCAGCTTTCACGAGGTTCCCATCATGTGGAATGGTAACATCAACAATCATTGCGCGGCGCACTAATCGATCTATCACCACTATATCAGGTTTGTTGGCGACAACAGTCCTGTCAGTGATGATAGACCGATCCCAGTACAACGTGACATGGTCATTTTCGAGAACTGGGTCAGGCACATACTTGTAATATGGTACCTCAGAGTCGACAAGTTTATATTTCAAAGCAAGTTGCTGGTGAATAATCCTGGCTACTTGGTTATGCCTGTGCAAGTACTCGCTGTTAGCCAGACGAGAACAACCAGAGATAATATGTCTGATGGACTCACCCGGACGGTGGCATGCCCGACACACGTCAGCCGTCCCGTCCCTCATAATATGTCTCCGGTAGTTATTCGTCAAGATAACTTCGTCCATAATTGCACAGACAAAACCTTCAGTTTCCCCGAAGAGGTCACTGAAACGCAGCCAGGATACGGACGCTAAGAAATCTACACCGGGCTCATGAAGACCCCGATAGAAGCGCCCGTGAAGCTCCTTGCTTTGCCATACCTTCTTGCGGTCATCGGTAGTAAGTACTACAGGTTTGCGCCAGTTCTCTTTCGCCATGGAGAGCGGGGTGAGCCCCTTGTCCATTGCGACCACATCACGGTGCATACCCACTTCGGCTTTTAAAAAATATTCCCTGAGACTGCACACCTCGCGGTTGTGCAGGATCTTCGCATTTAAAGATCCTCGACCCCCACACTTCCGCGGGATATACAGTCTCATCACCGATGATCGTGGGTGATGCATCCGGTTTGCGGTCAGCAGTGTACGGACTCTTCTATCTAGGGCATCGAGTTCAGTCTGAGTCCATTTGAGTATGCCGAAAGAGTACATCAAAACCGGCATGACCCAGCCATTGAAGGCGCGCACCTTATTTCCGCCCGAAAGAAGACTAATTAATACCTTCTTCAGGCGACAAAAGAAGCGCTCCTTCAACGATTGCTTCATGTCAGCATCGTTGATGCCTAACGCTTCCGACATACCCAAATACTTATAGCTTTCGAGTGAGGAGAGGGATTATTATTATTATTGTTACGCAATTAGAGTGCTGGTTCTACACCTACAAATAATATAGGGGAAAGGCTAACACTTCCGGTGAGAGACCAAATAAGGGAAAGCACATGCCCAATTCGAAGAATATCTTAGACACACCATTTAAGAAGAAGAAAAGGTAAGACCCCTCTTTGAGGAGTGGCTAGAGAGGCGTCACGGCGCTCTCACCTACCGCCTGACGCAGGTCCTCTCCGAACACGGATGTTTCGGGAGGTTCCTGCACATCATAAGGCGGGAGGAGACGCCCGGGTGTCACCACTGCGAGGATCGCTCAGAGGACACGGTGGAGCATACGGTGGAGGTCTGCCCCGCTTGGGCAGAGCACCGCCGTGTCCTCGTAGAGGCGATCGGCAGCGGCGGCGACCTCTCGCGCTCGGCCCTGGTGCAAGCCATGGTCCGGGGCGAGAGGGAGTGGGAGGCGGTCACCTCCTTCTGCGAAGCAGTCATGCTAGCGAAGGAGGTGGCGGGATGGGCGAGGGAGAGATCCTCACGCCTCAGCCGCCGAGGGAGACGCTCCGGGCGTCGGGAGCCGCGTGACGACTCCCGGCCACCGTAGGCGCGGGCCTGCGGGCGGAGAGCAATGGGTAGCTCTCCGTCCGATCAGGACCAGGCCCGTGCCGGACGGCGCGTAAGTGTTCCACGTGCGCCTCAAAGAGATGTCAGCATAGAAGACGGGGCCCGACAGGGCCGAAGCCTGCCGGGGTAGCGGGATCGTCCGAAAGGGTTACCGCTGCCCTGGTACATAAAGGGCTAAGGAAGGAACACGGGTGGGTTTTAGTCAGTAAGAGTCTGACACTTCCTTCTGCTCCACCCAGAGCGGGAGGAGTCATTTGATGATTTCCCATCCTCAAAAAAAAAAAAAAAAGACACACCATTTGTGCAGCAACACAGCAATATAACTTTGTTGACTGCAGATAACAGAACATAATTACTTGATACTTGATCAGGAATTGCGGTAAAGGTGTATCAATAAAACCTTGGCTCAATTTAAAATGAAAAATCCGTTTATTTATTCCTATTTTATCAGCAACTCAAGTTTTTTTTTCAAATTCAAATTCATTTATTGCTCTTTCAATAATAAATTGAGACCGTTGATTACGTCTTAACCAAGTTTTAAAAAAATCAGAATAAAAAATTAATGACCCAACGAACGACCACGAACAAACGAATGGCCGAACGGAGATTATACGAACTAGAAAGAATTAATTAATAGGTTGAAACCCCAGAGCTCACCCTACACTACCTACTAGTTTCTTATAACAACAGCTGCACAAAAGATAAGATAAGTATGTTTTGCTAACAAGCGGCGTATTATACCGGAAAAGCAAGACTACCTGAAGAACATTCCACCCTTATTTACTTATACATTAAGGGAACTGTTTGGCACATTAATCTTTGGTAGGGAACTAAAGACTCCCTAAGGGCAATCCAAATTATTAACGACTATATATAACGCCTCAAATTATATGCTATAGTACCGGTTTATTACTAAATTAATTTTGAATTAATTTATAGATTTTAATTGGAACTTTAACTTGAATGTAAGGACTTCATCACACACACCATCACCACATGGTACACCACCTACAGTATTTGTATCTCCTTAATTTTAATCCATCCAAAGGTTGTCTTTAAAAGATAGCTTTCACCCTTTGTAAAATTTACATAGTTATATTCTGTAATTTATATGGTGTACATAGTAAAGAGTATTCTATTCTATTCATCTCTGTTTACAAACGAGATTCAGTATGGGTAGGGTAGTTTGTCCAAAGTAATCTACCTTCATACCCAATGTCCGCTTTTATAATTTCTAAGGTAATCACGTCACGGCATCACGATAACACCTATAATTGGCGACTGTGTAACACCGAGGCTATTGTGTTCCATAGTACTTAATATATATTATACATAGAAGCTGTTGGTGTACCTTAACAAAGACATAAACACAGGGAAGTAAAATGTATGGAAGTGTATGAAGACGCTTTTTTTCCGTCCACGATTACGTAATACCGTGCACGTATTTCCATACATTTTATCTAATAGACATGGATACGTTCGTTAGGAATTGTAAAAGCGCGCATTGGTACCACTAGTTGAAGAGTAAACCAAGGGTGTTGATCTAATTACAACATCATCAAATCACTTGGACGCAATGACATAAGACTGTCTCGAACAAAGTTTTGGGAAATATCATGTAGGATAAACCCTTAAAAGTAATCATTAATTTAGTTTCAGGCTTTCAGGTTTTAGGGTTGCAGGTGACATTCTGTAGTTCCTGCCTAACCCCATGGGAAAAAGGTGTGAATCTATGTATCTGTGTGGAACAAACATCGAAAATACTGCTGACCGAAATGCACTCAAAATCCTCTACAACAGATGCCACCCTTTCTTAAAACTTAGTATAACTTAACACTGGAACACTTAATAATGCTAAGTGTCATAATTAGCAAAGCTTTTAAGTACTTAGCTGGCCAAGAATTTTAATACAAGCTTCAAGCAGGAGTTATGGCCATCCGTCTGGAAGCTCTTATCATAACGACTGAGATATATCTCGGACGCCCTGAAGGAGTTAGGGATGATAAAGTAAAATTATTATGTGGACAAATTACTGGACTGTCCTGTCAGTCTTGTAAGTTTTGATCCATATTATGACAAGATATTTGGATTCAGATTTGTTTGGTTTGATTTGAGGATTATTAAAAGAAAACCTCGGAATGGTCGGTCTATAAACTTAAATGAAATGAGCTGTGATTCCGCCTGATGCTAGGGATTTACACTATTGAGAGCTCACTTCATACTCACTTCATCTATGTTTTCACGATGAGATTTTTACAGAATATAGATCGGTTGAATTTAGAATTTTTTATTTCTCGATTGTTACAAAAAGTCAAACATCCGTTGAGCCCATGTCATTCATCATGACAGTAGGTACCAGAATGTCTCTTTTTATCCATAAAATATTTAAGAAAACATCACGTAATGTATCTTCAACTTGTTGTCTTTCAATTACTCTGTAAGATCCTTTGATACACAAATCTATTTTCGTTCAAAAATTATTTCTTGAATGATCAAATGTAAAAACGAACACATTCTCACCTTCACACATTTTTGTTCATCAACAGAAGTAAACATAACAAAGCACTCACCACTTCTTTCTCCTGTATCTACTCCTATCCATCTTACCGTCCATTTAACACTGGCCTTTAACTCAACCATCTAAATAATTCTGCACTTTATCAGTTAAGACGTTACTCTGACCCTTCTTGTCCCTTACTCGGCGCCCTTAGCTCCGTTGGGAACTTGGAACGTTTGTACTTAAGCGCGAATAGCGTAGGAACAGGGGTGGACTTAGCTCGCCCGTAATTTGTAGGGACACAGTTGTTTTAACTAAGAGGTTTTGAATGTTTTCATTACAAATGTTGGAGGATTTTTAGGAGAATTGTAACTAAGAATAATTTTAAAACTATGAACAGGATGAACACAATGATTTCAATATAATAAAATGCGATACTAAAACATAGATTTATTTACAAACGATCAACAAATTCTAATAGATGTAATCAAAAACGCGATAACGGTTTTCAGAAGAAATAACGGAAACAGCATCAATTTAAGTTTAATAATATCTAACCCTTTTCTACCATGTTCACATTGTTCACTCATCTGTCTCTTGCCCATAACCCAATTTACTTGGTGTTGGTGCAACTCATCTTTTTCTTCTATACTTCTCTATTAGTCATCATCTCGGTAGTTCACCCCTTTCTAGACATATCATCTTTTACACAGTCCATCCATTACTTCTTTAGTCTTTCCCTACTCTTAATAGCCTTCAACAGTCATACTCATAACTTTCGTTACGACGTTTTCCTCATTCTTTTCCGATGCATTTAATGATTTCCACACAACTTTTCAGTCACCGGTGACACTCACAGTATTCCTCTTGAGTAGTAATTATTTATTCTATTCATTCGCGGAACACCACAAATCATTCTACGCATTCTCATCTCAGCTGCGTGCATTTGCCTTTCATGGATCCCTTTTGTGGCCCAACATTCTGATCCATACAAGACAGCAGGTAAAACAATGGTTAGACCATTGTTAGTAACAGTTCTTCCATATTAACTATTTCTACTTTATCTATGAGCATTATACTCTCTAGAGAGACCCAGAATTATCAGTACCCAAAATTGAATGCACATGAAAAATAAAATTGAATAAACTTTCCACCGATGAAAATTAAATTTATTTCCAAAAGCGACGGCCATTTTACTGTTAAATAATACTCGGTTGATTACAAATGTTAAGTCAAAAGTGCAATTTATTTTAAAACGTTGCCCGTTCATGAGTAAAGAGGAAATTGAGTGTGAACTCATTTTAGTAATTTTGCAAAATGACTTTCGTTATTCGACTCGAAAAGATAATTTTCGTTTTCGAGATATTTTCTTTTTGTAGAAAATGGACTTTATATTTTTTATAAAGATGAATTTATGTACAATGCGCAGTTTTTATTCATGTTTCATTTATGCAGGGTTAATTCCCGCCTCGTGAAAATGATGTAACTTCAGTTTACCTAGGTTCCTATTAATAGTTGCAAAACATAGTTATTTAGGAAAAGAAAGCTAGAGGGTACTTTATTCTGTCAATCAACGACGGACCAAGCGGTGATCTAGTGATCACCGCTTGGTCCATCTTTGCGTTTTAGTGCTTACCACTATATGCTTTTCTAATTTCCTAGTAATTTGTTATTATTTCAGTAGGTACACACTGTTCAATTTACACGTCACACTATTAAGTGTTCAATTCTTGATTTTTGATCTCGATTCTTCCCTAGATTTTCGTTCAACGTATGACAAAATCACTTACGAGCTCGTTGCAATTGATGTACTACTTATATGGTGAGATCTCGTGGCTCTTGCCCAGTTTTGAACTGCACATCACTGAACTAAACATCCCTACCGCTACGTCCGATCCTTAGTAATTGGGTTTAGAGAATAGCATGCAAGTAATACTGTTTCCAATTAGTGGTTTAATTAGTAAGAAAGTTGAAGATTAAAGTTTCCGAGACTTGGTGCTGCGGCTGCGTCGATGCCTGCGGTACTTACATGCCTGAAGTTTTAAGCGTTCTACTTCTTTTAGAGTTCTAATCGAATGAAGTAGGAGAGTAGGTTACGAACAGATAGTAAAAGACGCTTAATCCATTAGGATTAAGCCTTATAGAGGTATGAGGAACAGGGTGTAAAGTTCACTCATACTCTATAGAAAAGGGAGGATCCTCCGACCAGACGGGTGTTGTGTCTGGCGGGCAATTGCTCAACGATTCATGTTGGGAAATTGTATCTATGCTAATTGCGCGGTAAACTCTGCTTGCGAGATGCAGGATTTGCGTGACGTCAGTATGACGCGTTGTTCGCATGTGGCGTTGTAGATACCGCTACAGCCTCTTTTCACCAATCATATATATATTTTCTAAAATCATTGTCACAATGGTGTCTGGCAATTTCTAATTAATATTAGAAATTGCCAGACGTTGCAGACAATGACATGACATCATTGACAGCTGGCCGTCATATAGCGGCTCACTGTTAATAATCTCTGCCCCAATTATTATTATACTGCCCTTATTAAATTAATTACTAACTATTGACGTGTATTAGGTTACAAGTAATAGGTATCTCATATTTTGTATATCTTCGTAAATACTGAACCATAGTTAAAAAAGCTTATGTAAACATTTATTACCTACGTCACGTAAAACAAATATATACTTAGACCGCTATGGATCAAAATTTTTTTTGCAAAAAAAAAAATAACCGACTTCCAAAAAAGACACTACAAAGTGAAAAATAAATTTAATTTCGGAAGTCGGTGTCGTTGGGTTCGCATTTTCGTTGTTTGCCATCAGTGTCTTTTTTGGAAGTCGGTTGTTTTTCTTGTGCAAAAAAGTTTTTAATTTTCACTTTTAAGTTGTTATTTTTACCAGTAATTTTGGTTTAAAAACCAAACTACTGAACCGTTTTTGATGAAATTTCTATGGGCTTAATCTGAAAGTATATGCTTACAAATAAAAAAAGAATTTTGCAAATCAGCTTATAAAAAATAATTTTAAAAAAGTACAGTCGAATTGAGAACCTCTTCTTTTTTTGAATTCGGTTAAAAACAAAGCGATGACACTAATTATTTTGATTATTGTCAAATACCTACGTGACAGACGGACAAAGAAGTGATATTTCATTTTAAGGTCGGAACCCATAAACAACGTGTAACTGAATTAATGCATATTATGAAATTAGTTTGTTCAGAATCAATTACTGAATCGATTTCTGTCATTTTTAATATAGGTATTTTCTCCTAAAAATAATTAAAATGACGTAAATTACAGTCACCAGTCAGTACCTACTACGGTTGACCCTAATATTTGTGCGACTGTGTGCGTGAGTAGATTTGTAATGTAACGGCAATTTTACGCTAAATCAGTATAAATAATTTAATAAATGAACAATGTTTATACTTCTTTGAAGATCACTAAATCCTTTCTTAACTCTCTCCGAGGGATTACTCATTCTTACTTTCGCTTGCCTGTCTCTGTGTCATGTGCTACCCTAATATTGGCAGTGAAAACTTTTAATTGGTCTTCTTTCATTAAATGTCAACTATCTGTATTTTAGCCGTAAGTTTTCTTAAGAAATAAAATAAATAAATAATAATAGTAAAAATATCAAGATTATAACATAATATTGAATCGGTGTGTGCTAATTCTGAGACTTGTTGAAACGGTATTATCCAAAAACAACCTGCTTAGAGTTTACAACAAAGGCACTATTGTGTGCAGAGGAAATTCAAGCACTTCAGAACTTGCAGCTGACAGGTACAGCCTACAAAGTCAGCGCTGCATGCTTTGTTCGAACGTTAATATGGCGAGACCTCTCATGTGGTGGAAAATATGGGTCAGTCTCTATTGGTTATTAACATTTTTTTCTCAATCCGATCTTCAAGCTATGAGCAAAAAGTAAAAATTTCAAAGAAAATCTGAAGACTTTCTTTGCAGAATTTCCACTTGTTTTTTATTGGACGGACGGTACATATTATGTATGTTTTATACTGTTTGGGCCAAAGGCGTTGTTCAGAACGTCAAGGGTGTAGGTAAACAGACATTTCGGACACTCCAGCAGATGGTATATAGTCTGTTCAGAAGCACCATTCACACTGGGAACAACCAGTGCGAAACACAAACAACATAATCATAGCATTATTGATTCATCCTGTTGGATGAATCAATAATGCCACATTGTACCAGATTATGTTTGAAGCAAACTGAATTTAAAGTTGGTAAACTTAATGCTGCATGAATACCTTCTTTTTTTAAACCACGCAAGTCTGAGACTACCCAAACCAGAGCACACACATCAATCACTTTCATTTATAATAATCTGAAAATTCACGATACATCCTGAACACAGACAAAGGAGTAAAAACCGCTGGAAACTTCCACCCAAAACTTAAAACCCACGAATTTAATGAAACACAAACTGAAATCCATACTCCCCGTAATTCCACATGACGGTTTAATCAATTCCAAAAGTTTGAACGTTGAAAATTCAATCAGGCTAAACATCGCCTTAGTCGGCACTTTGTAACTGGTTGCTAACTTTCAAACCTATCGATGACTTTAGTGCAAGCGCGTACTAATTACTTGGCGATTCTGACTAACATATAATAGGATAGATGAGGATCACACTTTGATGTTTTGAGAAAGATCAAAGTGTGGATCCTCATGGGTCGATTGGTCGAAGGGCGGTCAAGCAATGCTACATCGGTTGATATGTGCTATGTGATTGTATCGTTACTGAATCTTCTGTCACGCATTGCAAATGCGACAAACGACCAACAGTAGCAATGCAGACGTGCGTTAACAAATCGTGCTTCTGAATCGCTAAAAAAGTCGCCTAAGGGCTAGTGCATAATAATGTTACAGCCGCAACGAGCCGAAGTCCATAGCGTTGCAAAATAATGTGCCCGAGTTTAAACGAAATGTGTGAAAGTGTTGTAGGAGAATTTTTGCAATGTGGTTTACACAGATGTGCGCTAGCCTTGCGTGCATTTTGTGTCAATAAGATTCAATGTTGTATGTAGATATTTCTTTTTAAAATGAGTTGAATTAATTTAGTAACAGAACCTTGTAGAAAACTTTTACGTTTATACAGCTAAATAAACCTTATAACAAATAAAGTAATCACCAGCATCACCTCTGTACCTATTTTTTCTGTTCTGTTTTTCATTGTCTGTTTATATATGTGTGTACATAAATGGTAAAATAAATAAATAAATAAATAATTTAATTTCGAATTATTTTAAAAAGAAACTACAGAAAGCAATGTAAAGGAAGGGAAAATTAATGAATGCAGTTCAATCTGGATCGAACCGGTATTATCCGCAGAAATTGCTAGACGTTGCACGTAATACCGGTTTATTATAGGAAATTAGCAACTGTGGAGGAAATTGCTTCCATAATCTGTATAAAATTGGAATTTACTGTAGATGTTGCACGTTCTAGTGAATTTTTTAATAATTGAGTAGAGTTCAATCAGTTAATAGGGTTACTACCCTATTGACTGATGGAACTCTCTCCCTTCAATGGCCGAACCCAATAACTTATTTTCAGTTAAAGACAGATCGCTACTGATGATAGCCAGTCTAATCATACAGGCTGATTTTTTAAAGACCAGCCAAATTTAAGGATGTGGTACAGACCATCAAACTGAACAACTTTCTCCATGGGACAAATAGCGTAATGACTGAAGGACTGATGTCATAGGAAAAGTAAAATAATATGGTATACTGGCTTATTCTTAAACTAGCTGCGCCCCGCGGTTTTACCCGCATAAGTTTCGATCAAAGTTTTTTTTTTTTGTAAATGGCATCTTTTAGTTGACCTAGAGAGGCCGTGACTTCCTAACCGGACTATCCTGTGGTTGCCTTAAGAGAACTCAAAGCCTCCAGCCAGGGGCGTAAAACTAAGTGCCTACAGGCTAAGGGCACCCCCTGTGGGGTACGAACCTCGGCTTAGGGCGTCGCTGGTCTCCCCAGCGACGCCCTAAGGCGAGGTCTCGAGGTTCTTTTTGCTCTCCGGACAGCAAAAAGGGACAGTCTAGATCGAAATTTTTACTTATGCTTTGTGCTTCCTAGGACTATCTCAGAGAAGAAAGGCCGAAACAAACTCAGAGTTCACAGTCAGGGATTTAAAGCTACAGGCTCAGCTACGGCGCGGGCTGGCACTTCATCGAGCAAGGGTCGGGGGGATGAATCGTTGGGATCTCGCTTTTATAGGCAGTCACAAACAACTGACGTCATCGAGTCGTCAGTACAGAGAACACGTGTATAAAATTTATCAATAAAAATACTCTTTACTCAATTAAAGCGATATAAATGTATCGAATAAACTGTAATTGTATTACAAAATAAATATTGTAATAAATAAATAGTGTTAAAGTGCTTTTTTATGATTTGAATCACAACCGAACCAACTTCCGGAATATCTTAATTTCACTTAAGCAATTAAAAATATAGTGCTAAAAATTATAAAAATATCCAACAACGTTCCATTCCTACATTTTTTAGGGTTCCGTAGTAACAAGGAACCCTTATAGTTTCGCCATGTCGTCTGTCTGTCTGTCTGTCCGCGGTTTAGCTCAAAAACTATTGGTACTAGAAAGTTGTAATTTGGCATGAGTATACACGTTAATGACGCCGAAAAAGTGGTAATATAAAATTTTGAAAAAAACAATTATTTAGGGTACCTCACCTACATCTAAAGTGGGGATGATAATTTTTTTTTCGTCCTTCCCATAGTGTGGGATATCGTTGGATAGGTCTTTCAAAAATATTAGGGATTTGGCAAGACCGTTTTTTGATTAAGTAAACCGTCGTGACTTATCAAGCTTTAAAGTACCAATTTTCGATAGAGTCAAGTGTCCCCCCCCCCATTCCACCAACTAAACGGTTGTAGTTAGAAATTCAAATGGTCACGGCAGTAGTACCTATATATAACGAAGTTTAAAGGAAAACTATCACACTCAAGTGGGCTTTACAAGTTTACGAGTAATAGTCGACCAATTGCATTAGACTCGAAAATTTCGAACAACTCCATAGAAATGTCGATAGATGGCGCTAAGCGTCAGTTGTATCGCGCTATTGTTTCATTCCAAAATAAGTTTTATATAAAAAAACAGTTGCTACACCGGCTATGACAAGTCTTATCCAAATCTCAAAGAAAAATTAAAACTTTCCGTGCAAAATTGTCGGATCAGGTAAGGATTTGTATAGGAAGTGAAATTAGGTAGGTAGTCATGTTTGGCTTTTAGTTACAGCATGGTACGAAACTATCAGTCAGCGAATACGACCCGCACTTAGCTGTTATAAAAACTACGGAACCCTACACTGCCCGTGGCCCGACACGCACTTGACCGGTTTATTTTTTTATAGTATCTATAGTATCTCTGTACTTTTGAGACAAAATATCAAAAACACTTACAACGCATCCATAACCTACCCTAATACTTCCCACAATCCATCTTCGCCCACCATTTTCTCCACCTAACAGACACAAGTACCGTCGTCATGCATAAATCCGTCGCGCCATTATCCTAGCCTGGCATCCTGGATCCGCCATAATCCCCCCGTTCCTTGTAATTACGTGCAGGTGAGGGATGCTGTTACCTACCACTCGTCTAAACGCTTCCTGACGTTGGCATCCTCTAGGAAACGATTTGCTTCCAAGTGTACAGTCGCGGAAAAGATCGTTGAGCGTTTTTAGGGTTCCTTGCCCCAGAGGGAAAAACGGAACTCTTATAAGATCACTTCGTTGTCAGTCTAACTGTCCGTCCGTCTGTCAAGACCTTTTTCTCAGGAACGCGTAAAGTTATCATGTTGAAATTAATATCAAATACTCAGGGGCTGCAATCCCTTAAAGCAGTGAAAAAATCAAAGTTCTAAATAAACGCAATCAAAAGATACGGGCGTTTATGTTCCGTTTATGCCGCATATTTTGACACTCGCAAGGACATCAAAACCTACAGGGTACTTCCCGTTGACCTAGAATCATAAAATTTGGCAAGAAGCGATTTCATGTAACACAAGTAAAGGAAAAAATCCGAAAACCGCAAATTTGTAGTTACATACCTACAAATTTGTACGCAACCCTCGGTGCGCGAGACTGACTCCCATACTCGCATTCGCCGGTTTTTTGAATGTGGAGTGGGAAGCTTATGGTGTGATGAACTGTATATAACTCATTTGCCTTGAATTAATGTAAGGAATTGAGAGAAATTGTCACTATCATAGTCTATCTTATACACATGTACCACATGTACTACACTAACTTCTGTCCGCGACTTTGTCTACGTGAAATTTCTTGTTCCGCCGACCGACCCAGTCGCATTGCATCGCCCGCGTCTGCCCGCATTAATACATTGTTTTCGCTTAGCGTTTTTTCTGACTTTTTTTAATTTTGCTCAGTTCCTAAGAGTTCTAGCGTGATGTTAAGTAGCCTATAGCCTTCTTCAAGAATTGGGCTGTCATACAAACAGGATTTTTTAACGCCGACTGGTAGTTCCAGAGATTAGCGCGTTCATACAAACAAACAAACTCTCAGCTTTATTATCAGTAAAGATGTATCGTGGTCAGAAGAAATACGCTGAAAATTTTAAGTAAAACCTTAGGTTTTATTAAATTTTATGAAGTTTCAGATAACTATTCGATCGCTCTATCGACACATAGTATGGTAGTACACCTCCTTTCGTCTCGCTTCGCCAGGATAAAATAGAATAGAATACTCTTTACTATGTACACCATATAAATATAGATTTTTTTCAAAGAGTGACACAATCGTCGATCTTATCGTTATGAGCGATCTTGTAAAGACAACCTTTGGATGGATTAAAAAGCAAATGTATTCGTACCTATACAGGCTGGCAGGGACATCGACGCGCAAACTGTAACCATGAATTCAGCACATGAGTTTAGACCCCATAGCGACGAAATTTTTCGTCGGTTATTAAAAAAAAAAATTGCTGTTCCATACGTTTTGACCGCGTAGGTATTGCACTTTTCTATGAAACAAAAGTTTTTTTTTTTGATAACCGACGCAAAATTTCTACGCTATGGAGTCTAAACTCATGTGCTGAATTCATGGTTACAGTTTGCGCGTCGATGTATGCCACCCTGTATACTGTAGTTGGATAGCCCGGAAATCTCTAGTTGATACAAAATAATACAGCAGCCCATTCAAGCCTAGATGTAAGTGATAGCAGTAGAATTAAATGTAAGCAATAACATCTCAGGATGGCGTCTTCAACTGCACTAATAGGTGACTAGTAGCCTCGCTCGGAATCGATGCAAAACAACAGTGCGGGGCAATTGCGTTGACAGTTCAACAACATTCATTGCGTTATTTACATTGTTGAGCAGATACATTTTTCGAACATATGAAGCAATGAATTAGCAATATGCTTCAAAATGATTCAAACTGAGATTGATAGTGTGTTACGGAATTAGGGTGCTGTCCTCTATTCCGTTCCAAAGTCTAGATCTATGAGTATCACACAAGCAGAAAATTGGAGTTGGACATGCCTAGTAGGTATGTGTTACTGAGATGTTTCAATTCGTACGATAAAATAAAAATGAGGCCCTTTGTACACGGCACAGTTTCATTACGGTACGGCGAATAATACGCGCCGTTGAAAAAAATCCGCCTACAAGCTTCCATAGTGATCCATAGAACACTAACGACCGTGCAGTACACACGGCGAATAAACCGTAGTTTTTCACGGCAAGAAAAACGTGTGTGTACAAAGGGCCTAATGCAACAGAAAATAGCTATTTATGGTATTAGCTGTAGGAAGATAATTATATCTGTGGCTGAAACACGCACAGTGCTTCATAAATCATCATCTGCCAAACCTTTTCCCAACTATGTTGGGGTCGGCTTCCAGTCTAACCGGATGCAGCTGAGTACCTATATTTCATAAATAAACTGTAATATACCAATAGTTCTGTTCAACTCTTTGCAAGTTATCCCATTATACTCAAACTAATGAAATGCAAAGCGAACGTCCAACTTTAATCAAACGGGAATCGGTAACTCAGATACCGATCAGTGTCCAATCGTGTATGCATTACTGCAAACTACCTCCATTAGTGTTTACCTCTGTACTGTGATACCTGTCACAGAGTAGATAGCTACAGAACGCCGTCTCCGTACAACCAGGGAAACAGGCGCACGCCCACGGACACGTAGTATAGATGAACGCTATTTGGAATACCGGCAGCCAACTTGCAATAACTTATTTATTTATTTTACCATTTATGTACACACATATATAAACAGACAATGAAAAACAGAACAGAAAAAATAGGTACAGAGGTGATGCTTATTTCATAAGAAATTTCTTCCAGCATACCTTAGATAGGACAATAGATACAGAGATGTAGACAGCGTGTGATAGAGCAAAGGAGACAAAAAATAATACATAGAATCAAAAAAACAATTCACTTAAAAACTAAACAAAAATTACGAGAATATACTAAGATACATACAAATAAATACTTCTGAAATACGTATTACTAGAATGATAATAATTATATCATACTCAAAATAATAAATAAATACACAATATGATGAAGTGTAGTGTATAACTTAAGTGTGCTGAGTAGTCAATTATTTAACATCACTCTGTCAACTATGCGAAAAGCTTACAAAATAATAAAGCTTCTGCTAAGCATGAGGTGCTGAGTTCGATTTCCGGGTGGGGAAAAGTGTTATTGGGTTTCCCATCTGGAATTAATCAGTAGCCCCCGGAGTCTGAATTTGTGACCTGTTGATGGCAATAGGCTCGCCCCTTATTAAATGAGACTTAAAAATAACTGGCCAAATGTGGGTGTAAACCTCTCTCTTACCCTTCGGGGAATACGGGTGTGATATTACATTTTGCTTAATATGAATATTGTCAAGGTAGTGTAAAGACGAATACTTCGGTCAAATAGCTTATCCACAGCTCGAACAGCGATCGCAAACTATCCGAAACAAATGCCAGTCGCGAGTCCGTTTGCACTCGCTGCACGTGACGCGTGTCTATATGTGCGTACGTTTTTATTCGTTGTATGGAGCTCGCTTTCTGTAGCAATCTATTCTGTGTACTTGTATACTTAAGTACACAGGATTCCATGTAAGAGGCTTAAAGCGCTGCTGTAATACCTGGGTTAGGTTGCTCTTGCACCAAAATTTTGCCAATTATGATAGTGTCATGGAGTTTAGAGGTTTATATAAATAATTAAATACGGTTGATAGTGAAATATTTTTTTTTATTTATGGGTTCTATGAAGGATGCGCGCTGCGCTGTTGGGTTACAATGACGTGTTACGAATTGCTCTTAGGTTGTAATGAAAAAAAGTTGTAAGTCCAAAGTTACTGTTTATTGTTGTTCTATATAGCCATAGTACTTACTTTAATGGTGAAGGAAAACATCGAGAGGAAACCGACATGTCGTAGAACCAAAAATTCGGAGACATGTGACGTCTATCAACCCGCACTGGGCCGTCGTGATGGATTACGGCCCACTCCCTCTCACTGAGAGGAGGCCTGTGTCCCAGCAGTGGGCACATTATAGGCTGATTATGCTTATAAAGCAAAAATGCAGCCTTTTGAATTTCCCCACCTAGAGGTGAAATGTGCATAGCAATACATCAAACCAATAAAAAGTTATAAAATAGAAAACTTAAAAAAATAACCTAACGAACTGAAATGACGTTTGTCTGTAATGCCTAAAACAAAAATACGGTATAGCAACAGAAGGCTTATTCTCGTAATTTAAAACGTTCAGAATCTAGTCGCAGTCTCATCTCGGCGACAAACAAATGTCAAAAACTTGTCAAAATGTATGGAAATTAGACGTATTTTTTACAGATTGAGACTGAGGTCAGAAGGCCAATTCTCGTAATTTAAAACGTTCAAAATCTAGTCGCAGTCTCATCTCGGCGACAAACAAATTTTAATATCAAAAACTTGTCAAAATGTAGGGAAATTAGAAGTATTTTTTGACAGATTGAGAGCGAGATCAGACTGTGAACGTTCTTAAAATTACGAGAATTGCCCCTCTGACTAAAAAATCGCCTTAGTTTTGAACAAAATAAATGAATTCAAAACCTCTACCGAATAAATTAATGTTCGTTCATTAATAATTATAATGATTAACGTAGCAAAAACTACATTGAGTATAACAAATGAAGGCTCTTCAATTGGCGGTGCGGACAAAGAGAATTTTAATGTAAACTCGTTACTAGACGTGGCTTACAATGTAGAACTAAACGATTGTATTTATTTAGTTTCATGACGGTCATTGTTCAAATAAAGTCCACCAACCTCCCATCTTTTTTAGTTACAGTGAAAATTTTTCTTTTAGGCTCGTGTAAATATCACTTTTTGTTGCGAATTTAAGAGTTTTTCATGACAAGGAATATCATTGTCACAACACTTAAACAACCTTTATGAAGAACATTATAGGATGGAAAAATACAAGAACATACGACAATAGTGAAAACTCAAACCACCATACCAACCTTTAGAAGTTGTAAAACTTGCTTTTACTATTTTAGCAACGTTGCTTTTTTAGCAACTCATAGCATTATCCTTGTTAAAAACATACACACACAACATATAACATATGTATATACATTAAACGTCGCAGCATCATGCTGAGATTTCCTTTTGGCCTCGGACTTTCTGTTTTTTTTTTTAAATATAATTAAGTATTTTATTTTTATTTATGACTAGCTGTTGCCCGCAACTTCATCTGCGATCCAGGATAAAAAGTAGCCTATGTCCTTACCCACTTCAAGGTCTATCTGTGTGCCAAATTTCATTCAAATCCGTTGAGCCGTTTTAGCGTGAAAGCGTAACAAACAAACAAACCTACTTTCGCATTTATAATATTAGTTAGGATTGTGTTTCGTTTAGTTTGTGATCTCCCTGTTCGAGTCACAATAAATACTTTTTCTTTCTTTCTTTCTTTATAGATAAATACACACACAAACATGAAACAACACATACTAAAACCACACACACACACCACTAAAATATGTCGTGCATCGGGAAGCCTCTTCGAATAACTTTAGATCTGCAACCCACAGCACCATTCGTTACCGGCAGGCAGTTCATTCCGGAACCCAGCGCGAATTAGTTCCTCGCCTGACCACTGGTCACATGCGGAATTAAACTAAAGTAACTACTTACTGTGGAACTTATTATAGGGGGGACCTCTTTATATTTTGTGGCTGGTGACCGCCGCAGTCGAGGCAAATGAAGAATTTTGGTTGTTTTACATAATTTTATTCAAATGAATTTATTTTATATACATTAAAATGCTTATGCAGAGTGGCAGGGACGTCGGCGCGCAAACTGAAACCATGAATTGAGCACATGATTCTAGACCCCAGCGTAGACATTTCACGAAGATTATCAAAAAAAAAATTAGCTTCATAGAAAAGTGCAATAGGAACAGCAATTTTATTTAATTTATTTATTTAGACATTTATGTAGGTACACACAATATATAAACAGACAAGAAAAATAGGTACAAAGGTGATGCTTATTTGTAAAGAAATCTCTTCGAGCAATCCTGCGATAGGAAAGCAACGAAAAATAATTTTAATTACTAACGAAAAATTTTAACGCAGTCCGCAGAACCATGTACTGAATCCACGGTAAAAGGTGACACGTAAATGTCTCCGCAGCCCCATATACACTAACTAACTTTAAACACGGTTCTAAATCAAATAACTAACTAACTAGCTATCCAAATAAATACAAAAACAAAAGAACATATTAAGGCATCTTCAACTAGTAATTTTGTGTCACATTGGAAAGCTTATTGCTAAAGCTTTACCAACTTAAGACGCTAAAGTTGGAAACTATCATGTGCCTGTAATTACAGCAGCACCTTCAAAACAAAACAGCAACGCTGCTAGCAACAAAAAAAAATACTAAAAAATACTGTACTTTTCAGCCATTTTTTGTCATAACGCCAACTTTTACTTTTCTATTTATATTTTGAGCGACTTACGAGTTCGAACCCGGACAGGTGCTTTACTTTGTGTAAATTATTTCATCACCACTGCTCTCAAAACGGTGATGGAAAACATCGTGAGGAAACCGGCATGTCCTAGAACAAAAAAATCGAAGACATGTGACATCTACCAACCCGCACTAGGCCGGCGTCGTGGATTACGGCCCACTCCCAGAGAGGAGGCCTGTGACCCAGCAGTGGGAGCGTTGTAGGCTGATTATGCAACTTTCCAATTTAACATTTTAACACAAACGAAACATTTTTATTATACTTAAATAATAAGTGAATTGTTTTTATTGTATTTATTATTTTTGCCTCCTTTACTATTTCACACGCTGTCTACATCTCTGTATCTATTGTCCTGTCTCGGGTGTGATAGAAAAGATTTCTTGTGAAATAGGCATCACCTCTGTACCTATTTTTTCTGTTCTGTTTTTCTTGTCTGTTATATATGTATGTACATAAATGGTAAATAAATAAAAATAATAAAGTAAAACTATCCTATAAATACCGTACAGTAGACGTTGCACGCATATTTCTCGAAAATATTTTAATAAGATATAAACTCGGTCCTGATCCCTATTCCGTTCTATAAAATAAAACAGGAAAGCCCCGTCTCGTGTCTCCTCACGTTATTACAGACGGGGAAGTGTTATTATATTACCAACTGCATGCATAGCAGCTCGGTTTAAATAATTTCATTTTACATACATATAGGAAACTTGGATTGCATGGAAAGTTCAGGTCGCTTTCTTGATCATGTTGGTCTAGTTGTGGGAAGGAGCAGGTTATCATGGACTTTGAATCGATTGTCAATCAAAGAAATCTAAGATACTAATTTAAATGTGAGAAGACTCATCGACATGTGTATTCTTCCCATCCTCACGTATGGTTATCAAACATGGTCTTTGACAATTCAGCCGACGTCTACGCTCGAGGTTTGGGTCTTTAACTTGTGGACCGGGTTAAGAATACAACAATCCGTCTCATCACTAAAATAACTGATGTCACTCGGAAAGCTGCCACGCTTAAATGGAATTGGACTGGACACATCTGCACATCAATGGGCCAAACTTACGACCCAGTGGGACCCGCTTAATGGCAAACAACATCGCGGCAGGCCCAGACGGAGATGGCGGGATGAGCTGGACTCCTTTAATAAAGATTGGTCCTTGACAGCTCTGGACAGAGAGAGGTGGAAGGAGAGTGGGGAGGCCTTTGCCCAGCCGTGGGACACTAACGGCTAATAAAAAACAATAAAAAATGCATTTTCTTTCTTGTTTCTTTCTTTGTCATATTATAACATACATATTATGTAGTGGCCATTGCAAGATACCAACGTCGACGTTTACTTACCTATGAGTCGAGGGATAAAAAGATAAGTTCTAAGTACATAAACGTTGCTCAATAATAAGATCGATGACGCGACTACACTAGCTCGCTTTTCATTGTTTTCTCCGGACCGGCTGCGGGTGTCGCGCGCCTGTGCCTCGCGGGGCCTGTTCGCGGCGCCGCCAGTGCATACTCTCACTGCTCGTTATGCTCCCACAACCCAGGCGATCAATCTGCTGAATGCCCTGATTGCTCAGGAGCCGGAAGTTGACATATTTATGTATAGCAGTAAATCTATGTTTAATGTCTGTATGAAGTTTTTTAGTTAAATGTTATGTTGTTGGCTTGTTACGCGCTTTGGTGTGTACTGTAAGTGCAGCAAGCAATTGATATATAAATAAATAAACTTCTTCGTGCAGTTTCCCTCACTTTTTTTTTTTATATGAAAAAACCGTTGTCCCAAACTAGGAATTTCTTCTATTTCGTGGGTGCGTTTACAAACATTTAAACTCACATTCACAAACAGCCAGACCCGGAACAACTACTTGTAGGAAGGAACTCAAGCCGCGCGGCTCTTGTAATTCAGGGAACTTCTTATTATTTATGCATAAGATGTTACGATATACATTAGCGTTGCTCGTCGCTAAAGGAGATTACCCACTGAACAGCCAGGCTGCAGCTAATCTGCCTGCATGGCGGATTTGAATCGAGAAATGGTGGTTTCTTTTTCTTTTTTTCAATCAACATCCACACATGGTATGGATTGGCGGTTGGATCATTTCTATGCAATGGTTATTGATGCTAATCTCCTTTTTCTGATACATTGAAAGTAGAATTAATGTAATGTGTGTGTGACTTGAATGTAGGTTTAAAAGGTTTTCCTGCTCGGCTACTATTCGCATGTAGAACCGTCTCGTAGATTCAAATTACTTATACAAATGCTTTTGACTGAATGAAAAATTGCACAGCACAAGGTTATTTGATTGGAGTACCTAAGTAGGTAAACCTTTGTTCACATTCCAAATAAGGAAGCTAATTCGCAAGCATATCTTCATAGGTCAACTGACCTATGAAGACTAGGCCTACCCAGTCCTAACTGTTAAATAACAAATGACAGTCTGGACATGCAATAAAAAGTCGTATGTATAGCTCATATCATTCACCCTGTATCCTAAAATATGAACCCAGAATGAAATTACACGCAACATCGTGGCTCAGCCACTACATAATCCATGATGGGCCGATGAACATTTAACACGGGCCTAACTTATTCAAAGTCCAGCCTGAGCTCCGCAGGCAATTTCACGAAGCTAATTGAGTACTGATCCCCCGACGACCAGCAGATTGAAGGGAGCGGGGACCTAGGATGGCTTTTTAGCAGAGATGTGCGAGGGATGTGTGTAAAACGACGCAGTAACATTGCTCGCTCAGCTCAAGCTATGAAGATGAAGCGACGGTATTGGTTAGTTTCACTCACATACCTCCACCAGGGCTGTGCGAAGCTGCCGAGTGGTGAGAGAGGAAATAATCCACCAATAGTATGCTTCATTTCCCTAGGATCGCTCAGCGCAGCTTTGGAGGAAAGGGTCTACTTGCTGTACATACAACTAAAGGGAGAGCTGTAGTGTGTGGGAGAAATAAGGAGCTAGTTTGGTACAAACAGTGGTTTAGCTTAGCGAGCTAGACTACTACAAAACTCTCGTTACGCACCGCTTTCCATCATACGATCCCCGCACAGATTGTATGAAGCCGTTAAGTGAACTATTTTACACGCCTCGGCTAAAAGATTGGAAGATTTCTGCCTCCCTGCCCATATGGACTGGGAACTGGACCTTGAAAGGGTTCGGATTGATGAAGGCTGGCGAGATATGGGTGTACCTAAATTAGTACCAATTAGATTTATAAGGCATGAGTTAGGGTCGGCTTGATTGACTGGCTGTTGTTATTGAAACACAATCTATTAATGGTGAAATATTTATTTGATTAATGACGACTCTGGTTCTCGTTCCCAATTATCCGATTTGGCAAGGCATCACTATTCTTTTACCGAATTACATTGACGAGTTTCTCCATAGAATAGTAATAATACTCTATTCAGTACTTACACCATATTATTATGAACCCCATAATCAGCATACTTGATTTACTTGTGTAATGGACGGACAAGCAAATCAAGTAAACACTATAAGCAGCGATAAAAACTAGTGCATAAAGTGAAAGAGAAGCTTTCGGATTCTAGCTGAAGAAAAAGAAAAAGTCAAACTTTGTAGTTTGTTTTAAATAAATAATTTCCTCTCAGGCTTTCCTTTATTATTTTCAAGATACTTGTTCATGTAAATTCTTTAAAGTATGCTGTTGTGCATAGTATATGAAAACTGTAATTTACTGCTCATAAGCGAAGGCTTTAGAAGGCTCATCTAGGTTATAACGTTCCTTATTCTTTATGTTTTTCCATTCTGTATTCCGTTTTCTTTGTAGGTCACTCATAAACGAGTAATGTGTTGTGCCAACCACACATAACCTATTTTAAACCAGGCTTTATGAAGCTAAAGACGCCTTTTATCTCGGAACATTTTCATTTTCCTTTACACTGCAGTGGGAATCGGTTTCCTCACAATGTTTTCCTTCACCATTCTCAGAGCAGTGGTGATGGAATAAATTGCACAAAGTAACGTGCATGCTTGACTGAGGATTCAAACTCACGACCTATAACTTATACGTCGAGGCCGTTACGACTACTCCGAACACCACGCTGATTGGCTTGGCTTACATTTTACTACGAAGAAGTTTTCTTTCAAGAAAATTTCCGACACCGCTGAGTTGTATGTTGCACAACTTGTTAGGTCCCTGTACTACAAACTTGTTTGGAATCTTCGAAAGCAATCAGAACAAAACTAGCAACCACATAACATTGGCACAAAATTCCACTTACAAGTGAAGTAGAAACAGAATCCGTCGTTGATCCCAAGAGATGTGAACTAAATTAACATCTCGTGTAAATAGCTAACTACTAACTACTAACAGGGCGTTAGCGGAGTAATCTTTATTGTTTCTGTATTTACAGATGAAGTTAGAGAAATGTTTCTACTGATTGTAGCAGTGTTTTTTGTTTTACGGTTGGTTTTGCTATGTTCGGAGTTTTAGGGGGAATTAAATTAACTGTCTTGGAGACTGTTGTAAGATAATTGAAAAGGAAGATAAGAGATCCCAAAAGTTCTTGTCTATTCGATAAATTCAGGATAATATGAAACCAAAACGTCGCCACGCTGCGCTGTACAGTACCAAAAATCCTATTGTCGATCACGTTTAATATCAGGCGAAATAATGGTTAAACTTTGGCCTCTGGACCATAGTCATACATTCCATAGATGGACGCTAGGATCGGAATGAGAAAGATGACATTTAATACCATCCTACAACCCTGAAGAATGAAGAATGCTTCTTATTTGATCCTATACAAAAATTCCTTGTCATCGTAAAAAGATTAGCACCAGCAAGCCTGATTGATCCCCTCCTAACCATCAAAGCTAAGCTTATCCCAATTACATAATTTAGTAAAACCATCATGCCTGGCACACATAACCACATAGCCCGGCCGGGGCATGCAACCTAATTGCTCGCTGTTCTATCACCAAGATATTAAATTCCTGCCTTTTAGCCTAGTTGAAAATAACAAGGAGTAATCCGTATAAGACGACTAGCCAGTATTTATTAGATCTCATGTGTTTAAGATATTTAAGATGGCATTCGTTAGTAATGGAGTGATTCGTGATAGGGATAGTTCTTAGAGATATGATAGTATGAATTCAAGATTTCATTTTTGGAAATTGAGAGTTCATGTCGTCATCACTATCCTCCGTATTCTATCCGAAACCTCTACACCTTCCCTATATCTCTATCGGTTATCATCTCTGTACTTGTATCCTTTCTAGCCATACCGATCATCTTTCACACAATCTTACAATATTTTTTTTGGGTTATTTAAATATTACTGTATATCTTACATAATATAGTTTTAAAATAATATATCCAAATAGTAACTGTTAACTAAAGCTATTTACAAACTAAAATATAGCGTCGAAAAATTCATCCACATCGCTGTCGACTGGTAATGTACCCAAGACACTGGCGGCATTGCCACGTTGTTTTAGCAATGCTTAGCCTCTGGCCAAGATAAAAGCCAGCCCTTGGGTCATGGGAAGTGTCAACCGGTCTTTTCGAAATTTCCTTAAAAAGACCATGCGCACTCGGACCCCGCGGCCCGAGGGTTTCAACCCCAAACGGTTCGAAAATAAAATCATCAATAAGGTTATTATATTTACGCCGCTTGAGGTTTTCCGCAGCCGCAGCAGCAGCACCAGCGCAGCACGCCGACACTGGAAGATGGGATAGCGCAAGAGTATCGACACAAGTTGCATCCCACACTAAAGGCCTACCCACCTTCCATGGAAATAAAGACATCATTCCTATGAGTTACAGTTATCGTCCTATATTTTGGCCTTCCTATGAGTCCTTCCTACTGAATGTGAGAGAGGATAGACAAGAATAGATTCTTGTCTATTCTTTCTCATACTCAGTCAAAACTGTCCTCAGTTCATCCGTAACTACTCCACACACATGTCCATGTATAATCCAATTCCGGAATGAATAATTCTACTGTATACTCACATACATACCAAACGAAGCACCGACGCCATTTCAAGTCATATTACTGGAATATCATCATGTGATCCAGTTCAATTAGTCGCGAGCTGCGCTCCGCAATATCGAGACAATTAATAGTTTTACTAAAGTTATGCAACTGGGACGAGTGAGGGTTACATGATAAACTCTTCGTCGCAAACTTGAGATGCTTGCTTAGAGAGATTTGAATTATTTATTTATTAGAATACCACCTATTTGGGAACTGTGATTTGAGGAGCTTAGGTGAGCTAAAACTTGTTGCGGTGTAGTAGCTTAGATTTTAGATTGTATTTTGATAAAGTGTGTAGGTATAAAACCAGATTTCCCATAGGGCTTTAGTTAACACTGTTATATACTTCCGCAGTTTGTGCAGTGCAGTTTTGGACAACACTTATTTCATCAGTTAAGAAATTTATTTTGTATTTTTTTATTTAATTTAGATCTCGAGGGGTTATATTCAACCAAAGATTGACCTTTGATAATATTTTTGCAGCGGGCTTTAAAAGCTCAAGCACAGAATAATTGATAAATAATATTAAAATAATTTAAGTATATATAAATTTACCAAAAAGCATTCGTACCAGTCTTACATTCGACTTGTTTTATTGCTATAAAAACGACTACTCTTGCACGACCATGTAGTGTAACTAACTTCACTGAACTTGCTTTAGTGAAGTTTTTCTTGGAACGTAACAACTAAAGATAAAGTTAGTCCCTCGGTTGACTTTCGAACTTACGAAGAACAAGTGCTTGACATAAGGGCTCTTTTATTCCTCGTGTTTAAGTACAGTTTGGGTAATTGTATGTTTCGGAATTAGTGTTGAGATTTATTATCAAAAACTTACCACAATAGGTTCGGCCTAAGTGTAGTCCAGGCGTAGTACGAGTATATCCTCTTTATTAGGTAATAGGTAAATGCTTGCCTTCTTGGTTAGAGACTAAAATGGGATTTCCATGTATATTTTGACCGCAATATTTTATTATTATAAGAAATACTTCAGAACACTGACCTATAATAAACAAGTATGCTGGACTTCATACTATCGATAGCAAAATGAAGACATTTGATTTTGGCGCTGACCGCAACCTGAGCGTCCGTAGACCTAATAATAATTTTTGATAGCGTGTTTTACAAGATGCGCATACTTTCATGATAAAAATGTTCTCAAAATCTCGTAGTGAACACAAAAGGCATCAAAAAGTCTTATTCCACGATTTAGACCTAAATAGTCAGAGACGTACTAAAACAAAACGACGGCCATTTGCGGCAATGTGTCAATTTTAGTTCCTGAAACGCTCGAGCGCAGCTTTGTATCGGCATAAAAAAACAACTGTCATTTGGTATAGTATATTTAGTCCAGCTGCGTACTTGTATAATATAGGTCAGTGCTTCAGAAGCATTTAACTTGGAAAACAGCTCCATCAGATACTTACAATGTGTTACTTTTTTGTCATTTGTGACAGTATTAGCTATAGTAAAACGTTGATAAAAAGGCAGCAATGGTGACATAAAATGAAACAACAATATCAAATTACAAAATAAAATTGTCTTTAATGGAGCTTCCACAAATTAAACATTAAAACAACGTGTCCAACTGAACGTGAGGACTTACCTAAATATACAATAATATTAAAAACAATACGGTCATGACTTAATACTTATTGCTAATTTCCATAGTAAGGTAAATAAATGCAATAAATAGTTTGCGGAATGCAATAATAAGCCTTATTTACGTGACTGTTCATTTAAAAACCTTTTACGGATTATTTGTTGTTTCTTTTAATTATTGTTTACTTTTATTTTTCTTAGATTCTTTAGGGAGTGAGTAATTTAAAACTCATTTCTATAACATTATTTTAATAGCAAGTAGTTATTTAACAAATAATCCGTAAAATTCTTAGTTTATAAGCACAATTTAAAACAGAATTCACTTCTTTGACATACAATGACTAGAATGTTTAGAGATACGAAATACAGTCGATTACTTTCAACAACAACGTATTACAAGTTATTGCACTGCCCGAAAGTCAGTCTTCTAATAAATATTAAAATTATCGATTGACTGAAACTTAAGATATTACATAAATTACACTTTGGCAGCGTGGGTACAGCGATGTCGTAGTTAATATTTATTTCATTAATAAAAACTAAATAAATTTTACATGCGAACAATCAGAAAATGCAATGGTATTTATACAATGTTTGAAAAACTGATTTACTTAAAATGTAGAAAAAAGTTTATTTTATTTTTAAATATAATTCTCAGTCCTAGTAAATTTTTTATTTCTATTTTTCTGCAAAAGGGTCTTTATTTAGGTGCATCGGAATGTTCTTTTTGTTTATAATAACGTTTGAATATCTTTTTCTACATTTCAAGTAGTTATTTTACTTCTAAGTGACGGCCAAGTGGATTCTACAATACTACTAACGATTAGCTTGATTATAAAACTCTATGACTAAATGTGTGACTACATTACATTGTGATAAATGGTACAATGTCATTGAAAAATATGCTTTGATGATATGAGAACTATACGTCGGATTTATTCACAGATTGGTCCTTACACTCAACTAATGGAAATGGGAATATTTTGTAATGAAATTAAAACATTACCCCTTAATTATATAAAATAATATACTTTTCATCAGCTCATGGATAAACAATGGATAAACATGACTTGTTACAGTGAATCTTAAAGATGAAAATATTAAACACGGAATCAAGTTTTTTTTTACATCCAGCATCCTAATTGCGTACCACACTTTCAATCACAAACTGAATCATTTTGAAGGACATTGCTAATCCATTGCTACATATGTTCGCAAAAAAATTCTGCTCAACAACTAAATAACGCAATGAATTTTGTTGAACTGTCAACATGAAAGCCATTGCTACTGTTAGTATGTTACGCTATTACCCCGCCCTATCTATGTTAGTGCATGTTTAAGGTTAAATTGAAAATCATCGTTAGTTACTTTATTATCTATTAAATAGAATTCGGGAAATAGGGGTAATTTGGTACCATTTTTATAAGTAAGGGGTACACGAGATGTATGTCTATCTACCAGGTTCCAACATCAAGAACAAACTGTCTCCGAATCGAAGTATCCTAGGCTTTAACATTATATTTATCAACAATTCTATTGCTATCCGGCGAGTCATCCGCGAATTTTATTTCGTTTGACGAATCCGAGTTTTCGTCAGCGAACTTTATGTCAGCGAAATCATTTCTTTTTAGTGTATCAGAATCTTTTTCTTTGGTTTCGTTAACTCTTTTCAAAGTCGACGTGTCGAAGTCACTTCGATTCTCTTTCCTGTGCACTCTGACTGGGGATCTCGTTAGCGTTAAGTCCTTCATCTGTATCGTCACGGGACTTTCAGCCTTCTTCTTTTTATTTCTCTTTGACATTTTGGGTGAGTTTTGCAGATCAGTAATGCTGAAGTTTAGAGGATGTATTATGTTACCCTTTTCCATGACTTTTCGGAATGATTTGATGGACTCGTTGGATCTGTTGATGCGGTTGTCGGCGTTTCTCTTGAGGGTGCTGGATGATGGTCTGTCTTCAGGCGATTCCGTGTTACTGCCGGGGTCTGGGTGAAGTTCCTTTGGAAGAATCTCCTGTAAAGGACACTGTTGTAAGTCTCGTGATAGAGAAGCCGTTTTGTAGAAAAATAATTGCACATAATCGCCAGGTAGCACAACCTAGCATCTGATATACTATTTTGTTTTGCCCCAATCTATTGATCTCATTAAATTTTAAATTGCCACCTAAGTACACATTGTCGAATGCAATATATTTTTAAATATTGAGTATTCACACCATACCGAGGTCTGTTTGGCAATAATATTTTTATTAGGTCCCTACTATTTTTATATTAATTGTCACAATAAACTAGTTTTGTTTTTTCTTTCAAATTTTGAAGACTCTGTGATCTTACACTATAGCATACCTCATAAATTGGCACCTTGTTTTCGTTGATCTCCTTCAGAATGTCGCCCTCTTCAAGCGGTGGGATCCAAACCAGGAAAGCTGGATCCATGCCGAGGTACGAGCCAGGAACTGAACCTGTGACAAATGACAAATCAGTTTCTTTTTTATTAATTTTATAGGCGACTAAAACTAGGGTTAACATTCGTCTGGGTTTGTCCGGACGTGTCCGCCTTTTATGCCCCCCGTCTGAACATTGTCCAAAGTCTGCAAAAATTATTGGCTTACGGAATTTTTTTATAGAGAAAAATCGAAGTCTGAACAAAGAAAGTGCTTTCTTTATTTTAAAAGTAAAATATCCGGACTTGTTATAAATGTCTGGCTTTTCGTCAGGACTTTTCAAATTCCGAAATGGTAACTCTAATTTGAAGAAAGAAACCATTCTCTTTTTCTCTCGAGCCCTAAGAAGGCTACTTTCTATTTTATTACCAGTTACATTGTGAGTAGAGTCTAAACTAGTAGATACTAGTTAAAGTTTAAGAGCTTTGCACAAACGAAGTTGTTTTTATAACTACGGTTTACGATCTTTTTTACGATACAAAATGATGAAGTAGGTACTTAAGTATTAAATTAGAAGTTCAACAACTCGTATTTAAAATTAAAATAATAATAAGAATAGATGGGTATTCTTTGGAAAACACATTTTCTCGTCGCATCGTCTTTGTCTGCAGACACTCGGAAGAAGGAGTGTCTGACAAAACATTCGCGTCGCTCTATGCCCGAGAGTCTGACACTCTTTACACTCCGCCTCAGATTGTTTGACACTCGCGACACTATCTCGAAGTAGGTACCTGACACTCGCGACACTCAAACTCCGAAGTGTCAGGGCTGTCCAAAGCACGGCCTGAGTCTGTGCGGCCCGCGACATAATAGGTTACCTATGAGGCTATGTTATGTAGGTTACCTATGAAACCTTTTGTTAAACGATGTGTTTTGGCGATTATGGTTGATTCACCTTTGTCAATTTAATGGAAGTGTATTGATTTAAACGTTCTGTAAAAATTCATGGGTCGGGAATCGGTGAACTCTTGAAAGGCGTTTGTCAACGACACAACGCTTCATAGATTCCCGTCCCCAGGATTTCTAGAGCGCAGCCTAGGCAACAACGCACTTCCATTAAAATGGAAAAGGTGCATTTCTTAAAAAAGGTCTTTAATCTATTGAGAATTTATATTGGTCTACGGTCATATTTAGTTTAGACAACCCTGCTTTAGATGTGTACATAGGTCAAAACAAAAATTATCGTACTACACTCATTGTGGATTGTAATGAAGACCTTACCAGCATTATTGACTTCATAGTCGTAGTAGTCTATCTCCATCTCGGGGTGCGAGGTAAGACTGAGGTCTGACTTGAGCAGGCGACGGTTGCAAGACTCCTTGGTATGCTTGGGATTGTCGCGGATCCTGGCTGCCGACACGCCGCTTAGAGCTGGTGAATACCAACCCTGGGAAGAAAAAAAGATGTATTACGGTTTGTGTTTTTAACATAAAGACCCTTGAAATGGTAGGAAGATTTGCAGCAGCGACTTTCTGCCTAATAACAACAGACGACAAACAGATGTTACATAAAAACTGCGATAACTTTTTACTCTTTGTGATACATTCTGTTTTTTTTTCCTTTGAATCATGAAGGTGCAGAAGTGATTTCAGTTCCACAGAGTAAATATTTCAGTAGCATACAAGATAGGTTTATAACCAGTGCACAAACAGTTTCCATGAATTCAGTACATGATTCCGAACCCCACGGCGTTCGTATACTTTTTAAAAACTAACATAGCCATATCTTAGTAATAGGTATAACTAATCTACATTAAATCACCACCATTACAAGCTCAATCCATGACCTTCACACACCCATCACATCAACGTTAATATATTTATTTTGGATACCATCAATCACCATCAAACGTCATGATGTCTAGTCATGCTTACAAACCAGAACTCAAGGTTGTATCACATTCTACCGAACAATCGTAATATTATAGATTCTGTAATCAAGTCAAGTCCTGTCAAATTTATCGCGCGAAGAACCTAAGTAGTGAAAATATTGTGGTTCTAGAAAACGATATTATATTCTGTAGACTAAAATTCCATAACACCCGTATAACAGCAGAATCAGCTGATTATCATGCCTATAATGTTCCCACTGCTGCGACACAGGCGTCCTCTCGGTGAGAGGGAGTGGGCCGTAATCCACCACGCGGGCCCAGTGCGGGTTGGTAGATGTCACGTCTTCGAATGTTTCGTTCTAGGACATGCCGGTTTCCTCACGATGTTTTCTGAGAGCAACGGTGATGAAATAATTCACAAAAGATAAAACGCCTAGGTTCGAATTTACGACCATGAGTCGCAGCCGTTACCACTGAGCCACTGGTGCTCGCAAGTACAATCCTTTGACGATTCTTTGTGGTCGTTAAAGGATAAACTCGAGAAGACTTGAAGATATTGGCAACATTCGAACAGATGATGGTCAGTTACCTCATAAACTTCCACTGCTGAACTGAGCCCTTGGGAAACAATTAAAAAAATCCTATTCTACTTATACTATAAACGTGAAAGTTTGTATAGATGGATGGATAGATGGATGGATGGATGGATGGATATTTGTTTCTCTTTCACGCAAAAACTACTGACCGGATTTGGATTAAATTTGGCACACAGATGATTTGTTACCAGAATTAACATATAGGATACTTTTTATCCCGATATTCCCACGGGATCGAAACTTATGCGGGTGAAACCGCGGGGCGCAGCTATCCGTCTGCCAATAGTTGAATTATAGCAATACTAAAAATAATATTGCTATAATTCAACTATTGGCAGACGGATTGCAGATTTGAAAGAAAAGAAAATGAAAATTATTTGCGGTAAACATGGCACAAAGAAAAAACAAACAAGTAAAAGAACAAGTTGGGATGTTGAGCTTAAGACATGTTACAGTCTTTCGGCAGGTAGGCCTAGCCCACTGAGACATCTTTAACAGAACATGAACCTGTGAACTGCCATGTTACAGCTTTAGTAGATCACATTTCTTAAAACCAAATCATAAATTTAGGGGCAGAAGAATTTGTTGGGACTGAAAAACTGGCCGGTTTTTAAGTGCCTCATAAAAATAATGTTGTTGCGCTATGTCTCCTTCACAACTAATTAGAATCAACAATACGTCACACTACCACTCACGTTGGTTAGCGTCGCTGCCGACGTAGACGAAGACGCTCGGCTCTCGCTTCGGTCCTTCTCCCACATGCTGTCTCTGTCCTTCTCGCTACAGCTATCTCTTTCACTCGCACTGCTCGCGCTGGTACTCATTTCAACCACCAAAGAGTCGGTTGTCGACTGGGGTGGTGAGGATACCTAAATTAAGGTATAAAATATTAAACTGAATGAATGAATCTGTGAGGTGTTCTAAATGAATGAGTGAATGGGGGCCAAGTCCATTCATTTACAAATATAGCAATAATCGCTCCATTGTCTTCTTAGCGTGTCGATAGCAATGTAAATGGACTCGACCCAGAATTCGGCTACTTAATTGTTTGGCGCCATCACCAGCGTCCATTAGTTCTCCATTGTCAGTTGTTGATATATTTGGCATATTATATTGTGCTCTTGATATTAAGAATTTAGCAGTAACGTCTACATTACACTATTAGATCAATACATTGTAATCAAGTTCGATGAGTCTGCGCCCTTGCTAATGTTGATAAGTGTGATCTGCTTTTAATTTCATTAATGCTAAAACTTTTTAAGCAGCAATAGAGTTTTTACGCAGAAATAGCTTGGCAGATTGGTAGCAGTTTCTAAGATGAACAGATTTTTGTTAGAAGAATTTTTCACTTTTTTTCTAAGGTTGTTAATGCATCATTTAGTCACCTAGGTGTAGAAGGGGTTTATTTATTTATTTAATACTTTAAGCACACAAATGTACAGAGGCGGACTTAATGCCATAGACATTTTCCACCGTCAACGTTTGGGTGATGCAGAGACAAACAGTGGTAGGTGCTATCGTGGGTGCTTTTTACATCGATAAATTTAAAAAAATAAAACATCCCATGCCGATTTTGCCTACCATGACTATTTCGGTTTCTGATGACGTTATAGGTCAACAGCGTGTGATTTGCTTCGATAACCAATACCAATCAAATGGGCCATCAATCCATCTACCAGTTTATCAAACTTTATCACATATAACTTACCTTTGGCACTGTAATACTAGTCACGGAGACTGTATGCGATCTCCTCAGCGGCGAGGGAGGAATGTTGCCAGTGACAGGCGCGCTGCTGGACGACACGGTCTCGGGCGTCACGGTCGCCTGGCTGGCCACACTGTCGGCGCTGGCCACGCTCGTGTTGTCGCCGGCGTCGGCTTCGTTGTCCGTCCCGGGGTCTTCTTCATCTCTGCGAAATGTTGGATGCTGTTAGTTTATTAATTTACTAGCTTCTGTCCGCGACTTCGTCCGCGTGGAATGGTTGGTTCCTCCCGCCCCCCCCCCCCCGTCGCACCGCGTCGCCTGCCCGCGCTATTACGTCGTTTTCGCTGAGCGTTCTTTCTTCTTTCGGACTTTTTTTCTTTCTGCTCGGCCCCGAAGAGTCGTAGCGTGATGTTAAATAGCCTTTCTCAAGAATTGGACCATCAAATGCAAAAAGATTTTTTTAATCCTACTTGTAGTTCCAGAGATTAGCGCGTTCAAACAAACAAATTCTACAGAATTAATATGTATAGAAGAATAGAAGAAGAAAAATGTAGATTCATTTCGATACTGAAAAGAAGTTCTAAGTCTTTTCATGGAGTTCCATGTTAGTTCCTCTCTATGGGACCAACAGAATTGTAACCGAGTTTCAGCTGTTTATATTTGTGCCATAAATATATTTTTTCTTCAATAAAAACTACAAAATGAAAAGATTCAGCAAATGAATTAATGTTGAGGAGGATAAACGGATACACAGAACGGAATGGATTCTAATATCATATTATATTCCCGTCGACTTGCAGCATTACGTTAAAAAATATCAACCTTTCAATAAAGACTACTCGAGTACTCAAAGAGAACCCTTCAATGGAGAGGAGAAAGAATAATTAATTAACAAACACTTGATGCTTTGGAAGTACGTTGTTAACTGCGAGTCTATTGTTCGAGCACGTATCGTATGCCAAAATAAATGATGGCGGCACAATCAGGTACAATCCTTAGTTCTGCTGTTAATTGCCATCATTGTTGATTTTTATTTCGAAAATAAATTTTAATTTTAATCACCGAATTGGAATATTTTATTACGGGATTTGCATTTTTTAAGAAAGGCGTTATGGTTACATATTTTTTTTAGCCTGCCCTGGATCATGTTAGCTGAGTCGATGTTAAATATTTTCCATCTTCCATTTCTCCCTGTTAACCCGCGTCCTAACCAAAAGGAATTGTCGCGCAACTACGCGATAGACGCGATCGTTTTTATGAATTATGACGTACAAACGCGACTTCTATGATCGCGCGAGTATGTCAAATTCGTATAAAATACTAAGACCGCTTTTGGTGACGACACGGCCTTGGGTATTGCGATATCCTGCACTACCCAACACTCACAATTCATTGTTTTCTTTGTCCTGTTTCTTCCCTTATATGTTATGGTTTCATTAATCCATTTTAATTCTTTTACCTATTGTGGTATAGTAATTTTATTTTATTTAAGTGCATCATCTTCACATATTATTATATAATTAATTTGTGCGAAATATTGGAAAACATTTTAAAAGAGTAACGGTGGAGTTTCTTGCCCATTCTTCGCCATACGAAAACTACTTTTTGGAAGGGGCGACTAGAATCAATGACGTTCAAAAGTGCCTTTTATGTACCTATTTGAAATAAATGATTTGACTTTGATTCCCCTCTATCCTTTATTAGCTAAGTAGGTATTTAATTTATTCTCCTCACCTCTGCTCCACATTTTCAGAGCTCCTATCAGAATCCCTCAACCTGGTGTGCCTGGTCTTCCCGGAAGGCAGCAGTCTTCGCAGCGACACTCCCCCGCCGACTACTTCTGATAGTAAAGTACTTCGCGAGCCTGTGGGTGCTCCACCCAGCTCCAGCGACGCTGAGCATGCTGGAAGAGAAGTCTTGTCTTTAAAAAGGTTGTGTAAGGGCTTGCCTAAATAAATAAATAAGAAAGCGATAAGGCCGCCCATTGTATATTTTGTAGTTATGTTATGTTTTTATGTTATGTACTTTTGTAGTGTACAATAAAGTATTTATAAATAACTGCTGGGACACCGCCTCCTCTCTGTGAGAGGGAGTGGGCCGTAATCCACCACGCGGACCCAGTGCGGGTTGGTGGATGTCACATGTCTTCGAATTTTTGTTTTCTAGGACATACTGGTTTCCTCTCGATGTTTTCCTTCACCGTTTCGAGAGCAGTGATGATGAAATTAAATACGCAAAGTAAAGTGCTCGCCTGGGTTCGCAACTTTGAACTCACGAACCTATTCGATATTTTCTGAAGGATAGGGTTTAGGTTATCTCATATAAAAGGGAGAGAGAGCCTATAATTTTTTGTTTCTAAATAAAATTGAGCTTCTGCCTGAAATTCTTGGTATAAACTCAAAATTACTGGAAAATTTCTATAAGAATTTTAATTTTCAGAAGTGTTGTTTGCGATTATTAGACCAATGAGGAAGTTAGTTTAAAATGGAAAGTACTAACTGACTCTATTATCTGTTTCAGAGATTTCTTAAGTCGTTGAAGATGGTTGGATATGGATATCGAGAGGCTTCATTGTTGATAAACCAACTTTCTCAATAGACAAAAGTGTTTTAAATATAAATGTATACTATCATTTGGGTACAGAATTCTCAAAAAAATTGCGCGTGTAATACATGTTTGAAGGGGTCTCCCTTGTTTCATCGAAAAGAAATTGCCAAATTATCACTTCCCAAAAAATTTTTCGCATAATTTCATTTGCCAAATTATTACTTAGCAAAAAATCTATTCACAAATAATCGTAACGCAAACCTAATGTTTGGCAAGTCAACGTTTAAACAATGACTTGTTTACCAACTAGTAACTCGTTGAAGATGGTTGCATATGGATATCGAGAGGTTTCATTGTTGATAAACCAACTTTCTCAATAGACAAAAGTGTTTTAAATATAAATGTATACTAAAAATCTATTCACAAATAATCGTAACGCAAACCTAATGTTTGGCAAGTCAACTTTTAAACAATGACTTGTTTACCAACTAGTACTATTACCAATTTTTATGTAGTCAAATATTTCAGTTGGAAAAACTCATTTTACGCAAAATAAAATTTGCCAAATATTTAGTATCGTCAGTTTTCAATTTACCATTTCTATTCAGTCAATTGTTATAGTCTAACTAGTTAAGTCTCGGGTAGCCTGTTTTTTTCCATATTTTTTTTTTCTATATAATCTAGTCGTTTCTGCCACTCGCCGGCCGCTGCCGCTGCACCGCTCGCTTCGCTCGCTCGGCTCGTGCGTAGGAGGTCAGAGTTTTAACCTAGCCTAACCTAAGCATTTTTTTAAAAATAATTAGCCTTGTCTAATTAGTTCGGTTCTCGACAGCCTGCTAAAATTAATCTCTATTTTTCCATATTTTTTTTTTTTTAATATTATAGTCGTTTCTGGCACTCGCCGGCCACTGCCGCGGCACCGATCGCTTCGCTCGCTCGGCTCGTGCGTAGGAGGTCACAGTTTTAACCTAACCTAACCTAACCATTTTTTTTAAATTAACATCGTCTACCTAGTTTGGTTCTTGATAGCCTGCTAACAATAACCACTTTTTTTATTTATTTGTATTAAATAAATGATTATATTTAAATAAAATTGCATTTTTTTATTATATTATTCCCAAAAAATCTTATTTTTGCCTTTATACTTTTTTGCCATAACAAATAATTTGACGAAACGTTTATTGTCTAAAGATTGTTTGCGCTAATAAATCATTTGCTTAAAGACCAAATGCCTAAATGACATTATTCTTGATAATATTCTGCCAAGTAAAAATTTAACCGAATGAAAATGTGCGTACTAAAATTATTCCAAACAATGCATTGGTATAAAAAAAGGTTGCTAAAATTTGTTTGGGTAGTGAAATTTTGGAAAAATCTTTTCGGTAAAACAGCAGGATCCCTGTTTGAAGTGCAACTTCTTAAAAAATAGAGATATTTTGTGTGACAGACGGAGAGAGTTATATCTTTCTTCTCTCTCATGTTAACAAATGTGCCTAAACGTAACGCGTCCTTGAAATTATACTCTCAATTCCAATCAATGTCCAATTGTCGAATCGCCGTCTAAGAAGTTAAATTTAAAAAAACGTGAGGATATATAAGGATAAGTTACCGTCACTATCAGTGAGCGACTCCTTGTCGGCGGCGCGCTGGTAGGCGCGCGTCCTGTGCGCGGAGTGCAGCGCCAGACACAAGGCGGCCAGCGCGGCGGCGGCGGCCAGCGCCACGGCGGCCTCGCGCGCGCCGCCCGGCCGCCACCACGCCGCGCCGTGCGCAGACGCCCACGCCGCCGACGCGTTGCGGACGGGCTCTAGTTGGGTATTATAACATGCAGTGTTAATCCAAGGTTTTCGTGATTATTAATTCGTAAAATGTGTTAAGCTAGTCGACGTAGTAGTTTGCCATCGTACATAGCGTGGCAGAGTGGTCTGAGACTGTTGATCGTTTATACTTAGAACAATTTTTGTTTTAATGATAAATTATACCTTAAAATGCCACAAATGATTATGATGATGAAATAGTTAATAACATAAATAATTAATAACATTTTCCTATAGGTCTTACCCATCTGCGTGGCGTGCGCTAGGAACCCGCCCGCACATCGGTCGCTGGTATCCCCAGAGCGCAGCTCCACCAAGATGTGACGTCCTCCAGCTATCTCCATTACACCGCTGCCGTCTGTCGTAGTTTCTACATCTCCGGAAGTCTGCAGACAATATTAGAAATTCAAACTTAGCTTTAGAGCTAAATAAGAGAACTAGTTTGAACCGTAAGAAGACATTCCTTAAAACCTGAGTTGTGTTGAAACAAGAAGTTGTAGGATATTAAAAATGCTTTGATTCTTCTTCGTACTGCTGGCACGATATTATTTCAAATGCTTTGATTATTAATAAAGACTATGACGCAGATCCATGCTTATTGCATAACCTTGAATATGAGGCTGAATAAACTTACGACCCTTATGCTTGAAGTATTTCTAAACACTTACATTTCCTTCAATATGAATGCACCCACTTACCACAGCCGTGCTGTCGGGACCATCCCAGGAGGCCAGCAGTGGCGACCCCAGTGAGTCACCGTCTCGAGCCCGGAGAGATTGTCCCGCGCACGGCAACTTTACTGCTTCCATGCGCAGTCTCACCACCAGACCTTCTTCAGCCTAGAAAGAGAAACCAGAGTTCATAATTCTCAACAAAAAATTGAAGTGGAATTTCTTGCCGGCTCTTCTCCATAGGAAATAACGAACTGGAATCGTGCACCTAACTTTTGGCCCGGCACTTGGCACTTGTCATTGTTGTTCCCTGCTGAACAAAGGCCACACTACGATAGATTTTGGTATCAGTAAAAGAAATCTATCGTAGTGTGGCGGAATGACTGGTAATCGACTACAGAGAGTCGACCGTGGATCGAGATCAGTGGCTTGCAATTGGAAAGACCTATGTTCAGCAGTGAACATACTGCTATAGGCTGATGATAATCATCAAAGACAATGCACAGCAATGGTAAGTCTCACGATCTCGTAAAACAATACGTTTCAGAGTATCTGAACATTGATTTCAGCGAATAAACAGTAACTTTTAATTGAAATATAACTAGGACAGATCAAGTTCAACAGAAACCATTTAATAAACTGTTCCGAGTGAAAATAATTGATGCGCAAAGATAAGAGAGATATTGATGATGCAATTTTAGAAAAATAAATCGTAATTATAACCGGAATATTGTTTAAACTACGGAGCAGTGGTGGCTCAGTGGTAGCGGCTGCGACTTGTAGGTCGTGGGTTTGAACCCAAGCAGGCACTTTTTGTGTAAATTATTTCATAACCACTGCTCTCAAGATGGTGAAGGAAAACATCGTGAGGAAACCGGCGTGGACTACGGCCTACTCTCTCTCACGAGAGGAGGCCTGTGTCCCAGCAGTGGGAACATTATAGGCTGATCATGCTGTTGTTTAAACTGTAGAAGAAAATGTACTGCAGATGATGACGATGAAATTCCTTTTGTAGACATGTCCATTGCTAATCATGACAACAACACAAAGTAGCCTGTATCACGTTTACCAGATGGTGAGTGTTTATTAGTGGAGAGGAAGGAACTGTCTACCCCCCATTGTGACTAAATCCTTTAATCAATTTTTACGTCATCCGACATTAGTAAAAGCGATTTTGCCGGGAGGGTGACCAACACAAAGTTTAAATTACTTTTCAATAACAACATTAGATACAATTTGGCTAGATTTCCTGATATAGGTACTCGTATATCGTTATTATGGTGAGTGCTTGGCTCGTGTTGCGTTTGCTTTGCCAACAGGAATTCATTAGTAAAACAATAGTCTGTACTAAATTAGAGGGTGCTGTTGCCAATTTTCAATTAATTTATATTTGTTTGGTAAATTATATTCTAACTAGCGACCCACCCCTACTTTACACGATGGTATATCTAAGTTAAATATGAATATATTAGACTTATCAAGGGGCCTCTAAGAGCGATGCCACACGGGCGTTGCCAGTGCGTCGCAGCGCAGTGATTTCGACGCAGTGAGTGCCACACGAGAGCTGCGATGACGTCACCTCTCAGGCGTTGCAACGCTCGTGTCACATCGCCCTTACTGATGGTGAAAACTACATTAAAATCCATTGAGTAATGTGAAAGATCTCAGCTTTCACAGAGACAGACACGAAAAACGACTTTCATATTATAAATCAATAATGATTTGTGAAACAATATCACCGATTATCGAATAGAATAAATAATACTTTGTACTTACGATAAGTTTGCGCAACATTTATTTTGCGCCAAACGATTGTATCAGCCCCAAAAAAAATTTAACTCATTCAAACTTTTGTACAATCGTTGCGCAATCTTCAATATTAACCCTGAATGATTAAAAACATTGCGCAATTCGTGATAATGTGCAATTTTTTTTATTTATTTTATTTATTTTACCATTTATAAACAGACAATGAAAAACAGAACAGAAAAAATAGGTACAGAGGTGATGCTTATTTCATAAGAAATCTCTTCCAGCATACCTGAGATAGGACAATAGATACAGAGATGTAGACAGCGTGTGATAGAGCAAAGGAGACAAAAAATAATACATAGAATCAAAAAAACAATTCACTTAAAAACTAAACAAAAATGACGAGAATATATTCACATACATACAAATCAACATACATAAATACTTCTAAAATAAATATTACAAAAATGATAATAATTTTATAAGCCGTGAATGTCTCACTCCTGGGCAAAGGCCTCCCTAGTCTCTTTCCACCTCTCTCTGTCCAGAGCTCCTAAGGATCAATATTTATAAAAGGAGTCCAGCTCATCCCGCCATCTCCTTCAGGGCCTGCTGCGATGTCGTTTGCCATTAAATGACCGTTTAGGGCCCGCCTAATAACGCTGACTGAAAATCGTTAATAGGCAAACTATCAACCTAATTCTGTCTGATTATCCGTACTGTCAATAAATATTAGAACGGTTGATACGCAAAGCTATAAATATTACTAATCTCACATTCACATTCGCAAGCGGAGCTAAGCGATAAATGTTTCATTTTACCTCACAGTGAAGCCGAGTAGAATCCGAACTTTTGATTGAAAGCGCAAAACACTTTACAATTGGTGATTTGAACTTGCCATAACAAGTTGCTTCAGACTGCCCAAGTTACTTTTCTAAAAGTCATGTTACGGCTACTGATGTGAACTTGAAACAATAATTAATAATCTAATTGAAGCCTTCATTTGGTGTGCAGTTTAGTTAGTTTTATATTACTAGCTTTAGCCCGCGGTCACAGTATAAATATGAACAGTATGGAAACTAAGCCTATTTGTTAAAATAACTACGCTCCATTGGAGCGTTAGGACTGTTACTCTTAATGTCTGTAAAATTGATAAGTGTTTCATTGTAACGAAGTTTTTTAACGCGGATTGCGGTTAGGAGTTGGCTGGTTATCTTTTCCTCCTTCTGGTCAAAATGTAAATCCAAGATGGTGGCTGCGAAAAAATTCAAATTTTTCATCGTGAATATCATTTTCATAGTTTTCCAGGGTGCTAAAGCTGATAGTGAAGTCAAAATGCGCGTAGCTCGACCGATGTCTAGTTAACCCTGCACCTTACCGTTTCAACTCGAGAATGAGTGTAATAGTAATTAAAGAAAACAATATTTAAAAATATATATAATATCTTTATTCTTCGTAATTATAAATTATTTACCAAAAAGTACTTTCGCCTGCTACGACACGTTCGAAAAGCTTTGTTATTTAATTTTACAGTGCAAAATATTCTCATTCTGATAAATAGTTTTTTTTTTTTTTTGAAGAAACAGCCGTATACTATACAATACGCTCGAGGCATTTTTAAAAAGATGGACGGTCCGTGGCGCAAGGAATAAAATGTATTACGCGACTACTCGTTCCAACACGGCACCCGTGATTGAGAGCACCGCGACTATCGCTTAGGGGTATCGTAGATGCGCGCGTCTGTGTGAGTGAGCCGTTTCGGACGTTTATACGTAGTTTCTGTACTGTTCATATCTATACTGTGCCGCGGCATTGCTTTCTTGGGTATTGGAAATTGTAGATTTTACGTCTACTCGACACGGCTTATGGTACCTACATATATTCTAAATTGAATGTAAAGTTTGCCCTAGAAACTTACCTATTAAAATCTCTATTAATCAACAAATCTGCAAACTCACTTTTAACTCAGGTTTTTTTTTATTACCCAAATACAGCAAAGTCAAAAGGCTATTCGCAGGCTGTATAATTGTATGTACCTAATTTCAGGTGTTCCCTAATATATTCTAAACTTCTGTAGTATTGTAGTGTTTTTTTTGCTCATTTAGCTATAAAACAGCTGAGCAAGACAATATTCTTATTTTCTTAAGTAATTCTAAATCCGATGCCTTACTTTTATTGTAGACAAATTTTTACAAAAGAATGGAGTTCTCGAACTTTCTACAGCCTTTGTTCAGCATTGAATAGTAGCTGTAAAAGCTTCTAGAATCTTCGCGAAGAATTTAGATTCGCCGTTTTAAACATCATTTCGGACCTTTGTATAAATAGTTTGAGTTGCTTATGAAGAAGTTCCAGAGAGTCTTTGTAGGGGCGACTAAATCTACATCTAGATTTTATTCTGATTAAGGGAATGTTTTATTTTCATGCTAGAATAGCTGTTCCCTTATGTTATACAAACTATTATAGGGGTATGAGGAACAGGGTGTAAAGTTCACTCATCCGCCATAGAAAAACGAGGATCCTCCGACCAGACGGGTGTTGTGTCTGGTGGGCTACTGCCCAACAATTGCAAAGGGGGGGTTGAATGTCCGCTAGTCGCGCGGTAAACGCTGCTTGCATGGATTTTGCGTGGCGTCGGTGTGATGCGTAGTTTGCATGTGGAGATGTAAATCACACTATCTATATTTTAACATAATGCAGCCAGTTTTTAACGACTAAAAAACTTACAAGCGCCGAAAGAGAAACTAGAGGAAACCATTCCGTAAACAGGGGTTTATAGGAATAAGTAGCTATATTATCCTTGACTGTGCATAGATATGTACTTAAATCAGCAACAATGAAGTTTGACCTCCAACGGGCTATTAATTTTGCAGAGGCCTGCCGATAATTCAAAACAGTTAACTTTTAGAGCGCTTGACAAGTAATTTCGTTAAACCGGCACATTGCGAGTTAATTGCCAGTCGGCAGTAACTTGGACGTCCCGTAAACTGTATCCGGAACAATATTAGTTTGTTAAACCGGCAGCTATCGGCAGAGCGACCTTACTTCCAAAATGGATGTTTTAATGACTTCACGGTGCGGCTATACAAATTCAACAGTGCTGCGTTTAGATAGTAGAGTTGGTTTGGCAAGCTGATAGGCTAGTATAGTAGAAGTATTGCTAAATATGCATGCTATATTAGGAAGAATGTACTATCGCCAAAACCTATATCTGACCATTTTGAAAACAAAATCCCGTGCACATGATGACCACAGTTGCGTCCGTAAGTAAAACAAAAGGGGATCCTTTTTAGCTTGACTAATAATATGCGCTGCAACCAGGAATAGTCCTTACGATGGTCAGATATAGATTTTGGCGATAGTACATAGATTCCTAACAGCTCTAACAATTGATTTTTGCAAACCAACATTCTTTGCATTACTGCTATACTATTCATTGCTGGAGCGATTTAAGGTATTCATAGATAATTTAAATGACAAAATAAATATTATCTTAATTATTATTCTGTGATGATTTTGAAGTCGATGCTATATTTCAGTGTCAAAGTTTTATGAGTGGTCTTGAATAAATTATGCTATGTTTTTGATAAGTAAAAGCTTATTATAGAAATAGAGCTGTTTTCGGCTAGCCTGAGGTGTTTTTGCTGCTCTTGTTATATGATGGGCTCTGAGGCGGTGGCAGAGATATCGACGCGCAACATGTTACCATGGATTCAGTACATACAAGAGTTGAATTATTTCGTCGATTATTTAAAAAAATATAGATATTTCACGCCTTTTGATCGCGTAGGGTTGCACTGTTTATGAAACAGCTGATTAAATTTTTATAATCAACGAAAATGTTTTATGCTTGGCGGGTTAAGATCTTGGTTGAAGTTAGGACACTGTTGCCCCTGCCATCCTGTATATTTACAAGAAAAATCCCAGCTATTTACTAGCTCAACATAATATATGTATTCAAGTCCAGTGCCCACATCAAATACCCCCACATCTGTTATACCTCTATGAAAGTCGTAATGGACCGTCATACGGTAAAGTGACAGCTTTATACAACTTTGGTATAACGGTTGACAATATGTCGCAGTTCTGTGACCATGGGGTGGTTAAATACATGGAAAGTTAGGGCAGGAAGGGACGGTTTAGTTGCCGTAGTATGACCTTTAAGTTTGCTGTCACTACTTAGTGGTGGAGTTCAACAATATTGAGTAATGAGTTCAACTCAAGTGGAACTTGTTGGTTTAATAGTGTTATTGTTTGTTTAATGCTGCTTTACCATTAGCAGCTTTGTTCTACCCACTTATAAGCATAAAGCCTCCCGCATACAGGTTGGTGAACGATTTTGGTAGAACTTTTTCCACGAAGTTTTCATAGAAATTGTTCTACTAGAGTCGCGTCGCGCTGTCACGTCGCGCCACTCAGTGGGAGGCTTAACCCGTAAGGCCTCCTTCTTTTTGTGCCAGTAGCATCTAAGCTGGTCGCTTCTATAATAATACTAAACAGATTCGCATTTGTGTTGGTCTTAGTCCGCTTAGTTCTTCTAACCTTCGCAACGGATTTTTATGCGGTTTTCACCATCATTTTGCGAAGTTATTTTGGAAGGTGTATGTGTATAGAGTACGTACATCATTTAGCTTAAATATATAAATTATTATAGAACAAAAATGTCAATGTTTTGACATGTCTCCACATCAATATAAATGGCGCAAGCGAAGCAGGGGTGAGTCACTAGGTTTAAATAGCTCTCAGCTCTAAAATTTACATTCTTACATCAATTAGGAAAATAGCTGGTAATCTTTGATCATACAGAAACGAGCCTACACGCGCAGTCTCGAAATATGTACGCTCAGTCTGTGTTCATCGTCAGCTTATAACGTTCCCTCTGCTAGGACAGAGCCTCCTCTCGGTGAGAATGTAATGATGCTTACCTATTACCTAGAAGTGTATTCGCAGCAGTTCAGCTTATTAAAATATTGTGTGTCTTAATTAACAAGCTACAATTCTCTAGGCATTATTATAGTTCTCTACAAAGTTTCAGAGCGGGTGAGCGCGTGATATTTTTACGAATGAAGTGCTGACACAAAGTTTTAAAATAAAAGTTAATTTATTGCGGGTGACAACTCAGTCGTCAGACGGTATAACACCCGAGGGTCTTATAAACGAACATGATAAAGTGAAAAAGTATTTGAAGAAATTGAGCATTCACGGTGTTCACCTAGTAAAAATCACCAAAAGACAAAAGATTATCAGCTCTTTTCCTAGTTGGCCTAAGAATGTAAATCTTAGAGAGAAGAGCTATTCAGACCTAGCGACGCGCCCTGCTTCCCTTGGGTTTTTTATTAATGTGGAGACAGGTCAAAACATCGAGATTGATGTGCTATACTTATGTACGCAACCGGCGTGCGTGTATGACCAGATGTATGAACGTAAATGAGGCAAAAGGAGTATGTAAAGAGTCGTAGCAGGTGGCGTTCTGTAGTTTCTGCCTACCCCCATGGGAACAAGGCATTAGTTTCTGTTATATCTATACTAATATTATAAAGAAGAAAGATTTGTATTTTTGTGTGTATGTTTGTAATGAATAAACTCAAAAACTGCTGTGCCGATTACAAAAAATCTTTCACTATTGGCAAGCTACATTCACCCTGAGTGACATAGGCTATATTTATTGCTAGAAAAGATTAGGGATCCTTACGAAAACTTAACCACCCGTGCGAAGGGACGGGCCGCTAGTTATGTTATAAAGACCGCAGCGACTTGAGTTTCAAATAACTTTGTATAATGGGTAGGAGCATAATATGAGTGTGTGACTAAGGGCCGATTTTTCAATCGTCTGATAAGTTTTATCTGAATAATAAATAGGGTATTTTGACATATTTTCCGTACAAATTTTTATACCTCGAATATTTATCGGAATTAAAAAATAAGCCCTAACTATCAGTGTGCAATATCTTTGTCCAAGATTGAAACAGAGCCACTATTTAAATACAAACATACAGCTTTCCAAAAGTAGTATGCGATTCGGGAATATTATAGTTTATTATAATACCTATTTTGTATATTATGTATGTTTATAAAATTATAAATTAAAAACTCAATGCAATTCAAAAACTTATCACTATTTGGGTGACTTATTGATATAATCTGAGCCCGAGTAGTTAACCCGACCGAGAGAGAGTAGTTAATACAAACGCGCAATGATAGGTGTACTACTACAAAACGCGGTAGTACAAAACCTAGAAGTATTTGCTCTGTACGGGGGTTACTCTGTCACGCAACGTTCGTGCTAATCCGAAGGTTATCGAAGCGCATATCTTTTCAGGTTTACCTGTATATCCGGCAACAGTTAGCAAGCTAGTTCAAAGCTATGAGCAACCAACCTGAAGCAGCCAGAAGGATCGAGAGGGACATGCTCTCGCCGAGCCCGCCAGCAGCCTCGCCGCCGGTGCAAGGTGCAGCACGCAGCCACAGCGACACCTGGCCCCTACTTCTGCGACCACCATGGACGAGTCTCCTGCCCACGGCCTCGCCGCGCATTCACATGCTGCCAGCTCTACTGCCTGACCCTAGAAAGATAACATTGAATTCAAACTCAAAAACTCACAGCATTTATTTTAACTAAACCACTACAGACAACCAAAAATTTACAAGCACTTTTGAATTGTCAATGAGTCGGTCACTTAGTCAGAAAGTTGAAGCTATAGTCGCTCCATATCGTAGATCTCTATAGACACTCTTAAAAATCAAGATATTACTAAATTTTGGGAACATTGTTCTTGTTGCTTCCATACTATATACCTACACGCGAACAATTAAAAAAAAAACACTATAAAACAATTCAAAAGACATGACCCGCCTTATCTGACGGTGCCCGTTCATGAACATGACGCGTGGATCAGTCTCAACTGACGCCCGACCCGTTCATAAGCATGACGCGTGGTTCAGTCTCAACTGACGCCCGACCCGTTCTTGAACATGACGCGTGGATCAGTCTCGACTGACGGGGCCCGTTCACGAACATGACGCGTGGATCAGTCTCGACTGACGGGGCCCGTTCATGAACATGACGCGTGGATCAGCACCATTCAGTTTAACCATTATAATATAATATCACGCCTGGATTCGATAGCTTAAGCATTAGAAAGTGGGAAAGGGCGGGTGTTTTGGAGGACTGTCTAATGTAATTTTGACGTTCAAAAATGCTGATCCTCAGCCTTTCTCTAGTAAATAACGGTTGATTTGATTTGCTAGTTATGACGTTTGTGTCTAATAGAGGGCGATTCCATTGTTGTTTAACAATCCAGAATAAAAAAAACAATAACACTGCCCGATCTGGTAATCAAACCTCATGCTTAGTTTGTTCAGCAGTAACGCTTGTGACCACTAAACTAACAATACAGTCAAAAATGATAATTCAAAGGTCTATTATTTGCCCACTGAGCATAGTTTAAAAAAACCCGACTGTAGAAACAACAAAAAAAGATAACATATCAAGCAGTTTTGATTTTTTGATTTTTGTTTAATCTTCTAAGATGTGATGCCCTTTTTTTTTTTTTGCCCTTACATCAGACTGCCTGAAAAGTGTCTCTATGCCTATAGACTTTTTATATAAGAGGTGATAAATGATAATTGCATAGTACGTTTTTAAACGTCTCCCCTCCACACACCTAAATACAGGGTGGGCAAATAAGAGGTATACACTTTTTTTTTTTAATTCTATGAAATATAAAAAATATTAAGTATTTTATATGTAAATATGTATATTTGAATAATATTTAGGGCCGGCAATTCAGTATGGAAAATAATCTCAGACAAATGTCCACCTCTAGCAGCATGGCAGATGTGAACCCTTTTCACTGCGTTTTTCATGACATTTTCACATGATTCACATTTCCTGCGTTGTCTCAGATATTTTGTTTTAATTCTTAAAGGTTCATTGGCCTGTTAGCAAAGACACGTCGCTTTAGATAGCCCTCCAAAAAGGCAAGAGCTGTTAAATCCGGGGATGTTGGGGGTCAATCAATGTCACCGTTTTTCGAAATTAATCGACCCTGAAACGTTCTTTTCAATGTCTTGATTATGGCTCGTGCCGTATGACATTTGGCCCCGTCTTGTGGCACCACATGTTTCCTAAGCCCAACTGATTCACATGATGTAAGAAAACTGCTTTATCTGTTACGATGCCATGCTGCTCAAATTTAATCACTGAACGAGTTATTGTTAGTCGCGAAGGTAAGTGATTTCTACCAAAAATTGACTGCAATTTTCTTAGAGTTTCCGCAATACATGATGGGGTTGAGTAGAATGTTTTAATAATTAAAATACGTTGTTCAGTAGTAAAACGTTGCCGTATCTACACAAAATAATTTTCATCAAACAACTGTCATATTTGCCACCAAAACAAAATAGCGGCAAAAAAAAGTTGTATACCTCCAAGTTGCCCACCCTGTAGGTGGTCACGATGACGACGGTCACGACCAGTGGTTACAATAAAACCTAAATTTTGAATACTACGAGGATATAACCAATGATACGTCTACGCGCAAAAACATAACCCTTCTTTGCAGTCGGGTAAAAATCACACATTTTTCACTTTTTAACCGACTGAAAAAGGGAGGAGCTTCTCAGCATTGTTTTTTTTGTTTGATGTACTACCTAAATGAAGCTCTATATGAAAAAAAAAACATAGTTGAACCCTTTCCCAGCATGGTGGCGTGACCCACGTGGTTAAAGTTGTAGAAAAAGCCTAATATTATATGAAAAGGATGAAAACAAATGAAACAGAATAGTTCTCATGAATTAAAATATAATATTAAAAAAATTATTAAAGCAACATAATAATATCGAATCATTATAAATAAACTCACTAAATACAGAACATTAACAAACAAATCATTATAAATAAACACATATAACCCACTAAAATATATTTGGAACACACAACTACTTGGAAAAAGAACTTTAACAAAACTAAAAACAAATAAAAAATTATTCTGCGCTAGTTTCCTTTTTTTTATCTTCTTCGGCACCTTCTTGGTCAACTGCCACTGGTTCACCTGTGTCTTTTGTGGGTTCACTTGAATCTTGTGTGGGCTCACCACCAACGTCAGGCTTTTTTTCATCTTCTCCAGATATAGCTTCATTTTGTTCATCCTCAATATTATCGCCCGGTTTTTCCTCCGCTTTTTCATGAGTTGCTTCACCGGATTTTTGGCTAACTGTGTCTAACTTTGACTTTGAATCTAACACACTCATTTTTCGTTGAGATATGTGAGACATTGCCAAATCTGCCATCAATGATCTCTGCATCTCAATTCTACTGATAGCTAGCAACTTCGATATGTCAGTAGTAACATCCTCTTTATCACCTTCCTCGGTGCTACTACTCATACTTGAATGCAATGATGTCACAGTAAATGACGGCAGACTATCTTGTATTGGCAGCGGTTTCTCCTCCTCTAAGGGTAGTACATCAATACTTGGTATCGTATTCATACTTGCCGATGAAGATAATATTGAAGAGACCGAAACAGCACTACGCTTATCTTCAAATGATAGTATTGATGATATAGAACCCAAACCAGTCGCTGTTGCCTGCGTCCTCCTGGAGGGAACTGATTTAACTTCAAAGCCGAGATCTCCTTTTTCATAAATCTTGCTAAGCGAAACTAAGGATTCCATAGATTCAGCTCGGGCTGCATCACGATATTGATTTATAACTTCAAGAATCTTGTTCATTAGAACTTTTCTGTCTGTGATTTCACGAGAAGGATCCAAAGTAGACCAATAATCTAATTTAAGTGATGCTTGTACTATAAACGCTGATTCTTTTAAGATCTTTCTATACGTTTCACATTCTCTTCGTAGCTTTGCAGTTTCTACTACAGTTTTGTTTTGTTCGCCCAGAGTGGCGTGCAAATTTTGCTCCAATATACGTACCTGCAGTATGAGTTTTTCGTTTTCTTTGGTAAGTTTCTGCATTCTCGCTTGCATTTTTTCAGAATCAAATAGTTTATTTTCATATATAGCTCTTTTTCTCTTCACATCTTCGAACGCTGCCGTCAATTGATCAATAACTTTAATCTGCACAATACTTTTATTCATTGCCTTATCTCGTTCTTCTTCAGCTACTTCCATTGCACACCGAGAAGCTCTCTCATCTTCTCTAAACTTTTCATTTTGCTCAGCTACTTTTGCTTGTGTCATTAACAGACTATCTAATTGATTGTTCAAAGCAATATTCTCTCGAATCACTCTATGTGTAGAAGCAGCTATTCTCAGTTCGCTAGCATCTTGAAATTCTTGCGCTAACTGTAGAAGTCTTTCTTCCATTTCTTTCTTTAACTTATCTTTTCCAATGACAAACTTCTTTTCAGTATCATATATGATTCTTTTGTATTTCATTTCTTGATCTTCAAATGCTTGCTCTTGTCTATCGAACTTCTTCATCAAATCTTCTCTGATAGCCCTAAACTCTTCAAGCGTGTTTAGTTTTCCAGCAAGTAGTTTATTTTCTGAGGTAAGCTGATCTTTCATTTTAGTAAAATTATTTTTTAATTCAGTGACAATCACGTTAAATTCTGCTGTTTCTATTTCCCTTAATTCCTCTAACTCTTTAACCTTCTCTTTTAGTTCAGTATTTTCATCATTTTTAACATTGAGAGTTTTTTTTAAATATGCAATAATATCAGCCCTATCTTCGTCGAGTGTATCGTAAGACTTTTGTAATTCTTCGTTGCGGATTTCATAGTCGCTGACGGCTTTTCTGAGGCGAGCTAATTTTCGATTGCAATCAGCTAACTGTAGTTCATAAAATGCTTTTTCAACTTCAGAAAATACGGGTCTGATTCCTCCTACCTTAGATATTTCCTTTTTCGGTGCCATGTCTTACAAAATGTATAAATAATTAACAAAAATATATTATTTCAAAACATAATTCCTAGCCGTAGCCTTTAGCAAGATCTTGTTATAAATTCAAAACAAAAGAGCTAACTTCAGGTTTGACGTTCAACCTACCATAGTTAAATTCTCTTTGGATTGGTTTAGTTTTTTGTTTAATAGTAAAAACAAGGATCTTTTGGCGCGTGGCCAAAATTTGAATGAAAGGTGTCATCTTGTATTTTCAAAACATTTTTCACCTAGTGTAATTGTAATTAGGCATCGTTCCCACTATTCCGGATCGATTGTTTCGCCGAAAATGCTTGCCTGGACTAACGTACTCACATTACATCGACCCGGTAAGACCTTTTTTTTTTTTTTTTATCTGGGTGGGAAATCATCAAATGGCTCCTCCCGCTCTGGGCGGAGCAGAAGGGAGTGTCAGAATTTACTGACTAAAACCCACCCGTGTTCCTTCAGTTGCCTGTGCCAGGGGCCACGGTATCTCTTTCGAAGAACCCGCAGCCCCGGCGGCATCGGCCCTAGCGGACCCCGTCAGTTCGTGCTGACAGCTCTTTGAGGCGCGCGTGGAACACAACGCGCCGTTGACCCGGGCCTGGTCCTTACCGGGCGGCGAGCTGCCCATAGCTCGCCGCCCGCAGGCCCGCGCCTACGGTGGCCGGGAGTCGGCTGTTGACTCCCGTCCAGGGCGTCTCCTGCGGCGGCTAGGCGCGCGAGGGTGCAGCGATTGCCTCTCCCTCGCGCGCTCCGCCTCCTCCTTCGCGAGCATTGCTGCATTACTGCTTAGCAGAAGGAGGTGACGGCCTCCCATTCACTCTCGCTCCGTACCATGGCCTGTATGAGGGCCGGACGCGAGAGGTCGCCGCCGCCGATCGCCGCCACGAGGACACGGCGGGGCCCCGCCCAAGCCGGGCAGACCTCCACCGTATGCTCCACCGTGTCCTCCGGGCGATCCCCACAGTGGTGACACCCTGGCGTTTCCTCCCGCTTTATCCTGAACAGGAACCTCCCGAAACAACCGTGTCCGGTGAGGACTTGCGTCAGGCGGAAGGTGAGGGCGCCGTGACGCCTCTCTAGCCACTCCTCAAAGAGGGGACTTATCGCCGCAATTGTGGCGTGCCCAGCGCTGGGTTGCGACAATCGCACTCTCCATGCCGCTATGAGATCCCGCCGGAGCTCTGTCCGCTGTGCCGTGATTTCTTGCGGCAGCGGAGCAACGCCCCGGCGTTTTGCTTCCTCTCGCCACTCCCATATGTGGGCGAGGACTTTGGCCTCCAGATCCCATGGCGGCAATCCGGCAAGGAGGCTCGCCGCCTCAGCGGAGACCGTGCGGTATCCTCTAATGAGCCGGATAGCCATGACCCTCTGGGACGCGATCAACCGACGGGCTGGTCGCCGCCTCAAGGATCGCGCCCATACCGGTGCCCCGTAAAAGGCCATGGACCGCACGACCACCGCATAGAGCCTCCGGCAGGAGGCGTTTGGTCCCCCTAGATTGGGAAGGAGCCGCCTCAAGGCAGCCCCGGCCCGCTCCAGTCTGGGAGCCAAACGTCGGAAGTGCTCCACGAAATTCCACCGGCTGTCGAGGACGAGTCCCAGGTACTTCATCGTCAGCTCGACGCCGATGTGAACCCCTCCCGCCGTTATTTGTGAACCCGACGGTGGCGCGTCCCGAGGACCATGAAAACACATGGGCTCAGATTTGTGCAATGCTACCTCGAGTCCCAATTGCCGGATCCTCTCGACGATTGTCGCAACCCCGCGTGTCGCTGCTTCGGCCGCCGCCTGGTGCGACCTCCCCTGCGCCAGGACCAGCGTGTCGTCAGCGTAGCAAACTACGCTGACGCCATCAGGGAGGTCGGCGCGCAGCACCCAGTCGTACCCGATATCCCACAGATGCGGCCCTAGAACCGATCCCTGTGGGACACCGCACGACATCTCTCGCCGGTTCCACTCTCCCCGGTGACCGGGGTAGATGACGGCCCTGTCCGTCAGATAAGCCTCGACAATGCGACGGAGGTAGGTCGGCATCCGGTGATAACCGTGTGCCTCCCTGATGCAACTCCAGGGCAGGGTATTGAAGGCTCCAGGGCAGGGTATTGAAGGCACCCGGTAAGACCTCAATTTAGGATATGTCAGACCTTGACTGACATATCCTTTCTTCCAGTTCGTTTTAATGACAGGTGGCCCTAAATGTGGCCTAGCCCTACACGCGAATTTATGATCAAACTAAGGCTTTTTATAAGCTTTTATTTAATTTCACCTGTTTATTATTACCCCATCGAGTTTGGGCTCGTTTGGTTCGTCTTGACGAGTACTTTGGTACTAGATGGTAACCAGGGTCTGATGATGGAGCTCGAAGATGGCCATAGGAACTCGGTAATTAAACGACACAACCCCATCAAGTTTGGGCTCGTACGATTCGTCTTGACGAGTACTTTGGTGCTAGATGGTAACCAGGGTCTGATGATGGAGCTGGAAGGTGGCCATAGGAACTCAGTAATTAAGCGACACAACCGCGTCGAGTTTGATTCGTCTTGATGGGTGGACCGTTTTTGATGGGTGGTGAGTGGTCCTTAGGGTCCCTTATCCCCCTACAATGGATCTCGGGGGGGATGGACCGTTTTTGTCCTATACTCCTGGGAACAAAATGAACAAAAAAAATACTAAATCTCTAAATCCATCTACTCTACCGACGCTTACACGGCATTCAAGGCCCAAAAGCGATGCATTAGCATGATCATGCAAGAGATGCATTTTTTTGCATTATGTTTGGGCTAAAAACGATTGATTCATTTAAACAGTATTTTTAAAGGTACAATTTCTTTTTAAACAGTGGAATGGACTCGTTTTTTATTCCATAGGGTATTTTGTTAAAGATAATTGGGCACATACATATAACACTTTTCCTTAATAATGCAGTGTTATGTCCATTAACATGTAGTATGTTTGTATACTGCCTTCTAAGTGGTCGTGTTCTATTATCAGACGATTTATTAAAAAGATGCATATTTGATTTTACAAAAACAGCTATTTCGAAAATGTATCGTGATGGCAATGTTAGCAAATTTAGGGACTTGAATACAGGGACGCAACTATCTGTTACTTTCATGTAACACATTGCCTTTATGCATCGTTTTTGAGCCTTGTATACCTGTTCTCTAAGACTACAATTTCCCCAAAATATTATCCCGAATCTCAGAATTGACGCCACCAAACTATGGTAAGCAATTAATCTAGTACGCATATTCACTTTCCAGGATAGATTGAAAAGCACATACGCTGCTGTACTTAATTTTTTGCATACTTCTTCTGCGTTTGGTTTCCATATTAGTTGGCTATCTATCACTATACCCAAAAAAATTGCAACTTGCACTTGGTCTATTTTTCGCCCATTGTGAGTTAAATTTAAAGTTTACGGTGGTATCCGTTGATAAAAATGCATAACATTAGTCTTATTTATATTAATCGTCAAATTATTTTGATCAAGCCAGTGTATAATGTCCGATAAAGTATTATTTACGTCATGTTCATAAGTTTTTTGGTCTGAACATTTAATTAAGGCAGTACTATCGTCAGCGAATAAAACCGTAGGATGTTTTATACGTCGTGGCAAGTCGTTAATATAAATTAAGAACAATAAAGAGCCCAACACAGTGCCCTGTGGTACGCCATTCTTAATAAGTCTATGTTCCGATAAGTATTTTTCCTCATGCTTAGTTTTTAAACATATTTTTGGAATTTCTGTGTGCTATTTTCGGTTGCTGAGATATGTTCTTAAGAGATTATGCAAATTTCCTCTGATACCTATGATATGTAACTTGTGTAACAGAGTTTCATGGTCAACACAGTCGAAGGCCCTCGTCATATCAGTTAAAATTGCGCAAACTGGTACTTTTCCATCGACGTTTCTCATTATAATACTACTATAATGAGAAACGTCGAACTAAAAAAGGCGACTGTCTAAACCTAGTCGAAACCGCAATGTTTGTTAAAACAAACCCCAAACTGTTTCCACTTCTACAGGACGCTGTACCGCGTAACAGACGGGATATGACCATTCTTCGCGTCTATCCAGCAAAAACTGCACTCATGTGCAAAAGTATCGTCTGCATGGCTCCTACTATATTTAACATACTGCTTAAACGTTGGAAGGAGCTAAATGATAATGCATTCAAGCGTCAATTAAAAATTTTTTTTCGCTGAAAGCTTACTATTGTGTCTCCGAATTTCTAGCCGAAAAAGTTTTTTGATTGTTAATAATTTTTCTGTCACTAAAATTTATAAGTCCTGTAATTTTGATATAAATCTTGTAGTTTACATTACTCTTATAATTCTGATATCAATCTTGTAAATTTTACGTATCTTTTAATTTTGACATAAGTATATATATTTTGTAACTTTGACATTATTCTTGTATTTGTTTGACATTATTCTTGTATTTGTTTGACATTAATCTTGTAAATTTTACGTATCTTTTAATTTTGACATAATTAAATATATTTTGTAACTTTGACATTATTCTTGTATTTGTTTGACATTAATCTTGTAAATTTGACTTAGATCTTTTAATTTTGACATATTATATTTTGTAACTTTCACATTATTCTTGTATTTGTTTGACATTATAGTTTTTGAGTTATTTTGAATTTTAAAATTATAACATAAAAATAATTTTTGGTTTCTAAAGTTTCATAATTGTAAATTATGTAAATGCTTATTTTGGGTTTTTTTTTTTTTTGTCTTATTAATTATTTTCAATGTTATGGAAATACTTGTACGCCGATACATACGGCTAAAAATGACTGGACTTATTGCATGCTTTTGTATGTATACAATGTTTAAACAAATAAAAAAATCTAATCTAATAAAAAGTTAAAAATTTAATTAAATAAAAAAAACTTTTTATAAACATGCTTTTATTACTTGTTAAAAAACACGCTTTTGTTTTCTTCATCATCTTCCTTCCCTTATCCCATGTTACTTGGGGTCGGCGCAACACGTTTTCTTCTTCCATTCTCCCCTGTCAACCGTCACGCTATCATTCACTCCCTTCTCTTTCATATCATTCCTCACACAATCCATCCACCTTTTCTTCGGGCTTCCTCTCCCTCTCCATCCATCAACATGTATATTCATCACTCTTTTAGTCACATGAGTTTCGTCCCTTCTCATCACATGCCCATACCAAGCCAAACGATTTCCTTTCCACTCGCTTTTGTTTTCTTATCAGGTTTAAATAATTTTTAACATTTTTGTTTTTTTAATAACAAGTAATAAAAGCTTGCTTTTAAAAAGTTTTTTTTTTTTTCTTTTTATATGGGATTTTTTATTGAGAGTAGATGCAAATACTTTCTGTCGTTAGTTTAAGTGAATTACTTCATATGAGAGTTAAATTAAAACTGACAACTTTAAAGCTGAAAGATTGAGGAATATGATTTACGTACCAGCACGAGGAGCACAACACGCAGGAAATGGTTTTTGGAAAAATTCCTTTCCCCAGCCCGTCCGCCTAGTGGACGCCTAGCATTATAACACAGTTTTTATTTAAGGCGGACCCTAGACGATCAATTTTATTGCACAATTTTAAAGACCATTTAAGCAAAGCGTACATAACAGCCGCAACGGGCCGCTGAGCAAAGCCTGCCTGTAGTGTGCGTTAGTTCATATCAAAAGAACTACGCTACCGCACTAAAAATTTCCTGTAATGATAGCAGTGTCTGTGATAAATAAATAAATAAACCAAAAGCTATTTATTCAAATGAGGCACTTTTCGAACGTCAAACGACAAAAGACGACTGTCTTTTCGTCCCGTCAGCGCCTTGACAAATTCCACCCGCTTGTCGCCAACGCGCCGCAAGATCATGGTACCTAGCAGTGTACGTGTGTGTTGACCTTAATAAGTTTCTCTTGACAGTTGCCAAAATCCTACCTGTAGAGATGGAAATAAAAAAATCGGTTGCTACAACAACCAATTCTCGCGACATATCGATTTATACAAGGTCGAATTAAATTAGTTAGCGTAATTCCATAGACGTTATAGGTATCGATGAATAAATTAATAAAATAGCCTTATAAGTCTTGCTGTTTAAATCATAATATAACATTTCGAATTAATAATTATTACAATTTTATTTTTTTTAAGCAAACTCATAAAATTTTGCTATACCTACTTGATTATTACATTAAAAACAATAATGTATTACTTTTCTATTATTTAAGTATTTTGTTATTTTTTATCATTTTAACGATAGACGATAGTAGGTGTAGGTCGGTCCAGAGCTGAACGGTCTCTATCTTCTGCTGAGCGCGAATCTAGCGACTTCCACGAATACATTTAATTTAGATTTTAATATTTGAGTCAGCCCGCGCGTAATATTAGGTATGCAGTACTTGCCTGCTGACAACATATTTCAGATTTTTTAGTTTAACCAAAAAATTTAAATTAAAAATTTTAAAACCCCCGACACAAAATAATAACAAAAATAATATGAATGTAAAGAGCCTAAAACAATTAAAAAAAACTATTGAAGAAATAGTCACAAATAGAACAAAAAAGGTATAAACGTGAAACCCTATAAAAAGAAAAAAATAATCTTGAAATTATGACTTGAAGTTTGACGTGTCTCTCTCTCTGTGTGTGTGTGTATGAGAGAGAGAGAGAGACACGTCAAACTTATAACACCCCGTCGTTTTTGCGTCGGGTGTTAAAAATGGACGTAAACGTAGCGCGTTTGTTGTTATGCAGACATTCATACCAATGCCTTTTTACTTGCACTACCAAACTATTTTTATTTTAATGACACGGCTAGTGAATAAGCATGCATTTAGTTTTAATGATATTTATTTATATTTATTATAATGCCGTTATCATGTGCCCGCTAAACCACATTGCCAAAATTGTTTTGCATAGCATGCCGTATGAGTTGAATATTATTATAACTATAAACCAGGCAAGTATCATCAGCGTACATAAATGCCTTACATTATTTCTGTTATGATGTAAGGCATTTATGCCACACTCATTCATAGCATTACGACGCATATTGACTAATTCGCACTATGACCAATGATGGTAACCGTCATAAATACGCGAAATGACCAATCGCTAAATGACCAACACGCGAAATAACAGATACAGTCGTTCACTGTTGGACAATAGAATAATTGATATAGCCCGAAAATCTGACAACCAGTCTTACCAAGGGGTATCGTATTACCCAGTAAATGGGTTGTGGAGGTTAGATAGGCAATCGCTCCATGTAAAATACTGGTATTCAGCTACATTCGGTTACACTGAAAGCCGACCCCAACATGGTTGGGGAAAGGCTAAGCAGATGATACCTAGTAAATAAAATAAAAAAGTATATTATCTATGATAATGATAAATGATTTTTATTTTGAGCCTGCAACAAGCCATCGTGGTCTAATGTAGCTTTTTGAATTCAAATATATAAAACCATAACACAAACACCCAAATACTGAAACGCCACTCAAATCTCATAATCATCAAATCTCTTTTTGATTAAGACGATTGTTGACGTAGATAGATTGTTGACGTCGTCTGTGAATGCTTCCGGTGCTGTTGCAGTACTTCTATTAATTCTAAAACCGTGTTATTGGAAAACAATAATATGTTAAACGATGTACAATCGCTTAAAATATTATTGTTTTCCAATAACTGACCGACTATTTGACAATTCAAAAGTGCATGCTTTGATTTGCTTTGAGTTTAAACGATATAATTATCATCAAGTTACGTTTATAAGATTGTTCTAGTCCAAGCATGCTAGGAGATTAGCTATTGTTCCTATTTTTTTTTTCCGAAGCCATTTGATTACGAAACCAACCATTTCGTAGTCATCAATAATACAAGGAAGACGTAAATTGTAGAATGAAAATGATTAAAGTATATTCGAACTGTGTAGTTCTTTTCAATGTTCCTACATAATCGATTGGGATCAGAAGAATCAAATTTTAAAGTTGTTAAGAACGGTTGTAACACACAATATGCTACACCGTTCGGAAGTTGAGACTTCTGTATTTCATTTGATTGACCTTGACATTATCTGGGCACAAATTCGGGCTATCTGTAACAAAACTGGGCTTACAACGGCACTTTTTTCAGTTTTTTTTTTAGAAGGAGCATCTAAATGAACCAACTGTCTCATTCACTCAATACGGTATGGAAACTTTACTCGGTATCGCTCCAGCACTGACGGCAATAATTTTAGAATAAAAAAAAAACTAACTGATAATCAATAGAACTCATAATATTTAGTAATATTTATATAATAGAATACTTACAATCAAATCATAATTAATACACGAAACTCACTACAATACATGAAATCACAAAGTACTTGAAAAATAACTACTATAAAACTAAAAATCACTTAAATAAATATCTATTCTGCGCTCATTTCCTTTTTTTTATCTTTTTCGTCGCCTGCTTCGTCAACAGTTACAGGTTCATCTATATCCTGTGTGGGTTCATCTTCTTTCTGTGTGGATTCACCTTCATGCTGTACAGGTTCACTTTCACCTTCTTCAGGCATAGTTTCATGTTGTTCATCCTCAATATCAAATTCTCCTTTTTCATGAATTGCGTCTACGGATTTGTGACTACCTGTTTCTAACCTTGACTTTGAATCTAATACGCTCATTTTTCGTTGGGATATCTGAGACATTGCCAAATCTGCCATCAATGATCTCTGCATCTCAACTCTACTGATAGCTAGCAACTTCGATATGTCAGTAATGTCATCCTCATTTTCTTCACCCTCTGCGCTACTAGCCATACTTGAATGCAATGATGTCACAGTAAATGACAACAGACTATCTTTAGGAGTCGGCGGCGGCTCCTCGTCTACGGGTATCAACTGAACACTTGGTATAGTACGTATACTTTCCTTTGAAGATGATGCAGAAGTGACTGATATAGCGCCACGTTTATCTTCAAATGAATGTAGTGACAATGTATCAGCTAAATCAACCATCATTGCCTGCGACTTTCTGGAGAGAACTGGTTGAACTTCAAAGCCAAGATCTCCTTTTTCGTAAATGTTGCTAAGCGAAATTAAGGATTCCATAGATTCAGCTCGGGCTGCACCACGATATTGATTTATGATTTCAAGAATTCTTTTAAGTACGATTTCTCTGTCCATGATTTCACGAGAAGGATCCATAGTAGACCAGTGATCCAGTTTAAGTGACGCTTGTACTGCAAACGCAGATTCTCTTAGAATGTTCTTAAATGTTTCACGTTCTCTTAGTAGTTTCGCTGTTTCTACAACAGATTTGTTTTGTTCACCCAAAGTGGCGTGCAAGTTTTGCTCTAATATACGTACCTGCAGTAGAAGGTTTTTATTTTCTTCGGTAAGTTTTCGCATACTCGTTTGATATTTTTGAGATTCAAACTGTTTCTTTTCATAAACAGCTTTTGATTTCCTCACTTCTTCAAAGGCTGCCGTCAATTGATCAATAACTTTAAGCTGCACAATGCTTTTATTCATTGCCTTATCTCGTTCTTCTTCAGCTACTTCCATTGCACACCGAGAAGCTCTCTCAACTTCTTTAAACTTTTCATTTTGCTCGGCTACTTTTGCTTGTGTTATTAACAGACTATCTAATTGATTGTTCAAAGCAATATTCTCTCGAATCACTCTATGTGTAGAAGCAGCTATTCTCAGTTCGCTAGCATCTTGAAATTCTTGCGCTAACTGTAGAAGTCTTTCTTCCATTTCTTTCTTTAACTTGTCTTTTGCAATGACAAACTTCTTTTCAGTATCGTATATGATTCTTTTGTATTTCATTTCTTGATCTTCAAACGCGCGCTCCTGTTTTTCGAACTTCTTCATGAGATCTTCCCTGATAGCCCTAAACTCTTCGAGCGTGTTTAGTTTTCCAGCAAGTAGTTTATTTTCTGAGGTAAGCTGATCTTTCATTTTGGTAAAATTATTTTCTAATTCATCGACAGTCGCTTTGAATTGTGCGATTTCTATCACCCTTAATTCCTCCAAAGACTTGACTTTGTCTTTTAGTTCAGTATTTTCTTCACTTTTCAAAGTGAGAGTTTTTTTTAAATATGCAATAATATCAGCTCTATCTTCGTCAAGTGTATCGTAAGCCTTTTGTAATTCTTCATTGCGGACTTCATACTCGGCAACGGATGCTCTGAGACGAGCTAGTTTTCGATTGACGTCAGCTAACTGTAGTTCATAAAATGCCTTTTCAACTTCAGAAAAAACGGCTTTTTGTTGTTCTGCTGACATTGCTCCTTTTATCCTTTTGGGTGCCATGTGTGTAGAATATGTTTACTAGCAAAAAATAATAATAATCAAACAGAATAGCTGTACCAAGAATAGTGAATTATAAACAAAAGAGTTGACCTTAAGTTTGACTTTTATCCCTTCCACTACCATAATAATATTCTCTTTGATTTTATTGTGGCCACCTTTAATGTAAAAAAAAATAAGGTTGAGTTAGTTTGGTGGATTAATAAGAAAAAAAACTTGATTGAATACTTCACGGTCTATTTATAAAGCGTCGTTTAGACAAAGGCGGTGGCAGGCACTGAATAAAAATCATTGAAATATATGTACATCTTAGGGACTCGAAATGAGTTGCGTCACGGGAACGCAACCGAATTGCGACCTATTTTGAATAAAGTTTCCTCTCTTGTCAGTGGCCGTCATGAAAATCTGTAATTTTCATCAGTATTTGACATTAAGGTGTCAAAAATACTCTGTATTTGGACAGCTGTTATTGTATAGCCGTTCACCGGTTACTTAGGAAACCAAAGCTTTATTACTGCAATTATTTTACAGTGGCAGTGGCGGACAGTAATTGAACTTGGAATCTTACATATCTGACATAACGTCAGCTAATACGATAACTGTTAAATTGAACAGGGTATGGTACTCCTTAAATAAGTAGGTACACATCTTTCTTGCCAGACTGTTTCTATCCATACTCTTCTTTCAATGATCTACCGTCTTCTAAAATTATGGTGCATGTGCTCTTTTTGTTTGTCTGGTATGGTAATTTTTGGAATATTTGCAGCGAGACTGCTAATAATCCAAAAATTACCATCATATACATATTTCAGTCCACTATATTTCAAACTAGATAGCATCACACGTCTTAGTGGTTGAGTATTCCCTATGTCTGTATCTATTCTATGGTGACAAATGACGATAGCGCACGCTAGCGCTGACGAGATCAATATCGAGGATGTTCAAACATCCGCTGGGGCGAACCCAGCGTCGGTGCTTGGCGGATTATTCCCGAGCCTGCTCGCGCAGTTGTCACTCTGTCTGCGCTGACCTTAAAAGGACAGACCAAAGAGATGGACGAAAAGCTTTCAGAAGAAGGGCAATCAAATTTTAAAGCATAGTTGCCGTTTCCGATTCTGACGTACCATTACCTGGACTGAACCTACCTAACTTGACTATCTGGAAATGTATTGAGTGCTCAATCGCGCCTTGGCCATTAATTCATGCGAACGAACTAATCGCGCGATTGTCTTCTGACAGTCTGATCAGTCTGACTGGAAAATCATGGTGTATGTTCCCTGCCTTAGAAAATCAAAACTTTCAAAAAAATTGTCTATCATCATCATAAAAAAGTAAGTTCATTTCCTACGAAATGTGTGGGATCTTTTTTTTGCGATTTCTGACTTTTCTAGTACTCAAACATCAGTTGGTCCAATAGAAGTTTTTGATTCTTATAAGAAACATTAATTGGCATAAAAAAAGTTCTCGTGAAAATAACCCATTTTCCTGCTGAATATACATTTTTTTCAAAATCTGTAATTGCAATTCAAAATTTCTCAAAAAGTTAAGGAAAGTCTCCTAGGACCGTTTTTCTGTGGCTACAACGGTTAAAGTAGCTGCCCTTACTGCCCCGCTCAAAAATCCACCCTGTATACATATATTTTAGTGTTAGGTTGTACAATGTTTCTAAGATGTTTTTTTCTGCCCCGTTGGTCTGATGGTCGCAAGCGCGACTGTTGAGCGTGAGGTCCTGAGATCGATTCCCGGGTCGGCAAAGCGTCATTGAGTTTTTCCATTAGGAATTTCTTAGTAACAGCCCGGAGTTTGGAAGTTGGTGGTGTGATACCCCCTGCCTCGGAAATCCGTTGGTCCTGCGCCTGATCTCTCTCCAATCGTGTCGGATTGCCGTCCCATCGGACAATGAGAGTGAGGGAAGAGAGGGTGCACCTGTGTCTGCGCACACACTTGTGCACTCTTTACACGCAAAGATACGCCATTCAAAACTTGATTTCAGAGGTTAGGTTAGGTTAGATTATCTCCCGCACCGAAGGCTAGTCCTGTATATTTATCTATGGGCTAGTCTCCGTTGAGATTGGCCGCCGTGGCTGAAAAACGGTCTGGAGGACTTTTTATTTATTTAAGATTTGTCAAAATAAATAAATTCAAATAGCATAATAATTATTATATTCTTTAATAGATAAGTACTTTATTTATGCAGCTATACAGCTTACACTTATTCGTGTTTTATTAATTAAATAGTATTTTATTGAATGAGTGTCACAATAATCAAGATAACACAGCATTCGGCGAAAATAATATTATTTACTCCTAACATAATAATAATTGTTAGTAATTATAATTAATTAAACTATGTGATTAAAAATAAATCTAACAGTTACATAAGATAAAAAGCTTCCTTTTCTAATAAGTATAGAAACGGGCTGGTTTTAAATAAGCAATCTATCTACGAGTAAGTAATGTGCCCTATGAATTATTATAATAAGTTTAAGGCCATACAAGACTGTGCCAGACTGCACACACAGTAAAGACAAAACTACTTTTATGGTATAATCGAAAATATATAACGCATGCATACAAAATTATGCACGCTTAAATTACCCATAAAAGTTATTACAAAAAATGATCAATGTAAAAGCTGTTAGAAAAAAATCTAAGTAAATATTTTATAAAATAATTATGATTTAAATTACACTTTTTCCGATAAACCCTAAAAAATCTTATTATAAACAAAAATACAATAAAAAATCTGATTACAATATAGAGATATTTTTCTTTTTTTGTTAGCTGATTTTAAGAGACGTCAGATATATTTTCATCCTCAATTTCCTCACCAGTATCTTCCTTCGCGCTTAAACTCTGGCTCTGTGATATCTCAGATTCTTTGTCTTCATCACATTTCTCAATTTCATCTGTTGTTGTTATATCTGTTATTTGTTTATCTTCTATCTCTTTTAATTCAGCTTCATCAACACTTGCTAATTTTAGCTGAGATTTCGTTTTATTTTCTTGCTCCATTTGTATCTTCATCTCGGACTTCTTCATGTTCACCAAGTCATCTATTAAAGATTTTTCCATTTCAATTTTACTAGCGGCTAATTGCTCCTCAATATCAACTTCTGTAACATTGTCTTCCTCTACAACGACCTCGGTTTGGGCTGAGGCTGTAAAAGACTCAATACTGTCCTTTACCACCAAATCTTTTTTTGGCATCGGAGGAACTATATTGATACTAGGTATAGTTTGAACGCTGCTGTGCAGTGAAGAGTGCGACAAAGAAGCGATTGTCGGTACTTCAACATCACCTCTGACAACATCTTTTGCAGGAGCTGCGATAGCTGCGGTAGCACGTGCTGCTACCGCGGACTTCTTCATTTTTGGTTTAGGCACAAAACCAAGATCACCTTCTTCGTAAATTTTGCTAAACGAACCTATTGTGCCCAAAGACTCTGAATGCTCAAGTTCACGGAACTGAGATATGATTTCAAGTAAATGTGACAGCAAAACATGCCTGTCCATGACCTCTCGTGTATCATGAATTGAAGCCCATTCGTCCAATTTTAAAGCCGCTTGAATAGCAAAAGCTGCTTCTTTCAGAATTTTTCTAAGTTTATTGCGCTCTTTGCTCATTTTCGCAGCGTCCACAACGGCTTTGTTTTGGTCACTCAACCGAGCATGCAAGTTTTGCTCTAGAACACGAACTTGTTGGCTGAGATTTTCATTATCGTTAGTCAGTCTTTTTATTTTTGCCTGTAATACTTCAAAATCGTAACTTCTTTTTTCAAATAAGCCTTTTTCTTTTTTAACTGTCTCGTATGCAGCAGTTAACTGCTCAATAACCTTAAGTTGTACAATACTCTTGCTAATAGCCTTATCTCTTTCTTCCTCAGCTAACTCTTGAGAAAGTTGTGCTGCTTTCATTATTTCTTTAAAATGTTCATTTTGCTCAGCTAATTTTCTTTGAGTGGATAACATACTTTCCAATTCATTGTTTATAGTTATATTTTCTCGAATAACTCGATGCGTTGATGCTGCAACTCTCAGTTCGGTCGCATCTTGAAAATCTTGAGCAAGTTGTAAAAGTCGGGCTTCCATTTCTTTTTTCAGATTATCTTTGCCAATAATGAATTTCTTTTCAGTGTTGTAAATAAGTCTCTTGTATTTCATTTCTTGATCTTGAAATTCTTGCTCTTGGTTTTCAAACTTTCTCATCAAATCGTCTCTTATAGCTCTAAACTCTTCTAATGTATTAAGTTTTCCTGCCAGCAGCTTGTTCTCTGAACTTAGTTGTTCCTTCATAATCATAAAGTCTTTTTCCAATTGTTTAGTTGTTTCGTCGAAACGGGCATTTTCAATATCCCTAATCTCCTCGAGACCTCTGACTTTTTCTTTCAGTTCACTATTTTCTTCATTCTTCATAGAAAGAGTCTTTTTTAGGTAAGCTATAATGTCAGCCCTGTCTTCGTCTAACTTATCGTACGCCTTCTGCAGTTCTTCAAGCCGTACTTCGTACTCTTCCACAGCGGTCCTGAGCCTCGCTACCTTTCGGTTACTATCAGCTATTTGGAGTTCCAAAAATGTTCTGTCCACTTCGCTAAACGCGCCAGCTTTCTCGTCATCTTTTTTGCCTTTGTCCTTTTTAGGTGCCATTATTTATAAAAGATTTTGTTGTATATTTAAGATTATATAGGAAATAAAATGAAATAAGAAAATAAAGTGAAATCTTATGACATGTCAGAGTGGGTGAATTGAATCAATAACTTGGTTGCTAGGCAGTTACCTAGCAACTATCATAGTTACGAGCCGATATGTTTTTAGAAAAAGGATTCGTTAAACCAGGCCTTTTAAGCTGACAAATTAAAGAAAGGTCGACCGGAAATATACAATACTTATGCACCCACTAACCCGATTTCATCAATACACTGACGCTTATTTTGTGCCTGTCATGTATTCTAGACACTTGATTAGATACGATTTTCTATCCATACTATAATTATGCACACAGATAGACCATGACCTAGGTTAGGACTTAAATCACGACATTGATTACTTTTAATCCGGGTAACACGTTCCCGTGGGATAATTTCCGACCAAAACTAGTAATAATTTATTGCGATTTTATTTTTCTGGCAACACTTATCAGCAAATTTCATTGGTAGATAGTAAAGTAGTAAGGAAGATAGTAATTACTACTTCCGTGCTTAAATTGTTAATAATTATTATCAAAGGTTTTATTCTCTGCTGGCAACCGTAAGCGGCGTCGTCATGGAAACCAATAACAAAAGTTAAAACGCGGCCAAATTAAAATTAGTACGAGTATATAGTACTCTGTGATTAAATAAAAAAAAATACTACAAAGTGTAGCAGAGGGCAGGGGGGGCGTATCGGGATTGTCCGAAAGGGTTACCGCTGCCCTGGTACGTAAAGGGCTAAGGAAGGAACACGGGTGGGTTTTAGTCAGTAAGAGTCTGACACTCCCTTCTGCTCCACCCAGAGCGGGAGGAGTCATTTGATGATTTCCCATCCACAAAAAAAAAAAAAAAAAAAGGGCAGGGGGGGGACGGGCTGGGTGATCGATGAAAAATTTTTTTTTGTTTGTTTTAGAATCGTGTTCCGAATTCATGGTTACAATTTGCGCGTCTATGTCCTCCTGCCAGTAGATCCAGACCACCCCGCAAGTTGATGCTACAAGTTAACGCCATTGTCTGTCTGCATGTAGTTATTGCAACCAAATCGGTATTTTAAATACAGACATCCATAATAATTTAATTTAATAGTAAAACGCACTAGAGGGGCTTGTGGCTAAGTAATAACAGCCGCACGGGTCGATCGATCAGGTTAAGCTACGCTTGCCACGGTTGGTCCGTGAATGGGTGACCATTTTCACATAGCCTCAAGCCTTTATACGCCATAAGCCAATACCTTTCAAGACCCCTCCGTGCCTCGGAAAGCACGTTCAGCCGTTAGTCCCGGCTGTCATTCGTGGATCTTTGACAGTCGTTACAGGTCGTCAGTAGCCCGAAAGTCTGACAATCAGTCTTACCAAGGGGTATCGTATTACCCAGTAACTGGGTTCCAGTAATTTCTGTTATGATGTAAGGCATTTATGCCACACTCATTCATAGCATTACGACGCATATTGACTAATTCGCACTATGACCAATGATGGTAACCGTCATAAATACGCGAAATGACCAATCGCTAAATGACCAACACGCGAAATAACAGATACAGTCGTTCACTGTTGGACAATAGAATAATTGATATAGCCCGAAAATCTGACAACCAGTCTTACCAAGGCGTATCGTATTACCCAGTAAATGGGTTGTGGAGGTCAGATAGGGAGTCGCTCCATGTAAAATACTGGTATTCAGCTGCATCCGGTTAGACTGCAAGCCGACCCCAACATGGTTGGGAAAAGGCTAGGCAGATGGCAGCATTTCAATAAAGCTTGTAATAACAAGCTTATATTGGAAATGAAAATTACTGTTTGATAAAACAGATATTTTGATTTTCTGCTTTGTATGTCCCGTAATTCCATGATCAAAAAAGATTCGCGTTCAGTGTAAGACTTACCGCTCCCTTGTTTTTCTTGTGTGTTTTTTCTTCATGTTTAGTGCAATTATACATATGTATCTACGTTTTTTCGTTCTTTAATATGACCGATCCTTACGCAGTTAACAAAATACTGAAGTTAATTAATTAGTCACGGAAGTCATGCCACTTACCTCACAGAACTTAGCGCCGTATGCCGGGGGCGGGGAGTCGCAGAAGCGGTGTCGACTGCGTGTCCGCGTGGAGCAATGCGCGGGCGCCGGGCACGCCGACCACGCCGACCACTCCCCCCAGCCACCCGCACCGCCGTCTGCTGAGGAGATAGATAGACATTATGTTATTATAATGTATTTATTTCAGAGCTAAATAACCAATAAGATAAAAGCAGAAAGACTTTTATTTGGCACAGTAGGTAATTAAACAAAACAATTCAAACTAACATAAATATAGACAAAAATAGTTTAGCAACAATATTAGTTAGGTACTTAAGATTACGAGATACGACAAGTATTCTTAACAATTATCACAAAGTTACCGCACTTACGTAGTTTTTTTTTTTTTTTAAAACGTTGCCCCACAATAGGAATGTCTCCTGTATTGTGGGTGCGTTTAAAAACATTTAAACTCACATACACAAACACCCAGACCCGGAATAACTACTCGTACTTGTAGGCCATACAAATATTTGTTCCGTGCGGGAATCTAAACCACGACACGCAGCGCAGCAGTCAATGGCTTAACCACTGCGCCAACCACGCCGTCAAAAAGTTGGCGTTTACCTACTGCTAACGATAGACTTCCAATCGCCTCCTCAAACACCCATCGCTATTCATAATCAGTTGTTTAATTAGTTTCACGGCCAAACTGAGCTGAAAGTTATTAAGAAGAAATCTGCAAAGTTACCTTGTTTACTGTTTATTATTTCCAACCTACCCTTTCAGCAAACAGTAGCGTATTTAGTAAACAGTAACTGGCTACTCCTACTGCCAACTCAACACATAATTAAAACGATGATTGGCTATTATTTCGCTGTTAAATGCTGAAATGAGCAAACCCGACATTACTTTTAACAATGAAAAACTTAGGTAAATTCAAAGTCAAAGCATTTAGTTCAATTCAACCATTTACAAGTTCTTTTGAATTGTCAAGCAGTTTGTCAGTTAATCAGAAAGTTTACAAAGAGTTAATCAGAAAGTTTTCAAAGAGTTTGTCAGTTACTAAGTACGGTTAAATCACACGAATATCGAACTAAAGCCAGGAATAACACTGGCAACTAACACAAAAGTGTGCAAGAAGCTTGCATGCCATTGTGACAATTACCAATCAGCCCCGCAATCGCGTAACACTTTCAACTAATATTGCTAATCCTTTGTTTTATATGTTTAAAAAATTCTTCTGCTCACTAACGTAAACCGTGTAATGAATGTTGTTGACCTGTCAAAATAAATGGCATTGCTATTCTAAGGGCTGATTTTAGATCTGAGAGCGGCGGTAGGCAGGCTGAAGGCCAAAAATACCGCCCCGGGACCCGACGGCTTGCCGGGTAAAGCCTGGGTCCTGGCCTCGAGGGCTCTCGGGCCTCGACTGGAGGCGCTCTTAAGCGCATGCATGGAGAGAGGCCAGTTTCCACTCCGTTGGAAGACGGGGAAGCTGGTCCTCATTCAGAAGCCAGGGCGCCCTGCGGACTCTCCGTCCGCATACCGGCCCATAGTGCTGCTCGACGAGGTCGGCAAGCTCTTTGAGAGAGTGATTGCGGGCCGCCTCGTCGGGCACCTGGTGAGGACGGGGCCGGATCTTGCGGAGTGCCAGTTTGGCTTCCGCAAGGGGCGCTCGACGGTGGACGCCATCATGCGCGTGAGAGCCCTCACGACGGGGGACGCGGTGTCCCGGGGTGGGGTGGTCGTGGCGGTGTCACTCGACATCGCCAACGCGTTCAACACCCTGCCCTGGAGCTGCATAGGGGAGGCACTCCGGTATCACCGGGTGCCGACTTACCTCCGTCGAATAGTCGGGGCGTATTTGACGGACAGAGCCGTCATCTACCCCGGTCGCGACGGGAATTGGAACCGGCGAGAGATGTCGTGCGGTGTCCCACAGGGTTCGGTTCTGGGGCCGCTCCTGTGGGACATCGGTTACGACTGGGTGCTGCGGGCCGACCTCCCTGATGGCGTCAGCGTAGTTTGCTACGCTGACGACACGCTGGTCCTGGCGCAGGGGAGGTCGCATCAGGCGGCGGCCGACGCGATGACACGCGGGGTTGCGATAGTCGTGGAAAGGATCCGGCAGTTGGGTCTCGAGGTGGCATTGCACAAGTCCGAGGCCATGTCCTTTCATGGGCCCCGGTACGGGCCACCTTCGGGATCCCAACTGATGGTAGGAGGGGTTCACATCGGCGTCGAGACAACGATGAGATACCTGGGTCTCGTCCTCGACAGCCGGTGGAACTTCGTCGAGCATTTCCGACGTTTGGTCCCCAAACTGGAACGGGCCGGGGCCGCCTTAAAGCGGCTCCTGCCCAACCTTAGGGGGCCAAACGCCTCCTGCCGGAGGCTTTACGCGGGGGTCGTGCGGTCCATGGCCCTTTATGGGGCCCCGGTATGGGCGCGTTCACTGCGGCTTCGAGCCGCACACTACCTGAACGCGCCCCAAAAGGTGGTAGCCATAAGGCTTATCCGGGGATACCGCACGATCTCGGGCGAGGCAGCAAGCCTCCTTGCCGGACTGCCACCATGGGATCTGGAGGCGATAGTCCTCGCGCGCCTGTATGACTGGCGCGCGGAGGCACTACGTCGGGGGGAAACTCTGCACCCGCGGCAAATCGCTGCGGAGCGGACGGACCTCCGGCGCGGTCTCATGGTGGAATGGAAGGCGCGACTATCGCAACCCAGCGCAGGGCACGCCACGATAGCGGCGGTAAGACCCCTCTTTGAGGAGTGGCTAGAGAGGCGTCACGGCGCTCTCACCTACCGCCTGACGCAGGTCCTCTCCGGACACGGATGTTTCGGGAGGTTCCTGCACATCATCAGGCGGGAGGAGACGCCCGGGTGTCACCACTGCGAGGATCGCCCAGAGGACACGGTGGAGCATACGGTGGAGGTCTGCCCCGCTTGGGCAGAGCACCGCCGTGTCCTCGTAGAGGCGATCGGCAGCGGCGGCGACCTCTCGCGCCCGGCCCTGGTGCAAGCCATGGTCCGGGGCGAGAGGGAGTGGGAGGCGGTCACCTCCTTCTGCGAAGCAGTCATGCTAGCGAAGGAGGTGGCGGGATGGGCGAGGGAGAGATCCTCACGCCTCAGCCGCCGAGGGAGACGCTCCGGGCGTCGGGAGCCGCGTGACGACTCCCGGCCACCGTAGGCGCGGGCCTGCGGGCGGAGAGCAATGGGTAGCTCTCCGCCCGATCAGGACCAGGCCCGTGCCGGACGGCGCGTAAGTGTTCCACGTGCGCCTCAAAGAGATGTCAGCATAGATGACGGGGCCCGACAGGGCCGAAGCCTGCCGGGGTAGCGGGATCGTCCGAAAGGGTTACCGCTGCCCTGGTACATAAAGGGCTAAGGAAGGAACACGGGTGGGTTTTAGTCAGTAAGAGTCTGACACTCCCTTCTGCTCCACCCAGAGCGGGAGGAGTCATTTGATGATTTCCCATCCTGAAAAAAAAAAAAAAAAAAAAAGGGCTGATTTTTCAATCGACCTATAAATTTTTATTCGTGGAATAAAATTGGCTTCTGACAGTTTTTGTATGGAAGAACTGTCAAAAATTCAAAATGTTTCCTCCGATAAAGTTATCTGGCGTTAGGAAAATCAGCCCCAATGTCTTACGTAATAACCTTGTATAGCACAGTGGACATACTGTACTTGCATACGTTTGTTTCAGTACTGGCTTAATGTCTTACCTGAGAGCGGCAGCGTGGGTAAGCAGTCCATCCTGACGTCAGCCACTGCCCCCGTGACTGCCTGCGACACGTACACGAAGCAGTACTCCGGATACCGCTCGCTGAAAAGCCGGCAGTCGAACGATGCTGTGTGCTGTCCCCTGCAACAAAGACGGGCTTATGAACAAATGCTTGGAGTAAAAAGAATAGTGTTGAATACTGTGTATGCGTGTATGGCTGCCAATTCAAGAACAGTTCGACCTACTTTAACCCACAGTTGCCTTTCTTGTTAACTTCACTAACACTTTTTTTATTTTCACTACGTCCTGACTTACCGACTCCTTGGTAATTAAAAAGTGCCTGTAAACGGTTTAATAAAATAAATGCTTTGACTTGGGGTACTGTTTCTGCTCTACTTCACCAATATTTACCATGTTATTTGACTGGTTTTGAGATACTAAAAGAGGGACAAAATGTTTTATGCTTATTTCGATTCAACTAATTGCGCAAATAAATTAAACACTCGTTTATACTTGGACCCCCAACTTTGCCGACGACACCGACACGCTGACACGCGTAATGGGCCCCAAAATATAAATTAAAACCATTCATTACCGTGTTAACGTATTTACATCTCATTAATTAAATCGATATTGATATCATGGACATTATTTCCGCGTGAAAGTTTATTATTTTATCACTTAATTCATTGAATAGAATGTCACAAAGCAATTTATTACATTAACCTATTTTATTTATAACACCTATTTTTACACCGGTCTATGCTTAACAAATAAAAATTTTGCATATTGTTTTAAACTTTATCGTCGGATAATAACTTACTATTATAGCATAATAGTTTGCCATCTATTTTCAAAGTCCATTTGAAAAACGATTCTCAAGATATTGTAATTTTTTTAAATGCAAACGTTACGATACTTAATACTCTAACTCACACATTAATTTCTATTTACATCAATTTTGTTCCTCGTTTGCTTGATCGTATGACACTACTGGGATCCAGCAGAAAACACCAGCGTCAGGTATAAAACTTTACGCCATTTTGAAACTCGTGCATATTCGCCCGCTCTCGCTGAAAACCAGCGCTGGGGCTCTGTTTTGCATAGGGTCGCAGCATAATGCTGAGCGATAGCCGTTTTGCGTGGATGTGACGCATGTTTCCCCCAACTCTTTCTTATTTTTGTTTTTGTGTTTTATGGTATTTTTTGCGTCATGTTTACCGCAAATAAACGTATTTTATTTCTTTCTTTTTATTTATATTATGTAGTGTGCCTGTCTAGAACGCATTTCAACATAAACAATTTTTTTTTTTACTTTTATTGATTTTTTTAAATTTCCAATTGTGCATTTTACTTGTGGTTTGGTTTGATCGAAGTCTTTTACTGTAGAGAAATACAAATTCTAACTTAGAATTTTCTTTGCCTCTATTTTTTTTTGTCTTTTATAAAGGCACCGTTTTTCTTCTATTATGAATCATGCCTTTTGTTTTTGGCTTCATCGAAATTAAATGTTTCAGCTACCTGTCTATCAGTCATCTACCCAAGCTTTCCAAACTTCTAAAGCACTAATAGGTTACCCTACTAAGGTGTAGAATTGATCAAAACGGTAATCTGTGCAACATTTGTGCGGTAACATAAGCCGATTATTGTCACCGCAAATTAGAGCCTCATGTAGGTATATGCCTGCCTATGTACCTACATGCACTTATTATACATGTATCGTTAATTAAACACGGCATAATTTGGTGACGATTCCACGTGATAACCATGGTTACAAATTAATTTGCGATTTGAATTTAACGTAATTATGCAGTGCATTATACTTTCTCAGCCGAATCGTGGCCAAAGCTTCAAAATTCAGCTCAAATTGGCTTCAACTCTGCTAATGAATGGCTACTTTCTCACACTCTCACATTAAACACGTCAAAGACAAAGCTTATAACCTTTTCTACCTCGTCTAAGTCACAACCCGAAATTCCTATTGTCATAAAAGCCCACTCCTGCCACACTCATCACATCCAGACAGCTCTACCCTGTCAGTGCCCAATAATTACTCGCGTTGACAATATAAAATATCTGGGCATTACATTAGACTATTTTCTTAACTTCAAAACTCACATCAATCTTCTTACAAGTAGGGTTAGAAAACTCATTTATATTTTAAAAAATCTACGACACGTCGCCACGTCAGCTGTAATACGTACTGTCTACTACGCCTTATGCCAATCTTTTGTGACGTATGGTATTGCATGTTGGGGTGGCGCCGCTAGGATGACAATGAAACACCTAGAAACAGCCCACAGAGCAATATTGAAGGTAGCCACGTTTAAACCAATTATGTACCCAACAAGAACCCTCTACAAAAATTGGAAGGTCCTTAACGTTAGACAACACTTTATCTTGCAGACCATTCTTCTACAACACCGACTTACGCCTTTTATCACAATCTCGAAACGTCGGAAAGATATGGTCTGCACTATTCCACCACCGTACTATAAATTCACCAAACGATTCTTTTTTTACCTTGGTCCATATCTGTATAACAAACTTAACGCTAACTTACCTATTTATACCCTACCTTACTCCAAATGCAAAATTGCCGTCCGTTCTTACCTTCTTTTATAAACCTATGATGAGACTGAGGATCTTTTAAAAACACTCTCATAACTTCTCGTTTTTGGCCCAACATAACCGCTTACTAACCCAATAGTAATCTCGCAAACACATTCACATACACACACACACATGCACACACCCCCACGCACATAAACACGCGCACCCTCGAACAGAAAACACTCACACATACGCACTACACCAAAATCAAACACTCATTCATACTCAATCACGTCCCACACAAAACGATCTCATTTTTACCATTACTTTATTTTTATTTTTCTACCTCCGAATTTGTAACCATCTAAATTATTAATTTTATATAGATTTATTCCAATAAACAACGTAGATAATAATGTATACAAGTTAACTATGTATTTCATTTGGGAGATAACACGTAGCACTATGCTCAATTTATTTTGTTTATTATCTTTATCTAGGGAGGCAAACTGTTTCTCCTTAATACAGATTGCACAGCAACCTAGCTAGGAGAACAGTTATAGTTCACCCCTACAAATATTTGTTGTTACAGACCGATGTTAAGTTAATTTTAAGTTAATAATTGTAACATTGGTTCAATAAATTATTATTATTATTATTATTTTGAATCATGTTTTGGGTACTACGTGTCAAATTCATAATTGTCCACCAGACTGGACTAACCCATCCAAAATACCGCCTACCCATCGCAATACAAATATCTTCCAGTGTTCCAAATAAAAACTATTCTATGCATACAGAATGTACCTAAGGGATTTTGCAACACGCAAACTGTTACCACAAATTCATTATCATGATTCCAGACCCATCAGAGTAGTAATATTTCGTCAGGGGTTAAAAAAATGCGCTGTTCCGTACTTACATATCGACCGCATAATTGCACTTTTGTATGAAATAGCTGTTTGTTCTTCTATAACCGACGAAAAATTTCTACTCTTCTCTTTAAAATCATATGCTGGATGTGTTTATGATAACAGTTTGCGCGCCAACTGTTATATTATACTAATATCTCCAAGCTATTTGAAACACACGTATCAGATAATTAGCTGCTACTATCAAATGATAACAATTTATTGCATACAGGAATAATCGTTGGTTGGTGCCTCATTTCATTAATAGTTACTATGTCCTCTGTGTGTTGACTTAGGCCACTCGTACGTAGTTCCAAAGATCCTGAACCCCAGGGTCCTTAGATATGTTTTTTTTTAAAGAGTAATTGAAAAGCTTACCTGCGAACTCGTCTTTCAGCGACGTATCGCAGCCGGTCAGCGTCTCTCCCGAAGACCCTGACCCTGTCAGCTCCCTCCAGCACACACTCAGGGTACTGGAACAGCACCCTGACGCCATCACCACAAGGGAACACGGAGCCTCCGTGTACATTCAGAACGAATTGTTCTGACCAGTCCGCCTGATGGACAAAAAAAACTTAGATGTATCGCGATCTTTGCGAAAACTAAGAAATATTTAGCTTACCAACTACTTAAAGCAACTAATCTAACGCCCGGTTTCAGGAACGAAAATTATCGACGCGTCAAAATTAAACGCAAGTCAAGTGATGCGATTGGCTGTTGATTATTTAGCAACCAATCATAGAAGGTTGCGCGCTCAATTTGTTACCTAATTGTGTTGATTTTCGTTCCAGAAACCGGGCGTGAGTCTCCCGACTGACTCCCCGACAATTCAAAAGTGCCTAAAATTTGTTTAATTTAAATAAATGCGTTCAGTTTTATTTGTATCATCTTATTTGCCATAAGTAATTATGTAAGATCAAAGAACGAAGACTAATTACATCAGGTATGCAATATTACACAAAATGTGACTACCCATCTTCTTGGTATAATTTTTACCTGTATTTTACAACTGAACCCATAAGAGAAAAATATAGGTACGAGTACAAGGCGACCTTAGGTGATCTTTAGACATTTTTAGGGTTCCGTAGTTCACGTCTCACAACCCTTATAGTTTCGTCATATCCGTCCGTCCGTCCGTCCTCGGCTTACCTTCCAAACGGTTAGTGCTAGAAAGATGAAACTTTGCATGGATATGTGTATTTATCATGTCGACAAAGTGCTAAAATAAAATCACCCCATAGTGTGGGGTATCATTAGATAGATCTTTTAAAAACTTTGAGAGGTTGCTAAGACGATTTTTGGTTTAAGTATCCGTTAGCGAGATATTCAACTTTAAAGCGCATTTTTTTATTAAAATAGGGCGTGTGTGTCCCTCTAAAAGCTAAACGGCTGACTCGAAAAATCTGAAAAAATTCATGATGGTAGTCCATGTGATGAACTTTGAAGGAAACTATAACGGCTTAGATAACTTTGTTAGTTCTGGAGTTATAGAGGCCTAACTTATAAAATGCGCTTACACACTTGGAAAACTTCGTACAAAAATAACGAAATAATAAGTAAACATATTAAAAATAAAATCATAACAAATCTATTGGTACGGAACCCTTGTTGCGCGAGTCGGACTCGCGCTTGGCCGGTTTTTATTATTTCAAACCACATCATTATAAAAATATAAAATGGTTCTCGTGGAATCAGGGACTAAAAGCAAGAGATCACTAGAAATATTCATTTTAAAGTAAATCGCACTCACTTCGTGGTCAATGGAAGTAAAGAGCATGATTACCTTCCTGCACTCCCCGCGGTAAGTGGTTTCACGCTAATGGACACCAGTTCATTGGTTAATGGCTTGAAAGAATTTCTCCAACTAAGATAGTTGGAGAAATTTGTTTTTAGTCTAGTTTAACAACAATAAAAAAATAAGATTTCAATTGGATTTGGAAAATTGATTTGATAATCACACCTACATTTTAAAAAAAAACTACGTCTCCAACCGTTAACGGTTGGAGACGTAGTTATTTTTTTAATTATATTCAATCGATAAATCTACTTTATAAAAAAAAACAGAAATTAAACTAACATTAAAAGTCGATGGCTCATAAACAGGAATCACGCAATGTAATTGAGATATGTAAAACACCACAATTCCAAATAAAATACAACATTAATTTTCCATATTCTTAACAGAATCTCTTTGAGGAGTTTCAAAAATATAATACAGCCAACAGATAAAATTTTTACCATAAAAACTGTCGACGCACAATAATGGAATACAACACTTAAAACCAGGCCCATTTATTACACATAAACTTTTATGTAGATTGTAACACCGAAGTTTGTGTAACGACCGCTGTGCAATATAATAATTTCCCTTCCACTCATCTTCATAATAAAAACAAAAGAAAATAGCGAACAATATTGTTAAAATGTTGTTTCCCAATTGAGATCAAACGGAAACCCTCCAGAGTTAATTTAAGCCCGACTTGGTAGGACAAAGACTTTGGAAGTATATTCGAAACTTGAAATAAGAGAGATTTTTGTTGAAAGACTTGGAATGACGATGTTTGCTCGTGTTTGAAATCGATCAAGCGTAGTCTTTAAGTTGATATTAATTTTATCATCGTGATCTTCCTTTACTAAGAGTGACTTGAGAGATATTGTAATCAAAATTTATATTGCCAGTGATTTATTAAAAAATCTTGGAAGAAATTCAAAGGCATTAAGAAATAAATCCTGGAGTCAAAATGGCGTGTTTGTTAGGTGAAATCTTTGTGAGCTAAGTAAGTTATCTTGTTAAAGCTGCAGGAACCGGTTGAAGTGGAGGTGCTCGGGGGAGGCCATAGGTCCAGCAGTGGACGTCTTTCGGCTGTAATGATGATGATGATGAAATAAGTTTTCAGCATAATTGTTGAATATTCTTAATTCAATATTCACTGCATGAGTTTAATTAAAAACCAATCTTGTTGGATTAAAATCTGCGCACAAAGCATCGTAGACAAGCTGCTATCAATCTTTATCAAGGGTTCTCTTTCAGCTTGTTTGGCGGGAATTATGTACGATCTCCATACATCTCTCGCCAGGTGTTTAATAAAATATGGAAGGAATAGACTTACCACAATGTTGTGGAGGAAAATGTGGACTATACTGTACATACATAGAATTATACTTAAAGTACACGACTTCGTTCTGAGTTCTGGCATTTTCTTGACCTAATAATTACAAGCATTAGCAATCAACCTATAATGTTCTCACTGCTGGGGCACAGGTCTCCTCTCGATGAAAGGGAGTGGGCCGCAGTTTACCACGTGTGGGTGGGTAGATGACCCATGACCCATTCAATATTTTTGGTTCTAGAACATGCCGGTTTCCTCACGATGTTTTCGTTCACTGTTTTGAGAGCAGTAGTGATGAAATAATTTACACAAAGTAAAGCGCCTGCCTGGATTCGAACCTACATCTCGTAAATCGCGGTCGTTACCACTGGGCCACCACTGCTCTCTATATTAACAATGTTGCCTTTATTCACTACCAACGTACCAAATGTGGTAAAACTCCTAGAGCATACCAACCACAGCTTTCTGCATGATTATGCACTTTAGTAGATTACAATGATAAAGTTTAAGGATGTTTGGAATACATTTTCACAATGCTCAATATTTAGACAGTCCTTTCAAACTCTGAAAGCGTGGCTATCCTGCTAACCTGTGCCTCTGTAAATATTTATAGAGGTGTTCATTTGGAAAGGCTTTTTTATGAGAATGGGAGTCGGACGAGGTTCCATTTTGATTGCCTCCAACAAACATTTTTCACAAATAATTAAAAACGTCGACATTTAAACGTAATTCTGTCCATTGGGCACAGGCACAGAGTTATTTATGTTTGATGTTTAGAATCAAGTGTCCCAATAAATATTTGCTTTTAGCAATATTTTGAAACACTAACTTTTCAGTGTTACCTTGTGTCGGATACGGAATTAGGGATTATTATAACATTAAGGCCGCGTCCTAATAGAAAGCGATCGTTGCGTGAATACGTGATCGTTGCGTTCATCATTAGGTCACTTTTTATTCGGTGAACCGAAACGCATGGTCGCGCCAACAGACGGCGCCTCCCGATTTTCCGAACAAAAAGTAATATATGAACGCAACGATCGCGTATTTGCGCGGCGAGCGCATAGGTACTGGGACTATCCCCGTGTCCCAGTAAGCGCTCGCCGCGCAAATACGCGATCGTTGCAATCAAGCAACTTCATTGATCGCGCGAGTAAACTATAGTCATATAAAAACGAGCGCGACGATCGCCTTCGGTTAGGACGTGGACATGTTTAGACTTTAGCGCCAATACAATCCATTTTACGATGCAGTAAGCCGATCTTACTTTTTAATAGCCGATTTTATTGTACTGCCTTTCGAGTATAATGGATTTAAAAGATAACGAATTCCCTTACCTTAATAAAAGCGGTAGCCAGATCCTGCGGGCCAGCTGCTGCAGCTGGCCTAAGTGTAAGCGCATAGTCCCCGGCCTGACCGAAGAGTTCACAACGCAGCGTCATCGTCCGACGACCTGGGAACCCGTGCATCTGTAACAAGACAAGAGATGAGTATGGTATGAGTTTAAGGAAACATTTTATGAGTTTAGTTCAAAGTAGGTACGTTACTTCCATAACAGAGCATTTTGTATGGAGCCTTTTTTGTGTGATTAGGATCTGATATTCATTCAAATCAATCAATTCGCACCTATTGTGATTAATTCACTTTATTTATTTTATTTCTGTCTTAGATCATAGTATCATTCTTTGGGAAAGTAAGGCTCAATTTCTCTTAATTGTAACAAGATCGGGATGGCAACATTTTACAAAAAAGCCGTGCTTATGGTTTTCATTACATGAAATAGGTAGTCTTTTATTTTTGCAACAGTCTACGTGCTCATGAAAGGTGCTTTTAGCGTCGCGTTTACCTGGAGACTGAAACTGGCGGCCGCTTTATTTTAAGCTAAGTGACTTTAAATAGAACCTTACCTGTTCAGAATACAAAACATGTGCGTGTGAGCTGGTGTTCTTCCCATCACAAAGCACAGCTCCTCCACTCGAATGGCCACAGTACAACAACTCCAGCCAAAAATCAGCACTAGACTCAATAGGAGTACACACCACCCTTGGGAACTCCAGTATAGCCATCACCTGTCTCTCAGGGTACGTCTGTATCTGTTCTGGAGTTACGTCCAGGTTCGCCGTCGGCCACAACACATCGAACTTCCAAGATTTCACCACACTGTCACCAGTCTCCATGAGACTGCCTTCACTAACGTCTCTCTTAACTTTGTTACCATCAAAATCTCGTTTGCCTTCTGTTGTATTATCGTAATCTGGTAAGAATGGATCCTTTTCGGATATTAGTTCTAGGTAGTAAGTGCCTCCTCTGGAGAAGTATCCGCATGGTAAGGTCATGCGGTTTTCAGAGTCGAGTGCTAGAGGCATGGTGGCCAGGAGAGCTCGTCCGTCGTCGTCTTCTCGGGCGATGCGGACTTTGAGGCCGCCCCCGGAGGCGCCGTGGACTCGGATGTGCACGTCCCCACCCAAGGCCACGAGCGTTGATGGTATCTCCACCCATACTTGGTTGAGGTCGACGCGGTCTTCACTCACGTATGGGTTTACGAAACTGGCGCCGCCTGGGGACAAAGTTTTATAATCTTTAATGTTATAATGTAATGTTTATAACATTTTACAAGTAGAAATATAATTACAAATATTTTTCACTTTTGGCTACCATGTATATTATTCAAACTGACCTGTGAAAAATCTGAAAGGTACTAATCCAAGACAGCACAAAAAAAGCTAAAAAAAAACCCTGGTTTCGGCTTTGCTTTGTTACTTCATTCCAATCTAGTGATAAGCCAACTTGAACCAAAAGCACTTTACGTTACAGCAGCAGAGACAACTGGACAAACGTGGAAGCAAAGCTCGACAACGAGGAAAAACAAGCAATTATGTCAGGTGCACTAATTGGCACCACAAAGGACACCAAAAAAATACAACAGCGAAAAGTAAGAGTTGATTATACAAAGTTTGAATAACTAGTATGTATAATGTTTGTACCATCTAATCATTTATTTACTTTGGTTAAAATATTTTTATTTCTACTGGCAGTGGGTACAATGTTTATGATTATTTTCAAAACTTATTTAATCCTGAAAATAACGTTAATATAAAACCACGCAAGCTTCGTATTAAAACTAAAGAACTCATCTGAATAGTTTGAACTACGCCATCTTTCCCAGACAGCTCGAGAGATTTTTTAAGAAACATATTTCAAAAAACGTTTTTCCTCGAAAGAAAACTTCCTACTTTCCTAAAAGACTTTCAAAGAAAATGAAAGTAGCATGTTTCAAGGAGTTTAAGTTTAAATAGGACTGCGTAAAACACCTTTTTATTTATATCAATTTTCGCTATTTTATTTTAAAGAACAAAAAGTCAGATAAAATTTCATAAAAGTAGGCTCCACAGTCACTCACACTAATAAATAATTCTGAGTGCATCTGTGGTGCTTTTAGGCTTATTTAAATTTTTATGCCATTGGTTTTAACGTTTATTTCTGGGGGAAATTTTAATTGTATTTTTAATAAATAAATAGCGGTTAATGGGTTTTCAGTTTCATCCAAATTACCTGTAGGATAATATTACCGAGAATATAGATAGGTGTTTAAAATTCAGGATAATATTATACGAAAGTATGTAGTTGAGGAACTACTTGTTAGAAATAGTGATTTAAGAAATTGAATGATGGAGATGTTCCATTTATTTATTTCGAACACTGAAGACTTGAAGAAATTATGACTTCCGGGGAAGGAACTTTCCAATGAGTTAATATAGAGTTAATTTAGAAGTAGGTAAATTATACAAAATGCACTGAAGGCTTATTACTCGCCCGAAACGCCAGTAATAAGCCGCACTGAAATGGTTGAAAAGGTTCTTGGCTGCCAAAGGTTATTGAACTGTGACAGAAGTGTTACCATAATCACCCTTGATGGAATTATTGTTGATCGTAGATAGTTGATGTTTCCCGCACTTTCCCGTACTTTATGTATTATGTAAATAGGTAGGTAAACGTTACCTATAAAAACATTTAAAATATTCAAAATGCACGAGGCGTGATACATCGTACATCAAAATTTACATATATTTAGCCATTAAATGCAAATGTGGGGTTAACGCGGTATTCCTACGTGAAGAGAGCTTTACCTCGTATTATGTTTGCAACAACTCTAATTACAGCCCTTTGCGTAAATGGATAACATTTATAATGAACTTGAATGTCGGGTGTTTTACGGTAGAAATAAACAATTCTTTTACGATTGTGAATTTAATTTCTTCTCGGAACGGACTGACAATCCGACGATGTTGTAAATCTTTATAAATGGACGAGCTGTGCTGAATTTAACTTAATTGTGTATTGTTAAGGACTTTACGCTGGTCGAGCAAGAAAACGGTGGGAAAAGTAGGAGTGCTTGCAAAAAAGATAGTTGTAAAGTAAAGATATTTTTTCTATGAATAGTTAAGAATTCGGGCAGGAGCATATGAATTTTCTTTCAATCTAATGCAATTATTCTGAACTCAATATCAAGTTGAAATGTAGTTCAACAAAATGAACAATAGGTACAGAATAATGTTTTTTTTACAAAATAAAAACAACCGTTTTGAAAAATAACTTTAATTTTGGAAGTTCGTAGTCGAAGTATTTGCGGTTTCAACCAACTTCCAAAATTAAAGTGATTTTTCACTTTGGAGTGTTTTTCGGAAGTTAGTTGTTATTTTTTGTGAAAAAAGTTTTTATTTTTCACTTTATTCTTACTACAAATAAAAAAACCCAAATGGCTATAGGTGTGCCTATAATATTCGAAGAGTTCCCTCGATTTCTCTAGGATCCCATTATCAGAACCTGACCTGACGACAATAGGACCACCTGGGAAGTGTAACTACCCTTTCAAAAAAAAAAAAACTTTCCAAATCGGTCCTTTCTTTTGAAGCCTTTAAAGTTACCTTAACAAAATTAGCATAGTCTTCACATAATTACAAGCCCTCAAACACCGGTGAACCAAAATCACCTTTCATTCTTACGACCATACCCACAATATACCCGCACATTATTCAGAAGGTATTTCCCTAGAGGAGAAGTATACCCAATATGTAGCAGGTTTCTGATTAATCTTGACACGACAAGGTTGATAGCCTATAACAAACCTGTAGATATTGTTGTCGTATGAGATGAAACCGAAATTGGTGGAGCTATGAAATCTATGACGCATGGAACTGATATCGTGTTGGGAATATATATTGGTTACTTTTATACAGTAAATCTTAATATTGATGAAAAGAATGGCAGCTGCTTTCTTAGTTGAAGATAATGTAGGTACATTATTATTAACTTTACCACTTTTTGAGGATGATTAAAGAAAAAATAGAGGAGTTATGTCTAAACATACTCAGTAAGCTACCTCAAACACCTATCTAGATTCTAAATGCCACCCAATTAAGCCCTCCGACAATGGGAGAAGACACAAATTCCCCGTTTGCTAACAGTTAGACAAAACTGGAACAACTATGTGTAAGTAACACATAACGTTACGCCTGTCTACCCTGTAAGGTAAGGTAGAGGCGCAACTAGTAGGTACACTGACATTTCATCAGATGTGTTTAAGTCCCATGTAGTAGGGGTCATATAAGTTAATGTTTTAATTTATTTTTTAATTTATTTTTGAAAAAATTAATAATTAATGCCAGAAATACATCTTTCACACAAAGACTGAGTTTTCTTTGTTGCACATTTCCGAACAGTAACAAAACAAATCCATTTGCTTAATAAAGATATATATTGAACCTTAAAAAACAGCGTAAAAACTGTAAAGGATAAGAAAACCTCAAATCATTAATACTTAGATTTTCTGAATAAAACCAGCCGTAATTGATGTCTTTAGCTCCTTCAGCTACCACCTTACATAGACCCTTCTATTTAAATGTATCTTTGCGAAATGTAGGAAAGGCTACAAATTAAGGTAGAAAGTGAGAGATCAAACTATAATGGACGAACATAGCGATGATTAGAATAAATCAGATGTTTTAGTATTTATTTTTAGGTAAAGTAAACTAGATGTAAAGGAAAAGCGACTCTTTATTGCAGAATTTTATGTGAACTGAACTTTAAAAGTTTCCCAATAATTTTTGACCTATTTATAAACATTCTAAAACAGTAATTCTATAAGAAAGCCTTTTCAGCTCAACTTAACAATGTTTTCTTTCAAGCTTAATCATCAAAAGCAGAATTGAAAACAAACATAAGTGCCAAGTTAACAAAAACAAGACGACTAATTTAGAAAATATGTCTACAAAATGAATTCAAATGATCAAAAACTTTTAACTCTCTCCAACTGCAATTATTAAGTCGTTCATTTTAAGAAGCTTTGCTGCTAATACAGCTTACTTTACTGGTCAAAACTTTTTATACTTTTTATTAATCTGTAAAAGAATTTGTTTCTTTTTTGGACATGATAAATGATGTTATATTTTTATTGATCCTGTAACAAACCTCCTATTCGTGAAAAAAGCGCCATAGTTGAAAATAACAATGTCATAATCACCTTATGGTAATGTCCTATTTGGCGGTGGAGTGGTGGCCTGTTTTTCACCATATTTGGAACATAAAGGTAACGATCGTAGATGAAAGTAGGTACCTAGTACCTACACAAACTCCATAATAACGTGTTATACAAGTAAGGGTATTTTTATACGCTAGTAATCCAATTTTCCCATAATTTTAAAGACTACTAAAAGGTACCTAGCTATAAATATAAATAGTAACTTTCATAAGTAGTAGTTGTACGTTATATTGGTATTGATTGTATTCAAATCAAATATGTTTATTTGTTAGAATATGGTACAATAGATGTTACAAATATTTCTTTATAAATAAAGAAATAAAATAAAAACAAGGATTATATTACTAGCCTATTAATAATTGTGAAAATAAAATATGAATCTATAATAGTTAATTAATAAAGATTGAAATTGTACTAATAATGAATTATTTAATTGTTGCGGTAGAATAAAGGCTATCTTTATTTTATTATATTATTAACGACTTATCTTCTAAATATTCTTGAACACTATAATAATTTTTTTCTAATAGTAGTCTGAACAATGACCTTTTGAGCCATGGCAATGGGAAATCTTGAGTATTATTTGGCAAATCGTTGTATATAATAATTGCACTCATGTACAATCAGTACCAATATAACGTATAACTAACTATCCTATCAACAGATACCGTCTTTCCACTATAATATCTTCATATGGCAAATGGTATCGAGGCCAACTACTAGACTGGGCGGGACAGACACATTAATTTGTGCTGACAACAGCCACGGTCTGGTACTATCGGGGATCACTCGATATACTTCTAGGGAACAATGGTTTCAGAAAATCAGTCCGAACGATTTGTAGTACATAAGTAGTGTTTTTGGTCTGGCATACAAAGTTTGTGTAGTTAGTACTTCGAAACTCTTTGTAATCTAATGGTGCGAAGCTTTAAAATAAACATTTAGTTACGTAGATTGATAAACAAATAATTACTGTAAGATTACATAGAATTCCAGCTTTAGATATTTGAAATATTATTAAATGGATATACTTTCTTGCTTATTTCAAGAAAGTATATTATTAATAGTTTATTTTATTTTTATTTTCCTTTAATGATCCCATATATACCTAATTGATCAATTAATTTTGAAACTTGAACGGGACTTCAGGTTACCATCAAAAATCCTGTATTAAGTACCGTATAAAAAAAAGTTCGTAATATTTTCCAATTTCTGAGAAAAAGTGAACTAGACACCTGCTTCCTCGTTTAATAAACGAAACACGTCAGTTTGCAGGTTACCCTTGGATTTGGATTGTAATTATGAACGGGTTAGCCTTATTATTCCTGCACGTGGTTCAAAGATATCATAAGAGATGGCTATGGTTTTGGTGGTAACTATAATAAGGTGATTTTTAGTATAAATTGTTAGTATTACGAAGACAAAAAGTTATTAAGCTTTTGAGTAAAAAACAGGAATGTAAACAAACATCAGTGTCACCAAATTAACGAAAAGACAAACCGACTAATTTAGAAAACATGTCTGTAAAACAAATTCGAATTAATCAAAACTTTTAACTCTCTGCGACCGTAACTGAAATGTGTCCTTGTAACTTTGCTACTACTGAAGCTGGTCATAAAACTTTTTCTTTTTTACTCGCTCCCAATTACTACTATATAACAAGGAGCTCTATAAAAACATGGTTGAAGATGTCTTGAACAACAAAATAGCCTCCTCGAGTAACAAAATTAAATATCTTGGCTTTATCCGTTAAAGGCATTCCAATCACAACTGTCATTATTTACTATAGCACTACAAATTAACTTTGGCTGTCAATTTGCCCAAAAATTAATTTGTGACTTTACATTGCTGGTTAGTACCTGCTATGATGATAAGCCGCAGCAGCGCGGCAAGCGGCACGCGGCGCATGCTGCGTCACCGCCCCATCAAACCGTCGTCGTACGCGCCGCCTCGCCTGAAACAACCAATCAAAATACATTATTTATAATTGGAATCATTAAATTAAGCCTTCATTAAAAGGTTTGTTTTCGGTAAAAAGTTTGAATGTTGAATGCATGAAGTGTGTGTTTTGGTGAATAGATCTGAATTTGGGTAATTAGGTAATAACTTGAAACCGTATCAGTTCACCTGAAATTCTGGCAGCTACGGCACAAACATTTGCATGAGCATACATCATTCAAGTGGCTCCCAAATATATTCTACTCAACTTATAGTTACCCCAGTTTTACGGTGGAAAATTATTATTTTTCCTATATACACTAAAAGAGCAATTTGACCTACGAGTATTTGCTAAATGCAAACAATTGATTCAATGTGGGTGGTGTAACTGTGGAAATACAACAGAATTCATAAAAGTTGAAGTTGGAGTTAAGAACAAGCAACCATAGAGAACCATCGAACGCAAGCGGTGTCAAACAACACGAGTTAAAAACTATCACAAACTCAAACTAAAACCCAGTTCAGCTGTTGTTTTAAAATCTGAACAATATTCAGTTTCCATCCAACTTGCCACTTCGATGTGGATGCAACTTTATTCGAAAAAATCTCGTAACTCCACAGCCTTCAATGTTCTTCTGGGGAAATAATAAAAAGAACTGCCTTTAACAATGGTTCCGCTTGGTATTGTGTTCTTTATTTCGAAACTCAGAATATATTCATTGAAGGTGGTGAAAGGAAGCGCTAATTTTCTTTCATAAAAGGTCGTCATTGTCATTTTTCTGTTTCAACCAACAGTCAGAGTTTTTTGAGTTACGATTTCTGGGCCTGACTAAAACCGCCTCTTCTTTCTTTTCTTTCGTGTTAATTCTGCGTAACTCACTGGGAGCTAAATCACTAGGTATTATCTCCAGAAATTACAGCCGCTACTGTTTCTTCAGAAAATGAATATTTGTGTTTAAACCTTAGAACCTCGGCAGATTTTCACACGTTAAAAACAGTATATTTTGCACTAGCACATTCCGGGATAACTTACTGCATTACCGCGTGGAGATGCTCTGGTAAATGCCTTCTACTTCGTTTGGAAAGAGCACAAAGAGCCGTTCTAAAAGTCATGACACATAAACCTATTCGCTTCCCCACGTACGGCTCGTATGTTCTACGCAAGGTTCCCACTGTAAGACAAGCATTTCTGATAAGCACATTATTACGTAAGCATACGGATATTGAATATGACCCTAATCTCAATTCTTTAAAACGCAGAGTTAACAGAATATGTCAGACAGAGAGCGTTAATCTAGTTGTTGCGAGAAGACATTATAACTTTTTGAGTCCTGTTATCTATAACAAAATATTAATGAGAAATTAAATATATATCCACTCTCGTTACGAGTGTAAACTGAAAATTGAAAAATGGCTCTATGACCTGACTTATGACGAAACAGAGAGCCTCATACAAACTTATATTCATATCACATCCTCCATATACACATATACGCCCTTTCCACACATACAGATGCACGCACCTACACACCCTCCCCCACATACACACCCACTCACACACACACACACCCTCTTATACTGCTACAACTATTATTAACAAATGTCTAGTTCTAGTTTTATTATTATTAATGTTTATGTCTAGTTTCTACCTATAAGTATAACCTTTGTTGTTATTGGAACTCAGTGGTCTTTCACTCCTGGAGTGGGCGCTAATAACTGCGACACAGTTACTAAACTAACGCAGTATTAACGTACACAAAAATTGTAGCATATTTTTGTTCCAATAAAAATATTTGATTTGATTTGAAATCCATAATAGTAGAGATCCAGATGGGTTATTCGCACTTCGTCCCATTCGCACTTCGTACCGCGTTCGCAGTTGGTCCCATTTGCACTTGGTCCCATTTGTACCATAACCTACTTAGAATGCGCAAACATAAAGGGAATATCTAATGATGAGCATGATTAAATGCTGGCTACCTACCTATTATCTTTTTCAGCTTGTATAATTTAAATTATTTATGTTATCTCCATACTTAAACCGCTAATTAATCTGATGTTGCTGATAAAACCTTATCGTAAAATATTGGAAGGTTACTGAGTATATCAGATTGAAGCCTGTTGGACCATAAAATTCAGCCGCTTCAACCAAAACTGCCTATATTTCAGTCCAATTAGCAGCAGGTCAATAGTAACTAATTACTTTAAAACTTAGTTGGTGTTTAGCTGCTTTATTTATTTCGGTGCGTGTCGAAAACAAACTAATAATAATAATTTATTATCATTAGTTGTTTTTGTAACAATAAAAGACGTCTTCTGTATTTGTCTGGGTTTAAGGATGAAAACGAATATTAATTCTTTATTTTCATCGTTTGTCTCAAGAATGTTAGAAAACTTTTAGTAGTAAAAATACAAAGAATTAACAATGGTCTAACTTTAGTTCCCTGCGGGACCCCAAAAACATCTTTGATGTACAATATTTCGATGTAACAACCGAGCACCGAGTCTTTCAAAGCAGCGCGTCACGTTGATTATTCAACTCAGTCATCCTGCTGTTTGACAAAGGCATTCCCATTGATTCCCTATTAATTTACAAAAGGGAAAACTTTCTGATCAAACATGAAAGATGGATCTTCATGATTTTTCTGCCTTTGTACAACTTACGCCTCGTGGAACACAATCAGTGTAATTCGGGGTCATTGTTGCGTGAAGTATGATTATGTATGATTCTATATGGGACGACTTTGTGAACGTATTTGCATAATCAACGTGATTTCTATAAGTAATGAGCGACGATTTGAATTCATGTTAGATGATTTTCGACACATTTTTCCTTTCTGAATTAGATATTGCCACATTCATGTTTTATATCTATCAAAGCTTCGCTGTACATACTTTTGTGAAAAAATAACAAGTATGTAGTGTTGCATGTACCTACCTACTGCATACACAACATATTATACTTACATAGCTAAGTCCCTTTGAAATGTAGTTTGGCCGCGACATAGATAACCCATCATTTCCCATAGGTGTTGTAAGGGGGAAATAAAATGTCAAGTCTGCGGAAGAGTTGAATCTGACTTGTCTTTTGGGAATTTGTCTTTTACTGCACATGGTCGTAAAATATAAATGGCGTCGAGTTGACCTGCCTGGATGATGATACGCGACCAAATTGTTATGTGGTTACGAGTACCTACAGAGGCGGTATTTTGTATTAATTCCTTTGTTTGTGCTTAAACATATTATCTGCTTGTTATTTTAACTCTTTTATAATATAAAATAATTCAAATTATATTATCTTGTCCTACAATTTACATACCTAATAAATATGTAAGGGTCCATTAAACAATCCCACCACCGCTGTAACAGCTAATACATCATCCCATCAACTTTTACGACTCGCCATATCTAGTTATTACTTGATATTATTAAAACCGTGTATTACAACACTAAAGTCACGTACACACTTGTCACGTCTCGCATTTATGTTCCGGTACAGAGCGGCACTCACCGGTTCTAACAGGAATTTTCCGGAAAATAAACGCCTCGCAGCTATGAGAGCCCGTCTTACATTTAATACAGGTGGAATTTCGTGAACGCAAAACGAGCAATTTAAATTAAGCAAGTAAATTTCACTGTTAATAATAGTTTTAATAAGACTCTCCGTGATAAAATTGAGGATTTTCTTAGGCAGCGTTCATTAAAAAATTCAAAGCCCGAGCTTTTCGCGTCGACGTGAAAAAATAAAGTTGAATTTATGTTCGTGTTTTAGTGATGGGACTGTAACAGATGATGTGGAAGAGTATCGATATTATTGTTAATGCTTTTTTAGTTGTCATGACTTGTATAATTGTTTATTCTAATCTTCTTGTCTGTTATGATTGGATTGATGATAAGAATAAAATAATTACTGTTTCCTTTTCTTTTACATCAGTTTGGTAGGAAATAATTCGACAATGTTCACTGCCAACAGCATACGGCAAATATTACTTTTGTTTACGACTCCTAAGCTTCTCATCGCTCATCAAAGCCTCACTCCTTCTCATCATTCTCTAAACAATAAAAATAAAACAAAACAAACAGCTAGTCTAAACAAACTCCTCCAGTTAAAATATTCACGAGCACGCGTACATCTCTTTAACTCAATTTCTTGGAGTTTTCTCCAAAAGTATTTGAGGAAAGAGCCCGATGGCGCCATTAATAAATACTTTTTATAACAAGCCTAATCTGTGAGCACAAATTGGCTAAAACTGTACAAATTAGTAGGGCCATATCGTATTTTGTTGATGTAAGAGTTTTTTGGAGTTGAAAGAACAAAAAGTGTCTACGATTTGGCGGGAAGTTTTTTTGATACAAAGAATTTTGTTACCTTGTTAGCGCTCGTCTCAGTACGAGTATGCGATCGAATTTCATAAAAGAATCTGTAAACTACGTACCTAAAACGTTCACTTCAAATATATACGTTTAGACCATAAACATTTAGTTTCATTGCACATTGTCGTTGGAGCAGATACAGATTAGATGAAAAGGAGAAACCAATACTCAACCGATGATTAGATTAAGAAGACATAGAAACAGCATAATATTCATTAGAAGACGCCGAATTCAGGAAGATTCAAATATTTCCCAATAACAAGAACAAGAGTCATTGGGATGGGCAAACTCAAGAAGAGTTTGCCCATCCCAATGACAGATAAAAGTAGTCAGTTCTGAACAAAGCACCAGCACACCAACACGTCGCCATAACAACACAACAAGAACGTTTGTTTCAACGCATTACAAATGATCTCACTCACATCCCGTTAGACGTGCCGGATTATCATTGACCGACCGTGCCACCGGGCGAGGTGCAAGCAAACACCGAATTATGAGGCTATGAGGTAAGCTGAGACATTGTAATTAGGTATTATGTCGAGATCGTTATTTCCGAAATAATATGTGATCGTTTAAATATTGGATGAAAGTTGTTCCCTGTTCTCTATAATAATCATAGTTTTTAGATAAGTATCGACATCTCGTCATAGACACATATTCATTGGTGCAAGTAGAATAGTCTATGTATTATCTAAAAAGCATACGCGTCAATGAATGTTCTAGTTACATTCAAGTGAAACTAAAATAGGAGAATTTATGTCGTTAAAATTCCGCATTTCACTTTTTCAAATATATAATTTTAAACAGCACAAAATGTTAAACAGTACTAAAAGTCAAAATATTCAAAAAATGCACGTTGCCGCAAATGAGTCATTAGAAATTCAAACAGGTAACTACAAAATATTTCAGCATTTATAGTATTTTTGGACAATGTTACATGCAAACACTAAATATAGGTTTAATTACATTTTGGTCTCATTTTGTTTACCTAATTATTGCGTTAGCCCTCTAAGTTAGCGAGCAAACAATATTTTTTTATCTATGACTTGGCCAATGAACTGGAAAGGAATTGTTACGGAACGTTCGTATGCGAGATAAAGTGAAATTCGAAAAAGAAGCAAAAGCTAGGATATTATATTTTGCAAGCCTGTGTACTTTGCGAATACTAATGAGACACTGCGCAATGTCTTTGTTATAGTTATGCCTACTATAATAATACTATACCCAAAGACAGTGGTCACCAACCAAAATTTTGTAATTTTTCAAATCGCTGGGAAATTATTTCGTTGTCTTTTAAATCAGAAATAAAGAACATTAAAACAGAATGGGCGGCGTTTTCTATGCATAAACAAGAAAAACCACCTCCTCTCCAATAGCGAATGTCAAACAAAATATATAGGCAGTATAAACCCTAGTCATATTTTATCTTCCTAACTTTGCCAACATGTTTCGTGGCCGAAACGCGTAGATTCCAGCGGCATTCCATCTAAGCCTATGGCATTCGACAAATTGTTTCGCTGGCCGCGTCAGTCGGCCTGATGGGGGTCACGTCATTGTCGGCCATTCCCGCGTCAGACTGAAGGCTTATGGCGGGATGTTGTCGTGATGGCTGCACTTCAGAGAAATACCGAAACACTTGTTATTAGACACCCTTCAAAAATATAGAGGTTGAAAAATGTGGAGCCTTTTGATCTAGAACAACCAAATAGGATATCAGTAGATATTCTCTAACTAAATACTGGTATTCAGCTGCATCCGGCTAGTCCGGAACTTGACCCTAACATAGTTAGGAAAAGGCTAGTCAGATGATGATCCTCTAACCCATTACAAATTGAGTGTTTTAAACTATTGCAACTATCATCGTTTAATTTTCGTTTCGGATTCATCGGTTCTAAAAAAAATTAGTATTTGAAAATTTTACCAGAAAATCCCAAGTACTGCTGAGGTAAGAATGGAATGCTGGAGTGAATGTAAACATGGATTTTAAAACAGACTTTTTAATTATTTCAAAATTCTAACGTACATTTTCTTCCCCAGCGAAAACAAAAATAAGGAAAGATAAACAAAAACAAATAATTTTGCTTCCAACTATATGGGTACGCCAAAGCAACGTCAATAAATCCAATACGATCTACATACTCCTCCTCCATCCCGTCCAAGACCTCCTTATAAATGCACCCCGATTGTTAAAGTCTACGTGGAGCCGTAAACAATACTGAAATAAAAAAAAACTGTAGGGAAGAAGCGTCTATTGTAATATTCAATTATTCTTCCCCCTAAAGATTTCTCATCCGATTCGTATGATCCGCTTTCGAGACAGGAGGTCAGATACTGAGTTTTGATAAAAATATATGGCCATATGCAAGATGCAGGTACTTTGTAAGAGGTGGTTTGGTGAAAGAGCACAAACCACCTCTTGATCACAACAAAGATTTGTTGAAGATTGTTTAAATAATGACAAACTTTTGATATATTTGATGATGTTTTTAAAATAATTATTTGAGAAGAGCTAGAGGGAAGCAGTAATTTATGACTTTTCTTAGAAACGGTAAATTAACAAAAAGTAAGTATACCTATGATATACATACTTCTGAATTCGTGCTTCAAAGCTTTCCCTTGAAACTTCACACAATGTTCTTTGTTAACTATTCTCAGAAATCTAAAATTACTTAAAATCTGAATTTCACTGGAAGGTATCCAGTGAAATTCAGATTTTGAGTAATTGGAATTCAGTTAGAGTAAGAACTAAATTCAATAATAATAATAATAACCCCACCGCCGTATCTCTACGTTGACGTCGTGGTGGGGCTTGCGCGCTTCGAACTCTAGGCCTGTGCCAGAACAGTTTACTTTGCCGAAACAGGTCTAGGGTGAGGAGCCAGACCAAGAGAGATACAGAAATCTGCAGGGCAGCATGTGGCGAGCTTTTGGCAGTAGCGACCCCACAGACCCTATCTCCCGGGAGAAGTCTTGATCCTCATCTCTGGCTTGCCTTTATTGGCCGGTTGGAGTGAACACTGACGAGGAACAGAGCTCCCACCTCTTTCTTGCCTTTATTGGCCGGCTTGAGTGGAGATTCGCAAGAGCAAACTTGCTCGGGGAAGGAAATATTCAAGTAAGATGCTGGTAGGGATCTTGACTGTACTTCCGGGATGGTCCTGATAGCCGTGGAATACCTCTCCACTCCTCATAAGCACCTCAGGACATGTTGCCCCCTAGCGACCGTTTTCAGGGGCCCATTATTGAGTGTAAAAGTCACCCGCTGCCATTTTATCTGTGTTATTTACATAAAACATTGATCAGGCAGGGGACCTAGTTCTTCAATAGTTCAAGGTAACCAATCCACTATAGCCACCCAAACCCATAACCAATATGTTTTGTTTCCATGTTCTGAAATAGTCCCGCACCAACCGGGGGTTGTCCTTGGGTGCACTTGCATAGTGCATACAGGGATAATCGTCGGTTGCTGCCACCCCATCATTTAAAATTGTCTAAAGGGCCTCTACGAGTTGGCTTCGGCCACTGGTACGCCTTTCAAAGATCCGGGACTCGACGGTCCCGAGATGTGTCAAAGACAATATACCTGAGGAGGCTGTCGTTGGGCAGCTGGATCAAGGGCTTGATTCAGAAAGCGGTACTTCTGGACACGGCTCGCATTGTCAAGAGGTTCCTCTCTCTAGAGCCCTGACCACCGGTAGCTTGGACCCTGTTCCCGATACCGGTGGGCTACTATTTTATTATATTTTTAAATGTTTTTATATTCTTATATTTAGAAATATAATTTATATGTGTTTACATTGAAATAAAGGAGATAATAATAAATTAATTTATTTCAGGTTAATAACACTCATTCGTATTTCCGACACTGCTAGAGCAACATGTCTGCTGGAACAATGCTGGATGAAGGGGCAGTCCAGTCTTCCCGCAATCATCATGAGTACGATATTAATACCTACTTCTAATAATTTCTGAGAAAACAAAACTTTCTATCTAACTAAATATTGCAGTTCTAATAACCGTAGGTAAGCCAGAGAAACAATACTGCAGTCTGATATTTCACCATCGCGTTCACCCTTCTGTCACTAGTAAGCTGGTTACTGCTAACGAAGAGCGCTTTATCCAGGATCAGAGTGTTTTCGTCGATTTTCTGCCAATGAGCCGCTTACTGCTCGTTATTAACTTTACCTACGGTTCGTACAGTGTCTGAGAAGTTTGTGAACGAAGAGTTTTAGAAACTAATGTGATTATAGTATTGATAAATGATATTACATTTGTTTGTACAAACACTTTCATATGTCAATCATATTTTAAAAACTAGATGAGGTCGGCGTTTCTTATCTGACAACTCTGAGATTAGAGAGTATTAAGATTGCCTTATGGTTTAGAACGGGGGAAAATGTGCGTATTACTTTTGTGCAGAGTATGTACAGAACCCCATTTTCGTAACACACTTTCTTTTACATTCCGAAGTATTGTAGTGCAAAAAATTCCTTATCCATTGCTTCATATGTTTGAAAAATGAGTCTGCTCGACGACGTAAATAACGTAATGAATGTTGTTAAATTTCTAAAATGAAAGGCATTCAAATTGTAAATGTGTTACCCTACTCAATTACAGGTTTAGTTCCTGTAAGTTAAACTGCAAAGGAGCTAATACTTCCAGTTTACAAAAACAATGGAAATAAGTATGTTTGTCAATAAATTTTAAACAATGGTCTATAATTTTCAGCGTCCAAAAAAGAAATAACAAGCGGGGCAATTTTTTATATTTTTTCACCGTTCCGTGTGCCGTCACTTTCAGTTTGTAAAACAATCAGCAGTAAACCTACTACAGGGTGGGCAACTTGGAGGTATACAACTTTTTTTGCCGCCATTTTGTTTTGGCAGCAAATATGACAGTTGTTTCATGAAAATTATTTTGTGTAGATACGGCAAATTTGGTATGGAGCGTTTTACGACTGAACAAAGTGTTTTAATTATTGAAACATTCTACTCAACCCAATCATGTATTGCGGAAACTCTAAGAAAATTGCGGCCAATTTTTGGTAGAAATGATTTACTTTCGCGGCTAACAATAACTCGTTTGGTGATTAAATTTGAGCAGCATAGCATCGTAACAGATAAAGCAGATTTCTTACATCAAGTGAATCAGGGCTTAGGAAACATGTGGTTCCACAAGACGGGGCCACATGTCATACGGCACGAGTCACAATCGAGACATTGAAAAGAACGTTTCCGGGTCGATTAATTTCGAAAAACGGAGATATTGATTGGCCCCAAGATTCCCAGATTTAACAGCTCCTGACTTTTTTGTGGGGATATCTAAAGGGACGTGTCTATGCTAACAGGCCAATGAACCTTCAGGAATTAAAACAAAATACCTGAAATACAGTCACTGAAATAACGCAGGAAATATGTGAAAATGTCATGAAAAACGCAGTGAAATGGACATTTATCTGAGATTATTTTCCATACTGAATTACCGGCCCTAAATACTATATTTAAATAAAAATACTTAATAATGTTTATATTTCATAGAATAATATTTAAAAAATAAAGTGTTAATAATTAAAATCTTTTACACAAACTGAATATTGTATTCATACGAGTACATGGTGAATTTAATTCTATCCAGGTTCTAAGTACTAAACTAGGTACAGGCCATAGAGAAAAACTCTGAAAGTGACATTAAAATGTATGGCCAAATGTACGTGTACCTACTATAGGTACACCTCTGCCTAATCCTTCGGAAAATACAGGCGTGATGTTATGTTGTATGATTATTAAAACTTATTTAAAAAAGGTGTTTTATCGAAAAACTTTTAATATGATAGGTGGGGTTTTTTTTTTTTCGAAAATACTATAACTAAGGAAATCAGGTAATAAAAAAAAATCACTGTCTATAACATTTGCAACCTACACTCACGTCATTTAATGACCACAGCGCAAAAAGTGCACTAGCCGATTTAATTTCACATTTTATCTCCAGCTAGCTACACACTGAGTAATATTTCAGTGCACCAACCCGTCAGACAGTTTAAAGTACGTTGGCTGTGTGTTATTGGTGCTCCTGTGATGCCCTGAGTAATGGCTGAATCTGCCTGCCCTCGAGATGTGCCGCTGATTTGTGGACGCTATATCTCATAGACTGTGGCGCAGTGGAGCATGGGAGGAGAGATAGCAGTGGGTAGTTAATATTTGTATTTAAGTAGCCTATGTTTAAAAGAACGCTAACAGTTGGTAATAGTCGACAATAGTTATTTATTATGATGTGCAATTTGAAGCAGTTGGTACTAATAAGGCAGCGGTAAATATATACATATTCACCGCTGTGGATTAAAGCTTACAAAAAAATGAATTGTATAATATAAAAGAGAAAAGCTAACAAGGAGTTTATGATTTTCCAAAAAGAGTGATACTAGCTGCTTTAGCAATTTAAGAGATCACCATTATTCGTTGTACAGCGAGATCACAATGACATCATCATTCTCATGCCCATTCTAGTTGTGTTTCCGTCAGAGAAACCTATATTCCACAGCGGATGTTGCCCGATTCATTTGATAAATGCACGAGTCGTGACCATTGCAATAAGTGCTTCCTCAGAACGGACCTTGGCAATACTCCAAGAACACACGGATATACAACAAACAGGATAACAAATCGCTGTTCGTCTATCACTGAGCCAGGAGCGTAGATTGACCTACAGTTATTAGCAAAGTTTATCATAGTTCAGGCTAAGCCATTTGTTTTACTGAAGGATTCACTTGATATGCTAGTTCCATGTTCTTGTTAGAAGCTTCCGAGATTAGATTGCGAAGTTTAGTTTTGTTACTTAGGTTAATTAAATTATTGAAATAGGTAAGTGGGTAATAATATGGAAGACTGTGAGTGTGTGTGTGTATTAATTTCCTAAACAAACAAAATGTTTTTACTTTATGTATATTTTATATCCAAGAGAAGCTGTCAAGCTTGCCGCCCTGTCAAGCTACTGTCCACGAAGTTTAAATAAATAAACAGGGCAATGGTAAAGGAATTATAAGCTTCATTTTGGAGCAATAACGTAATTTAAAAATAAAATGCACGACACGATGCACTGTATAATTGCATTAGTTTGCTTTTATATATATTTTCAACACTACATACTTATTGCTGGTATCGCTGGAGGTTTCCTTCAAGAGATAGTAATAACTCTCCGCTGAGGCGGCGAGCCTCCTTGCCGGATTGCCGCCATGGGATCTGGAGGCCAAAGTCCTCGCCCACATATGGGAGTGGCGAGAGGAGGCAAAACGCCGGAGCGTAAATCACGGCACAGCGGACAGAGCTCCGGCGGGATCTCGTAGCAGCATGGAGAGTGCGATTGTCGCAACCCAGTGCTGGGCACGCCACAATAGCGGCGATAAGTCCCCTCTTTGAGGAGTGGCTAGAGAGGCGCCACGGCTCCCTCACCTTCCGCCTGACGCAGGTCCTCACCGGACACGGTTGTTTCGGGACGTTCTTGTTCAGGATAAAGCGGGAGGAAACGCCAGGGTGTCACCACTGTGTGGATCGCCCGGAGGACACGGTGGAGCATACGGTGGAGATCTGCTCGGCTTGCGCGGGGCCCCGCCGTGTCCTCGTGGCGGCAATCGGCGGCGACGATCTCTCGCGTCCGGCCCTGGTCCAGGCCATGGTACGGAGCGAGAGTGTATGGCAGGCCGTCACTTCCTGGGCCACACTTCGCGCGTGAGGGAGAGGCAATCTCTGCGCCCTCACGCCCCTAGCCGCCGCAGGAGGAAGGGAGTCAACAGCCGACTCCCGGCCATCGTAGGCGCAGCTTGCGGGCGGCGAGCAATGGGCAGCTCGCCGCCCGGTAAGGACCAGGCCCGGATCGACGGCGCGTTGTATTCCACGCGCGCCTCAAAGAGATGTCAGCACGAACTGACGGAGTCCGTAGGGCCGATGCCGCCGGGGCTGCGGGTTGTTCGAAAGAGATACCGTGGCCCCTAGCATAGGCAACTGAAGGAACACGGGTGGGTTTTAGTCAGTAAAAGTCTGACACGCCCTTCCGCTCAGCCCAGAGCGGGAGAGGTCATTTGATGACTTCCCACCCAAAAAAAAAAAAAAAACAAAGGTATAGTAATAACTACTTACATGATAAAGGCAAATATACTAAACCGACATCCATTATACACATCCCCCATCCATTACAAGCAGAAAGTATACATACTACCTAACTAATTTCGCCAAATTGCCCTCAAGTACCCTTGCCAAGCACATCGTACCGCCACAAAAATTATCCCGTGTGTACACGGCCTAAGCAAACACATTCGCCTGCTGTTTTGTCTCTCAACATTCGGATGACCTCTAGGGATGTTAGTTTTGACCTTGGATGTTTATTTTTTCCTGTTTTTTAATTATGGTGACTTTTTGCTGAATTTTATTGAACAAGTTTTTAGGTGGGATAAATTGTGAAAAACGTGATTAATGTGACATTATAATTATCTTCTTTTTTTCTCCAAAAATCAATCGTTTTATACCTACTACTACGACTAGAGTATAAATTATATTATTAAAACCTAATATTGTTCGATACGACAACACTATTACGAAACATAAACAACTTACTCCTGAAATCCACCAACTATAACTTGGTACATCACTAGCATATCCCTGTAGGTTCGTATAAAGAGGTCTCAGCCCTGCTTAGCCCTGAAGAGCGCTTAACGCGACCTCAAGCCCGGACCCGCCGGCTTATTTACATAAACATATGAATGGCCGTTTGCTTCAGGAATTAGGATACAATTTTGGTGGCTTGCCTTAATCCTGAGGACTGGCAGACGTTAGTTATATGCATGTGTTGAGAAGATAAGATTCATGTGTTTGGCAGCGTGACCTTAAGTTTTCTCAAAATCTCTTTTCATTTAGGCCAAAATACCTGTTCCGCAACTGTTTTAATGATATTTAATTTTAGCTTATTACATATTTTTAATGCGATTCTTTTTTAAATGCCTATTAATCATAAATTACGATACGTATTGACCGGTGAGTTTTCATTTTTATTTTGCTACAGTTTTAAACACAAAACTTAGTTCAATAAGCTACATTTTAGAAACAAAGAAACACGGAAAAATACTAGTATTACCATTATAGTTAAAAAAACACCTTTGAGCTATTTTTTGCGAATACCTCACCATCATTGATTAAACATGGCCATCAACATCTACCTAGTCATCGCCCAACTGTGTTGGGATCGGCTTCCTAACTGGATGCAGCTATTCAGCTGCATCCAGTATTTTACATCTGAATACCAGTATTTTACCCCTTGGTAAGACAGGTTGTAAGACTTTTGAGTCGCTGCGATCGCATAAATACTGGCAGCAATATACGATTATAATAATAATAATTTATTGAACCAATGTTACAGTTAGTAACTTAAAATTAACTTAACATCGGTCTGTAACCATTAGCGATCATCTTTTGGATCTTTACGGCGGTCCCCAAATTAGGCAGCGCCTGTATCTTGGGGACCAGAGTTGTGATACATAATGCTATTTACCACTGGATTTTATGTAAGAATAGCTGAGTAATTGCAAATGATCATTTAAAACTAAATTAAATATTGAGATCAAAGTGAAAGTAAAACTTAAATCGTAAATTATTAAAAACAGAAATAAAGCTTCAATCGCAATGAACAAAGCCTAAAACTAAAAATATTAAAATCAACCAAATTGATTCACTTTGATTGCCAGGCGCAGAAAATAAACGTATGGCCGACCACTTACTTGTTCTGTGTGACCAACAATGCATAACTCTTGATGACTCTCTTTACATTAGCGTGATTCAAATTTGTTGCTTCACCCATCTTGGAAGGCAGAAGTGTACCATTTAATTTATTGCCCTGACGAATCTTAAGCAGGAGGCCTTTCTTCAGGCTGTATTGTGATGAACGAGATTTAATAAAAAAATCATGAATAATTCAACACCATTAATCGATCTCTATTCAATGACTTCCTTTGAGCTTCACACAATACTTCCGTATATGTGAAGCACAATGTTCCAAAAATATACCATAATATCAGAAGACTTATTTGTAATTTAATTGTAAGTAAAGGAAAAGCGATACCAATATGATGTCTGCCCGGATACATGTGACACGTGTCTTTCTGAAGAGTTGACAGGAGAATCAAAGAGATTGTATCTGGTATATCTTTTGCGGAGATATTTCTGGGCGTATTATTTATAGCTCTCGAGCACTCTTTTAAAACTAAATTGAAAACCTTCTTGTTGGAAAAATGTTTATACTCGATGTCAGAATTTATGACAAATAATAATCACCACTAGGACCTTGATGAAATTTTGTACTCTAATATTATTTTGTACTCTAATATTATTTTGTACTCTAATATTATTTTGTACTCTAATATTATTTTGTACTCTAATATTATTTTGTACTCTAATATTATTTTGTACTCTAATATTATTTTGTACTCTAATATTATTTTGTACTCTAATATTATTTTGTACTCTAATATTATTTTGTACTCTAATATTATTTTGTACTCTAATATTATTTTGTACTCTAATATTATTTTGTACTCTAATATTATTTTGTACTCTAATATTATTTTGTACTCTAATATTATTTTGTACTCTAATATTATTTTTGACACTGTTTTGACATTATACCTGCAATTAATTTGACGTTATATTTATTGGGCGACATATTTTTACGAATTGACTCTTGAACTAGACATTTCACATAAACGCTAATTAGGCTTTTATATGTATTGTTCGTTTTGTTTGTATTGTTTCTGCATGTGATAATTTTATTTAACATTTAATTTGGTATTATTTCTGCATATGATAATTTTATTTAATATGTAATGTTCAACACAATGTAAATTGTTTATGAATAAATAAATGAATGAATATTGAGTATTGGCTGTCCTTGCGATGAAAATATATGCATGGCATGATATATGGAGTAACGTTTTTCTTTTGTATAATGTAAAAAGCAATAAGGTTGACTGGGGCACTTGCCATAGAGGGCATGTTCCGTTGGATGATAATTTCTAACAAATGCCGTGGCATTTTTATATAGCAAAAAACGAAGGGGACGGCGGGCGATAAAATGGCTCCTAATCAATATATTGCCAATATAAAAATGCCGCTGCGTTATACCCACCATCGTCATTGCCCCAGTAAACTCTATCTATAATTTATATATATTAATAAAACACACATTTTCGTAACATAACATTGCACCTGTAATCCCCGAGTTAGGCAGAGGTGTTATTTTAGTACACCCACATTTCGCCAGTTATGTTTAAGTCCCATGTAAGCGGGGGCGAGCCTATGGAGAAATTTCTGATGGAAAAATCACAATACGGTCCCCAGGCCGGGCAATAACATAAGAAATCGAACCCAGGAACTCGTGCTCAGCAGTAGTGCTCGCGACCACTTGACCAACGAGGACACAATAGGTTTTCCAAAAGTTGTGAGTAATATATATTTAGCCTCATCATCATGATGATGATGAGGCTAAATACCGCGATACCCATTTAGCCTCTCATTTTGTAAAATAAACTAATAACAAGGGCTTGGTAAAAAGAATTTCGAGAGAGTAAACCAAAATAAAAACAAAAGAATAAACCTGAAAAATATCGTTATCAATTTTACTTAGGGCTGATTTTTCTATCGACAGATACTTTTTATTCGTGGAATAAAATTGACGTCTGACAGATTTTGTATGGAAGAACTGTCAAAAATTCAAAATTATTCCTCGGATAAAATTATCTGGCATTGAAAAACTCAGCCCTAAGACAAAGAACCGATACCTTCCTTCAAGCATGTTATTATTACAATCAATTAAGATATACGAGTAGTAATATTTGCAACCCAACTACGGACAGTTTGCTCAGTTACAGTCGGTAAGTACGGTCCGTTGTTTATCGCCCATGGCAAACGGAACACTTCAGTTCAACCCCTAATTCTGTTTGTATTTAACTACCTTCCCGACTGACTTTGCTTATGTAGTTCGGGATTAAACAAATGTGTTGGTTTACGGTGTGTTTCTTTGTAGGTGGGTCAAAGGAATTATTTTTAAAACAAAAACCCAGGAAGTTTTTAGCTCAGCTTAAGTTAAAACAAAGTCAGGTGCAAAAGCTTCCTGTAGATATAATCTATACAAATAACTGGGTATAGAGTTTCATAAAATCCTACTATAATATTATAAACGTGTAAGTTTGTATGGATGGATGTTTGTTGCTCTTTCACGCAAAAACTACTGAACGGATTTGGATGTTGGCACACAGATGGTTTATAACTAGGATTAACATATAGTATACTTTTTATCCCGATACTCCCACGGGATCGAAATGCATGCGGGTGAAACCGCAGGGCACAGCTACTTAGTAATATTATAAACGCGAAAGTTTGTATGGATGGATGGATATTTGTTACTATTTCATGCAATAACTACTGAACGGATTTAGATAAAATTTGGCACACAGATGGTTTACAACCAGGATTAACATATAACATACTTTTTATGCCGATATTGCCACGGGTGAAACCGCGGGGCGCAGCTAGTACTTAATAAGAATTATTCGCTCAAGTAAAAAGCTTGTAAAGTTGGTTGCAGTAAAGTTGTTGTTACTACTTTCCAGTTATGCTACGGCTACATTATCGCAATAACGCGAATTACACTTCGCGCGCTGTCTGTTGTACAGCGAGACGCCGAGCGGTGTGCGAGAGAGAGCGCACCACGTGTAGTTCGTTTTATCGCGACAATGTAGCCGTAAGATCACAGACACGAAAATAACAAAACGAAAACAGTTAGTGCTTCGAAAGTTACTGCTTTCTCTAAAACTTATATAGATATATAAGTTATAAGTAAGTTATAAGATTTATAAGCAGTAACTTTCGAAAGTAAAGTAAAGTAGGAAGTATGCATGAAGAAGAGATCTTCTTCATGCATACTTCCTACTAATATTATAAACGCCAAAGTTTGTATGGATGGATGGATATTTGTTGCTCTTTCCCGTAAACACGTCCGAAGGGATTTGGAAGAAATTTGGCACACAGATAGTTTATAACCAGGATTAACACATAGGATACTTTTTATGCCGATATTCCCACGGGATTGAAACTTATGCTGGTAAAACCACGAGGCGCAGCTAGTTTAATAATAAAATAGTATGGGATCAAATTAATCTGTCTCTATGTCCTACCTGAAACATTTTACCGATGAAGATACAAAACCGATTATGATTAAATTCAGCAGATAACAACCTAGGTATCTGGAGAAGGTATGGAGGTAGGATGTGACATTTATGCCTCGTGGAACAGCTAGTAGGTACCTACCAACCACCACCGATACATAACTACGAACCGTTATTAATGAAAAACATTTCAATACCCAACAGAATCGTTGATACTATGAAAGCTTCTTAATACTTCGAATATCCCTTTAATATCCGCCTAATATTCGTCTTAGTAAAGACAGTACTAAGTAAAATCCGACCGGTGGAATAATGAATTAATATTCAGCCTACGCCCAAGGGACAGATGCGGGTAATGCGAATGCTATCATAATATTTAATAGGGATATTAAAATAAATATAAATATTTATAGGCTAAACTTCTATTAAGTATTCGAATTTAATTTTGGGAATGAAAATGAACTAGTTTAAAGTGTCGAGTTACGTTTTATGGACTCTAAGGGCTGATTTTTCCAACCCTAGATAATTTTGTCGGAAGAATAATTTTGAATACTTAACAGTTCTTCCATACAAAAACTGTCAGACGTCAATTTTATTCCACGAATAAAAAATATCTGTCGATTGAAAAGTCAGCCCTGTGGGCTAATTTTCCAATGCCAGATAACTTTATCCGAGGAATAATTTTGAATTTTTGACAGTGCTTCCATACAAAAACTGGCAGACTTCAATTTAATTTCACGAATAAAATATATCTGTCGATTGAAAAATCAGCCCTAATTAAACTGGAACAAAAACAAATTTATTCTATGAACAACTTTAACAAATACGGAAATAAATACCAAGCTTAATACAAATAAAACTTTTACAAAATTGATGAATCACTTATCAATCCTTCGAAGTTATTATATTAAAATTGAAATCATCATCGTCAAACCACTCACATCTTATTCTAATTTATTTTTCGTACATCTTTAAGTATTTGCGGCCATCACAGAACCAACTCTTGCAAACGATGAACTAAAGTAAACTCTACTTCACGAACGAAAAGTTAAAAAACTATCTCTGATTGGACCATCTAATACACCAGCTCACCTCTAATTTTGTGTGCAACAAAAATCTGGCGTCAAACTCTCGTTACCAACAAGTCGAAATCTTACAAACTCAAGATTGCTAGACTGAAAAGTTTCTCGAAACTCGTTGAGTTTCCGACGATTCAATTCCCACACCTGTTTCTTTAATTTGAGTGCTAAATCGAAAATCTATAATGGTTCCGTGTGTCGTGAAATGCTCACAGTTTGTGGGAGAAGTGCTAGGATTTAAACTTGGGGAAGTGGGATGAATCTTCTGTTCTGAGGATGTTAGAACCACAAAATTACTGGCCCAATTACTACCCTTTAACGCGTTTTGGTTGGCAAATACAGAAACGTCTAAACTCATGGGATGTGGTCCCAGTCGCCTTTGGATACCTTGAAGATCACAAAGGTTTCCAAAACACTTTCGGCCTTGAAAACAAGGATGAAAAGTTTTAGGTTGGGTTAGCCCTGTGTTATTATTAGTATTCCTCTGACAAACCCTTTCACAAAGCTATTGTAACTACATCTAATTTAATTATACATACCATAGTTTAACCTCGCGCCCAAAGTTTTGCACTTAACTGAATGGAATATCTATAATCCTTGTAGTATTTAACAATTAATTGTAACTAAGTACTGGTGATAAGATAGTACCTAGGTAGATTCATCATACATACATGCGCGAAAATCTATAAATCAATCAATCAATATCTTTACTGTGGATCATTGGTAGGTACAAAATACAGGTCTTAAATAATAAAATTGTGATCAGCTTTGTCCCGCTCTTAGGGCATACAATAGTTATATATAAATTAAATTAAATTTACATTATTGTTACAAATTATTAAGATGTGACATAAAATATAAAAAATAAACGAAACAAATTTGAGTAGGTACACATCAGCGGGCCACCGAACTCAACATGACTGAGGGGGACTATATTGGAGCAGAGATTTGTCTGATAAGAAGTCTTTTATAGAGTAGTAGCATTTGTTTACTAACAGATCATGGAGATTGTAATAAAAGCGCCACTACTCCTCGTAATCACATCATATTATGAAAAGATAATGACTCTAAAATTCTAGGTCTAATTTATTGAATGTGATGTCTCCTAGCGGTATCCCATTGTCAGAATTCTAGTTTAGGGTACAAACTCCAAGTTTGTCCCTACACTCCCTTCTCTTTTGTATTACCGAATCATGTAGTTAGAAGGAGTTAATTAGTGACGGTCTTCTGTTGTTTGTTATAAGTTTGTCTACATCCAGATAGCGGACACCTAAGTACCTATTATAATTGTTGTTTACAACTATGTAGAATAACTGTTGCCTTAAATGCTATGTGAATGAAAATATAACGGCTGGTATATAAGTTTTTTAATAATATTTGAGAAATAAACATTATTCTATGAAACGTTTCTGTTATAATATGAAAAAGTACCAACGCAATATTTAATAAATCCATTGATAGCATGTTGATTAAATCCTCATTTCAATAGTTTACGAATGAACGCCTCCACATTTTCCAAGCATTCCAACCCTAGGTATCATTGTGATTTCGATGACATATTCAATCCTTTGATCGCTGAATATTTTATAGAGCCAGTAGTTGTAAAAAGACAAAATTAAATAACATATTGTGTTCTTTATTATACATATTGAAACTTTAATGTATTAAAATATTCACTGATGTATTATTTTTAGCTCCATAAGATAAATGGATAAAAAGTATAACAACGAAAGACAAAAACATAGGATAGGTAAAAATAAGTGGAAGTGCTGGGGTCATGGGGAGAGGCCTTTGCCCAGCAGTGGGATGATGCATGCTAACAGTAACAGTAACTGGTAAAAATAGAATAAACAAGATTTGTGGTAGAGTCAACATATAATGTCATAGAAAATCAAACAACGCAGTTCAAAAACAAACCCATTTATTTTTAAATTTGTCCTTTCTCAACTCAGACCAAACGAAAAACCTAACTGAATTTCAGCCGCCACGCGGCATTCTGCATGACAAACTTTTAAAGGATAAAATTACATATCTCCAAAGAATTCTAATGTATTCTAAACGAACAGTCGCATAGAACTGAAAGTTTTCAGACTAGCAATTTCAGTTGTGCTAGAATTTATATGTGTTGGCGAAAGTTTTGTACAAGTATGTGAGTCGAGATGCATGTTGTTTCTACACCGTCGGCTTGAAGAATGGGCACTGTGAGCTGTCGCGGAAGGTATAAAGATAATATGAAATACTAAACTATGTGCACTAAATAATACTTTTGGTGTTTATGCTTAAATTGGATTGCTTGAGAAACTGCTTGACATAAATTCACCTACAAATATTTTAAAGATATTAATGTAATAACCTGCCTTTATTAACGTATATAGCTATGTTTCAGAGCACCAGGATGAGCATCATGATCACGATGTGGAATTCATTAAAAATAACATCGTGGGTGATCAAGTTGTTCAGGATAATTTTTTGATTATTGATACCGAGACAAAGGAGAATGGTCATGTCGAGTTGTCCACGGAAGTAAAGGAGAATGCTCAGAGCGTCGTAATGTCATATGCCGACAGTAAGGTGGAACATCAAATTGACTTTTTCAAAGGTGATGTAGGGTTGTGTGTAGTCAGAGACAAATACACAGAGATGATGAACAATTCTGTGCAAGTTAAAGACTTATTTAATTTTCCTACGGATGAGGGTGCAGACTTTAATCGTAGTGATTTTATCGTACATCGCATAGATAACCCTAAGAGAAATAATTCAATCTCGATTCAATTAAATTCATTTGTTGCGGTGAAGTTACGATCATTATTGGCGTTAATAATGCTATAATTAATATTGTAATAATTAATATTGTGTAATAATTAATATTGTCCATCCACAATGGGCTTTAAATAATATAAGAAAAGCACGGCTGGAGGATAAAATCTCATTTGGTAGAAAAGCTAGAACTAAATGCTTCATTTCAAAATGTTTTTCATTGATACATAACATTTTAAAATCATTTTCCAAAAGTTATCAACATTTTATAAAGAAGTTATTAATTTTAAAATACAAGTTTATAAAATGTAAGTTCAGAGATAAAAAAAATTTGATAAAATCTTTTTCATATTATGATGTAAACTTTTGTTGTCTTTAGTTGTTATTCATTGTCATGTCAACGTCAGTAAGATGTAAACATCACTTTTAGTATGACGGCGCGTCCCTAGCGCCATCTAGTGGGATTAATTAAACAACCTTATTGTGACATTGTTTAACGACGAGAGTGGCAACGGTGGTGTCACTACTGTCACCAACTGTCACTCTAGCGGAACGTCATCAGCGTCAGGCGGCCATCTGTCTCGTTGAGTTTGGAGCGAACGGTGGCGTGGTCGAGACGGTCACGACGGATCGCTTACGTCCTGAGTCATAATCCGTTTTCATCTGATTATAGTGGTGATATTTTTGTAATTTAAATTGAGATTCCTAATTATAAGGCTGCTGATCGAAGACCTGTGTAGTTATTTCAAGAATACCTCGCACGACTACCCACTTTAAGATGGATTCTGATATACCTACCCACGTGCCTATAAGTACATTATTTTAGTTCGATTGTTATGATATAGTATATTAACATGTTAACATTTGTATTTTTGCATATGCTGGGACAAAATACCGGACGCGGCTGGGAGCGAGTGAGGTGCCACACCTCACATCTTCAAGGAGTTTGAGGGAGTGAATATATCGTCGTCTTCATCATTCGGGTGTTGATAGGCTGAGATAGCATGAACGTACTCCAGAATTTTAATAACGCGAGTTAGGAGAGGTATTTACATTTGTAAACTGTGGTCACTCCTACAGGGGGGGTGACACTCACCTAAGCTGGAACCAACTTTGCTTACGGGTCATAGCCTTCGCACAGTGTGTTTGGTTGACACAATTGGTTCAACTTATAGTGGAGGACCCACAGTTCTATCAGTATTGACTGATGTTACATGGAGTTTGAGTTTAATGAGAACGGAATAGATTTTTGGAAAGGTTTCCTCTGGAGTATGGGCATAAGTTAGGCATTTTTCGATGGAGACTGGATCTTAGCCTTTTCCTTCCCTCTGACTCAATACCGTCCGATGGGGTAAAAGAGTTTGAAGTTAAGAACATTTATTTTTTAAGCCTCATCTATGCTGATGTAAACTGTCACGTCAATTTATTTGTATTTAGGAGGCCGCGTCGCGTCTTTTACGGCAGTTTTGGCGCGACGAGGTTTAAGCAGGAGTGCGTTAGTTTATGTTGGTGCACAGTGGCACAAGTAAATATTAATTTACCCGACACTTGTCGTTGTGTCGGACTCGCGCAATTCGTTTGTCCTGACTTAAGCCTACTCTTGCAAGAGTTGGACCTCACACTGTATATATCATCTGGCGTTAGGTAATTATTATCATAGGGATAGGCAGGAAGAGCCTAAGTGTTCGAATATTGTGAATAAAAGTCTTGTTTGGAAGCGGGAGTATATGAATCCTTTTATTCAAGGATGGGCGTAGCTCATGTAGAGGCTTGTCTGCCGAATGCAACCTCATATGTTGCAGGCCGGATATAATTTAGCGCGGATGACATTGGAACGCTCAAGCTAGCGTCAAATATATGAATTAGGATTTTGGTTTAGAACGGTCATGAATAATTTAGACAGATAAAGACGTTCTCCCAATATAAACTTAAAGGAATCATATAGTGTTTGATTGGTTGAGGTAACGGGAGGACCGTTACCTCAGAGGGCTCTTCTAGCCTTCTATAGTAGGTACCTACTAAAGTACTTTTTGTTCCCGGGATTGAAATTAATTTAGTTTTATTACTAAACTGACACAAATAATTTAAACTACTTTTAAGTTATTCATGAACTCCATTGAAACCACTTGTATTAAGTGCTGGTTGGTTGATAACTTAGGGTGTATTTCATCAATGAAACAACAATAACAGTTCATCCCAGCCGTGTTGTACTCAGTGTTATTGTTTCACAACAATAATCACACTGATAGTTCTTAAACACAGTTTAAATGTGCTGATCGCATTTAGTTTTGAAATTCGCCCTAGAACATTGGTCTAAATAAAACGAAACACAATTTAAATAACATCAATCACTTTATTCTAACCAATCATTATTAGGGATAGTATCCGTATAGTTTGTAGAAATACTCCGGGTTATACGACTTCACTATGAGATGGCGTGCTGGCACCGGGTACTGGTACCGATACCACGGATACTCGATCGAAACCGGTTCTCTAACTACCGCATATTTGCCATAGTCGGACTTCCATGCGATTCCCCTGGCTTCGGCTTGCGCGTAGATAATTGTCAGTACTAGTAGGATTAGAAGTTTCATCTGTAGATAAATAAAAAAATTAGAGATTAATTCAACAGGTTCAAACTAAAATGCTTTCATTGATTTGGGGAAATCAATTAAAAATACAATTTCATCGTAACTTATAATTTTCAACTTTATAATATTACTAGCTGCGCCCCGCGGTTTCACTCGAATAAGTTTCAATCCCGTGGGAATATCTGGATAAAAGTATCCTATGTGTTAATCCTGGTTATAAACTATCTGTGTGCCAAATTTCATCCAAATCCGTTCAGTAGTTTGGGCGTGAAAGAGTAACATCCATCCATCCTTCCACCCATCTATTCATCCATCCATCCATCCATCCATCCATCCATCCATCCATCCATCCATCCACCCATCTATCCATCCATCCATCCATCCATCCATCCATCCATCCACCCATTTATCCATCCATCCATCCATCCATCCATCCATCCATCCATCCATCCATCCATCCATCCATCCATCCATCCATCCATCCATCCATCCATCCATCCATCCATCCATCCATCCATCCATCCAATCCATCCATCCATCCATCCATCCGGGCGTGTAACGTTTGATATAATAACAAAAGTTCTAATGATCATAAGACCAAATTTTATTTAATTTTTTTTTTTTTTAATATAACGATCAAATGATATAATGAATTATTGATATAATTTCATTTTACCTAATTTCATATGGTATAATGAACTGTTTATATAATGCACATTTGAAATAATATTAAATTAATATAAAATTCAGTTGCTATAATATTCAAAATCTATAATTAACGTTTATTTGGAAATGTCTACTTATATTTTTGCAAAAACTTTAGATTTTAAACGCCTGCCACTTTCGTGTTAGCAAAAACAAGTGGTGCTTATTATGTTGTGGCTATATCGTAGAATTGGCCATTTCATGATATGGTCAAGGTTAGTACGAAAAAAAAAATCTACGATATGGCGATGCGATAGCATAATTATACACCGGCACCGGCTTGTAGTTAATAGGTTGAATCTGTTCCAAAACCGAATCGGGGCTCCCCGACTTTACGTAGTCTTGGCTCCTACCCTAGAGTGTATATAAAAACCGGAGGCGCGGAGGAAGGCTCACCTCCGCAGCTTCGGCTTGCTGGTCGCCTCCGGCGACCAGCCTCAGCCGCTACGGCTCGCACGGGTGCCTATGCTTTGTTACGTAAGGACGAAGGGATTGCACTTCCCGCAGCGCCGGAGACGATGCAGAAGCAACTTTAATGTTTTGAGGTTACTTTACAACATAATTTGCTTTTCTCAAGAACGATGCGTTACCTTAGAGAATTAGTTAATATGAAAGTTAGGTCAAATGAACATTATATAAAAAGAGCATTATACAATTTGAAAATTATATATAATGAACGTTATACTAAATGAAATTAGAGAAAATGAAAATTGTATCAAATATAACATTAGATCATATGAAATTAGGTTAAATGTTTTTATAGCATATGAAAATTAAATGAAATTAGACTATCTGTTATTATACTAAACATTACACACCCCATCTATCCATCCATACATACAAACTTTCGCGTTTATAATATTAGTGAGTAATTAGTAATATTACATAGGTACTATAGATCTACAAGATAAACATACAGAATACAGTGTACAACAAAAACGCTATCAAAAAATTATTACTATAAACGAAAAAGTGCGCAAAATGTTGGCAGCATTTCCATGTTGATTTTGATATGATTTCTTATATGTTTCAAAACGGTTACATAAATCTATATGCCTTACCTTTAAAACTATAATAATTGACGATGATAAACGATGTCCTTCAACACACGACAGAGCACACAATATTTTTCTTATGCAGTCAGTCACTTTATATATCATATGTGAGCTATTAAATATCTATTAAATAAAAATGAAATCATTTACTTAATTATTTTAGCAGTTTACAAACTGATGGGATGTGTTTGGCTATTATCATGTTAATGTAGACGTGATTTAGACCATGTTGCGTAATATAATAATTGACAACTTGTCTATATCAAAAGCAGTAGAGTCCTAGCATCTACATACATATGTAATATCTTAATCCTGCTACTATAAAGGTTGTCTGCAAAAGTCAACAAAAAATTCTGGTTATATTCGATCAGTCAAACAATGAGCATGATCTTTCATTTCACAATTTTTGTACTAGATTTTTGTTTGGAAAAAACAATGCTAGTATAGCTGCGGTGATGTAAAGACATTCGCTTGAAATAAACGCAGTAAATATAACGCTGTATCATTACTACCTAGCAGCTGCATCTTCCGACCCACTCTCAAAACACTACCGCTTAGCTTACATGTGATGGAACTCATTATTCAGTATAAAACCATGTAGTCCATTCTACTACATTTTCCATGAAATATCCAGCAGTAGTCTCTACTAAAATGAGCCTTCATCTAGCCTGAGCAAAAACACAGCACTCCATTCTTCATGCAGCGTTATAAATAAGCAGAAATCCTATAATCCCTTAGGTATACCATGTAACGAAGCGAGCTGTAATGAGAACTTGAGACTCAGTAAATATTGCGGAAGAGATCGTGCGAGCATGTGGTATTTTGTGCTGGGAAAGTAATTAGAGGCTGAGCACTCATTTTAACTTTTATTGGTAGTACGTGGTGTCTTAAGTTCGTTTTATTAGGAGTTGAGAGTTTAAATGACATTGTCACATGCTAGGATAGCTTGTACCATACCTTACCTAACTTATCTTCTTAATCTTAATATATAATTCTTCTGTACGTGTGTTTGTCACATAACTCCTCCTAAACGGCTGGACGAATTTGGATGAAATGTTGTGTGTATTTCAATGGGTTCCTGGATGGTTTGAAAACACGATTGAACCCGGTAGGTGGCGCTGCTTTTCTAAGCAGGACGACGTCTGCCGGGTCCGCTAGTAGTGTTAACAAACATTATAATCGTAGGATAAAATAATAATAGATAAAGAGATTGCCAATAGTGAGAGGGAGAGAAAGAGAGGAGGATTGTACTATCGTAGACATTGTAGTAGAGAGACCTGTTATCAGCTGAACACCGCAACTCACACCACACACGTTTTGGTATCACGTATAGCATAATACTACAATGTACAATGTACTTACTATGTATGTGTAGAGGTACTTATAAAAATATATCAATTCATTGTAATTATTGCATTGTTTTTATTATACTTTAATGTTTTCAATGATAATTATCATATTAAACAACAGGCTAAAACAGCACAAAATTATTTCAGTGAAAATAAACATACAACGGAAAATGTAATCTATTTTTGCTGTAAATAAAATATCGCGTTTATTTATTTGACGATTTTTTTTTTATGTAAACTTTTTTATTCTGGAATTTGGAGAATGCACCTGTGATCACGCAACTGCGATGAAAATGATTATCTACACATTCTGTCCGTATGTAAAACGTAATCTGTAATGCTATTCTTTAAAAATCTCACAGTGAAAACTTAGGTGAAGTAGGTTCGAAGTGGGCTGACAATCCCTAGCACCAGGTGGGTTGACAGTTCACTTCAAGCTCATCCCACCTAAATTTTCACGGTGAGAAATTTTTTCGGGTGTAACATCGGCTAGTTAATGCCAGCCGTAAACTAAATACCCTATGTAGGTACTTCTTCTGGTAGAAACCTCACTTTAGGCTTTGTAATTGTGAATACTTAATTGAATATTTCAAAACTTGCCGAAAAAATAACACTTAATGGCATTATCGGCAACCTGCTAATAATGTAGCGTAGTTTAGTGGCCAACATTTAGAAACACATTTGTCTGTATCATCAGAGAATCCCTCTCAGCGTCTAGCTGAAAGGAATGGCAACTAAGTGGAGCTCATTACTCTTTGATTTCGGGCTGAATGTTCGAGTAGCGGTAGAACTATCTACGGAAACAACACAAAATCCATCACTAATAGTAACTTTTGTTTCTGTAGTGTTTGATAGTTTTGTTTGTCTTCAATAAACATTTACCTACATCCAAATAGAGTCTGGATTTATGTTTTATAAATGCCATTAGCGAGGCTGCACCTTGTCAGCCTTATTCATAAAAATCTAGCTAATCACTCATTAGCTACTGATTAGCTAACCATTTATTTAGCTCCTAATCAATGCTTAACTTTTCTTTATTCATAAACGCTAGTTAGCAGGTGTAGTTTCGTTGAATTTAATCAAAACACGGCGCAGCGTACCTATCGGGAGTTGTCTGCTATGAAACCTACTACTAATGAGTGTTGAGAATAATATGGCAAAACTTGTAAGCTTCAACTGTAAGAGCGTCACTCGTTCAGTTGATTGTGTGTTTTGTAGTGTTAAATATAAGGTTTTGTTATATATTTTCTGGTGTCCAATAAAGTATATATTAATAAATAGATTAGGCCCCTACAACATTGGACTTTTTAGAAAAGAAAGAAAACATAGGTAGCGTCATGAGGGTGCTATACACCTGGTTATGTTTGGGAAATACAGGCGTGTGTACTATGTTATAGTCCAAACAAAAAATAAAAGAAATAAATCATCTCAAAAATCTTTATTCAACACCATGTTCAGTGTTAAATCATTTTGTAACCTGCATAACGATTAAGAACGTAAGGAGAAGAAATAGAATATCTTGGTTGAATCACACGGTAAGGGTAATATGGGTAAGGGTAACGGTAAGTAGGGTAAGGGAGGCCTCCGAACTTGTAACTTTGAAGATCGACGAATTTATATTTCTTGATAATAGGTGTGGTCTCAAGTTCAAATTCTGCTAGAGGTTTGGTGTCAATCTTGAATTCTTGTGGAGGGTCATCTTCAACGGGCTCGGTGACCAGGATCCGGTATTGCCCGCTGGGGTCCCAGCGCACATCGGCGTGTGTCACGGCGATCACGCAAAGGGTAAGGAGAAACAGTCTCATCTGAAAGTTAATGTCAATATTAATTTAAGGAAATGAAGAAGTATTTTAATGTGGGCTTATACAGGCTGATTTTTTAAAGACCAGCCAAATTTAAGGATGTGATACAGACCATCAAACTGAACAACATTCTCCATGGGACAAATAGCGTAATCGCGAAAATTTTATCAACTGTCCCATAGAAAACTTCAATACCTACTCGACCTAAATTTATGGGACGGCTGAACTTTTATTCGCGATTACGATGTTGGTGCCATGGAGAAAGTTGTTCAGTTTGATGGTCTGTACCACATCCTTGAATTTGGCTGGTCTTTAAAAAATCAGCCTGTATTGTGGCGTAAATGGAAAGTTGTCAAAGTAAGAAAAACAAACCCGATTTGTTAGCTGAAAAAAATTAACAAATGTACTTAAACTTACATGGCTTTATTCTAATCGATGTAAATTAGAATTTAACATGAAATTCGTAACAAAATTGAAAGCCATTACTTCTACTAAACGTCTCTAAAAATGTTAAAAACCCTTGAAACACTTTTAGGCTCTCAAAAATTTAATTCAATCAAGAAACGTGTGCCTCAAAGTAAATAAAAAAATCCATTCCCTGAAAACCTTTTAATTCGTTCGCAAGTAGTGATTAAGTATGGTCGGAGGAGAAAATTAAATTTAGCTCAAGTGAGGTTTGAGTGAGAGGGACAATCATAATTAGACACACAGCACCCGGGCTCTTGGAGTGCCCTCTGATGTTTAATTTGAATTTTGAATTAAGTCTTTTGTATTTTTCTGCTTATTTAATGGTTTGAAAAAAATACTTTAAATAACTGTTGTGGCGTAAACTATTCTGAGAAAAGACCGCAAGTAATAAATAGAGATATAAACACTTTATAAAAAGTTATTTTCAGAATTACATTTAAAACTAAAATTAAGAAATGTTAACTTACCTTTGGAATTGGTTGAAATCCAATTGCATAATACCAAACTTTTTATTTTGTTACTACATTTATTAAATACTAATTGCTTTTTCAATTATTATTTTAATGCGTATTTATCTCTATTTAATGGCATTTAAAAGAACAGAGAGCGACAAGTAATTTAATGCATCTTTAATTTGTTTAGTTATGTTGTTTTGATGGTTTAATTAAAAAACGATTCTAGAGTGACAAACCAGTTATGATACAACTAAGACAGAGAATTTGATTTTAATTAAGTAACTCTATAACGAGAGCTTAATATTAATAGTCCTCCAGGGCCAAATTTCGGCCATGGCAAACATTCTCAGCGGAGACCAGCCTACGGCGCGGGAAATACATGTAATACTGCACAAATGTGTGCGCAACACAGGTGCACTCTCTCTTTCCTCACTTTGTACACACATAAGTCCGCTGGGTCGGTAATCCAACACGACTGGAATCCGTGCTTTCCGAGCCACGGGGGTATCACACCGCCAACTTCCAAACTCCGGACTGTTACTAAGCCCTAATGAGGATCCCAATATCACTGTCCGACCGGGAATGGAACCCAGAACCCCACGCTCAGTGGTCGCGATTGCGACCACGAGACCTACGGGGCAGTCAATGGTGCCTAATATGGTGTAATTATATATTGAAGTCAAAACTTCTTTAGCGGCTTTGTGCACTTTTTTTGTGATGGGTAAAAAATGTTAAACTCGCGACAGGATACGTGACCTGATCGCAAATTCGTAAGATTCTTTTTTCTTTCTTCTTTTAAAAAAAAAATGCATAACGTCAATATTCAAGTTTTCACTTCTGCCGGCACTCCCGGAGTGCAACCCGTTTTTTTTTTTCTTACTTCTCGCAAGTTTAAACATAAACATAATACCCACGTCAAATGTTGTGCGCGATTAAAAAGAGAAAAGAATAAACTTTCATTGAACAAATTCAAATGGTATTCGCTTTTCCGTCGTTAAAAATTCAAATCAACCTTTCAGTTCACTTTTATAAATAGAATTCAAATATGGCGCCGCATAAATTTGACGTGAAAAACCGCACAGTTTCAAATAAATGCCTCATGCTTATTCGCGCCGCTTCACCTGTGCCTGTGCTATAATTAATTGAAGCTTTTATAAACACCCCCCACCGCCGGTCTAGCCTCCCTTTGCGGCTAGCAGTATGGTCTAAGTGAAGAGAAAAAGGTGTTCTTGGAAATTGTATTAGCGCTGTCCCACCCAGCAACAGACATGGCACTAGTTTCAATATTATTATGACGTCTCATGAAAAGACTTATAACCATTTCCAATCCAAAAATCGATGGGGTTTTTTAAAAAATAAATAAAAAGACTATTTACAAAAATTGTAAAATAACTCTTTCAAACAAAATTAAAAAGTAGGTACATAAGTAACAATGAGGCGTGTGCCCTGTAACATTCAATGTGTTAACCTTTAACAAACTATAACAGAAAATAATGCTTGTAGACATGCCACGATAGTAGTTTTGATAAGTAAACCACGAAAGTTCAAAAACATGTAATGCTTTGGAATAACTAAAACGTCACAGCATAATAGAAAATACATATCTTTAATATCCTAATATCTCTCTTTAAAATCCTTTCATCATATTATGTACTCGGAATGAAGAATATGCAATAGGTAATCATTCTCGTAGCGCTTTTGTACGAGCTTTGTAGGTCTTCCTTCTTCTACTTCCCTCCGGCGTTTCAAAATTATTTAACTCTGCTACATCGTTTTGAAAATCCAGTAAAAGATTGTCGGAATCTATATTTACGCACTACTCGATACTATGAAAAACATAACCTCGAAGTGCAATGATCCGATCAGTTGATTCAAATAAAATCCGCCATGTGCCTCTTAGCATCCTCTCAACAGTGGTCCGGTGGTGTTTAATTTTGACAGCTACTAATCAATTGCTTAGCATCCTCTTAGCGCTAAATAGCTATTATGAATAAGAATGTTGCTAATCAGTTGCTTAGCAATTTATTAAAGTTTTATGAATAAGAGTGTGTATGTTTTGTAGTGTTAAATAAAGTTTTAGTTATATATTTTCTGGTGTCCAATAAAGTATATATTAATAAATAGATTAGGCCCCTACAACATTGGACTTTTTAGAAAAGAAAGAAAACATAGGTAGCGTCATGAGGGTGCTATACACCTGGTTATGTTTGGGAAATACAGGCGTGTTTACTATGTTATATTCCAAACAAAAAATAAAAGAAATAAATCATCTCAAAAATCTTTATTCAACACCTTGTTCAGTGTTAAATCATTTTGTAACCTGCATAACGATGAAGAACGTAAGGAGAAGAAATAGAATATCTTGGTTGAATCACACGGTAAGGGTAATATGGGTAAGGGTAACGGTAAGTAGGGTAAGGGAGGCCTCCGAACTTGTAACTTTGAAGATCGACGAATTTATATTTCTTGATAATAGGTGTGGTCTCAAGTTCAAATTCTGCTAGAGGTTTGGTGTCAATCTTGAATTCTTGTGGAGGGTCATCTTCAACGGGCTCGGTGACCAGGATCCGGTATTGCCCGCTGGGGTCCCAGCGCACATCGGCGTGTGTCACGGCGATCACGCAAAGGGTAAGGAGAAACAGTCTCATCTGAAAGTTAATGTCAATATTAATTTAAGGAAATGAAGAAGTATTTTAATGTGGGCTTGTATTGTGGCGTAAATGGAAAGTTGTCAAAGTAAGAAAACCAAACCCGGTTTGTTACCTGAAAAAAATTAACAAATGTACTTTAACTTACATGGCTTTATTCTAATCGATGTAAATTAGAATTTAACATGAAATTCGTAACAAAATTGAAAGCCAATACTTCTACTAAACGTCTCTAAAAATGTTAAAAACCCTTGAAACACTTTTATGCTCTCAAAAATTTAATTCAATCAAGAAACGTGTGCCTCAAAGTAAATAAAAAAATCCATTCCCTGAAAATCTTTTAATTCGTTCGCAAGTAGTGATTAAGTATGGTCGGAGGAGAAAATTAAATTTAGCTCAAGTGAGGTTTGAGTGAGAGGGACAATCATAATTAGACACACAGCACCCGGGCTCTTGGAGTGCCCTCTGATGTTTAATTTGAATTTTGAATTAAGTCTTTTGTATTTTTCTTCTTATTTAATGGTTTGAAAAAATACTTTGAATAACTGTTGTGGCGTAAACTATTCTGAGAAAAGACAGCAAGTAATAAATAGAGATATAAACACTTCATAAAAGGTTATTTTCAGAATTCAATTTAAAAATAAAATTATGAAATGTTAACTTACCTTTGGAATTGGTTGAAATCCAATTGCATAATACCAAACTTTTTATTTTGTTACTACATTTATAAAAGACTAATTGCTTTTTCAATTATTATTTTAATGCATATATGGGTATTTATCTCTATTTAATGGCATTTAAAAGAGCAGAGAGCGACAAGTAATTTAATGCATCTTTAATTTGTTTAGTTATGTTGTTTTGATAGTTTAATTAAAAAACCGGTCAAGTGCGTGTCGGGCCACGCGCAGTGTAGGGTTCTGTAGTTTTTATAACAGTCAAGTGCGGGTCGTATTCGCTGACTGATAGTTTCGTACCATGCTCTAACTAAAAGCCAAACATTACTACCTACCTAATTTCACTTCCTATACAAATCCTCACCTGGTCCGACAATTTTGCACGGAAAGTTTCAATTTTTTTTTTGAGATTTGTATAAGACTTGTCATAGCCGGTGTAGCAACTGTTTTTTTTTTTATAAAACTTATTTAGGAATGAAACAATAGCGCAATACAACTGACGCTTAGCGCCATCTATCGACATTTCTATGGAGTTGTCGAAATTTTCGAGTCTAATACAATTGGTCGACTATTACTCGTAAACTTGTAAAGCCCACTTGAGCGTGATAGTTTTCCTTTAAACTTCGTTATATATGTATAGGTACTACTGCCGTGACATTTGAATTTCTAACTACAACCGTTTAGTTGGTAGAGGGGGGGACACTTGACTCTAACGAAAATTGGTACTTTAAAGCTTGATAAGTCACGAACGGTTGACTTAATCAAAAAACGGTCTTTCCAAATCCCTAATATTTTTGAAAGACCTATCCAACGATATCCCACACTACGAGAAGGACGAAAAAAAAATTATCATCCCCACTTTAGATGTAGGGGAGAATAATTGTTATTTTTTCAAAATTTTATATTACCACTTTTTTGGCGTCATTAACGTGTATACTCATGCCAAATTACAACTTTCTAGTACCAATAGTTTTTGAGCTAAACCGCGGACAGACAGACAGACAGACGACATGGCGAAACTATAAGGGTTCCTTGTTGACTACGTAACCCTAAAAATGATTCTAGATTGACAAACCAGTTATGATACAACTAAGACAGAGAATTTGATTTTAATTAAGTAACTCTATAACGAGTGCTTAATAATAATAGTCCTCCAGGACCGAATTTCGGCCATGGCAACCATTCTCAGCGGAGACCAGCCTACGGCGCGGGAAATACATATAATAGTGCACAAATGTGTGCGCCACACAGGTGCACTCTCTCTTTCCTCACTTTGTACACACATAAGTCCGAAGGGTCGGTAATCCAACACGACTGGAATCCGTGCTTTCCGAGCCACGGGGGTATCACACCGCCAACTTCCAAACTCCGGGCTGTTACTAAGCCCTAATGAGGATCCCAATATCACTGTCCGACCGGGAATGGAACCCAGAACCCCACGCTCAGTGGTCACGTTTGCGACCACGAGACCTACGGGGCAGTCAATGGTGCCTAATATGGTGTAATTATATATTGAAGTCAAAACTTCTTTTAGCGGCTTTGTGCACTTTTTTTGTGATGGGTAAAAAATGTTAAGCTCGCGTCAGGATACGTGACCTGATCGAAAATTCGTAAGACGGAGCTCGCGTCAGGACACGTGACCTGATCGAAAATTCGTTAGACGGAGCTCGCGTCAGGACACGTGACCCCCTGCCGGGGTAGCGGGATCGTCCGAAAGGGTTACCGCTGCCCTGGTACATAAAGGGCTAAGGAAGGAACACGGGTGGGTTTTAGTCAGTAAGAGTCTGACACTCCCTTCTGCTCCAACCAGAGCGGGAGGGGTCATTTGATGATATCCCATCCTCAAAAAAAAAAGGACAAGTGACCTGTTCGAAAATTCGAAAGATTCTTTTCTCTTTCTTTCTAACCCGTTTTTTTCTTACTTCTCGCAAGTTTAAACATAAACATAATACCCACATCAAATGTTGTGCGCGATTAAAAAGAGAAAAGAATAAACTTTCATTGAACAAATTCAAATGGCATTCGCTTTTCCGTCGTTAAAAATTCAAATCAACCTTTCAGTTCAATTTTATAAATAGTATTCAAATATGGCGCCGCATCAATTTGACGTGAAAAACCGCACAGTTTCAAATAAATGCCTCATGCTTATTCGAGCCGCTTCACCTGTGCCTGTGCTATAATTAATTGAAGCTTTTATAAACACCCCCTACCGCCGGTCTAGCTTCCCTTTGCGGCTAGCAGTATGGTCTAAGTGAGGAGAAAAAGATGTTCTTAGAAATTGTATGAGCGCTGTCCCGCCCACCAACAGACATGGCAGTACTATCAATATTATTATGACGTCTCATGAAAAGACTTATAATCATTTCCAATCCAAAAACGATGCGGTTTTTTAAAAAATAAATTAAAAAACTATTTACAAAAATTGTAAAATAACTCTTTCAAACAAAATTCAAAAGTAGGTACATAAGTAACAATGAGGCGTGTGCCACTTGACATTCAATGTGTTAACCTTTAACAAACTATAACAGAAAATAATGCTTGTAGACATGCCACGATAGTAGTTTTGATAAGTAAACCGCGAAAGTTCAAAAACATGTAATGCTTTGGAGTAACTAAAACGTCACAGCATAATAGAAAATACATATCTTTAATATAGTATAATGTGAATTTACAACTGTAGGTTCATATTCATGACAGCAGAACTGTCATGTAGTGTAATAATTGAATGATTATTGGTCTATTATTATACTAGACAAAAATTCTGCTAACAGATTAAATTCTATGTGACACCCTTTACCCATCAATTGAGATTATATATTATGAGCGCAAGTCCCAATTGTACGGGCCAATGTTAAATATGTGCAGTACCAGTGTGGAATGGCATGTCTATCAGTTAAAGCACGGTTTATTAAAAAATAACTATAGTAAACGCGTGACCTAACGTGTCTAGATTGTATGCGTGCTGTGATCAACCAGGCACTATCCGGCGTCATGTTGTACCTAAACAAATCATTTAATTGATTATCTCTGAATAAATCTTTAAAGTAAAGTCCATTCCGCAAATGTTCAACACAGTAAGATTCAGCAAGTTTTATATGGTAGGTTCCCAAAGCAAATAATATTATATCATCGTCAGTTAATTGTGGAACATCTTCAAAATGTGGCGTACTAGCTTCCAGAGCTGATGACGCACAGATAAACAACGTGAACACAACGGAAGGCACTAGCCACGGGTAGCGGGATCGTCCGAAAGGGTTACCGCTGCCCTGGAACATAAATGGCTAAGGAAGGAACACGGGTGGGTTTTAGTCAGTAAGAGGCTGACACTCCCTTCTGCTCCACCCAGAGCGGGAGGGGTCATTTGATGAGTACCCATCCTCAAAAAAAAAAAGCAACAACTGAGGTGCGCGCGCGCGTGTTTAGGCGACCATATATAAAAAATAACATAGTACATATATCCACGCCTGAGGTGCGCGCGCGCATATTTAGGGACCATATATGAAAAACCATACATAGTATTTAAAAAAAACACTGAAAAGGTACAAAAAAATAAAATATTCAAATACAATATTTTGCATGAAAACCCCATTCCTGCGGCGGATGTCGTCGTAGTAGAAAATCATCAAGCAGTCAAGATGTTAACTGAAAAATATTTGAAATCTGTTGATGTTGGTGGTGTTGGTGGCCGATTTTTTGCATATCAAAGTTCCATTCCTGGTTCAGTCAACATTTTAGATAGGCCTTTAGTTTTGCTATTATTGGTATTTTGTCAGTCCTAATTATCCAAACAAACATTTATTAGTGCTGCAAATGTCGTAATTGTAAAACTACTGTTTTTCTTCATACCTACGTACTGTTACCGGTACTTTCGTACTTTGTCCTATCCCTCCGTTCGCTTTTCACTTGCACCACCCACCTCAAGGATAAACTACTATGGCAGAATTGATGGCAAAATGCAGCAGGCATTAACTCGGCAATAGCTTTCCGTCGCTATTGAATGACATGAAAATACTCTGTACACCTGATGCTTTTCTTTCTGCCCTATAAGACTTATGGTTTCATGTTCTAGATGTCATTTTCGTAATGCATTTAGATCGGTATCTCCTTTATCAGTGTTTCCAACATTTGAGTTAGCGTAATGGCTCAATTGCAGCTATTTTTATTTTATTTTAAAATCAATGTAGACCATTGAAAGAATTTGTTTCCAATTGAAATGTATAGGCAAAAAACTTAAAGTAGTAATCGTGGTTAAATAATAAAAGTCGCTCGGGTCGATCGAAGGTTAAGCTACGCTAGCCGTGTTCGATTCGTGGATGGGTGACCACCGGGTAAAGGTTAGGCAGATTGTTTGAAGTGTGAAAGTTGAACAGCATTTTTAGATTTTAATGGACGTAGAAAAACGACAAATGTTTGCTTTTACGGCACTTCCTCGTCCAATCTACACGCAAAAAGCTAAATCACAAAAAGGCGTGTTCAACTTGTATTGTATGTAGTACCTAAAAAGCCAACATTAAAAACTAAACTACCATGACACGTTTCCAGAATTCTAAGATTCACGTCATCGTCGTCTCGTCATCTTGTCTTTGTCGACCATCATAATAATAGGGAGACTGTCTCTAGTCAACATGTGTCAGAGAGCAGTGCACGTCCCACGTCGGGGCATGTAAACTGCGGTGTCAGCCCCTGCGGCGCTGGCGAGACCATTTCATTTATTTTATTGATATTTTTGTCAATCGACGTCCAGGGTTAGGCTTGAGGCACACTGTTGAAAACCTTTGTACCGTTTGAAGAATATGGATCAAAGTTTTAGCACAGTAAGTTTTAGTAGGTGTGGTGCTGAAAATTATCTATGTATAGTTTAGTATTACCTACACTTGTTCGTGACTCACAAACTAATGTAACAATTTGTTGCGTACGAATGAAAGGAATATCTTTGTACCATTTCTCATCCTACGCTGCCGAATAAATCCACCGTATTATTTGTTTTTCAGAGTAAATGCTTCAACTCATATTTTACGTTTTTTACTTAAGATTTGCACAGAATTTCAAAGTAGCTACAAAAACAGTAAAATATGGCGTAATACAATGTCGTATTGTGTCTGTACCCTTATCACAGGGGAGTCTAGGGGAAAATTGGCGAAAGACAGAGGGCTGTTCAGCGGAGTTCGTTGAGGGTACGAATGGGGTACTTTGGTGCATTACCAATTCGCTTGCAATTCCCTCGGACTTGGTTTTGCTTTCAAATTACTGGCGCTGATTGTTGTTATTTGTCAGGTGGTGGCTATAGCCATTTAATGGGTAATTTACTGTAATTCGCTTGAACTTTCTATGTTAATGCAATGAAGAGAGTAAATGTTGCGCTGCCCTTTTCCGCAGTACCTAGGCCTGAAATGAGTCGTTAAAGTAACCAGTAAGGAATTGCTGTAAATATAAAATGATGTACAATCGAAATCCATAATAATGGGATCAACTTGCCGCTAAAAATTTAGAAGGGGCACAAAAAACCTTTCAGCCCCCGACTATTTAAATAAAAAGGATTTTAATAGACCCCAAAGTAATTTCCCCTCAATCATAAGTAAAAAGAAATCAATTTTCTTTTCTTATAATACGTTCGGGATTGGATCCAAAATCTATACTTAAGTTGTGAAACAATATTGAGAATTCTCTTAGGGGATGGAGATTATAAATATTTAAAGAAAATTGCCAATTTACGATATTAATGGATTATTCCATTGGTTTGAAGTTGTATTTCGACGTGTTTCTGATAGATTAGGAAATGTTAATTAGATCATGAACTGATTTTATTTTAATTCGAAAATGGTTTGTACTTAAAGGATAAATAGATAGAGTACTCTTTATTTTATACAACAAATGAATTACAGATAAAGATAAGCGTGTAGGTACACCTTTGAAGGACTAAATCACAAGTGTGTCAACGACTTTTCTAAGATTTATTTTAACCTGTAACAGGGTCTGAAGCCTTTGATGATGTTGAAGATAAAAATACAGATACTCATCATCAAAAATATAAAATATGTGAAAATGCAGCATTTTATAAGCCAATTTTTACCCTAAAACATTTATACCTGCAATACAGTCTCAAGCAAAAGTGTTTGATTTACAGATTATAAATTATTTATACCCTCAACCCGGGGTTTCAGTGACGTCACTCATTCATCACGGCCATCTGACGTGCTAAATTACAACCTTCATTTTTTCGAACCCACTGAAAAGGCAGGATTTTGTACATATATTTTTTGGGCGAAAATTTCAATGTTTAGCTTCACAGCGCTGGGTTTGATGAAACTGAAGTTTCGTTTTTGTTTATTTTAATAAAGAATGTCGTAATGTTGTTCTGCGTTTTTGTGGATGGAAATAGAATTAAATTGGACCTGAACATGACGTTACATTTTTCTAGATGTTAACTTAGATCAAATTTAGTAGGTATGATATTTAGCTTTTCTCTAAATGGTCTTCTATACAAATAAATAAAATTGAACTGTCTGTTTGTAATGTTAAAATAACAGGTTATTACTAAATGGTTATGAAAGTATACAGGGTGGCAGGGACATCGACGCGCAAACTGTAACCATGAATTCAGTACATGAGTTTAGACCCCACAGCGTAGAAATTTTTCGTCGGTTATCAAAAAAAAATCTTCTGTTTCATAGAAAAGTGCAATACCTACGCGGTCAAAACGTAGGGAAAAGCAATATTTTTTTTTTAATAACCGACGAAAAATTTGACGCTATGGGGTCTAAACTCATGTGCTTAATCCATGGTTACAGTTTGCGCGTCGATGTCCCTGCCACCCTGTATACGATACTTATAACATTTTTTTTCAAACATTTGTGTGCCTGTCTGTCTGTTTGTTTCGGCTAATATCCGAAACAGCTAAACCGATTTTGATGAAATTTGGTATGGAAATACGTTAAACCCTGAGGAAGGACATAGGCTATTTTATTGGCATATACAACGCCAGCGAAGGCACGGGTGTAAGCGAGTTAGTAATAAAATTGCTAGAGTTACCCTTACTTAGCACAGTTACATTATAAATACAGTTACATATTTTTAAGTCTCTTAGAGTATCCGCCGACCTAAAAACCCTTAAGATGGTGTACCTTGCACTATGCCAATCAGTGATTGGCTATTGCATAGTTACGTGGGGCGGCACGGCTAAGACTAGGCTTCTGAGGGTGGAAAGAGCACAGCGAGCTATACTTAAAGTCATGACGAAAAAGCCCTACTGGTATCCAATAGCTCAACTCTTCTCTGACTGCAAAGTACTTACGGTCCGTGAGCTTTATGTGCTTAAATCCACCCTTAGAAAGCACGCAGGCCTTCCTCCTCAAATTACAAACAAACGCACGTACGTTCCACCAAATATACAACATAAGACCACCTTCGCCAAACATCAATATTATATACTAAGTACCCTTAACTATAAAAACATTAACAAACATCTCAATATTATAAATCTAAACTCACATGCACTAAAATCTAAAGTGGCTGCTCCTTAAGGATTACTCTTACACGGAGTCTTTACTCACCTATCTTGTGTAATACACACACACCTACACCCACACCTACACACACACACATACACTCACCCCTACACACACACCACTCACACACACCACTCACACACACTAACACACAACATACAATTCTACTCTTTTATACCATACAGTAGAATGACACAGTCCACTTGAGATTTAAGTTTTTTGTCTCCTTTGCTCTATCACACGCTGTCTACATCTCTGTATCTATTGTCCTATCTCAGGTATGCTGGAAGAGATTTCTTATGAAATAAGCATCACCTCTGTACCTATTTTTCTGTTATGTTTTTCATTGTCTGTTTATATATGTGGGTACATAAATGGTAAAAATAAAAAAATAAGTTTTTGTTGATTATTGACCGTTAACTACCTCTTATAATACAGGTATACCCTAGCTTAAGAGGTAGAGAATATCATTCTGTACAGATTTTGCAACATAAACTATAAATGTATTTGCTAAACCAAATAAACTGTATTTCAATAAAAGAAAAGGTACCCGGGATATCCTAGAATCATTATGTACTTTAATTTTGAGGATATAAAAAAAACTGCTTTTTCATCTCGCGTATTGAAGTTTTCTTCAGCAAAAAATATTCCTATTAACCAATCCAGTCAGAACTATATTTTGTACAAAATAAATTCAAATCAAACATTTTGCTCAATTACCGCTCTGCTCAAAGAGAATTCCTCAGTAATCAGTCTCCGTCCATTCTCTCAACGAATTACTTTTCTAGTCCAATACAGGCAGGACTACCTCACCCCTTTGTCATCTGATTGGCTGGCAGCTTCCTTGGGCACTTTGTTAATGTCTGTCGAGCAAATGAGCATACCAGACAGGATGGAATGGGAAATTGTTATAGGTTCTGTTCGTGAAAAGTTAGGCTTTTTACTAAATTTGTGGGGACATGGACGAGCACGTTACATTTCTAGAAAATAATATGGCTGCCTATCCGTTTGTACGCTAAGGATATATATTATATCATTCAAAAGCACTTATCCGATTCAGGTACTTATGTCTTATTTTCACTTAAAAAATATTGTGTTTTTTTAATGTATAAGCATAAGGCCATAAGCACATTACCCAATAAATCCAAAACAAAACAAACTTACCGATTAAAGGCAGTATTTAATTGAATCAAATTATTACTCTATTCAACCATATCCATTGTTCACAATTCAATTTCAACAAAAGATGTTCCTAACTTCAAACATATTATTGTATTTCACGAAAATTCGACGTAAAACCAAATTGTATACGTTCTAGTACGTTCTAGTTAGACTATTATTACTTGACAATAGGATACTTTAATTATATCTGTGTTATTCCAATTTAAGTCTTATTAACATTGTGTAAGATCCACTTAAAATTAAATTACTATAACGATATTATTCTCAACAATACGACGCTGTTACCAAATATGAGTTATTTGATTTTGAGCTTTATTACATGTGCTGAAAGCTCATTTCGTTCTTATTAACAGTAAATGTCAGAGGGTGAACAACGAGAAACACTTTTGTACTCACGTACACCGTGAATAAGGTAGCGAAACATGATTTTGTCGTGATTGTACCATTCGTCACTGTACGGGTGTTATCAATACAGGGTGTATTTTGGGGTGTCCATGAAATATTCAAATAAATAATACATTCAGGCTTATTTTATGGCTGCGGTATGCTTTATTTTAATCATCTATGATACTATCTCGTTTAAAACAATCTACATAATGCTTTTAAATAAAATACTTTACTTCATACCTTGATCCATATAATGTTAGAAATACACACTTATACATAAACATGTTTTTAAGTAACAAATGTAGGTAATACAATTTATATTTTTTTGTAATTCGTGTGTCTGTTGCACTCACCTGACGCACCGGGTACATGCACATGTACATGTACCCAATACGCAATAATGGCGCAACATGGCTTCTCACTGGTGACTTTCAGAATGTTTTGCATGTTCTCCAAGAAAATTGTTATTTCCAAAATACAAAGCAGCGTATAATCATGTAGGTGTACAAATTCATTATCAAACAAAATGGCAGTTTCCCAAAGGTATACTTTAATTTAACGATCACAAAAGACGCCTTTTCACCATTAACCGATTCTTGGAACTGTTTCCTACATTCTTATTATGTTTCGCGAGCGTGAATTCCCGAAAACTGCCGCGAATTCCACTAAATGTTAATTAGACGTTTAAGATAATAATGAATGTGTTTATTTATTTATAGTCAAACTCATTGTGTTTTATTATGTTTTTCTTTTTTGTAATATGAATATTACAATAAATAATACAAACTACGAGTAGATAGACTGTTTAGTCTACATAACTTGCTAGAATTAATAAAAATAAATATATTACCTATGATATTTATAAAGCATATACGGATTAATAGAAAAAAAATAATGAACAGATACACGACATAGCGTATTCATTACGCCGGCAGCGTAATGCGTAGCGTTCAGATTTTATCTGTAATGCAAAAAAAGGTTCAAATGTTTTCTTTTTTTCAATAAAATCTTGCTGCCATTGAAAATAATATTGTATAGACACAGAAACACAAACAATGAATGTAATATAATTATGGCATAGAAAGTTTGATTGGATAACTGACAGAAAAAAACAGTCTAAGCCCCTGATACAAACAACAAAGTAATAGAAAAAAAACAACACAATGTATGTATATTTGAAATCATCCATTTAAACGGGTCGAACAAAGGTTTTCGATATCTAGAAATCAACACTGTAACAGTAGACATTTAATACCATTAAGAGAATATTTAGCGCCAAGTTTACGAGCGCGCTGTCTCATACATTTTCATGGTCACCGTAAAGTGAGTCAATGGAAAATCCAGCCCTGAATTATGAAGGCGCGGATCGATGCAGTCTGCACGCTAACTGTTACATAATTAAATGTTTTTGGTCTTGTTATTGCATTGTTATTCCATTAAATGTATGGGGTGAAAGGTACATGCAACCAATGCGATAAGTTCACCACTTTTAACCTTTGTTGTGCGTGTTCTAAGCAGTCAAGTCATTGATATCAATCGTCCGAGGTAGACTTTTGTTTAAAAAGGTAATAGGTAGGTACACACGCAATTTTCTTCCTGAAAGATATTTTTGTGTTGTGCTTATTTGATTTTTTTCAAAGCTCTTACTCTTGTTTTTGTCTTTGTGATTAAATATAAATATTAAACTCGTTAGATTATAAAAACAGGAGATCAGATGTGAAAGTGCTAAACAAACGTTGTCTGAAAACGATCTGATGGAAATATATAAAACAACACGAGTATCCTAATATTAGATTCTTACACACCATTGTGAATATTCATCCGATTAACTATTAAGCCAAAAATATAAATAAAACACTAACTAAAGGGTATCTGAAGATGGACGGCGCCGCCGAGGTCGGCGCAGAATAGGTGGTGAAGGCTGGCTGGACGCGCACCGAGAGGGGGGAGACGAGGTGGCGAGGAGTTCCTGGGAAGACTTGGAAGGGGCATTTGCCTAGCAGTGGGGCAGAAAAGGCAAAACAAAAAAATATACTGTGCAGGGTGTATTTACCGAATAGCAGTTGCTTATTTTACCTCAAAATATTAATGTGATAAGTGTACTCAAATAGAAGCTAATTAACATCAAGCCTGGACACATGAAACTTGACGTAAAATTAAATTACGATCGTATGTGACACGAAAAATGGTGTCAAATCCACTGACACCTCGTTAGTACAATTCGCTCCAGTAATCTACTCTGGAGAGCTACCGGCGGCATAATAGTCGAAATTACAAGCCTTTATATTTCACAAAAGTTGGATTACAAAAAAGTAGAAAAAAAACTGCCGTTGTTTTTACTACAAGCTGCCAATGTAACCACAAATCTTCAAGAGAAAGTGCCCATAAAAAACTCGTAATATCTGGCCGGAATTTTTTCAGTGCTTTGTCCCTAGATGTGAGAAAATAAACTCCAATTTACATCATGCTTGAAAAAAAAAACACTTTTCCTATATTTTTCAGATGAAATATGCTCAAAAAAATTCTCTAGCCTACTTAAAAAAAAACAGACACAAAGAAAATTGGAAGGAGATGATAATGAACCATAAATTAAAACTTTATCTAGCCTCATAATAACGAACTGAGCCGACCGAACGCCTGATCAAAACGAACACCAGGGGATTTAATTCCGTAAAAGAGCAAAGTTAGCAAAACAATAAAAGAAGTTAAAGAGAAAAAATATTAATATTTCCTCCTTAAACCCGTAAATATGAGTTTGTGAGTTTTCCGGGTTCATCTCCGGATCTACCGTAAGGGTGTGCTCACAAGTAATGATGGAGATTTGGTAACATGTGTGTCAGATCCCTTATCTTTGTAAATAAGAATGATAGCTGCTTAATAGCTATTATAATGACAGTGATGTAACTGTCAGGAGATGTTTTTTTACTGTTTTTGTCTTCCGTTTGTGAGAGCGGAAAAGTTTGAAACTATTTTCCTTGCGACTGTTCTTTTGTTTGAACTTTTTTATCCAAACGGCTTTTCCGGCGTTGTTTCACTCGACAGTTGTAAGGAATTGAATTAACATTAAATTGAAAACTGCTTTTCGTAAATAAATAAAATTTAGAATTCGTAGAACAGTTTTTAAAGTTGATTGTGTTAGCACATATGAATAAAAGAGCTACTTTAATGTTTATTATTTATGTAAAACAACTGAAAATGTTTCAATCACTTAGTACATTAGTGACATTTCCAAGTATAATGCAGTATGAACAGCGAACCCAGTGATACATCAATCCTACATCTTGGCAATCCTGCTTACTGCATATAAAGCAGCTGCAGTGCTTATGTTGTCGCTTTGACGTAATAAAACTACAGAACTATGTCACGTCATGGAGTAAACGTCACTAATGTCTGTATTAAAGAAAAATATTAAGAAAATTATGAAAAATATTACAACATGTAGCCTCAGCCATATTTAATTAATTTGGACAACATTGGCGAGGATATTAAACAAAATATGCAAAATGGTGTGTGTATTAAACGTCATGGTAGCATAGACAGTTTACCCGAACGTAAACATGACTTCGAGCAGTAGTGACTGACAAACGATGAGTGATAAAGACGACATCCTACAAAGCAAAACTTTGTCTAAAATTCGATGTGCAATATACGGGCACGTCCTATCAACCAACCGATATTAAAAATACCAGCCTGTTATTGTCCCACTGCAGGGCAAATGCCTGTTCTCATAAAAAGAAGACACGAGCAGTGATCACCACGCTTGCTCGAGATTGGTTGTAGATTTCAGACTTACTCGTATGTTACTACGGTCCAGGTTTTCTCACGATGTTTTTCTTTTTCTTCACCGATGACAGTAGGGTAGGTCCACGACAAACTTAGAAAGTACATATGAATTGAAAAGGTCACAATGGTACTTGCCCGGATTTGGAGCCACAACGCAGATAAACAGAACTTAGGACAAACCCAACAATACGCCATATGTCGAAATCCAGTCGGTGATTTAGGCTAAGCGTTGCCATAAAGATAGCCCATTTATAACCCTTCCTTGAGCTTTCGTCAAGTACTAAAAGAAAAATAGGATCTAAATCTTCATGTGAATCCTATCGATACAGTAAAAGTCAGCTTAAATAAACAAATGGCTTCATATCTCGTGGTTAGTACACTATCAATCAGGTAACGGTGCACTACAGTAGGGTTTGCATTTAATCCTGTATTATGTGGAAATATGAGCCTCATTGCTCCAGGCTTCGTCCTTGAGTCGGGAAACTCCGGAAGAGTATAATTGAATTTTTCTATTAGACATTTACAAGCTGCGGCGGCTAGAATTATTGCATTCAATATTTTTTTATATTCTTCTTACTTGCAATTGCAAACTTTATCAAACTGTGAATGTAGGGGAGACATAAGAACATTAGAATGATTGATAGTTATCCACCACACCCTAAGCAGTCTATAATGTTCCCACTGCTAGGACACAGCCCTCCTCCATGAGTGGGAGTGTGCTGTAATCTACCACGCGGGCCTAGTGCGGGTTGGTAGATGTCACATGTCTTCGATTTTTTTGTTCAGTACAGGTTTCTTCACGATGTTTTTCTTCACCGTTTTGAGAGCAGTGGTGATGAAAAAATTTAGACAAAGTACAGCGCCTTTCTGGTTCGAAACTAAGACCTGCAACTCGTAAGTCACGGCTGTTCCACTGGGCCAGCCCAGCCTCGTATTGATAGTTATACTAAATTTGAATTATGAGGAGTAGGAAAAGGAGTAAACACTACACACTAGGATAGTAAGTTCGTTTTATGTAGATCTTTGCACCTATAAATAAGTAAAAAGTCCTCCCTAATAAACGAGAAAATATAATGTCTACGAATAAACATAGGTTTTGACAAACATACACCTTTACAATTATAACAAAATTGAAAATGTTTAAACGCAAAAAAAAATTGCCGGAGGTTCAAAAAACTTTTCCTTTTTTCAGTAAAACGAAAAAGGAACGCCAAAAGTTTTGGGCAACAACAAATTGTGTGCGGCTGTCTCGAAACTTCGACAATGCCGCGTCACTTAATGGCGAAGTGACAAAGGATTTGTTCCAAATGAGCAAAAATTATAGAGTTCGTAGTTAGTAAACTTATATCTTCTTCTTTACTACTCTTTTGTTTAATTATGAATTATAAAAATTACAAAATTAAATTATTAATAGTTAATTATAATGAATTTATCAATACCAATCTTGCGCTAGCAGAACTGATTCAATTAGTAACTCTGTGTATTGTTTGGGTCACCAAGATACAGGCTGTGCCTAGTTCGGGACCCGTTGTTAAATTAGTCTAAGTTTTCTGTTGGTTAGAACTGCGTGCTAATATAAATGTATGTTTGTGAACTATGTGTAAGTTTTTAATAAATGAATTTGAATTTCAATTACATCGCTTATTAATTACCTTGTAATAAATAATTCTTAAGTTGCTTTCAGGTGTTCAGTATCAGTAAAGGTAGATTAACATTTGCATTAATTAAATAGCGAGTTAAGTACAGACGCCAGTACATTAAGCTACTGCAATCTGTCAAATGTCTTTAATAGATTTTCAACTTTATCGCTAAAGCATTAAGGCTTAAGGTTGATTGGGAAAATTTGACGGTTTCGGGTAGCTTGACGGGCTGGTCTGTACGTTGACGTCGATACGTGACACTGCACAATAAAAAACTGTCACGTTAGTACTGCTGTCCAAACGTTACTCTATACAAATAAGTTGCTACCTTAACTATGTAAACTCGTATTAAAAAAATCAAATGTAAATACAACAGCCATAAGCACCTCCTAAATTGCATCACATCAGCGGATGTCTGTGCAATATCTTTGACCAATCTCTTGATCTGCCCTTCTCCGATCCGACTTCTCATATCTCGAATTGTATAAGCTTCGCGGTCTTCTACTAATTAACTGGATAATAACGACTACTAATTAACATCTGTGTTGTTCATTCCTCAAAAGATCATATCAGACACTAATCTGCATCATGCTGAGTGGAAGCCTTCTTGTTACGGTCATGTGTCAAGTGCAGCCGTCGACTATTTCTGCTTTGTGCTCGTGTTTATAGATATATTTTGTTTTTATTTTTCATTGAATTAATTGTCTTTTTTATTTATATTATGAATTTCCTTTATTTTCTTTCCTTCATGGTTCTTATATGGCCTGACCAAGATTATGACAAAGATTTTTATGATTCTTTTGTTTTTCATTTTTATGAAACATCTCAGCGTATTCTGACAGGAAACACCGAACTCAATTCGTATTAAAATATAATTCGTTTTAACGTGTTTAAGGGTCTTTTCGAACAAATGTACAGAAAATAAAGCAATGATGTGGTCAACGATTCTGACAGTAAAGTTTTTGCCACTGAAATACATTTCAAAAGTGTACGCCAATCCACAATACCATAGCGGCGTCCCATCTAACAGCCAAAGAGTCCTCCCATAAAGATAAAACGTCCCGTTTATGTTTCCTGTATGGCTGTGATATCAGTTCCGGTACGTATACCAATAACGGAACGGGTTTAAAAGACTGCAGATAGTTACTGGTTTCTGCTCCACTGCTTGTGATTACTATTGACCTGTTTCGTTCGGTTGAAGCTGATGACTGCTTCCAAGAGATAAGCTGCTTACTGCTTATTTTTGACACGTGAATATATTTTTTCGGATATATTTTATTTTGTCGTGTTTTTACTCCTGGTTTGGATTTGATTTGATTTTTTTTTGTGTTTTCTCAATGAATTTATTATTTTCTATGATGTTCATAAAGGAAATGGTCAAAGGAATTATATGTCCTGATAAAAAACAGTACCTAATAAAGTAAACAAGAGTCACTTACTGACAAAAACCTTTTTTAAGTTAACTGAAATACATTTAACTAGCGTGAAAGTCACGTCTTGTCTTTTGGCTCGTTTTTCCTCAGAGAAACAAGCCAATCCTAACTGTGAAAACCTTGTAGAACCATTAATAAAAACTAAATCCCTAAAACCTTGTAGAACCATTAATAAAAACTAAATCCCTAAAACCTTGTAGAACCATTAATAAAAACTAAGTCCCTAAAACCTTGTAGAACCATTAATAAAAACTAAGTCCCTAAAACCTTGTAGAACCATTAATAAAAACTAAATGCCTAAAACCTTGTAGAACCATTAATAAAAACTAAGTCCCTAAAACCTTGTAGAACCATTAATAAAAACTAAATCCCTAAAACCTTGTAGAACCATTAATAAAAACTAAGTCCCTAAAACCTTGTAGAACCATTAATAAAAACTAAATCCCTAAAACCTTGTAGAACCATTAATAAAAACTAAGTCCCTAAAACCTTGTAGAACCATTAATAAAAACTAAGTCCCTAAAACCTTGTAGAACCATTAATAAAAACTAAATCCCTAAAACCTTGTAGAACCATTAATAAAAACTAAGTCCCTAAAACCTTGTAGAACCATTAATAAAAACTAAATCCCTAAAACCTTGTAGAACCATTAATAAAAACTAAATCCCTAAAACCTTGTAGAACCATTAATAAAAACTAAGTCCCTAAAACCTTGTAGAACCATTAATAAAAACTAAATCCCTAAAACCTTGTAGAACCATTAATAAAAACTAAATCCCTAAAACCTTGTAGAACCATTAATAAAAACTAAGTCCCTAAAACCTTGTAGAACCATTAATAAAAACTAAGTCCCTAAAACCTTGTAGAACCATTAATAAAAACTAAATCCCTAAAACCTTGTAGAACCATTAATAAAAACTAAGTCCCTAAAACCTTGTAGAACCATTAATAAAAACTAAATCCCTAAAACCTTGTAGAACCATTAATAAAAACTAAGTCCCTAAAACCTTGTAGAACCATTAATAAAAACTAAATCCCTAAAACCTTGTAGAACCATTAATAAAAACTAAGTCCCTAAAACCTTGTAGAACCATTAATAAAAACTAAGTCCCTAAAACCTTGTAGAACCATTAATAAAAACTAAATCCCTAAAACCTTGTAGAACCATTAATAAAAACTAAGTCCCTAAAACCAATCGTTTATTTCATTTCATTCGCTTACCAATATTTTCCTATAAAAAACGTCAAATATGTTTTTGCCGAACGGTCATAAACAAAGACACATAACAACATAATTAAAATTCAATCAAGCCACGTAATGGAGAATTGGTAATGGCATAAAATGTTCGATAAACTCACCCCGAGATCATCATTAATAAACGCTACTAATTACTGTTTCGATAACAAAGTATCGTTTATAAGTCATTGTCGGTAATATTTCTGAGAACCGATATTTGTGTTCAACACAATAACCATATTTCATGTAAAATGATTTAACATAATATCTACACGGATACAAATTAATGTATACAATAGTTTAAAAGCCCGTCAGGTCGTCAGAAGACCGAAAGTCTGACAACGAGTCTTACCAAGGGATATCGTATTACCCAGTAACTGGGTTGTGGAGGTCAGATAGGCAGTCGCTCCATGTAAAATACTGGTATTCAGCTGCATCCGGTTAGACTGGAAGCCGACCCCAACATAGTTGGATAAAGGCTAGGTTGATGAATAGTTCAAAATACATACATTAAGGAAATAATCCCACATAAATGGTAGGAGTTGGGGGAGGCCTTGCCCAGCAGTGGGACAGTATAGGCTAAACAAAATGGTAGTTTAGTAACGTTACTAGCGAAATGTGGGAGAACCTTAGGGTACGTCTTTGCCTAACCCTCCAGGGAAAATAGGCGTGGTGTTATGTGTAATAGGTACTATAGGTAGTATGTTACATGAATACAACAAACAAAAAAATAAAGTCGAACAGTTTCAAAAATATTATTTAAAAAAAAAAAAAAATGTTCCACAAAAATGTGACAGTACAAAAATATTAGTACCACTCTTTTACCACCCAATACCGGACGTAAGTCTCCTGTACAGGTTTTCATGGCGAACGGCACGCAGCCCTCAAGCGTTTTTGTTTTAATTAAATAAAGGAATCGCTCTTTCATACATTTTTAAATAAACTTCATATACCTACCGCAGATTCAATAAGTATTAAGTTCTTTAGTAAAAATATTGTAATGAATACTAGTTATGAAAATGTTTTTATACATTGTGTCTGTAAACTACCGGGTTGAAAAAGCCGGACAGCAGCAAGGATTACCTACACACACACATACACACTTTGCATTTGGAAAATTTAAAACTTTTCCCACACACGGAGTCACAGACAGTAGATAGTTGATCATTATGCATTTTAAATTTGACGAGTGTAGATCCAACCATAAAAAAAAAAAAAAAAAATTACAGCAGTTATAGAGTGAAGAACACTTGAATTAACATCATTCATAAAATAATCGATTACTTAAACATCAACTAAAAGAAGACGGTTTGCCTCCAGTTCGTAGAACCTCTTAATCCAAACAATTGCTGTTCTTGACCTCAAACTGAATTCCGAATACTTTGCTCATCATCTATCAATAACATACTACTTCTGTATAATTGCAATCGAACGATCTTCAGACAAAAATGTTCCAAACCCTTAAAAATCTGACAATTGGTCTAGACGGCGCAAGTCCCTACTTAGCTGTTTTTTTTTCATGAATTGGTTCTTAAGCATTTTAGTCCATCTAGGTTATAAGAACCCGATCTCTAAATGTTAAAAGTATACCAATACGATAGATACTTAATTGAACTTACTATGAATAATGGTCTTGTACCTTTTATCCTTTCTTTAGCTAACACTTAACTACGAATCTACCCGTCCATAAACACAACTTCCTTTTAAATTCAAATTCATTCATTTGTCCGAATATGGTACTTTACATGGTCTTATATTAATAAATGGTCTCATCACATTCTGCCACGTGGGGCGCGCAAATATCAGGTATACAAATAAAATTATTACAATACAAAAGTAAAAATATTAGATTCATATTGAATTGAATAAATTATTAAGAATGAAATGTTACAACATGAGACATGTCAGTTAAAAATATTATCTAGGTTAATGTCAAAGTATTATTCAATCTCAAACTATCAAATAGAGATTTCAAAGTACATACATACAAAAAAACTACAATTAAATTAGGATGCCAATCAAAAGGAAGTATCATTCAAAAAGTCGTTTAAATTATAATAACAGTTTTTACATAGTAAGTCTTTAAGTTCCTTTTTAAACCCATTTAAATTTAAATGTTTGATTTGCTTTCGGATTTTGTTAAAAACTCCCTTTTTCCTATTCACTCGGTCTTAATAATCTTATTAACTTACTACCTTATCTTAGCAACCCCCTAAGATAAAACTACCATAAACACAAACTTCGCAAACCATCAAAAGTTAAAAGTAAAAGAAGACTTACGAACTTCCTCCCCATAGCTGAACTACATCGTACGAGTTTCCCATAAGTCCGGTGTGGTTATGGGGGCGGCACGAGATGACACGACATAATATAGGGGTAGGTACGGCGCGACATAATATAGCACTCCTCTGATTGAAGTTATTGTCTCCATAAAATGTGAGTTGTTTCCGTTCGATGACCCAGTGTGTTAGGTGAAGTGGTCGTTTTTGCGAAGGTTTTTTACCACACTTTTAGGTTATTTTGTTGGGGTTTGAACTAATAAGTTTCTATTTTGTTGAGTACCTGGTACTTGTTAATAGGCCTAAGCTGTTTTACCAAACATATTAACGCTGTAGTTTGAAAACATTGTTAAAAGCCAAGTATAATTAAAAGTAACCTTGACTTTTTTTGCCGGTTCTTACACTTAGGAAACGACGAGTTGGAACCGTGCACCCTGCTTCTGAGGTTTTATTTAGAAGTGCCCATGTAGGTTTGTGCAATAAAATATACTGACCAGTTTCTTATTTGGCCTCTGTGTGTGTTAATGTGCCTCTTCTACTCGTAATTGCATTGATCTTCAATAATATATTATCTAGTACACCTTATGGTTTTGGAAAATATATGTAGTTTTTATCAGATCATAAAACGTCCGCAATAACAATATACCACAATTTTTACTCGTTCGTTTATTAACCACTCTCTGAATTGGCCACGTGAAACTCTTTGTACTGCACCCTAATTCCGTAACACAGTTTCAATCACAATCCGACAGTTTTAAAGGATATTTCTAATCCGCTGCTTTCATAGGTTTAATAAATTCATCTGCCTAACAAAATAAATAACGCAATGAGTGTGGCTGAACTGTCAAACTAAAAGAAAATGAAATTTTCCGTGTGTATTTCCGTTACGTAATTACCCCGCAGTTGTAACTGTACAACAATATTTTGGCGCGTGGCAAAAATCAGAATTAATGCCTCCATCTTGTTTTTCCAATACAATTTCACACAAATGTTTACCAACAACGCCCCCTTGTCAATGTTACTCAAGAGGCAAAAGATCCTTGTACAGTTACAACTGCGGGGTAGTATCTGCAACATGACGTAGACAGAAACCACGTCACAGCGAAGTCTTGACCTGTCAGTCTGTTGGCAATGAGACCACATAATGGGTGACGTAACTTATGCACATAATTGAGCGAACATGGTGTTGGACCGCGCCCAAGCATGCCACGGTCACTGCCGGTGACATATCGCATAATACCGCTAATGTACTGCCGGTATTATGGGGAAATGACCTTAGTGGGGGTAGGGTTTAGAAGGGGAAAATATGGAGTCTAGGGAATTCTACGGTACAACCCGTGCGCCTGATGGGATTACCCAGCGGCAAAAATGATGAACTCCGTACGAATTTCCATCTCCTATTTAACCCTATTAAATCCTTCCTTAGTTCTCACGGTCGCCTTTGTTATAAAAGGTACTCTCGTTCAAAATTTCTTGCTTCTGAACCCAGCTTATGTGTTATCTGTAAGTGAATGAATGAATGTATTTCTGATATACTCAACTCGGAAACTTAGGGACTCATTTATTCAGAGGGGCCATTATCTTAATTTTAAGAACGTTCACAGTCTGATTTCAATCTCAATCTGTCAAAAATATCTGTAACTTCCCTACATTTTTGACAAGTTTCTGACATTGATTGTCGCTGAGATGACATTGCGACTAGATTTTGAACGTTATTAATTACGAGAATTGGTCTTAAGATCACAAAGCCTTACAGTATATTTAGATATCCACTGATAAAAACAGATCTCTTTACTTTGCTTTTGCCTCTTTTATAAAACGGAACTTTTTAAATGGGGAAAGAAGCAAGCGGAATTATAGTTAGGGACGACAGTAATAACATATGCCTTTCTAAGTGCTGGGAACGATAGTAATGTCTGCCACCTGTATAGGAACACCTGTCTTTATATCAATGTTTCTGAACCATTATAACTACATTGGAAGTAAAATTGCGTATTATGTTTCTCTCTAATGTGTGTAATAGTAGATTCCTTTCACTTAGATAAGTACATATAGTCTTAATTTTCACTGACACAATTCAACAAGTTCATTCCGTCAAGTAGAAATAAATAGTAAATAATTATGAATAACTTTCTGCATAATTATGTTCTCTAGCCTCCCTTCGAAATCAAACATTGAAATACTCTTGCAACGACATTCTATCAGCCCCCTAAGATACAGATACAGACATTTGATATCGACAACTTTATATTTCATACTTGACGATTCGTAATTAATGTCATACTGTTCGTTTCGTTCGTTATAAATGCCCTGACTATGTCAAGCAACGTTGCGCGATGTTGCTGGCGACACAAGTTGCGACAAAATCGCTTATGCAATAAAAACGTTTATTCAACACAATCAATAACTTTTCATTAATTCCCAGAACGTTTCCACGTCTCTTTCAATAAATCAGTAACACAGTAAAAAACCCATATTGTGCAATATAAATATTAAAATCTTCGTAGATTTATAATAAAAATTTTGGCGCTATACCGGCACCGAATGAAAATATTGGCAAATGATAAAATGGCGGACCGTTTGGCAATCGGCCAGCATGTAAAATGTAACATAACGCCTGAATTTTACATGCATTATGTTACATTTCGATATTTCGAGTATTTTTGTTGTCATTTTAAAGTAAAAGGTGTTGAGAATACTTTTTATTTTCCGCAAGATAGAACGGAACTGGTGTCACAAAAAGTTACTTTCAATTCGGTACGTCAATCATTTACTATACCAGTTTTAACCAAAACGGTAATGAAGACGTATTATGTAGGGCGCATTAAAGTCTTGGAGCACTAACTTATGAGCATACTTACATAAAGCTAAGTAAGCTGGATGGTTCACAAATATTGTTGTTTTTACAAGCACTAAATATTATAAACAGAATTAATAAGGAATTTCCACCTGTCTGTTAGATTTCAGTTTCGTTCTGCAGTGTCTTCTAAAAAATCTGTAGGTATATTATATAGGTTATAAACAGGTTTTTTAGAAGATATTATAATCTTCTAAAAAACCTGTTTATAACCTTTGCACTTGTGTTTTTTGCGGTTTCTTTGTGTTGCTGCTGAAAGCTCAATTCGCTTCAAAATTAACATTGGTCGTATTCATCAGGAATTCCGGACCCTTTTCGAGTAAATTATACCCAATTTTATTTACTCTACCTTCGTTGAATTAGAATTCTTTTGCAAATAATTTCTGATATTTGTCAAGTGATTTTCGTCTGTTTGGCGATCCTTTTGCTGAAATACCTTTGGCAAACATACCAACTTCTATCGAACATAATAATTCGTGTACCTATAGAGTGGGCTCTGCAAATAAGATGAACGTATAACAAATATTATGAAGTTACAAGAAGTTTTCTTAGATTCATAAAAGAGCATAAGTAAATTAACTCTAGAATTTTAAAGGTTCCATTTACCTGCGTTTATAAGGTTTACTAGTAACTACTTAATAATTAAAAATGAAATAATTAACGTAATTTAAAAATCTTTAACCAGACGTCAAGATAGAACGCAGAGTGCCCGAATTCGTCTTGTAGAAGGCTTTAGTAGCACATTTTACTTTTTTCTTTCTTTCTTAAGAGAAAATGTCTCTGCTCAAGGGAGCTTTTACAAGCAATCCCATAAAGAGCGTGAGGGCACCGTGCTGCATTTTCCTTAGTAAATTAAACGGGTGTCAACGTCTCTTAGGAACCGTGTCCGGTATTCACCCGGACAGACCGGTATTTACCGTCGCGTTGGCGCATCCGGGCGAAAAATAATACAAATTCTCATGTTTGAAATTGCGGTATTTACGAGATTGGTAGCAGGTTATGATGGATTGTGATTTACATTAAATTAAATTGTGTCACAGATTTCATCATCTCTTCTTAACTATAACAATTTGTCTGAATTCCTTGCATTTCCCTTTGAAAAGTAGCTCCATTTTTTATGAAATTATGTTATGGTTGCAATCCTGCATCTGAGATTCTTTCATTTTGATACGGGAGAATTTTTATCCATACATTCTTCTAACTTGAATTATCTCTCTCGTAATTGTCGTATTTTTATGATCTGGTTTGCGAATTATTCTAAGCATTTGCGACACACATTTGTACTACATAAGCATATTTAAAAATTCGTAGAAATAACATTAATATCGTACGTTGATATGTAATTCTATCCAACTTCCTGATTGCCCCCCGTCTGCCGCCACCCCAGCGACGTCACCCTTTGGACGGAAATCGTCGTTTTACACATTGATTAGCACTTTTATTTATTTAGCAACGTGTTTCGTACGTGTTTTCAAAGATGTTTTTCTGTAAAATGTGTTTCTATAAAAGGAAGTACATGGTTCAGGTATCGGTCGTGTAAGAACAGTTTTTAAAATGATTGAACGATAGTGGTTCGCTACTTAGTTTTATTTCTACGAAACAGGAGATCTCCAGCAAAAGCATCCGCATTTACACTTTTACAGACACGACTCAGAGGGGCAATTCTTGTTATTTTAAGAACTTTCACAGTCTGATCTCATCTGTCACTCTGTAATACCTCTAATTTCCCTACATTATTGACAAGGTTTTGACGTTGATTGCCGCTGAGCTTAGATCGCTACTAGATTTTGAAAGTTTTTAATTACAGGAATGGGCAATATTGAAACCAATATTTGTAAGTCTTGCAAATATTTGTTACTTTCGCGAATTGTAACCACGCATTCAAGCGCTGAATCTCTACAACTACTGCGCACTTATAGCAAGCATTTTCCGATTTATGTCAATTCCAGAAATAAATAAAACTAACTTTTTCTGTAGATTCGACTCACATACGTACTATCGTATCTGTTTGACAGCTATCTCACGGCCTTGCCACAACAATGACTTCTATTGCGAATCCATCAAGTATTTCGACACACGATAGTGTGCCAAATATAAAATAACATGAAAGACTGATATTACTTACTCAATCTTAGCGCGCCTGGCAATGTTTCTGAAACAAGAAAAAACACTATTAGGATCTGTTATCAGGGTAAGTAGGTTTATCAGGGTTAGGTAGGTAGGCCTCTATAGAAAATGAGCCAGCATACAGGGTAGCAGGGACTTCGACGCACAACCTAGTAGATACTTGATTCTGGCCAGCGAAAATTTCTCGTCAATATTTTTTTTTTAATCTACGAGGTCAAAATGTGAGGAACAGCTAATTTATTTTTTAATAGACGACGATAAATTTCGACGCAGGGGCGTTCAAAATCATGTACTGAATAACTGAATCCATGGTAACAGGTTGCTAGTCGATGTCCCTGCCAGCCTGTATACTATTAAGGTCTCCAAATTTCCAATTCTATCTAAAACTCAATTCATAAAATAAGTATTTTACTTAATCCAATCAAAACGTAGACGCAGTAATTTAATAATGAATGCATATTAGCGTAAATTCACAGCGCCTTGACAATAACTCGCGGTCACAATGGTATAATCACATTACCCGGAATGAATACGAAACAATTTTGTTCTAAAACAAAACAGACGGGTACAGTCGACAAGAAAATGGTTGTACCACAATTTATAACAAAACCTCAAGTTTTATCAAAGTTATCCTATTTTATTTGACAATTTGTCTGATAATGGAAAATAAATAGTCAGTTGGAAGCACGAACAATGGACAGATTCTCTCTTAACGAAATCAAGTGAGTGTGACATGAAAACCATTATGCTCTCCATATTTTGCGGATCTGCCGATCTATACTGTAAATTTTTTTTCGTAAAAATTTTGTAAAGTGAGCTTGCAATGAGCAGTATTTACATCCAAGTCTAGGAACTGACAATATTAACAGCTAACTTCACCCCAGTTTTCACGGCGAGATTTTTACAAAAAAGACCGGCTGTTAATCAATAAAACTTTGTTCTACCTACGTTGTCCCACTGCTGGGCAAAGGTCTCCCCCATATTTTCCAGTTGTTTTTCTCGCTGTAGGTAACATGTAGGCATTTTAAATAAATCTAGTGACTTTTGCTGCCAAGCGTTCGCGACAGTACCGAGTGAGGCGTCAGTAAGCGTCTTTGCTGCTAACAGCCGCGTCGAGATAAACAGCATCGCGCAATGCCGCCATCTTGACAAGCGGAAGCATTAGCCGACTTCTTACGACAAATTATATGGAAATATACGAAGAAGTAAATTGGAAGGCACGTTTATCTGAAGCACAAGAGCTATTAGGTATAGCTGTTGTTTTGACGGTGTTGATCAGCATCGGACGGTTACGACTTGATCATATTGTTACGAGCTTCGGGTTCGTGACAATAAAAACTGCCGATAAAAATTACCAAAAGTTACACTTTTATTAAACAACACTAATAACAACTCAAACACACTAATTATAAAACACAATCGTTCTTAAGTCGCACTTGAAGATCGCTTTCGATGTATTCGCTTCTATCGCAGAACCAAGTCTGATTAGTCGCGGCTAGTCCCGGCCTTATATAGTGCCGCAGATAATTCCAGAATCTTCTATTGTAGAAACATCTAGAATGTTCGAGTACATACCGGCCCCGACTGACCAGATGTCGATAGTTCTAGTAAGTTCAGCCAACCGATAATAGATGGCGCTAGTGAAGAACTAATAAGTTCTTCTACTAGAAACTAGATGGCGCTAGTGGTAACTAATGTCACCATCATCAGGAATTAATTGTGGCGCGCAACACTGCCCCCTCCTAAGACATGCTCGTCCCGAGCATTATCGGCTCCATAATAACGCGCCAATCGATCCACATGGACGATCTTAGGAGTACCTCTTGCACCTTTCTGTATCCGGTAGGTTACGTCATTGATCTTTGTCACAATCCGGTACGGTCCATCCCATTTAGCTTGAAGCTTAGGAGATTTCCCTTTGCTGCGGACTGGATTGTGCAACCACACTAGTGAACCTTCGTCGAACCCTTTATTGTTCATTTTGCGGTCATAACGGGTTTTCATCTTTTCAGACATTTGCTGGCCCGATTGTCTGACGTGCTCATAAATGTCATTCATTTTGTTCCGCAAGTGATTCGCATAATCGGTTATACTGCGTGGGGCATCAGGTGGTATTCCGGTGATCAGGTCTGCAGGCAGCCGTAATTCTCTTCCAAAGTTTGCGAAAGCTGGTGTCACCGATGTACTTTCGTGAACAGCGCTTCTATATGACAACAAAAACGGTTGTATGTGCTTGTCCCAATCTCGTTGCCGATTTTCCACAACTTTTGCTAGGTACCTCTCCAATGTCTGATTGAATCGTTCCACCATTCCATCCGATTGTGGGTGGTAAGAAGTTGTTCTTGTTTTATGAGTACCCATAACTCGACAAGTTTCCTGGAATATTTGGGACTCAAAATTCCTTCCTTGATCACTGTGAATCTCTAAAGGTACTCCAAACCGACAGAAGACTTCATAAACTAATTTATCTGCAACTGTCGAAGCTTCTTGATTTGGGATGGCGAAGACTTCCGGCCACTTAGTAAAGTAATCCATCACAACCATGAAATACTTGTTACCACTTTCACTTTCCGGAAACGGCCCCGCTACGTCAAGGGCTATCCTCTCCCATGGTGCGCCAACATTGTACAATTTCAGTGCACCTCTACTACGAGTCTGAGGTCCCTTTACAGCTGCACAACTTGTACACTTGCGACACCAGTCCTCGACATCGTCTCGGCAGTGGACCCAGTAAAACCGTTCTCGTATCTTCAGTAGAGTCCGTTTTACTCCCAGATGACCTCCTGAACAACTATTATGGTACAGCTGTAGAACATCCGGTACTTGAGCTTTAGGGACAACCATTTGCAAATGACAGCTGTCTCCCCGAGCATTTTCCCATTTACGGCACAGGACTCCATCCTGAATCACCAAGCTGTCCCATTGGGCCCAATAGGTTTTTGTGATCGAACTCATTGCTGAGACGTCGCTCCACCTGGGCTTAGAAGCTCTGGCCTTCATCCACTCGAGAATCGGCTTGATGTCCGAATCTTCCTGCTGTGCACGTTGTAGCCTTTCCTTCCACTCGTTGCTGAGGTCTGTCTTGAGCATCCTCACAGGCACGACTTCTTTACTTTCTTGCCTAGTACCAACTAGTGTGCCTTTTTCCATAATCTGTTTCTGATCACAAAGGTTCGGCACACGTACCCCTGAGATGTCGGTGGCTCTGACCAAAGTTCGTCCCACTTTCCATGGACGGTCATTATCTACCCTTCCTGCAGTTCGCTTGGGGCAACTGGATCGAAGGTGGCCCCTTTCCCCACAGCCGTAGCACCTAGGGCTGTATCCTTTATTGCAGTCGCGAACTGTAGCCGCTGCAACCTCCTTGACGCGATGGGAACGATGATCCTGTCGCACGGCTTCCACCTCCAGTGCATGGGCCAAGGCGTCCTTCAGCGTCCCGTGGTGCCCGAGCCTCACAGCAGCTCTAACTTCAAGGTCGCGGATGCCGTCGATGAATGCCTGCACCAGGTTCCCATCAATAAGCGCAGGTACGGACTGGTAAGCTTTACGCACCAGCTTCTCCACTTCAAGGGCCCACTGCTGCAGGTTTTCATTACTGCGTTGCACGCGATCCTTGAGCTGCGCACGAAACACGTGTTCCAGGTGAGCGTCGCCATACCGAGCCTCCAATGCCTCAAGGAGCTGCTCGTAAGTCACTTCCTTACCGAGAGCTTCCAGAACAGTTAAGGCCTGGTCGCGCAGGCCTAGGGTGAGGGCAGTCATGGCCTGACTTTTATTCCAACCGTTCGCCTTCATGACAGCCTCAAACTGGATTTTGTAGGCCGACCAGGAAGAAGTTCCGTCGAACGGTGGCACTTTGAATCCACGTAGCGAAGGTGTTGTAGCTACGGGAGCTGCGATTCCATCCCCAAGCTTAAGGTAATCCAGCGTTTTCTTTACGTCAGCCATCACGGTTTTCTTTACGTCAGCCACCACGTTGTCAACGCGATTATTCACTTGGTCGATCCGGATTTCAGCTTCCGACAGGCGGTTGTCATATTGAGCAACCTTATCCTTCACCTCCTTCATGTCTTTCCCAAAAGTAGCGTGAAGGTCCTTAATAAGGAGCATCTGCTCCTCCTGGCGGCGCGCTTGCTCCTCCTGGCGGCGCGCTTGCTCCTCCTGGCGGCGCGCTTGCTCCTCCTTATCATGTTGGAGCTGTTGTTCCAACCGACGAGCCTGTTCCTCCTGTCGACGAGCCTGTTCCTCCTGTCGGCGGGCCTGTTCCTCTCTGTCACGCAGCAGCTGTTCTTCCAACCGACGGGCCTGTTCCTCCTTGTCCCGCTGGAGCTGTTCTTCCAACCGACGAGCCTGTTCCTCCTGTCGGCGAGCCTGTTCCTCCTTGTCCCGCTGGAGCTGTTCTTCCAACCGACGAGCCTGTTCCTCTTGTCGGCGGGACTGCTCCTGCAGCATCATCATCAGTGCAGCAAAGTCTGGTGCTGCTGATGCTGGGGCTGCTGCGGACGGGTCGGCCTCCGTGGTTGGTAGCTGGCCCTCCGACCTCTGCGGCATAGCTCCACCAAAACGTCTCTGGTCCGTCTCCTGTTGGCGTTGACTCCGGGTACGGATACCCTCCGTGTCGTCTTTGGGTAAAATCGGCATGATTTTAATCCCACTTCTGACACCAATTGTTACGAGCTTCGGGTTCGTGACAATAAAAACTGCCGATAAAAATTACCAAAAGTTACACTTTTATTAAACAACACTAATAACAACTCAAACACACTAATTATAAAACACAATCGTTCTTAAGTCGCACTTGAAGATCGCTTTCGATGTATTCGCTTCTATCGCAGAACCAAGTCTGATTAGTCGCGGCTAGTCCCGGCCTTATACAGTGCCGCAGATAATTCCAGAATCTTCTATTGTAGAAACATCTAGAATGTTCGAGTACATACCGGCCCCGACTGACCAGATGTCGATAGTTCTAGTAAGTTCAGCCAACCGATAATAGATGGCGCTAGTGAAGAACTAATAAGTTCTTCTACTAGAAACTAGATGGCGCTAGTGGTAACTAATGTCACCATCATCAGGCATTAATTGTGGCGCGCAACAATATTGACGATTTCAGCGGTGCGGTTTTGGCTTACACAAGACTAAAATGTATTTTTTCAGATCTTTCCACTAATCTTGCTGGCAGCTCTTAAAAAAGAAAAATAAGGTTTCAGTTTAATTATAAGTTAGAAAAACAGCACTTGACTTCTCAGTTTTATGATAGGTTATCTAAAAACATATTTGCCCTCGACGTGTCCTCACACAATACTCAACAGTACATTTCCAGGAAGAGGTCTCCCAAGTCGGTGAAGAGGACAGTAATGAGTTTGACGACGACCGGATCCGACAGCGCGCTTCAAGAGCACTTTATTAAAGACAATAACTCCAGTGTGTGGGCGCTTTTCAAAGCAACATTATTTTATTGAATGGTAGGTAATTTATTATCTTTGAAGAAAATGACTGAGTATACAATGGAATCGGGTTCCTTTGGGTGTTGAACTGGCACTTAGATGTCGCTTGAATTAGTTTCGTGAATTAATTTTATTCCTTTGTGGTAGATTTTTAACGTCGAAATTACATTAATTACTTACTGAAAAGGTCAGATAGGCATCAAGTTCGGATCCACTCGTTTATTCGGATATGAGTCCACTGCCGAAAACTGCATTTCTATGGTAATGCAATTCATTGAACATATTTTTCTGAATCATACCTACAGGTAATCTGTTTTTTTTTATAAATGCTACCAATGTCTTTTCTTTTAGTAAAACTCATACCTAAACTTAAATCTATCTATATTATGTGCGTAGTTAGCGCACGGTACAATGCGGTTTCAAAAACAAAGTTGAATTTAAAGTCTGCAAACAAACGTGTAAAGCACGGTTCCAAAACCGAAATTCCTAACCACTGCCAATCTAACCAAACAAATTCGACGTACGTAAAACAGAAGTACAGTCATGCACCAACAGATCTAGCGAACAAACCACGCATAGATTACGTACTAGCGACACGTTGAATCAATGTATGTTTTAGCTCTGCGTAGCGTGCAAACATGTCTAGCGTGAACCGCCACACGTAGTTCACACAAAAACATCACGCATGGGAATTCCGGCGTGTTTGGTATAGATTATGTGTTTGTTCTGTTCGTATAGGGGAGAAAATGACATGGTTTTGCTGTCGACACAAACAGGTTGAAATAACCGACTGCGGGTTATATTTCTCGGCATTTTGCCTTCGTCCATTAATATAGCCGCTCTTGCGTAAAAGGTTGAGAAACAGGCCACGGCCTACGAAAGTAGCCGCCCTAAAGACACCTCCAATATCAAAGGGATTTGCTGATGCGGTTTCAACGTTGGTAACCGGTTACTGCCAGCCTGTATCATCTCACTACTGGGCAAATTCCTACGTCCATGACTTCCAGCATTTCGATCCAGCGGCGTAATTGCATAACACACTAACAGTAGGAATGGCTTTCATTCTGACAGTTCAATAACATTCATTGCGTTATTTACGTTTTTCACCGGACAAATTTTTCGAACGATGAAGCAATGGATTAGCAATATCTGTCAAGGTGATTCAGATTGTGATTAGAGTGTGTTACGCGATTAGGGTGCTGGGTTTCTGTTAATGGACCATTGGGTTATTAACGTGGAGTCTTGAATATTCTCAATTTTATGAAATACTAGTCCATGCCACACATATTTTACAAACATAAATCTTAAATGGTACATTAACGTCAAGGGCTCAACGTTAACTCGAGACATTTAGTCGAGTATCAGTTTGTAATGAATGTCTAGCAATCAGTGTCATTCACATACACGTTAGTCTTTAGTTTATGACAGGCGATATAGGGTGCTTTCCAACTTACTAGGATATTAGATCCTTTTCAAAATAGTTGAGGAAACTACTTACCTTAACATGTTAACAATTCAATGTGTCAATTTGTTGTCTGCACGAGTAACCACCACAGACATGCAGGTATGATAGACGTCTAAATTATAGACGTTTAATAGTAATTGCTGAAAGGAATTATAGATTCAAACGTCTCTTAATCTAACTTAAAAATCTGTGACAATTTTATTCTCGTGTATTTTGAATACACGAGAATAAAATTGTCACAGATTTTCGCTTTGCCTTTTTAGCTTATAACTAAATGGAACGTGACTATTATACATATACGAGTAGGTACTACATTTGAAATGTTTGGAGCGGACACCTTAACTTAATTGCTTTAGTTGTAGGCCAGTTACTGGAACCTAATATTAGGTAAAGTCAGGGAAATTAAATGTATTCATCAAAGTACTAACCTACATTGTCGGTATATTTAAATCACAACGGCCATTCTTGACATTGAGTTGTATAAAATGGCTATAACACAGCAAATTGTCGTTGTTTGTCAATGTAGTAAACAATTTATGTCCCTGACTTATTTAATTAAAATGCCTTTTCAACAACTACATAATATAATATGACTACACTCAAGAAACTATTCAACACACGAATACGAACCCTAACACATATTCCATTACAATTCCCTCTGCCACATCCAGCTTCGCCCGACATCTGTTACCCAAGCGAGTGTGCTTCAAATTCATTAAGAGCATAGATGATGAGTGCCAGCTAAGACCAGATTAAATTCAACTCCGTGAGCTGGGCTGAACGTGCTTTGTTCACAATATGACGTCATGGCTGTGACGTCATAGAGAGATTGAAGTATGTTAGAGTTCCGTCATCAGTTCGTTGTGTGTGGTCTTTTGTTGGGTATAGAATTAATTTAGGAAGTGTGGAAAATTGATTGTTTTTTTTTTCATTATTGTGAGCGTGTTCTGTTTGTGATGTAAGTAGTTTCATTAAAGGGGATGCGCTAACTGCCGACCTGCAAATTGCAAAAAACGTAAGAAAAAAAGAATGTCAAGGGCTTCCCTGACGGTTCCGCCGTAACATGACATGAATACATAGACAAAAACGATAGTTTAGCATAGTCACCCTATAATGTTCCCACTGCAGGGACTCAGGCCTCCTCTTGGCAAGAGAGAGTTGGTCTTCGATTTTGTGGTTCTAGGACATGCCGGTTTCCTCACGATGTATTTTTCACCGAACCCCCGATCTACAAGCCAGAAGCCTCTTATTTTTCCAGTTTTTACCCGAGCATTTGTTTTAATGCTAACAAAACATGCTTTGAGTTTTTCTCATTGGCAACATTGTTAGTCGGCCTTAGTAGTTAAGCAGTTTAGTAGCTACATTTGGCACCTATTTAGACCCCAATTATTTTAAGTGCCAAGTCAACTTGCATGAACAATGGACTTGGCTACTATTTTGCATTTAGTTTTTGCATACAACTGGCCTAAAAAACGTTGATAAGTCTTGAATAATTTTCGGCTTACTTCGACAGCTTTTGTAATAAAGGAGCCTCTACGAGTGACGTCACGAATGGGCAGTCGGCTGCGCTTCCGTCCAGCTATCTGGGTGAATTTTCTACCGCAGAATGGGAAAAATTTCTCATCTATATATATTGAAGATTTCTTTTCCATTTCTTCTTTCGGAGGTCTGTTGAATATGATATAATAACCAGTACCTTTGCACTCATTACTCATATTAGTATATATACCTAATCTATTTTACTGTGTAATAAATATTATAAATTGAAGTCACATTTCGTATCTCTCTCTGTGCGGCCGCTGTGTTCTTCTAAGCTCCACAAAGAATTTTCATGCGGTTTTCACCACCATTTAGATAATTTACTCCGGAAGGCTTATGTGTATAAAACATTACTATTAAACACAATATGATAAAGAAATCTCGATGGCGATCCAGAGGCCACTATCCTACTTTTTTATTCCTACTAATATTATAAACGCGAAAGTTTGTGAAAATGGATCAATGGGTGGATGGATTGATGTTAGTTACTCTTTCACGCAAAAATGGATTTTGATGAAACTTTACAGTAGGTAATATAGCTTATACCTTAGAATAACACAGCATACTTTTTATCCCGATATTCCCACGGGATCGACACTTATACGGGAGAAACCATGGGGCACTGCTAGATGGTAGCCCGTACCAACCTGAGGTAAGAATCCCGAATCATAACACTAAAAATAATCTGTAAAACCGTCACATTTCCTTTTAAATAAAGATAAAATAAAATAAATGAATAGTGTTTTATTGCAGGCAAAACGCCCATATCTACACAAAAAAAAAATACAGTAAAATCATAAAAAGTTTAAACGTAGATCATTTTTGTGTTAGACAATTTTTGAAACTCATTTGCAAACGTTCATTGTACAATTTGTGAATTCATCTCTCAAGGTCAGCACATACACAAATTAGATAAGCAAAGGTCCACAAACCTTAATCCAGCAAGTACCTATGTAATTGAATATACTGCCCAAAGGCCTCGGGGTCAAAATGTCGCAGCGGCACATTTTATCTTTGTTTGTCCCTAATTTATTAATATTGCAGAACCCCGCGAGGATAAAATGTTTAATTTATTGTTAATTAAAAATGTGTTTTGTTGAGTGTGAACTAATTTGTAGAATTAGTAATTATTTTTATTTGAAGAAATTATTAGATTAATTTATTTTGCTTTGTGTCTGGGTTTGTATTAGAATCGTCAGAGTACCTACGTCAATATTAATGAGCACTCATCGGCAGCTAATTTACATTTGAACCACCTTAAAAATAGGAAGTTATTTTGTAATTTTCCAATATACAGGATCAAATTAAACTAACTAGCGAAACTTCGCGGACGTGATCGGTATGATGATATCTTCACGCGATAGAACAAAAAAGAAATGAATTTGACGATTTTTTTGTAGGGACCGACCGCAGTAGTAATATCAGTTCAAAAATCAGATTTTTACTGTGTTAGCTTCACAGTATCGATGTCTCAACACGACAAAACTAAAGAAAACACATTTTCTCTACTCAAACTTCAAGTAACAAAACATCCAGCGGTCGGTGACCCTAAAAAAAAAACCTTAAATGTTTTTTATTTTCATTTTATAGTGTTTAGATATCGATATCCACCACGTCTGTAGAGTTTCGCTACCTAATTAAATTTGACACTGTATTATTATAGAGTTGCTAGAAATGTTGTGTTATTAAGCAACTAGAAATATCCGACGTTTTCGAAGGTATTATTGTTGTTGGTGGGTAATTGCAGTAAAGTTCCTACAAATTGCGACGTTTGCAAGTACTACTGCTAACGTGTTTTCTCGTTTGTAGTTTTCTTTGCAGTCAGCTAATAGGTTCTAATTTTATTTCAAGATCAAATTACGTTAGCGGGTCCTCGTTTTAGATTGAGTTTATTCTAAGCTCAAATACATAGTAAAAGTGAGGCGTGCTAAACATTTGTTCGGGTAGGCATGATTCGGCACAGCCGGGCGGCAAAATCGACTATAATATATATTTATACATTATAGTCGATTTTGCCACCCGGCTTTGAAACCGCGGGGCGCAGCTGGGGCGCCCCGCGGTTTCACCCGCATAAGTTTCGATCCCGTGGGAATATCGGGATAAAAAGTATCCTATATGTTAATTCTGGTTATAAACCATCTGTGTACCGAATTTCATCCAAATCCGTTCAGTGGTTTTTGCGTGGAAGAGTAACCAACATCCATCCATCCATCCATACAAACTTTCACGCTTATAATATTAGTAGGATTTTCAGAAAACCTAAACATGATTTAGCGACGGTAGATGCTGAACGTAGTTTGCCTATCAGCACGAGGCAAATAAAAACCGGCCAAGTGCGTGTCGGATTACGCACAATGAAGGGTTCCGTAATTGGGATGAATTTATCCCAAAACAAGTTCTTCTATACATCGATGTAAGAGTAAGTGTGTAAGTGTGAAGTAAATGGCAAATGTAAGTTTGAAATCGTAAAAAAAAATGTGATTTTGAGTTCCAAGGGACCGTTGATCTTGATCAATTTCAACTTGAAACCTCCACGCGTTCTTCAGAAATAGGGTCTTGAAAGACTGACAGACAGACAGACGGACGGACAACGAAGTGATCCTATAAGGGCTCCGCTTTTTCCCTTTTGAGGTACGGAAGCCTATTAACCCAAATATAAGTAATTGCTTGAATGTGTCAACCCGAACAAGTGTGTAGCACCCCTAAGATTATAATATAAGCTCCGGTTGTTTCAAACGGTTGGTTAACGTAACATACGTGTAAATAATAACGATGACGTAATCGTTATTTTCTGACGTAAGTCTTGGCCATAATCATTTTGTAATTGTAATTTGAAACAACGGTTTTTTGGTTTGACGAGAGTTAGCGCCATTTTTGACGTACACGTGTGCGTCGCCTGAAAACAACCCGCCCTAAAATTTATAGCTTTACCAGAGTCCGTGGCAAACACGCTTATGTGTTATAATAATACCGATTAAAGCCCAATTCAATGATAATTGAACAATGACTATCCTTTACACAATAACCAACCATCATCTATTATAACCTCGTTAATCCTACACATATTATATCAATTATCCTCTGTTATAACCGCTTGTATCCTAATAAAACTAAAACAGTGTACCTACTAATTACGATAGCTAGTACAAACATGATAATAACTGTACCGTAAACATGTTCAATCTATTCTGCCGTCAATATACCTACTAATTAATTCGTGAAGAGATAACTTGGTGAAACCTTCCCTTTGTTTGGTTTTGGATCAGTGAGATTTGTTTGGTGAGGGAGTTAGGTATAGTCTGGTGTTTGTTTTAGTGAGATAAAGCAGATTTAAGGGTTGGAACTTGGAAGAAACATACAACATTCACAGTCTTAAAACAATAGTATGTACAGACGCCAGCAGGTCAAGCTATCCGAAACTGTCAAATTATCCCAATCAACCTAGAACCTTAAGGCTTTAGCGATAAGGTTGAACATCCATTAAAGAAATTTGACAGATTGTAGTAGCTTGATGTGCTGGCCTCTGTAGTATTATGAAGGACGGGACGGTTGACATGTGTCGGGCATGCCACCGTCCGGGTGAGTCCTTCAGACATGTAGCGGTATCTACAACGCCACATGCGAACAACGCATCATACTGACGTCACGCAAATCCTGCATCTCGCAAGCAGAGTTTACCGCACAATTAGCATATATTCAAACTTCCCAACATCAATCGTTGGGCAATTGCCCGCCAGACACAACACCCGTCTGGTCTGAGGATCCACCCTTTTCTATGGAGGATGAGCGAACTTTACACCCTGTTCCTCATGCCTCTATAATGGTGACCCCGAGTATGAACGTCAGCGCAGCCTTCGTGCAAATACATTAGCGTGACGTCATCATCATAACTCCCGTAAGCTTTAGTGGCGAGTCACCCAGCCAGCCAGCATCCACGGCTTCAACGAGTATCCTGACTACCAGCATGCAGCGTCCGCGTATACCTGGTCATCACCCCCAGCCTCATAAGCACCCTTGGCACAGCACACTGCACTTTCGGCCGGTCAACAAGCAGAGCACCCTCCCCTGGTCGACGCAGCAGCCAACCTCAATCCGGCGCTGTACGACATCCGACGCACCGGAGTATAACGCAGCGCCACCCCGACTCACTGGGGACATCTCCGCAGTCGCAGACAGTTCCGATTCACCGTGAACTATGGGGCAACCGATTCCGACTCACTGGAACCTCAGCTGGCCTGGCAAGCATCGCAAGATACAAGACTCAGCCCACTATCGACCTCCGGTCTCCGGAGGGGAGTGATGTAGCGGTATCTACAACGCCACATGCGAACAACACGTAGTTTACCGTACAATTAGCATATATACAAACTTCCCAACATCAATCGTTGGGCAATTGCCCTCCAGACACAACAGCCGTCTAGTCTGAGGATCCACCCTTTTCTATGGAGGATGAGCGAACTTTACACCCTGTTCCTCATGCCTCTATAGACATATTATCTCGGGTAGTCCTCGTCTGGCTAACAGCAAGTACTTGCACAGGCATAACCAAGTAGCTAAGATTATTCACCAGCAACTGGCTTTGAAATAGAAACTTGTGAATTCTGAGGTACCGTTCTTGAAAAGGACTATGTATGTCACGTTGTACTGGGATCGGTCTATCATTACTGATAGGACTATTCTCGCCAAATAAGCCTGATATAGTGGTGATAGATCGATAAGCGCGCCGCACAATGACTGTCGATACCATTCCACATGACGAGAACCTCGTGAAAACTGAGAAAGAAAAACAAATTAAATATCTCGACTTACCACACGAGGTTGTTGACATGTAGAATGTGAGTTCGGCTGTCATTGTGCCGATTGTCGTATCGGCCAATGGCCTGATGGTCGAAAGCCTCGATCAACATCTGTCGAGGCTCTCGTTAGGCGGTTGAAAAAAGGCCTGATTCAAAAGGCAGTACTCCTCGATACGGCTCAAATTGTGAGGAGGTTCCTGTCTCTAGAGCCCTAACCACCGGTAGCTTGGACCCTGCTCCCAACATCGGCAGATAGCTATTTTTTATATATATATATATTTTTTATACTTCCTACTATAACATTATAAACGCGAAAGTTTGTATGAATGGATGGATGGATGTTTGTTACTCTTTCACGCCAAAACTACTGAACGGATTTGGATGAAATTTGGCACACAGATAGTTTATTTAGTTATCCCGATATTCCTACGGGATCGAAACTTATGCGGGTGAAACCGCGAGGCGCAGGTGATAGATTAATAAACGAATAATAAAATGTACAAGTATGTATATAAGGTAACTGGTAATTAGTGACCGATACCTACTTAAACACATAATTGTACTTATCATACTCGTATTAAATAACTTTCCCAAAGAATATATATTTTTTTTAATTTACCATGCGCATGGCCCCCCCTGTCACTGCAATACAATATTGAGTCATCTGCCTAGCCTTTTCTCAACTATATTGGGGTCGGCTTCCAGTCTAACCGGATGCAGCTGAGTACTAGTATTTTACATGGAGCGACTGTCTATCTGACCTCCACAACCCAGTAACTGAGTAACACGAAACCCCTTGGTAAGACTGGTTGTTAGACTTTCAGACTTCTGAGGACCCGTAACGACTGTCAAAGATCCACGAATGACAGCCGGGACCAACGGCTTAGAGTACTTTTCAAGGCACGGAGGGGTCTTGGTATGTAAAGATGATCCCCCATCCACGGACTAACAGCGGCAAGTGTAGCTTAACCTGATTAATCGACCCGTGCGGCTGTTTTTACGTAGCTACAAGCCCCTTAGCTACAATACAATATTGAGTGTGACTATGAAAATAAGCTTTTTTCTTATGAAATCCGTAACTCAACAGCTAAGGCTTTATCTAACCTCCAACTTTGAATTTCTGGAAGATCGAAGTCTCTATTTATTATGTTGGTAATTTCCAATACTGTACTTGTTGCATAAAAACCTAAGAAGGTTTACAGTACAAGACAATTTTGGTTTTAATGATTACGCTTTCGATGTTCGATCACAATTAATCCCCACAGCTTCTAAAACCAGTAAGTAGGAACAGCAATCGACACACCTCATAGATTTCGCATTGCCAGCGACCTGAATATGTTCTTATCTACATAACAGGATCAGTCGTTACCAACAGCCGTGACTAATCGATGGACCGTTCTAATTTTTTTTCCTCTCTTGTAAATGCCCAAACTTTATGAGGAGTTGATGTTGTGGTTAAAATATTAACCAGTCAGCAGGGTGGACTATTCAAGGTGCGCTAGGTGTATAATGGACCTCGTAAGTGCTTAATCATTTTTGACAATAATTCTCACTAAACTGAAACTTCACTTCTACGTGGCACGACAGTTATTCAAATTTTGCTGCAAAACTTCACCACTTCTACTGCGTTATCGGTGGCAGCACAGAGGTCACTTTGACTGCATGTTTTGGGGCACAGAGGGCAGGATAGGAGGTGGAGCATAGTTTGTGCCTCAGCTCCACATCCACACCCTGCTGCCGTTCCGTCGAGATAGCCCCACTTTACGAGGTTCGACATACACCTTCCCACATGGGTTCGAAACTTCATTAAAGTTGAAACTATCAAACTGTCACATAAACAACTTAGGACGTGCAAATGACATTAAACCATAGAGTTATAAAGTAATTACAAGCTCGACTATTATATTTAATATCTTTCATTCAACTCGTGAAAGCTATTTTAATGCATACTTTAATTGACTGTGGAATGTTCTGGAACATATCCCAATAAGGGATGACGGCAATAAATCAACTTAGCCTATCGCAGTCTGCCGAAGGCCCTCAGTAGATTAATCAATCACGAAGCGGACGTGTGACTTCGGCAATGATAAAAAATGACCTAATTAGTTAGGATTCTCGTTGAGGGTAAATTATGTGCTATCATCTGGCCATCTCTATGGTTTGGAATAATTGGTTTAGGTAGTTGTGTTACTCATATACCTATTATAGTTAAAGCACAGAAGTTTGTGAACACATTTGTTAATATACCTAGCTAAGGTATATATTAACAAATTAATATAAGACACTTTATCAGATCTCTCTCTGATACGTTTTTAGGAGGAGATACCTACGCGTTTAATCCATATAATATACTAAAAGCTCTTAATTTTCACTCTCAGTTTCACATAAACAACATACCGGTAACTAGGAAATCCAAGTAGGAATTCCAATGCAATTTGAGACCACTACAATTCTGCTCCTCAAATCTACATAACACGATCAGCCGTTAACAGCAGCCGAGTCTAATCGACTGCTAAACGGTTGTTACCAATCCCTAGATTGAGTATCGATAAAAAAATCGTTCTTTTATTGAACATCCGGTAATCTGATACTAAGGGCCTTCGTTGAGCTGCTTTGGATATTTGGAGGATCGTTTTAAACGTGTTTTTATGCAAAATACGGTACGAGAAAGGAGGTTTTTGAGTGTCAACTGTCAAGCGATTAGGTAGATTGTTATCAAAGAATGAGCAAGTAAAGTTAGTTTTTTAATCCCAGTGACTTAAGTCTTTTGTGCTTGCATGTTTTTAGTATAGTTTAACATTACACCTGTCAAATTAGTATTTGGGTTTAAAAAACGAACTATTGCAATGGAAACACTAGGTTTGCAGTCAGCCTACGGGTCTTCTGATGGACCCTATAATAACCTGAATTTAACAGATGTGGTGCACTGTCACACTTTCAAAAACTTGAAATGTTTATTTCGAGTGCCTAAAATTTCGTAGGACACAGTTCTTTTAAAAATAATAATTTCCAGCATCCGTTCTGCAATCTGTATCTATATATACGAATGTTTTACGAAATATACCTTCTACACCAATAAGTATTTATATTTAATGCTTTTGTGCAGTAGCGCAGTGTCGCGCAGACTTCCGACCGCGCCGGAACAGACGCCCTCGGGCCAAAAGTCTGCCTCCGCGGCACTCGCCAGATGTTGCGACAAAACGCATTAATAAAATTGCATTTTACAATGTAAGCACGTAGATACGGAGTAACTATTATTTTTATTGCTTTAGGTATATTTAAAGAAAGTCTCTGGGTTTAAACTTAAATTTTCCATCGCCAAGAATTGCCTATCAACTGCGCACAATAGGGGCAAAGTTGAAATATTTCTCTAGTTTTCTCATACTGTATAGAAATACGGTACACACGCTGCATTGATATGACACCTCAAGTTTCAGAAAGAAAGTAAGAGAAGAGCGGTGTCCCAGTGGAATCCCCCGACTGACGAGTTGTAAGTCGTAAGTTCGAACTCAGGCAGGCACTTTACTTTGTGAATTAATTTCATCACCACTGCTCTCAAAACAGTGCAGGCATAGATATCCGTGGGTGCAGGAAAACATCGTGAGGAAACTGCCGGTTTCCTCACGATGTTTTCCTGCACCGTTTTGTCCTAGAACCAAAAAATTCCAATGCATGTGACATCCACCAACCCGCACTAGGCCCGTGTGATAGATTATGGCCCACTCCCTCTCACAGAGAGGAGGCCTGTGTCCCATCAGTGGGAACATTATAGGCTGGTTACAGAAAAAGACTGTCACACAAGTTACAAAGAACGACGCTCTACAAAGCAAAATTTAACTTTTTTTTAACTCGATGCCATACTGTACTGACAGTGGAAGTCCGAAGTATATACCGCCCCGGATAATAACTGCTCTCCACTACTAATAGTCGAACTGCCCTTGCGAATGAACCTCTACTGCTAAGTACTACCAATGAAACAGGCTTTAGCAGTTTCAATACACTTCAAATAACAAATCGATAACGACTTCAAACACGCAGAAAAGCCAATCAATTCTGATCCTGAAACTCACAATACACAAGCACTTTTCTACATTTCGTATCGTCAGTAAGCATATTACTAAGGTCGGCTGATTCCTTTGTTCGTCAGTTAATATGCTCACTCAACTCCTACGTTTGAAGAAATACCTCGATTCTCAGGATTAGTACTGAAATAGGAACGTTCTTTTGATGTCAGTCGCATGAGTGGGACTCGAATGGTTATGAGGTAGGAGTTGTGTGTGATCGTGATTTTTCTGAGTTCTGTATCAAAATTGGCATAACGCAAATAAACACCACTACAACCAGGGGAATTATTTGTATATCAAATTGACAAGCATTATGCCATTTCATACAACTGTCCGAGAATGACAGTTATGACTGGCTGTACGGACAATTTAAGTTGGTAGTCAAATTGTTGAACAATGAATTTCCTGACTTAACTTATTCTCTTGAATAAATTATACTGATTGATTAAAAATTTAAACGTAATTTGGTCTCTGTTCATTTCAATCGATTTCCAGAAATATGAATTGATAGTTTATCATTTATCATAGTGCAGTGAACCGCCGTAATACTACTGTAAAGCATTAACAAAAGCTTGGGAATAAGCTTAACGAATATACAGTATCCTGCATTTATATAAAAATACCTGGACACGTTTCTCGCAACTTTTTCGTTTTCCCAGAACTTTTCAGTTTCAGTCTGCCCTTTTCACGGAACCAGGTGTTAACAACTGAAATAAAATGTTTAAGCTGGAGTTGAAAAAGTAAAATGAATTCAGAAGTTAAATAATCAATTTAAGTTTGAATGGCTCCTCCATGAATGATCTAGGGGTTCCGTGGATGATCTGAAATAAGGGATAGATTTTTAGACCGGGGACAATGATACTGGGTTTTCAGTCGATTAGTATTTGTGCCCCCTGCGCCCACATTGCTGGGAGTATTTGGCAAGAAACCGAGAGAAATCTTACTTTTGTTTGAGTACCTAGTTACATAAAGAAAATTAAAAAGTAGTGTTCAGATACACGAGCGGCTCGCGTCAACGGCAGAAGTGACTGCAGCCGTCGACACGCGCCGACGGCTGCCGCACACGAATTTCGATGGCAGCAGTTGTCTCTGCCGTTGAAGCGTGCCACCCTGTGTATGCACACTTACATTCACCCCTCTTTGAATGAAAGCAAAAGTAATTTTTAATGATTTCTTAACCGGATTGTTTCAACACACATTAATTTAGGTCATTTTAATAAAAATCTGCTTACATACGCCGCTTCAATTCAAGCCGAAACTGTGTCGTGAGAAATTAACAGCGAGATTCTGTATATACGCCGTATGTAAGCAAAGACTCATGAATTAACAGCAACAGTCAGTTGCGTTTGATATTAATATTTACTTCTACCAGATTTCATTTTACGACGAATGTGATAATGTGAATTAAAACATGGTTAAATATTCATGACTTTTTACAAGCTGATTAATATTATAAATATTTCCTTTACCAGCTGTGCCCGCGGCTACTTCGCTTGAAAAGTTTTTAATTTTCCGGGTTGAAAAGCCCACTCACTCGTTATTTTTTAACCTGGCATATACCTACCAAAATGCACTACCCATGAAAATCGGTGTGTGTGTTGTAATCGTAGTCGAGGCTTAGAACAGTCCGACATTACCTTGGTTTTGCCAATATTAAAAGCTAAGATCTGTCTTTTATTGTCAGTAAGGACCACGGATATCTATGGTAAGGACTGATTTACCGTGGACCCAGGTTGGCCGAAGCAAGGAAATCCTGTTCAGGCGGAGATCCATAGACGATTCCGCCTTGGAATGTAAATGTGGTGCTGCCGGTCGATTCTGTAAAAATCTCACTGTGGAAACTCAAGTGAAGTGAGCTTTATGTGAAGTGAGCTTTATGTGAGTTGTCAGAAGTGTCACTCCCTAGCATTATTTGGAATGACAGCTCACTCCACGCTCACTTCACCTAAGTTTTCACGGTGAGATAGTTACAGAATCGCACTGCTGGTCCAAAAACGACGATACACTTAATATCATGTCCTGCCTGTCCTGTCAGTTGCACGTTACAGGAACTGATGGACGCTGGTGATGGCGCCAAACAAGGAGGCGAATTCTGAGCCGAGTCCATTTAGAATGCTATCGACAGATTAAGAAGAAGTAAAGATAGTGCGTTATCGCGAAACGAATGTAATTCTTAAGCACTTGCACTTCCAAAACCACTAGTCAAACTACCAGTCAAAATTATATCTGAAGTGGTGTTTACCCAGCTATGACCCTCATAATAAAGGGTTTACGATAGCGTTCTTAACTCTGAACACTGCATTAAGCACCATGATTAACCCTATAAAAACTCTTAAACTGTAAATTGAAACTTGCTTACTTTAAGCTATAGTTCTAAGTTGCAACTTAAATTTAAGTTAGAGCGAGCCGGCTGAGCTCCGCTAGTAAACGACATTTTAAACTTGTGCCTTATAATGTGGAAGTTATAATGAGTGTTATACTCGTAGTTTCTCGCAGATAAGGGTACAGGGGAAGGAGGGGGATTATCTTGTTATGTAGGTAGGTGAAGTTGACATGTGTTTTGGTAACGACGGTAAAGGTGTATTAAAAGTTGGGTGACAACTTTGTAGTGTAAATTCTGAAGTAAGTACCTACCTAATCGGGTACCTGTCTAATATCTCTTTAACTGATGGGTTGGCAGAGGTCAAGAGGTGGACTAACGGAAAGTGTTATGCTGCCGCTTATTTTACCTAGATGCTTGCAGCCCAGAGATTCGTAGAAAAGGTTATATATTTCCTGGAAAAACTCCATAGCGAACGCGGAAATAAATTTTATATGGTGTGATCAAAAAATGATGACAAGTAGAAATGTAGAACTAACTTTGTCCCAGATGAGAAGAAGAAACTAAAGAACAGCAAAAAGCCTGTTTTTCAATTACCGAGCACACAACAAACAAGTACTTGTAGTAGAGCCACATAAACCAGTTTTATTGTCTTCACACACACAGAACTCGCAGTTTTCAGTGCTCTAAGATCCTCAAAACCCACATAAGGTACTGAAACTGAAAAGCCTAAGAAGTGACACGCTTTGCTGAAACAAAAGGCGCACGCCACCGACAGTAATGGCTTCTTTTCAGCCAACATCGGATACCGTCAGCAAAAAGTTCTAGCTAATTAAAGTTTGAAAAGTTCGGATCAATTCGCTGACACCGTTTTATGAATCGAACTGGAGTTTCTGCTTTATCGTGTAGATAATTTGGTGTTTCGAGTTTCTGGAAGTTTTCTGCTCGTGTTAACTTTGTGGATGATTAGAATTGTAAGAGGTTCTAAACCATAGATCTGTTTTTTAAATATATTTCTATGGTCTAAACTGTTTATTTAGTCAGTACTAGGAGCTGTTACCCGCGAGTTCGTCTGCGTGTATTTTGTAATTCATCATTTTTTATAAAAATATCCAGATTAAAAGTAGCCTATGTCCTACTTTCGGTCCCAGGCTACCTATTTGTCACATTTAATAACGATCGGTTCAATATTTTAGGCTTGAAAAGGTAACAGACAGACCGGGTTATTTTACGACGTATTTTTTTTTTCTCGCAAATAGCTGAAATGATTTAAAAACCTTAACGAAAGAAAGATGGTCCGCGAACATTTGCAAATTGCTTTTATATTAGCTCTAGTTTCCTCTCCATTATGTTAAGTTTTCCTTGCAATTTTCAACGGGTTTTTATTTTCTCACTTGAAGCATTTTTCCTGTCACTACATTTAAGAAAAGCGCAGGTTGAATGCAGGGAACACTTCGTCCTTGCGCCACATTCTTCTTGCTTAAGTAAGCTATTATAATTTGCGAACCGTACATGGTAGGACGCCGTGTTTATAGCGGCGAGTGCACGTTTGCATAATCAATTTATTTTATGTAATGGAGATTAATAGTAAACAGGGAAAAAATGCTGTTTAACACTGAGTAATAATGGTTCTTATTGATAAATGTAGTTAATTGATTTATTTATATAGGAAACTAGCTCTTGCCCGCGACTTCGTCTGCGATCCAAAATGAAAAGTAGCCTAGCTATGTCCTTCTCCAGGTCATGGTCTACCTATGTGCCAAATTTCATTCAAATCCGTTCAGCCGTTTTAACGTGAAAGCGTAACAAACAAACAAACTTACGTTCGCATTTATAATATTATACTCATGAAATCGCAGGAGGTCTGAGGCTTATTGTAAAAAACTAGAGGCATTTTTCCAGAAGCCTTCAGATAATTTTGTGTAAAAATAACATGCTCAGAAAAGCTATACTATCCTTTTGTCCAATACTGTTGTTGAAAACTGTGAGTTTGCATTTTTCAAATTCTCATCAAGCCACAAGGCATTCTGGCTTTCCATAAGCTTTCCACTTCCGCTGCCCGCTCTCAAACGCACCCACACCCAGCACGCCACGGGTAATTAAACTTCTTGAATTCTTGATTTATGTGCGAAAGAAAATTTTATTTCCTCCTCCCTGGCTTTTAGCCGAGTGAATTAAATTCAGGAGCGTGGTGGAAATAAATGGAGTGTTTATGCACTGCGAGTATGTGAGAAAAGATTGCTGTTATTTACTGCTATGCTTGCGCTGATTTTGGTGTGAGATTTGGAGAAAAGGATTGGGTTCTTTGTTCTTCTTGGTTTTTAAATGGGGGTTGAGTTATACTTACCGCATATTCTCCCAAGCCTTTTCCCAACTATGTCAGAGTCAGGTTCTAGTGTAACCGGATGCATCTGAATACCAGAATTTTCCATGGAGCGACTGCCTATCGGACCTCCACAACCCAGTTACTGAGTAACACGATACCCCTTGATAAGACTGGTGGTCAAACTTTCGGGCTTCTGATTACCCGTAACGACCGTCAAAAATGTACAAATGACAGCCAGATGATGAGTTAATGCTAATGGCTAATGGCTAATGAGCTAATGGTTTAATTATGCCCTAATTATCCATTGTTATACACGGTATCGGTAAGTTATACCTATAGAGCAGTATTCACTTGATTAAAAAGATAATATGTTCCATAGTATATTAGCTTTGTTTTATATCTCATACTACAGAAGCAGCTTCCTCACACGATATTATATCTCATACTACAGAAGCAGCTTCCTCACACGATATTATATCTCATACTACAGAAGCAGCTTCCTCACACGATATTAAACTATGACCGTATAATCTCACATTTTTACATTTTCTTCACATATTTTCAAGAGTCTCCTTCTTTTCATATTAAACCCTATTCAGCTTTAAAGCTGTGTACTTCAACACACTTCGCATCACTTTTATCAAAGGAAATGAAACCTTATTCCAATAAAGTTAAAGTTTCAAATAAAATATACACACACGTGTGTGTATATTTTATTGTCGAAACGAGGTCGCAAGGGTTGTGGAGGATGCCTTCAGTCACCACATCTCTCTCGAGTGGTGGCAGATCCCGAACACGTATTAAATCCACTATTAATCCCTGCGGGTTATAGCTATTATGGCAATCCCTCCACCTTTGGGCAATATTAGCTCTGTTTAACATTTTAACTGCTTCGTTTGGGTAGACAAAGACGGACCCACGGGCAATTATAGTCTATGGGAAGATTATACAGGCTGGAAAAGTATGTGTTCGTGATTTTAGATTGCGTTTCAGTATTGCGTCCAGAAGATAGACAAAATTAAATAAAACAACCATAAAAATGTAACCAATGATAAATGTTGACCTAAGGAAAATGATAAACTCACATATTTACAGCTGGGTTCAAATTCAAATCTTTATTGCATACTTATCTCATGTGTTTACAAGATCTTAATAATATACAAAGTTCACATGGACCCTTTCGGACAAAACCATTTACTACAATATGAATAGTAGCATGCTTTAAAATCATTAAGTAAATAGAAATTAATTGTACGTACGTTATAATTTAATAACACCCTTCTGTTTGTGGGGGGTTAAAAATAGGATATATTCAGTTATCAGGGTGGAGGAGCGGGGCTTTCAGGGTGGTCATCACTATTAACATCACGGTTATAATCCTTACCAAAGTCAACAGGTTTTCAATTAGTGGCACACACACACACACACAGGCAGACACAGGGTATTTGTATTAACAAATACATTATACAAATACCCTGTGTCCTTTTCCAAGTATTTGTCAAACATTACTGTCGGTGGTTTACCTATGCGTGAAAAGTAACAGAGAAACTTTAGAGTTTAGAGTTACATTCGCATTTATTAGTATGGATACAATGAATTCAGAAACTTCAAAGACAGGACATCAGTGACTTTTTCATTTTAACACCAACCAAAGGAGCTCCTTATACCAGTGACGTAGATAGCAACACGTTGGCTGCAAATAAAAGCGCAAGTTTTGTCACAAAGTGCGACTGTAGTGCCAATCTGTCTGTGTCCACTCCATTAGATAAGAGATGTGCTCACACTGAGTCTAGAGAGAGTGCTCAACTTCGGTCTAGAATTTCCTTAATATTATGTGTCTGACAACAAAGGTCCATAGGATAATAGGTAATAATGTTTTGAAGCTAAGGTTTTGTTTTGATCTTGAGTTCTAATATAATTTAAACAAGGTAAAAAGCTTTTTGTAAGTCTCTGACTATTTTTAGACAGAAGAGACTGGCTAATTGGTTCCTCCGTAAGTGACAAATTAAGGGTAATTCTTGTTTAATTACACGTTGACCTAAATTGCATTAAGCAACTGATTGCCAAAAAAACTGTTTCAGTTACCTCTAAAACGTGTAGTTGTAAACGTTAATGCTGCCTAGCATTAACGTTTCCAATTAACTTTCTTAAAACATTCAATATTGATTCCATATTCAAAACATTAAAAAAAGTCAAACAAAGCATTCCAATTTGCTAAGATTCAAAAGCCGCTAACAGCAAAAAATCGCTGTAACACCTACACAAAAACAGCGAAAACTCCTAATTTTTCAACCGAATCTAACAAAGATTTTTCCCAAATAAATGGTCAAGTCGCAGCAGCGACACAACGACACAGTGACAATCTGTCTCCCACTCCATTAGTTAGCTGCGACCGGATCCGACCGGATCCGACGAGACTGACAAATTAAAAGGCCCAATCTGTTCTCCAGATTGGATCAGGTGACCTATTCTGTGATGTAGGAATTTATTGGAACGTGATTTAGAATTTTTCGAATGTTTCGGTGGGTGTAACGGGACTCGAATAGATAATGAACCAAGCTTCATCGAATCAACGCGTTATGGATAAAATAGGTAGCGTAGGTACATAATTGCATAGTATATAGTGAATGATCTATGTTACATATGCTGCCATATTTTTTTTATATTGTGTAATTTTACTTTTGTTATATTATCATTTGCAAGGCCAAGGTGGCCAGAGATCGCAAAAGACAAGGAAGTTTGGAAGAAAAAAGGGGAGGCCTTTGCCCAGCAGTGGGACACAAGATAGGCAAAACAAAACTAGCTACCCGCGCCTTCCTCTACGTTCCAGGATGAAAAGTATGCCTATGTCCTTCTTTCTTTCATAATGATTTTTTAGGCGTGAAAAGGTAACAGACAGAATTAGTTACTATCGCATTTATAGTATGGAACTATTGATTGATTCCTAAGTCGTTCTACAAGTGTCTTGATCTCTTTTAAATAATTATACTTCTGTAATTAAGTATGTAATCCGACTATCTATGAATATCCGCTATTCTGCCCTTCGTGTGTCCCGTTGAACGTGTGATTCATAATATCACCAAATCCTCTCATGTCGCGGGAACAACTATCGGTCATTTGCATGCGAAAATCAAAGGCTTTTGACAGTTCAACCATGTTATAATTTACCGATGAATTATCCTGAATATAAATTAGATTTAGCTTTTAACAGCTGTTCATAGATTAATTTAGTTCAGTTCTGGAAAGATAGAAACTCAATACCATTACAGGCAGAAATGGCTAAGAATAATTATATCAAAACTAAAAAATGGTGATAAAGAGCAGAAAACAATGTCAATCATTCACGATATCTCTCAGATAAATTATTGTGATTTATTTCTATATTCGTGAAAAACGCTATTATATAGTATCTGAAACTATTACAATACAGGGCCTGCAAATTAATAAGGTTAATAGCCGCTTCCTAAGGTAGGCCCCTCTTTACCTAGCACATGGTACATCGGTACCTAGCACATGTCCTTGAAAAATATAGGTAAGCCAGACGACAAGATAACACTGCTCTCTGCTCAGATTTCTCTTAGCTTGGCGATTGGAAGTAGATTTAGCTGCTACTCTTGAAGGCTGTTTACTGCAACAAAAGAGTTACATTTCAGTTATTTTGAGCACGAACTCTCCTTCAAACAAACAGCGAAAACTCCTAATTTTTCAACCGAATCTAACAAAGATTTTTCCCAAATAAATGGTCAAGTCGCAGCAGCGACACAACGACACAGTGACAATCTGTCTCCCACTCCATTAGTTAGCTGCGACCGGATCCGACCGGATCCGACGAGACTGACAAATTAAAAGGCCCAATCTGTTCTCCAGATTGGATCAGGTGACCTATTCTGTGATGTAGGAATTTATTGGAACGTGATTTAGAATTTTTCGAATGTTTCGGTGGGTGTAACGGGACTCGAATAGATAATGAACCAAGCTTCATCGAATCAACGCGTTATGGATAAAATAGGTAGCGTAGGTACATAATTGCATAGTATATAGTGAATGATCTATGTTACATATGCTGCCATATTTTTTTTATATTGTGTAATTTTACTTTTGTTATATTATCATTTGCAAGGCCAAGGTGGCCAGAGATCGCAAAAGACAAGGAAGTTTGGAAGAAAAAAGGGGAGGCCTTTGCCCAGCAGTGGGACACAAGATAGGCAAAACAAAACTAGCTACCCGCGCCTTCCTCTACGTTCCAGGATGAAAAGTATGCCTATGTCCTTCTTTCTTTCATAATGATTTTTTAGGCGTGAAAAGGTAACAGACAGAATTAGTTACTATCGCATTTATAGTATGGAACTATTGATTGATTCCTAAGTCGTTCTACAAGTGTCTTGATCTCTTTTAAATAATTATACTTCTGTAATTAAGTATGTAATCCGACTATCTATGAATATCCGCTATTCTGCCCTTCGTGTGTCCCGTTGAACGTGTGATTCATAATATCACCAAATCCTCTCATGTCGCGGGAACAACTATCGGTCATTTGCATGCGAAAATCAAAGGCTTTTGACAGTTCAACCATGTTATAATTTACCGATGAATTATCCTGAATATAAATTAGATTTAGCTTTTAACAGCTGTTCATAGATTAATTTAGTTCAGTTCTGGAAAGATAGAAACTCAATACCATTACAGGCAGAAATGGCTAAGAATAATTATATCAAAACTAAAAAATGGTGATAAAGAGCAGAAAACAATGTCAATCATTCACGATATCTCTCAGATAAATTATTGTGATTTATTTCTATATTCGTGAAAAACGCTATTATATAGTATCTGAAACTATTACAATACAGGGCCTGCAAATTAATAAGGTTAATAGCCGCTTCCTAAGGTAGGCCCCTCTTTAGGAAGCGACTGTTTCCTTATTATTCTTCAGTATTTTTCAATTCAGCTTTTCATAATATTATTATTATAGCATACGTTGGAAAGAGTGCTGAATCACTGTGGCATAACAATAAAAAAAGCCATCGCCACTGCGATGGAATAATAGCCATCACACAATGGCTACCACGAGCGGTGACGCGCGCCGAAACACGTCCACTCCACTAATTGTTGTTCAAAAACCATTCACTTTGCGCACTTACTGGAACATATAAATATGGATCGAAATGTTTTCATTATTTTATTTTAACCGCGGTGTCGCCTAGAGTGTGTTCCCACTCGGAGGTTATTTTAGTCTGTATACACCCACATTTCATATTATTATAATAGGTACTAGTGACTTGCCCTTGCTTAGCGCGGGTGTCGTCTACCAACGTTGAGACACGACAAAACATTGAGATTTCAGTGAGATACACATAAAACTGCAGGAATAAATTCTCTAAATGATGGTGTTTAAATAAATAAATAAAACCGCATCATAATCCGTTGCGTAGTTAAGAAGAACTTTTCGGTCACACAAACAGACACGAAAAGTGACTTTAATTCATAATAATATAATATGTTTGTGTATAGATTTAGTTTAGATGCGGCAGAAAGCATTACAATAGGTATCTGGATAACATCCATCCGGAACTTTATTATTCGGCAATGTGAAAATGACAGGGACGAGATTGAATCCTACCGAAAGGACTAACCCGTTCTAGCAGCGAACAGAACTGTATGGAGAAGGTAGAGAAAAGTCTTTCGTCCTGCAGTGTCATAGCAATCGTTCGTTCTATATCATGAAATGCATCGTTGCCGTCGGGCAGTACTCTTTTGTAAAAGGGCCAGCTTAAATGCATGCGTTTTGTTATCCGTGTGTCACTATCTTATGACAATAAGCGAGGTGGTGGTTTTACAACAGAGGACTGTAGTGCAGAAAACAGTTAGGATACGCTTGATATTAGATACTGTCGTTCATCTTATGTACAATCGTCTTAGATGAGACACACAGAGAAATTAAAGCTAGCTTAGCTTACCTACAGTCACAATAAATAATATTTCATTTAATTTGCTAATTGTCTTCAAACATATATTGGGGCCGCTACCTCTGTGCCACCACTGCTCTCCGTGTAGGTCGTGAACCCAGGTAGGCGCTTTACTTTGTGTAAATAATGTCATCACTACTGCTCTGCGCAAACATCGTGAGGAAACCGGCATGTCCTAGAATCAAAAAATTCGGAGATATGTGACATCTAACAACCCTCACTGGGCCCACGTGGTAAGCCCACTCCCTCTCGAAGAGAAAAGGCATGTGCAGCCTGTACCCAGAAAAACTAAGAAACAATAAAGGTTGATTATGATTACCTATGCTAAAATCTGGAAAAACTGTACTGTGTTCCAATTCAAAATTAACTCTTTAATTAAATACCAACAGCTATCAATATCAATAAAATTTTATGAAAAGCTGCGAAATAAATTGTTTATGCGTGCTAGTAGGAAATCAGTTTATTTGTATACAATACGGCGAACCATTTGTTGGGGATCAAACGGGGCCGAAAGGGCTTAGGGTTGCCCCTAACTTTGATGTTCCGTCCAAAAACGTGTTGTTTTCTACTTGTTGATATTTCTGGCAGTTTTTTCCTGTTTGCATACGTTTGTAACAGTCGTTCCTCTTGCGGAGTGGTCCCACGGTTGCAATGGTCCGTTTTGTGAGACACGAGGACAACCCTTTGCTTTCTGTAGGTTTCGTAAATGATTATAGGGGGTTTACACAAAGGAAATATCAGTAGTATCGTGAGGGTTTCTGATTTAAAAAAATTCTTAGAACGAGGTTTTTGGCTACTTTGTAAATGTGTATATATATATCTTTCTTTCTTCTTAAAAAAAATTCTAACCAAAAATTTGTTTTTACCGGTGGAATATATTTTTTTCAATAAGTATTTTATGGAGTTACGTTTAACGTAACTCCATAAAATCCCAAAACGTTTGATCTTTAGACAGCCCTTAACCCAGCCGGTCCGGGCCGTTTTCCACCGTATTGGGTGCGCAATGAAAATATTTCCAGAGCCCTTTTTGACTTTCAAATTGAATCGGCCGAAGCACGAAGACTTAGGAATCAATTTGATACTTTATTTGTGATCTGCCGTCTTACGATGTTACGATTCGGGTCGATTACCCGCTAACAGTTAGGGGTGATTGTTTTATTTAAATTTTTGGTCGTTTCTCCCTTCCCGACTCAATTCTATTTTAAGAGCTGTGATTTTAATTTTGTTTATTTAGCGAGATCAATGCTGGAGTTTAATGAAAGCGTTGATCCAGTATAATTTGCGTTAGTAAACGTTAAGCACTAATTAATTACATAATTTACAGTTTTAGTGTTTTTAATTGCGATGGATAATTATTGTATACTAAGTATTTGATACTTCATCGGTGTGGCCGGTTGATCATATTGTTTTTGCTGAAAGTAGGGTGATACAATAATAATTTCGACATTAATTAGTGTTATTGAAAATGTGTTCCTAGAAAATTAATAAATAAGTGACACAAAGTGAAGTTTTACCTTAATTAAACACTACCGCACTGCCAAACCAAGAAGCAAATTAAGGCCTTCCAGGAAAGCGGAATATTTAATTCTTTAATGCAATTTTTAGCAAATTTTACTGAAACTCAAAGTATTGATTTCAAATAAACCAATTACAGGCACTTTTAAACTGTCAATGAATTAGCAGGTTTACGTAAATGAGGCTTGATTTTCAGCGTAACATAGCAGAATATTGTTATAGTAATTCGCCACATTGACAACATTATATGTACAACAGTACGTGTACACATTCTGTGTCTAGATATTGTAACATCATTCATAGCTCGATTAGCTTCTAAAAAAATACAATAGAAATCAGCTCCCAAATTCATAGCATAATATTATAACCTTATATTCATAGCATAAAGTTATATTGGGTTTATGAATACGCTAACATTGTCCAGCGAACGATCTCTGTTTGATTTCTATTTCTCGGAAATTAGATCGTAAATGTGACTCATTTTGTTTGAAATATGGGCTATGTGTGGGGTAGAGGGTTTTGTAGCTAAGTTGATTTTGGACATGGGTACTAAATTAGTAAAGGTTTTTGACCCAAAATAGCTACAGTCTGTATATTCATGTTGTAAAAGGTGAGTGATGATGTCAAGATAATGATAAAACATTATTATGGTGAATAGAATAAAAGAAGAATATTATATGGTGCTAACTCTAGCACCATGGACTAAAGGCTTTCCGTGTTGTACGAGCAAATGAGAGACATGATTTCTCGAGAATGCTCACCCACCTTCAAATTGACCGCGGAGAGCGTAACTTTACCTCGCATATCGACGCGGTTATTGTTTAGACCCGAGCTCTCTCTGGTCTAGTGGTAGGAGTATTTGTTGCTTTATATTAAAACATGGCTAGGTTAACACTTCAGGTTTTTTATTACATTGTAATTAAAATGGAAATAAAATAAAAACGTTAACTTTGTAAGCGTTATCATTGAACACGTCGCAGATGCGACTCGCATAATGAATGGATCGATTCAAATCGAGACAAACGCTTCGGTGAGCGGAAGCGATTCAATTATGCATATATGTGACGTATGTATTTAAAGTATATAAGGCACTGTAAAAGAAAGATTATTATTTATTTATCACATACATACGCTACGATGAATATATGTACCACATTCAGAAGCACGAAACGCTGACAACCAGTCTTACCAAGGGATATCGTGATACCCAGTTACTGGGTTGTGGAGAATACCAGTATTTTACATGGAGCAACCACCTAAGTTGCTCCATGTAATATACTGGTATTCAACTGCATCCGTTTAGACTGGTAGCTGACACAGTTGGAAAAATGCTAAGCTAAGCGATTGATATAATTATACTGTGCAAATATAAATCATGACCGAAATAGGCCAACTCATGTGTCGCATAAACGTTATAGAATGAAAAAAATCCGAGATAACAAATGGTGACAAAGACGACAATACGGAAAAAGTACCTTTAAGAATTACCGAGGAGTATTTATTTTGGTTAATACAAAGTAGAAAAAAGGTATCCACATCAGGTGTTCAAGGAAATGATTAATGAATGAAACGTAATTGAGTGAAAGAGAAAAATTACGAGTTGCTAGCTGGAACTATGTATTTGCGTGATTTATTTATATTTAGGGAATTAGGTGCAGCTACCTGTAACATTTATCTTTCATGAAAAATTTATCTTTATTTTAACTGAAAATACAAAAAACACCAAAATTATTTAACAAATTAGCCATGTGGCATTCCATACATTAATAAGTTATTTTTGCCTCGTAAAAGCACGAACTAAGTACCTACCCTACCTATTCAAAAGTACCTAGCACATGTCCTTGAAAAATATAGGTAAGCCAGACGACAAGATAACACTGCTCTCTGCTCAGATTTCTCTTAGCTTGGCGATTGGAAGTAGATTTAGCTGCTACTCTTGAAGGCTGTTTACTGCAACAAAAGAGTTACATTTCAGTTATTTTGAGCACGAACTCTCCTTCAAACAAACCTTGGCAGAACACTAGGAAAACCAGTACCAAAAGCATAAAACAAATCAATTCCAGCACTTTCCTCATTACCAATGCCGCGGAAAATATTCCATCAATAGCCCAAGGGACATGGGTAAAAAATAAAGGTCATTGCTTGCGACCCAACATGTAAGGTTACCAAAAAGGAAGTATTCGAATAGTGAGCCTTCGAGAAGAACGGAATGTTACCATTGACTACGTGCGGGAAAATCGTGATTGGATTGAGAAGTTCAAGTTGTGAATATCCGTCTGATTGGTAGGTATTATCACTTTCATTCTGATTTGAATTACGATTAAACTACGTACCTGTTATTTTGAGCTTGTTTTAATCAGTTTTCGATCCGCCCCAGTTAGATATTTACGCTGAGTATATAGAACACCTTAGAACTTTTTAAACTGCCGATTACCTTAGTAAAGTAGTGGTTCACTAATTTCCATTTGTCATTATTAATATCTACTTCACCCGTCAACCCTGCCAGAATAATTACATCGAGATTCGACCGGAACCACAAAACAGACCATCAAATATGAAAATGTAATTCCAGCGATAATTACACTGACTCAAATTCATCAGTTCTATGCCACACGTTTCACACATCATCGAATTAATATGACAGCGATGACGTCATCAGGAACCCTAACAACAGGTCCGGGAACATTGTTCACAACCGCGAGCAAAATTGTAATAAATCAGGGGAAATGTATGCAAATTGTAAACGACGAGCAATCACCTCCAATTTAACGCCCCAAGCCCCAAAAGTCCAATGAGAAGTGATTTGAAACTAGTTTAGCATTGTTCAGGCTTCACAATAGATAACGAAACCAACAAATACATATATTAAATAGGAAAAAATCTACGAAATTGAATAAAAGGCTTGGTCGTATCATATGGTTCCAGGAAAAGCTTCAAAATGTTCTCTAAAACATTCCCCATTGAACCACCAGCATTTTTCAGAAGTACCAACAAACAAGAGATTTCCACTTCCATCCAGAGTTTGTCGAACGCCATGATTTAATACCAAACGGAACATCCCTTTATTCAACATTAAAAAATACAATCAAAAGTTTTGACCAAAAACACACGAAATAACAAACCTGATTTATTAGCCCCAAATGGATTCATCATAAAATTAGGAACGTGGGAGTCGAAATAAAATACAATCGTAGAGTTTTCCAATTTGTTACGAAAAAAACGCCGCAGTGTTAAAAGCTATTTTCGGATAATTTCATCGCATGCGGCCTTTGATCATTAAAAGTATATAAGTATTCAATCTCGTTACAGAATATACGACTTCACAATGAATGTAAATCTCTAGTTACTTTAATGTGAGAAGATTCTCCTTTGTACTTAACTTTTTTTGCTAATTTGTGTAGATTTCTTTAATAAATATCTTTTTTTTTGTATATTATTTTGTATATAATTTGTATGTTAATTTAACTATCATATTATTATATAAACCCTATTTTTGTTTTGTGCTCGTGATTATAGATCTGTTTTTTTTTTATTCCAATTAACTTAATTATCTTTGTATGTGCCACGAGCTTATAATTTTCTGTGACTAATAAACCTATTTTTGTGACCTATTTTAGGCAGTCCAAACATTGATGACAAATGATAAAAAGCAAATTGAAATTATGATTTTTTTTTTCATTACTGTCCTGTCACACACACGTGGCGCCTACACATATCGCTAGACGACATTTGACCGCGTAATTAAATGAGAGGCAGCCATTTTGATTTTCATTTCAGGCCATAAACCAACTTTTTGAGCCATACTTTCAGCATCGTTAGCTAAACCTATTCGTTAGCCGCAATCATTATAACTGTGTATTTTGAGACTTCTCAGGAATCAATATTTTAGTAACTCTGTTCTGGGCAAAAATAAGTTACCCATAATACAGTTATGTTGTATATATTGATTCTTGTAATAGTAAGTAACTTAAAAAATAACAATAATCATGAGAACAAACATAATTATTATAAAATAATAAAACAGGTATATTCAACAACATTTTTACGTCGAATAAAATGATACTGTCAGACAAACGGTAACTCGCGCGCTGAACGAATTTGACTTCGTAATAACCGTCAACTGCCATCATGTCATTATGATAAAAACATAGATCACATGTTTTTTTTTACCTCCGAAACGGATAAACATCGTTTATTCAACTTATGAAAGCGAATATCATCCGCAGACGATCTCTAACACATAAGCATAGTACATATTTAACTAAAGCAAAAATATCAATAGTCATATCAACGCAGACTTTTCCCGCCATGTGCCGCCAGACGCCATATTCCCGCGTAATTAAACGTCAAGCAACCATTTTGCGTATAAACATGCATGAGGGAATCGGCGCGTCGCGTTGCCTCGAAAATGTTTTAACGCCTTTTTATATTTATTCGTGGATGCGAATCGAATATTAATTCAGGATCCCTTTGAAGCTTATGATGTGTGAACGAATTATAAATGAATGTGAAAATTTGCTTCTAGAAATTTCTAGTCCCTACCATGTTCACAAAGAAAGGTCGGTTAAGAAGGACTTATTGAGACCTATTTTCTTTGAAATATTTTATTTATAGATTCGATTCGATTCTTGATTTGAAGATTGAATCAGGTTTTGTATTGTTTTGTGTTACCCAACTGGCTAAACACAAACACAATATGTAAAAGTTTCCCTTGAAATTGACTGGAAAAGGCTACTAAAATACATTTACACGACTGAATACCTACATCTGGAAAAACATTTTCACACTACTTCACAATTTCGGCCAGATACACAATACGAATACCTACCTAGCGTAGTATTGGAAATATTGAGCTGCAAAACCATCATTCTGCATTATCGTCAAGGATTTGGTTGGACTTCCGAGGGCAATTCGTTATCCTGCCTTTTATAAAATAGAACTGAAACCGGTATTATAAAGTGCTCTGTGACTGAGACTATGGACTAAATTTAGACTTTCAGGATGCCTAGGTGAAGTACTGAAGAAAATCCAAGTTACAGGAAACACAACTTTATTCCTCTTTTTACCAACAGCTCCAGTCAGAATGTCCAACCGACCTCTTCCCGCCTCGCAGCTTTTTTTTTCATTTCCGCTGTAAAATCGAGTTCTGTGATTGGTTAACGATTCAATGTCGTCAACCAATCACAGATGACAATGTGCTGGCCGCAGATTGATTAGCCAATCAGAAGCATCCAACGACCAACTGTCAAACTTAAGTGTTGTCAGTACAGAAATGTTCGAATCAAATAGTTACTGGCCTGGAAATAAGTATTGTTGCGTTTCAATTTAATTAAATAAAAATGTAAATTAGCGAACCCTAACACTTTACAATATTTTTTTTTACTTGGAGGCTAAAATAATATTACTAAATTAAAACCAGCAGGCAGTCGCTCCATGTAAAATACTGATATTCAGCTGCATCCGGTTAGACTGAAAGTCAACCCCAATATAGTTAAAAGACTAGGCAGTTGATGATGACATAGGATGGTAGTTGGTGTGGTTGTTGGTCGAGAAATTGGGTAAAAGGTTGGAATGATACTTTATAAGCATAATATGTAGAAATGCAATTCATTCTTCATTACAGAACCAACAACCGCTGTGTAGAATCCTGACGTATGCATAATACAAAAACAATAGCCCAAATGAATCACTGTTTTCGAATTTGATCACGCAGTTTGCCAGTAGCATTGGCACCTGATGCCAACTAACGCCATAATTGACTGTCAAGGAGATCTGCACCATGCATAATACATGCCAACCATTGGACGTTATAGTAATTGGAGCTACTGTGCAACTTAGCCGAGCGACGGTTCTGCGGTAGTTGTGTTACGGTTGCATGAAGTTTTGGGCGAAGTTGGTTGATGATGATGATAAGGATTGACATTGTATTTTGAACTGGCGTTATAACAATGTGAATAAAAATAGGTAATCAAACAACAACAGTTTTCCTAACTATCAATAAATTATAATGATATATTTTTATGATGATAACGATGATAAACAGTCCTCCTTCCAGTTTTGACGAAACCTATCCAGCTCGTCCCGCCATCTCCTACGTGGTCTGCCGCGACCCCGCCTCACCGTCTCAGGGCACCAATTCTGAGCTACATAATTGGGCCCACAGTTTGTCCAGCATGCGGCAGACATGTCCTGCCCAGTCCCATTTAAGTTCGGCAGCCTTTTGAGCCACGATTAAAATTAAACTCAAACAAAGATTGTGTTATATTTTCATTAAAATGTAGATAATTATAATTACTACAACCATTAAAATAACTATTGAAATGAACGTTATTGAAAATAATATCCCATTTCAATATACTAACATCAAAATGACTACTAGGCCTAATTTCATTTCATTTATTATTTTTCCACTGATAATTATTAACTTTCATTGATTAATAAATAACTCTTACAAATAGAACTATAGCTACAATAAGAATAAAGAGAAGAAATACAAGAAAAATGTCACTTTGTAACAACCACCTGCTAATCGCTATTTGCATAATAAAGACACTATACAATTCTACCCTCGGCGCCTTAATTACGTCAGCCAACTGGCAATACAGTCCTTTTGGGCGGTGATTACACGAGCCGACCCATTATGCCTACAATCAGCCGAATATTCACTAATTAGTGAAGCAAAAGAAAGCAGTTTACCCCACATTCATGAATATTGATAAAACTACATTTTGTTAAGTAAACTGTACGCAAAACACGTACGCACAATGACAGGTCCTAATCGTCCATTACACAACCAACGATCGTCGGTTACGAGGCCAATGTCGCGGTCCACTCGTCCAGAATATCGATCATGGTGCAGAGATGACACATCCGGTGATCGCGGAATCTTTAAAAAAGGGATATGTATATAAGCGTGGCGCAGTGTGACCACAGCATCATTCGTCTTCAGTCAGTCGAAGTAATCAGTTCAACATGAAATCTTTAGTGTGTGTACTCCTGCTCGCAGCTGTGGTGGCAGCCGAACCTCCTCGATACAGACTCAGGTTCCAGAGGCAAGAACTTGAATCTGGTACTGAAAGCATCGCAAGCGGATCACAAAACGGTGACGCCCCGTACGCTCCAGCTGGCTTCAGACCCACAGTAGAGTTCAACTTGCCAGCTCGCCAGGAAGTTTCTCCTCCCTCAACCTCATATGGTGTTCCTGATGACAGCTACGGTGCTCCACTGAAGACTTACACGGCTCCTCAAACGGAATACGGCACCCCAGAAACTCAGTACGGTGTTCCTGAAAAGAGTGAAGCTGAAGAAAAGGAGGAAGAGGAAGCTGATGCTGAACAACAGAAGGAAGAAGTCAAGGAACAAGAAGAAAATGCTGATGTTGAGAAGGCCAACCTTGAAGATGCGCCACAGAAGGACACTGAAGTAGTGAGTGCTCAAGGTGTGTACTATGTGCTGCTGCCCGGTGCTCAGCTCCAGAGAGTGCAGTTCCAGACACAAAACGATGCAAGGAACATGGCGTACACTGCCCGTCTTCAGTACAGGGATGAAGACCGCGCCCCAGTGTACGTGTACACCGCCGTGCCCCAATACCAGTCCGCGGCTTACGTACAATTATTCTAATTCCAGACCCTTTCAACCAATGTTACCCCCAAACGGATGCAATTTAGATTTGCGAGGATTATACCAGATCCGATACAGAGATACGGAAATACCGTTTTTCAAACGAATTTATTGTTCAGTGTCGTTCCCCGATATTTATACTGAATCGTTTTCAGTACGGTAAATGGTAATAACCACCAAATATATTTTTATGTAATTTATTCAGGGAAGTTGTAAATAAATGTCTTTGTTTTACATAATTTGATGTGTTTTGCCTATTTTATGAGTGTTGTAGTTGAAGTTGTTGTGCTAGAGCTCCATGTTTTTAAAGCAAAATCGAACGTATTTGCATAAAATTGCTTGAATAAACTATTGAGGATTTGTTTTCGTAATAGCTTCGTTAATGCAAGGGCTTAAAGTCTATTTAACCAAATAGGTACCTATTACAACATTTATGCAGAAAATTATTTAAAAGGTACGAAGTTTCTTTAAGTTGGTCAAAGTTAAACATGATCAAAATTGATATAAAAATAAGTACGCCATATTCGAAGTGAAAACCACTTAAGTACATACATAATCTCATCATCACGAAAGGTTCAAACTATTCAAATAAGAGTTTTCAGTGCAACGAAAGCTGAATTTAAAAAAGGGTAAAATATTTAATTCAATTAATTTACACCACCCTGCGTTAAGAGGCAATAATAATAAAGTGAAAATATATTGCTGCAATCATTGTTAAAAAGTAAGAAAAAAATATGAATCCGGACGCTTTAATAACAGAATGAATATACAGAACTTTAAAATTATAACAATTTAATTTATTAAGGTAACTAAAAATCAAGCCCAGATTTATTGCTTTTGGATAAAAGAGCTTCAATTAATACCTATTATTGTAAAAAGTACAGTTAGCTTCAAAAATATATAACATTGACAAGAATTCATTTCAATGTACGAGTGTACCATCTTTGTAATATTGTATAAATATGTAGCTATAATTGAGTACCAAATTAGAGGCTTATGGCTAAGTAATAACAGCCGCACGGGTTGATCGATCAGGTTAAGCTAAGCTTGCCACGGTTGGTCCGTGGATGGGTGACCATCTTTACATACCAAGACCCCTTCGTGCCTCGGAAAGCACGTTAAGCCGTTGGTCCCGGCTGTCATTCGTGGATCATTGACAGTCGTTACGGGTCGTCAGAAACCCGAAAATCTGACAACCAGGCTCACCAAGGTATTACCCAGTAATTGGGTTGTGGAGGTCAAATAGGCAGTCGCTCCATGTAAAATAATGTTATTCAGCTGCATCCGGTTAGACTAGGCAAGATGAATTAAGTACCAAATGTGTAATATGTTTTGTCGCTACAATATTATGGAACAATGATTGTGAATTCTTGTCGTTGTTTACATTATTTTGAGGCTGACGAAACCTCTTAGAAAAATACCTTAATCCTGACAAGTTTAACATCTAGATGACTGACATCTTCTATGTCTTCACAAGTACAAGTTCCTTTGTCAGAAAATCAATGTTAACGCACGAAAACATCGCAAAACCAAGTCAAACGCTCAAACAGAACAAACAAAAATGTTGACAACGCTTTCGACAGATTACCATAACAAATGGTGTCCCGATTTGGTAATTACGAACCGCTTTACTTATGGACCCACCACCGCACGTTATGACATCGTTATGTCATAAAACTGCACATTTGCAACTGGTTATTGTTTCAGCAAGAGAAGTAAGGAAAAATGTTAGTTTTGAAACTATTCGGGTCAGGTCTTTTGTTATAGGATTCAATAGTTTCCGAAAGACTGCTTTTGGTAAAAACCTGTGGATTGAAAACATAGATTCTATAGAAATGGTATTGCAGTATAGGCCGGGAAATGGAACATTCTACTACCGACCATTGCTATTTCCAATAGAAATATTCGACAGGAAACTGCATTTACATTTTTAGCCCATAGTTGATTGAACATACGTTTTGATAATATGAACAAAAGGTTTTTCAACACACTTTCTCCAAAAGTGGTTTTTATTGCACTATTTTTAGGTGCACAATTTGAACAATATTGAACCGCACTATTGCAGGAAAATACGCCACAGGTAACTTTCCAGCCTAGAAATTTTGTGAATTTTTAAAATATGTAACTGAATAAAAAAAGTGTGATTTTATTTAAATAAATCATTTGTTGTTTTTTTGTCAGCAAATTAAAAAATACATTCATAAAAACACTCCCGGCCCCATTTAGCCCTCACTTTTGTCTTGGGCTGCAATCTCGCCTCAAGTGCAATGATAAACTTTGCACACCTGTATATGCAAAATGCCAATAAACTGATTAACCTGTACTTCCATTATCTACGCAGAATTGAAATGAACAATAGTTTCGTTCCTCAATATGCTATCATTTAATATGTCGGCAGTATTCAGTAGGCTGTACAGAGTAGAGGTATGTAGCCACATGTCTGCGGTTTCCTGAAATCCGACATGATGTCTGACGTACTATATAATTGATCTAAATGTCTGTTTCGGTACTCCCAGCTAGAGATGTGATGATGGTCGATTGCGGGAAAGGCATTTGATTGTAATATGGAATTGATAAATGATTTTTCTTCGAACGCAGGACTTGTTTTAACGTTATTTCCTCTCTGGAGTATTGTAGAATTATATTTAGGCAATGTCAACGATAAAATGGATGTTAGATTTTATGTTGCTAATTAGATGTTTTTTTTTAATTCTTTTTAGTATAGATAACTTCGTAATTGCTCTTATCACCCTAAGGTTTAATGTTACTTGCACGTCATAAAACGGCAAGGTCTAGTTGTCTATATGACATTAAGATTATTTTAACCTTAGTGTAGTTTGAATTTACTGGGAATTGTTGTCAAAAGTGGTAAAGGATTGACGTGGTTAGCTAAACCTAATAAGTCCCTATTGATACACACTCAACAGTACGCAGTATTCCTTCAATAGCCACCGCGACAGTGGCACTCCCTACTTCTATTATCATTTTCCCCGTGACGTCATTGCTGTCATCGCTTTCATCACGGCAACATTCAATTATTTCATTCAATCAACAAATGAAGTTAGTCGTTTAAGCGCTCCTGCCATTGGAATGCTGATCAAAACAAAGTTACATAATTGAAATGTTCTAATCATGTGAAAGAGGAAATCGAATCACGAGTATTGAATACAAGCCACCAAAGGACAAATCGGGTTCACACAAGATGGCAAAACGGACAAAAATCTATTTATATTCATTAATTAACAGCCTTTACTACAGTTTATACAAATTATAGACTAAGCCCAAACTTGTCCAAAACTATTCAAATAGGGTTCATAGCTAATTAAGAGATCAGAGCTATTTCACAGCTGATTATAGAAGTATTTCGGGATTAACAAAGGTTAATTAATATCTTGGTTGAAGTTAGTACTTAAGTAATTAGTAAGTTTGGAATATATTTTTAGGTTTGCTGATTTTACAAAAGTCTTTGAAATCTTTCGAAAATAAGACTGTTGCAAGAATTTTTAACCCCCGACGCAAAAACGACGGGGTGTTATAAGTTTGACGTCTCTGTGTGTGTGTGTGTGTGTATGTCTGTCTGTGGCATCGTAGCTCCCGAACGGATGAACCGATTATAATTTTGTTTTTTTTGTATGAAAGGTGAATTTGTCGGGAGTGTTCTTAGCTATGTTTGATGAAAATCGGTCCAAGATGGCCGCCGCCACAAAATGGCGGATTACATATTTTTTCACAACTCCCTCAATATGGGTATCAAATGAAAGGGCTTTACTAGTAGAATACTATACACTATGATAAATTTCAAACCCAAGATGGCCGCCACCACAAAATGGCAATTACATTTTTTTTTTTCACAACTCCCTCTATATGACTATCAAATGAAAGGGCTTGACTAGTAGAATACTATACACTATGACAAATTTCAAATCCAAGATGGCCACTACCACAAAATGGCGAATTACAAAAAACCTGATTAAATACCAAATTACCTGAATCTTAAAACACAAGAAAATAAAAGAAATGAAATAAATAACAAGGAGTCCTTACAAAAAGCATGAAATAAATAATTAAATTTAAAATTTAAAAATCCCCGATAACGTGAAACCCTATAAAAAGAAAAAAATACAAGTTAATTCACTACAATCTCAAACCAAATTACCCCCGATATTATATTCGATAAAAAGTGAGTGAACGTCACCACCTCCCTAGCAAGATGGCGTGGAATAGCGATGCTCTCTAATTAAACAATTCATATTGGAATCTAAATAGGAATCATTTGTATGGTACAGTTTTCCCAGTTATATTACCTTTTATTTTGCATCACAGTTATCTTTATTTTCTTTGCTATATGGTTTTTAACCCCCGACGCAAAAACGACGGGGTGCTATAAGTTTGACGTGTCTCTCTGTGTGTGTGTGTGTATGTCTGCCTGTGGCATCATAGCTCCCGAACGGATGAAACGATTCTGATTTTGTTTTTTTTTGTTTGTAAGGTGAATTTCTCGGGAGTGTTCTTAGCTATGTTTGATGAAAATCGGTCCAAGATGGCCGCCGCCACAAAATGGCGGATTACATATTTTTTCATTAAAACCTCAATATGGGTATCAAATGAAAGGGCTTGACTAGTAGAATACTATACACTATGAATTTCAAATCCAAGATTGCCGCCACAACAAAATGGGGAATACAAAAAACCTGATTAAACACCAAATCACCTGAATCTTAAAACGCAAGAAAATTAAAAGGAGTACCTATGAAATTTTTAGATTAAATGTTGTCCCGTCGGGGGACCACTACTATTTTAAACTTCAACAGAACGTTAAGCTAATAATTAGAGCAGTCCCCCGACGGGAAAACATTTAATCTAAAAATTTCATACGTACTTACGTAGGGTCATAATTTCAAGGTTATTTTTTTCTCTTTATAGGGTTTCACGTTTATACCTTTTTTGTTCATTTGTGGCTATTTTTTCAATAGTTTTTTTGAAGTGAAAACTTCTTTAGCGGCGTTGTGCACTTTTGTTGTGATAGGTAAAAAATGTTAAACTGGCGTCAGGACACGTGACCTGATCGAAAATTCGTAAGACGGAGCTCGCGTCAGGACACGTGACCTGATCGAAAATTCGTAAGACGGAGGTAGAGTAGACCGCATTCCAAAATATCAAAAATGCACAACGTTAATATTCGTGTTTTCACTAATGCCAACACTCCCGGAGTGCAACCCGTTGTTTTGTTTAAATTGTTTTAGGCTTTTTACATTCATACTATTTTTATTATTATTTTGTGTCAGGGGTTTTTGATAGAGATAATACAGGGTGGCGGGACATCAACGCGCATTAAATTTAAAAATAAAGAAATGGTACTATGAAAAATGATACTACTAGTGGTGGTATGGTAACAGGTTGCACGTCGATGTCCTGGCCACCCTGTATAACTGTAAAAGGAATTAATTTAAGTAATAGGAAAAACATAACTGTAGGCTTTTGTGCTTCAGCTAAAATATTACAGACATTATTAAGACTACCTACAGTATTTGTCTCTCCTTCCCCTTTTTAATCCATCCAAAGGTTGTCTTTACAAGATCGCTCTTAGCGATAAGACCACCCATTGTGTCACCCTTTGTATATTTTCTAGATTTATGTCTGTAATGTATATGGTGTACACAATAAACAGTATTCTATTCTATATTGGTTGATTCCTTTGAAACGAAGTAAACACAATTCATTAAAAAAAAAAAGTTTAAAAAGAGTTTTTAATGTTGACGCTAGAGACTAGAGACCAACACTACCATCAACAACCATTTCAACCATCCACAGTTTTATATCTTCGAAATATTCAAGAAACTTAATACTTTGATAGCCTTATCAAAACCAAAAGGCTTTAGAAAGTAAACAAATAACATTTGAAGTACTAGTTTTAATCACTTAAGTAAATCAATTAGTTACAACTTAAGCCAGACTTCATTTCGTAACAATTCACAAACTTCTTACTTCAAGATATTAGTAGAACCTTTATTCCGACAACAAACTATCTTAAATCATATTTATATTAGTATTGAATAGAATTGAAATAAAACAACTGCTTTTTTTTTACCATATTCCTTGCAATCTAAGACTATTCCCACAGCAATAGATATCGATTCAACTTTACAATAATTGTAAACCAACTCGACCTGAGTCCGAGACATTTTACAACGATCCGTCCACACACTCATCCCTTTCCAGGAGTATTCTCGAGTACCCTCAACATGCTGAAACCGAGAATATGTAAGCTTGTTCAAACATGATTGATTGCGTCCGAATTTGAACGTATCTGTGTATGTTTGTACTGGTAGCGTTTCATTTTAATTACGCTTTCGTGGCAATTTAGGTTAGGTGGGTCGATGTTATTGAGGGCAATTGTTATAGTAGCTGGTTTGAGTATATGAGGGGAGTGGGAGGTAGAATAGAATAGAATACTCTTAATTGTAGGTAGACTTTGTTGTTAGTCTGAATAAACGGATTCTTTCTCTATAGTTTGACCAAAACCGCTGTACCGCGCCTTCGGTATGTGCGCGGCGAGACGGGAGGGCAGTGCAGGCCGCTCATTCGTCATCGCTCACGGCGTCCCGCCCCTCGCCTCGCCACGCATTCCTCCCGCCTCGCCGCGCATTCCTAAGGCGCTGTACAGCAGTTTCGGTCAAACTATAGTAGGTAGCATGGATGATGAAGGAAGGTGCTTTTAATGTGTTTCTTTTATTGCACAATAAAGTTATATAATAACCTTTCGATCTCTATCCTAGGAAAAATATCTAAACTGCATTTAATACTTTTGTTAAAGAAAGAAGATCAGAAAACTTTTATCAATTAAAAAACACAATGTACCTGATACTTCTTAGTTCACGCAGATAAAAGCTAGAGACAAATAAAAAGGTATTTTCTCAGCTTCAACAACTGGTGCAAAAAATATTCCGTGGAACTGAACTTGTAAAACAGAAAAAGGGTTTGTTACAGCTTTCCCTTCGCCTTTAATGATGTCTGACTTTATTTTTTGTCCTTTCTCTAATTGTCTCCGACCACAACATTATTAACGTATATTTTTGTTAAAAATACTCAAGTTTATCAAGATGACGGTTTCCACAAACTGAATACCGATGGGAAATTAGGGTCCTATTCTGAAAATTTGAAAATTGAATCGATTGATGATCCAATTCCACTACCCCTGGTTGTTTGTAATCAAAGCCACAGAATATATAGGATGATGGATAGAGGATGAGCATTTGCTCACTTCCTGTAGGTCTGTGGTTACTAAGAGATTGCGTACAACGCCACAGCTAGACGCTATTCCAAGATGACCCAATGTCGTAGCCATTTGTCCAATTTGTGGCAAAAATTGTACAAATGAACAGGGAATGATGTTCTTGGTTATTATAGGTTGCGAATCGAGGAGTTACAAGTCCAGCATTGGACCAATATGGGCCTGTTTCTTCTGCTAGCTAATACTGAGGTAAATAACACATAGCGTTAGTTGGCTGATATTGAGACTGTCTGTCATAATCCTAATTAATAACAATGTAAGACACATTGTTATCTTTGATTCTTATTTCTAAAAACAAGTTAAATATAAATTGTGTGAGTCCGACGCGTTACCCTTATTGATAACAAGTTATCCTGTTTCTTTTACACTCAATCAATCAATCAATCAATCAATTATTTATTTGCATAAAAACATGGTAGGTAACAAGATGTTCAATAAAATATTATGTACAGCGTGTTTTGCCGTGGCACACGGCACGCAAAAATTATTAAATTAGGTAGATAAATTATTAAGAATTAAACATAAACACATCAAATTAGTCATACAAAACATCAACATAATCAAATTAGTATTAGATAAATAAAAATAAAGTAAATGTCAAGCAAACATTAAAAAAATAATACAACTAAGCATTATAATTATTACAGATTAAGAACAATTATTAAATATTAAAATTATTTTCATTGAGGAATTCATGAATACTATAATAACATTTATTGGCCAGAATTATTTTCAATTTATTTTTAAATACTTTTACATTACAATTTTTAATATCATTAGGGATTTTATTATATATTTTTGGCGCCATACATAATACGCTTTTTCTTGCCAGAGCTGTTTTAACTCTATGTAGACACAGTCTATTACTATTAAGTTTGCGCCTGTTCCTTTTTACCACATCAGATAACTGTTCAAATAGATTAGGGTTTTTATGTACAAACAGTGCTATCTCCAATATGTACAGTGAAGGAAGTGTTAAAATTTTGTGTGCTATAAAGAACGGTTTACAAGAGTCAGTGGAGTCCAAGCGAAACATGGCTCGAATACAACGCTTTTGCGCCTTAAGAACCATCGCATTATCTGTTGAGTTTCCCCAAAAGATTATCCCATACCGTAAGACAGAGGCAACAAGGCCGTGGTAGGCCGTGAGTGAAGCATCGATGTTTACTATTGTAGCCAATCTGTACATAGCATATGCAGAACTGCTGATTTTCTTGCATAATTTTGATATGTGCGCCTTCCAATTCAACTGCCTATCGATGGTTAGTCCTAAGAATTGCGCTGATTCTACCTCGTTTATAGAGTTATTGTCGTAATTTTCATTAAGATTATTAGACTGAGCTCTCTGACCAAAGTGCATAACTTGAGTTTTAGATAAATTTATTTTAAGATTATTATTATCTAGCCAGTTAATAACTGAATCCAAGCAATTGTTTATGTCGTCTTGATACAGTTCCTTTGTCCTACATTGTACAGATACAGTACTATCGTCTGCAAATAGGGACATTGGGTGGGTGGTAAATTTAGGCAGATCATTTATATAAATGATAAATAAAAGCGGGCCTAGTACGCTGCCTTGTGGTACTCCAAAAGTAATGTTACGCGACTCAGATAGGTAAGATTCTTGATGCTTAGTCATAATATTAATCTTAGATATAGTAGTCATCTGAGATCTGTCAGAGAGATATGACTTCAGTAGATCCAGAATATTGCCTCGTATACCATAAGACTCTAATTTATTTAAAAGTATTCGGTGGTCCACATAATCAAAAGCCTGGGTCATATCGCTGGGTCATATCACTGTAAAACAATATTGATCCTTTTAGAAACCCATGCCATTTATACTTTATGGAAAACAAATGTCGAAAGCAATAGGTATTTTACATCTTAGCAGACAATATTTTCTAAAAATTCGATGAATCAATGATATTAACCCAAGCGCAACGCCCATTATTGCAGTCACAATATTTGCTGAGTAAAGAATACGTGAAGGATTTAGATCGTTCAACCAACGTTGTGCGTTTTGAAGAAAACATAATAGAATAGTTTTGCATTCGCGAGCCAACAAAGAAGTGGGGCTGCAAACTGCTAAATGGTGTGCCATCACATATAGAGACTATGCTAATACACAAATATGGGGTCTTTATCGAAGAGGTTTAGCTCACAGTACTTACACTCTAACAAAGTTCTAAGTGCTCTTAAAGCTAGTCATTATTCTCAGCTAATCTCTAAAGCTATCAAAAAGCGAGTCATCATTGATCAAAAGTTATAAAACGTTTGAGACATAAAGTTTTCAGCTGTAGGCGAGCTATAGTGCAGCTGAACTACCTACCTGTTTTAATACCAGTCAACATGGTCTGGTGGAAACATACGAGATTGAGACGGGCTAAATCATATTTTTAAAACAAAAATATCAGATATGTATACCATCCTGTCTGTATATTCCTATGCTAATGTACCTATAGTTCGTTTTTTTAATCACAGAACCATCGCTTTGTTAAAATTAAGCTAAAACGAAGCTGAAGGTTGGCTACCTTCAGCTTTTCATTGATTCTGTTACAAACATGACTAATATAATATTCAACATGCATGGCTGATAAATTCATCAACTACCAATACAGTTACTCGATAATTGCTTGATTGAAATTAATTTTGTATCTATTGAGCTCTGATTAATTACAGGAACTGGCTTAGCAAACAAGGCAGATAATTATTGACATGCATTCTGACAATTAAATCGTAAATGAAACATGCAAGTTGTTGAACTATTTGGAGCACATAACCTATTGATTATAAAGGAACCTCTAGAATTGTAATACTAAAACTAGGTTCATCTAGCGTATCATGGACAGTCAGTTCCGCTTCCAGCTTTGCTAAATAACTTTCTGTTACTCCTTTCAACCTTGCTAAACAACTAATTCTATCACCCTGGAATGTACTTTTATCGTAGTGCTCATACCAGCACAAAATTATTATAATAGTCGGCTTTTGACGCACCTACATCAGCATGTTAAAACAAGTATGGGAACCTTGTCTATAATCGGCTATTTCATGGAAACCATCATTAGCTAAATACCACAGTTCGTAATGTAGGATACCTAAAGATTTTAATAGTTCGTTTTTTATGTTTGAGAAAAGGCAACACTATCCAACCGTCAATTTGGTAGAGGAAGGCTTAGTTTATAAATAAGGGCTCTTGGCCCAGAGAGGTTTTTTTGGTGTGAAGTAACTGTGGTGACTGTATCGGTGAACAAGTGAAGAGAAAAATAAAGTATCAGTATCTACATTTAGTGAGTTTTATTACAGTAAGTAGTAATACCTGTTAGTAATACCTACGAACATATATACAGGCTGATTTTTTAAAGACCAGCCAAATTTAAGGATGTGGTACAGACCATCAAACTGAACAACTTTCTCCATGGGACCAACATCGTAATCGCGAATAAAAATTCAGCCATCCCATACATTTAGGTCGAGTAGGTATTGAAGTTTTCTATGGGACAGTTGATAAAATTTTCGCGATTACGCTATTTGTCCCATGGAGAAAGTTGTTCAGTTTGATGGTCTGTACCACATCCTTAAATTTGGCTTGGGTTTAAAAAATCAGCCTGTATGTGTTTATTTTCTTTCAACCTATAGGTCTCTCACCACCCACCGTGTCAACAATAGACAATCAGATGCATATTATATTACATATATATTGCAATAATTCCAGAAAACAAAACATGTCTGACGTTCAAGGAAACTGCTCTCTCAATCTCCGTCAAAACTAATCGCCCGCGCCGGTACCCACTACCTCCCCCTATGTTTTAGCAGTGTACCGCTCGTCTGAGGAAGACATAAAACTGTCGACAGTTAATTAGCCAGACGTCCACATCCATACATAACTCTTTGCAAGCTCCCAACTTAGTTCTTCTAGTTTAACAGCTCACTTTAACGTTTTTATCGGGTAGTTTTAAAAATCGATAAACAGTAGGTTTTTATGTGTGCAGTTTTGATCTGAATCACCATTCCATTTTTAAGCAGGTCTTTATCAATTTATTCAGTAACAATTCAAATTGCGTTCGAATATTACCCAGCAGGAAACATTAACATTAGTAATAGATGTACAAATAAGAATACATGTCATTCAATTAAAATTAGAAAATATTATTTAGACAACATCATTAACATCTTCTCAAGGAAAGAGTCAATTGATCATCATATTCATCATACTTGCTTATAGCTGTTTAAGGATATTTTGGCGCGTGGCCAAAATCGGAACTAATGCCGCCATCTTGTATTTTTCAATACATTTCACAAAAGTTTACCAACAGCGCCCTCTTGTCAACGTCATTCGAGCGCCAAATGATTAGCATTAGTATAAGCATTATCAGCCTATAAAGTCCCACTACTGGGACTCACGCCTTCTTTCTTCGAGAGGGAGTGAGCTATAATCTACAACGCGGGCCCAGTGCGATTTGGTAAATGTCAAATATCTTTGAATTTTTGGTTCAAGGACATTTCAGAGCAGTGGTGATGAAATTATTAACACAATGTAAAACCTGCCTTGGTTCAAACCAACGACGACTCGTAAGTCGGGGGCGATACCACGTATGTAGATTGTTAAGCCGTTGGGTAGCCGTGATTTCCTTAAAATGACTTGAAGTCAAATCTTCTGAAGTCAGTGGAGGTCAGAGGTGTCTTTGTGATATAACAAACCAAGCATTTGGACTGGTCAGAGGTTATAATAATCAACTGCCACAAGATTAAAACGCGTTGTTATGTTAAAAAAAATACAAATTTAAATAAAATAATACGAAAACTTTCTTGAGACCTTAAATAGGACTACCGGGAACGAAAAACAACAAAAGAAAATGTCACAATAGCATGTCACTGTCATACCTAATAATTATTTTCTGACAGCCTGACAGCAAATGATTAATACAGAAATACCAATTCATATTTTTGTTGGACGTTGGGCGGAACGGAATATACATGATGTTCTATGATGACTCAGCTACCAATGAACCTCCCATTACCTTGACGCCAAGAAATAGGAGGAAATGTGCTTTCATGGCTGACAACATTTGCCTACAGTGTAAATAGTTCTCGTTATGATCCTACGTTTTAATTTGTATCAGGACTGTTATGTGCTTACGCATAGGTATATTGACCAGCGCGCGTTTGTTGAGATGAGACCAATCACAACAGTCGACAGCGAAATTTCGCCCGAACGCGTGCAGTTGATAGTACTGTACCGTATCTTTATATTATGAAGTCTTAAAAATGCAAACAATAGTCACGCGACATCTGTCCATCGAGCTATGGCTCGGGCATAATTGCCATCGCCACGAGCCGTCTATCCTTTGACCATTAATTGCTGCTTTCATTCAATACCGCACTTCATAAACGATAGCATAGCTTAAAATCTTCACTGAACTTTAACTTTCTTCTCTTCAGGTATTATTGTATGCGTCGGCGCCACCTCAATCCTTGCCTGTATATGGACGCCTGAACATTCAACAGAAGACTACGCCAAACTGACTCGCATTATGTACCTGTATGACTCCAAGGCCTGCAGGCATAAACTTAAGAAAGCTAAGCAGATAGTTAACCTTCAACTGAGCAACGATACCCACGGCCTGGAAATACTTCCCATCCAATGGTTACCGGCGATTACCTCCGTGTCTACTCGTCTGTCTGCTAAGACTAGGAAGTAAGTACTTGTATATTTTATAATAAAATTATAAGTATTTGTCATCCAAGTAGACCACGGAAGGTTAACCCTCCTATCCTGCAAAGTAGTCAAAGTGATCTCTGCGCTGCCACTGACGACGACGCCGTGGAAGTGGGAAGTTTTGGGCCCACAAGATATAAAATTCAGTCGTGCCAGCGACACGAAGATGAAGAAGTATTTGTTATATTATAATATTGATTCATGTTTTATTAATGAATCAACAGTAGCCCGACTTTTCATGTCATCCGATCTTTTTTACGTTTCATGAAACTACTCGACGAATATGCGATATACAGCGCGTTTTGCATAATAATATTTTATTTCAAATTGACTTCGCTGTACTGAGATAGGAAACGTTTTGCTTCGAACTAAACTCGTTTTAATACTTATACATTTGCATTATTACATTAACTAGGTTTTTGCAGATATTTTAATAAAATTATACCTTCATCTGAAATAAGGTGTTTTAAGAGATTTCTCGTTTATGCAAACAGAGTACATTTCTTAACAGTAGCGAGTTCGACCATCGTTTTTGTAAAATCCTTTTTGTAGAACTTAAAGAGTAAAAGATCTTTCTTGTATTCTTATACTTTCTTTTGCAGTTACATAACATTAAGCTTTACCTTCCACGTTATATGGTTTTTCATGGCCGCTATGTTTCGAGTCGTCATCAAAAACAGCTCGGACCTGAGGACGTTAAAAGTCGCGCTCGCCATATTCTTCTACAGCTGTGTGTTCATGATTTTCTTCGACTTATCGATGGCTGTCGTCTACGTCACTCACATCAAGCAGAGCTTAGACAAGGGTATGATTTTGAGGTATAGCGGCTGGGCGACCGAGTTGGAACTAAAGACGTACGACGACTTCGCCGGTTGGCTTCCGATCGTGGCCGCCGCCTGCTGGCTGCGAGGTGTCCTTATCTTCATGATGAATGTATACTTTTGTAGAGTAATGAGGATAATAAGACGAAAAATTGTAAGGAGAGAATTACACAAGAGGAAGTTTTATAATGAACGGTATCAACGTTTTCCTGAGTCAGAGCAAGTTCAAATAGCTGACACTAGTGTTCTTGTGTACCGGGTTGGACAGCAACAGCCTCAAGTAAAACAAGGAGTATTTGATTAAGAGCAGATTTTTCCAACGCCAGATAATTTTATCCGAGGATTAATTTTGAACTTTTGACAGTTCTTCCATACAAATATGTCAGACGTCAATTTTATTCCACGAATAAAAAATATCTGTTGATTGAAAAATCAGCCCTAAGATTAAGTAATGTTGCTAATTGAAAGTTCAACAGAATTTTACATTATTTTTCTAAATAAACCATCAATAAAAAGTAACTGTCTGTTATTATCTGGATTAGCAAGCAATGATTTTTTCCCACGGGGCGTTTGGTAACGAGAAATGAAATGAAGCGGTTCTCTTCTTGAAACGAATTCAATTTCAAACGTTGGTAGAAGGACGCTATTAAATTTTTCATTATCACCTCGGCGGGAGACGTTGCCCATTAATTCTGGACTTTACTTACCTGTAATCAAAACATGGGGCGGACCCATTTTAGTGACAGCAAATTGGTACGCGGCCCACTTGAAATTTGTTTGCCCTCTAGATTGTCTCGGAAACGTTTTGTAACGAGTTTGAGGGCGGCCTTGAATGGGAAAAGGTTTATGTTATTTAATAACTGTCGCAATAATAACCCGAAATTATGGGATCATTAGAATTTTGGAGCATGCTGACAATTTTATATCAAAGTAAGTGTACTTCGGATTTTATGAATTTTCTAATTTAATTACTATGTTAAGTTGACTGTTAATACCACCTAATATTTTATTTATATTTGTATTATACCTATTTGTGTATTGCCTTTCTTCATGACAACAGATCTACCTACCAGAAAATAATAATATAAAATACACCAACACCAGAGTAGTTTGAACCTTCATCACCATAATCATCAGCCTGAGCAGCCTGACTGCACCCACTGCTGAGCATATGCCTCTCTTTTCATGTGCTAATCCCCACTCTCCTGCACCAGCCTCATCCAGGTTTGAACCTTAATCATCCTAAATACAAATTATTTACAGCGCTGCTATGCGTGGTAATGAGCTGGCTGACTCTGGACTGCAAGTTCGAGCCAAGCAAGTCAGAGCTTCACGAGATCACTATTATGAAGATCTTGTACCTGTATGACCCTGAGGCTTGTGGGAGGATACACTTCTACAACCTGACGTCCAGCATTAGCTATGAGAAGATTTACACCAGCGTGGTGTGGCCTGTGAAGAATCATGTTGCTGCTAGATTTCGGACGTAAGTGGTAGCTGCAAATGTTATTTATTTCTTCATTACTCTTGGATAATTATGATTCCAAGAAATGAGAAACATTGGATCTTTGAGTATTGAAACTTGGTCAGCCATAAGGTTGAAATATATTTTAATAAAGAATAATCGGCTACCTTGACCTGCTTGCTATATGTAAGCAATTTGAGGAAGAGAGCGAAAAATACCCCAAAGCAATATTTACAGCAATCTTTCACTTTTACAATTGTAACATTAACATGTATACCTACCTAAATTTGAATCGCGACATATTCGCCAAAAATGCAAACAAATATGAGTTTATGAAAAAATTACTTTAATTCTTTACGACAACAGTTTACGCTACAACTTCAAGCATTTTTATTACTTTTTCAATAGTGCTAGTCACTCTGAAATTAACTTAATTGCCATTAAAATAAAGTTGATATTTGTTTAACTTGAAATAACGTCAATTAAACAAATTAAATTTGAATTCACATGTTGCTACATTGTTTTCTTCATATAAAACTAAGTTGTCATGCGTGCTGGGCCCATAACCTAATAAAACTAAGTTGTCATGCGTGCTGGGCCCATAACCTAATAAAACTAAGTTGTCATGCGTGCTGGGCCCATAACCTAATAAAACTAAGTTGTCATGCGTGCTGGGCCCATAACCTAATAAAACTAAGTTGTCATGCGTGCTGGGCCCATAACCTAATAAAACTAAGTTGTCATGCGTGCTGGGCCCATAACCTAATAAAACTAAGTTGTCATGCGTGCTGGGCCCATAACCTAATAAAACTAAGTTGTCATGCGTGCTGGGCCCATAACCTAATAAAACTAAGTTGTCATGCGTGCTGGGCCCATAACCTAATAAAACTAAGTTGTCATGCGTGCTGGGCCCATAACCTAATAAAACTAAGTTGTCATGCGTGCTGGGCCCATAACCTAATAAAACGCATGGATGTCGTTTGAAAAAATTAATGAACATTTATGTTCATAAAGGCGTTCATTAATTTTCACTGGATTGTAAGTAAAGAGATGGTTTTACTAGCTAATTTTGATATCAAATACTAACAGCTTCTATCTTTATTTACTACTGGTACTTGTTCACAGGCCTACACTAAATGATAAATGATTTTATTTTGTAAGTAAATTTGTACAAACACTTTTACACGTCAATCATATTTAAAAAACTAGATGAGGTCGGCGTTTCCTATCTGACTAGTCTGAGAAGAAGGGCACTGTCCTCCCATACCTATAAACATTGTAATTTGAATACATTGTAAAACTCAAAAACTCAATTATTTTTAAAAGAGTAACCGTTGAGTTTCTTGCCGACCCTACTCCATAGGAAACGACCAATTGGAACCGTTAACCTAGCTTTTGACGTTTCATAAGTGCCCATGTAGGTTTATGTGAAATAAAATATTTTGATTGATTGACTGATTGATTTCAGCAAGATCCAGCTCTGGTTATCTCTCCACCTGATCTGGATGATATTTGCCATCATCAACGTGACGCAAGGGGAGCGCTCCTGCAGCTTTTATGTCACCTTGCTGCCGTTCACCATCATCGGGGTGACTCTGCTCATTGTGGATGTGATCAATGCCGCGATGTTCCTTGTTGACGCGAAATTTACGTACAGCGAATGTAAGTAGGTCATGTGAACTGTTTTAAGGACAAAATCTGTGTTGATTTTTCCTATAAACAGCTTAATTTATTTGAGGTATTTAAAATATTAACTAATATCGGTTAGCTAACAGGCAAGCAGCATTAGTTAACCAGTAAATTCAACCAGGTCTCTAATAAAGAATGCACAAACAAGATAAATAACATTAAAGTTAATTTTAAGTTTCCTTAAAACACACTCTCAAAATCTTAATTTAGATAAAATTCGCTGTTCCGCTATTTCAGTCCATCCCGATAAGTAAGAAAATCACAATAATCAAACAGCATTTAAGGGTGTAATGAGAAACAAACACAAAAGCATACGCAATCCGAACGCGGAACAGTAAATCCCCCTTTGTACAAAGATATCAGATGAAGCACTCGTTTGATTGCGGCGTTTGTATGAAACCTGACTTCCATTATCCTATCAAAGGCAGCGATAGTATGAAATAAATATGTATATCTTCCAAACTCAGGCACTTTAGAAGATGTATACTCGTAGAGTTCTGAGGCAATTTCGCAGGATTATTCTGAAATGAATTTTGTTCTTCAGACTTTTATTTATCTTTAATGAATAATTTAAACGTTTTACTAGGCTGTAGGTAAAAATATACAGGGTTATCATTTGCTACGTTGGATATATGTACATATTATTCGGACAAAGTTCTATTGCCTCTCATCATTATACAGTTATTCTAATAAGCCTTTGAAAACCTTAAAGCTATATTTTTTGGCTTTTTTATTTATTGCTGCCATTTTATGGTACAAATACCAATTTACTTACGCCAAGTGCCTCGAAAGATTAATCTTTTGATCTTTCGGCCAAGATATTAATACCTTTTTTTTTTTTTTTTTTTTTTTCAGGATGGGAAATCATCAAATGACTCCTCCCGCTCTGGGTGGAGCAGAAGGGAGTGTCAGACTCTTACTGACTAAAACCCACCCGTGTTCCTTCCTTAGCCCTTTATGTACCAGGGCAGCGGTAACCCTTTCGGACGATCCCGCTACCCCGGCAGGCTTCGGCCCTGTCGGGCCCCGTCATCTATGCTGACATCTCTTTGAGGCGCACGTGGAACACTTACGCGCCGTCCGGCACGGGCCTGGTCCTGATCGGACGGAGAGCTACCCATTGCTCTCCGCCCGCAGGCCCGCGCCTACGGTGGCCGGGAGTCGTCACGCGGCTCCCGACGCCCGGAGCGTCTCCCTCGGCGGCTGAGGCGTGAGGATCTCTCCTTCGCCCATCCCGCCACCTCCTTCGCTAGCATGACTGCTTCGCAGAAGGAGGTGACCGCCTCCTACTCCCTCTCGCCCCGGACCATGGCTTGCACCAGGGCCGGACGCGAGAGGTCGCCGCCGCTGCCGATCGCCTCTACGAGGACACGGCGGTGCTCTGCCCAAGCGGGGCAGACCTCCACCGTATGCTCCACCGTGTCCTCTGGGCGATCCTCGCAGTGGTGACACCCGGGCGTCTCCTCCCGCCTGATGATGTGCAGGAACCTCCCGAAACATCCGTGTCCGGAGAGGACCTGCGTCAGGCGGTAGGTGAGAGCGCCGTGACGCCTCCCTAGCCACTCCTCAAAGAGGGGTCTTATCGCCGCTATCGTGGCGTGCCCTGCGCTGGGTTGCGATAGTCGCGCCTTCCATTCCACCATGAGACCGCGCCGGAGGTCCGTCCGCTCCGCAGCGATTTGCCGCGGGTGCAGAGTTTCCCCCCGACGTAGTGCCTCCGCGCGCCAGTCATACAGGCGCGCGAGGACTATCGCCTCCAGATCCCATGGTGGCAGTCCGGCAAGGAGGCTTGCTGCCTCACCCGAGATCGTGCGGTACCCCCTTATAAGCCTTACGGCAACCACCTTTTGGGGCGCGTTCAGATAGTGTGCGGCTCGAAGCCGCAGTGAACGCGCCCACACCGGGGCCCCGTAAAGGGCCATGGACCGCACGACCCCTGCGTAAAGCCTCCGGCAGGAGGCGTTTGGCCCCCTCAGGTTGGGCAGGAGCCGCTTTAGGGCGGCCCCGGCCCGTTCCAGTTTGGGGGCCAAACGTCGGAAATGCTCGACGAAGTTCCACCGGCTGTCGAGGACGAGACCCAGGTATCTCATCGTATTCTCGACGCCGATGTGAACCCCTCCTACCATCAGTTGGGATCCCGAAGGTGGCCCGTACCGAGGCCCATGAAAGGACATGGCCTCGGACTTGTGCAATGCCACCTCGAGACCCAACTGCCGGATCCTTTCCACGACTATCGCAACCCCGCGTGTCATCGCGTCGGCCGCCGCCTGATGCGACCTCCCCTGCGCCAGGACCAGCGTGTCGTCAGCGTAGCAAACTACGCTGACGCCATCAGGGAGGTCGGCCCGCAGCACCCAGTCGTAACCGATGTCCCACAGGAGCGGCCCCAGAACCGATCCCTGTGGGACACCGCACGACATCTCTCGCCGGTTCCAGTTCCCGTCGCGACCGGGGTAGATGACGGCTCTGTCCGTCAAATACGCCCCGACTATTCGACGGAGGTAAGTCGGCACCCGGTGATACCGGAGTGCCTCCCCAATGCAGCTCCAGGGCAGGGTGTTGAACGCGTTGGCGATGTCGAGTGACACCGCCACGACCACCCCACCCCGGGACACCGCGTCCCCCGTCGTGAGGGCTCTCACGCGCATGATGGCGTCCACCGTCGAGCGCCCCTTGCGGAAGCCAAACTGGCACTCCGCAAGATCCGGCCCCATCCTCACCAGGTGCCGGACGAGGCGGCCCGCAATCACTCTCTCAAAGAGCTTGCCGACCTCGTCGAGCAGCACTATGGGCCGGTATGAGGACGGAGAGTCCGCAGGGCGCCCTGGCTTCTGAATGAGGACCAGCTTCCCCGTCTTCCAACGGAGTGGAAACTGGCCTCTCTCCATGCATGCGCTTAAGAGCGCCTCCAGTCGAGGCCCGAGAGTCCTCGAGGCCAGGACCCAGGCTTTACCCGGCAAGCCGTCGGGTCCCGGGGCGGTATTTTTGGCCTTCAGCCTGCCTACCGCCGCTCTCAGATCTACCCCGGTCACTACAGGGGTGTCGTCGTCGTCGTCCGCGTGGTCCGCTTCGGGCACCGCAAGTGGCGGAGCCATAGGCGGGGGAGTATGCTCCCCCCGTGAAGGGAACAGAGCGCTCACCACCTCCTCCACCAGCTGTGGGCGGAGACTCTGCGTCAGCGGGGGGGCCCATGTGCGGAGTTTATTCCGCACCATTCTGTAGGGGCGCCCCCATGGATCTCTGTTCAGAGTCTCCAGCATCTCCTCGCGGGCCATATCCTTGGCCCGCTGAACAGCCTGTTGGAGGGCGGTCTTCACCGCTCTGTACCCCTCGTATAGCTCCACCTCCGTGGCTTCCGCATCCGGAGGGCGGATGCGGAGCCTGCGGTGCCTGGTGTACCGGTGTCGCGCGTCGACGCACGCCTTGCGTAGCGCCCCAACCTCCTGCGACCACCAGTACACCTGACGTCGGGCGCATCCTGGCCGGACTCGGGGCATTGCCACGTCACAGATCTCGGACATGGCCTCCCGGAACCACTCCACCTCATCGTCAATATCAGCAGGCCTGTCCGGTGAAAACACCCAGGCCTGCACGATCGAGGCTTCCAGGAGAAGCTCCCGGTCCAGCTGCTTCAGCGCCCACCGCGGACCACTCGGGGCCTGTTGGACCAGCGCACTAGAGGGCTGGGTGGAGACCTCAAACCGGATATACCGATGATCGGAGTAGGTCTCCACCTCCTCCATGACGCGCCAGTCAATGACAAGTTGTGAAAGATATTAATACCTTGACCACAAAACGATCACAAACTATCATCTAGCCAAATTATCCAAAACATTGACAATTCACATATTATTATTATTACTACAACTTCCCTTTCTCCAAAGGATTCCATTATGGTGGAGCCATAATGTGACTTTGAGCTGACCTAGCATAGACCCGAGTTTCAATAGAATAATAGGCCAGCTGGAACTGGTTTTGTTAACCCTAACATGCGGCCTACGTACCATATTATATGAACAGCCCTGAATCAGGCCACACACCCGACTCTTAGTAATTGATGCCTACTAGCACCCACTCCAGAGCTAGACCGCTTTGTAACGCAGGCGGATACGTTTAATCGCCCCGCGTTGACAGGATAACTGTCTATTCACTTCACTCTGCTAGGACGAGCCCTAGATTCAATTAGAATTTAATCCTTTAATTAAGAGTGGTCCTTAATGGACACCGTTAAAGGGCAAGAGTATATATAGACAAGGTCACCAGATCCAGATCACCAGATCACCAGGTGATCATCCTGGGATTTTAACTGCTGTGAATGTGTACGAGTAGTCTTAACATCTTATGTTACTGCTGCACATTAAAATTGATTGGCCGCTTAATAAAAGAGCATGTCGGAAATCGCAGTTTGTTATTATTAGCACAAATGGAAATGTGTCCATTCGCTTAGCATTATTCTTTCGTAAATTTTCGGCCATCGGGGAGGGTTACTTTATTGTTCGAAAATAATAATATTATAAAACTTTTTTACACAGCTGCAATACTCCGCTATCTAGCGAACAAGGGCCACCTGCGTGCCATGAACAAGAAGCCGATCACTCCAGGGACATACAACGTTGAAGACACATCCTGGATCGCAGTACTTCTGGCATTTTTCAGCGTTAGAGGTTACGTTCAGTGGGTTGTCAACTTCTGGATAGTAAAGGACAATTACTTCGAGGGTTTGGAACGCTATCGTACGTTTATTCGATGTTTTAACTGGCATTGGTGCTTTGAAAATTGGTTTTGGATTTAGTTTTTATCACACCTAACCTATGTACTAGGTACGTTACTATGTACTACCGTTTTGATCCATCACCCATCATTCGATTCGTCATAAATTTTTACATACGTGTGGAATGCACTCATATTTTATTATGGCTAACGTTAAAATGGAACGAATATGTGATTTCTTACTCTATTCTGTTATTCAATATTTTTCATCCTGCCCTACTCTAGCCTAGTGAAAAAGTATCATTCAAATGATAAAACATTATCTTCCATGCGTAAGAACAAGTCTTTGAATTTACCATAACCGCTTAGTATATTATGGAGCCCTTCATTTATAAGCATTATGCTCAAGAGACTACCCTAAGTTCTGAAGTTAGGATCTCGAGTTGGTCATCCGTTCTAACGTTTATTAGTTATATCTGCTAACCCCTAGAACTTCGCTTGCATGGATATTAACCCTACCTATAATAATAATCCTCAAAATACTTAGCGATTTAGTAGTTTAACATTTCGGCAGCTTATGTGATAGCTTAAGTCATATCAATATTGTCACACCCTATGAACTCCCACGTAAATAATAAATTATTTAATTTTATTATCTATTTGTAAACAAATTTGTGGTTTCTGCATCAAACTCATTACCTGATATTACGATAATTTTCAGGTCGACAGCAACGTATGAAGCAAAGGCTGCGAATGAAAAATTCATCATCATTCAGCTAATTATGGACTTACAACGCAAAGTCTTGTATCTACTGGTAAATAAAAGCATAATATTCTAACAAACTTTTATTTCTCATTACGTGCACTCGTTATTATGGGGTCGTCGCTATTTAGGAATACATGAAGATGAATGGAAAGTTATGGAAGAAAATAGTGGATATTGTAAGCATAGCAACAAGATACACGTTTTGTTTGTACATAATAAAATATTTTTCTTTCTTTCTTTCTTTCAAGATCTCATATAATTAAGATTTTTTAAAGTAAAAACTTTTACTCTTAACCGAGCATTAGTTCGTACCCAAGGTACATAGTAACTAATCACAAGGACTATAAGAGGTAATAGGTAATACGGGCTGGTGTCCGAAACTCCACGACAATGTGCGTATTTTGCGAACGGGTATAATATAATAATAATATTTTGTCGTAAAACCACATAGCGACCTTGGCCTTGGCAAAAGCAGGAAAACTAAAAGCTGAAGAAAAATCTTCCTTATAACAGATTTCACACCATGACACAGAATTTCCTTATACCGACAACAGAAAAACCCTATAATACAGTCCTTTATCTCCCCAAAAACATATTTGGCATGCAAACGATGTGTTTAATACAGTCCCTTGGTCCGGAAGTGTCCACAAACTAGAAACGAAGGGTCTGTGCGGACACTTCCTTTCTAGTTTGTGGACATGGCATTGTGATATGGTAGATAACATGCATGGGGTATGTTGACCACTGTAACAACAGGTGGGTTATAATCATATCCTTTTTATGGTGGTCTGTGAATAGACGGCCATTCAAGCTTTGTATTTGTATTGTGTTACATGCTGACTTTGATGAATAGAGAAGTTCTCGCTTAATTCTTTGTAATTTTCGACGAACAAAGTCAGTCTATATTCTGACTCATCTAAGAGAATTTCGGAATCTGTACCATGAACCGTAAACTGCATTTTAATAACCGCTCTTAGTTATAGAAGTACATGGGTTTCAGCAACCAATTTACTGAGAAGTACCGGGACTGTAGATTGATTGTCACTTTCTGACTTCACTGCTCATACTTAGCGATAACTGCTTCTGTTAACGCAACGTCATTGGTCTAAATGATTGCTGAGTTGAGTAAAGTTAGATCATTAAACATACACAGTCAGCATCACTTACCCAAAACGAAATGACCCGACCTACATCAAAAACAGTTGCATTAATTTTAAGGGCAGACACTCACACATAAACAGCCAAAGCGAATGAATGCCAGCAGATGAATGCGGGTAGAGCAATTAAAATCCGTCTCCATTATAAATGACATAATTATTGCGGAGATTCTGACGTTTGCCGCCACCCCTTAATGAATGGAACTGGAAGCTTCAGGCAGTTTCTTATAGCCTACAGCAGTAAAATTGTGAATTCTGTATGCAGGTTTGAATGATGATTATGTGTGTCGTTAGGTTTTAAGATGACCCTGGTTTACGAGAAGTGTAACATCTCTGAAAAGTTTAGTTTAGGTCGTTGGCAGTCTTGAACAGAACATGCATTTACTAAAAACACAATAGCATAAAACTGTACAGAATTTATTAATGCTCGACCTTTTTTTTTTGTAACCTTGAATTCTGCATCTGAGTGCAGACGAAAAATTTTTCAGAAGTTATCATAGAAAAAAAATTGCTGTTTCATAAAAACCTACGCCGTCAACACATTTGGTTTTTTAACCGAGGACTAATTTCAATTCTAGGAGGTCTAGAATTATATGCCTAATTTATGGTTACAGTTTGCGCACTGGTTATTTTTTTTTTCCTGTATACCTACTTTTCAATCAGAAATATGATTATAGTATAACTTCTATCAAAATCGCAGCTTAATAAGCAAAAAAAAAATTAGAAGTGATTTATTCAATTTAGGCTGAGAATCGGCACTTTTCGAACGTCAAAATTACAAAAGACAGTGCGCCAAAAACGTCCGCCCTTCACCACTTACTAGTGCTATCGCTGGGAAGAAGTGGCGCAACAAACTCCCAAATACTTGATACTTGATTGTATACAATACTAGGTGTTAATAAACTCTTTAATTGACAGTCTTACTTATTAATGAGTGATACAAACGGGGTTAAGACAGTTTATTCTAGATTACAAAATGAGCATTACAACAGTAAACGACGAGCAATCATTATCATATTAATTGTCACGGCCATTTCCAAGTCAAGATGTTTACTTCAAAACAAGCGTCAGGCCTCCAAACAAAATGGTTGTGAACCACTTGAAACAATAGTTGGCAATCAAGTGAGAATAACTTAAGACTAGACCACTTACGAGCCTATTATTCAGTTCAGCAAATATTGTGGAACCGTTTTTTTTGGGTTCCGTAGTCAACAATGAACTGTCATAGTTTCACCATGTCCGTTCAGTCTATCCGAAAAAAATTACGCTAAGGGGTTTGGAATCATGTGCTGAATTCGTGGTTACAGTTTGCGTGTCGATATCCCTGCCAGCCTGTACATAACGAAGTTAAAAGGAAACCTATCACAGTTAACGAGTAACAGTCTACCTTGCAATTAGAATTAATGGGAGAACATGTTGTTCAACTACAATGTAAAGTTTGTTCTTCTATGTTGTCCCAACTACGAAATCCTTCATTGTGCGTGGTCCAACATGCACTTGGGCAGTTTTTGTGACAGTTATAATAATATATCTTACTGAATGTTTTTGGTGTAATCTTATATTATCTTAGGATGAACTGCCATACAAACCTTCATCCCCTATTTAATGCGTTTGGGCCATAAATTTTCAAAAATCCCTCCTTAGCTCACCCTCGTTATATTAGCATTGCCTACAAAATCTTTTGCCATTACCCACTAGGCATTTCTAAAGGTTACGGGTGGTAACTTGGTAAGCAAAACGGTCCGTTTTACTCGTATGACTTCGGGAAACGGTCAGTAACGGTCTGTTACGACGTACCTAGCAAAAGCCGCTGATTCTTCTAGACAAGCCAAAAAAAATTAGATAGATAGAGAAGTTTGAGCTGTCTTTTTCCAAAAACTTTCCTTTTAAGTTCAATATTTAATAATGTATTGCATTCCACAACGTGTATTATTGTTATTTTTTTATTAAACGTTGTTTTAGGTTTTTATATAAATGTATTTTTATTATTTTTTATTAATTCAGTTAGTAGGTAGTTCAATAGCAAGTTCTGTCATGCATTAAATACTAGTACCCAAGTAAAGTAGCTCTATTTATAAGACACTCATGACCCAATTCTTTGGGTTGATTCTCGAAATCCGCATGGGAATATCGTCACCTGCCACGCACTGTGTATCTTTCATACTCAGTAAGTAACGGAGAAAATGGAAAACAAACTCAACAAAATTTACAGCGGAGATGGGAGAAAAAAATCTGAGATTTATGAAAGTTAAGATTATAATTTAATGGTGAACTATCAACTTGGTCACCATGACATTACTACTTACCATAATTATAATAACTATCAATACATTATCAAGGAAAGCTTTTACTAATCCGTTTTATTGACACAGTTTACATGATAATGACAACAAGTAAAGTTGTATCCCAAACTACTAAGGGCTGATTTTTCCAACGCGAGATATTTTTATCGGAGGAATAATTTTGAATTTTTGACAGTTCGTCCATACAAAAATTGTCAGACGGCAATTTTATTCCACGTATAAAAATTATCTACTGAGTGAAAAATCAGCCCTAAGTCAATTTAATTTAATTCCATAACAATTGCAGCGTCAGAGCATCACAACTTAACGAAGAATGCAATTGATGCAATTGAAAATTGCAAATGCACTTAATAAAAAGCAATGCAATTAATAAAAAGCTTTAATTCATCCCAGTGTACCGTTATTGATAAATTCTCTGCACAATCAATGCAATGAAAGTAAACGTGCCATTACAATATAAATTGATATGGAGAGGATTTAAAGAATTACTATGCTCTGCGTTTAATATTTGACTTTAACTGAATTTATACTACGAATCATTTTCGTTGCGGTTATTGAAAGTGCTCACTTAATATCTTTAAAAGTCGTATCTTTGTTTTTCCCTTTATAAATAAAAATCAAAGTTTCACTTTAAATGATAAACACTTTATTAAAATAAGTATAACTTTACAACATCACAAATTAAGGTCTGAACACTAGAAGAGGCGCAGGCTTACGCAGCTGGAGCCTTGCAGTGTACTTCATGTTCTGAACATCATTCTCGGTCACAAACTCCACTTTCTGAAGCTGTCCATTGGGAAGCAAGATAAAGTAGGTTCCGACGCTCTTCTGCACTTCTACAGGGCCTTCTAATTTTTCCGCTAGAGGGTTATCAGTGGTTGCAACTTCAGTGGTATCAGGAACTCCGTAGGTGTTGTCAGGAACACCATAGCTGGTTGCTGGTGGCGTCTGCTTCGGCAATTCGAAGGCTTGGCCCTGAGGCTTCCATCCAGAAGCGGGGTAACCAGCATCAGGAGCTCCGTATTGATCAGCAGGCTTCTCAGGCTGTTCGTTGGGTAGCGTGAACGGTTCTCCTGCAGGTTTCCATCCAGAAGCGGGGTACCCAGCATCAGGAGCTCCGTATTGATCAGCAGGCTTCTCAGGCTGTTCGTTGGGTAGTGTGAACGGTTCTCCTGCAGGCTTCCATCCGGACGCTGGATAAGGTCCTGAGGGGTCGGTGGTTGGTTCCGTTGGTGAGTCAGTGGTAGTCGGAGCTAACTCTTGGCGCTGGAACCTGAACCTCGCTGGTCTGAAGCGAGGTAGCTCAGCTAGAGCTCCGATCACAACACAGGATAGGACTAGGAACTTCATGATTGATGTTGAGCAGTTGAATGATGCTGGTCTTCATATTCCAGACCAATTTATACTATGATGATAAGTTTATGGTGCTTTGTTGTATCATAAATGGTTTGATAAGGACGTTATAGAGGATATTCGGCGATCATCAGTCCGGTCACGTCGTGGTTGACTGACATTGACCTGATGGCGGCGTTCGAATGACATCAATAACTGATTAGAACGTGTAGTTAATTAATTAAGTGATAATTAATGCAGATGTTTTGGAGTTACCTTGTAATGCACTCGTGCATGATATTGAATTTCCCCCTGCGATAGTCCCGAGTCTTTTTTATTAAGTATTGAAAAGCATAATCCATTTAAAGTGTGCATTAGGCATAAAGACTTATAATCCAAAGGTAGGTTAATCAGTAAGTAGGTAATAATATTCCTGTATCATATCATATTATATCATTTATTCATTTGCAAACATGGGTAATTAGTATACATATAGATGTTTTCATTTTATAATAGTGCTCCATGTTCTACCGTCACATGGGCATGCAAATCGTATTATAATTTTAAGTAACAATTAAGAAATAACGATAATACAAAATGCAAATTAATGTCAAATCGTCTGTACTACAGTAAAAATGTCATAATAATTCAGAAATGTGAAATCGTTTATAAAAATTACAATAGATGTCAAATCGTTGGAAATACCCAAAAAAAAAAATACTCAAACTCAAAAAGAATCTTTAACTGTGTTACGTTGTCTAACGTAATATCTCTTATCTCACATTATGGCGTGTCCTTAGTTATTTCCGCTACACATAAAGGTTTGTTTTTATCATCTCTTATAAAATTAAGGTAAACTGGTCATAATAATAAAAAAGCCCATATTTTTAACAAGAATAAACAACCTGACGATTGTAATCGTGGAAGAGCTCGGCTCGCAACTTGAGGACCATTGTGAAAAATAAAAATGCCCCTTCCTCCTCATTTAAAAAAATGTTTAATTTTTTCTCTCTCCTCTTAGTACGGTTCATAAAAAAATATCTACCTACTTATGCACGTCGACGAGTGCGAATGCACATGTTGATGAATTGTTTGTGAACTACTTTTGCATTTTGGAAAATATCTGAGAATACTCGGAGTATTTTCAATAAAATGGTCACCTTGACCACACTCCACTGCTTGCACCTTACATGATCAATGCTGATTATGGGTCTCCCCAAAAATCGCCTTTTTGAAATCATTCATGATTATAAGAACTCGGGCTGATTATCCATAAATGAATACACTCATGCTTAAATAGAGCTCCAAATTATGTCAATATAATTAACAAACTAATTAAAAATGCACACGACGACAACCCACATCGAACGTAGGCATACCGACATGATTATGACATAAAACATGACAAAGCAGCCGTAGCCAAAGGATTAGCATCGTAAACTAATACAAACGGTAATGAAACACTGTCGAATGTCGTATACAACGCATTTATTAGACGCCACGTGAATACAGATGCAGTAACTTGAACTTACAGTGTATGACGATACGAGTGACAAATGGATGCATTTTACAATACAGTTGGAAAAGAAGAACTATTATTTGTGTATTTTTACTAATTATTTGGTATGTGCTATGTTTTTGATCATGCTAACTAATAGATGACCTAGACGCGTACCGCCAGATGGATGGATCGAAGTGGCTCTACAAAAAGATGCCTGGAAAGATTTGGGGGAGGGCTTTGCTTAGCAGTAGGACAGCGAAGGATAACTTAATAATATAAAGGGTGCCGTTTATGTTAATCCACGAGTTAACACATAGGACACCCATAGGGTACCCATAGGGTATTTCTACTCAAACGCGAGCAAAATTGAGGACAAAAGCAAGTTATGTATTATTTTTTTTTAATTGTTTGAGCGTAAGTTCAGTTTTTAAGGTTAAGCTAAGGTTTATAATGGTTGACCTTTAAAATAAGGTGGCTTTTCTCTGGTTGGAAATAAAATTTGAATAGTAGATTCATTTCTAGAAATAGGGACCCGAGAAGACAACATTTAGGTAAGTCAACAGGGTAAGCCTAAGGTAATATTGTATTGGTAACGTAATATTGTCAGTTCCGACTATGCAACTTTTTAGATAGCTAGGCTAAGTAGGTCTTATGTCTTGTTTACTTGCCTAGAAATTGAACTAAGTAATAAACTTTGGCTTAGATATAAACTAAACTAATTAACTTTGGCTTACATATAAATCGAATCAAAGTAGAAAGATCAAGTACTTACCCGCCTGAAGCTTCGGTCGCCCGATAAAATCTGTGAAAAAAGAAAATTTCGTTAGAATTAATTAATTTTATAATTGGTCGAAAAATTAATTTGCGTTTATCTGTTACATAATTCATGTTTACGAGGCTCGAGTATTATTGGTTTAATGATGGTTTCCATGTTTTAATCAGCAGTAAGTTCTCTTATTCCCAAAAACTTGGCATTTTAAGCGATTTGTCTACTATATTATATATTTAGCTATAGTCTTGACCTTTTGCTCATTCAACTTAGGAACATCATAATTATATTAAAAAAAATAATATAGACCCTGTTTCCAATACCGGTGGGCTACTATTTTTTTATATTCTAATATTTAAAAATATAATTTATATGTATTTATATTGAAATAAAGGAGATAATATTATAGAGACAGGGAGTGAATTTGCTTATATGTGGAGGGTAATCTCCGGAACAACAGCAGCTATTTGAAAAATTATTTCACCATTTGTAAGATCCATTATTCCAGATGGTCATAATATTATGCAAATATATGCAAAAAGAAATACTTAATAACACTAATGACTATCTTGAATTCATGCAAGCCTAGAGACATAAAAATACAGCATTTTACTGCAAATAGTAATTTAATTATAAACAATATAAATACACCTCCTAAATTTTTGTATGCTGTCTGAATGAATTAAATTGAAATATATGTTAAACAATAACGCAGTATCAAGCAATCGCAATCGTACAAATAATTCTCATTAACATAAGTGAAAATAAGTGAAAACTTTTGGGGCAGCAATCAATTTACAGTAATCTGAATTGGGGTCGAAAGCTGATCAAAGCAATTAACTTTGATAAGATTGGTCGATGTTTGCCTCAAACGGTGTTTGATCATTTTTGGTAATCAAAATATTATAAGTACGTGATAAAATTGTTTTAGCGAGATTTATTATGGATTTCTTACTTAAACCACGACTGCTTGTTTGATACATGTGTTTATCAACGTCAAAGTCAAAATAATTATTTATTTCAAATAGGCATTTACTAAAAGGCACTTTTGAACGTAAAAATAATTTTGATTGATGTAGGGGTACTGATACGATAAAACCAACCGCTTTGAATGTTCATTAAACACTGGTTTATTGAAATATATTTTTACATATTATTTGTAATAATAGGTATACAGGGCCCATTTAAATAGTTTACATTGCACATACATCGGTGACTGTCATTATTATTGTGTGGGTATACGTAATATACACACGCGGTTAAAGATAAAATAAACGGGTACACAATGAAGGAATATGAGCCCATATTTTAGTCTGATATAACAAGGTTCCCATAGCTATGTGCGTGTGAACTGAGAGATCAAACAGGTATTTCGGAAATAAAAATCGTAGGATTTAGTAGTAGACCTTAAACAATTGTAGAACAAATCTGGGAATTTGTAAATAAATATATTAAAAACTACAGCCCTTAAAGTGCGGTCCCTCAGTCCTCACACACCATCAGCCAGATCTCGGAAAGTATTTGAAAAATGAAGGTATTGTGACTACAGACATTTAGTAAAGAATTAGTAAAGATAGTTATTATCATAACATTTTAAATGATGTATTGTATAATATTGTGGTGAGAAATAAACATTTATTATTATTATGTCGTTTATTCTTTTAATTGTCTTATTTTATTATATTTTTAAATATTAGTATAAAAACAAAAAAAAAACATTTAAAAATATAAAAAAATAGTGATCCACCGGTGTCCGGAGCAGGGTCCAAGCTACCGGTGGTTAGGGCTCCAGAAATAGAAACCTCCTCACAATGCGAGCCGTATCGAGGAGTACTGCCTTCTGAATCAGGCCCTTGATCCAACCGCCTAACGAGAGCCTCGATAGATGTTGATCGAGGCTTTTGGCCATCAGGCCATTGGCCGATACGACAATCGGCACAATGACAGTCCAGCTCACATTCCACATGTCAACAATCTCGAGTGCTAAGTCAAGATATTTGATTTGTTTATCTTTCTCAGCTTTCACGAGGTTCCCGTCATGTGGAATGGTAACATCAACAATCATTGCGTGGCGCACTAATCGATCTATCACCACTATATCAGGTTTGTTGGCGACAACAGTCCTGTCAGTGATGATAGACATACTACACTTATATACAGTATACTTAATATATTTTTTTTTTTTTGCGTTATATGTGTAGGTATATTTAATATTTTTATTTTAGACTTCACACATTCATATTTTTCTCTTCTTGTTCTCACACACTATTGTCTACATTTATTTTTTTACTTCTCCTTTCGCAGGTCTGCTGGAAGAAATTTCTTAAGAAATAAGCAGTACATTTGTACTCATTTTATAATTATGTCATATCTATATGTATTTTACTGTGTGTACATAAATAATAAATAAAATAGACCGATCCCAGTACAACGTGGCATGGTCATTTTCGAGAACTGGGTCGGGCACATACTTGTAATATGGTACCTCAGAGTCGACAAGTTTATATTTCAAAGCAAGTTGCTGGTGAATAATCCTGGCTACTTGGTTATGCCTGTGCAAGTACTCGCTGTTAGCCAGACGAGAACAACCAGAGATAATATGTCTGATGGACTCACCCGGACGGTGGCATGCCCGACACACGTCAGCCGTCCCGTCCTTCATAATATGTCTCCGGTAGTTATTCGTCAAGATAATTTCGTCCATAATTGCACAGACAAAACCTTCAGTTTCCCCGAAGAGGTCACTGAAACGCAGCCAGGATACGGACGCTACAAAATCTACACCAGGCTCATGAAGAGCCCGATAGAAGCGCCCGTGAAGCTCCTTGCTTTGCCATACCTTCTTGCGGTCATCGGTAGTAAGTATTACAGGTTTGCGCCAGTTCTCTTTCGCCATGGAGAGCGGGGTCAGCAGCCGACTCCCGGCCACCGTAGGCACGGGCTTGCGGGCGGCGAGCTATGGGCAGCTCGCCGCCCGGTAAGGACCAGGCCCGGGTCGACGGCGCGTTGTGTTCCACGCGCGCCTCAAAGAGCTGTCAGCACGAACTGACGGGGTCCGCTAGGGCCGATGCCGCCGGGGCTGCGGGTTGTTCGAAAGAGATACCGTGGCCCCTGGCACAGGCAACTGAAGGAACACGGGTGGGTTTTAGTCAGTAAAAGTCTGACACTCCCTTCTGCTCCGCCCAGAGCGGGAGGAGTCATTTGATGATTTCCCACGCAGAAAAAAAAAAAAAAAAGGATACGGACGCTAAGAAATCTACACCGGGCTCATGAAGAGCCCGATAGAAGCGCCCGTGAAGCTCCTTGTTTTGCCATACCTTCTTACGGTCATCGGTAGTAAGTACTACAGGTTTGCGCCAGTTCTCTTTCGCCATGGAGAGCGGGTGAGCCCCTTGTCCATTGCGACCACATCAAGGTACATACCCACTTCGGCTTTTAAAAATATTCCCTGAGACTGCACACCTCGCGGTTGTGGAGGGTCTTCGTATTTAAAAATCCTCGACCGCCACACTTCCGCGGGATATACAGTCTCATCACCGATGATCGAGGGTGATGCATCCGGTTTGCGGTCAGCAGTGTACGGACCCTTCTATCTAGGGCGTCGAGTTCAGTCTGAGTCCATTTAAGTATGCCGAAAGAGTACATCAAAACCGGCATGACCCAACCATTGAAGGCGCGCACCTTATTTCCGCCCGAAAGAAGACTAATTAATCTTCCTTCAGGCGACAAAAGAAGCGCTCCTTCAACGATTGCTTCATGTCAGCATCGTTGATGCCTAACGCTTCCGACAAACTCAAATACTTATAGCTTTCGGATGAGGAGAGGGATCTAAGGTGTATGGAATCCGAAAGTGGAATTCTTTCGGATTCCATAATCTCCCCCCCCCCTCTCCCCCCTTTACATGCATGACTGCATATTTGTCCACACCAAATTCCATCCTGATGGCACTACTGAAAGTTTCAGTTACCTTCAGTAGCTCCATCAGATGCAATTTGTTAGGGGCAAAGAGTTTCAAATCATCCATGTAGAGGAGGTGAGATATGACCTGACCACCTCTCTTCAACCGGTAGCCTAGACCTGAGTCCTCCAGCAGTGTGCTTAGAGGATTCAGGGATAAGCAGAACCAAAGTGGACTCAAACTGTCGCCCTGAAATATTCCCCGCTTAATCCATACAGGCTCATCATTCCCCTGGATCTGTCGACACCCTGGATAGCGAAGGACCGTCTTCCATTGCCTCATACACAACTCAAGGAAGGTGCGTAGAGTTGCATCTATCTTGTACAACTCCAGCACCCTCATGAGCCATGTATGTGGCACCGAGTCGTAGGCCTTCTTATAATCTATCCAGCATGTCGACATATCCTTGCGGGATCGGCGAACCTGTTGGCTAATGGACATGTCTATGAGGAGTAGCTCCTTAGTACCGCGGGACCCATTCCTACATCCATTTTGAGAGGCAGACATAATCGAGTTACTGTCAATGTGTGAGTTAATTTATTATTATTATTATTATTTACTGAATAACAGACCACAAAAGAATCAAAGATAAAAAATATACAACGACTAAACTGTAGTCCCTCAGTCCACAAAAGAAAGATAAATATTTTAGTGAATATTGCCGTATCAAATAAATAAAATCTTTCTTTTTCTACACAAAGTTTTAGTAGGAGACTTAAAACATTTTGTAAAAAAGAAATGGAAAAATAATATCTACGCAATTTGAAGATAGCGATTATTAAATCTGGTCCCTCAATCCTTACCTCCACTGACTTATGCGCATGTACTAGCTGCTAGAATAGAGGAATATGAGAAAGTCTAGAGGACTTAAGTTTTAGTAAAAAGCTTCTACTAAATAATAGGTATCTAAAAATGGGTATTTCTTACCTCTCAGCTGAAATAATATTATTTTTCTACTCTTATGAAAATAGATAAAGTATATATCTAATTAATATTATTTATATACAATACATGCGCATACAAGTTAAAATAATTATATGTTTTAAATATACACCGACATTAGTAAATATAATAATCTATTTTATTATTTTCTATTTTTATTTCCGTTATTCGAAGGCTTTTCTTTAATCTATCTAAAGGCCCGTGCCGTAATGGGACAAAAATATTATCATAATCATCCGTTTTGAAATTTATTAACTTTAACAATAAACATAATATTTAGAAACTTCTAATATTAAATAAACTAAAAGTTATTAAAATAAAAATCTTAGACAAAAAAAAACTATAATACATTTATGATAATTTACTATGGTAAGTATTGCACTTCAGTTACAATTATTTATTCCTAGGTAAACATTGAACGGTGAGACGAGTTAGTAAAGTTGAAGTAGGTAGGTATAATATCAACGTAATATCAAACTGTTACTCACCGATTTAATTAGGTGCCTTGCAATTTCACATATAGATATGTTTTGCTCATGCAGAACAACGATTTAGATCTGCCTTTTTTAACATTGATAAATGTTGCATGGTTGGATACACAGAAATAAATCTGCACAGGAATACGAGTAGCAATCAATAAACTCAGTAATGCAAATACTTGTAGACTGACAACAAAGAATGCTCATTTTTTAAAAAATAGGGTGCTTGAAAACTATTTTTTAATTGTCTGTAGTTATTTTCTAAACAGTCAAAATAAAATGGCCTGAGAGTTCCGTGGCTGTTTCAAACGTTGCAAACTTCAGTACCCATCCATGAATGGGATCGATCCGTTATTAATTCAACTTATAAGTAATGTTTAAACAAAACAATGAATACAAAAAGAAAAAGACATTTGCTGCACACATGGTTTGAACTTATGACTTCTCGTTCATTGACCAAAGACGATAGCCATTGTGCCAAGGTCGCTATATTAATATGATGCGAAATATTATATCTCATTCAGTAACATCAATGAATGATTACTATCGTGCCATACGAACACTACTAAACACAGAGCTCGCTCGTTTTATTTTGTGTTTGTGTGCATAGCCGTGACTTTACTCACACATAGGATTATATGTAAACTAAATAGTTTGTTCGATTGAACAAATGCTGTGTGTGGAGAATGCACGGCGCGTACGCAGGCCGAGTAATGTGTTCCATACAATTGATCTTCTTTATCTACTTTCTTATTGCTGCTCTTTCTGAAAATCTTTATTTATTCACTAGGCTTGGTTCTGAACGTCATCTATATCGACTCCATAATTCAGCAACAATACAGTGCTCTCATGTTCGAAACTTGTGTATCGATAACATACAACATCGACCCAACGCTTGCCATATTCAGGCGATACACCGAATTTGGTATGTGAAATTTCTAAATATATAACCCTGTACCAGCCTGTACAAAATTTGTGCATACAGGGTGCTGTCTATAGCAGTAACTCCGTCTTCTCTATCGATAGCGCCTGCATTATACAAGATACACGTTTACTTTATATCCCTGAGGCAACACTCTGCCATTTACGTCCGAACCAAATAGAATTGAGAATGAGTTTTAGTCTTCACTGGCCACCACCCCTTTCTAACAGCACTCTCGGGCATTGAGATGTTAAAAATGTATTTACGCTTTAGCTCTTGATCGACGAAATCGTTACCGATGCATAACTGCCTACAGGTACCTACAATTTTCAAAGCGAAACGTAGGTATATATTCTTGAATATCTATTATTTCAGCGCCTGTTACCTCCAATGTTTTTAAAAGACTGCTGATGATGTATTTGCATATTTTTAGACTCCAAGTTTAGAAATAACTTCTAGAATAAACAGGTAGAACCTACGAATAGTCTAAATTTTGATATTTTAAGTAGCAAACAACTAAATTAATAACATTTCTAAAACAAAATAAACTGACGAACTCTGTCCAATGCCCAAACCAAACTATTTAATTAGCCGTTCAATCAAAATGTTTCATAAATTAACGGTTGCCGGCGAGTCACCGTCAGCCCAACTTAGTTTTAATGTAGGCCCTTTTAGTTTCCTAAACCGAGCTAAAACCCCTCGGGGGAGACAGTTTCTAAAGGATAAAGTACCTCCAAACATTTGGGAATTGAATTTTAGGCTGGCAGATGTATTTATGTCGTGTCCAAGAGATAAAGTGGGCGGTTGTTTGACTATTTGTTGTTTAAATATATTAGGTACTCGTACTATGATCTCGTTTATGCTTTGTTGTATGCGTCATTTTTTCAGTAGGTATTTATTTTGAAAGTTAATTTGTTTAGCGTAGTTTATTTTTGGTGTTTCTGTATAGACTGGGGGAGATTGTGAAAATTCTGGGACCATGCCCATACCTACAATATGTAAATGTTACTTATTGTAAACGCCGGTACTGAGCTTCACGTGGACTATGACGGGAAGAATGTGGAAGAATGATGCAACCTTGATTTTTATAATTACTGGTTTAATGACCAAGAGAAATTTACAAAAAACAAATATGTATACATATGGCGGTTTCAACGATCTATGGGCGAATGACGTGACATCGTCGCTCGCGGCTGTTGTCTTTTCGTGTCGTGTGCGTCTGTGCGTGAGACGTTCGTGAGCACACACATGCTAGGCGTTAACACTTATGTAATATTATAATTTGTCAGTTTTTAAAAAGTACACACCGTAATTGCGTATGTTTTTATAAACTGACAAAGAATTTATTTTAGTTACATATTCATTAATGTAAGAGTAATTTCAAAGATTCCACTTATTCGCATGGCTTCAGAAATCATGATATGTCGTAGTAGACTGAATAAATTGTACTATATTCCAACACACAGTTATACTTACTTGCTTATCAATCTTCATGCACCTCCAAATCCGAATCCCTTGTGGAGAGAATTGGGATCCCGAATAGCTTCTGCAGATATTGAAGTCTGTTTATCGACGACACAGCAGCCATTGGAAACTGTAATCGTATGAAGTCAAATGGAAAATTGGATGGGATATGTCGTACCAGTGGCATATCCAGTTAGAAGCTCCAATGACGTGCCTTTGCAGACTTTGCACTCGAAATTTGATCCCGTTTCACAGCTTTGCTCGTGTTCTCGTGTTAAATTTCAGCTAGAAACAGTAATTGGCGTAGTGACTTTTCAATTTGTCCAGTTATTTTCTTGCTGAATTCAGAGAGAGAGAGAGTTTTGTGTCACAGTGATTTTATAGGGAAAGCAGAAACTGGGTAGACTTTAATAAATTGACAGCTCTAATTGTCTTGCTCTTTCTGCTTAGTACAAACATTTTTAGCCCTGAGTCATTATCCAGCCATATCTATAAGTAATTTATGTTTCCAATGTGGTAAAATTTTATTCAGTCTACGACAGCAATGGTTTTCTGTAACCACAGTGGAGTTACAATCTGTAGAAATACAATAAAGAAAACAAAATATCTATTTCTTACTCAAATAGGAAATAAGAAAGTATCTATAATGTTTCATGTTTTTTAGGCTTTCTAACAAGCTAAGTGATTATACTATCAATGCCTTCTTTAAGAAAATAACACTTTGCGGGACAATAAACGCCCCCAGACGTAATAACAATAACACTTGTATTGTGTGTCGTTCAGTGTCCTTCAGTGGGTTAAGTAAATCACAATTTATCACTAACAAAACAATCAACTTTAATGAAAGCGGCAATGGGGTCTATACGTCATGTAAGCATAATGTCTTGCAGATTACGAATCGTCGTCGGTTCGCCACAAGGCGGGATGCGGGAAGCGAGAATTAATCCCGCAAATTGTCGCCACCTGGATCGCAATCGTCACATTTTCGTCACAAAATAACTCATACCGTGACATTGGAACGATAATATCAGGAAAAATATTTCGCATTTATTTTTTCGCGGGATTCAGGATATGAGATTTTGTTTTGGGGCGAGGGCTTCCTTATTGGTGTTATTCAAGGATACGAATTCCTCAGAAAATGTTTTTTACCTGTGTTTCGACAAGTTTTGACACAATTTATGTTAATGTTTCTGACTCAACAGAAAACCAACATTGTATTTTGCCGTGCCCTGACAGGGTTCATGTGCAAAAACCGACCATTATTCTATGTAAAATGTGTGATGTGTAATGAGAGCAAATAAATAAATATTATAGTCCGCCCAGGCATTATATTGCTAAACCAGAAAACGTTCTTCGTCATGAAGTCACAATATAATTTGGTGCATCGAGAATTTTCGATCATTAAATAAAAAAGGCAAGTCAAAGACTGTTTTGCTTGTATCAAATAAACAGTTGCAGTTAACGCCACTCGTAGTGCTGTGTATTTCAGATTCGTCGATCAGCAGCTTAATTGTATAACACCCTATCAATCTCAATCTGAAAGATTTTGAAGGATATTGCCAATCCATTAAATGATAAATGATTTTATTTTGTAAGTAGGTTTTTACAAACACTTTTACACGTCAATCATATTTTAAAACTAGATGAGGTCGGCGTTTCCTATCTGACTAGTCTGAGAAGAAAGGCTGAAACAAACTCAGAGGTCACAGTCTCTTTTAAAGTCCAGACATAATCTTGGTCAGATCATATGAAGACCATGTAGATTGATATCTGAGATGGTTTTATAAAGAAAGAACCAAACAGTTTGAGAGGACCTGTCCAGTCAGTGCACGCATTTGTCAGAAATCGTGCAGCTCAACACAACACTTAAAGAGCTCGACGATTCGACGAACAATACCAAAGAAAGGACATTTGTGTAGGCCACATTAATTACTCAAACTGCCAGACCATGACAAAAACTAACAGAACAGAGAGAAAAATAAAAAATAAAATGACCCACATAGTCTTCACATTCACAATAATTAAAATAATAGAATACTTTTCAAAGTAAGCGCAAATGTCATAGTATAAATCAAATTCATTAATGTCAAAGTGTATATAATAAAAACAACAACAAAACAAAAAAATAATTCATTTCACGCTTCATATGTTCGAAAAAAATTGTCTGCTCAACAACATAAATAACGCAATGAATGTTGTTGAACTGTCAAAATGAAAGTCATTGCTACTGATAGTGTCTTACGCAATTACCCCGCGAATTTGAAGCGGAAGCATTTGGATCAGATAAAAGCCTGCTGATGCCCGAATCTAACGAACTTCGCTATTATATTTTCATGTTGTTTACAATGGAATATTACAATTTGCTTTACAAAGCCCTTTGGTAAATGTATAATTTTGTGGGCTGAATTAATACGAACATTATAATCGTACAAATCTAAAAGGGTTTATCAAATAATATAGGTACTTAAATTATAATTCACATCGCAATAAATCCTTTTTTGCCCATTCATAATGACCAGATAATGAAATCGGATATTATATCAGCAGTAATAGATTTGAATTAACAGTAGGCAACAAAATAATGTGCAAGTAATTAATTGATAAATGTAATGAAATTCACACTGCAAAGCGATGTTGAGGCACACCGCAAATACTAGACAGGACGAGCTGGAAAGCTGTAGTATAGAATGAACACACATCGTTAGTGTACAACTAGTGCAGTTCAGAAGTCAAGCAGGTAAATAATAATAGTGTATAATTATAATTTATTTATGTGATAGTGTATAAAGTATATTTACAATGCCTAATAAATGTTCACAGGTTAGAATAAAATTGAGATGAAATTACAGTAACGATTGAAAACGTGTGTTTAATTTCAAGAGTAACCGTGGAGTTTCTTGCCAGCTCTTCTCCATAGGAAACGACCAATTGGACCCGTTGGAGTTTCTGACGTTTCATAAGTGGCCATGTTGGTTTATATGTGAAATAAAATATTATAATTTTTAATTTGATTCAAGCATCAATAAAACAAAGTCGGGTTAGTTTCACCATTTATAACTCAAGGACGGCTGGAGCGATTTTTATGAACTTTGATTTGTTGGATTTGCCTCCGGTCCGAATAGCAGAATAACTATTAAAACTAAGAGAGATGAGATGAGAGAGAAAAAAATATTATGAAGATAATTAATTTTCTCATAAGTATAATTTTTTTTTTTATTCTGAGTCGGTACGAAGTTAGCCGGGACGGCTGGTACAAAAATATAAGTATCCGCTAGTGGCGATACCTACGTTTGGCGCAAGCTAATCAGTCAACAACGTTGAAACCGTTCTGTAAGTTTCGAGCAGTTCCATGATTTTTAACTTTATCCCTTTGGAGGCGAGCCTAAGCTTTCTGTGGCTGTCCTTGGCTTTGACAGAGGTCACCAGTCCCTCGACACAGCCTATAGTAGATATTGAAAATTTATCGCTGGAAAGGGTCAACATAAATCGTAGATATGTGACACGTGTAGACACCGGTAGGACTGTGTTTTGTGAATACATAAATGGGTAAAACAATATCTTCTTGTTTTTGTTGGATTAAGCTCAGTCTACTGCACCTACGGCTGTTGTGTATTGGTAAATAAGTACAGGAACTATTTCTGCAAACAAACTTTAATGAAGATTGAAGAAAAATAGTGCCCGTTAAGATGGAGGGTCAAATCTTGGATTTCAAAACAGCCTACATAAAAGTTTAACACTGTAAATCTACTATTTGCTACCTATGCAATAAGTTTCAATGTATACGTAGTTATTTAACAAAATCCTTGGTCCCTTCATTTTGACGTCAAAATAAGGATCAAACCATACTTTATATTAATAAGTAACTGTATCTGTCTGTTACCTTTCACGGCTATATCATAGAATCAATCATTATGAAATTTGAAATTTGTCTTTTCATATTTGTATAAGAAATGATGAATACACGCAGACGAAGTTGCGGGTAACTGCTAGTATTTTTATAAAAACAAAGGCCGATTTATTTACATAATCATCCTGTATTTCAATTCTGCGTTCGAATCTAGTAACTGGATCAAAATTAGCGGCTGCTCTATTTTAAAGTGATATGTATGAATAGTGTTTACAATAGTCGTCGTAAAACTGATTGCAATTATTCACAAGCGAACATTACAAAAACTCATATGATAATGGAAAAACCATTTTCTTTCAAATCAACTTGGCCCGTGAGAATTTTTGTGAGAGCCTCAAAACCAGAGCCTCAGATAATATGAAAGCAGATCACTCGCATCAAAGAGCACGCATTAGTAAATTAAAATGCCGAAGTAAGGAAGGATACGCTGAGAGGAAAATAACGTTCGCATCCCTTTGTGAATCTTTCTGATGTTTCTAAGTACGTAGCAACATCGGTAAGGTAATAATATCTATGGTATATTGTGTAAAAAGGTTCGTGTAATATGTGTTAGCAAGAAAGGAGTTATAGATAATTATCCTAAATCCATTTGAGGACACCAACGTACAAATCGAATACCCTTTTTTTTCCGTTAGCCTATATTGTCCCACTGCTGGGCAAAGGCTTTCTCCATATTCTTCCACCTTTCCTTGTGTATAGCACTTTTATAATGTATTTATTTATTAAGGTACACCAACAGCATCTGTGTATAACTTAAGTACTTACTATATGTAGCAATAACGTCGGACTTACACAGAAATTGGAGATAACACATAATAATATAATAATAATAAAACTAAAGGCTTTAGAATTTGGAAACTATAGAAAATACTTCTTAAACTTAAGATTAATAACTAAAAGAAAAATAATATTATTAAAATTCTTAAATAAAAATTCGCTGCATTTACTTGGCTTTGGCCCGTAAATGTAGCTAAAACTAGCCTGCGAGCTGAGAAAAAGAACAGTCTCGAAAATAATTATAACTTAGTAGGTACTTAGCTTAAAGTGTTGCTTTTTTAATGTTGATCCCATTCAGCCAACACGGAGTAAGTCGTAACCAAATTGTTTTCAAAAGTTTTGCTACCGTGACTAAGAAAGTTTATGACGCGATGGAGCTCGCTAATAAAGCGAATTAAACAATAATTTTAGTATGAATAACTGCCAATAATAACATTATTTTTATTCGTTGCAATAGGGTGGAATGAAAACTGCCTTTTTTATTGTACAGAACGTACGTATTGAAAAGCGTATGAAAAATATTTTCCCTAACAATCACATGAGTGACGCGCCCTTTTGTGTAACATAAACCGTTTTACAGTTTTAATTAAAAAAAACAATAGTTCTACAACAAAGAAAAAAGTAAAATGACATCTCAATTGCGATTTAAATTAAAAAGCATTTTTAATAAAAAAAAACTTAAACATTATGTCAAGTCATTTTGATGCCAGCGAAGACCTCACCGATGCTCATTCAATTCTGTACTGCGCGGCTGTAGCGGCATGTCGTGTAGCTCACGTCAAATTTTCCAGTGACTCTAGAGCTATACGACCGAAACCAGCCATACCAGCTTGGCAGTGCAGAATTGAACGCCGCATTGGTGGGGCCAGAGCGCTCATCGGCAAACTAATCTGCTTCAGGGAGACCAATACTCGCCCTAGAGTGATGCGCTTTGTGAAGCGGGCGTTCTCGGGGACTGATATCAGTTTTCGAGAATATTTGTCCCGCGTCACAGAGCGTATTGACTTCCTGAAGCAGAAGATCTGTGCATGGGCAAACCGTATTCGTCGGTACAGGCGGAGAGTGGACCGGTACACTCAGAATCGCACATTCCAGAGCGATGAAAGGTGGGTTTATAGGGCTTGGGAGCGACCGGACCAATGTGTGACTGACACGCACATACCGGATTATGACGCTATGTGTTCGTTCTGGCGAAACATCTGGTCGGTGCCTATCAGTCACACTGAAGGTGATTGGACTGGGAAGACCGAGCGCGCGTGCGAGCTAATACCGGAAATGGGGGCACTTATCATCAGCCCCCAAGATGTTGCTCGTGCAGTCCGTCCGTTGCCTAACTGGAAATCTCCAGGGCCGGACGGGCTACACAACTTTTTGATAAAGTGGTTCCAAAGGTCGCACACTCCCTTGGCATCCCAGTTCCAGTCAGCCTTAGAGTCATGGTTGCTGCCCCAGTTTCTAACGATAGGAATAACCCACCTGCTCCATAAGTGAGGTAGTACCGCGGACCCCAAAAATTATAGACCGATCACTTGTCTTCCAACGATCTATAAAGTTCTTACATCCATTTTGAGAGCTAAAATTAATAAACACATAGACAGCAACTCCATCATGTCTGTCTCTCAAAATGGATGTAAGAACGGGTCCCGCGGTACTAAAGAGCTACTCCTCATTGATATGGCCATAAGCCGACAGGTTCGTCGTTCTCGAAAGGATCTGTCGACATGTTGGATAGATTATAAGAAGGCCTATGACTCGGTGCCACATACATGGCTCATGAGGGTGCTGGAGTTGTATAAAGTAGATACAACTCTGCGCACCTTCCTGATGACATGTATGGGGCAATGGAGGACGGTCCTTCGCTATCCAGGATGTCGAAATATCCAGAGGATTAGCGAGCCGATAAGGATCGAGCGAGGTATATTCCAGGGCGACAGTTTGAGTCCGCTTTGGTTCTGTTTAGCCTTGAATCCTCTAAGCACGCTGCTAGAAGATTCAGGTCAAGGCTATCAGCTGCGGAGAGGTGGTCAGGTTATATCTCACCTCCTCTACATGGATGACCTAAAACTCTTTGCCCCCAACAATTTGCAACTGATGAAGCTACTGAAAATTACTGAAACTTTCAGTAGCGCCATCAGGATGGAATTTGGTGTGGACAAATGTGCGGTCATGCATGTAAAGCGAGGGGAGATTGTGGAATCCGTGGGAACCCAACTCTCGGATTCCACAAACCTTAGAACCCTCTCCGCATCGTTGAAGGAGCGCTTCTTTGGCCGCCTGAAAAAAGTATTTAATAGTCTTTTATCAGGCGGAAACAAGGTGCGCGCCTTCAACGGTTGGGTCATGCCGGTTTTGATGTACTCTTTCGGCATACTCAAATGGACTCAAACCGAACTCGACGCCCTGGATTGGAGGGTCCGTACGCTGCTAACTGCAAATCGAATGCATCACCCACGGTCATCGGTAATGAGGCTGTATATCCCGCGAAAATGTGGAGGTCGAGGCTTTTTAAACGCTAAGACCCTCCACAATCGCGAGATATGCAGTCTCAGGGAATATTTTCTAGAAACCGACGTGGGGATGCATCGAGATGTGGTCGCGGTGGACAAGGGCCTCACCCCGCTCTCTTTGGCTAAAGAGAACTGGTGCAAGCCAGTAGTGCTTGATACTAATGATCGCATGGAAGTATGGCAGAGTAAGGAGCTTCACGGACGCTTTTACCGGGCCCTACATGGACCCCATGTAGATCTACTAGCGTCCGTAGCCTGGCTGCGTTTCGGTGACCTCTTTGGAGAAACCGAAGGTTTTGTCTGTGCAATTATGGATGAAGTTATGATGACGAACAATTACCGGAGATTTATTGTGAAAGACGGCACGGTTGACATCTGTCGGGCATGCCACCGGCCGGGAGAATCAATCAGGCATATTATCTCCGGGTGTTCTCGTCTAGCTAACGGAGAGTACTTGCATAGACACAACCTGGTAGCCAGGATAATCCATCAGCAACTTGCTCTGAAATACAGCCTTGTGGAATCTGAGGTACCGTACTACAGGTATGAGCCCGACCCAGTTCTCGAAAATGGAAATATCACATTGTACTGGGATCGATCCATCATCACTGACAGGACTATTGTTGCCAATAAGCCTGATATAGCGGTGGTGGATCGATCAGAGCAACGCGCAATGATTGTTGACATAACCGTCCCGCATGATGAGAACCTCGTGAAAGCCGAGAAAGATAAACAAATCAAGTATCTTGACTTGGCTCGCGAGGTTGTCGACATGTGGGAGGTGGACTCAGCGATCATTGTGCCGATAGTCGTGACAGCCAATGGCTTAATAGCCAAGAGCCCCGACCAACACCTGAGGAGGCTCTCGTTGGGCAGCTGGATCAAGGGCTTGATTCAGTAAGCGATACTTCTGGACACGGCTCGCATTGTCAGGAGGTTCCTCTCCCTGGAGCCCTGACCACCGGTAGCTTGGACCCTGTTCCCGATACCGATGGGCTACTATTATTTATATTTTTAAATGTTTGTTTAATCTTTTTGTAAAAATATTTAAAAATGTAATTTGTGAGTTTTAAAATGAAATAAAGGAAAAAACTTACATCAGTAAACATGCATATTATGTCAATACCACTTTTTTATATTTGAATTCTAATAAAATTTTTGTTCAGTTCAATAAAACAGGTTTATTCCTTCCCGAAACATTCCTTTGAGAGATCAAAAATACGTTGTTGTCGTCCCGTGGGAGCGCAGACAAAAACTAGAGCAATTTCTGCGACATTTGTTAGGTCGATCTCAGATGTGTAAGAATACAATAAAATATGTAGCTATGTTCTTTTGTTTTGAGATTAAGTTAACAGACGAGAAATCACAGGGACAATGCATTTTCTCATGCTTAATTGGAGCGAGAATACATCGCTACGTATCTTTAGCTCGATTCAAGTTCGTTAGATCGACTGCTGCGCTGCGTGTCGCTGGTTCGATTCCCGCACGGAACAAATATTTGTATTGCCTACAGGTAGTTGTTCCGGGTCTGGCTGTTTGTGTATGTGAGTTTAGATGTTTGTAAACGCACCCACGATACAGCTGGTCGATTCTGTAAAAATCTCACCGTGAAAACTCAAGTGAAGTGAGCTTGAGTGAGTTGTCAGTAGTGTCAATCCCTAGAATTATTTGGAAAGACAGCTCACTCCACGCTCACTTCACCAAAGTTTTCACGGTGAGATGGTTACAGAATCGCACTGCTGGAGTGATACCTGGTGTGGGCGACGTTTTTTTTTTAAAAAAGAAGTATTTGTGTGACTATTGCGACCTTAAATCTATTGTTTTGTATTTTACTTTTTATAAAAGATAGAAAACAACTATAAGTAGGTCACAATGTTTGATGCCCTATGATTCTTTATGCTTGTTTTGTTTTATACACAATATGTACATATTATTATTTAAGGGCTGATTTTTGGTGTCCCCTTGTTTCGCAGACAGAAATTTCATAGAATTTCGTTTCCCAGAAAATGTTTCATATAATATTTGTTGGTCCTTGTATTTTTATTTCGAATATTATTGTTTCAAACACTATTTACTTGAATGAAACATATTTCAAGACACACAATTCAATGAATTTTTAATATTTTTTTTTTTTGTTTAACAAACTTATCAAACAGTAGAATTCTTTTTTAACGAATATTGTTTGTTCGATTTATTTTTCCATAGTATTTTATTTCAACGAAAATGTATATAAATAGAGCTTTTGCTATCCATAATTTTAATTAAAATATTGTCTTAAAAAGCCAATATGTTGTGCTACAAAAGTTAGTGACAGAAACGAATCGCTGCAAAACCGACTCCACGTAGTCTTGTCCCCTACCTGTGGCAGTACCCCTAGAGTGTAATTTAAATCAGCGTAGACGCGGAGGGGCGAGGCGGCCCGCGAGCTGAGGAGCAGATAATTAATATCTGATTTGTTATTCTATGATATGATTATTCTAACATTAAACTTTATGTGAAACAAAAATCAATCATTTAAAAATCTTCAAAGTAAGTATTTATTTATTTATTACTACTAGTATTCTGCGTATTGACTATTCTATGAAACGAAAATATGAGAATTTTTTATGTGTAACGAAATTCTATAAAACTATTAGCTATAAAACAACGTACAACCTTTTCCATCGCCAGATAACTTTTATTCGAGGAATAAAATTGACGTTTGGCAGTTTTTGTATAAAATAACTGTCAAAATTTCAAACTTATTCCTCGAATTAAGTTAACAGATCATTGAAAAATCAACCGTAAGCCTGTTTAGCTTTGGTATATATTTTGTAAATACACCGGAATGAAAACAACATTCATAATTTGTTACGTAATAGCTATCATCATCATCAACCTATAGCGGTCCACTGCTGGACATAAGCCTCTCTTATTGCACGCCATTCAACTCTATTTTCGGCAACTCTCATCTAGCTGCTACCAACCGTAATAGCTATAACGGACCCATATTATGAGTATTTATTCTAGAATTAATCAGCAGACAAAGTTTAAAAAGTTTATTTAGACTTGAACCATGTCCGAAGGGAAGCTATTAATTATAATGGGTTCCGTCGAAGCGTAGTGAAATCTCGTTATAACTAACGTTGGTAAGCACGGCGTTATTCTGGATATTCCCATTACTATGCTAAAACGTCGGTCAGCAGGGAGTATGGCTCAAGATGAGGGCGGAGCCGGCTTCGTCATACCTTATGAAAAATTTAAATAATGATGCCTGTTATATACAAATAACAGCCAAAATAAATAGAATTTAAAATGCAATGCTATTAGGGACGAAACAATACACGTAGCATCAAAAAAAAATTAGCTATTGTAGTAGTTCGTTCAAACGAAAACTTCTTTCTACTTTCACTAGTAACAAAAAAAAAACACGAATAATCTATGGGCTCTTTTGGCGCGTGGCCAAAATCGGAACTAACACTGCAATCTTGTTTTTTCGACACATAATCAGTACGATAGCTCACAAAACAATTGCACGGATGTCGTACGGATGTTTACCAACAGGGCCCCTGATACCGAAATTCAAGCGCTAAAAGATTCTCGTGGCACTGTTTAGGTTATTACCAAAGATAGTTGCTAAACCTTTATCATTTCCCGCTACAGCTTATGCTTTAAACCAACCTACAACATAGTCGTCAGGGCTCCACGGCAATTAGACGGCATTTTAATGGTACAACGGAATAAGATATTTCTAGAATTATTGCAAAGTTTACCTATCCAGCCCTCGTTGTGATGATACCCAATCGTCTTTATTTCTTTTCTTGGGAGTTAAAATAATGATGTTGGAACGCGGGTAGTCAAGGAATTTGTTTTAGGTGGTAGCTGATATTTTCGGCCATAAAGTTCTGGTAGCGGCTCTATATTTTATGTTAAAAGTTTATTCATATATATTATCATCTACACAACTGAAAATAGACCTTATAATTAGTATCATCGTATCATTATCATCAAAATAATGGCGAATATGCAAAGATACGAGTTATAATAATATCCTCTCGACCGAATTTCCGTCACGGCGACTGGGGTCAACAGAGACTAGCTAAGTACGCAGAAGGTATTATAGTGCACAAACATAGGTGCACTCCCTCTTCCCTCACTCCCCCTGGACGTGTCAGATTGCCGGACCATCGGACTACGTGTTAGGTAGAAAGATCATTTTGCTCGTTAGTATGGTAAATCTTTTTAAATCCCAATAAATTAGTTATAAAGTCCACGCATTATAAATAAAGCGCGCTGTTCGCTCATCACAACATGTAATCCAGGGCTGTAGCCTTGCCGCCTGCTTTGATAAAGGTTCGTTTTATCAATATCATCGCGTCACCAAGCGACAGCGTATAAAGATATTTATGGTTCTGTCGAAAAGCTCAGATTTAGATTAATTGGAAGATAACTAATTTCATAAAAGCGGAGTTAAAGTTGCTAAGCAACAGACTGTATTAATCCTGTGCTAGTTTTTGGCACTCCGAATTCACTCGGTTGATCGGATCAAACCTAGCAACCTTAGCTAATTGATAATCTTAAGATCAACGTGACTAATGGTTAAAACAAGAATACTTCCTAACACAGCCAGATATATTTTCATTCCAAATTATCTTGATGTTAAACAACAGAGGGCATAAATACCCCCGAGGACACATAAATTATTCAACGAAAAATAAACACCAATTAGGTCAGGAAACTCGATGAAAACCGACATTAAAATTAATGAAACAGGACTAAAGCTGGCTGAAACGTCCATTCGATATAAAATGTCCTTTTCACAATTATGTTAGAATTAATTGCATGGCGGTGCCATCTTAAATCAAAATGATGTATTATTTCCCTCAGGTGGGTGGCCTAACAAATCCTGCAATGTCTGCCGGATTGCTCATTACCATAGTAAGTGAAGGCATTTGAATTATTTGCTTAGATGTTAGCTCTATTCTATCTCTGTGAAGGAAAACGGAAGTGTGTTCGCGCTAGTACGTATCTTTTTGTATTAGTTAATTAATAATAGTTTTCGTAGATCAGTGAATTTGTCGAAAGTGAATGTGGCGAAGTCGATTATACTATAATCGTCATTTGTTATTATATTTTAATAAAATACCTATACTAACGTCATTTCGTTCATTTCCATACCAAAGAAGACTCTGCCATTTGTACAAATATGTTTAAACACAATTTTATTTCCACAATTTACCACCGTAAAAGTTGTATTTTTGTAATCTTTTGCGATTTTTTTTGCAAGTGAAAATACTCATGGTATCCTTCGCACCGGAACGGGAGGGTCTATAAGATTCTAACTACTACCACATTGCGTTCCTTTAATTACCGTTGGCCATCACCTGCACCCCCGCGAGGTATGGGACCACCAGTGCCTGCAGCGGACCCCATCACTTCCTGCGGCATTCACCCTATGCCATCGCACAGTGAGTGATTGTAGTGATCAGTGCTCATTCAATTTCCTAACTCAAAACAATAATTTTGCTTTGCAATGGAATAAATACGTGTAACAGGCTGAAAATATTGTCTACCACAATTCGACAGCAAAATATCAATTTCATGTAAGTATTGGTGTACTGTTGATTACTTATCCCTTTGTGTACGGTACCGCGATGCCCTTGTCCCTCTACTGACAGAGGTCCTCGGTCCCTCGGCTCCCTTCGTTTAATATGGAAAATTTATTACTGTTAACATTCGCATAAATTGTGGAAATATGAAAACGTGACAACATTCAGGATTGATGGGTCAACAATTTTATAAGCAGGAACCCGAATGAAAACGATACTCTTGTAGCAGTGTATAATACGCCCGGTAGAGGACACTTTGTATGTATAGACAGAACCGAAAATGGCTGAATTTACTGCCGTTTCGTTTGCAATTTAGTTATAGCTTTCTACAAATAGGCTGACATGCATATTCTGTTAAAATTATACCTCGTTGCGTTTTGGTAAGTCTCCAATTTTATCTTATTGATATTGTGGAGTCACTATTTACTTTTATTTAATCATCCATGTAAAATAATATTACCTCTGTTGCATAGAATTTAGTAAAAACTACATAAACAAAGTCCTGCGATGAGCCCCTACTAAAAATTCAGCAATGCTGGTTGCGTGGTAAATTACAAGAAGCAATGCTTGACGGCGTTCTGTTTCTACAGTTTCGAGAATATCCCCCCCTATGCCAAGTCCAAGCCTCAGGCTCACGGTAAATACCAACACTTACTAGCTCTGTATATTAATATAAGTGTCACAAATAACTTTTTACCATCCACCATCCTATAAACAAATTATTTAATCTTCTCCGTATGAACATATTCCTCAATATCGACTGTTTCCTTAGTTCTACCTCTAATTGTTCACACTTGTCCATACTGACCCACTACACCCATTCATATGACAGACTCCTTTCACAATTAAAAAGTGCCTGTAAATGGTTTAATTGAATTAAATGTTTTAGTTTGAGTTTCACTACGACGAATCCTCAGTAAATAGCGACGTCCACGCTGTAGCTGCCCCAAGAAACTGACAGTGAAAAAGTACTAGGTATATGTGACCCCCTATAAATTGTGAAAAAAATGCCTAATATTTTTATGTTCAAGTTTTTTTACAGGCGCCGAAAGGCAATGGAAGTAAATTACATTATTTAATAACGTTTTCAAGTTTTAATTCATTCATTTTACTACCCAAACTTCTTGAAATAAGTTACACACGAAATGATATTGCATAGCTTAAATTGGCAGGCGCTCATGTTCATACGGATGGCCAATGAACGACGTCAAAAGAAAATTTTCAAAAGCGTCTTTTCAAAGGCTTCCCGAAACACCCCCATGTATCTTCAGGGATTATTTATAGTTTACGAGTTAGACGATTTGTTATATTTTTTGGGAAATCCTCACTTGACTTCAGACTTTTTTATTTTTCCCTTTCGTGTCGGGTTTTTGAAAATCTTTTTTTATTTATAATTTCTTATCTCCTGCTCTGAGATCGATAAGATAGATGTCTGAACATCATCCATAGTGACTACAACTTAGCTGAAAGCAATTTTTTTTTTTAGATACATGGAAAACTAAAATATGTACCTTATCAAATTCTTGTAGCAAAATGTAACTCATGCGGATACAAATGATAGCTTGCTGTGCCTAATATAATCGCGCCTGTATTTCTCGAAGGGTTAGGCAGACGTGTAGTTAAAGTGCACCCATCATCATCGTCATTTTAGCCGAAAGACGTCCACTGCTGAACATAGGCCTCCCCCAAGCACCACTTCGGTGCTTGTCGCATCCAACGGGTTCCTGTGGCTTTAACAAGGTCGATGGTCCAGCTTGTGGGAGGCCTACCAACGCTATGTCTTCTGGTACGCGGTCGCCACTCCAGAACTTTTCGGCTCCATCGGCCGTCTGTTATGCGAGCAATGTGCCCTGCCCACTGCCACTTAAGTTTGGCAATTCTTCGGGGTATGTCGGTTACCCTGGTTCTCTTCATCTCTGATTCGATCACGCAGGGAAACTCATACTGCACCCACATTTATATAAATTAAACATAAGTTACTACTAAAAGCCTATAAATCGGATAAGCAGTTCTCTGACGAACAGACTGATTGGTCTGATTGTAGCGAATGTGACTACTGAGCTGAGGTTCTTGGTTCAATGACCAGGTGGAGCTAAATATTGTTATTGGGTTTCTCAGAATCCCTCGGTAGCAGCACGGAGTCGGGATCTATGTCCGGATAGTGGCAATGGTTAGTGGTTCCTCAAACTATTGTATCAACCACCTAAAAAAAAACAACCATTATCACCCACCACCGCCAAAAGATCCCTAAGCCCCTAAACCTAAAGACTTATAGATATTTATAAGAAAAATATGTGATGTGAAATGTTTAAAATATGAAGGTATATTGGTTTATTAATAACCTCCAAAATGAATTCAAATTATTACAGGGTAATGTATTCAAGACAAAATTAACAGAATGCCTTCAAAGTGTTGTTTCTATAGTATTAATGAATTTATGGAATATAGAAAATAGTATACAAAGAAACCGAACAGCCAGGGGTATAGTATTACCCAGTAACTGGGTTGTGCAAGTCAGATAGGCAGTCGCTCCATGTAAAATACTGGTATTCAGCTGCATCCGGTTAGACTGGAAGCCGACCCCAACTATGCCAATTACCAATAATTTCAATAATATCGGTGGTATAGAATCCTGTGGAACTCGAAAGTTTTGTCTATGACTTCTTTAACATTTGTGATATTATTATTTGCACCTATTTGTGAAAAGGTAACATGATATTTGCACATTTCACGGTCCCATACCTAATTTATCGATATTTGCAAAACTTCCAGTAAATTAGCTATGGGTCTGTTGCATGTTGCCATGGTCGGATGTTCACATACCGCACGTGTGCATACATGCTTCTCCACACAGACTATTGTATTGTAAAAGATTTACCAAATTGATACGTTTTGGATTGGAATGGATTTTGGAATAGTGAGTCGGTTGTCTTATTATAGCAGAACGAAGATTAGCCAAGACGGTTAGTATTTTTTACTTCAAAATAAAAAAATAAAAAAAATCAAAAGTCTTTTATTTACTTTTATGTATTTTAATTATGTTAGTATTTCTCTCTGTTTTGTCCCCAAATCGTCTAATTTATAGTCTACCTCTGTACATTCGTGTGGTTAAAATACACAATAATTAATTTTTATTTACATAATTTTGTTCACAGAAATCCAACGCCCGACTCCTCTCTTGCACCAAGAGATTTTAGATTGCATAATCTGGCCAGAATACAACAACACGACCAAAACCTACGTGGATATAGGAGACAGCCTATCTTCGAAAACAGCACCTGACGCTGAAGCTGTTGCTTTCTGGAAGAGCATCTTTGAATATGCTGCACTAGAATTTTAAGACATTCTATAGCTTGTTATTGTATTTAAAATTACTAATTTGCAATATAATTATATAAATTATTATGCTTATTTGACGATAGCTTTATCTTCAAATCAGAAGACACAAAAACTGATATAACAATAACTCGTATAGCGACTCAAGAATTATAGTAAGAGAATTATAGTAAGTCGTGTAAGTGATTTGCCGAATATTTTCGATCTCAAACAGAGATCACGAGCTCAACACGCGGCCAATAATTAGCCAAGTCGCAATCAATAATGACGAGAATTATAATACAATAGATTGTGTATTACTATCGTGGTTGTATGAGAATGACATGGTTATTCCTTTATACAGGATGACTTGTAATTTGGGGTATTCCTTGAAATGGGTGATTGATAAAAGAACTGTCTTTGTCTTTACTTTTGTTTCATGTTTTGCCACCGACTTCCGAAACTGTAGTAATTTTTTTTTTTGGTTTTTGTTGTATTTCTGAAGTCTGTCTTTTTTTTGTGGTGGTATGTAATGTTACCCACACAAATTCGTATGCCAGTATTTGCTATGTGAATATTATAACATCATCAACATATATGACGTGAATTAAAATATTTAATTTATTCGGAAGAACTCATAACGACCTAAATGATTATACCAGTTTAAGAGGGGTGGCTTAGGTTAGAGCACTTAGATAATACCTGTGCGTATGCTGCGTACCCGCACCGTTTCAACCGGTTTAACGAGGGGAAGCCCCCCCCCCCCCCCCACGGTTATGAACAACAAACAGGCTTCGTAAGCCGTGATTAACTGGATATAGTTCGAAACTTCGGACTGAGAGTTACCTTACAGACTAAAACATCCACAAACACTTCTATTTTAGGTTTGGTTTCCGCACTTAGTCCTTTAAGTGGCCCATTGTGCGTGGGCCATCGGTGGTTATTCCAACCAGCCCACCTTATTATTTTTGTTATTTTACCCCAAATAGTAAGATAATAATTGAAAAAATAATTTATTTTTACCCTGATTCGGGTGTTTATCTACCAACCCGCACTGGGCCTGCGTGGTGGATAATGGCCCACTCCCTCTCACAGCTCTCACTGAGAGGCGGCCTGTGTCCCAGCAGTGGGAACATTATAGGCTGATTATGTCCGAACGGACAAACATTTTAAGAACGCTGCAATAACAAATATTGATTCAATTAAAAATACCTGTCCAATGATATACATGTCATCACTAGTGGACGGCTATACCAAACTGTCCGGCATCCTTTAAAAATAATCACGTAAATGGTCCCAGTAAAATCGGAGTACCTACTTACTTATTATGATAACCTTCTCCTTTCTTTTCAAGTCGATGATATAGACACACCTCTCATGATTATTAGTATAGTTTCCCTCAGTAAAATGCTGTTCATTGTATATTAATAGCCTGAGCCGCGTCTGAGCGTTATCTTACATAACTCTTCTTTTTATACATATATGTAGTTGTTTCGCGATTAACCAATAATGTTCTTGTTATGCGCAAGCGGCCTGCGGCAGTAGCCGGTCAACCTCGGAACGAGTTCCGCGACTCACTCTCACTGCTTGTCAACTACTATATTATAACTTCGAGTACTCAGGACACGGTAAGAATATTTCTTCATTTACCATTGAATTACATTACAATAAAGTGTAAATTAAAGTTTCATGACAAATGTAAACACCAATCTGAGGGGCAATTCTCGTAATTTTAATAACGTTCACAGTCTGATCTCAGTCTCAATCTGTCAAAAATACCTCTAATTTCGCTACATTTTGACAAGTTTTTGACATTTGTTTGTCGCCGAGATGACACTGCGACTAGATCTTAAATTACGAGAATTGGTCTTCTGTAATTGCAACAAGTCAGTTTGTCAAAAACGTCAGGTATCCCGCAAAATTTAAAAACAATTTCAAGTTAAGGAGTTGTATTGCTGATTCTACTGATTATAATTCTGTAAAGCCATATTTGTTACGGTAGCGAATCATATTTTAATCAACAAACAACCTGTCACTGATCTGCAAATGGCAAAAAACGTAAGTAAATTTAAATCGCGGGCTACCTTATCGTATCCCCCTTAAAACTGACCAAATAAATATTTACATTATACAAATTTTATCCCCGACCGATTATATTTACCATTCACGAAACATTCACAGTACCTACAACATTCACAGTAGATACAATTGCCTAACAAACTAGATAGGTATCGTACATTACAAACAAAAAAACCATCACATTAGATAAGATAAACAAAAACGCAAGAGACGTTTATAGTCAAATTAAAAACGGATCATCACATTTGCCTGGGACAATGTCATGCAAATATCAATTTAAAATATGTTTAATGTCAGTACGAGTCAAATTATTAAAAAACGTCACGATAGTGTATTTGTTAATATAGTTAGTAAGTTAGTCTTTTAATTTAGTCACTAGTGTAAAAAGTTTTTCACGATAATAGGAACAGATTATTAAAATAATTAAGTAGTAGTCATCATCAAAATCTCTCATCTCAACACACACATCTAACACACACACCCACACATCCTTAATCCAAATGAAGCGTTGCGCTAAGGATTCCGTACCATTTCATTAAATATGATTCACGCTACAGTATAGAATGTGCTCCCAAAGGAACTGTATACAAGCAAAGAGAATATTTTTATTTTATTTATGTTTTTACAGAGTTATAATGGCAGAAGTCAAAGTGCAACAAGGATGGCTGTCTGGAGAACTAGTGGAGACCGTCACAGGTGATGGCAAGTACTACAGCTTCAAAGGCATCCCCTACGCTCAACCACCATTGGGCAAACTGAGATTCAAGGTGAGCTACATCTTTTGTTTTAAAAACCAGTACGTACTCAATGAACTTGAATGAACGAAATTGGTGTGCACCATTGTACATCTTTGCATGCAGTGCATGATTAAAGACAAAACACAAGACTGTCCATTATAAGATCAACAAAAAGGCAATTCTCGCGCATCTCGTGTTCGTTATTGTCGTTCGAGTCGTACTTTTCCCTCGTAAAAATCAAGTTGAGCTATTCTCAAGCTATTCTCGGCATGTTGATTCGAGCATTTCTCACAGGCAAGCTACGCAAAATGCCTTAGTTTACATGCGACATGCAGACTGGTCAGGCTCAGTCATTTAAAGATGGTCAAAAGTACGTTAACGATTGCATCGTTATGTGGAATGGATTACTTCGTGTGACGCATAATGGAAACATTTTTGTCCCTTGTGATTTACGATCGACTTGTATTGAAAATACATGATTCTGCATAATGTCAACATTTTATAAGCGACATAGGAGACGAGTGCAAGAATTGCCTTCCAGGTAATCTGAAATTTGTTAAATAATAATTTGTAAAATAATATACTGAACCATGACTGAACCAATATGATGATGACAAAAATGGGACAAAAACAACACGTAATATTTGTTCATTTACTTTTTATGGTTGAGAAGTTGTTGACATTGAGAATACACTTATCGTCAAGGTAAACATTTCCATAGTGGTTAAGGTTATACAATAATATTTGTACCTGAATTTGCAAATCCTTTTATAGCTATCAAATACTTATTATCTTTCCAGGCACCCCTACCAGCTCTTCCATGGGAAGGAATAAGGAAAGCTACAGAACATGGACCTAAATGCCCTCAAAAGTGCATCTTCACAGACGCTATTATACCAGGAAGCGAAGATTGCTTGTATCTAAATGTGTACAGCCCAGACATTATGCCCGTCTCTCCATTGCCAGTTATGGTGTTCATCCACGGAGGGGGTTATAAAAGCGGTTCTGGTGATGATGATAATTACGGACCAGATTTTCTTGTCCCCCACGGCGTAATACTTGTGACTTTGAACTACAGATTGGAAGCACTCGGTTTCTTGTGCCTAGACATTGAAGAAGTTCCTGGAAATGCTGGATTAAAAGATCAAGTTGCTGCTTTGCGATGGGTGCGGGATAATATTGGGTGCTTTGGCGGAGATCCCAACAATGTCACCGTTTTTGGTGAGAGCGCTGGCGGTGCATCGACCTGTCTGCATATTATCTCACCAATGTCTAAGGGTCTTTTTAAGAAAGCTGTTCCTATGAGTGGTGTACCCCTTTGCGATTGGTCTATGCCATTTGTACCACAAAAACGAGCATTCGTGCTTGGCAAAGACCTTGGCTTTGAAACTAATGACCCTAATGAGCTTCTAGATTTCTTACAAAGAGTTCCAGTGGAAAAATTCTTAAACACAAATCCAGTTGTGTTATCTTTTGAAGAAATCAACAATAATATATTTAAGTTTTATCATTTCACTCCAGTTGTGGAAAAAGATTTTGGCAAGGAACATTTTCTGACAGAGGATCCTTTGGAGGCATTGAAAAATAAAAGAATAAACGATGTAGATATCCTCATTGGGCACACTAGTGAAGAAGCCACAATTGGAATTCCTGTGTTTGAACAAAAAATGTTGAAACATTACAACCGTTATCCAGAACTGTTGGTCCCAAGGAAGATTCTAATGAAAAGCACTCCAGAGACAATTTTAGAAGTATCGAAGAGGATACAGGAATATTATTTCAAAGGGAAACCTCTCCAAGTGGAAGCTATGAGAGAATTTATAACATACGTTAATCATGCCTGTTTCGTCTACGACGTCAATAGATTTCTTTCACATTTGCCGAAAGTTGGTAATAGTCGAAGATATGTGTATAAGTTCTCCTGTATATCAAATAGAAACGTGTACGCAAGCTCTGGAATAAAGTACGGAATTCGAGGAGCTGCCCATTTGGATGACCTCATGTATTTGTTGAATGCAAATACACATAATATAAAGGTTGAGAAAGATAGTAAGGAGTATGAACTGATTAATTTTGTCTGTACAGTGTTTACCAACTTTGCAAAACATGGGTAAGTGATAATTGTGATAAACTATGTGTATATTTTGTGTAATCGAATCCTATTTATCAGCGGATAATAAGTTATCTACAGTAGTTATAAAATATTTAGTTGGGATAAGCCAACGTAACATTCTAATTCCAATATAATATACGCTTATATAACTTTTTCAAAATAACGATTTAATTTAATTTATACTCAGCCGGAGTGAAATAGAATCTGTTTGAGAAGTATATTAATTTAATTTGCATTACAAGTTTACTCTGACAATGAATCTTTATTCAAACATATTTAAAATCAAAACCAAAAATCAAAATCAAAAGTTTTCCTCGTAAAGATTTTGAACCTTGACCTCTCTGTTCACAGCAATCCAACGCCTGACTCCTCTCTTGGTACAATCTGGCCGGAATACGACAATTCGACCAAAGCTTACGTGGAAATAGGAGACACCCTCGTTCGTAAAACTGCATCTGAAGCCGAAGCTCTGGAGTTCTGGAAGAGCATCTTTGAATACGCTGGACTAGAATATTAAGACATTCGGTTACATTTATTTATAATAATTGTGTTTTTTTTTCGTAAAGACTGAATTGTCGCCACACTTTTTTCTATACTAAACTTGTAGTTTCGTTTGCGAATCCCAAATATTTACCTTATTTCTCTCTATAATATTTAAAAGTTGTAAATTAATTTACATTGATAATATTCAACTGTACTTTGATTAGCATAACTTGACATATGTTACTGCGCAATGGTATTACGTATACTTAGATACATAGTCCTACTAAAGTGCTAATTATTAAGTATTTGAGACTAAAGAGAATGAGTTCCAGTTTTATTTTTTATTTTATTTTTTAATTAGGTGTTAGAAAAATTTTTCATTCGAACACTGACAAAGTGGGTTACCTACAATTATGATAATTTAAAATTCAATAGACCAACATATTATTTAGGTACTTGCGTTTTGTTGTATAAAAAAGTTTTAAAAAAATTAACGTAGTGTATCCTTTAGCGTATGTTATTATAGTGACGGCATCGGGTTACTAGCGCGGGCGCAGTAAACAAGGCTTGTTTACTGCGTCCGCGCCAGTAACTCGTCCATGTCGCAACAAAGACGGCGCCAGTTCGTGGTTTAAAATAACGTTATATTGTAACTTCAATTACCAAGGACATGGTAAGAATGTTATTGAATATTTATAAGTACACTATATGTTTGTTATGTATACGTTTATACCTATAAATCCGTACACAATATACGGTTAGAATAAGTAGTCTAAATACATTAGACTATGAATTGTTTACAAGTGAATAAAAAGAAACCAGTCAATGTAAAAATGTTTTTCGTACATTGGACGTTTTGGTTGGACATTCATAGATATTTGACTTATCCAGGTTCAATGAGTTTTGTAGCCCGATTCAAAGCTTTAAATCATAATTTTAAACGTGTTTGCATTGATCCTATATACACACATCAACAAAATCTAGGGATACCTTACTCCTAAATTATTTACGAATTTATAGTTTAAAATCTTTTTAGTTTCCATAAAAAGTTTATATTCAGATTGAAACCTCTTTTATTCTATTTTCATAATTTAAAAACGTAAATAAAAAAAACAAAAGAAAAAACAAAATACGGCGGCAAAATTGTTAGTAATTCGTTACGTTAAGGAAAATTATAATTGTTTTATTAATATTAATTAATGAAAAGGCATTAGATTTTCCAGGGTTTTTTTTAATTTAACGTGCCGTGTGAGCTTTAAGAATCATGTCACGTCGCCATTTGAGTCGAGATGAAATGTTACGACCAGTGGGCATGTTAGAAAATGGTGCTATTCAACGCGTCGTTGCTGAGACCCTACACACCAGCCAAAACGTGATATCAAGGTTGTTGTTGGCTGAACGGCACACGGGTTGATATCGTGTTACTATGCAGAAAGAGGATTGATTTCTCCAAAAACACGATTCATAAGCCCTGTGATTAACTGGATACAGTTCGAAACTTCGGACTGAGAGTTACCTTACAGACTAAAACATCCACAGACACTTCTGTGTTAGGTTTGGTTTCCGCACTTAGTCCTTTCCTTCAAGTGGCCCATTGTGCGTGGGCCATCGGTGGTTATTCCAACCAGCCCAACTTATTATTGTTGTTATTTTACCCCAAATAGTAAGATAATGGCGCTGATTCCCTTGTTCACAAACTAAACTAAATTTAAGTTCCGTGCATCTTTTTCTTTCTATTTCATCAAGAAAAGGACAGAAGATAAAATATTAGTTTAGTCCTGTCAAATTAAGATACTCCATAGACAGATTAGACGTGATTAAAAACATGGCTACTAAAAATACGTCAATTTACGTCAGGCGCTGACTAATTTGACAGGACTAAACTAATATTTATCTTCTGTCCTTTTCTAAATTAAATAGAAAGAAAAAGATGCATTGAACTTAAATTTAGTTTAGTTTGTGAACAAGGGAATCGTCGCCATTAATTGAAAAAAATATTTATTTTTACCCTGATTCGGGTGTTTATCTACCAACCCGCACTGGGCCTGCGTGGTGGATAACGGCCCACTCCCTCTCACGGCTCTCACTGAGAGGTGGCCTGTGTCCCAGCAGTGGGAACATTATAGGCTGATTATGTCCGAACGGACAAACATTTTAAGAACGCTGCAATAACAAATATTGATTCAATTAAAAATACCTGTCCAATGATATACATGTCATCACTAGTGGACGGCTGTACCAAACTGTCCGGCATCCTTTAAAAATAATCACGTAAATGGTCCCAGTAAAATCGGAGTACCTACTTACTTATTATGATAACCTTCTCCTTTTTTTTCAAGTCGATGATATACACATAGACACACCTCTCATGATTATTAGTATCGTTTTCCTCAGTAAAATGCTGATCATTGTATATTGATAGCTTGTGCCGCGTCTGAGCGTCATCTTACATAACTCTGATTTGTATACATACAGGGTGGCAGGGACATCGACGCACAAACTGTAACCATGAATTCAGTAAGTACATGATTCTAAACACCCTAGTGTAGAAATTTTTCGTCGGTTATCAAAATAATAATCAGCTGTTTAATAGAAAAGTGCAATACCTACGCGGTCAAAATGTATGGAACAGCTAATTTATTTTTTAATAACCGACGAAAAATTTCAACATATGGGGGTTCAGAATCATGTTCTGAATCCATGGTAACAGGTTGCGCGTCGATGTCCCTGCCACCCTGTATATGTAGTTGTTTCGCGATTAACCAATACCTAATATTCTTGTTATGCGCAAGAGGCAGTAGCCGGTCAACCTCGGAACGAGTCCCGCGTCTCACTCTCACTGCTTGTAAACAACTATATTATAACTTCGAGTACTCAGGACACGGTAAGAATATTGCTTCATTTACCATTGAATTACATTACAATAAAGTGTAAATTAAAGTTTCATGTGAAATGTAAACACCAATCTGAGGGGCAATTCTCGTAATTTTAAGAACGTTCGCAGTCTGATATCAATCTCAATCGGTCAAAAATACCTCTAACTTCCCTTCATTTTGACAAGTTTTTGATATTTATTTGTCGCCGACATGATACGGCGACTAGATTTTAAACGTTTTAATTACGAGAATAATTGGCCTTCTGTAATTGCAACAAGTCAGTTTGTCAAAAACGTCAGGTATCCCGCAAAATTTAAAAACAATTTCAACTTAAGGAGCTGTATTGCTGATTCTAATGATTATAATTCTGTAAAGCCATATTTGTTTCGGTAGCGAATCATATTTTTATCAACAAACAACCTGTCACTGACCTGCAAATTGCAAAAAGCCTAAGTAAATTTGAATCGCGGGCTACCTTATCGCATCCCCCTTAAAAGAGTATCGAGGTATCACTCGTACGGAGTGATTGTGTTTGCGTTGTGTCCTTGACGAACTAGTATTCGCGCATCATACGTAGCCGCCTTCAACACCGATATTGCGTGCACGCGCACCGCGCGCCGCGCTCTTTACGTTTAATTGATATGCAACGAATAATTTGTTGTTATGATAATGTCTGATAGCGAGAAAGAGGATTCCTATTCAAATACAAGTGACCGTAACTTAAGAGAATCCATCACAGTGTCAGAGGCAGTTCAATGCAACAATACACAATAACAAAACTCGACAGAAGCACAATTAATTTACTTGGAAGTTCGACACTTAATAAACGTGGGTCTTCTTCTTACCCACGTTTATCCATATTGGACTGTGGTCAGTTGTAACGGGAAGAAAGTTAAGGATGATAGCAATCTAATTGAAGTGTACGTATCAAGTTCAGAAAAGCTGCCTAAACAGTTTAGCTTAGCAAAGATATTTAAGGAGTAAGGCATAATGTGATACGATAAAAATTAAATACACAAACCCATATAGAATAAGAATAGAGTTTAACAATGAATTAAGTGTTGAGAAATTTATTACTTGTAACAAATTTGCTTCTATGGGATGGAGAATTTTTAAGTCTATGGAAGTTGGTTACTCCTACGGCATAATTAAAAATGTTGACTTAGATCTGAGTGAGGAGCAAATACATATATTATGTGTCCAAGTCCAGCGGAACTTGTCTCTCTGACCGAGTGTCGTCTTAACCGAGTAGATGAAAATGGGGATGGATGGATTTCATCTAAATCGGTCCGATTATGCTTTAAGGGTCTTTTTCTTGCCAGCGTACGCATTCGTGGGTAACCTCAAAATTAACATTGAAAAATATGTGTTCCCAGTATCACAATGTTCTCGCTGCTGGAAACTAGGTCATATATCTAAGAAATGTGTAAGCAAAGTGGTTTGCCCAAAATGTAGTGGAGATCATCCAAACTGTGACACGACGGTATTGAAGTGCCCTAATTGCTCAGGAGAACACATAGCGATGTCCAAAGAATGCCCATCCTATAAGAAAGAAAGGAAAATCCGCCTTATCATGGCCGAGTTTAACTGTACATATCGTAAGGCCCTGACAACGTAAACACTCCAGATTCGCCATCTAACTCACCATCCCCGGCATCGCGTGTATTGACAAATACCGAGGCAAGTAAGCCAATTGATAAATGCCCAGTTACCCCCACCTTCGTGGATGTCGTAAAAGAAGTTTCACGCCAAGTACAGCAATGTAAGACGAAAACTTCTTCTAAGAAAAAAGAATATCCAAAGCCGAAACACACTGCAAAGAAATTTAATTTAAATAATTGGAAATTCACACACTCTGACATGGAATCCGAAAGTAGCGAAGCAAATAACATTACTAACTCCAGAAAGCCGTCTACAAAGCGAACCCCGGATGATAACGTAACAATTAGAGATCTAGTTAGAAAAATAAAAGAAGTAATTTTTAGCAAAAGAGACACAATTTCTGTTAAAATCCAAAGTATTGTTAAAATATGTAGCTACTGAGTGGTTGATTATTTGGATAGTAGGTAATATGTCAGAGTGGTCATTAATCAAGAGGTTATTTGACTTTTCACTTGCCTCAGACAGTGAATCGTCAAACTAAAAACAATAACTTGAATATTATACAATGGAATTGTCAAAGTCTTAAACCTAAGTTGCGCTATTTCGAAAATTTACTGGTACTAGAAAATATCCACGTTGCTGCCCTCAGTGAAACTTGGTTAGATAACGATTCAGAACTTAGATTAAAAAATTTAATGTTTACCGCAATGACCGATCCGATGGCTACGGAGGCGTAGCGTTAATAGTTCATAATTCTTTAAAATCCAGTATTAGCGTAGTCAACTGCCAAAATTCAGGAATTCAAACGCTTAAAATTGAATTGTTCAATTGTGACGACATTAAAACTATAATAGCGATTTATTGTCCTTCTTCGGTGACGACATCTTCGAGTGACTGGAGCTGTTTATTATCTCAAGACAACAGCAAGACTGATGCTGGGTGACATTAACCGAGACCATAGTAATTGGTCCTATAAAACAGACCATCGCGGTAGTCAATTATTTGATTCCGTGTCTGACAATAATTTCATAGTATTGAATGATGGTAACCATACCAGGATAAATTTAGTAAATGGCGTGGTTCAGAAATCTTCACCTAACTTATCACTGGCATCATCAGATATCGCTGTTAAATTGGACTGGTTGGTGATGAACAAATCAATAGGCAGCGACCACTTAATGATAAAAATTAAAGCTAGTTTAAGTACCGAATCCCGACGATGCTAAACAAAGCGCCGAAAAAAATTAAAAAGCTGCCGACTGGAATTCATACAAAGAGTAATCACAGACTTTATTTGACAATTTTATACACTCAGAAGATCTGCAAATGTCGTATGACTCATTTGAACAACTAATTAACGCAACGGCAGATAAACACTTTCCATGCTCTAAAATATATACTGGACCTACCTCCATTTTCCGTCCGAAACCCTGTTGGAACCCGTCTTTATCTAAGTCCGTCGCTGTTCCCGGTCGCGCACTTGTTAACTTACGTCGGAATTCTATTGACAGATGTGCTACTGGGGAGTTTGTTGCGCGGGACTGTCTTTTGTAATTTTGACGTTCGAAAAGTGCTGATTCTCAGTCTAATTTGAATAAAAGACTTTTGATTTGATTGCCGAGAACTATGATGAGTTAAAAACGAATTAATGAGTCAGAAAAACAGATTAGTTCAGCCAGCCGATCGTCCTTCCGTGAATTCTGCTCGACCTTAAATCACCAGATTACAGCCTCAAAAATGTGGCATAAACTACGATGGATAAAGGGATCCGTTTCACTTAGGGCCTACATTAATAAAAGTAACGTTGAGAATCTTCTCACATCTTTGACGTCAGACTTTGTCAGCATGAATGAAATTTAAAAACAATACACCCGGTAAAGATAATATATCTTATAGTATGATAAAGCACCTCCCGGATAATGCAAAAAATATTCTACTGTCCATATTTACCCAATGTTTTTTCCACGGGTTTGTTCCTAAACAATGGCGACAAATAAACATTATACCTATTCCTAAACTCACTCATAGTACTTCTGAATCTACGAAACTTCGACCTATTTCTATGATGTCTTGTATTTGCAAGACATTTCACTATATGATACTGAACAGAATTGAGTGGTATTTAGAACATAATAAGATTTTCTCTGATAGTAAAGTGGGTTTTAGAAAGTGCCAAGTCTAGATAGTCTTTCTAGCCTAGCTTCTAGAATACAGACGGGATTTTCGGAGGGACTCCACACTGTGGGTTGCTTCATTGACATTGAAAATGCTTATAGTAATATTGAAATTATTAATTCCCTATGCAGTACATGAATGAAACATTACATATTGGATCAAAAGTATGCTCATATTTGTGGAACTTTCTTCAAGACAGGCAACTGAGTGCCATGGTTGCCATGCATAGATGATAATGTTTCAATCAGTAGAAACACCGGCCGCGGTCTGGCTCAAGGTAATCCCCTGTCACCCTTATTGTTTAACCTTGCTGCTGTCCCTATTTCTAAAACATAAATGACGATCATGTAGCTCAATCTGCTGATGATTTCGTTTTATACACTGCAGGCCATAATTGCCACTCAGCTTCATTAAGTTACAGACAGCTTTGGATTTTAATAATATCATTGCAGGTTTAGGCCTTGACATATGCGCGGGCCTGCGGGCGGAGAGCAATGGGTAGCTCTCCGTCCGATCAGTACCAGGCCCGTGCCGGACGGCGTGTATGTGTTCCACGCGCGCCTCAAAGAGATGTCAGCGTAGTTGACGGGGCCCGACAGGGCCGAAGCCTGCCGGGGTAGCGGGATTGTCCGAAAGGGTTACCGCTGCCCTGGTACGTAAAGGGCTAAGGAAGGAACACGGGTGGGTTTTAGTCAGTAAGAGTCTGACACTCCCTTCTGCTCCACCCAGAGCGGGAGGAGTCATTTGATGATTTCCCATCCACAAAAAAAAAAAAAAAAAAAGGCCTTGACATATCCCCGTCGAAAAGTAAGGTATGGGTATTCAAAAGAGAATATATGTAAAAGAGAAAATGTGAACTTGCATGTCAATGAATCGCCCTTATAAGTAGTTGATTATATAAAATATGGCTATAATAGGGCGGCTATGTTTTGATTTGAGACGTATCTGGAGGAAGCATATTAATGAATTAAAAGATAAACTCCTTAAGTTCGTCAATATTTTTAGAATGCTAGCCGGTTCTGGATGGGGACTACACCCTGCACAACTAAGGCGGGTGTATATAGCTACTGTAAGAAGTCGATTAGATTATGGTTGTACTCTTTATGGCAATGGCAGTCGTACACATTTAATAAAAAAAGGATTCAGAATCTGTGTTTACGTACAATAGGTGGTTTCATTAAGACACACCTATAAATATTATGGAAAATGAATTGTGTATTGCGCCTCTGCACGTCCGTCGGCAATATCTTGGAAGTAAATTTTGGTTGAAATGCAAATCCTTTAAAAATAATGTCACCATTAATATACTCGGAGTCGAACATCTGTCAGCGCTGTGTTCGCACCGCTACTGGAGAAACAAAAAAAAAACCTGTTTTAGTTACGATCCATGACTCACTTAAAAACGATCGTATTTACTGCAGTGATATCGTAGAAATGTTTAGTTTACCCATTTGGGTCAGCAACGTGGACCTAGACAGTAATATAATTTCATATATTGATGGTATTGACCAAGCCAAAATAGATTATAGTACTTGTCAATTAAGAGCTTTTTGTGATAGATATCTACAAACAAATTATACCGGTCTATATACAAATTATACTGATGCGTCAATCACTAATAATGAAATTGGGGTTGCGTTTTTTGATTCATTTATAAATGCCTCGATTAAACTTAAAGTGGATTCTGTGATCTCAACAATGCACGCTGAATTAATAGCAATTTTAGAGGCATTGTCCTATATTGACTCAATTGCATGTTCTGATTTTTTAATTATATCTGATTGTCGCAGTGCCTTACAGTTATTAAAACGATGCACCTTACCCAAACGAGGGATTTCCATTGCCTATATTATAATAGATTATTTTGATATGTAAACTTAAAAGTAAGAATAAAAATGTTGTTATAAAATGGGTGCCTTCTCATATTGGCATTGAAGGTAATGAGATGGTCGACCAGTTCGCTAAAGAGGCATCAACGGACGGTGAAAATTATTCCTGTGTTCCGTATTATACCGAACTTTACTGGAGATTAAAACACCTGTGTTATGATAGCTGGCAGGAATACTTCAATGAAAGGAGCCGCAGTAAAGGTATATGGTATGCCACTACATATACAACCGAACGTCTTCAAAAGTATGTGGATAGACAGTGCCAATATGGGAAGGCAGACAATCATAACAGCTCTGCGACTTCGCTCCGGACACATACCCTTAAATAAATTTGTGTTCTTAATGGGTAAAGTTAAGTCACCAAATTGTGTGGAATGCAACTTGATTGAAGGCGTTTATCATATCATCATGGAGTGTGTCCGGAACGACCCGGAAAGACGAGATTTATTTATAGTTTTTAATAGTATGTGCGAGACTGGGGTATGTAACAGCGTCCTTGCTGCTCCTGCTTCGGAAGCAGCCAGGATGCTATACAGGCCCGTAAATGTTGGTATTGATCGCAGGGGTAGGCTAAGATAATTTTTAGTTGTGTAGTAGTAAGTAAAGTCGATTTGTAATGATGAGGGTGGCATAATCTGTCTAGATTAAAACCCTCTTTAAATAAATAAATTAAAAAAATCCCCCTTAAAACTGACCAAATAAATATTAACATTATACTAATTTTTCCCGTAGACCGATTATATTTACCATTCACGTAACATTCACAGTACCTAGATACAATTGCCTAACAAACTAGATATCGTACATTACAAACAAAAAACCCATCAGATAAGATAAGATAAACACACACGCAAGAGACGTTTATAGTCAAATTAAAAACGGATCATCACATTTGCCTCGGACAAAGTCATGCAAATATCAATTTAAAAAATGTTTAATGTCAGTCCGAGTCAAATAATTAAAAAAGTCACGATAATGTATTTGTTAATATAGTTAGTAAGTTAGTCTTTTAATTTAGTGACTAGTGTAAAAAGTTTTTCACGATAATAGGAACAGATTATTAAAATAATGAAGTAGTAGTCATCATCAAAATCTCTCATCTCAACACACACATCTAACACACACACCCACACATCCTAAGGATTCCGTACCATTTCATTAAACAAGATTCACGCTACAGTATAGAATGTGCTCCCAAAGGAACTGTATACAAGCAAAGAGAATATTTTAATTTTATTTATGTTTTTTCAGAGTTATAATGGCAGAAGTCAAAGTGCAACAAGGCTGGCTGTCTGGAGAACTAGTGGAGACCGTCACAGGTGATGGCAAGTACTACAGCTTCAAAGGCATCCCCTACGCTCAACCACCATTGGGCAAACTGAGATTCAAGGTGAGCTACATCTTTTGTTTTAAAAACCAGTACGTACTCAATGAACTTGAATGAACGAAATTGGTGTGCACCATTATACATCTTTGCATGCAGTGCATGAATAAAGACAAAACACAAGACTGTCCATTATAAGATCAACAAAAAGGCAATTCTCGCGCATCTCGTGTTCGTTATTGTCGTTCGAGTCGTACTTTTCCCTCGTAAAAATCAAGTTGAAGCTATTCTCAAACTATTCTCGGCATGTTGATTCGAGCATTTCTCACAGGCAAGCTACGCAAAATGCCTTAGTTTACATGCGACATGCAGACTGGTCAGGCTCAGTCATTTAAAGATGGTCAAAAGTACGTTAACGATTGCATCGTTATGTGGAATGGATTACTTCATGTGACGCATAATGACAACATTTTTGTCCCTTGTGATTTACAATCGACTTGTATTAAAAATACATGATTCTGGATAATGTCAACATTTTATAAGCGACATAGGAGACGAGCGCAAGAATTGCCTTCCAGGTAATTTGAAATTTGTTAAATAAAAGCCAATTCAAATTCAATAAATGTATTTTCTTTCTTTCTTTCTAATTCAGTTACATTTTTGATAATATACTTAACCAATATGATGAGTCAGTGACAGAAATAACACGTAATATTTGTTCATTTACTTTTTATGACTGAGAAATTGTTGACATTGAGAATACACTTATCGTCAAGGTAAACATTTCCATAGTGGTTAAGGTAAATTTGCAAATCCTTTTATAGCTATCAAATGCTTATTATTTTTCCAGGCACCCCTACCAGCTCTTCCATGGGAAGGAATAAGGAAAGCTACAGAACACGGACCTAAATGCCCTCAGAAGTGCATATTCACAGACGCTATTATACCAGGAAGCGAAGATTGCTTGTATCTAAATGTGTACAGCCCAGACATTATGCCCACCTCTCCATTGCCAGTTATGGTGTTCATCCACGGAGGGGGTTATAAAAGCGATTCTGGTGATGATGATAATTACGGACCAGATTTTCTTGTCCCCCACGGCGTAATTCTTGTGACTTTGAACTACAGATTGGAAGCACTCGGTTTCTTGTGCCTAGACACTGAAGAAGTTCCTGGAAACGCTGGATTAAAAGACCAAGTTGCTGCTTTGCGATGGGTGCGGGATAATATTGGGAGCTTTGGCGGAGATCCCAACAATGTTACCGTTTTTGGTGAGAGTGCTGGCGGTGCATCGACTTGTCTGCATATTATCTCACCTATGTCTAAAGGTCTTTTCAAGAAAGCTGCTTCATTGAGTGGTGTCCCTTTTTGCGATTGGGCTTTGTCATTTGTATCTCAAAAGCGCGCTTTCATCCTTGGAAAAGATCTAGGCTATGAAACTAATGACCCAAATGAGCTACTAGAATTTTTACAAAGCGTCCCAGTAGAAAAACTAATAGGCACAAACCCAATAGTCTTCTCTTTTGAAGAGTTCAACAATAATATACTTAAGCTGTTCCATTTCACTCCAGTTGTAGAAAAAGATTTTGGCAAGGAACATTTTTTGACAGAAGATCCTTTGGAGGCTTTGAAAAATAAAAGAATAAACGATGTAGATATCTTTATTGGATACACAACCATAGAAGCCGCAACTGATATTCCAAAATTGGAAGAATCGATCTTGCAACAGTCCAACCGATATCCAGAACTGTTGGTGCCCAGAAAGATCCTAATGAAATGCACTCCGGAGACAATTTTAGAAGTATCGAAGAGGATACACGAATATTATTTCAATGGGAAACCTCTAAAAGAAGAAGTTATGAAGGAATTTATAACCTATGCTAGTCATGCGTATTTCGTCTACGACGTAAACAGATTCGTTTCACATTTGCCAAAGGTTGGTAGTGGTCGAAGATATATGTACAAATTCGCCTGTGTATCTGATAGAAACGTATACGCAAGACCTGGACTTAAGTACGGAATTAAAGGAGCTGCCCATTTGGATGACCTCATGTATTTGTTCAATGCAAATGCACATAATTTAAAGGTTGAGAAAAACACCAAAGAGTATGAACTCATTAATTTAGTGTGTGCAGTGTTTACCAACTTCGCAAAATATGGGTGAGTCATAAGATATGTATTGTTTGTGTTTATTCATCGGCATTAATTGTTTTTTTTAGCAGCGGATAATTATTACCTACTTTTCAAATTATCAGCTGGCATAATAACTCAACACAAATTTTCAATAACATAATTAACGCAGCACGCCCCTTATCAACAAAGAAAGTTCAAAAACAGAAATACAAAGAATATAATTATTATATTGTTTTCATTTTCAATGAATAACAAAAAAAAATTGTTTAACAAAACAAATGGAATTTTTGCCCAGCACAATTTTTTCAACCCCGCATTTCTAAATTACAGTAACCCGACGCCTGACTCCGCTCTTGGTACAATCTGGCCGGAACACAACAACTCGACCAAAGCCTACGTGGAGATAGGGGACACCTTAACTTCGAAAACAGCACCTGACGCTGAAGCTCTTATTTTCTGGAAGAGTATCTTTGAATACGCTGGACTGGAATTTTAAGAGAATCCTTCGTAAATTATTTTTTAAGATACAAAAGCTAACTTGTCTTAAGCTTTACTATGCCACAAGAACTGTCATATACTTAATTAAAAGCTGACAATAAAAATATTGGTAAACATTTCTTTCAAAAAGTCCCTAAATACTTAGGTACGGTTCGGTTTTTGGGGAGAGATAAGACCATTTTAGTGATTTCTTCGTTATAATCGTCTCGACGTGAGGAGGCCTTGAGAACATTATAGGCTAATTATGCAAGTATCTACTGTTATTATTTGTCTCTATTAGTACCTACTGTAGGAACCAATTAAAGTTGAATAGGTATTAAAGTGATTTTACTGTACACACATACATACTTATACTCACGCCCACATGGGGTAGGTAAAACTATAGAACGCCTCCCACTGCGAAGCTTACATACTTCTTTTACTTCGTTAACGTCCATCCTGTTCGTTTCGTTTTTACTGTAATAAAGATTTTTTTTAAAGGAAATAAAGATTTTTTTTACTGTTTCAGGAACAAAATATTCACTATTTACGTTGAACTAGTCTGACCTTATCTCCGAGGGTCTAGTAATTGGCAACACTTATCACAATGCTCGTGAACTAATATTGGCGTGCAAATACAATTTCAATATTTGCGAAGGATCAGTTTGTATAACAGTGGGAGCGGATCCAGGATCAGAATTATGTGCCTAACTGATCAAATAGAAACCTTTGACCCTCAATGTCTTTACCTAGAATTTATTATGGACCATGGATTTCTGAATAACTAAATATCTTTGTTGGGCTTGGGATGCTGTTCGATCGCTGGGTCCGGTAGGTAAAGGGTTAGTACGTTCTTCTATTTAGTTCTCGGTAGTAGCTCAAGCTATTTTCAACCACTTTCACCTGGAAAAATGACAAGGGAAATGATAGTGTAATACGTATTTCTCTGCAATCATTTATAAATAGGTGTGAATGGAGTGATATGCTGTGTTACAATGTGAAGGGCAGTCGCTAATCAATTAGCCAGTTTAGCGTGATACATATTTGTTTGGATAGATACGCCTACGTTTTACAGTTTTCTTTAAATAATAGTTTATCTATCTATACTAAATTTACTAATATAATAAAGCTGAAGAGTTTGTTTTTAGGGTACCGTAGTCAAGGAGAAAGGAACGGCATGTCCGTGCGTCTGTCTCTTCGCGGCTTAGCCCAGAGACTCTTAGTACTAGAAAGCTGTAATATGGCATGGGTATACATATCCATCCCGCCGACCAAGTGGTAAAATCTTGAAAAAAGGTTTTTTTAGGGTACGTCCCGTACACGTAAAGTGGGGATTATGTTTTCCTTGTCTATCCCGTGGTGTGCGGTGACGTTGGATAGGCCGTTCAAAAATATTTCGCGTGTCGGAAAAAACATTTCTTGATTTAGGGATCCGTTTGCGAAATATTGGTTTTAAAGTGCTAATGTTTGTTAGAGTCAAGTGTTCTCCCACCATGCCATCTAAATGGTTGTTTTTGGATATGTGAATAAAATATAGTATATCGAAGTTAAAAGGAAAACTATGAAATCAGCTAAGTAGGCTTTACAAGTTAACGAGTAAAAGTAGACCAATTATTTGCAGCAACTACAATGTTAAGTTGGTTCTTGGGATAAATGCATTCCAACTACGGAACCCTCATTGTGCGTGGTCCGACATGCACTTGGTCGATTTTTTGTCTGAACGCACTAATCTCTGGAACTACTTACCAGTTGGATTGATACAATCATTTGCATTTTATAGCCCAATTCTTGAGGAAGGTTATACTTGTAGGCTAACATCACAATGAGACCCTTAGGAGGCGAGCTAAAATAAATGAGTCAGAAAGAAGGCCAAGCGAAAACGAAGTTATAGCGCGTGCTGACGATGCGATGCGCCGCGGAGGAAGTCGCGGGCAGAAGTTAGTGCCTAATAACTAAACAAATAAAAATAAGATCCATTTCAGAAACTAGTACCTAAGTCAATCTACTTAGCCTTTTCCCAACTATGTTGGAATTAATAAATACCAGTTTATTAACCTATCTAACCTCCATAACCCAGTAACTGGATAACACGACACCCCTTGGTAAGACTGGTTGTCAGACTTGGGCTTCTGACTACCGTAACGACTGACAAAGATCTTGGAATGACGCACGCTTTCCGAAGCACGGAGGAGTCTCGATATCACCCATCCACGAACAGACCGCGGCAAGTGTAGTACCTTAGATCGACCTGTGCGGCTGTTATCTATCATTTAGCCACGAGCCCCGCCAGAACAGAAACTTTATTAATAAACATTATTTCTTGAAGTTGGTTTTACTTGTTTACTTTCCGGTATTCGACTCAGTCTTTTGTTCGACATTTCTTAAGACATCATTATCATTTTGCCGCTATTTACACAGTCTTATAGAAATGTAGAACCAAAATGTTACCTATTGTGTAGATACTTGTTTGTTCAGTTGTTAGCACACGAAGTCTATGTATTCTTACAACAGTTAATTACGAGATCAAACACAGCTGTTTCTTACATAATAAAGTAAAGTTTCAATTATCATCAGGAACAGTATAATGATACTACAGCTAAATAAATACATAATTATCTACGCAAATATGGGTGAATGTCAAGATTAAATGAAAATGAATATTAAATAGAATAATGAAAATTAGGCCCATTTTAGTCTAGGCACAATATAGGGTGACAGGGACATCGACGCGCAAATGAATTCAGCAAATGAATAAAGCGTAGAAATTTTTCGTCGGTTACCAAAATCATAATCAACCTTTTCATACAAAAGTACAATTTAATACCTACGCGGTTAAAATGTATGAAACAGCAAAGTTTCGGCATCATGTACTGAATCCATGGTAACAGTTTGCGCGCCAGTGGAGCCGAATATAAATGTGTATATTGTCCTTATTATAGATATTATACCACTGTAGGCCAAAGACCTATTGTCATGTACAGAAGGATTGTACTTTTTATTGCGTATTGGTCAGTAGTACTATTTTGTCAAATTCACCTTAGACCCCACTCAAGTGACCGCACATAATCCGAAAGCGAACTTATTAGTATAAAAAAAACGTCGGAAAACATCTTTTCACACCTTTTCTTCGGTAATGTTTGTTTAGAGAATAAAGGTCGCTGTATACTGGACGGCGTTAGGACGTGGACGGGCGGGAGACGGAACGTGGTGTGGCGTCTCGTCTCTTAGGTGCCACGTTGCTCTGTGCCTTCCGTGCACCTATGAAACGATCTTTCCAAAAATAAACGAGTACGGCGGCACGTACTGCAGCTTCAAGGGCATCCCGTACGCACAGCCGCCCGTTGGAGACCTCCGGTTCAAGGTACGACAAAAAATACATGCAAATGTTACTGTTACTGACTAATTGATTGACAGACGAATACCAATGCACTGATGAATTATCTACACCAATGTTATAAAGAGGTAAAGTTTGTAAGTTTGGATGTAGGAGGTAATCTCCGAAACTACACATCCGATTTCAAAAGAGTCTGTCACTGATGGAAAGCCCGTCCCGTTCCGTCCGGGTAAAAACACGTTACGTATGCAGCAACCTTAGCACTACACAGTGCACGTGTACATCGTGAGGAAATGAAAAAAGTTCATCATAATTCACCTTCATTATGTGAACATAATGAAGGTGAATTATGATGAGCTCATTCAAAACGACTTTAATTTTGTCTTATAAGACACTTATGACGTTCGTGTTCTTAAGTATGAAGTTACAACAACAGAATGACTCCATCATTAGTGAGATGACAATTCTGATCTGGATAAATGGGCAGGACAAGTGTTTCCTATATAATGAGTCTACAGTGTAATCACCGAGTAATAAGCATTCTCAAAAACACCTCAATTTCATCACAGTAGTACAAAATAGCATCTCTTGTTCGCTCCACAGCGGACGCGTGTCGGCTCAAATTGATTCGTGACGGTGATAAATTAAATGAATAAATCAAAGTAACGTAATGATAATTTGTTTTTTACCAAATATTATTTTAATTATGATTGTATATTAGAACTGGTGTGCATACATTCAGTAGTAGAAAAACTAATGTTCGAGACTCCGGCCGATTAGATAAGCAACAAGAGGCTATAAATCTAGAGAGTTCTTCGGCACTCGTTTTAGTGATTCGTTAACTATTTATGGATTAGCAACCAGATTTAAATTTAGTTATTAATATTTTGTCAAGGCAGACACTTCAGATCAGAAGTTTGTTGAAGAAGTCTGAAGATGGTGCAAGTGAGAGTGAGTGAGGGGTTGCTGGAGGGAGAGCTGGTGAAGAACGAGTACGGCAGCACGTACTGCAGCTTCAAGGGCATCCCGTTCGCGCAGCCGCCCGTTGGACACCTCCGGTTCAAGAAACAAGAAATTCTAGTTCAAAAAAAATACATGCAAATGTTACTGTTACTGACTAATTGATTGACAGACGAATACCAATGCACTGATGAATTATCTACACCAATATTATAAAGAGGTAAAGTTTGTAAGTTTAGATGTAGGAGGTAATCTCCGAAACTACACATCCGATTTCAAAAGGCCAAGTGCCAGAGGATATGTTTTAAATTTAAACACGCAAACGAAATCGCGGGTGGAAGCTTGTGTTTATATAGATTTTACAGCACCATTTTACATTGTTAATCTTCTATCAATCAAAACTGAATTACGAATGTATACTTAGATTTTCATTGATTAAATATTTATTTTTGTCGTTGTAAACTTTCCGTTACCTAAAAAGAAATAAAATTATTATTTTATTTGTCATCAAAAATCCTTGTTTTTTTACTTCATAATTTACGTTATCCATTTTTATTTCAGGCCCCACAGTCAATTAAACCATGGCAAGGCGTACGCAAGGCAAACGAATTTGGCCCAGTTTGCTATCAGTACAACTCAACGAACCCTAATCTAGGAAACATGAGTGAGGACTGCTTGTATCTCAATGTTTATACACCAGACGTTAAACCCAACAATCCCCTTCCTGTTATGGTTTGGATTCATGGAGGAGGATTCGTCTGGGGAAGTGGTAATGATGACCTGTACGGCCCAGAATTCCTTATTAGACACGGTATAGTTTTGGTCACAATTAACTACAGACTTGAGGTCCTCGGATTTCTCTGCCTTGACACCGAAGAGATCCCTGGTAACGCTGGTATGAAAGACCAAGTGGCAGCACTCAGATGGGTGAAGAAAAATATTGCTAACTTTGGTGGAAATCCTGAGAACATCACAATTTTTGGCGAAAGTGCTGGAGCTGGAAGTGCTTCCTATCATTTAGTATCACCAATGTCTGAAGGCCTGTTTAAGCGAGCAATTCCTCAGAGTGGCGCAGCTACATGCTTTTGGTCACGAGCGTTCGAACCACGAGAAAAAGCTTTGCTGTTAGCCAAACAATTAGGATTCCAGTCAGAAGATGACAAAGAACTCTACGAATTCTTCAAAAAACAACCTGTCAAAGCTCTCGTCAATTTGAATCTACAGGTTACACTAGCACAAAAACCTTATGAAATCCATTTTGGCGTATCAGATGAGAAAGATTTTGGAAAAGAAAGGTTCTTCTATGGAGATGTCACCGACGCAATTCGAAACAAAACACATGAAGGTGTTGATATTATGACCGGCTATACCCAAGACGAAGGACTGATATCAATAGCCATTGGTGGTCCTTTGGAAGATATAGTTGCTAACGCTAAACGCTACCATGAAGTATTTGCCCCTAAAATTATTCAGACAAATTGTACTATTGAAGATCAATTGAAAGCTGCAAGAAAGATACAAAAATACTATTTCAAAGATAATGATGTGTCAATAAAAAATTCTGTACAAATGATGAAGTTCTTAAGTACTGACATGTTTGTATATGGAGTGATGCTATCAGCTAAACTGAATTCAAGGAAGAATAAAGTATACTTATACAAGTTCAACTGTAAATCTGAGAGGAACTGTTTCAACCGGGTACTTGGCGTCGACCATCTTACTAAAGATATAGAGGTAGTGTCACATGGCGATGATTTGACATATCTGTTCCCAGTACAATTGTTCAGTAAGAAAGTTGATAAAAAATCGGACACTTTCAAATTGATCGACAGGGTCACTAAGCTCTGGACGAATTTCGCTAAATACGGGTAAGTGAACAACTACTTTTTGTCCTACATACATTGAAGGTTACGTTAATCACATAGCAATAGCAAAATAAGCCTAACGTTAGATTCTTGTTAATATTGTCTTATCAAAACATCGAGTATCGATTAATTAAGACCTACAAACCCAAGCTTAATCTTAATATTGTCTTCATTAATTCTAATATGACCAACGTAAATTAAAGTATTGTAGGCGAAACCCACATCTTTTTAAACGTACTTTTTTGCCAGTCCGCATGATCACCGCGATGAAAAAAATTTAGTAATTATAAACGTGTAATTTAATGTTAAATGCTATTTTAGCAACCCAACCCCAGACAACAGCCTTGGAGTGAAATGGAAGCCATACACCTTGGCTGCGCAGGATTACCTGGACATTGGCAATCAGTTAGTTGCTGGCCAATCACCGGACAAGGAAGAGAACGACCTGTGGGAGAGCATCTTTCAGGAATATCTGCCTAAATATAGTGCATTGCAATAAACAGGTTCTTGTTATTAAATAATTACCCATTAAATAATTAGTACTTTTTTACCTGTTCCTGAGTATATTCCGAGGTTTAAGGAAAAACAGATAGAACACGGACGCGAACCATATTTTACGAACCGTACCTTGTTTAATCTGTGTCTCTTTGATGCAGTAATTTAGGATTAGAGATCCTATACAGTTTAGGTACATTGCAGCACCAAAATAAATAAGAATATCGTTGTATGTTCATTACGTCATCCTGCTGGCCCCTAACCACATCAACTCACTAAGCAGTAAGACGAAACAGGTACCTACTTCATTATAATAAACCTTTCAGTTTTAAAACAAAGCCTCGAGCTATTATCAATAATGACATGACTGCAACCCTTTTCACATGCTCGTATTTCACATAGGTATACCCGCGAATTTAGTTTTGTTTGACTCGGGACACCTCTCCAATTAGTCCTTTGACCGATTCTATTTAAACTGTACGAGTAGGTATATGCTACATGTATGGAAAACACATTGTTTTTCTCGTACAGCATATTAGTGTATCGATAAAAAATGTAGTGCACAGCTCGTCTGGCTAACTGGTTAGTTTCCTGAATTTATTACGTTGTAAACAACATTCTATCGCTGACTTGCTGTCTTACGACTACCAAATGTTACAAGTAATAGGTACTAGAGAAACTTAACTCATGCATGAGAAGATTTATTTTAGGAGAGTCGGGATTCGGGGATATTAGTTCCCAAATATGTAGGTTACCTACGATTTTTATATTAGGGAAGACCATTCTTGCAGGTTTCGCAAAAAACACTTTCTTTGATTTAGCAAACCACGCCACTCAAATGGTTCTTGGTTTTCTATTTGTAGGGTTCCGTAGCAAAATGGCAAAAACGGAACCCTTATAATCTCGCATGTCCGTCTGTCGCGTCCGTCCGCATGTTACACAGCCATTTTACTCGGAGACTATTTGCACTACCTATATCGGTGAAAATTGCAAACGTCTACGAAGTACGTACTTATCTCTATTTTGTATTTCAGAAAAGAAACGACGAATGCTTCGCTTATGAGCCCTGCCGACTATGGTTTCCAATATCCACAAAACAGCGCCAGTACATAGTAAAAACAAACATTTGCTACAGTATAATTTTAGAGCATTGTATAGGTATTTTAATCTGTTAGACGGCCGCCCGGGGCCGTCGCCATTGTCGCTTAATTGTGTCGGGAATCGAAACGACCAACGATTAATAACGACAAAAACTGCTACAAAATTCTTTTATGTATGACATATTTTTTAACGATTTTCGTAGGTGTTGTTGGGGCCTATGATGTCGTGTGTGTCTACGTAGGTTTTTCTACATTTTTGTATCGTTATTTTATACAAGGTGGCAGGGACGCGCAACCAGTACCTATGAATTCAGCACATCATGTGCTGAATTCATAGGTACTGGTTCCAGAACCCCTAGCGTAGAAATGTTTCGTCAATTGTCAAAAAAAAACAAATGTTTCAAATTAAAGTGTAACACCTATGCGGTTAATATGTATGAAACAGCTAATACTTTTTTTAAAAACCGACGAAAAAATTTCAACGCAGTGGGTTTCAGCATCAAGTATCCATGGTAGCAAGTTGCGCGTCGATGTCCCTGCCACCCTTAATTTTACTTCAGTAGGTACAAGAATGGAAATGTAGTTGTGGACTTATATCAATGATAAAGTCAAAGAGAATTTACGTACGAATGTCAAAATAGTAAACTCGCAGGCAGCTCACATAAACGTTTAATGAATACATAAACGGATTGTGACCGCAGTACGTTGATAACCTAATAAAATGATGCTAATCTACCCGTTGCAATCAAATTAAAATTCTTTTGTTTTAGTCGGTAACAGCATGCGAAGCATGAACACCGTAAAAAGAAAGACAAAATGTCAGATTGTAGAAAAACTTCTACGGCGTGATGCCAAAAATGAAGAAAAGAAATGTCATCTTCGTAGAATAGAGATAGAAGAGAAGGGTTATGCGACGTGTGCAGGAGAGGGTTTTCAGTTCTGCCAGAAATCACACGACTATTATTTAAGTAAATATGACAATGGTAGGTATCAATCAAACAACTCAGCCCATCGCAGTCCAATGCTGGACATAGGCCTCTCCCAGGCTGCGCAACAAGACCCTCCGCCTTCCGCATCTAGTCTGTCCCAGCCACCTTAAGGTCGGTCCATCTAGATGGGGGGCGTCTCACGCTACCCTTGCCGAGACGTCGTCTCCACTCCAGGACTCGTCCCGTCTTGTCGTTGGTAGGTAGGTATATTTTAAGAATTTTCACACTTTATCAACTTGTTAATGCTTGCAAAACGATTCTTAGTTACCTCATCTACCTTCCTCTAGACTAGCCTTATAAACATTTACTTGCAAAGGCTAACACAGAAAATAGTCCCCGAAATTCTATGTGCAAGATAATAATAGAGTACAAGTAAAGTCCATAAATTATTCATCAGAAACCTTTGGGACGGCGCACGATACCGTCTGAGGCAAAGCGTTTTAAATTTAAAGCGGCCATGCTTCTACTGGCTGAGATTCTGTGACGATAATTCTTGCAGGACATCGGGTTTTAGAGGAGAATAGATAGGAAATGTAGCATGCTTGGAAGATTTTGATGGAAGATATCGTTTCAAAGGAAGAAGTTGTCGTGAACGGTTTAACTGTGTTGACGACAATTTTGGTTGATCGTCTGCAGGTCACAAGCAAACTATGAGTGTAGTTTTGCTATTCGAATGTGTAGGTACTTGATGTTACAGCACATAAGCTACTTACATGTTAAATTATAAGGTCACATCATCTATTGACTACATAAAAATCCCTATATTCAGTAGTGCACGGTCCACGATACCCTCTTGATTGATAATGATGGGGCGTGGTAGTGAGTGGTGAGTGTGGAGTAGTGTATGTGCGTATGCCGCGCGTGGCGCCTACATTAACTTAGCACGCTTTGTGCGCGGTAGGCGTCGTGTTGTGAGTGTGGAGTTCTTTTGGTTGAGTAGGTCGCGTGTAGAGTGAGGGCGACCTACTCAGGCGTCTAATCCGGTGATTATAGCGTGACGTATGCGATGAGGTCAGGTTAAGCTACGCTTGCCGGGGTTGGTCTGTGGATGGGTGACCATCTTTACATACCGAGACCCCTCTATGCCTCGGAAAGCACGTTAAGCCGTTGGTCCCGGCTGTCATTCGTGGATCTTTGACGGGTAGTCAGAAGCCCGAAAATCTAATAACCAGTCTTACCAAGGGGTATCGTATTACCCAGTAACTGGGTTGTGGTGGTCAGATAGGCAGTCGCTCCATGTAAAATAGAAAGAGAAACAAAAAGTTTTTATTGCGACTCGCACAGGAAGATCATAAAACTAAACTAAACTAAACACAAACAAAAATAAAAATAAAAAACCCAAATTATATTTTAAAAAAAAGTAGGTAATAAAACCAAATTATATAAAAAATAATAAAAAATAAAGTAACAAAAGGAAAATGAAACAGAAAGTCATGTACGAGGCCAAAAGGCTCCTATCTCAGCATGATGCTACGACATTTAAAAAATAAATGTCGCAGCGCTGGTATTCTGATAGGGCCCGATGTGATGTCACGGGCAAATACTGGTATTCAGCAGCATCCGGTTAGACTGGAAGCCGACCCCAACATAATTGGGAAAAGGCTAGGCAGATGATGTATGCGATGAGGTCGCGCCAGAAGCGCTTGTAGTCGGTAGGTCGCGCGTGCCATGGTGCAATGTCCTTGATGTGATGGTGCTCGGAGATGTCGGCACGTGCGAACTTCCTCCTCGCCAGGCGGACGCTGAAGTCATCGACGCTCTGGACACGCAGGTCCCTGTGAATCACAGAGTTCCTCACGAACCGAGGCGCCCCGACGATTTGACGCAACACGTAGTTCTGCTGAGTCCGGAGCTTCTTCCTGTGCGCCTCGGCCGGGAGCGCGAGCCACGCCGGGGCGGCTTAGGTGAGTTGCGGTCGTAGGTATGTTTTGTATATCCCCCGCTTGACTCGCGTGGAGAAGCGTGACGAGAGCACCGGGCGAAGCAACTGGCGGGGTGCCCTTACCCGCGAGACGGCGTTGCAGACGTGCGGGCCCATGGTGAGCCGACTGTCAAATGTGACCGCCAAGTACTTGGCGGTCCTGGTCCACTTGACCTCGGTCCCCATGAGCTCAAGGGTCGGTGGGTGCGTATGACCGAGCTCCGATAGTGCGGCCGTTTTTATAGGGCTCGGCGTCCGTGCACGTTTTTAGGTTAAGTATTGAAATTACAATGACGGAAATAATGACATGACATGCTGTTTGAGGTTACTTTCACATCATAATAAACTCAAAGTAATCAATTGATGATTTATGAACTAATTTTCGAACATAATAGGTGAGCTGTTGTATTTGCGCCGAGATATATATTAAGAAGACTTTTTTTTTTTATGTGAGAAGTATTCCAGAAATGTTCCTATTTCCACGTCCAATCAACCATTCAAATAGAAATCGTTCTCTAATTCGGATTAGATGCAACACACAAGCTTTTACAAGCTAACAGCCAAATTGCTACAGCCTTTTAAACCCGTACAAGAACCACTTTTAAAGCATTAAAAGAGCATAAAGTATAACAAAAACGCTACCAATCTATTTGGTTAACACCCACTTTAATTTGTACACAGTCTAGCAGTATCTTTGCATCGTAAACCGGTAATATCGCGGCGGCATAATAACTTGGGGTGGCAGAACAATTTACTCTGTTTACACTGTAAACGAGTATCGGGGGGAAAGGGGCATAGATAAACCAGCGACATTCTAGCTTAATAGACGGTAGACGGATGGCCTTAAATCTTCAGCACTAAATTAAACAGCGTATAATGAAAAGTATGACAACTTTGTTGGGTTTAAAAATAGCCCTGACGTTTTATGATTTAGGTTTTTAGTGAAGCGTTTTTGTTACAGAGATGGACGACCTATGGTTAAAAAGCCTCAAAACGCGATACATTTTCAAATCTATACTAATAATAAAGCTGAAGAGTTTGTTTGTTTGAACGCGCTAATCTGGAACTACCGATCGGATTTGAAAAATTCTTCATGCTTTTGAAGTTCAACACACTTGAGGAAGGCTATTTAACATCACGCTATGACCTTTAGGAACCGAGCAAAAAGAAAAAAAGTCAGAATGAACGCTAAGCGAAAACGAAGTGATAACGCGGGCAGGCGATGCGATGCGACGCGGTGCGGGAGAACAAGAAAATTCACGCGGACGGAGTCGCGGGCAGAAGCTAGTTAGATATTTTATTATTTCCTAAATTGACAAAATGGAAAGTTGTAAACCTCAGAATAGGTAACAATAAAAATAGGCTAAAAATATAAGCCGCTTGGTTTATTTCAATAGATTAACTATCATGTCAAAGTCAAATCATTTATTTCCAACAGGCACTTCTGAACGTCAAAAATTAAATTAAAATAAAACTGATTCTAGTCGCCCCTTCCAAAAGGTAGCGAAAACTACCTTTTGGAAGGGGCGACTAGATATGGAGAAGAATGGGTAAGAAACTCCACCGTTACTCTTTTAAAATGTTGTACAATATTTTGCATACATTAACTATATAATTATATGTGAAGACGATGCACCTAAAATAAAATTACTATACCACAATAGGTAAAATAATTAAAATGGATTAAAGAAACCATGATATATAAATTAACTATGTGATAGATACATGGTGGACATGGATACATGATGGTGCACACATATTTACAAACACTCTAAAAGTAGACGGTTTTAATTAAAAAAATAATAATAAAGAGTAATAAATAAGTCCGGGTGTGACTTTAAGTAATTACAGAATGTAAATATATGTCAAAAAAGAAAAGAATAAATTATACAATTACATTAGCAACCAGTTTGATTTTGTCTAGACTCTAGAGATTGCCCTATGCTCCTCCATAGGGCAATCTTTAGACCAGCATGTTTCCAAGCATTATTTTCTTGGATATATAGTTCCTCTAATTTGTAATATCTTTGTTTACAAAGTGTAATTTTAATTTAAGTTTTAAATTTTCTTTAATTTAATTGCAATATTTCACAAGTTATTTTGTTGTAACATTACACAGTACCGCATAAAACTTGTTTATATTCTAGTGGAGCGTATTATTAACCCAAAACTGTTAGTCTATGGCACAACACCACAGTATAATACTACTGAACACGTGTAAAAGTAAAAATATTCTCGTATTCTCTTCGTTTTCAAAAAATAATCTAATAAATCAGATTTATTTCTACATGCTGACATTTAAACATGATTGTATCACTAATATATGATCATAGTTATTTTTAAGTATGGTTGCTAGCCAAATCCATTCCTAAATACCAACAAACATTTAGGTTAATTAGTTTTTTATATATATTATATTTAATTATATAGTATATTTTTTTCACGTATAAGCCTGTACGTAAGCGATTATGAGATAAGCGAAAAAATTAACAAGTTTTTTTTCATATATTCGTAACAAAAATAGTTTTTAGTGCTATCATTGCATTCAATGTTATTTTAGATTACAAATAACTATGGTTTAAAAAACAGCAGTAGCTTATTTAAAAATACTCTTAAAATAATTGCTACATGTTTCGTTATTTACACAAACAATAAATACACGCATACTGTGAATTCACATTGGTAGTTTATTTAAATAACTGAATCAACATTTGAATACTCGATGTTATGTAGTATCGTTATTCTAAAGGTATGCGTATCGTAATCAGTTCAGTCACAATTGTGTTATTTGTTACCGCCCAATACCAACTTTATGGCGGCTCTGGAGTGCGCTACTCGCTGCGCAGTACCTCACCCCTCACCCCCGCTGACACATGCATTCGTTACTGCGCAGCGACTCGCCTCATGTTCCGAGCCACCATAAAGTTTGAATCGGGCTGTACCAAAAGTTAGAGAGAGAGAGAGTCAGAGGTGCACGCATGCCTAAATACATTAAAACGAGTTCTAATCAATCTTAGATAAATTATTCCTAAACAAAAATAAAATGTTTGCTCCAAACTTGTTATAAAAACCCTTTTCTCTGTAAGTGCTAATTTATATCTTAACTAGCGACCTGCACCTGCTGATTTATTTCTAATATAAATGTGCAGCATGTTTAATATAAATGTTTTAAACACATAAACCTTTCGGAATAAATTCGCAAATTTTTGATGAAAACCGCATCGAATTTCGCTACGTAGATTAGAAGAACAACACGGTCACACATACAGACTTAAAAAGCGACTTTAATTTATAAAATGTATACACATAGATATAGATGACCCCTATAGTCTTCTGTTTCATAAATAGAAAACAAATCAAATCGCAAGCATTCTATTTAAAAACAATTCCAGTGCATCACGACTCACGTGCCGTGCTTTTACAGAAATTGTCCTGGTACCTGTCTAGTCCAGTTGGCTATACTATTTCTATATCGCCAATTTTCTCATGCTCCCTCGCACGTACGAGAATGTATTCGACATTATTTGTAGACAAAGAATCGTATTGCTTTGTCACAATACCTTGTCGTATTGTATGATTTGATTTACTGTAGTGTTCTTTGTGTAACGCTACTTAGAAATAGTAATGTAAGAGTTCTAGATTTTGCTAAGGACCAATTTTAGATAGAACACGTCATATGCTCGGCACGGATTAAACATGTGAAGAAAACCAAAAGTTAAGACAAAGGCCAAATAGTTAAGACAGTACCTATGGCTTAACTATTTGGCCCCAAAATTAATGGCAAATCGATTGAATGACATTTAGAATTGTTAAAATTATTCACGAGTCCATTTTCATTTAGATTTCCTTTATTTCAATGTAAACATATAAATTATATTTTTAAATATTAGAATATAAAAAATATAAAAACATTTAAAAATATAAAAATAGTAGCCCACCGGTATCGGGAACAGGGTCCAAGCTACCGGTGGTCAGGGCTCCAGAGAGAAGAACCTCCTGACAATGCGAGCCGTGTCCAGGAGTACCGCTTTCTGAATCAAGCCCTTGATCCAGCTACCCAACGAGAGCCTCCTCAAGTGTTGGTCGAGGTTCTTTATTATTAAGCCATTGGCTGTCACGACTATCGGCACAATGATCACTGAGTCCACATCCCACATGTCGACAACCTCGCGAGCCAAGTCAAGATACTTGATTTGTTTATCTTTTTCGGCTTTCACAAGGTTCTCATCATGCGGGACGGTTATGTCAACAATCATTGCGCGCCGCTCTGATCGATCCACCACCACTATATCAGGCTTATTGGCAACAATAGTCCTGTCAGTGATGATGGATCGATCCCAGTACAATGTGATATTTCCATTTTCGAGAACTGGGTCGGGCACATACCTGTAGTACGGCACCTCAGATTCCACAAGGCTGTATTTCAGAGCAAGTTGCTGATGGATTATCCTGGCTACAAGGTTGTGTCTATGCAAGTACTCTCCGTTAGCTAGACGAGAACACCCGAAGATAATATGCCTGATTGATTCTCCCGGCCGGGGGCATGCCCGACAGATGTCAACCGTGCCGTCTTTCACAATAAATCTCCGGTAATGGTTCGTAATCATAACTGCGTCCATAGTTGCACAGATAAAACCTTCGGTTTCTCCAAAGAGGTCACCGAAACGCAGCCAGGCTACGGACGCTAGTAGATCTACATCGGGTCCATGTAGGGCCCGGTAAAAGCGTCCGTGAAGCTCCTTACTCTGCCATACTTCCATGCGATCATTGGTGTCAAGCACTACTGGCTTGCGCCAGTTTTCTTTAGCCAAGGAGAGCGGGGTGAGGCCCTTGTCCACCGCGACTACATTTCGATGCATCCCCACGTCGGTTTCTAGGAAATATTCCCTGAGACTGCATATCTCGCGATTGTGGTGGGTCTTAGCGTTTAAAAAGCCTCGACCTCCACACTTTCGCGGGATATACAGCCTCATTACCGATGACCGTGGGTGATGCATTCGATTTGCAGTCAGCAGCGTCCGGACCCTCCTATCCAGGGCGTCTAGTTCGGTTTGAGTTCATTTGAGTATACCGAAAGAGTACATCAAAACCGGCATGACCCAACTGTTGAAGACACGCACCTTATTTCCGCCTGATAGAAGACTATTAAGTACTTTTTTCAGGCGGCCAAAGAAGCGCTCCTTCAACGATTGTTTCATGTCAGTTACATTGATGCCTAACGCTTCCGACATACCCAAATACTTATAGGTTTCGGATGCGGAGAGGGCTCTAAGGTTTGTGGAATCCGAGAGTTGGGTTCCCACGGATTCCACAATCTCCCCTCGCTTTACATGCATGACCGCACATTTGTCCACACCAAATTCCATCCTGATGGCGCTACTGAAAGTTTCTGTTACTTTTAGTAGCTCCATCAGTTGCAAATTGTTGGGAGCAAAGAGTTTTAGGTCATCCATGTAGAGGACGTGTGATATAACCTGACCACCTCTCCTCAGCCGGTAGCCTAGACCTGAATCCTCCAGCAGTGTGCTTAGAGGATTCAAGGCTAAGCAGAACCAAAGCGGACTCAAACTATCGCACTGAAATATGCCTCGCTCGATCCTTATCAGTTCGCTATTCCTCTGAATATTTCCACATCCTGGATAGCGAAGGACCGTCCTCCATTGCCCCATACATGACATCAGGAAGGTGCGCAGAGTTGTATCTACTTTATACAAATCCAGCACCCTCATGAGCCATGTATGTGGCACCGAGTCATAGGCCTTCTTATAATCTATCCAACATGTCGACAGATCTTTTCGGGAACGACGAACCTGTTGGCTAATGGGCATATCAATAAGGAGTAGCTCCTTAGTACCGCGGGACCCATTCTTACATCCGTTTTGAGAGGCAGACATAATGGAGTTGGTGTCTATATGTTTGCTAATTTTAACTCTCAAAATGGATGTAAGAATCTTATAGAACGTCGGTAAACACGTGATCGGCCTATAATTTTTGGTTTCCGCGGTGCTACCTGATTTATGGAGCAGGTGGGTAACTCCTGTCGTTAGGAATTGGGGTAGCGACCCAGACTCCAAAGCAGTCTAGAACTGAGATGCCACGCGAGCGTGCGACCTTGAGAACCATTTTATCCAAAAGTTTTGCAGCCCGTCCGGCCCTGGAGACTTCCAATTATAACGGACGGACTGCACGAGCTACATCTTGGGGGCAGATGGTAATAGCCTCCATTTCTGGTATTGGATCACAGGCTCGCTCGACTTCTCGAGCCCAACCACCTTCGGTGTCACTGACAGGCACCGACAAGATACTACGCCAAAAGGAACACACATGGCATCATCATCCGGCAGGCACGTGTCAGCCACACCTTGGTCCGGTCGCTCCCAACTCCTATAAACCCACCTTTGATCGCTCTGGAAGGGGCGATTCTGAGTGTATCGCTCTACTCGCCGCTTATACCGACGAATACGGTTCGTCCATGCATACTGCACTGCCAAGCTGGTACGGGTGGTTTCGGTCGTGTAGCTCTAGAGTCATTGGCAATTTTGACGTGAGCTACACGACATGCCGCTACAGCCACGCAATACAGATGAGGTCTTCGCAGGTATCAAAACAGTTTGACAACTGCGAATCCAGGACCGCCACCAGCGCCCTATTTTTGTTATGCATGGGCAAACGAGGTAAGCGTGGCCTAAGTTCACGCGACATGAACCGATATTCCTGAATCGCACCCTCCAAAGCACACCTCAATTCCTCATTGCTCATTTAGATTATTATTATTCCGTTAATTACAATCCACTCTTAGTTTATTATAAATACTAACAATAATTGACCCACCCATGTCATACACCCAGTTATATACCTTCATTTTGATTATAATCAACTACAAAAGCTATTTAGAATTAATAAGGTAAATTAAAATAACCTTGGTTGTCAAATTTTCGACCACAAGAAAACCATTTTCTCACTTCAAAATAAAAAAGGTTGAAACTAATGACAAAATTGGTTCATAATCACTTTTGTTTGTTTTGCACGAAATTAATTAACTACATAGTTCACGCAAAGGACTTAATGTATGAAAATTAATACCTATTATAAACTAATCTTAATTAAATTCTTGATTGTAGTCTCTGCATGTAGGTACGCCATAAGGAGATCGAGCAATTAGTTACCGTAGTAAAGTTTTTAATTATTGTAGAAAATGGCGATAATGACAACAACAAAATAAGTAACAAATTCACAGTTTCTTTTCGCGTACAAATTGTATTATGTGATAGTTTCCAGTATGGCAGTCCCTGGCAACGGCCAGCTAAAATAATTCACTTCCTTTTTTAGGGTTCTCTACCCAAAGGAGGCCAACGGGTTTCTATTACTAAGCCTCTGCTGTCCTTCCGTCTGTCTGTCAGCGGGCTTGTCTCATGACCCGTAATAGGTAGACAGTTGAATTTTTAACAGAATGTGTTTTTCTATAGCCGCTATAACAACAAATAATAATATAAATAAAGTTAAAAATAAAAAGGGGTCTCTTTTGCTTTGAGATACGGAACCCTTCTAACTCAGCCAATCAATGTAAAAGGGTACTATGGGGCTGATATATCTTTGATAAAAACCCCTAAACAAAATTAGATTTAAAAATAAAACCTCCTAACTCTAACTTGGCCGATTTTTGTAGAAGTTGTATCCCTTCGTGTGCCAATCGTGGTCTGCGGGTGATCAAAAACAAGTAACCGTTCCTAAATTTCTATTTTCAGATCAAATCAAAAGCTATTTATTTTAATTAGGTTGAGCATCAGCAATTTTTGAACGTCAAAATGACATAAAACAGTCCCCCAAACCGCAAACCCTTCACCACTTCCTAATGCTTTAGCTGGATCGAAGAAGTGGCGCAAAAAAAAATCCAGCAGTAAAGAAACCCGCATGGAAGGTTTTTAAGATTTTCAGTCAATCAAAACTTCCAAAACTTTATAAAGTGAAAAACGAGAATCCCACAGCCACCTGTCAAAGTATATTATTAAGAGGCTTGCATAACAGTAAAGGGAGCTCCGAATCCCCCGAGTGACTCTCATAAGCCGCAGACCCACAGTACATCGTAAAACACATGATATTACGTCACAACACAGCGCGCGCGCCTTTTGACGACTACCCTTTATAATAAAAGTGTAAAACTGAAATATTCTAACATTGTTCCGTAGGTAATATTTTGTACGGTAAATAATAGAAGCTTCTTTATTTTGCTGTCGTGTGGAAAAGTAATTTAGTTTTAAAAGTTGGAGTGAGTTGTTTTTACAAGAGAAGCTAATAAAATATAGAGCATTTGTTCGTATTGACACTTTCAGACTGTTGTTGCTGAAAAAAGTTAAGCTGGAAGCACTATACTATATATAAGTAGTAATATCGCATTCTAATAAAATATTTTTTAACAGTAATAAAAAGTATTGAAACTTACCGTTATTCGTTGCGCAGATAAACCAGGCGATTGAGACCTGAACAAATAGAGAAAATAAATTAACTTTACCTGATTTTGTGTAAGTAAATAACAAATAATACATTGTACGAGTAATTAACTACTTATGATGATATTTTGGTTAAGAAACCCATGAATTTTATTGTCGTAATTGTGCAGTGGTTAAAGCCTCGCCTCTCATACACAAGGCTGTGAGTTCAAATCCGGGTAAGTACCAGTGAGACTTTTTCAATTCATATGTTCTTTATGAGTTTATTATTAGACATTACTGACATTGGTGTAGGAAGACATCGTGAGGAAACCTGGGACTTATAGTTAATGTAAGTCTGAAATCACAAGCCCCTCTTGAGCAAATGCTGGTGATCAATGCTCGTGGCTTCTCTGTGTGAGAAGCGGCATTTGCCCTGCAGTGAGACAATAATGGGCTGGTATTTATTATGAATCTTTGAAGTGGTTACGTGGCCTTTAAAACATTTCTAACCCCATAAGACTCAACCAATGTCGAAAAGTTTTATTTTCCCATGTGTATACTTCTATTTACTTTTGCATAAGGAATTATATGAATTAACGACTAGTTACTGAGAATAATCCACCCTCGATCACATAAGTACATAACTATACGAACAAAGGAATCAAAGTAGCAACATGGCAATGCCGCCAACGCCTAACAAATTAATTTATAGTGGTCGGGGACCGCCCTAACGCTAATAATGTTGTAAATTGACAACCACATGTATAAGCGAACACAGCCAACATATGTAGCGTTAACTTATAAAGTAAAGGATAATTGTGTTAAGGGTTTCGTCAGTAAAAAATCGTTGATTCATACTGTACCAAGATTATGTTTGGACATTAAAACAGACTGTGACATAATCTGAGTTTGTTTCAGTATTTCTTCTCAGAGTAGGTAGTCGGAAAGAATACACCGAAATCAGTAGACCTCATTTAGTTCTAAATTATAATTTATTTTTGACGTGTCCTACGGTTTTATTTCATCCAATTAACAAACGTATTTTTGTTTGTATCATTAATTCATGCAATCATTATATAGCGTAGCGTTGGAAAGCCTGACACAAGGTGGACCAATGATCTGGTGAAGGTCGCTGGACGCGAGACGCAGATAACCGGTCGAAGTGGCGTGCTTAGGGAAGGCATATGTCCAGCAGTGGACGTTTTTTGGCTGAAATTATGATGAATTCATGCAATAATTCGTTATTTTTTACTATGGCGGAATTGGGCTAACTTTTTCCCTCCCAACCTAAATGTTAATCCACTCTTGCCTTCAACTGTACGCCTATTATTACACGACCAAGTTTAAACAATGTAGAATGTAGTCGCTAATTCCAGAATGACAGAACTCAAAAGTAGTTGAGACTGTCATGTAAACCATTTACTTATATTACAAAACTGAAACTAAACTTTGTGTTGATAGAGGTAAGGTTCCTAATGCCGAAGCGTGTAACTTGTTGGCTAATATTAGGGGACGATGTACGTATGTATGTATGTCACTTAAGGATGCTCCATTGTTGTATGAACTTGAAGGTTTGAACAGCCTTAGTATTATGTTGTCAAGTAATAACATAGGCGATGCTCATAGTAATTGTTGGTTAGATAATGTTAGCCTTCTCAGTATAATGAGTTAATCAAAATAAGGATCGAAATTATATAACTTCATTACAATAGATGAGTAGGCATATTGTATTCAACGTAAACAGTTTATTATAAGTATCTAGCTATTTAGTACCTAAACGCAAAAATAAAACTATTTCACTTGCAATGATTTGAACAATATATTCCTTGATGACACTTGCAGATGTTAAGAACTTTCTGGACGCAGAGTAGATACTCTACCTACCGTTACTATTTTTATATAGTTATCCTGATTTCTAATGGATGCTTTAAAAACGTACTCAAACTCATTGACCGAGAGACACACTTTTGACTATTTTGAAATGAATCAATCTTTTCAACTTTCCCTGGGGATAGCAAAGCACACAGTAATATCGGCAAGCTGCATTTCGTGCCATTCGACAGCATCTAATATTCCTAGCTCCCACTGCACACAAACACAAACACTGACTGTATTCCATTTGCTATGTTATTTCGAGATATTATTAAAGGTTTAAATGTTATTTTATAACACTTGAAATCACGATGGAGTATCGGAGTGCTCCCTAGTAAAAACACCCCCCATATTCCGGTTCATAGATAAAAATTAATGGACTGTTTTATTTTTTTACTGCGCACGGCGATACGCCATTCCTCTTAATGAGGTTGCCGTAATAAAAAGTCGGTGGTAGCATTAATGGGAATTATTCATTGTGGGTGCGAATTGATTTTGACCTGGAGTGAACTTAATCTGACTGGATTAAATTCACTCCAGATTTCGTCGAGAATACTTTAAATATGAATTGGATAAACGCGTTAAGACTGTACTCGCAAACATCCTTTTCCTCATTATCATGAGTTCAAAGAGTTCTATGCAAATTGTACTCTCCTATCTTTAGAATTTCGGCCCCTCACATAGTTTAACCATGTTCATTTTATCTCTTAGGCAAAATCTCCCTCTCATTTGAAACTCACTTCACTTGTTGCCACCCTCTTTTCGACCAACAACTGCTTACAGCTTGTAAGCTTACGCCTCAATCAATACTTGCTGTCATTGAAGTATCATAGCATGTACTTTAATAAGTTAAAAGCCAGCAAAGGTACAGAGAAAACAGCGGTCTATATTGTATTTAGTCTTTATTAAGAGAAGAAACCTAAAAAAATAAGAATTTATCTTCGTAATGTCATTAAATTTTCAACAACAAAAACTCAAGTCATCGGCACCCAACCAATCTTAATAAAGGTGGTAAAAAGCACAAAGAGTGTCCACCACACCAAGCCGGGGATACGCCGGGATATAGCGGGGTGCGATCTGCCGTGAAATATTGAGAGGGTCATCGCTCAGCGGTTCTCAAACTATAGCCCATAAAAATACTCGTGGCGATAGACTCGTGTCGAGTTATCGTTTTGGGATCCTTTTCGATGATGTTTGCATGCGACATGTGTGTGAAATGGTTTTGTACTGAGGGAAAAATTAGCTGTAAAAGTCACAAAAGCTAAGGCTATAGACACCTTTTTTTTTTTTTTTTTGTGGATGGGAAATCATCAAATGACTCCTCCCGCTCTGGGTGGAGCAGAAGGGAGTGTCAGACTCTTACTGACTAAAACCCACCCGTGTTCCTTCCTTAGCCCTTTACGTACCAGGGCAGCGGTAACCCTTTCGGACAATCCCGCTACCCCGGCAGGCTTCGGCCCTGTCGGGCCACGTCAACTACGCTGACATCTCTTTGAGGCGCGCGTGGAACACATACACGCCGTCCGGCACGGGCCTGGTCCTGATCGGACGTAGAGCTACCCATTGCTCTCCGCCCGCAGGCCCGCGACTACGGTGGCCGGGAGTCGTCACGCGGCTCCCGACGCCCGGAGCGTCTTCCTCGGCGGCTGAGGCGTGAGGATCTTTCCCTCGCCCATCCCGCCACCTCCTTCGCTAGCATGACTGCTTCGCAGAAGGAGGTGACCGCCTCCCACTCCCTCTCGCCCCGGACCATGGCTTGCACCAGGGCCGGGCGCGAGAGGTCGCCGCCGCTGCCGATCGCCTCTACGAGGACACGGCGGTGCTCTGCCCAAGCGGGGCAGACCTCCACCGTGTGCTCCACCGTGTCCTCTGGGCGATCCTCGCAGTGATGACACCCGGGCGTCTCCTCCCGCCTGATTATGTGCAGGAACCTCCCGAAACATCCGTGTCCGGAGAGGACCTGCGTCAGGCGGTAGGTGAGAGCGCCGTGACGCCTCTCTAGCCACTCCTCAAAGAGGGGTCTTACCGCCGCTATCGTGGCGTGCCCTGCGCTGGGTTGCGATAGTCGCGCCTTCCATTCCACCATGAGACCGCGCCGGAGGTCCGTCCGCTCCGCAGCGATTTGCCGCGGGTGCAGAGTTTCCCCCCGACGTAGTGCCTCCGCGCGCCAGTCATACAGGCGCGCGAGGACTATCGCCTCCAGATCCCATGGTGGCAGTCCGGCAAGGAGGCTTGCTGCCTCGCCCGAGATCGTGCGGTATCCCCGGATAAGCCTTATGGCTACCACCTTTTGGGGCGCGTTCAGGTAGTGTGCGGCTCGAAGCCGCAGTGAACGCGCCCATACCGGGGCCCCATAAAGGGCCATGGACCGCACGACCCCCGCGTAAAGCCTCCGGCAGGAGGCGTTTGGCCCCCTAAGGTTGGGCAGGAGCCGCTATAAGGCGGCCCCGGCCCGTTCCAGTTTGGCCCCCCCAAACGTCGGAAATGCTCGGGCTATAGACACCTTTGGGGTCGCTTTGTGAAAATATATTTTGAGAACAAAGATGATGTTAAATTAAAAAAAAAATACTAGCACTTGCTTTTGTATTGTACATAAAAGAAAATAAATGATATTCACAGAAGAATAAAACGCAATAAAAATGTATTACGGTCAAGCGTCCAGTCATACACATTAATAAAAAGACCAACATATTGCAGACTTAAATCCTACTTAGAATATCCAGCTAAACAGTCGGCGGCCTGGAAATAATCTGCCGACTCTGTCCAGAATAAATGAAACGCCAGAACTAATATTTAAACGCATGACCCTATGTTAATGTAGGTACGACATTCTCGTCGGGGTAAACAAATATGGCGAAGGCTGCCAAATAAACTAGAGCTTGCTCCTAAATACGATGTTACCTACTTGGAAAACAGGTAATTTGTCAGCTTTACATCTCTATACTTTTATGTTAATGTGTTTTAATACTGTTCTGTTTGTTGTCTACATGTAAATGCTCTTATGGACAAATGTTGGAAGATTTACGGAGTAACATATGCGAAAATGTTATAAATATGTTTCATCCACATTATTTGCACCTACACTTATTTCTCTGTCAGTCTGTCTAGCTACATCCGGTATGATTACCTACGGCTGAACAATTTCCCGTAGATAAAAAACCGTATAAAAAAATATTTGGCTGTCACTTAATTCTAGATAAACTAAGACGAAGATTTTAGAAGACCTTAGTTAGTTAGTATTTCCCAGAACCGTTTCTGTCGTCAACACCTAGAGCAGTAACGCAATGTTGAGTAAAGTAAACATTAAAATACTGAAATTATTAGTTTGATTTATTCGTAATTTGATTTCTCAAAATCAAATCGAGAAGAAATTGTTCTGGAAAACGACAAATTAAAATAAATGGAACATTCTTGTTAATTAACATTCTAGTGTTGAGAATGTTGATGCCGCAGCAGTTGAACGAACATGATTGGATTCGATCTCATTGCGGTTACTAGCTATCTGAGTACCTTTGAATGATATATTTAGTTTTCCTCATCCGCACTACCTATAAATTGTAAATGTGAAAGTGGATGCGATTCTCGATGATTTATGGGACGTAATGTAATGGAACCCTGGAATGGAGAGGATATAGAATTAAGCTACGTTTGAATTAAAAAAGACTCCATGAGCAAGAACTAGCTAACGAAATAAAAGGTACAATAACACTAGACGTCAATCCTGTTGACGATTTAAATGATCATCAGCAACTGCTTTAATCAATAACATTTGAAGTAAGTGGCAGTTAACTAAGCAGGTACTTTACTATAGATAGAAAAGGGGCTATTATTTACAAACAAATCGTTGTTAAAGGAGCTCTAATATACACTGTCATCCTACTACTGAAACAACACAAAAACAAAATTTAATTAAAACTCAACAAAACAATAACAAAACGACACTTAAACAGCCTCAGCAGAAAATCTAAAATGTAAACAAAGCATCGGCCATGTTTCTCTTTATTACTCAATTTTTCAAGCGTTCCCTTTAAAACTGAAAACTGTGGGAAACTTGTCACTAACAGAAGGATGTTGTAATTAAATTTTAATCCTCGACGAACTATTGTCTGAGACAAAACCAACAAAGATGAGGGAATGAAAGTTGGGAGGCAGCTGTAGCTTGCGAGTTCGACATAGTTATATGGTACTGTAAGGATGCTGTCATGTTAGTGTACTTAGCGAGTTAGGGAATTATTACACACCTACTACTAGCGGGCTAATTGCGTAACACACTAACAGTAGTAAATCATCATTTTGACAGTTCAACAACATACATTGCGTTATTTACATTGTTGAGCAGACTAATTGTTCGAACATATGAAGCAATGGATTAGCAATACGCTTCAAAGTGATTCAGATTGTGATTGACGAAAGTGTATTGCCCAATTAGGGTGCAGGCTATAGTTATTAATAATATCATTCAATTCGGGGCAGACTATCGGTTACAGACAGTAGATGAATTTGATAAACAGTATATCACTGCCTACGTAAAAGAAGGCTGAAACATACCTAGCCCTAATTAGAAGTAGGTTAATAATGAATAAACACTGTGTCCTTTTCGGGTAACCACTGTTAATCAGCGCTGTGCTGTGGGTCCCCCCTATAGCACAGCATCATGCTGAGAGTAGAAGCCTTCTTGTCACAGTCCCAACGTGCAGCCGTCGACTATTTCTGCTTTGTGCTCGTGATTATAGATATAATATTCTGTTTTTATTTTTTCTTATTATTAGAATGAATCATCTTTTTGTACGTACGGGTTTCTGTGACAAATAAATCTATTTTTATTTCTTTTCTTTTTACTTAGGACATAAGCACACTGATCTTATTGATGTTTAATAAAAGATTTCAGAAATACTTAGCTAATTAAAACTATTACAAAACCAATTTCAAGAACGCGTCACTTAAATTGGTTGCGTGTTAATTTTAATTACTCTGCCTTAAATTAGAGAAACAAACAAAAATGTACACTTAAATTATCAGCCTTCCTAAATAGCTTGACCTAAATTAAGTAGAATAGTGAGATCTTCTATTCCGTGGGGACTACTTTAATTGGCTACTTTAAGATTTTAGCTAGTTAATTAATTAGCTCTGTCACCGGCTTGGCCTGACCTAGTCCAGCTCTATCATCATCATCATTTCTGCCCGGAAACACCCAATGCTGGGTATAGGCTCCCCTGTCTTCCGCCATGCTTCCCGGTTCCGTAAAAAATATACTTTGACGTGATATCGTCAAGCCAGCACCTTTAGTACTAGCTCTATAATATTTGTACTTAACCGAAATCTCCACACCGCTTCTACTACCCTGGCAGCATCTTAAGCAGTAATGTGGCAGCGATCTTGTAATCGATATACTTATCTCAAGTTAAAGTGTACGGGAGCAGTGTAGATACATATATGTAAAACTTGGTCTGCCTTCAAAGTTAGTTCAGTATTAATCTTCGGGTCTTAAGTACAAAGGTGAAATTATGTCTAAAGGACTTTATGTCGTACCAATACGGTTAAAATGGAAATATATATTGATGAATCAGCAGAGTATAACGTGCTACGGAAATAGATAAAGATAGATTGGTTGGTTATTACCGTTATTTTTTATTATCTGTCGAGTCCTTCTTAGTGCTCATACGTAGCGGGACGTGTCAACAGCAGAGGCAACTAGAGCTGTCGTGTGTCGACGGCTGCCGTCAACGCTTGTCAACGGCTGCCGTCGACAACATGACGCTCGTGTATTTGAGCACCATATTCAAAAACACGAGCGGCACGTTTTCGACGGCTGCAGTTGTCTCTGCCGTTGACGCGTGACGCTCGTGTATCTGTACATTTAATTGTACCTTGTGTCATACATTTCAACTGAGATCAGCAGCACATTACCGAGCTGTAGCAACTTCAGCTCGGCAATTTGCCTGTTTACCAATTACTATAACACTTTTCTAAACAAAACATTTAGTACAATCAACGATCGATGTACACAAAAGTTCTTTGCAACCAAACCAAAAACAGTTTAAGTTACTGCAGCAAATTAACAAAAACTTTGAGTACCACTCACCTCTCTCCGCGCCGTAGGTTATTCCGAAGCCATTTTGCAATACATTGTTTGTTCAATTTATACCCCCCAGTTCTCTAGAGATGCGTTATTCTATTGTTGCACCCACGAAACTACACTTCAACCTTATCATGTCGTAATAGAGCCTAGTTCCCCGTGAAACGCAGATAAATGTTATAGTCGTTCGTTGTTTAGACATCTTGGGGCAATGTTACGTTTTCGGCACTTAGGAGTCAACGAACTTTGCATAGGGCAGTCAACACTCGAATGTAACTTGAAATAACTTTTTATTTGATGAAAAAACTTCGAAATCGTAAACTTGGCGTAAAATCCACAATATAACTTATTTGTCCCAGATTTAAAAAATAAAAATTGTTTTGGTAAGTTTAAATGGCGGTCAGGTGCGATATTATGCTAACAATTACCACATTTTCATTATTTATTTGTTATTTACTGTGTAAGTTACTGTGTAATCCATGATATCTGTCACTCACACACACTCTTAAACACTCACACGCACACACACACTCACGTCTTCACCTTACTTTAACCCTTTAAAATTATTTAAATAAATAAATAAAAAAATCTTCACATTCACAACAAATGTACCTAGACACCAAATTGTAGCATTATACACGGCTGAACGCTGTGTCCCAAAATACAAGCGATAGCTTAGTTTGGGAACCAGTATCACCAACTCCTGCGATTAATGTACCTTTTATTTAGAAATAATAATATTGTGAATGTTTTTTTCTGGTACCAATAAACAACTTTTTTTTTTATTTGGATTACATAAATAGAAAACAAAAGAGAATCGTAAAGTTTTAAATCTATTTGATATTGTTACTCTTTTTTTTTATTGCCTTGAAAAATCTTTACAGCCAGCATCAAAAAGGATGATCATTCGAACAAAAGTAACAAACGACCGACCGACTTTAAAAAAAAAAAGGCAGAGGTTCTATTCTATTCTATTTTATTTTGAATTGTGGCAAGTAAAGCCGATATCGACTATTCTGCCAATATCAAAAGTGAATTGGAAAAGCAAGTGTGCATTATTATAAATTAAAAGATAAAACGATTTAAATCTTCGATGCTACAGATGAACTACAGTAACGCAGAGGTTGTTATTCTGCAAAAAACTGTATTTACATAGCTACATTAATTTAAAAGCATGGAATTAGTATGTACTAATATATATTTTAAAAGTAATTCTATTTGGTGATGATTTTATATTCATTATGTAAAATTGCCAAAGTTAAAAGTTATTGCCACAACCTCAACACAATACTAATTTTGACAAAGGGTTTTCGCTCAAATCGGTTCAGTTGCTCATACTTCAGAAAGCATAATACCATTATTACGCACGAAGGACTTCACTCTGCCTTCATCTAAATTAGCAATCAAAATAACTTTTTACAAATCAATTTAGTTGAAGCAGAAACCCATTTGGGTGAACAAACTTTTAATGGTCGAATCTATGTAGGTAATCCATCCATTTATTCGCAAACTACTTACTAAGTACTAATCTACGTACTCGTACAAAATTCAATGAATAATTTAAGTTTCGAAGAAGTTAAATAACTGTAGCTTAATTTCACGGACTTAATTACGAATGGTCACTTTTGGCATTTTGGTTGGCATTTAATATTAATTGGTATATGCATGATTTCGTGGAGGTGCATCGAATGAGGGCGGGAGGGAGATTGGCTCATTTTGTAAAATATTGTATTCCACATTTGAATGTATTTAACGGGCTCTCTGAACTGAGGAGCTCGGGGGCGGAAAACATACGGATGGAATTTGAGTTAGAAAACGTTTGTATAAATTGAAAAATATTTTTTATGTCTGGTACGTCTTATACGATACAACTAGCTGATCGATAGAGATAATTTACCGAGAAAAGGACTACTTATAACTGTTTTTATAAAAGCTTAGCTGACAGAGCCGCTGAAGCATAGGTATTATTATACAAAATAATCCGTTGCTTTATTATACATACATTAAAGGTTAATGCCTAAGTAGGTAGGTTAACCAGAACCTTTTGAACAACTTATATAATTGAATAAATGTGCACCTGAATGTATATAATTACCAATTTGTGAAACGAAAAATAAAATAATTATTAATAACAAACGTGACACTGTTTGCTGAACAAACATTGATCAGCCGACGATTGGCGATACCAATTTATTTTTTGCAACTAAAACAATAAATACGAAATGCTGATTGTTATGCAAACAGTGTATATTGTAATATATGTTTATTCAAAGTGGGGGTCGTGTTAGCTGGGTGACAACCGAGCTAAACAATGGTGTTGATACGTGAACAGTAGTTAGATTTTTTAACTTCTTAACAGCAGTGCTGGCGGCTCAGTGGTAACGGACTTACGAGTTGTACGTCGTGGGTTCGAATTCGAGCCCATACAGGTGCTTTACTTTGTGTAAATTATTTCAGCACCAGTGTTCCCAAAACGGTGAAGGAAAACATCGTGAGGAAACCGACATATACTAGAACCAAAAATTCGATGATATGTGACATCTACCAACCCGCACTGGGCCCGCGTGGTGGATTACAGCCCACTCCCTCTTGAAGAGAGGATACTTGTGTCCCAGCAATGAGAATATTACAGGCTGATTAAGCTGCTGAACCAGGGGAAAAGTGGTGCATGTTGGATCATCGTTGGTATTTCCTAGAAATTGTACTACAAAGTGAGATGGAAATCTGTTCCATGGCTCAGTAGATTGGAAGTTATTATCGACGCTTTTGTTTCTACAACACCAAGAGATTTACCAAAGCACATTCGTGCTTCTCTTTCTGAAATCTCTTGGAAATGATATTGAAATGAAGTAATATTCATACGAATATTTCTTCATTTCAATGTAACATTCCTGTTCAACAAAGCGCTTTAGAATAATTTCAGCGTTCCCGTCCAAAACTGTCCGCACAGTATTTCATTACCGCATTAATTCCGAGGGGTTTATGCAAAAATAACGATCGCCGAGGACATCGCTAAATAAACAGTACCTATTTCATTTGAATTCCCTTTTCACGGCCGGCTCTGTAGTACCTAACCATTCATTTGGGGCAAGCTGCCTGAATTTACGGTGTACGAATAAGAACTAAAAATACAGTAACAAGATTAAATTTTCAGATGCAATTCATGTGTGCAATCCAGCTGTGTTCTGCTCAGCGGTATAATAAATATAAAATTTGTTTTGCAAAAAAATGGTTGCGCTTAGTTTGATAAAAGAACTGGAATTGGAATTTAGACTGGTATATTTGGTGTGCTACGGTTTTTTTTTGGGATATACGGCGGTTTAATGATTAGGATCACGACGAGGTACCTATAAGCCGGTGGTCGCACTTTACTCTTTTAAAAACATAGTTATGTACTTAAAAACTAAGTTAAGTTGACTACTTACCGCGAGTGAAGTCTTAACATACGTGATATTTTCAATGTAAGATCTTTTCCGAATTTATTTCTTGGAACACTTAAACAACTTAATGCTCCTATTTTTCTACGCAGACAATAAACCTGCATGTTGGCATTTCCGGTGTGCAGAACACAACTTTTCCTCATAAACACATGTCGTGGGCCGTGCCAACATACGCTAACCGCAGCGACTCTGTTTCAGGAAAAGTTCAGAAAATAAACTAAATAAGTAAAACTGCGGCAACACAAACCCTCCCTAATTAGCCGCTTGCCTCAACTTCGTGAGGAGTGTGTGTGTAATAAAAAGGTACATGTAGGTCGGCATAATAGTCTGACATTCGATTCGATTAGTAGCCGATACGGTTACGGTAGTGTATCGTTCAGCCGCCCCCTTTATGTACCTGCGAGAGGGAAATGAGACAAGTATTTTTGGTACAGGTGTGAAAAAAACATTTTTTGGTTATATACATTCTAGATTTTTCATACGAATTAAACTTTCTTATCTACGTATTGGATAAACCTCTCAGAAAGTTACACTCAATTACAATAGAATAACTCTTTATTATGTGTGTGTTTTTTATTGTGTGTTTTTTTGTGGTTGTTATTCAAATTCAATGTTTTACCTATAATTCAATTCGTTTATTTTAGTCAGACAAATAAAATATCCATGGAGTAATACACAATTTTGACGTAACATAAAAATATTAGATAACATAATAAAAATAAACAAAATAATAATCAAAATAGGCAATTTAAAATAATAATTTAAAATAACAAAATAAGTAACTTAATTATACAACATACTAATTTAAAATAATGATGATGATAATTATTTTAATGATAGTAATTTTATCATTTTGCTATGTATTAAGACGATGTCGTAGGCTCGTTAATTATCTACCTCATATATTTCGTTTAACCTATCTTTCGCCACATCATTATGTATATGTCAAACTCTGTTTTTATTTTCATTCATTGGCATAGATGTACGACTTTTCTGCAATTACAAATTATGAGCAAACTGGAGTGATGCCAGCTTATTTCTTGGACCAGAATTTTGCTGACGTTGCAAAAATTAACAACGTGAAAATTTGGATATTCACTATAAACTCATGCATGTTTCAGTTACTTAACGCTTGAGAACAATAAATAAGTTAGCTTCAATATGACTTGAAGTTTCTCGAATGTCTGTCTCTTAATGAATCATTATCGAAGGCTTGTAAACTCACTATGCGAATCGACAAACGTAGCGGGACTCCCGCCAGCAACTTTGACATTGCGACATATTGAATACGGAAGGTGGAAAAGTTAATGAGTCTTGTTTGAGAAAAAGTGGGCTATAATGTCCAGAGGTGGACAACAATAAACTGAAATAGTTAAGTAAGTTTCAGTCCCTGTCAAAATAATTGCAGATTTGTTTAAGAGTTTGCAAAACCTTTATTTATGCGTTTGCACGGCATCATTAGAAGAAACTTAGATAAAACTGTCTAAGCACTTGTCAAAATACCTTTCACTCAAACATTTTAACAATATTTCCAACACAATGCACTTTTCGTCCCGACCATCCGTCCCCTCGGTCCAGTCGCTACATATTTCTTAAACTGTTTCCCCTACCTAGCTCCCCTTTGTACCAGGCGCACAGAAGTCCACAGGTACCGTACAAATATACGACTGACACTTTTCTATATCATTTACAAAGGTCCGGTCTGTTTGTGGGAAGGGACTATTTATTAAACTATAGAAAGATACCTACATTATTTACTTTTCTTTGTAATCGTAAAATATGAACCCAAAATTGCAGACCCAACACTGAACCTAGTTCCAAACGATTAAGCTGATGTTATTATTTCCCTGGCTGTGGCTAAGTGACTAAATAAAAATGGAACGCAATGACGGCACATATTCGTGTTTTGAGAGATAAAACCTCTTTCGTGTCTATTACCTAACGGCATAATCATAATACCGGCAGCATTTAGAGAATAAAACATTCAATCAAACAATCCACCCGTGTCTGACCCCGCTATCCGAGGCTTACTTTGTTTGTTTTGCCCAATAGATACAGCACCGGTCTACTGCCTAGCAAAACTTTAATAAACGCGCATTCTTCACGTACCAGCATCAATGTTCCACTACAGCTAAACTGAACAAAGCTCCGCAAGAGAATGGAACCCGCAGATACCACAATAGTTCAATAGAACTGGAATTTAAACCCCTGCACTGGAAAAAACAAGCTCAAATTAAAAGGAAAATACTGTCTTTTTTTTTCTAAAAAGCCGAGCGAAACTTTAAGCCGTATCTAGTTCATCGATGAAGTTCATTTATCAATGTTGGGTCTTTTGTTCTACGACAGGGAATAGTCATTTAGTACAGAAATCGGAGCTACAGTGTTTGGGCTACGGTGTTTGCTACGAAGTGCTACGGCAGTCAATAAACAGTCAGATAAACTGCTCTCAAATGAGCTTTTTCCAGTGTCCAATTATATAATAAGGCAATTTAATAACATTCTTCATGTAGGTATTGATACTCACAACACGACTAATTAGCATTGCAAGTATGTATGTTAATTACCGCATTGTTTGTTCACGATTGTTATTATCTAGTGCGCGTATTCAGTACATTCACAGACCGGAAAATGGAATTAATCAGTATAAATCCGTACCTCCCATACGTCCATGCCTCCCCGATTACATAACTAGAAATCCACTCGACATACTGCCCGTAAGTAGGTTATTATCTCGAAGCGGTTCGTTACCCCGTGACGTCACCTGAGCCGGCCACCGCATTACTTACATAACAGATATCCCCTACTTATGTGCTCCTAGTAGCCTGGTACTTTTGACCGACTCGTAAATGTAGAAAATACCCTAGATTAGTGAGACTCATGTGGGACTGGACTGCAGTCGGATTGCTCACAAGCGACATTAAACTATATTTTATGGGATTCTGGGTTTGAAATAAAAAAGTATTTTATAGACCTGTGTGCTGACATTTTTATGATACAACTGATAGAAATGGAAGTTTACGATGTTTGCAAACGATAGGTGAACTCACTCACTTTACAATGTAGGAAGAAATATCGTTTTATTCTTTTCCTGGAAAAATAAAAGAAAACATTGAGATTCCTCAAGTAATGTTATCTCTCCGATCCCATTTCCAATAGCCTGAAATATTTGCTCAATAATAAAACTCAACACAACACAACATACTCCAGTTTCAATTATGCGACAGATACATTTATGCCGCTAAAATCAACATTCCTCATGAATGTTAAAACAACATTCATGAGCACGCTGAAGCAATCATAACATTAAAAATAAAATCATTTCCAAGTATCGTCGCTCACCGTATTCTTACGAATTCAAAATGAAGTAAATCCTCGGGTTTTGTAAAATAAAACAGTACAAAACCGTAAATGTGATTAGATTCTCGCGGTTAAGCCTGACGGCTGAATTCGATTCTATTTTATCTTTTTCAAGATGAATGAGAAAGATGTCTGGGAACCGTTGTGTTAGATTGTATAATGCTTTTAATGGTAAGCTACAGTTTATTGTGGAAAGCAGGAAAAGTCAGTAAATAAGTTAATGGGTATCCGTATCATTAGTAAATAAAAGATGTCTATGTTTTTCTACGTTTGTGCCCGCCTCTGCAGAGAATAGTTTACACAAAATACGTAGGATGGCGTAGGTATCGCGAAAGGCCACCTAAAGACGGGCTGGTAAATACTGTATGACGGCAATCGAAAATAGCTCTGTGATTTGCGATAATTCGACTTCCTCTTTCATTATTAACTGTGCCCACATTTTACCTAATACGATAATTACATTTTGCTAACTACATATATGTCGGAGAAGATATGTCTGTCTCTCGTTAGCATCAGGCATATTTTAATTACTGTGGGCGTACTATGGATAGTGTTGGTTATAACACGATAGAAAAACGGTTTACAGTTCAAATCAGATTATAATTTACGAACAAGTTAGTCACACTAGCGAATCACACACTCACATAACTCAACGATACGGAACGCGAGACAGTTTCTAACACATGTTGTCCGTACGATGTCCAATGTTTCGATGATCTTCAGAGCTCTGCTCACACCGTTCTTGTAGCTGTAGCTCTCGTACCCCACCACGAACTCAGGCTAGACTCTGTCTAGCGCCACAAGATGGCGCTGGCGTTCCGAATAAACGAATAACTCCGACATATATATACTTGTTATTGCCTGTTACCTGTAGGCGTACTAAGTAAGTTCTAGGTGAACTGGAATCCACACAGCTTAGTACGCCTACACACATTTCCGGCGAATCGTGTATTCAGTCAGTTTTGTTTCACATCTACGCTAAACTCAACCACAAGCTGGGTAACAAAAATAACGCAGAGGCGGCTAAAACTCATTTTTTGTGGTTTCCATACTCGGAACTACAAAGCTTGTTTTAAAACAAACATTTATACTATAACCGACAGAAAAGAAAAGATAAATACGAAAATTCCCATTTATCAAACAAAGGGAAGTTTTAAACGTGGCCGGTTTAGGTTACGGAAGAGAAGTTTTTATGATTTTGCTTGAATACGGATATCACTAGAAACAGGCCACGTCTATTCTGCTCGGTAATAACAATTAATTGTTCATTTATTTTGTCGATTTCTGTGAGCCTTTTTTTTTGCGGATGGGAAATCGTCAAATGACCCCTCCCGCTCTGGGTGGAGCGGAAGGGAGTGTCAGACTCTTACTGACTAAAACCCACCCGTGTTCCTTCCTTAGCCCTTTATGTTCCATGGCAGCGGTAACCCTTTCGGACGATCCCGCTACCCCGGCAGGCTTCGGTCCTATCGGGCCCCTTCGTTGATGCTGGCATCTCTTTGAGACGCGCGTGGAACACATACGCGCCGTCCGGCACGGGCCTGGTCCTGATGGGACGGTGAGCTATTTCTGTGAGGCCTATTTAGAGTTTCCGAATTATTAAATGATACAATATTGGTTTGTGTAAATTGGTTCAAAAAACACTTTTCCACGTCAAAATTAAATTATGTTTTAAAAACTAGATTTTGGTGTTTCCTTACTGACTGTGAGAAGATCGAAACGAACTCAGAAGTCACAATCTCTTTTATAGTCCAGACATAATCTACGTCAGGCCATATGAGGATCATGCAGGTTAATGACTAAGATGATCTTTCGAGGAAAGAACCATACAGATTTGAGTAGATCGTCCAGTCAGTGCACGCATTTGTCAGTAATCGTGTAGGGCAACTCAGAACTTAAGGAGCTCAACGACTCGACGAACAATACCAACACCAAAGAAAGGACATTTGGGTAGGCCGCATAAAGTACTCAAACTGCCAGATTATCTGACTGAAGAAAAAATGACCCACATACTGTATATCAAATACTTCATAAAGTAAATATGTATGTCATTGTGTATATAATAATCACCAAATTTCAAAATGTATATATATATAAAAATAGCAAAAAAAAAACATTCAGTATGTAAAAATTGAAGCAGCCCAAGCCATTTTGTCCTCAATATAATCTTTAACAGTAGGTATAAAAGGCTGTCTAGCACAACTTTTATTGAAACACCAAAGAAATAACGAAAAAATAATAAAAGGACCATGACCAAAAGTCGTACCAAAAAGTGTCATGAATCAAGATCAAAATTTTATAGTAATTATTTTCATATTTTTTTACGACATTACGCGTCGGTGATTTGATTTTTAAACAGAGAATTTAATCTAAAGTAAAAAAATGTTGATATTGTATTATTCCCTTTACATGACGTTCCGTTTCAAATGATATGATTAATATAACCTTGAATTTTAAGTGTCATGATCACGTCTTTGAAAAAACATGCAAAAGAAATATACTTTTCCAATTCTACATTAATTAAAAATAACTAGAATATACCTATAATAGAATAGAATTTTACTTAAACGATTATTATTATTTTAGAGCAACAATGGCCGCTCGCTTATGATACATGTGAAACAAAATAAAGTACCTAGTGTTTAGGTTATTTAGATTTTTTTGAACATCTCCGGTACGGGGTTTTGTTTACAAAAAGAACTTTTGTAGGAGTTAATAATAATAATTGTAGTCTATAAAAACCAAAGTGTAACTTTGATGCAGCATGGTACGAGATTACATATATCTATGGGCATTGTCCTTTCACAACTCAGCTTTCATATTCAAAGTTTTTATATTCTTGACATATACATTATATGTAACAGCAGCTTCAAAATCGTAATTATTTTAATCTTTCAAAGTAACTAAGCAAATAACTCGTGTTGCCTCCTGAGCGGAATAGCAAATTAATTCAATGTACCATAAACATGGGGCTCGTGGCTCGAATATATTAGAGGTCTGGTCGCGATGGCCTGTCAGTCTGGCAGACAGGACAGGATCTGACAGCCGGCTGGCAATCGCTATTAGTCTGTCGGCACATACATAATTTAAGCGTTGTGAACTACGATGTCGAGTTTGACGGAAATCGATGTGATGCGAATATGCTGTGCCGGGATATTTGATGAGCTTTTGTTTGTCTGGGTTTAAGTAATGAAAGAGTTTTTTAGAATTATATGCTTTGGAAACAATGCTTCGTCTAGATTAGTTGAATTTGAGAATGGTTAAAGATTTGTACCTAGATAATAAATTAATGTTCTGGGAGTTCTTTTATGTGTAGTCCGGCTGCATGGAAAAGGCCTCTCTTTTTCCTTTCCACTCCTCTCTGTCTAGAGCTAGTGTGGATCCTGTCAAGGCATCGAGCTCGTCTCGCCATCTTTGAAAGGAAAGTTTTGAATAGTTTTATTTCTCGGCGTCCGTTTGAATGAATAAATCATTTTGAAATACAGAATAAAAGCCGGTAACGAAGTTCACTTTCAATCAGAGTCAATTAATTTGTTTAATTCCAGCTATCCATTTTCAATGTCGCTTAAATTATTTACTTAACTTTGAAATAATAAATGATCTGATTTCATAATATAGCACAAGAATATAGATAGCGGGAGATCTTTGACAAAATATAACTTCTATGTAAGCCGAAATCCCTGGGACTTCCAAAGAGTATTTTTAGGTAGTACCTACCGTAACCTCTTGTAAAATTTCTTCATTTATATCTGTAATATTTATGGTGTACCTAATAATAATAATATATAATTTAACATAATCAGCCTATAATGTTTGCACTGCTTGGACACAGGCCTCCTCTCGGTGAGAGGGGGACCAGTTTATATAATATGACTGAATTTACAAAACGTATATGCGAATTAATACATAGAGTACCTAAACCTACTACGCAAAAGTTCTTACCACTCGAGTTTAACTCTTTAGCCCCAAAAAATTCTTGTTACGACGCTGCCTCAGGCATTAAATCATAAAGACGTTGCCCCAAACCTCTCTAAAAGACATTAAGACTTGCGAAGATCTATTACAAACAACTTGATACACAAACACATTACTAGTCCAGCTACAAGAACCCTAAGATACAGTAATCATCCATTTTATTGCAGACTTATACAGCAAAAAATCTAGCCTAATCTCCTAGCCGTTTAGTGGCCATCCATCTTAACTCAGATTTACTTACATATAAAATGATGTCCCCTATTATAATATTAACAATCAGTAAGTATTGTGGGGACGACCTCTTCGTCTTCGTCATAATAGTTCCGTCCTATTCTATATACAAAATGCTCCATTCGGGAATCTTGAATGGGCTGAGAAATGGATACGAATTCGTAACTATAATCTATGGAGGTACTGCTTTCATGGGAAATGTAGACGGTGTATAATGGATGAACTCCCAAAAGATGTGATCCAACCTTTATAAGAGGCTGTGGACTCAGTTACTTCAATTTGAATTTCTTCTTGTACAGAAAGGAAACTAGCAGACGAAGATAACTTCATCCTTATAATCTTTACCAGATAAGCGATACTTTAGGAAGATCTACTGTTCCTGTTTTAACCATTTTCTTAAACACAAATGTTTTTGCACAGTCCTAAGGATTTTCGCTGTCACTTAATCTTATATCCATCTTCTAGCTAATCCACAGAATTAATCAATAGTAGCAATAAGCCTTTTCTCTTTATTTCCTTCACTATAAACCCTCCGTACAAATGATTGTGTACTAACTTCAAATTCAGGGATCGAGCTATAAATAACATCATAACTTGTGGTTCGCACCACGCCTGCCACGGATAAATCACTGGACCGCCGCTGATTGGCAGCGTCACTGCATTGCCAGCGGACTTGTATGTGGATTGTCGGGCTTTGTTTCACTACCTCCCCGTATACAGGAATGGGATGTAAAGCCCAATAAATTCAGGAAATGTCAACCCAAATTGCTGTTTCAATGATTTTCGTCTTACCGTCGTCACATTTGAATCGTACACAGTGTACAGTCACCAAAGGATATAAGTAACCAGGGTCGTCGGATATAGTTGAAGTTTAGTAAGAAACATGAAATTTAATTTGATAAATGAACTGTTTGTTTTCTATTAATTAAATTAAATTATAATAGGGGTTAAAGTATGAAATTGCCGTTTCATTGTAATAGGTACTTCGAATGGACATAGAACCTGCATGGTTTGATATTTTTGAGTGAAACTTTTTTCACATGGTACCTATGAAGTTCTTCTTTTAAAAAATGTGCAACATCCGATTATAGACTTTCAGTTGTTTTTTTTTATTCAGCTTAGACAAGAAAGATAGATACTTCGAAAATTTGAGTTAATTTTGAATACGAGTTCCGACGCGGATCTAACGCGGCAGAAACAGCTCGCAATATCAATGTTGCGTTTGGAGAGGGGACTGCTAATGAACGCACCGTGCGATTTTGGTTTAAACGCTTTCGTGATGGAAAAGCAAAGCTTACCAATAAAAAGGTAATGGTAACTGTTTAGTGGTCTCAGCATGGTGTTATTCACTATAGCTTTCTCCGATCTGGTCAAGCAATAACGGCAGATGTCTACTGTGCCGAACTCCGAACAATGATAGCAAAACTAGCAGTGAAATAGCCCCGGCTCATTAATCGATCTTCACCATTATTGCTCCATGATAACGCGAGACCTCATACAGCACGAGAAACCGTTTTAACTCTACAGGAACTGCAATTAGAAACCATTCTTCACCCTCCGTATTCGCCAGACCTTGCTCCAACGGACTACCATTTTTTTCGTGATTTGGACAATTCTCTACGTGATAAAAAGTTTTCTTCTCAGGAGGCAGTACAAAATGCTTTCACACAGTTTGTCGAATCTAGATCACGAGAGTTCTATCGCAAAGGCATAAATGACCTTCCTATTAGATGGCAGCCATGTATAGATAATATTGGTAATTATTTTGATTAAAAAAATATGTTACTTTAAAAAAAAAACGAATTTCTATTTTTCAGTACAAATCGGCAATTTCATACTTTAAACCCTAATATTCGAAAACTTCCATCGATTTCTTACTAAACTTCAACTATATCCGACGCCCCTGGTTAGGTATCTCCTTTGGTGACCGTACATGTCGTTACGAGTGTTTAAATCGTGCCCGTTTTTTGCTAAGGTTTTTTTTTAATTTTTAGGCGATACAATTACTCAAAATTACTTAGGTATACTTACATTAGTGTAAGAACTTAGTTATTAAGGTTAAATAAAAAAGGATTATTATTTTTTGCTTTTCAGTTTTTTATTATATTTGTTGGATTATTGGCGTGGCTAGCTGACGTATGGCAAATAATTTAATTTTATGTTATGTGTCTTTTAATGTTAATTACTTAACACCTAGTATTGTATACAATCAAGTATCAAGTATTTTCTAACTGAACAGACAGCTGTGCTGTTGGGGAGTTTGTTGCGCCACTTCTTCTTCCCAGCGATAGCACTAGGAAGTGGTGAAGGGCGGGCGTTTTTGGGGGACTGTCTTTTGTAATTTTGACGTTCGAACAGTGCTGATTCTCAGCCTAATTTGAATAAATGACTTTTGATTTTTATTTTGATTAATTTTATCCATGATCGGGAACCACCATAATTATACTTATAAACGTTGCTTAAAGTTAAGTAATAATAAATTAGCGTACCTATGTTTAACCATAATTTTTTGACAGACGTCTCTTAATTAAAAGCAAAGTTTATAAATTAGAGGGTAAAACTTTACGCATGTCGAATTTGCTGAAAGGATACTGCGGACTTTTCGACTTTATAAAGGCTTCCACAAAAAGAAAGAATCAAAATTACAAAATAAAACAGCATATTACAGAAAGATATTCGCAATCACTTTGAGGTTTTCATTACTAACGCATCAGTCTAAGTTATTATGGAACCCAAGAGAAATGATCAACAGTGTACACCTCACTGGACACCAATAGGTAAATTATTCCAGAATCGATATTTAGATAATATATGAATAATCAAATCTCGATACAATATAATAACACAATACCCAACCCAACAAAGGAGAGCTCGTGAATCTAATCAGACCGTGTTCCTCCATTGTGGTAAACCCATTACTATATACACATGACCTATCTTGAAGGTAAACGGCCCTAATAGATATGTACCTATTTACTGCTCTGCCTACCGAGGATTTTAAAGATGACTTCCAACATGTTATCGAAATGTCGCTGCACAATTATTCAGTTATCTTTATAAACTGCACATTCTTGTGCAATTCAACGCAGGTTCAACTTATATTCTGACCACTGGCTTCTAGAACAGTGTCCAAGCTAGTGGGACTATGACGTAGAGTGCAGAACCTCTTCACAAGCGTATTGTGACCAGGAGTACCGCTTTCTGCATCAAGCCCTTGACCTAACTGCCTAACGAGAGCTTGCAGCCATGGACGCTCTTGTTTGTATTCTATCAGCTGAAATGATGACGACTAATATGTATTTCCTAGTTTATTTAAACAACATTCAAAATAAAAACGAAAATAGATATCATGCATGATAAAAAAGGTAAAACGGGCTGGTGTCCGCAACTCCACGTTAATGCTCGTATTTTGCGTAAGAGTGAGAAAATCGATTATTCGATCCACCCCAGCTCCTCAAGGAAGGCCGCAACGCCTTGATATTACAGACCATCTCACGGAGGGTACCTGGGTTACCGAAGTACATGGCGATCACCGGGCAGTTTAGAAGCACATGCATGAAAATATTCATAGAATTATTTCTACTGAAATAACGATGACTTATCTGTATTTCCTAGTTTATTATTTTTAAAGTAAATAATAAAATAGATAAGTTTGTAATATACCTTAAGCATGATAATATTCATAGAATAAAGCCGTGCTCCAACAGTAAAAGTTTAACTCAAGGATAAGTGCATCCGCGTGGAACACAGTAATAGTCTATTTCCGCCATTTTCCATTCCAGTTGGTTCAGATTGTTATCTATTGAACAAGACGACTCTTACATATATTATTCTATTCGGTTTCTCATGAAATAGGAAACAATTTAAGTTCTTTTGCCTTTTTATAACTCTTAAACTAATTAGCAAAATCCAAAAGCCTATGACGTTCCTACTGCTTACAGGCCTCCTCTCTGTGAGAGAAAGTGGGCATAATTCACCACGCGGGCCCAGTGGAGGTAGGGGATGTCAAATTTCTGTGAATTTTTTATTTTAGGGCAGGCCGGTGTCCTCACGATATTTTCCTGCACTATTTTGAAGGCAGTAGCGGTGTTGATGGGATAAATAAATTGCACAAAGTAAAGTGCCTACCACGACCTGCGACAGGTAAGTCAGGATCGTTACCAGTGGGCCACCACTGGTACAGCCTACTCAGGTATTATTCTCACACATATACTCGTACTCATTTACTACACAAATATCTTAAAATCAAAATCAAAAGTCATTTATTCAAATTAGGCTGAGAATCAGCACTTTTCCAACGTCAAAATTACAAAAGACAGTCCCCCAAAAACGCCCGCCCTTCACAACTTCCTAGTGCTATCGCTGGGAAGAAGAAGTGGCGCAACAAACTCCCCAGCAGCACAGCTGTCTGTTCAATTAGAAAATACTTAATTGTATACAATACTAGGTATGTTAAGCAATTAACATTACAAAACACAGAACCTTAAATTAAATTATTTGCCATATGTCAGCTAGCCACGCCAATATACCAATAAATATAATAAAAACTATACGTTCTCAAGCTAAAAAATAACTAATTAAAATTAATATGTAAATAAAAACTTACTACCTAAATAAAACCCTCCAGGCACAAAAGGCGTGACAGCTTACATATTTATGCATTCCTGGGTTTTGTTCACATAGCTGTCACTTGAAGTCAGATGATAAACTAGGACCAGCGAAGTAAAATACATAAATAAATAAGTTAATACTAATAACAACAATAAAACCATGGTCAGCAAGACGACCAGTCACCACAAGCAGCACCCGTTCACGAGCATAACGCAAAGATCAGCCTTTTGAGCCCCCTCGCCATATTTGAGGGAAGGAGGCAACCCGACCCCTGACGCTACCGCAAGCACTGAAATCTAAGGGAGCATGACGAACTTGCTGCAGGCTGTTCAGGCAAGAATAATATGATCAATCGTCGAGGTCACTAGCTAACCACGTATTGCAATCAACTTATTAAAAAACAATGAAATGAGAAGATTATGTCAATAATACATTAAAATAAAATTAAACTCAATTGGCTTCAGTCAAATAGAAATATGGACTTATATGAACTCATATAATGACGCTGATGACATGGTGCTGCTCAGCTCATCAATCTGCGGTCTAAGAAAACTGCTGGCCGTCTGTGAGAGTTATGCGGAGGCTGATGGATTGAGGTATAATGCCACTAAGAGTCAGGTTATGGTGTTCAAAGTACCTAAAAATACACCTGCAAATATTCCACCTGTAACGTTGCATGGAATCCCGTTGCAGGTGGTCACTCAGTTTAAATATCTCGGTCACGTGGTCACGGATAGTCTTACGGACGATCAGGATATTGATAGGGAACGTAGGGCGTTGGCGGCCCGACGCAATATGCTTGCTCGCAGGTTTGCGCGGTGCACGAAGGAGGTAAAGCTTACTCTTTTCATGGCTTATTGCCAGATGTTTTACTCGTGCCTGCGGGTTCAGTATACACAGAAGGCCTACAGCGCCCTGCGTGTCCAATATAATAGCGGACTCATGATGTTGTTGGGACTGCCTCGGTTTTGCAGCGCATCAGGCATGTTTGCTGAAGCGAGACAGGACGACTTTTATGCCATCATATGCAAACGAAGTGCATCTATGCTGCGGCGATTCCGAGGTAGTCCGAACAATATTTTGGGTACACTGGCGGACAAAATAGAAGGGCCGTTTATTAGGCACTGGGCTGGGAGACCGTGCGTACAGACGTACATGTGCCAAATTAATTGTTTTTTTTTTATTGTGATGTCACTTTTGTTTTTAATTCATTTTTCACGAATAATAGGTTAAGGCAATATTAACACATTATGGATCCTGTAATCTGAAATAAAGAGTTATTATTATTATTGTAACCTGTCAGTAAGCTTATTCTGGAGAAAGAACATAAACATTGTCTTGAGTTAATCAGGGCGACCAATTACATATTCTTATCGTGTAAGTAGTCGTTGATGGAATAGTATGCCTTCGAACAAAGGTTGGATTTTACTTGAGTTTTAAACGCATTAAAAGGCAAGTCTAGCAAAGAAGAGGGTATCTTGTTATAAAAGGTTATACCAAACCCAACAAATGAGTTATGAACCTTAGAAGCCCGTGAAAGGTGGCACGTAGTTTGTCCTTATTAGTGTTAACACTGTGAATATCACTGTTTTTAGTGTACAAGTGTAAATTTTGCCTAATATATTTAGCCGATATTGACGAAAATGAATTGTGATGCAACCAATTAGAGGAACTCTGGCACCTAGATGGTAAATTGCTCGAACAGCTCGTTTTTGAAGGACAAATATATTTTGTATATCAGCGGCTTCCCCACAGCAGAATACCGTAGGACATAACGCTGTGAAAATAACTAAAATAGACTAAACGAGCTGTATCAACGTCAGCGTATTATTTACTTTCATGACGGCGTAGGCAGCCGAACTGAGCCTTCCTGCTAGACTTGACATATGAGGTCCTCACTGAAGTTTGGCATCTACTGTTAGTCCTAGAAAAATTGCCGAGCCTACAGTTTCAAGCACCTCTTTGTCTAACTTAGTAAATGAGAATGGTTAGCTAAATCCATGACAAAATCTAAGAAGTGTTACTCTTGCAATCCTATTTTAAAACATTGCTTTTCCACCGCAGCGCGTTATCGAAAACTGATCAAAAACTTCCATAACAACCCTTGTTGTTTGAATGGTAATATCTTTTTAACGTTATAGCGTTACTAGTTCCCAGCTAGATGGTATATTCCGTGCAGGATCACAGGCTATCTCATGCACAACTCATAAACTCAACTACAGCGTTCTAGTCCAAGTTTCCATGAAACAGTCAACATGTTAAGTTCAGTAAGTTTATCGGCAACGATATTAGCAGTTACCACGTTATTGTACGCTCCTTTGTAGTCTGGTACAGTACGACACATCTTAGATGTTTCATCAGCTAAATTCTTTATATACGATCACTTTTAAACTAGTGTGATTTAAGTTTAAAACGAACTCTCGTTCCTATGCACTCTTATGACAGGTCAGTGTTTGATGCAAAGTGACGATTCACACTAACTATTAATAGTCACCTTGAACTGACCTGCACAGCACCTGTCTAAATGATTATGGAAAAGGACCCAGTTAAGAATTAACACAAGCGATGAACGACTTGTGTGTGGAGTGAAAATATACGGTTTCTTTTACTTATTTAGATACATGAATGAAACTTTCAAGTTGTGCCAAACTTACCTATCTTTAATATTAATCCTGACGTTCGGCCTAACCTAAGGATATCGACATTCCGCAGTAATTGGGTTTCGAAGGGTATGAGAAATACTAATATTTAGCCGCATTTGGCTGGAAACCAATACCAATATTGCCGAGTTAAAGGTAGGTATCGATGACCGTCTTGCTCGAATTATCTAATGTAATCGCAATAATATTACAGGAACAGTAAAGTTTTAAAATAGATAAATATTTTAAATATGTTTTAAATAAATAAGACGTTAAAGCAACGTCACAAGTTCGTTGTCATGACAGCCTTTTAGCGAACGTCGCGTTGTTGTTGTCACGACTCTATTGGCTCCAAAACATGCATAATGCACACACAATAAAAGTAGGGGCTTGTGGCTAAGTAATAACAGTCGCACGGTTCGATCGATCAGATTAAGATATGCTTCCCATGGATGGGTGACCATCTTTACATACCAAGACCACTCCGTGCCTCGAAAAGCACTTTAAGCTGTTGGTCCCGGCTGTCATTCGTGGATCTTTGACAGTCGTTACGGGTCGTCAGAAGCCCAAAAGTTTGACAATCAGTCTTACCAAGGGGTACTTATCGTATTACCCAATAACTGGGTTGTGGAGGTCAGTTAAGCAGTCGCTCCATGTAAAATACTGGTATTCAGCTGCATCCAGTTAGACTGGAAGCTGACCCCAACATAGTTGGGAAAAGGCTAGGCAAATGTTGATGAGATGAATAACAAATTGCAACAAAAACAGCTAATGACAAATGGCCACATGCTCACACGTTAACACAAAAACTGTCACATCACTTAACACTAATAAAAAAAGCTGAAATTTCAAAAAATTGGCTTCAAAAATATGTAAATACTAAAGTGGCAACATGATGAATGAGAGCAACCCTGTGATTAATGACGTCCACATCATTGGCACCCAGAATTATGTTATGCCTAGCACCTATGTGTATGTCTACGTATGTATGGGTGGGAGAATAAAACATCCAAGCTTCTCTCCAATAATAATGAAACACAAACATGTGACGAGGGGTTAAAAGTTATTTCTCTGCCGCTAAATTGCTCGAAATGGAACACGTCCGTTGTTTCCTAACGATGCGATGGATTGGCTGGCATGACTGTCTTTCAATGTTGAAGTCTTAATAACGCTTGATTTATGTATGTCTTTTAACCGAATGCTTTGTTTACAGAAACAATAAAAAAGCCATTGTGTCTCGCGTGGTTCCACGTTCGATATATACAGGTGGTTGGTTACTAGTTAGTATTTGTTATAAAAAATATCTATATAGCTTTCTTTCATCGTAACTGAAGTACGAGTACCTACCGTAGAAATGAACCAGATGGAATAATTTTATCAATTCTCTGACCAAAGTTCTTTGGCAGAATTGTTCCTGACTGCGATTAACAGGCACTATTGACACTGATTGACAATTCAAATCAAATGCTGCCTCCATTTGTCAGAAAAATAAGCAATTTGTCAAAACAACATATCGTAGGTTCATGGGGATTCAAGAAGTCGTACCATCTTCGTCACACTGCCTAACATTTCAAAATACGCTCCCAAGTGTCTTCGGCTACCGGTTTTAGTTACCAAAACACTTCAATATTCCATCACATAAGACTCAGAACATGGAAGTTCATACAATATAGAGTTTATTGAGTAGTAACATTTTATGTACACACTACCACCTGAGGTTATGTATTATTTCTGTACTGGTGCCGGTGCTGCTAATCGATACTATGGTGTATTTGCCCTGAGCTCGACGTTATTAAACGAAACAAAACGTAGGCGGTGCACGTAACTCGTTCAAACACCAAACAACATTGGATCAGGCTGCCGATATATGGAAGCAACTGCTAATTAGTAGAATAGCCAGATAATAATGATAATAAATAATAATAATAAATTTTATTTAACAAAAAGAAGAAATACAATGCATGTTACATTATTATGTTATTACAGTTGTGTTAAATGTTTGTGAATAATGACCCCGATGCTAGGAAAATCCTGTGGTATAGGGGCCGTCCATTCGTCCGTAAGATTATTTAACAAAATTCGGGAAGCTAAAACGTGTAACAGCAGCAATAGTGTGTGAGTAAGTGCGTGTGATGTGGTGTAATGGGGGAAGTGTAAGAATGTGTAATGTGTGTATGAGGGTGTGATGTGTGTATGAGTGTGTGATGTGTGTATTGAGTGTGTGATGAGTATCGTGTGTGTGTAGAGAGGGAGGGTGATTTGGGGTGTCTGTGGGTGTCTAAGTATTCGTGATAATAAAAATTATTTATTAGTATAGGGGTTTCATCAGTGCTTCTGTTTCATCATAATCTAGGGAGAGGAGGAATTCTTTAGTTATTTTTTTACATATATGTGAGTTTAGTGTTTGCATGTTAAGTTTTTTATGTACTTTATTGTATATAAGGGCACTTAGGTAGGGGTAGTGACGTCTGGCAAATGTAGTTTTTGTATGTGTTGTGGGACAAGCCGGTTTGTGTCTTCTGCTTACTGTCGGGCTGTTATTTACACTGTATGAAAGAGTCGCGTGTTTTCGCATGACTGGGCGTAGTATGTATAGGTGACGAACCGTTAGTGTTTTAAAGCCCCTGCAGAGTTGTCGCGTTGCTTGGGAATCTAAAAGATCTTTTAAGAATGACTTTAATCACGGCTCTCTGGGCTTGTTCAACCTGAATAATGTCGGTCTTGGCAGCCCCTCCCCAAGCAGTGATGCAATAGCTCAGAACTGATTCGGCTAGTGCCGAGTAAACAATCTTGACGATTTCGCTGTTTGCTCTTAGCTTCTTAAATAGAAAAATAAGTTTCCGTATTCGTGCGGACGCTGTTTGTAAGTGTGTTTTCCAGGATAGGCAGGCATCTAATTGAAGGCCGAGATATCGTACCACTGGTGCTCTAATTACAACGGGACATGTGCAAAGGGGGAGAGAGTTGGAGCATTTGTGGGCTTTAATAAGCAGTGAACCATCTTGCGGCAGGGTGAAACGTCTTAAGCCAAATGTGATAAAGTTAGTTTTTGAAACGTTAAGTGTGAGACTGTTTTGCTCCAGCCATAACATCACTTCACCAAGTCCCTTTTCCACTGTCTCTTTAGCTGAGGCAAATCACGCCCATAAGATAGAATTGCCGTGTCATCCACGTAGGCTATTATGTTTCTGGATGGAAGGGATAGCTGACAGAGTTTGTTGACGTAGATCAAAAAAAGGGGAGGACTGAGCAAACTTCCTTGTGGGACTCCGACAATCACAGGATTTGCTTCGTTAATGTACTCTCCCATCCTAACGCACTGCATTCTACCAGTAAGAAAGCTTTTAAATAAGTCATGGGCGTTTCCCCGCACTCCGATGGATTCAAGTTTAGAAAGAAGTAGAGGAATAGACACAGTATCGAACGCCTTCGGAAGGTCTAGGAAGATTCCTAGACACTTGAACTTATTGTCAATCTTGTCAACTACAAAATCCAGTAGAAATGTCACCACATCCTCTGTGGATAATCCGCGTCTGAAACCGAGCTGGTTTTGAGAGACAAATTTGTGTTTGTATAGGTAGTTAATAAGGCGTTTGTACATTAATCTTTCCAGAATTTTAGAGATTGCTGGAAGGACTGAAATTGGGCGATAGTTCGTGACCTTGTTTCTGTCACCCGACTTGTATATTGGATGTACGATGGCTTTTTTTAGAGCGCTGGGAAATATACCTGTGGATATTGCCAGGTTGCATATACGTGTGATAGGTGGAACCAGAAAGTGGTTAGCGTGTTTTAGCAATTTTGGTGGGATGCCGTCCCAGCCCGTAGCACTGTCAATCCGGAGGCTGTTTATAATTGAATCAAAATCAAAAGTCATTTATTCAAATTAGGCTGAGAATCAGCACTTTTCGAACGTCAAAATTACAAAAGACAGTCCCTCAAAAACGCCCGCCCTTCACCACTTCCTAGTGCTATCGCTGGGAAGAAGAAGTGGCGCAACAAACTCCTCAGCAGCACAGCTGTCTGTTCAGTTAGAAAATACTTGATACTTGATTGTATACAATACTAGGTGTTAAGTAATTAACATTGTAATGTTAATTACTTAACACCTAGTATTGTATACAATACAATGTTGTTGTTTATGTTCTGTGCCTTGTAAGGCACAGAACATAAAATTAAATTATTGGCCATATGTCAGCTAGCCACGCCAATATACCAACAAACATACTAATAATTACTTGAGCTTTAAACGCATTAAAAGGCAAGTCTAGCAAAGAAGAACTCTTGTTATAAAAGGTTATACCAAGCCCAACAAAGGAGATATGAACCTTATGAAGCCGGTGAAAGGGGCACGTATTTTGTCCTTATTTCTAGTGTTAACACTGTGAATATCACTGTTTTTAGTGTATAAGTGTAAATTTTGCGTAATATATAAGATGTTGGCCAAGATGAATTGTGCTGCAACCGTGAGAATACCAATATCTTAAAAATAATCTCTTAGAGAAACTCTGGCACCTAGCTGGTAAATTGCTCGAACAGCTCGTTTTTGAATTAACTTCTTCTTCATCTATTTCCAGAAGAACCATTGAGTTGGCTGGACTTTGTTGGTGGGTGTCGAAAGAATGAGGGCAATTTAAGTTAGGTATATTGTTTGCAAGATTTATACCAACATTTGCAAAGAACGTGTTAATTTTGTGGACTTAGTGGGGCAGTTTTCAATTGATATGAGTTCTGTTCGTGTCGAGCGCACGTTTTTGGTGTCAGTTACACTGCGGATTGTTTCCCACATTTTTTTAGGATTGTGTTTAGCGTTTTGAAATTCCTTTTCTTCATAGTCCGATTTTATCCTTTTTAATAAATTATTACAAAAGTTGCGATATCGTAAATAAGTTAATTTTAAGATCTGATTTTTCGGCTCTTTATTTGATGTGTAGTGCATTCTGTCCCTATTACGTATGCATCTCAAAAGACCTGTAGTTATTCAAGGCTTTATAATTCTTTGTTTGCATGGGATTGTTCTTTATATAGTATGTTTAATTAATATAGAGGAGATTATATTTAGTAACTCATTGATGGCTTTGTTGGGCTCATTTATAGTATCTAAAATATAGAAGTTACAGTTTTCGATATCAGAGATAGCGACTATAGACTCAATGTAATCTAAGTCGATAGATATGTTATTTAAAGCAGCCATTTATTAGACACAAGGCAACAAAATGTCTATAGAGGTTCGGTAATGATTTGGGTATAGGTTTTGATACTCGTATATAAGTCGGTCGTATAGATTATTGTGCAGCCATTCCGGTTGCATGAATAAAAGTAGATTACATCGTTACATTGAATACATACGACTCAGACCGTTAAATGATAGGTATTTTTATTATATTGTTATGTTTAATCAGTGTGGTGGTAGCATTAGTATTATTGTTGTGTAATGTCTGTGTGGTAGTTGTGTATAAGTTGTTGTGTTGGGTATGTGATGGAGAGTTAGTTAAAAATGTACATAAGTGTTGTACATTTTCTGTAAAAGTGTAGTGGCTAAGAAGTAAAGAGATACATACAATGGCAAATACTGTTATGATGAGAAATAGTCATTGGCTTGCTTGAGCTTGCAGTTCAGTTAGGGAATGTTCGGATTTAATAAGGTAATGTTTGGCTCCTTCCTCCCTACGTAGAAAGATGTTTCCGTTCGCAGTCCAGCAAAATGTGTACTCATTTCGTTTTGAGAATTCCCTCGCCGCAAAGAAGAACTTCCGAGAGCTGGCGGGAAGATATTCAGCAACGTAGATCGGACGACGGTCACCGGACAGCCCGATAGTGGAGGTACTCAAGCGCCCGTCATTTGGGTGTTCCTGGTTAAAGTTTCGCACTGAGGTGATCATCTGGCTTTTTGTTTCCACATTAACCGCACCCGGCTTACCCGGCAGGCGGTAAATGTCGCGGACAAGAATTTTATCAACGGGCATGTTGACCGTGGTACCTAGTTTATTAATGATGGTGGTGAAATCGGCTGTGGATTCTTTTTCTTTGTTGGGCACGTTGCGGATTTCAATGATGGATGACCGCGATAGTTGCTGGAGATCCTGTAATTTGGTTTCTAGGTGTTGTATACTGTCTCTGTAAGCCTTTTTTTTTTTTCTTTTTGCGATGACTCAATTTGTTTTGACCGTCATATTGTTTACTTATGAATGCGATCGTCTTATCAATTTCTAGGAATGATTTATGCAATGAACTGTTTTGTAACTTTAGCTCAGCTATTTCAGACATAAGAGTTTTCAGTTGGAAGCTTTGTTCGTTTGCTATTTTTGTAAGATATTCCTCTTGTTCCTTTTTCCAAGTAGTAAGAAGCTGGCGCATCTCTTGTTTGAAGTCCTGGAGTTCGCTGGTTTTATTAGATAGCTAGGAAGTACCATGTAGGTTACCAACCATACGGATTGGTCCGAAAGGCTTTTTGGCTTTTTTTGTGACCGGACTTCTCAATTAAAATGTTATTTTGTACAACACTGTCCTGCTTTTTATCAAAACCTCAAATTTCGAAATGATTAAAATCAATATATACCTGGCTCTGTTCTTGCCTAGGTAACAAGGTAAGTAGTATACTTGAACTTGTTGTAACATTATGGTTAAACCTTGCATTTTCTCAGCGTGTTCGAGTCCGTTTTTCCTAGCTTCACTTCATGCTTTGTGACAACTGACAATACAAAGCCAAAAAAATATTGAGACCATGACGTACGCAATTTCCGATTTTCTCGGAACCAATATCAAAAGCAGTAAGTATTAAGTAAGTTTTCTATCTTTCTGTCTAGATAATAAAGCCATATTTCGTTTGTAGCCATAGATACATACCGTTAAAGTGATTATCGACAGCGCTTGAAACTCAACACAAAACACACACAAAATCAACTTTGAAGTAGTTAGGGCTTTTTACCGGCAGAAATATATTCAGTACCTACATACCTACGAGTAGGTGTCAACGACCCGCACGCACGTAAGGTCGCCAATAAACCGATAAGCTGAAACCTTACAGTTACAGTCAACTTGCGTATTGATTCGCCAGTTCGACGCTAAGCTCACATACCCTTACTAAGAGTTAAGACTTCAGTTTTTTTTAATATACAGGGTGACAGGGAAACTCGACGTGTTCCTTCTAGGAAGGTATAGTGTGATCCATTTGCAACAATAAAGCACCCCATAAAGTCTAGGCGAAAATTCATGGAATCCAAGAAAAACCGATTATCATGTTTTTTTGAAAATTTCCCAGAATTCGTCACTAAACTTATCTCTAAATTCTCTAATTGAGTGGCTTTCATAGCTATTCCATTGGCTACCTAATACTTTGTTTGTTATTTTCTAAAATATCAAAGAGTTAAAAGTTAAAGTAAGAAGTTTATTAACATCTACGTATACCAACTTTGACACAAATTACGGGGAAGACATCTTCATTTAATCAGCTATGCAACGAGGTACAAAAGTTTCTTAAATGTTTAGAGGTGCCGATGAAACAGTCGATAATGTTGGCAAAGGTCGAATTTGCAAATTATTGAAATATTTTAATACGATGTGATAGGTATACAGATACCTATATAGGAAACGACCTTTTGGAACAGTGCTCTTGGCTTCTGACGATTTCATCCCAAACGACACATTCATAACCCTTTTTTTTTGGTTGGGAAATCATCATATGACTTCTCCCGCTCTGGGCGGAGCGGGAGGACATGTCAGACTTTTGCTGACCAAAACCCACCCGTGTTCCTTCAATTGCCTGTGCTAGGGGCCACGGTATCTCTTTCGACGACCCGCGGCCCTGGCAGGCATCGGCCCTAGTGAACCCCGTCAGTTCGTGCTGACATCTCTTTAAGGCGTGCGTGGAACACAACCCGACCCTGGCCTGGTCCTTACGGGTGCGAGCTGCCCATTGCTCGCCACCCGCAAGCCTGCGCCTACGGTGGCCGGGAGTCGGCTGTTGACTCCCGACGTCCAGGGCGTCTCCTGCGGCGATTAGGGGCGTGAGGGCGCAGAGATTGCCTCTCCCTCATGCGCTTCGCCTCCTCCTTTACGAGCATTACTGCAGGAACCTCCCAAAACAACCGTGTCCGGTGAGGACTTGCGTCAGGCGGAAGGTGAGGGCGCCGTGGCGCCTTTCCAGCCACTCCTCAAAGAGGGGACTTATCGCCGCAAGTGTGGCGTGCCCAACACATTCATACCCTTGCGTTGCTGTCAGTGAAATCCAATTAGAATAAATACTTTGGCCTTGAACTTAAACTACGTCATTTTCATAAGTTGTACAGTTATGTAAGCAATATAATTAATGGCTTTTTCAAACCTACTGCTAAGCAATTGCACCACAATTACACCACAAATTTTATTTTACTACTAAGTATCTGCGCCCCGTGTTCTCACCCGCAAAAGTCTTGTTCCCGTGGGAATATCGGGTTAAAAAGTATGGTCTACCCATGTGCCAAATTTTATCTAAATACGTTCGACCCTTTTAACTTGAAAGCGTAACAAAAAAACATACAAAAAAAACAAATCTTTCCCTTTTTTATTGATTAACATTATTAAGATTAGATTAAAAAATGTCGCACACTCTGTATGACTTCTGTCTGTTCCGAATAACAGACTCGTATCAGTTTTAGGTATTTGATTAGCCAAACCATTTTGTTGTGTAAATTAGTTACATTATTTACACAACAAAATTGTTTCACGTAAAACAGTTTTGTTCAATGGCTTAGATGTGCATTTTTAACGCCACTCAAACACCATTTTTACGAAATTCAACAGTCATTCAGCAACAGTTTTTATTTAAATAAATAGTAAAAATCTGTTGTTTATCATTTATTTTATTTAACTATTAATAGTACACACATATAAACAGACAAGACAAAAGGAAAATGACGTACAAAGGTGAGAAGAAAAAGAAAGAAACAAAAGAAAGAAATCTCTTCCAGCCTGCGATAGGAAAGTAGATAAAAAGACATGCAAGACAACGTGTGAAAGAGTAGAAAGGAAAACAAAATACATAAAATTAAAAACAATTCTCTAATTTATATATAAACATACAATATGGGAATATACAATAGAATACAATACTCTTTATTGTGTACACCATATACATTACAGAAATAAATATAGAAATTTTACATAGGGTGACACAATGGGCGGTATTATCGCTAAGAGCGATCTTTTAAAGACAACCTTTGGATGTATTAAAAACGGAAAGGTGAGACAAATACTATAGGTAGGCTGTGGCCATTTACATAATACAATAAATACATACATACTTCTAAATGTTGCTGAATGGCTAATAAATTAATGGATTTAGTTAATGATACACTGCTCTTGAAACCACTTACACTTTGCCAAACAACATTTTTCATTCAGAAACATTAATTAAGTTCCTACTTAGTAAATTTTCAGTTAAGTATGAAAATATTATGAACAAAGCGCCATGCGGTCGCGTGTTGCGCCATTTTGAAAGTCCTGTTTATGACTGTTCGCTGTATCAACCTTCACTTATAATTAAAACAACAGTACCTTCAACACTGTTGGGGAACTCACGAATGACCGCAATTATAGGTCATATTGATATACATCTACTACCAAATGCTTCTAAATGCATTTCTAAGTTGCATGCAATCAGAAATAACTTAACAACCGTATAAATAAAGGCTAATTAGCCATTTAGTAGCTACGCCAGCTAAGCTTTAGTTAGAAAAAAGTCCCGGCTTTATTAGCAGTTAGAACCATGTAGCAAAAAGCTAAGGTTGAAATCTTTAACGCTAAAGAATAAAATGCATTATGCAAGTCAACGACCTTTCAACAATACTTCGTCGTAACGACAGGAAGGACAACACTATCTTAAAGACTCCACCACCACCTTTAAAGGGAAATGGTCCCTTTAAAATAGATTAAACTACGACAACACGACGTCGGCCATACCTAGGTCTTGAAAACTAAATAAAAAGCGCAGACACCTCGCCTGGCTAACGACGTCACCTTTAAACTTTTAAGATTGCAAACACAATCTTTATCCACAATCTTCGAAACTAACCTAATAAAAAGACCACGAAATCACCTGAAAGTTTCAACCAGACGTTCCACTGCAATTCTTTCCGAAGCTTATTTGTCTGTTGAGCAAAACAACAAACATGGCCTAACATGCCACATGGCAATGAATTATAAGGACGAGCACACGAACCGCTCCGTCATTCCACCTCGTCACGCGATCCGCTGGGCATTCACGAAACTTCCTAGAAAACGATATGGAAAGGAGCGGTTATAAAATCTGCGGACAAGAAAGCGATGACAATGGTGATAATCTAATCCTTGAATTCCCCTGATTTTTTTTGTCTTAAAAGGAACCAATAAGACTAATAAGCAATTTTAATCTTACTTAATTTGTTACGTGATATATATTTTAAATATTAAATTGTGTTGATTGACTTTACACAAGTCCTTTCCACTTTCTTAGAGTCTGATGGTGTAAACACTTTGTTCATGTGATATATTATTATTTGTGTGTATCCGTCACTATTATTTCTACACTTTTTACACTACACTAACTCAAAAGAATCGTCTTATAAATACGGAAATGCCTACGTATTATGGGTTTGCTTTAAAATCGGGTTTTTGTAATGTTTTTTTTTGTGTGTTGATACTAACACTAACTTCATATCATTTGTCGGGAACAAGACCGACTTGATTCATATTAATTAGTAAAAAACAATCCTTTTATATTTTAAGAAATCATGGTCTGTAGGTACTTAGTTACTTACTCGGTGGTATCGTATTTAGAAAATCGCCAAGAAATATTTGTATTTACAATATCCATTATCGTTTTTTTTGTAAAAAAAAACTTCTCCAGATTGACTCTTAGCCCTGCCCTCTTTACTCCCGCCTTCTTTAATTACTTCATCTACCCTAAAATACCCTTGCTGACTTTCTAGCTCTACCCTTACCACAAATCCACTGGGAACAATTAAACCGTCGCGTAATCTTTATTGTGTGACAAACGTTTAAAGAAATACTGCGAAATTGTGGGAGGGTGAAACTTCTGAAGATAAATGGGAGTCACAGTCAGGGTAGGTACTGACTTTTAATTATTTGATCTTCAATGTGTGATGATTACAATGACTTACCATATTTTGATAGCTGTGACATAGCATCATTATGTAACTTTAAGACAACTAACTCATTATTTGTATAATTTCCTTTGTAGGTAACAGTGTACCCAGTAGACGGTAATGAGTTTCGAGAAACTTGTATTACTACTTGTTTAATTTCTACAACCGTAAGAGTCCTACTGAATAATAACTCAACCTGCCTTCATGGAGCTTAATAAAAACTCCACGCACATTTGTTACGACATAAGTAACTTTTACCAAAAAAAAATGACGACCATTTTTCTACTAACGACTCAAAGTGGAAGCAGTTCATGCGAACCGATCCATACGTCAAATCCGTCTCAATGTCGCACGCGTTCAACGTTTTCTTTACTGCCTCCTAAATCAGCAATATCGATCACTTGAGCAAGGTGTGTCCGGTAAAATACGACCACTTGGCGTAGACCTACATTTTGAATTAACTCTACTTCGCCTTCAAAGAACGCTGTTCAAAGAGAACACAAAGTAAATGGAACGAACGTCTGTCGGGGACATCTCAACACATTACGACTAGAACGATTTGGAACCAATGAAGTCGAGTCTTTGTTCAAATATAACGTTCCGTTTTGTTAGGTCATTTGGAAGCGCCTGACATAAAAACAAAAAGTTAACTTTAGACGAAAAAAGCATTTTTTCTCTTATTATTTATGCAGGCGTTTTTATTTTGGCGCTAAATTGTGCTTCAGCGAAATACGGTATTGTAATGGAAAACATCTTAGGGGAATTCATTAATACAAGAGCCATAAATATTCGCATTATTTCTTGGGGAGTGAGTAATAAATTCGTAATAAAGATGAAGAGAAGTGTGCGACGATAAAGGCACCCCGCAACGACTGCGAGCGATATATTATATCGCGCAACGAATTCGCAACGCCCTGATTCCTATACACGGTTATGACATCTCTTTACATAAAAATGTGGTTTTATACAGAATGATGGGTATACTTGGAATACGGGACTAAAATCCCGGGATATAGGTAAAAACGGGACGGATTCGTGATATGTTTATTTTGTAATTCCCGTTCCACCTGTCGTGGCAATCAACCACAAAATTTTACGACACACAAACCGCCGAGCCGCGGCAAAGTGCGGTATGAAAACATTGCTATCACCATCAAAATCGAATTACACACGATATGTGCGTAAACATTAGTTTATTAGGGAATCATGGCAACGATAAACAAGGAAAGTTTATGGATACAGATAAAACACCGCCGAAGATATTCTGTCGTACAGGTTTTTTGATCTGAGAACACACTGAATATAATATCACTAAAGGGCAAAGCAAATATCATCTGCTAGTAATCCCGGGTTGGATTAACAGGTGAATGACCGCTGTTAGACAAACAAGATAAAGGGTAGGCATTAATGTGCGACTTAAAATAATATGGAATAGAATCGGCCGAACAGGTTTATTTAGGGCTCGAAACCTGATTAGCACAGTTTATTTAATGTCCAAATGGTGGTTTTTGTCCGTTCGGCTTGTTTAGTTTTACAATACTGCACGATTCATTAGTAATAACAATGGATATGGAATATGTAGTGTCTGTGCTTAGAATAGTTTTATTTTCAACAAAGGAACTGGGATCCAATAAAAACATCTACAGATTCTTACTAGTTAAGTATATCATATCCTTCGAGTACCTACACGTAACGAAATCCGGTGCTTAAATAACATTTTCACGGATCCTGACGATTTGTAAAGCAAATCACACCCTTTAGGTATTCGAAAGCCGTAACATTAGAAATTGTACGATAGCTATCGTCACAAACGTCCATCATTTTCTTTGCTCTGTAATTCGCGTGACGGCCGCTAGGGGGGACTCGCCGTTTATAATGAAGTTGAGAATATTTGACAACCCTTGCTGGAGTGATGTCGCGCGCAAATTATAAAGGCGCCGGTTTCAGGGCTGCCATGGCATTGTTACTAGGCGGTTCTTTAATTAGGTTTTGTGCACTTACGGGAACTTTTTTATTTGATCTGAAAATATTAAAGAATGTAAGTAAGTTGCGATGTGAGCATAGGTTAATTTTGTACAAGTATTTAGACAAGATTCTAACAGTAAATGTAAAAATGTAAATAATTCATACATCAAGCTATTTTAACAAAGCAGTAGGTTTCTATTAATTTCAACCACCAACTGAAAAGGAAAAATATTGACCAGAACGCATAGTCCAACATCGAAATATAGAAACTAGCGCAAAGAAAGTAATATGAAACAAGTCAAACGTGAACAAGGAAAACTTGTTTGTTCGGAGTATAAGTTAAAGTTAAAAGTGGCAACACGCCCGGGCAGTCCGCGCTGACTCCACAAACGTAACGCAAACTTTACTTTTAACATCCTACCGTTTACTTTTATAGAAAAAAGTTTATTGTATTGAATAGTTGACAATCTAAGTTACAAGAAACTTAAAACTGGTTTAAAGAAGCATTGTTGGGCTAACGTAGAGAGTTGAGAACTCGTAATTAGCCTAGTTTCTAGCAACTATTCGACTCGATTCTTAGTCTAACTTACTAGTTAGTCTGAAACCAAGACTTGGAAACTCCGATATTCTAGCTTTAGATCAATTTCATTGTGATAAGAAAAAGCCCGCGTTATGACTACTGCATACTACTCGTACCTAGTGCCAAAATTTTCTGTACAAGGTCGCCTAAAGTCGCGTGTAAAGTATGATGCTGTTCACAAAACGATTATTTACGAGTACCTACACTGGAATCGCTCGGACTTTACACTTTTTATTTGATTTTATCTGATGTATGTATCTAGTGTATTGTGTGTCTTTTAGTCTATGCTAAACAAGTAAATGTTTCTTTCTTTCTATAACATTCCGGTGCACTTTCATAATTATCCCAATCTTTCAACGCCATTATAAAAAAGGGTGTGTGCTTATGACCGCACGATAGAGATAAAGCAGAGGATTAGAAATATTCTCTCATAATATTTGTTTAGTTCTCATAATATTTGTTTTGTTTTATTAAGTGAAGTGTATATGATATTATGTTTTTTTGTTTTTGTCTCCTTTACTCTTTCACACACTGTCTACATCTCTCTATATATTGTCCTATCGCAGGTATACTGGAATAGATTCCTTATGAAATAGGCATCATCCCTGTACCTATTTTTCTGTTCTGTTTTTTTTCGTGTCTTTTTATATATGTGTGTACATAAATGGTTAAATTCAGCAAAATTATGATTGATAATGTGTTACGCAATTTGGGTACCGATTCAACGTCACCGACCCAAGCGTGACTGTTCAGTTTCGCTCACTGTTCAGAAAGAGCGCAAAATGCGATTATAAAAGTTTTCACTTCAAAAATACAACAAACATTATAAAAAAAAAACCGGGACAGATAAAGCGATAGCACATTTATTTCCGTAACACACGCTACGAAATTAGTTGTAATCTTGTCCACATTAAATAAAATGCATTTGTCACGCGACAGCCCTACGAGGGGAGCCCTTGGTTGTAAGGGTGAGCCCAGACGAAGTACAAGTAACGAGAAGTCACAATTTTATGAATTTGAGTTATTACGGCGCTTCGTCGAGAGAATTGGAGTCCAATTTGTACCTGATGATTTTTTTGACAGACGTATTTGTCAAAGTAGGGTTGTAGCAATTCAGTTTATTATAACTTTTAGGACTCATTTAGCTTTTAGAAGTTCTAGATTAAATAAGTTTTTTTAATTTTTTATCAACTTTTAACAATTCTGAATTATACTGGTTCTGTTAAAGTTTATATGAGTAGGTAGCAATTAGTAACAATATTATTTACATTGTTACTAATTGCTACCTCCCACCAAACCACAGACCAAACTTATCTAAATTCAAGGAAAATCCCTAATATCCCAATTGTTATATACCTACGCCAAAGCAATCTAATTATAACTTGAACAAAGCTTTGTAACAACCTTCAGAACACAATTCAGTTTGCCATTGTTGACCAAAACTTAATTATTCAGCTCTAACGTGGCCGGATCAATAGAGCGCTGACCTACCGCAATCGATTAAAAATATAACAACACCCCTAACTAAACAATGCAAATGGCCGCTATTATAGCATGGCGTTGTTACTGTATACTTACGAGTATGCATGTGTGCGTACCATCTTCGCAAATCCTCACAATGCATGGATGTGTGCAACTCACAATCTGAATCATTTTGAAGGATATTGCTAATCCATTACTATATATGTTCGAAAAAATTGTCTGCTCAGCAACGTAAATAACACAATGAATGTTGTGGAACTGTCAAAATAAAATTTATTGCTACTGTTAGTGTGTCACGCAATTACTCTCCAGGATGCAAACTTCCTTAATGTCATTCATAGGAAATATTTTTAAAAACAGAACTCTGCATTTAAAAATTATGGCAGAAAAAAAGTGACAATGGAACACAGAACTATTCAAAAAAGTTCACTTTTGTCTATGGATTTTCGCTTTTTCTGTCGCCTTTTCGCGCTTTTATATTTTAATGAAGCTACTTAAACTGATAAAATGTTTGTATGTACGTGTGCATGTGTTGTACATGTGGTGCAGGCGAATCGGGAGCGGCGCCAAAATGCGATCACGTCACGCTATGAACTTAGGGCTGAATATTGATTTATCCCTAATAAAGGGTCCTGTTAAAGGTCCGGCGAGACGGAGTAAAGCCGCTTTACATGAATAGTCTAGTTTGTATTGACTGTCGGCTACTAATGTTATTCCTATAGGGACTATTTTTTTTTAAACATGTTTCGCTGACCCCAAATATATTGGAATAAGGAGAATGATGATGAGGTACTATAATTTTTCATATTATTTTAAGTATGTAAGTATATTTAAACTATGCTTCCCACAATCCTTGAATAACTGAATCATGTCTTTTGACAGATTATAATATAAATAAAACTACTACTATAGATACAACAATTAGGAATATTCACATTAACTAAAGAGAAGCAAATCTGCTAATCTGCTAAAGTATTTTTTTTTTTTAAGTATCTCACACTGGTGATTCAAATTGTACAAAGATTATTCCCGAACAGTCGCACAGTGAACAGCGCGCTTTACATCGTCACCCCACGTTTATCCCTACACCTATGGTTTGCCCAATACTGCACCTTATAATTTACGATCACGATTCGAACGCCCCCTGGTGCCCATAAAATGCAACTTCTATGTCTACGGTCAAAGTTCACCATGATATTGTGTGTTTAATGAATTCCTTTCTTATCATATTCGTGTTTTTTGGTGGACAGCTAATGGATTAACCACATTTTTGACTAGTCGTTACAGGGAAAATATGACGCTTTTATTACACAACAAAGTAATTATTTGTTAATAGGTGTATTATGTTGTGATTTATGTAATGGCGGCAACACACAAAAATTCATGTGAGACGTCTATTTTATTCTACGAATAAAAATTATCTGTCGATTAAAAATAGCCCTAAAGGTAAAAAAAAAACCTTAGGCATGCAAACATTAACAATATTTTTTTAACAACAATTCGTCACTTCTGTCTAATCTTTGGGAGAATTACAGGCGTGATGTTATATAATGTTACTGAAAAAAGTGACACAGCTTGAGGAGGCCAACATTTTCGTAAATAAAGCAATGAATCAAACCGAAAGTCAAGGTCTTCAAAGTGTACACATTTCTCAGATTTGATTCCCATGAGAACATAAGAAATGGCGTGTCGTCACTGGCAGAGAATCACATATCTCAGTGACACATCTAACCGAGAATGTGTAATGCAATTAGGTACTGTTCATTATTTATTAAACCTACACGACGTATCCTGTTCCCCTCATTTTCTTTAATAGAAAGAAAAACTTTTTAACAAAAAAATTAAACCACCGAAAAAACTGAAAAGCAAAAAATAATAAACCTTTTTTATTTAACCTTAATAACTAAGTTCTTAAACTAATGTAAGTATACCTAAGTAATTTTGAGTCGGCGCCAAACAATCAATAAACAAAGATTACTAAATTGCCTTAAATTTAAACGGCGCTGACTCAACATTATTTATGTCACCCTTAGGGTTGGGTTTTTTTCCAAATTTACATGGGATCAACTTTGGGGTATACCCTTTCGAATAAAAAAAGAATTATTAAAATCGGACTACTCTGTAAAAAGTTATGCGTGGTCATACATTTAAAAAAAAAAATACGCGTGGACTTGAGAACCTCCTCCGTTTTTTTCGCCGGTTAAAAATAGAGGCTAACGTTGGTACTGGGAAAAAGAAGCAGCACAGCACTCATCACCTGCCTGCCTTTTTCCAACTATTTTTGTGTTCGACTTCCTGTCTAACCGGATACAGCTAATAGCATAGCACTACTACTGAATTTTTATCTAACGAAGCGACGCGCGCTTTACTTGTGGTAAGCAAGTGTACAACGTTGCTGTTAATGTGTACGTAAAGACGAGTATCGTCAGCACCATAGAAATATAAGGTCAGGACCCAACACACACACACTTTCGACTACGCCATTGTCGGACGGTAGCGTGGGCTCCTGCGCTGACACATTCACAGCGTGTTTGTTCACTTGGTTACCATAAGTAAAACGCACGTCACTTCGTGAGATAAAAATACTGTGTTAGTAGAAGTATCTACTACTTTATTTTATACTTGTATACTTTATAGGCACCATATGCTTTGCTTGCTTTGAAATCTACTTTAACCATACCAAAAGTTCAGCATGGATATCGAAAGTTTTTGGGCATCACCCAAAGGTTGACTGGTAGAAAATAGCGTTAAGTCCGCCTCTATACATTTGTGTTAAATAAACAATAACAGTAGTAGGCAGAGGTGTGTGAAAATTGTATAACACGTAGAAACAGAATTCCATTTGTATTCATATAAAATCAATAGCTCAATCCATCTTGATTATTAATAAATTTTCAGAAAGCCATTATTATCATAAACTTTCCGAGTAGAAAATATTCGTGTGATTCGAACAAATTCTTGGAAGGGATTGATTCATTACCGAGTAATTTTTGTGTAGAAGGTCATTGCTCAAGCTTGGGCCGACGGGAATTGATTAAAGACCATTAGTTCGGGGTAGTTTTTTGTACGGGTCGGTTGGGTCAATTTACTTTTAATTTTTACTTAGATCGTGGAGAGTCAGCTCCGTTTTGTGGTCAACATCAAATACATAGAGATACTGTAATACTCAGATTTTGATCACACATTTTTGATGATGACAGATTTTGATTATTGGTTGCAAGCTCCATAAGGCTGCAGTTCCGTAACTTCTTCAATCGAGATAGAGTGATTTTTCCAACGCCAGGTAACTTTATTGGAGGAATAATTATGAATTTTTGACAGTTCTTCCATATAAAAACTGTCAGACGTCAATTTTATTCCACGAATAAAAATTATCGGTCGATTGACAAAACCAGCCCTATAGTGAAAAATACCCCAGTTTTTAGTAACTAGGAATATGGCTTAGCGCATATTCCTGAATTCAACCAAAACTAGCTAACCTAGTGGTACCTACTATCGATATGACTCCCACAAGAAATGAATCCATCCATTCAAACAAATTTTGAACCCCTCTCATCTGCTCCACAACAACCTGACATACTACTTAGGGAACGTTATTGTTCCCTAAATAGTCAACTCGTGAAGCAAATAGCCTATATCTGTCTCCATAACAATGCTTGCGGAAAACTTCTTTCACTTCCCCACAAAGAATCATTGCGATGAATACTTTACTACACCAGAGGCCTCACCTTTCAGGCCTCAAGGTAATATTGAGGCCAAAATACACTCCTGAGGGACACAAACTACGCAAAGGGTTGTAATTTGAGGGAAAATACGTCAAATTCGTTGGAAACCGGGATGGTTGTAAAAGGTAAACTAACCATATTCGAAGGCACGTTTTCGCGATGTAAAGTAATGAAATGAGTGTATTAATGTGTGCTTTTGGAACGTTAATGGTTAAGATTTGGAGACTTAAGGGTGTTTTGTAGACATTTGGGGCCGTTTTGGATGACCCATGAGCTAATTGCTTACATGATTATGTAAGGTAATAAAGATGAACTGAATATGAAACCCGCCCACAAGGAAAGATCTTGAAGATGATTTTAAAGGCATGCTAAGTCTTTTAACTATCACAGACTAGAGTTATGCTGATGCCGATCCTCCAAACATATTTTAAGCTAATACGACAGCGTTTCCTCAATAATTAGCGTCAGCTAGTCCATTATACGTCTTCGGTTAGTGCAAACGTGCATTATTGTTTGAGATTGTAGCTGACGTCATAACCTCACGGACTGATGTGTTGCCTGGCACCTAACAATAATCAACTAAGGGAAATTGGCTGCTGTGGTTCTGTTGGCCGACGGCTTCCGGCCAATCAGACTAACTACATATTAGTTATGGCACGCTTTGGTCGTGCGGTTGCCAATCAACTAGGAGATGGATGAAGAAGCTTCCTTCAACGGGTTTTAATAATAACCTACCACAAAAGAAAACCGTCCGTGAATATTGACGTTTGCAGAAACTTCAACTTATTCAAAAACATAAAAAAGTGACGTTAAGCGTATCATGTCTTTGATGACATGTGGAACTCATTATTAACACACTTGAGATATCAAAAAGAGCAGCCCTTGGCGCTGAGTTATTCTAGGTACTACATTCGAATTGATATGAGACAGGTAACAGACAGAGTTATTCTAGGTACTACAATCGAATTGATATGAGACAGGTAACTGAAGCCTTTACGACTTTTGTTTTTCGACTTTTGTTTTTCGACTTTTGTTTTCACTGATGCACTTCAGACAGTTGTGGTCATCATCTTCACCCTACAGCAGTCCACTGCTGAAAATAGGCCTCTCCAATCACACGCCATTTAGCTCGATTCTCAGCAGCTCTCATCCAGCTGCTACAAATCACCCTGCGAAGATCGTCGCTCCACCTAGCCTGAGGGCGCCCTACCTTACGTTGGCCGATTCGCGGTCTACACTCTAGAACACGTCTACCCAACGATCATCGGTACTACGGCTAATATGGCCGGCCTATTGCCACTTCAGAGGTGCTCAAAATATGGCAATTTGTGTACCAGTATTTTACAAGGTACCTACACAAGTGGCTAAGTAATACTTTGTAGTATTAACAGGGATAAGTCAAGGATGAGTAATCGAATGTCAGTCATCGTGATGGATGCGTGTATCCAGTAGATGCATCCTCAAAGTTGTTTGTTCCCGCCCTGTCGTAATAGGTTGCGGTTTGACCTTTCACGAACACTTTAGTGTTTGTTTTCTATTAGACTAAAGCCGACTAAAAGGAAAGTTTTGGCAAGACTAACTTAAGGTTAGAAAGGTCAATAACAGCATAGCGCAGTGGCAGAAACGCACAATTTACAACAACCTCAACGATAAGTTACCTTGCAGTTTTTTTGGGTACCGAACTTTTGATAGAAGCTTGAAAAAACTCACTATTCTTGTCGTTGGTACCGCTCGGTATTAATAACAGAAACGTAAAGTATGTCTTCTTTGTCAATTAGGTATCTACAATGCCACCTTAAAAAATAGTATGAGTAAAGTCTTTTCAGAAAAAAAGGTAGTGAAACACTCCATGCACATCAATCGAACGAAATTCGATGTCCTCCTTCATTTTGTATTGAAAAACCAAATTGAGCATACGCAGTGACATTGCTCGCTACATCACGCTATCACATTGCCTTTTATTAACTCAGCAGACGCGAAGTTACAGGTTTTATCGCTCATCCGCGCAGCTTTTCCATCAGAAAGCAAAAAAGGCGGGAATGAAGAATATTGGCGTGAAATTCGATTTTTCGGCGTCAATCGAAACTTTCACTTCATGCTAGGTCATGAAAATGATTCAATTTCGCTGTTGGTCGGCACTTATAACTGTGAAGGGCTTTGACAGTTTGCTATAGGTACTCAAATGGTATGCAGACGACCGTATGGACGTTCTGTAAAATATTCCTCGAAACAACTTTGTGCTATGAGCAACTAATACGACTCTAGTTATATTGAAATAATAATTGTCAGAAAAAGATTAGTGACAGATGTTTCCATGTTTCAGGAGAAACGAAACCAGTATCTTCATAAATATCATTGCAATCACCAACCATAGCTATTCCCATAAAGCTGGCCACCAAAACTGTAGAAAACCTCCACCATTTATAATAAAAAAAATAGTCCTCTAGAACGTATTTCGGCTATGGCGGCCAATCTCAACAGACACTAGCCTTCAGTGCGGAAAAGATTATAGTGTACAATTGTGTGCGCAGACACAGATGCACTCTCTCTTCCCTCACTCTCATAGTCCGATGGGACGGTACGCAATCAGACACGACAGGAGAGAGATCAGCCGCAGGAACAACGGCTTAACGTGCTTTCCGAGGGAACGGAGTATCACACCGCCGACTTCCAAACTACAGGCTGCTACTAAGAAATTCCTGATGGAAAACCCAATAACACTATGCCTGAGCTGGAAGTCGAACCCAGGACCCCACGCTCAACAGTCGCACTTACGGCCACGAGACCAACGGGTTAGTTACCACTTAAAATACATTACCAAGCCACCTGTTCCATAACATTATATGCGCTATAAACACCAAATAACCCTTCAAATGGGCAGGTTGTCCAACTATAAATACGAGCACTCTCTCTTAACCGCAGAGGGGTTAACTCTCAAGTTATAACGCGCAGTTATCCAGCTAATGACTTAAGTGCCCAGAGACACAACTGCGAACTCCCACATGCTGTTAATTGTGGTCTCAACCTTTATACTGTTTAGTTATTTGTTTGTAAGTAAATGACCAGAATTGTACTTATGGGTGTTATGTATCTTGATTTCCAAGAAGTTGTACCGAATATGCACTAAGAGACACTGTTTATCATGGTAGCATGCCATGCCATGTATCCAAAAAGTGCAAAAGCGGTACTACCCGTAGGTACAATTAAATTAATTACGAGTAAACCTTGCTAAAAATTACAAAAACGAGGCAAAAGGTATCTAAGGATCGTAGCAGCTGGCGTTCTGTAGTTTCTGCCTACCCCCATGGGAAGACGGCGTGAGTTTATGTATGTATGTGTGTAAGTTACCAAACTCAACTAAAGGGTCCTTCTAACCTTTAACATTCTATGTAAATATACCAATATACTACTTTTTTTTCCTATTCATCTTATGTATCTTTTCAGTATGAGCTCTTTTACAAAATTCTTCTTCATTTTCGTGTCACTAGCACGACTGAGTTTTATATTTTGTTGGTCCAAAACTTTGCCACTTCCACGGCGTCGTCAGTGGCAGCGCAAAAATCACTTTGACTGCATGTTTTGGGACACAGAGGGCAGGATAGGAGGTCGAGCATGGTTTGCGACATAGCATTTTACGAAATGAACGCACAAAAGAGTAAAATTATCACTATTTCACCGATAGTTACAAAGCGGAATTATTATTTCAACATCACACTACCAACCACCTCAATATTCAACATATCTCATCTAATATCGCTTCAGGAGCAAATCTACATACTACACATACCTAAACTATACATAATACACTTGAAACCGATACTATTTAGTTCCAGCGACGCTTCACCTCACTAATACATTCGCGGAGGCATATTTGATTACAAGGACATAAGGCTTCAATTGTGTTACGTACGGGAACTGTCTACACATCAAATTGATTTTGTGTTCGTATTTTGTAGTTACGCGTTCCAGTTTGGTAGAATTCGCTGGTATTAGGGACATGAAGGTCTAGGGTTTCTTCTTTGAAAGTAGAACTGGATCGGAGTACTTGAAATCGTAAACCTTTTTCTTTTTATCTTTAATTTAGACAGGCTTCGGCCTGCGACTTCGTTCGCGTGGAGATGGTAAGATACACAATATACTAAAATAACCGCCATATTTTTATAAAATTCCCTCTCCCGTCACTGTTACTTTGTTTTTTTTTCTTTTTACTCAGCTCTTCAGGGTACCAGCGTGATGTTAAATAGCCTATAACCTTCCTCGAGAATTGGGCTTTATCAAATGCAAAGAGATTTTTTTTAATCCGACTGGTAGTTCCAGATATTAGCACTTTCAAACAAACAAACAAACTCTTCAGCTCTATTATTAGTATAGATATTCAAGTATTCTCAAATTAGAAGCGAAAGTGATCTTCTTCAATGTACCGTTTAAAACTATTTCGTTCGTAATTCAGTCAGGAATAATGAACACTTTATCGACCCAACAAAAGCATAAAAGCGTTAATATATTTCAATAATCAAGAAAATCAACCCCGTTTTGCCAGCAGAGGTACCTAGCCCTATGTATGCAAGTTCCAACCGACAAAGTCCTGACCCCTGACCCTATTGTGGAGAACTTCCAGAACGTTTACTGGAACTTTAGATGGCGAGGCGACGAAGCTAATAAATGCTGAAGATACTACCTCTAATAGATACTACCTAGTTTATACTTTAATTGACTGAAAACAAGCTGGTTTATTTTGATAACATTGAGGTAAAACCTAGTTAATTGAGTCCATTATATGATGATTGTATTTAACACGATTCAAAAATAAATAAAGAATGACTTACATACATATATAATTCACAAACTTTTGATGATGTTTTTCCTAAAGTTCTAAAAGATTCATTTAGCATGTCTTATCATATGAATACGAAGAATATAATAAAATATTTATTTATTTATATATATGTACTTTATTGTACACCACAAAAATACATAGCTTATAAAATACATGACACACTACAAAATATACAATGGGCGGCCCTATCGCATTACTGCGAACTCTTCCAGGCAACCTTAGAATGGACAGTGATTTTTCTTGACATAAAATGGGACTGTCGTTGGTGCAAATATAATCGGTTGTAAAATAATCTGTTGCAAAACAAAAAGAAGAAACAAAAATGTTTTACCATTAAAATCGTAGACAAACTGATTATTATCTAGCGTAGCGCAGCCAGTTGCTACGTAGCTACGTAGCTCCGTAGCCCGTGCTACGATCGTAGCGTGGTAATTCCTTCACCACTTCAGCCGTCAAAAGTTGTGTGCTGTTATGAAATGAAATTGTTTATTCTGTAAATAGAATATCGGAATCCCTTATACACTTCTTATTATAAAAAAAAAATGAGCTAGAAAACGTCCTATCTGACTACTCTGAGAAGAAAGGCCGAAACAAACTCAGAGTCTGTTTTTAAGTTCAGAAATAATCTTGATCAGATCATGTAAAGAACATGTAGATTGTGAAACATGTCTGAAACTATCTTTTAAGACCCGTATCACACAGATTTGAGTGGACCAGTCCAGTCAGTGAAAGCATTTGTCAGTAATCTATTTTGTACCAAATTTGCCTATTTACTTTCATTCATAAATCATTCTGATCACTAATTGCCAAGTCTCAAAACATATTAGTACTGCGGCAGATGGTAAAAAATCCTTTGCTGTAACATTGTATACATTCCTAAAAACGATAATGACAGCGGATCCCGCCAAAACTTCACAGCGTAGACATCACCTTGTAAATCGAGTTGTAGTTAAATTGCCTTCCTAAGCAACAAAGCCGAACCATTGATCAAATAACAAAGGATCTCCAATCTCAGTCGGAACATCGAGACATCACTTGAAATACATCGAGATTTACACTGGTCTCTATTAGAAGTCGATGAATCAACACTATCGGATATCTGAGCTGTCGACTAAATTAATCTATCAAGTAATGCCCTGCAGAGTAAATTGAAACTCAATATTGAATCGCATCGATACTTCAAGTCTCAAGAATCCATATAATAGAATGGACTGCTTACATCGGTAAATAGTTCCGTATCTCTAGAACGGATACTCGGAATGGGTTTTGGTTTCAAGCCATGCAGATAGTTAATACTGGATATCGAGGGGCTCGCAGTAATCTCCGTTGAAATTTTGACATAAATCTTCTTCGTTAGTCACAAAAGTTCAAGACTGTCCGTGGGTTTAAGTTCAAGAGTCTTGGATACAAAGTCTCTTTGTTGCGATATGTGTCACGGCCTTTCCCTCCATAGGTCAGAGGTTCAACATGTGACTAAGTGGTGTGATAAACCGCAGACCACGAAGTAAATGATGCGTCGCGATGAAGACGTAGTGTTTTGTTTTCATGACAATTCCAGGGTCGACGAATTGTGGACAAAACTAAATTAAAGTTCTGCTAATAGTGCATTTACTTTCATAATTTCAACATCTAGGGACTTGGTGAACTTGACTTGGTGAACTTGACTTGGTGAACTTTAAAAAACATTGGTTTATCACTACCTGTTATATTACTTTACATTGTAATAACCACAATCGTAGCACCATATTTGCACTAATTATATTCATTCTGAGTCGCTCTTATTATAATAACGAGGTATATAAATTGTAGTGTCGTTTGTGGGTCCACAAACGACACTACAATATACCTCGATTTTTGTGGAACAGTTACTAAAATCATGTGTATTGTATACTCGTATGTATCGTGTATATTTATGTCACCTTGTATTTATGTCCGCCGGGTAACGGTCAGGCGTTCACTGGACTATAAAGAGTAGTTTTTAATTGGAACGCCACTCCACCCATGGTCTCTGTCCCGACCAAATTGATTCCGCCAACGTGCACCCCCTTTATTTCGTGTTTGTGTTCTAATTTTTAAGATACTGCTTCCGGTTTGTTAATTAGCAATGATAACTATTGCTACCTCATAAATAGAACAAATTAATTAAACACTAAATAGCTCAAACCACAAAAAAATCAACAAAGCAAAACAAAAGGACAGCCTAAAAACGCCACTTTAAGCAATACCTCTAAAAGCTATTCATTTCCTGAATTCCCAGCAGATCATTAGCAATTCCTTTAACTTTCGTAAAATTTCATTTCATATTTGATGTAAACATTGCCGCATGAAAAAAATAAAAACCGTAATTTTATCGGTAAATTTTTCATTACAGTTTTTATTAATCAAATTGGTTTTTTATTTTTTATTTCTACAGTTTAAATGTTATTTCATTGTGATATGAATTGCACACAGATCATGTTATGAATTGTCAGTTTGTGACCATTTTACGATTTTTAATATGATTCATATTGCTATCCTATTATTATTCTGCCAAAGTGGCCTTTTTAGGCCCCAAGCATTATAACAATTGTTTCAAAATACAGCATTTTACAGCAACTGAGGTTGGATCAATGAGTTATTGCGTTCTTGATAAAGCTACAGAAGGACCGCCATAAATGCGGCGCAAGAGCCTAAAAATCCTTTTCAAAAGTTACCGTAATCGGAGTCGTAACACGTCCTGATTATTTCACCCACAGCTCCATCCGACAACATTTTTTCGCACTGTCATGAAAACTATTAACAAAACCCGCGCTCTCAAAGATCTCACACAATCTCAGAATCCATTATTTCTTTGTTTCCAAACAAAGAATTTTTGGCGCTCTTTTACAGTCTACTTGTCAGCCTGAAAATGACGTGAAGTTTTATAGCACAGGCTTCAGAGAGTAGGCTTTCGATTGGCAAAAACCTAGTGTTACGATCGTTTGATAGCTCTTAAGGCAGGCGGTTACACTGGATCGTATGGCCACTCGATTTTATAGCATGTCATGGAAGGAATTTTAGATATTGGATATGGTATTTTATTAGCTCTACTTTTATGTTCAAAATCTTATTAAAGCATTTAATTTGAAAGAGAGCCCCAATATTTCCCGTGTTGTTATATTTTATTTATTCAGTAAAAGTAACGGAAAGTTAAAAGCAGCCAGGAGCAGTCAGCCGACACATTGACACCGGATATTAATAAAAATATCAAATTAGTCGACAGTACTTACTTAGATAGATGGCAAGTCTCCATTAATCAAAACACAAATAAAGTAGACATTTTAGAAAAGTTCTCACTTTTCATGACAATAGCAATTTTTAAACCGACAACAACACTCAGATTACAGTTTTATAAATTGCTGCTTTTTATTTAACGCACAAATTATGAAAAACGGTACGCTTAAGGTGAGAAGGGTCATTCAGGTACGAAGCTGGCACCCAGAGCTATTCATGGGGTATCATTTTACCACTCAATTTTAAACTCTTTGCTCTTGGAAATAAGAACCATGGAACTAAAAAGCTTTAGGTAATATGTTAGCAAGAACATTTGGAGGTTAGTCCATGATAATATTTTATACTTGTCTAGAAAAACCTTGCGCTACATACTCGAATTGGGCCAAGAAAATGTTAGCATAAACATGACAATATGAAAACATACATGGACAAAGAAACAGTCCAACATTTTGCAAATTCACTGTAATAATAAAACCTAACCTAAAAATCTGCAAAAAAAATCCCGCGTAAAATTCATCATTTATCAAAGCTTACCTACCGTAGTTTATACAACAACCATCGCGAGATTGGAATAGCACTGAGGCATAAAAACCCAACAAGGGCCTTTCTTAAAAAAAAATAAGTGTAAAAAAAATGAAACGCTGCCACTGAGGTTGACAAATTATCATTGTAGGTACACGTAAAGAAAAACATTTCTCTATGGGTAAGATAAGGTGTTCTGCTAAGCAAGTGGCAAATGATATACTTACTTCCTAAAATGTTAAAAGGCTCACAATACCTGTAGTTAAGTGGTTACACCCACGAAATTTTCATGAGAAATTGATATGAATGGCATTTGCATGTTAACAACAATCGATTTAAATAAATTGATACAAACTCGACTGAAACGACAGAAACTAGTAAGACGAATTTAAAATTGCTTGGAGATGTAAGGGATCCTATCCAGATAGGCATAGGCTTTCAGAGAGGTAAATACCAACATTTTATCTAGAACTAAATTACATACCGTCAATGGCCATTAAAATAAACTTCAAGATATCACGATTCATCCAGATCAAGTACCAGCACCCTAATTGCGTACCACACTATTGATCTAAATCTGAATCATTTTAAAGGATATTGCTAATCCATTACTTCATTTGTTCGAAAGATGTGTCTGCTGAACAACGTAAACAACGCAATGTATGTTGTTGAACTGTCAAAATTAAACCCATTGCTACTAATAGTATGTTACGCAAGTACCCCGCAGGGTTACATAACCGTTAAGGAATTCGCTAACAACATTCTCACTAACAAATCCTCTATTGACACAATCATCTCGGCATTCATTCACGTCTCCCAAACCACACGATATTAATTTGTCTGATCGCAAATTACATGTTTGTTGACTTTCTACTAAGAACACACCGTAATTGTGTTAGCCTGTCACTTGTACTGGTGTTATATAATGATTTAGTTTGGTATGTATCTCGTTAGCAATTATGAGTTGGTATGTGGATGAAAATGGAAGATTTGGAATGGTGGCGAGATGTTTATTCATGCCCGTTTGAATAAACGTTGGTGGTACCTCAGTGTTGAAATACACATATGTACATATTTGCTACTGACAAATATATCTTGCTTATCTACGCACGAAGATGCTACACTATGTTACTACTGTCAGGTGAAGATAATTTCATTATTAGAATCGACTAGTAAGCCTGTAGTAGTTCATAAAAGAAAGTTAGATAACAGTTGGAATAGAAGCAGATTTACATCGAAAAGACTACGAATGGAATTCGAAGTTACAATCTCTACCATTCCAACGCCTTAGCATTGAGCAGAATTAGGCCGTGTAAAATTGTCGTTGCAAAATCCTGCGTCCTACCAAAACAAAACATAAACCAAAGCTCTTCCTAAATCACACACTCTAATCAGAATTATTACAATCACGTATCACTCCATTGTCAGATAAATCATGGTTCTTTCTTTCAATATTCGTGCAATTTATTCTCAGCGGTATCTGTGACGGAACGTTCGAGACGAATTTATGAGATCACTCCATCTATTTGGCGACTAACCGCGAACGATTGCCTTCGAATTGTCCTCCGAAAGCCGGAGTTTCTGTTGACTTTTCAATTCAAGGGTTTTGCTTAAAAGGGATAATGTTTCGAAAAAATTGAGAGGTTTTACGATACTTATTTATAGACTTAATTGGCAGAGTGACTTTCTATCTCCCATTTTGGAGGTCATGGTCGCATCTGCAAGTAGCGTTTAGGGCAAATATCTGTTTAGCAAACAGATACTTTGGAACCCTTTCTGCAAAGGACCCTCGTGTTGTTTGACAAAACGTGTTCCAGTACACATGATACTAAAGTAGTTCTATCCTAAAGGGTACACCTAATTATTCTACGTGGAAACAAGACAAGAACCAGACCTAAAACGATTAGTTAGACTTCCCAAGGAGTTTTTTTTTATGACAGACCTAGGTACCTGCCGTTATTAGATAACGCCAGCGTCCACCCAAATAGTGTAATCCTAAATAGTGTTTACTTAACTACAAATACTGTTCCGAATACTCGAAGCCTGCACAGACGTCCCCAAAAGCACTAAAGCTCACATTCCGAGACGTGAAGCTTCCAATATACTTAGTCCTTCTATGTCAATCTAGGTGCGCATTTGACCTAGTAGCAGAGAATACTGAGTAGTAGGTATGTCCGGTCTGACGGCCCTGAATTTGAATACTAAACCACATAGCAGATAGGTACGGCAGGACATAAAGTAGTAAGTCAACTCGATATGTGTACGAAAAAGTGAGCTCTCGAACAAAAAAAAGTGAGCTCTCGAACAAAAAAAAGTGAGCTCTCGAACAAAAAAAAGTGAGCTCTCGAACAAAAAAAAGACTGACGACACAAATATTTAGGTTCACCTACATATACCGATATGTAGCACTAGTTTTTGACCGCGGCTTCGCTCCGTTACCCCGCAGGAACGTACCTACTACCGGGATAAATAGTATCCTATGTCCTAACCCAGGTCATGGCCTACCCGTGTACCAATCGGAATCCTTTTAGCAATTAAGGCGTGAAAAGGTAATAGACAGATAGACAGTACAGACAGTAGGTTAGGTAATTTCGAATTTATAATATTAATAAATAATATACAAATATACTATACACCGTTCAATTTTGATCGTTTTAATTCTTAAAAGGGTTCATTGTACTCATCATTATGAACAACTTTTACTACGGGACCGACCCTGAAATCGTGAAAAAAAATCAGTTGATCCATACATTATGTCGAGTTATGCGAACATAAATCTAAGGATCAACTGATCACGGATCACCTCCTTCTGCGAAGCAGTTATGCTCGCGAAGGAGGAGGCGGAGCGTGCGAGGGAGAGGCAATCGCTGCACCCTCGCGCTCCTAGCCGCCGCAGGAGACGCCCTGGACGGGAGTCAACAGCCGACTCCCGGCCACCGTAGGCGCGGGCTTGCGGGCGGCGAGCTATGGGCAGCTCGCCGCCCGGTAAGGACCAGGCCCGGGTCGACGGCGCGTTGTGTTCCACGCGCGCCTCAAAGAGCTGTCAGCACGAACTGACGGGGTCCGTTAGGGCCGATGCCGCCGGGGCTGCGGGTTGTTCGAAAGAGATACCGTGGCCCCTGGCACAGGCAACTGAAGGAACACGGGTGGGTTTTAGTCAGTAAAAGTCTGACACTCCCTTCTGCTCCGCCCAGAGCGGGAGGAGTCATTTGATGATTTCCCACCCAGAAAAAAAAAAAAAAAAAAGGATCAACTGACTTTTTTTTACATATGTAGTTTTTGTACATATGTAGGTGTATACATAGTGTGGATTAGAATATTAGAATGGATTAGTCCTGGATTTCCATATAAAGTGAAAGAAAGGAACAAAAACTTCCGACCCGCACAGGCAACTATGTGAAATAAGAAAATATACTGAAAACGAAACAAAAGGCTCTAAAGGCCCTGAGCTATCCTAGAATATGCAGCACTATGCCATGAAAATTGTGCAGCGCTGCATTTCGGAGAGACTCGTTACATTGAGTAGTGTTTCGCTGTGGTTCCGTTTTGCCTTCGGTCTTGCTTGAAGACTCGAATTTCTATCGAATTCGCTTGGTAACATGTGACTTTTTAAAGTTTCAAGAATACATTTAAAGAAAAAGAAACGGTGAAGGAAAATATTGCGAGGAAACCGAAATTCGAAAACCTGTGATATCTACCAACCCGCACAGGGGCCGAGTGGTGGATTACGCCCCATTCCCTCTCACAGTGTGGAGGCCTGTATCCCAGCAGTGGGAACATTATAGGCTGACAAGGTTTTATTGTTATCAGAATTATCGGTCCTCAAGCGTGTCAAGTTTATAAACCAATTTCACATGTCGGTGTGCCAACCCAACCAACCCATTCTGAGACCGTATACATTCGAATTGTGACAAAAACCATGACGGAAATACTTGATTAATATTCCCTACTGCGAGCCTAGCACGAACAGCCTATATTTACGTATAAATTAATATTTTTAATTATATGTTGAGGTCGGTCAAACATCGTTAGTCTACTACGAAAGTTGTATAAAATAGGTATTACTACACGTATCCAAAAGGTAAGCACCTTAAACTCGCTGGAAATATGTACATATACAACCAATTCTCTTGCTGAAAATATGCAAAACGGAAAATAAAGATATTATCACTCTCTCCGCATTCTTACTTTTACAATTTTTCATACATAAACTACTTATACAACGCGATCAAATCTTGATAAAAATTACATAAATTGTGTGTTTGACGTGACACTTCTTATTATTATGTCGTTTATTTATTTAGTCGTCTTATTTTAATACATTTTTAAATATTAGTATGATTAAATACAACATTTAAAAAAAACATTTAAAAATATAAAAAAATAGTGATCCACCGGTGTCGGGAGCAGGGTCCAAGCTACCGGTGGTTAGAGCTCCAGAGATAGAAACCTCCTCACAATGCGAGCCGTATCGAGGAGTACTGCCTTTTGAATCAGGCCCTTGATCCAACCGCCTAACGAGAGCCTCGATAGATGTTGATCGAGGCTTTCGGCCATCAGGCCATTGGCCGATACGACAATCGGCACAATGACAGTTGAGCTCACATTCCACATGTCAACAACCTCGCGTGCTAAGTCAAGATATTTGATTTGTTTATCTTTCTCAGCTTTCACGAGGTTCCCGTCATGTGGAATGGTAACATCAATAATCATTGCGCGGCGCACTAATCGATCTATCACCACTATATCAGGTTTGTTGGCGACAACAGTCCTGTCAGTGATGATAGACCGATCCCAGTACAACGTGACATGGTCATTTTCGAGAACTGGGTCGGGCACATACTTGTAATACGGTACCTCAGAGTCGACAAGTTTATATTTCAAAGCAAGTTGCTGGTGAATAATCCTGGCTACTTGGTTATGCCTGTGCAAGTACTCGCTGTTAGCCAGACGAGAACAACCAGAGATAATATGTCTGATGGATTCACCCGGACGGTGGCATGCCCGACACACGTCAGCCGTCCCGTCCTTTATAATATGACTCCGGTAGTTATTCGTCAAGATAACTTCGTCCATAATTGCACAGACAAAACCTTCAGTTTCCCCGAAGAGGTCACTGAAACGCAGCCAGGATACGGACGCTAAGAAATCTACACCAGGCTCATGAAGAGCCCGATAGAAGCGCCCGTGAAGCTCCTTGCTTTGCCATACCTTCTTGCGGTCATCGGTAGTAAGTATTACAGGTTTGCGCCAGTTCTCTTTCGCCATGGAGAGCGGGGTGAGCCCCTTGTCCATTGCGACCACATCACGATGCATACCCACTTCGGCTTTTAAAAAATATTCCCTGAGACTGCACACCTCGCGGTTGTGGAGGGTTTTCGCATTTAAAAATCCTCGACCCCCACACTTCCGCGGGATATACAGTCTCATCACCGATGATCGTGGGTGATGCATCCGGTTTGCGGTCAGCAGTGTATGGACCCTTCTATCTAGGGCGTCGAGTTCAGTCTGAGTCCATTTGAGTATGCCGAAAGAGTACATCAAAACCGGCATGACCCAACCATTGAAGGCGCGCACCTTATTTCCGCCCGAAAGAAGACTAATTAATACCTTCTTCAGGCGACAAAAGAAGCGCTCCTTCAACGATTGCTTCATGTCAGCATCGTTGATGCCTAACGCTTCCGACATACCCAAATACTTATAGCTTTCGGATGAGGAGAGGGATCTAAGGTGTATGGAATCCGAAAGTGGAATTCCCTCGGATTCCATAATCTTCCCCCCCTTTACATGCATGACTGCACATTTGTCCACACCAAATTCCATCCTGATGGCACTACTGAAAGTTTCAGTTACCTTCAGTAGCTCCATCAGATGCAATTTGTTAGGGGCAAAGAGTTTCAAATCATCCATGTAGAGGAGGTGAGATATGACCTGACCACCTCTCTTCAACCGGTAGCCTAGACCTGAGTCCTCCAGCAGTGTGCTTAGAGGATTCAGGGCTAAGCAGAACCAAAGTGGACTCAAACTGTCGCCCTGAAATATTCCCCGCTTAATCCATACAGGCTCATCATTCCCCTGGATCTGTCGACACCCTGGATAGCGAAGGACCGTCTTCCATTGCCTCATACACAACTCAAGGAAGGAGCGTAGAGTTGCATCTATCTTGTACAACTCCAGCACCCTCATGAGCCATGTATGAGGCACCGAGTCGTCGGCCTTATTATTATTATTGGAGAGAACTATAGGGATAACGTATACTTTTTCTTGTCTCCAGATTCTTGTGACTTCTTCTTTGAGGTCAGCATATTTACTTATTTTATTATTATCTCCTTTATTTTACTGTGATCATATAAATTATATTTTTAAATGTTGGAATATAAAAAGTATAAAAACATTTAAAAATATAAAAAATAGTAGCCCATCGGTATCAGGAACAGGGTCCAAGCTACCGGTGGTCAGGGCTCCAGAGAGAGGAACCTCCTGACAATGCGAGCCGTATCCAGAAGTACCGCTTTCTGAATCAAGCCCTTGATCCAGCTGCCCAACGAGAGCCTCCTCAGGTGTTGGTCCAGGCTCTTGGCTATTAAGCCATTGGCTGTCACGACTATCGGCACAATGATCGCTGAGTCCACATCCCACATGTCAACAACCTCGCGAGCCAAGTCAAGATATTTGATTTGTTTATCTTTCTCGGCTTTCACGAGGTTCTCATCATGCGGGACGGTTATGTCAACAATCATTGCACGTCGCTCTGATCGATCCACCACCACTATATCAGGCTTATTGGCAACAATAGTCCTGTCAGTGATGATGGATCGATCCCAGTACAATGTGATATTACCATTTTCGAGAACTGGGTCGGGCACATACCTGTAGTACGGCACCTCCGACTCCATAAGGTTGTATTTCAGAGCAAGTTGTTGATGTATTATCCTAGCTACAAGGTTGTGTCTATGCAAGTACTCTCTATTGTGGAGGTTCTTAGCGTTTAAAAAGCCTCGACCTCCACACTTTCGCGGGATATACAGCCTCATTACCGATGACCGTGGGTGATGCATTCGATTTGCAGTTAGCAGTGTATGGACCCTTCTATCTAGGGCGTCGAGTTCAGTCTGAGTCCATTTGAGTATGCCGAAAGAGTACATCAAAACCGGCATGACCCAACCATTGAAGGCGCGCACCTTATTTCCGCCCGAAAGAAGACTAATTAATACCTTCTTCAGGCGACAAAAGAAGCGCTCCTTCAACGATTGCTTCATGTCAGCATCGTTGATGCCTAACGCTTCCGACATACCCAAATACTTATAGCTTTCGGATGAGGAGAGGGATCTAAGGTGTATGGAATCCGAAAGTGGAATTCCCTCGGATTCCATAATCTTCCCCCCCCTTTACATGCATGACTGCACATTTGTCCACACCAAATTCCATCCTGATGGCACTACTGAAAGTTTCAGTTACCTTCAGTAGCTCCATCAGATGCAATTTGTTAGGGGCAAAGAGTTTCAAATCATCCATGTAGAGGAGGTGAGATATGACCTGACCACCTCTCTTCAACCGGTAGCCTAGACCTGAGTCCTCCAGCAGTGTGCTTAGAGGATTCAGGGCTAAGCAGAACCAAAGTGGACTCAAACTGTCGCCCTGAAATATTCCCCGCTTAATCCATACAGGCTCATCATTCCCCTGGATCTGTCGACACCCTGGATAGCGAAGGACCGTCTTCCATTGCCTCATACACAACTCAAGGAAGGAGCGTAGAGTTGCATCTATCTTGTACAACTCCAGCACCCTCATGAGCCATGTATGAGGCACCGAGTCGACGGCCTTATTATTATTATTGGAGAGAACTATAGGGATAACGTATACTTTTTCTTGTCTCCAGATTCTTGTGACTTCTTCTTTGAGGTCAGCATATTTACTTATTTTATTATTATCTCCTTTATTTTACTGTGATCATATAAATTATATTTTTAAATGTTGGAATATAAAAAGTATAAAAACATTTAAAAATATAAAAAATAGTAGCCCATCGGTATCAGGAACAGGGTCCAAGCTACCGGTGGTCAGGGCTCCAGAGAGAGGAACCTCCTGACAATGCGAGCCGTATCCAGAAGTACCGCTTTCTGAATCAAGCCCTTGATCCAGCTGCCCAACGAGAGCCTCCTCAGGTGTTGGTCCAGGCTCTTGGCTATTAAGCCATTGGCTGTCACGACTATCGGCACAATGATCGCTGAGTCCACATCCCACATGTCAACAACCTCGCGAGCCAAGTCAAGATATTTGATTTGTTTATCTTTCTCGGCTTTCACGAGGTTCTCATCATGCGGGACGGTTATGTCAACAATCATTGCACGTCGCTCTGATCGATCCACCACCACTATATCAGGCTTATTGGCAACAATAGTCCTGTCAGTGATGATGGATCGATCCCAGTACAATGTGATATTACCATTTTCGAGAACTGGGTCGGGCACATACCTGTAGTACGGCACCTCCGACTCCACAAGGTTGTATTTCAGAGCAAGTTGTTGATGTATTATCCTAGCTACAAGGTTGTGTCTATGCAAGTACTCTCTATTGTGGAGGTTCTTAGCGTTTAAAAAGCCTCGACCTCCACACTTTCGCGGGATATACAGCCTCATTACCGATGACCGTGGGTGATGCATTCGATTTGCAGTTAGCTGCGTACGGACCCTCCTATCCAGGGCGTCGAGTTCGGTCTGAGTCCATTTGAGTATGCCAAAAGAGTACATCAAAACCGGCATGACCCAACCGTTGAAGGCGCGCACCTTGTTCCCGCCTGATAAAAGACTATTAAATACTTTTTTCAGGCGGCCAAAGAAGCGCTCCTTTAACGATTGCTTCATGTCAGTAACATTGATGCCTAGCGCTTCCGACATACCCAAATACTTATAGGTTTCGGATGCGGAGAGGGCTCTAAGATTTGTGGAATCCGAGAGTTGGGTTCCCACGGATTCCACGATCTCCCCTCGCTTTACATGCGTGACCGCACATTTGTCCACACCAAATTCCATCCTGATGGCGCTACTGAAAGTTTCAGTAATTTTCAGTAGCTCCATCAGTTGCAAATTGTTGGGGGCAAAGAGTTTTAGGTCATCCATGTAGAGGAGGTGAGATATAACCTGACCACCTCTCCTCAGCCGATAGCCTAGACCTGAATCTTCCAGCAGCGTGCTTAGAGGATTCAAGGCTAAGCAGAACCAAAGCGGACTCAAACTGTCACCCTGGAATATGCCTCGCTCGATCCTTATCGGCTCGCTATTCCTCTGGATATTTCGACATCCTGGATAGCGAAGGACCGTCCTCCATTGCCCCATACACGTCATCAGGAAGGTGCGCAGAGTTGTATCTACTTTATACAATTCCAGCACCCTCATGAGCCATGTATGTGGCACCGAGTCATAGGCCTTCTTATAATCTATCCAACATGTCGACAGATCCTTTCGGGAACGACGAACCTGTTGGCTAATGGCCATATCAATGAGAAGTAGCTCCTTAGTACCGCGGGACCCGTTCTTACATCCATTTTGAGAGACAGACATGATGGAGTTGCTGTCTATATGTTTATTAATTTTGGCTCTCAAAATGGATGTAAGAACTTCATAGAACGTCGGTAGACAAGTGATCGGTCTATAATTTCTGGGATCCGCGGTACTACCTGATTTATGGAGCAGGTGGGTTATTCCTGTCGTTAGGAACTGGGGCAGCGCCCCTGACTCTAAGGCTGACTGGAACTGGGAAGCCAAGGGGGCGTGCGATCTTTGGAACCACTTTATCCAAAAGTTGTGCAGCCCGTCCGGCCCTGGAGATTTCCAGTTAGGCAACGAACGGACTGCACGAGCAATATCTTGGGGGCTGATGATAAGTGGCTCCATCTCTGGTATAAGTTCGCACGCTCGCTCGATCTTCCCAGTCCAATCTCCTTCGGTGTGACTGACAGGCACCGACCAGATGTTTTGCCAGAACGAACACATGGCGTCATCATCTGGTAGGTGCGTGTCAGTCACACATTGGTCCTGTCGTTCCCAATCCCTGTAAACCCACCTTTCGTCGCTCTGGAATATGCGATTCTGAGTGTACCGCTCCACTCTCCGCCTGTACCGACGAATACGGTTTGCCCATGCACAGATCTTCTGCTTCAGGTAGTCGATACGTTCTGTGACGCGGGACAAATAATCGCGAGAACTAATATCAGTCCCCGAGAACGCCCGCCTCACAAAACGCATCACTCTAGGGCGAGTATTGCCCTCCCTGAAGCAGATTAGCTTGCCGATGAGTGCTCTAGTCTCCCCGATACGACGCTCAATCCGGCACTGCCAAGCTGGTACAGCTGGTTTTGGTCGTGTGGCTCTGTCATTGTTCGGGAATTTGACATGAGCCACACGACATGCCGCAACAGCCGCACAGTACAAGATTGAATGGGTATCGGTGAGGTCTTTGCTGTCGTTAAAGTAATTTGACAGCTGCGAGTCTAGAGCACACACCAGCGCATTGTTTTTCTTGTGCATGGGCAAACGAAGTAAACGTGGTCTGAGTCCAGGCGGAATAGATCGATACTCACGGAAAGCATCGTCCAAAGCGCTCCTCAATCTTACATTGCACTGGGAACTCACGGATATAGCCTCATCATCATCCTCTTTATCAACGCGGTTGGGTCGCGATGAAAAACTGGGTAAATTTTGCAGTTGCACCGCGACCAATGACGAAGCAGGCGCAACGTGGCTATTCCGTGATTCGAGGCGTAGTCGATCAAGTACAACGTCATCCAGCATATGGTTACGCTGGATAACCCGCACCTGATCCGATAGTCGTTGCGTTGACACGTTGACAGCTGGCTCGAGCACCTGAAACAGAGAGAGCATCCTACCACGGTACGCAGTCAAGTTACTTCCCCCCTTTGTAGCCCCAAAGTATGCGCGCATGACATTTTCATTGACAGTTTGTGTCCATCTCATGCGCTGCACACTTCCACCGGCAGCGGGGACCCTATCAGAGGCCGGTGGGCCTCGGAGTCCTAAGCTGGCCGGTGGTCGGTCTCTTCCGCGTCGACGTACTGGTGATGGTGTCGTCGGCGGCGAAAAGTATTCGTCACTCGAGCTCGACGCAACTGCAGCGGCCGGTGTCACTGGACTCACGTCTGGAGCAGGTTCCGGCAACTGCGAGGCGGAACTGAGCGACGAACCCGAAGATGTTGGGTGTGTGGTCTCGAGTTGTCGTGCCCGACTTCGTGTCAGCATTGAAAATTTCTTCTGTGTATTATGCGTATTGGATCCATTATGATAGTATTAAATTCCGGTCATAAAAATGGTGTAGGAACACATATCAAAAGATTATTGTTGTTGTTGTTTGTTTAATTATATTAAAAATATTAAAAAATATTGGAGTAAAAATTTTTTACTGTCAGCTTGACAGTCGGGCCACAGACTTATTATTATGTCGTTTATTTATTTAGTCGTCTTATTTTGTTACATTTTTAAATATTAGTATGATTAAATAAAAAAATATAAAAAAACATTTAAAAATATAAAAAAATAGTGATCCACCGGTGTCGGGAGCAGGGTCCAAGCTACCGGTGGTTAGGGCTCCAGAGATAGAAACCTCCTCACAATGCGAGCCGTATCGAGGAGTACTGCCTTCTGAATCAGGCCCTTGATCCAACCGCCTAACGAGAGCCTCGATAGATGTTGATCGAGGCTGTCGGCCATCAGGCCATTGGCCGATACGACAATCGGCACAATGACAGTTGAGCTCACATTCCACATGTCAACAACCTCGCGTGCTAAGTCAAGATATTTGATTTGTTTATCTTTCTCAGCTTTCACGAGGTTCCCGTCATGTGGAATGGTAACATCAACAATCATTGCGCGGCGCACTAATCGATCTATCACCACTATATCAGGTTTGTTGGCGACAACAGTCCTGTCAGTGATGATAGACCGATCCCAGTACAACGTGACATGGTTATTTTCGAGAACTGGGTCGGGCACATACTTGTAATACGGTACCTCTGAGTCGACAAGTTTATATTTCAAAGCAAGTTGCTGGTGAATAATCCTGGCTACTTGGTTATGCCTGTGCAAGTACTCGCTGTTAGCCAGACGAGAACAACCAGAGATAATATGTCTGATGGACTCACCCGGACGGTGGCATGCCCGACACACGTCAGCCGTCCCGTCCTTCATAATATGTCTCCGGTAGTTATTCGTCAATTAAATTAGTTATTCAATTAGTTATTCGTTATTATTATTATTATTATCGGTAGTGTTCTTTTTCTCAGCTCTAAGGCTGGTTTTAGCTACATTTACGGGTCAAAGCCAAGTAAATGCAGCGTGTGGTGTGTATTTAGGATGAGGGTGCGTTTTCTTCCTCTAGCTGCATGAACTTCCTAACTATTCTACAGGTGTTTAAGATGGCAGCTTTTTGTAGGTTAATATAGTCTGATTCTTCTAAATCTATTAATTTTAGGCTACGGAGAAGATGGTTAGGGATAACGCCTGTCGTGGAGAGAACTATAGGGATAACGTATACTTTTTCTTGTCTCCAGATTCTTGTGACTTCTTCTTTGAGGTCAGCATATTTACTTATTTTTTCAGCGATTGTTTTCTGTAGGTTATGGGTATTAGGAACTGCAATGTCTATAAGGTAAGTAATTCTTCTTATTTTATCCTGAAGGGTTATGTCTGGTCTATTATAGTGGATAGTCCTATCTGTAAGTATGGCGCGATCGTAGTACATTTTGTGTGTATCATTTTCTAGGATAGTTTGTGGTGTGTACTTGTAGTAAGGAGTGTTAGAGTTTTGTATGAGGCTATGTTTGAGTGCTAGTTTTTGATGAACTATGTTTGCAACCTGGTTGTGTCTGTGAGTGTAATCTGTCTGTGTGAGGGTTGTGCATGCTCCTGTTATGTGTTGTATGGTTTCTGATTGAATGTGGCATCTGCGGCATTTATCGTTTGTAGTGGTAGGGTCTTTAATGATAAATTTCCTATAGTTTTTGTTGTTGATGATTTGATCCTGTATAGCTATGATGAAGCCTTCTGTTTCAGGGAACAGGGTTCCTATTTTAAGCCACTTATTAGATGCCACTATGATTAGAATATGGGATTGTTCCAAATCATGAGGATGTCTACCGTGAAGGACTTTCTTCTTCCAGTTTTCAATTTTTTTGTTCTGTGGGTCAGGGTTAGGGGGTGTGGGTTGTGTCTTGTATATTTTGTTCATTTAAGTTAAGTGGGGTGTAGTTAAAATCATTTAGAGAAATAGCTTTGTGTATGTCACTTGTGCGAGATTTTGAAAAGAAGAATGTTTTTAGCCTAGTGATTTGATTCTGCCAAAGGTGATGGATGTCAATTAGGCCTCTCCCTCCATTCTGTCTTTTGATGGTGAGTCGTTCGATCGCAGATTTAGGATGCAGGTTGTTGTGTTTTGAGAGTATTGTGCGCGTGGTTCTCTCTAATTGTTCGATGTCAGTTTTTGACCACTTTATTACTCCGAATGAGTAGGTCAATATTGGTATGGCAAAAGTATTTAAGGCTTTAATAAGATGCTTTCCTGATAGTTGTGTGTTGCAAACTGCATTAATTCTCCTACGATATTCTGAATTTAGTGTCTGTTTAATTGCTGTGTGATCGAGTCCCTTACGTTGTTTGTATCCTAAATATTTATATAGATCTGTTGGTTCCATTGCTGTAATTGTGTCGGTGTCGTTAACTGTATAGCTACCAGGTTTGATTTTACCTCTTATGATATGTAATGTCTTACACTTATCCAACCCAAATTTCATATTTATATCTTGGCTAAATTCTGTCGTGATTTCTATAAGCTTTTTCATTTCTTTTTCAGTTTTTGCATATAACTTAATATCATCCATATAGATGAGGTGAGAGATAACTGTTTCTTCAGTATTATGTTTAAAGTTGTACCCGGCCTGACAGTGGCGCAACAATTGAGACAAGGGGTTAAGGGCGAGGCAAAACCACAGAGGGCTCAGGGAATCTCCCTGATAGATACCCTTCCTAATAGATATCTGTCGTGTTATAAGAGAAGTCTGGTGGTTATGTAGCTGTAGTGTCGTTTTCCAATGTGGCATTATAATACGCAGAAAATCTATAATTTGAGAATTAATTTTGTAAATCTCTAAAATTTTTATCAACCAGGAGTGTGGTATACTATCGAAAGCTTTTTGGTAATCTATATATGTACAATGAAGGTTTCTATTTTTTGTAGTGGCATGTTTATGAATCGTAAAGTCTATAATTAACTGTTCTTTACATCCCATATGGCCCCGTCTGCATTCCTTCTGTTCCTCAGCTATTATATTGTGATGTTCGATGTGTGAATTTATTTTTATTGTGATTGCTGATGTTAATATTTTGTAAATAGTAGGTAGGCATGTAATTGGTCTGTATTGGGAAGGTTGTGCTGTGTATGTAGTTTTAGGCAGCATGTATGTTATTCCCGTTGCAATGAATTCGGGTATGTTCTGTTGTCCTAATATAATAGCTGTCAAATTTTTTGCTATACTCTTGTGTAGTGTCGTTAGTTTTTTGTACCAAAAATTTTGTATTTTGTCTATACCCGGTGATTTCCAATTATGCAATCTAGCTGTTATATTTGTAATATCAGTCTCTGTTATCTCTTTAAATTCCATTTCATTTATTGATCTCCATTTTGTTTCTTCTTCTGTAATCCAGGTTGCTGTATCATTGTGTTGCACTTGTTCTTCCCATATGCTGGACCAGAATGTTTCTAGGTGTTCTTTTGATGGTGTATCTGTGTTGTTTTCTATTATTGTGTCGGTGTGTGTTTTCTGTATGTTTCTGTAAAATTCTTTTTCATTCATTGCAAATGTTGCATTATCATTTTTGCGCTGTTGTGCCTTCATATATCTCCTAAGCCTATGAACTTTAAGTGCTAGTTTCTGTTTTAATGTATCCAAAAAGTCCTCAGGTTTTCTATTGTTACTTTCGTGTCTAGTGTGATTAGAATATTTTTTAAATATTGTTTCAACTCTCTTAACTACTTTATTTGATCTGATCCCGTTGATATAATGTGTGAGTCTACCACAGTCTGCTCTTAATTTTTCAATGTCTTTTTCTAGCCTCAGCTGCCATGCTGGTTTGGCAGGACGATTTGTTCTTGTAGTTACTGTGTGGTCTGTGATTTTAAAGTTGAGTTCTTCCGATATAACAACCGCTGTGCAATATATAAGTAAATGTATGTTTATAAGTTGTGTGTCATCAGATATAAATTGTATGAGTATATCTTCATTAAATAAATTAACTAAACGGTTACGAGTGTATTTAAGTTTAGGTAGTTTTGGTCGAACAGCTGGATCCATCCCAGAGTATTGTGCTATTGTTGTTCTAAATTTATCCTGTATTTCTTGAATATACGTATCTGTGGTTATGTTTTGATCTGGGTCAACTAATGTCTCAATATCATTTTCAAGCGTTAGGGTTAAGGATTCGGTTTGTGTGGATGTGTTTGATGTTTGCGTGTAAGCTTGTGATTGGTTGTATGGTTGAGATTGACTGTTAGGATGTAATCGAGTGAGCGATTGTGGTTGTTCTTGCAAAATATTTTCGTTTGTGTTTTGTGTTAGTATGATAGTGCTATAATCTACATAGTTTTCTGATTCTTGTTGAAATTGTGTTCGTACTTCTTCTTTTACCTGGTCTAATTCGGTTTGCGACAAAAGTTTATTCCTAACTATAATTCTTCGTTGATCGGAAATCCGTTGTTCTGAAACTGAAATCTCAGGATATTGACGTGAGAAAAGTTCATGCAGTTGTTGTCTATAGGTGGTCAGGTCGGTCTCTAATTTAGTGATATACAGATAAGTTCGCATGATGAATAGGTTAACTTCTTTGCTCCATCTCATGCGCACTCTTGCTTTTCCAGCCTTGGTGGACGTGGGTAAAAAGGTAGATACCTCCCGCGCAACATTCAAGGTCGGAGTGGGTGGGCCTGTATTTAAACTAATAATGGGAGGTGATGATGGTATGGGTGAGGATTGTATGCATGGTGATGATGGTCTGGAAGGTGTGTAAGATACTGTACTTGGACTATACGGTTCTACAGGGGTGTTTGTCCTGTCCGTCAGTCTGTCACCATCGCCAATGATTTCGGCTGTAGCATCTTTGTCGGTGGGAGCCCGCCTGCTCAACTCCTCACCGCTGTCGGTTCGCATGCTGAGACACTCAGCGTCAGCTCCAAGTGCGCCCCGGCGATCGCCCCGGGGCAGCGGTCCTAAACGTTTTCTTTTTGAACGAGTCTCCATTTTTAAGTGTGTTTCCAGAGCCACGTTAGCCACGCCAGTAATTTCTCATTCGTGTGTCCGCCCCCCACGTGATTAGATGGTCAATCAGGACGTGTGGTTGTTTAGGGGGCTTATTAATATTATTATTATTTTTATTATTAATATTAGTAAGTGTATGTACACGTACGGTGTGGTTAGGTGTGTAACTTTTTATGGTTTCGTACGTCCAAATGAACAAGTTAAATAAAAGCTTGTAAAAAACGGAACCCTTACAGGATCACTCGTGTCTGTGGGTCTTGTCTTTTCTTATTTGCTTCGAATCTGCTGGACCGATTAAATTGAAATTTAGTACACATATGAATTTCTGTAACCCAAACACGGACGTGTAACGTAAATAAATTAATTTTGAATATGGGGTCACTCTTGGGGGGCAAATTGGAAAATTTAAAAAAAAGTTTTGCTTGCTGTACCTCCGTGTGACATATCAAATGAAAGGGCTTGTTGTGGGGACTCAAATATATTTGCTTAATAACTAAAAAAAAAGTTATGTTATGAAGAAAATGTCGAGGCAATTCAGCTGCTAGACAACACGGACATAGTGCGTAGGCTAAAGAGAACTAAACCATTTGAGTTAGTGTAGTATTTATATAGTGAATGAATAATAGTGCGGTGCTAATGGTGCTATACATGTAACACATGAACAAAGTGTTTTATCAATTATCAGACCCTAAGAAAGTGTAGCACTTTCTTAGGGTCTGATAATTGAAAAACTGTGTAAAAGTGCAAATTGCCACTATTCTTAGTTATAACATAATCTATCTCGTAAAATATTAAGTTAGAGTTAAATTGCTTATTAGTCTGTTAGGCTAGATTGTAATCAATTACTAAGAACTTTAGTTCTTATTAATAAAGAAAAAAAAAATGAAGAAAATAGACCCAATATCTCTGAAACCACTGATCCCAATTTTTTTTTTAAATATCAGAAGATTCTAGGAAATCCTAGCAGAAGTCTGGTGTTCTTGTGAGTCTTAAAATAACATTGTAAATCTCTCAATATAGTGCGTACATAATTACATTTGCAGTTGGAATGTATGGGAGAACATGTTTTTCAACTAGAATGTTAAGTTTGTTCTTGGGATTCATTATTGGTACAACATGGTAAATAACATATTCACCGTACGGAACCTTCTCCACGCGACCTCAACTGACACTAGTCAGGTTTTTAGGTTAAAACTGGAATTATTTCGATATTTTTAACCCGCTTTTTAAAAGAAGGAGTTTCATAATTCATCTTATACATACATGAATCAGTGCCAAATATGAACCGAATTGATGTTTTTAGGGTCTCCGAGGTCGTAAAGGATTCCTTATAGCTTCATCATGGCCGTCTGTCTATATGCCGGTCAGTCTGTCTCTCTGTCCGTCTGTACAAACCTAAACTAACCGTAAAATCTAGATTTTGACCAATTTGCACAGGCCAGCCTTTCTTACAGGGGGTTAACGTGGGCGGTTTGGCGGACGCGCGTTGTGGGACGGAGTAGGCACTGCTAATGTCCCAAGCTGCCGTTCTGTAGCTTGGGATAAAATTTTAAGAACTGTAATTTTCTGATTTCGAATGTAAATATGTAATCTGAAAATACTTTCCTTTTTAAACGACAGAGGTTGGTGTACAAATTGATGATTGCGACTACTTAAAGTTTAACTTCTTCCAGAAAATTTTAATTTTTTGTTGGAGGCTATTATAATTTGACCATCTTTCGTCATGGTTGTCATTTTCATGGTTTTCGGGGGATAGTGCTGATTGATACCGAATAAGATGAACATTCTGGATTTTAAGATGGCCGCTATCCTAAATAATATAAATAAAATATTGTAAATAGATTCTCATCGCCATCAGTTTTATGCCGATTGTAAATTCGATACCCAAAATCTGTAAAAAAACGGAACCCATAATTTCGTCATGTCAGTCTGTGCGTGCGTTCAGATGTTAATGCCATTAGCCATTTTACTCCTAGACATAAAAGCTTGTCACGAGATTTACTTGTGTAGATAAACAAGTAAATTAAAATAACTAGATATCTATTTATTAAATAACAATTTACATTACATAAGCTAACATTTTAAATAACTTGATGTGATTGATTTTAACCATTAAAATTTTCAAACTAAGTAAATACTCTTATATAATATTACGTAATACGTAATATACTTAAATCTCGCGACAAGCTTTTATCTATCTATATAAATAAAAATGGATCTTCAAAATGTATGTACGCCCATAACTTTCGAACGACTGCACCAAATTGGATAATTCTTTTTTTTTGTGTTCGTTATTGTCAGGACAAGGTTTGTATAAATAATTGGACCCGGTAGGTGGCGCTGCTTTTTCAGGTGAGATGACGTATATACACGGGTCCGCTAGTTCTATCAATCAATCAACGTTTTACTTATTGGAGTAGGGTAGGAGTAGTATAGGAGTAGGTTAGGAGTAGGGTAGGAGTAGGGTAGGAGTAGTGTAGGAGTAGGGTAGGAGTAGGGTAGGGGTAGGGTACGGGGTAGGACACCACGCGAACGAAGTAGCGCCGGGTAGCTAGAAATAATTTATATGGCAAAACAACGTTTGCCGGGTCAGCTAGTATCATATAAATTGTGTAATGACGTTATAAGTTGATAGTAAAAGTTTTAAAGTAAAGTTTATTTTTTTCTTTTCAAAGCTTGTTTTTTAAAAAGGTTTTTTACTTTTAATTTTAACAGTTTTTTCGAGAAATTTTATGAAATACAAACTTATGTTTGCAGTTGATCGAATTAATGATATGCATTGTGCATGCGTTAATATTCACCCCAAGTACGGAACCTTTCACTGTGCGTGTTCCGACATACACTTGGCCAGTTTTTTTTTTAAATTTAGTTGGGAAACTACCACAACAAAAAACAATTTATATTACTCAAGTAAACTAATGTAAATAAAAAAATTACTAAGCTCATACAACTAACAAAACATAATGGAATGTAAAGTGTTTGCGGAATACCCAATTTATAGAATTAATTTATCAACATTCCCAAACGTTTGCTAAGCCTACCTAAAAATGTATACATTCTGTAGAAACTATTAGAAAGTATCAAAAATGTATAACTGTACAATAAATAAAAATAATTTTGAACAGCGAGCGCATTCCGAATATAAATTCAAATATAAACAATTCGGCGCGAAATTGAATAAATGACTATGGTCATAGGTCCTCTGTTATTGACTCAGTTTCAATATAATGTTCAAAAAACGATTAAAATTACATTAGGAAAGCATATATCATTATTATAAATAAGTACTGCTTGTTGTATTTAATGCTTAATTTTATTTCAATTTCTGAAAATCGATTTCTGACATTCGACATATTAATTACTCGGGTCAGTCGAGATTAAAAAAAAATCGTTTGGCATAATCGCTTTCGCACATCATTGCGATAAAAAAACAATAATGGTCGGTGATTTTGAACACAAATAATTGAGTAGTGGTAATGAATAATACTTGCTATTGGACCTGGCGTTTCAATATTACGTTAGGATTTGGGCATTTTCGTGTTGTATATTTATAATACTATTTTTCACATTTTACATTTTATCTACATATTGTGTGTGTGTGTGACTTTTGTGAAAAGTAAAAATGTAAACACGCACGAGTGGCGCGAAACTTCGACTTTAGATATCAAAAAACTACATTACCACTACTTATTTAACATGAACAGTGGATGAATTCGTCAAATAATTAAACGATGTATTATTCATTGCCCCTGTGGTGGAGTTTGGATTTTCGAAATCCCCATTTTTTATGTTTTTTAGCCTCGAACACCACTGTCATCAAAATGGCGTTTATCGCATTTACAGACTTTAATTTAATAAAGGTAAATTACTAAACTTGCACACTGAATCTGGAAGATTGAATGGCGATAACATATGAGTTTTTTATCCAACTCTCTTAATTAACGCACATTCATAAGATTTTATGGGTAGCATAATCAATATTTACATTATCAATTAAGGGTATCGTATGCCGTCATTCCAAGGTCCAATGGGACCCGGTACCGAGCCGGGGCGCTTCCGAACTATACGGTTAAAATGGAAAATACTCGTTTCACACATAATAATTATATTATGTTTAAAGGCTTTATTTTACGGCCCCGACTTAAGAGTTGCAGGCCGTGGGTGTGGGTGCGAACCCAAGCAGGCGCTTTACTTTGTGTAAATAATTTCATCACCACTGCTCTCAAAACTGTGAAGGAAAACATCGTGAGGAAACCGGCATATCCTAGAACCAAAAATTCGAGGACATGTGACATCTACCGATTCGCACTGGGCCCGCGTAGTGGCTTACGGCCCACTCCCTCTCGAAGAGAGGAGGCCTGTGTCCCAGTAGTGGGAACATTATAGTCTGATTGATGCTAAAACTTAACAAAAATGCTACAGGGTAGGTTGTATTTAAATTTCGTTCCAGTTTATGGTACATTTACGTTACGTTTACATCACGTTTACGTTACGTTTAAGTCACGCGTTCATGCTAGGGCCTCTGAACAGACTTGACTTAAAGTAAAAGCTGTCAAGTGAACATGACACCAAGGGTCGTAAACTTGTACGCTTGGTTTGTTTACTATGAGTCCGTTAAATTTACATAGGCACTGTTTAATTAAAGGCGTGTACGGCGTATTTGGGAGTAGTAAACACATAAACAAAGGTATAAATAAAGTCAAGATAACTGTCGTTGCAGATCGGGGAAAGGGAATTTCCCTTGTTTATAAGGACGGTTCAAGTTTGTTTTTATGTAATTACATAAAAACAAACTTGAACCCCTTGTGAAAACCGTTGAAGACATGATACCCGACGGGTCAAGCACGGATCAAAATGTAAATATAATTGGATCAGAAAACGTACCGACCTGTCAACAGATCCCAATTTGTGGTGTCACTTAAAAATTGAGCTTTGATTTGATTATTTGTATACTTAAAATTACCAAAATCTTAATTTGTGTTTTTTAGTTGACAATTGGGGTTTTTTTAGAATCTCAATATTGTCACCGATAATTTTTAAATTACAATTTAACACATACATAACATCACGGCTGTATTCCTCCAAGGACTAGGCAGAGGTGCACCTACTTATAGTACATCCATATTTTACCAGTTATGTAAAACCAATTAAATAATGTTATTGAAACAGTGATGGTGAGAGCAGTAGTGGCCCAGGGGTAACAGCCGTGATTTACGAGTTGTAGGTCGTAAGTTCGAACCCAGGCAGGCGCTTTACTTTGTGTAAATTATTTCATCACCACTGCTCTCAAAACGGTGATGGAAAACATCGTGAGGAAACCGACATGTCCTAGCAGCAAAAATTCGAAGACATGTGACATCTACCAACCCGCTCTGGGCCCGCGTGGTGGATTACGGCCCACTCCCTCTCACCGAGAGGAGGCCTGTGTCCCAGCAGTGGGCACATTATAGACTGATTATGCATTGAAACAGTCATTATTGGAAAATGTGGTGAGATATAAACTTAAAAAATTCTAAATACAGATGAATGCGTTACTTGTTCTCTTTAGTGGGACCAGGAGGGTGCAACTTGAACAGGGGTTGTTTACATTTTTACCAGACAGTTTTGGAACAGATACATATAATGTACAACGTTATAAATGCGGTAGCTCTTGGCTTGGTGAGTGTGACCGCAGTGCAGTACTCCGGCGACCTGCTGACATTTACGGCCGATGGCTATGAGGTACTATTATTCGTCAAAGTCTGCTGCATCAGCCAGAAACAAGACAGTTGAATGAGTTTTTTTTTTGAAATAATGGGTCGTATATTCTTAAGGTCTAGGTGTGCACATAGACCATACTCTGGATATAAATTTTAACTAGTTTGTCATGTTATCACCTACCTACTAATGATATCAAAGATTGAAGCAGATCGAATTCGTACAAAAATGAGAATCAAAGAGATGATTTTTTTTTATATATTGTGATAAAATTGCCATATTTTAAAATTGGAATGATTCTATGTAAAAGTGAAATAATTCCAGAAAAAGGTGCAAACAAAGTTAAACAAGCCAAAAGCTTTTTTCTAACTTCTTTCCTTTTGACAAAAAACCAGTCAAAATCACCGCCCTCCGATTAACAATCAACACATCCGTATCAGTCTCAATAATCTCGAAACAATAGGCTTTCATACCGATCACAGCAATATAAATATGTACATACATTGTAATAATTGTAACGTCACAGTCTGCTTCACCGCTTTGTTGAAGCGCGACACCGTGAAGCGAAAGCTCTCTCGGTAATGTGCTCAAAATAATGCTATTTTTATCATATTTACTGTATGTAAATATAAGGGGCTTGTGGCAAAGTAATAACAGCCGCAAAGGGTCGATCAGTCAGGTTTAGTTACGCTTGCCGCGGTTGGTCTGTGGATGGGTGACCATCTTTACAAACCGAGACCCCTCCGTGCCTCGGAAAGCACGTTAAGCCGTTGGTCCCGGCTGTCATTCGTGGATCTTTGACTGTCATTACGTGTCATCAGAAGCCCGAAAGTCTGACAACCAGTTTCACCAAGAGTATTACCCTTTAACTGGGTTGTGGAGGTCATATAGGTAGGCAGTCACTCCATGTAAAATACTGATATGGAGCTGCATCCGGTTAGATTGGAAACCAACGCCAAGTTGTGAAAAGGCTCAGCAGATGATGATATAGTATGAAGATATAACGGTAAAAAAGGCTTGAATATTAATAAAGCTTTAAAGAATAAATCTCCGTACTATTTTGTTTCTTCGTCAATTTATTCAAGTCTTCTGACAAGTTTACGATCGAATTATGAGCACTCCTTTGACTTCGATTCTGACTGTGCTGACAATGAGTGTCTGAATTTTACAATAGAATTAATTCAATATCCTAAACAATACAAGTGTTTCTAAGTAGATGTCATGACTATAGTATCAATCGTGACAACCAATAACAACCTGGCCCAATAATAAAATAGTCAAGAAAACTCGGTGTATATTGTGAAGACTTACCCTTTTTAACCGACTTCAAAAAAAGGAGGAGGTTCTCAATTCAGTTGAATAGTACATACAAAACCAAAGACACCGACTTCCGAAATTTAAGTTATTTTACACGTTGTAGAATTTTTTTAAACGTTGTTAGAAATGGGTTTTAAAAGAAACTCATTTCTTTTCTTTCTTTTTTCTAAAGTTAAGTGGTGATTAACCATACATTTTACTTTTAACTGTAATCATCGTTTGTTAATAAACCCTAATGTGTTTAGTGAAACGACTGAGGAAAAACAAGCATTCTATAAAATTAATTATTTAAAAAAAAAGAGTTGCTGACAACCTGCGCCTTTATAGCCCTGCAATCGTGAACATAATTCTCCCAATGATAAAAATTACTTGTTCCTTTATTTAACCATTGTACTTACTAAACTGATATCTTTTCTTATAGATATCTAGTTACGCGTAACGTAACGCCTCGTAATCTATGTAGATGCATTCAATTTTTCCCCGGGGCGTTTGTGCCTGACGTCTTTGAGCGTCAAAGCCTTTCGTTTGCAGCACAAACACGCTTCAAATAAAACCAATCACTACGGATTTGTTCACAATTCATATCAGAGACGAAAAGAAAACTATGAAGATAGAATACATGAGTATCTGTCTGTGTCAAGTAAACTGTCTTCTCGTATAGACTTCTGGCGCCCTAGACCCATGCATGACAAAACGTTAGTGATTGCATCATATTTTTGGAACGAAGTTCCTGCGGTAGGAGTCGACTGGTAGAAATCGCCGCGTAAGGTGGAAGCGTTAAGCGACTTTCTCTCTCTCTCCGTCTCTTTATATTATATACGAGGGTGTGTGTGCGTGCGGTACTTCGTTCCTTGGGGGGGTCCTCCGACAGGACTCCTCCGACGTTATTTAGGAATACCGACTTTTCTTATCGTTTCGTGGCACCCTATGGCATGCATACCAAAGTGTTGGTGATTGCATCTTATATTTTTTAAGAATCAAAAATATTCACTAAACCCTAAACTCTAAGAGCAACTATTCTTAGTTGGAGAGCAAAGTCGACTCATGCTAGACAGAAATTTATTATTATTTCAATAAAAAACAAGGCAAAGGACAAGGCCAGTAATAAGCACAATTTAATTACAGCACCTAAATTGGGGCTTCAATTAGTGTTGTGGCTGTATTTTTACCTTCAGATTTAAAATAAAGCTGTTTATATTTAACATTTTCATAGAATAATCCAAGTCTGATGTCACTCGGAAAGCTGCCACGCTTAAATGGAATTGGGCTGGACACATCTGGCGCATGTCAGACGATCAATGGGCCAAACTTCCGACCCAGTGGGTCCCGCTTAATGGCAAACGACATCGCGGCAGGCCCAGACGGAGATTTCGGGATGAGCTGGACTCCTTTCGTAAAGATTGGTCCTTGGCAGCTCTAGACCGGGAGAGGTGAAAAGAAAGTAGGGAGGCATTTGCCCAGCAGTTGGACATTAACGGCTAATAATAAAAAAATAACAAAAAAATTCAAGTTTCTATTTATAGGTGTAATTGTTCCTTAAAGAACTACGCTTCTAATAAGTCGTCGCTTCCTTTATTTTATCAACAACTAACTTGCCTGCGACTTTGTCTGCGTGAATTTATTTAAACAAATAAATTCACGTAGACAAAGTCGCAGGCAAGATGAGTCGAGGAAACCCTCGACTCATCGCGTCGCATCCCATCGCCCGCCCACGCTTTTACTCGTTTTGCTTAGCGATCTTTCTGACTGTTTTTAGTCGGTTCCTAAGAGCCGTAACCTATGTTAAATAGCCTCCGCAAGAATTGGGCTAATAAATGCAAAAATATTTTTTCAAATCCAACTGGTATTTTCAGAAATTAGCGCGTTCAAACAAACTGGTCAGCTTTATAATTTATATTAGTAATATAGATAAAGATAGCAATAATAAAGTAAATTGAATATCAATTTTGTGTGTAATTCAAACTATACTTTCAGTCATCATCATCAGCATTCTCCAACCCATCTATTTGTGGTCGGCACAACCTGACTTCTTCATTCATACTTATATATTAGTCTAGTTGCTTAGTAGTTACATCTCTACTTTCAGTATTCAATCTAATTATGCCAGAATAGCTACGCCCCGCGATTTCACCCGCATAAGTTTCGATCCCATGGGAATATCGGGATAAAAAGTATCCTATATGTTAATTCTGGTTATAAACCATCCGTTTGCCTTTCATCCAAATCCGTTCAGTAGTTTTTTCATACAAACTTTCATGTTAATAATATTAGTAGGATTAGTAGGATTAGTAGGAAGTAGGATAGGATATTATTATCCTATCCTACTTCCTACTAATCCAAAAAAAGTTAAAAAAGTTTAATGACACAGTTCCGAAAATATTATCGTCCTAGATTCGTTAATGTCTCATCAATTATAATCGTATCGGCCGTCTACTGGCTTAATGTTCATTAATATTATATTGTGGGCTGGAAACAGGCCACTGACCACCTCATTCATATAGTTATCTCTATTATTCTGATCAATAATGCATTTTTAATACTTAGAAACAACGTTTTAAAGGCGTATCCAGAATTTAACATAGAAAAAACGTATGATGTGTTACCGTTACTGTTAGCCTGCATCATCACACTGCTGGGCAAAAGCCATGACTTCCAGCTCTTTCGATGGCATACATCAATACTCTATTATTGCCATATGCCATATTAAGAGGCTTTTTAACCGCCGTTTAAAAGGCTAACATGTGCCTACAAAGCAGCCAGAAAAAAGGTAAAACCAAACTCTGTAATCTAAAACATATATTCAATTTCCAGTAAGACAATGTTGGCAAAATTGCAAGAGAATAAGTTCATGCATTGTTTGTAGGTGCACCTAACTGGCAGCAATATAGATTAAAATTTTACACACCCTTGCTAAAAGGAAATGGAGCGTGATAATTAGTAATAACCGCAGGAAACCGCCTGTAATAATTCCCGCTCAAACGCTTCAGATCTTCTACCAAAGAAAATTTATAAAATAAAAATTAAAGAATAATAGAATTAACAGTTATTTTGTTAGGCTACTTTTTAAAGGTCGGCTAAAAGAAGTTAGTATCTTGGTTTTTCGGTTGACGATATCTAAAATTACAATAAAAAACTAGACAAAAAAGTCTTCTCGTGAAAATGTCTACGAGGTTTTCGTAGAGCCCGCTACGAGTGCTACGACACGCTACGAAAATGCGTAGACCGTACATAAATAATCAGCCGTTAATGTTTCCACTGCTGGGACACAAGCCTACTCTCTGTGAGAGGGAGTGGGCCATAATCCACCCCGCGGGCCCAGTGAGGGTAGGTGGATGACCGTACGGGCCAGTGGCCGTATGGGTCATTTCTGGTAGTGATCCTTCTCACCGCAACTATTAGAGATTGTAAGTTCTAAAACAAAATGTCAATTAAATGGTGAGATACTAATTTGGCAAATCAAAAATATAAAATACCAGCTGCGCCCCACAGTTTCACCCGCATGCGTCTCGATCCCGTGTGAATATCGGGATAAAAGTATTCGTTGTCCTAATCGAGAAGGCAAATTTTCGTAATTAAAAACTTTCAAAATCTAGTCGCAATCTCATCTCAGCGACAATCAATGTCAAAAACTTGTCAAAAATGTAGGGAAATTAGAGGTATTTTTGACAGATTGAGACTGTGAACGTTCTTAAAATTACGAGAATTGCCCCTCAGGTCATGAACTACTCATGTGCCAAATTTCAAACAAATACGTTCAGCCGTTTTAGCGTGAAAGCGTAACAAACAAACATACAAAAATAAAAACATTTCTCTATAAAATACTAAGTTTACCTCAAACATTTTAAACTATTATACGCTACATAATGTTTTTCAGACTGACACATTGTACATACATCCACACATTGTACATACATCCACGCCACGACTGTGTTTGAAGAGACCGGCTAAGCCCATTGATGCTGAACATAAAAACTGCATAGATGCAGCATAAGCACTAAGCGGGGCATTTGCACTTCACAAGAGCCGGATTAAGTCTACTTAGACGAAGATACTCGAGACGTGATGCCCCTCAGTCATATACTCTGTACTACGCGGATACATAGTAAAAGCCATCGTGATACGTCATGCATGACGTAAGTATCTGCTCTGTTTAGACCTGTCCGAATACCTAGGAGGTATTACCTAATCCATGTACTAATATTATGCGAAAGAAACTCTGTCTGTACCTTTTCACGCCTTAACGGTTTCACGTATGTGGATGAAATTTTTATCCCGGTACCTAGTACGTTCCCGTGGGACAATTGACACCAACACGGCTGAAGCCACGAGCAAAAGCTAGTCTTTAATAGTTCTTGGCAGATCTGCTCAATATCACACCTCTGAAGTTTTCTAGGCATTTCATTTAAAAGATCTGCTAAACCTAGGTCACAGCTAACTTCGGTAGTCGCACTGTCTACGTAGTAATATCTACCTAGTCACTTCCGTAGCGAGTCATTGTGAAAAATAAACACATAAATTCACGCTTCTTTCCCATGATGCTAGGCAGAAACTACAGAACGCCTGATATGATCCTTACATTCTCCTTATACTTATTTTATGTTCATATATCTGGTCATACGCGCACGCCGTTTTTGAGTACTAAGCACATTTCCTCTCTAAAATATGAGTATGACCTTCCTAAAGAATATCACCAATTAAAAATGAAGAAATGTGTTTTAATATACTCATAGTGAATAGCATTCAATAGCTTAGTATGGCGCACTACTGATCAGTGATGATCACTATCAAAATTAACAAGGGTTTATCTCAAATGAGGCGATGCTATGCTTTTTTAATGGTGGCTCGGTATTGCTATAGCAGACACCAGGAGGCCAGACAATCTATGTCTTGTCAAAAATATAGGGAAATTAGGGGTATTTCCCAACATTTTTGAAAAGAGAATGGACCCTCAGGCGTCTTCCCTAAAAGTCTGCGTATCCTCAAAGGTAAAGTATGAACGTTAATAGTCACATTATGGATGCCAAATGTTTCGGAACGCATTACAACGTCACGGCTGATGAAGAAACGCAATGGCAGCTCTTCTTATAAGGTACATTGAGGAAATTCAGCGTTTTCAGGACAATGTAGGCTTTTAAAAACAATTAAAAGATATTTTTTTCTTCCTGCCTTTGCGGAAAACTTTATAAATTATAGCTTCATTTGTTCCTTGGAGACGTTGAGCTTTTAATGTAATGAAATCCAATTCTCCTTTTTGCCGAGTTCCGCACAAAATGAGCTTTTATGATTCCGACTTTTCAAAAAGGTCGAGAAATCATCCCTTATCCCCCCCTCCCCTTAAAAATATTAAAACATACCCACATAAACATATCATCACAGCACAATACATTTGCCATTATCACACTGTTGTGAATTTACCACTACCCTAAACCTTTCTAAAAAAAGTTTGTGAACCTAAACCTTCAGAGATATCCGACATTTCCTTTTACTTCCTCAGTTGACATAATAAATGGTAAACCAAATAAGCAGCTAAATGTTCACCACAGCGGCTGTTGAACCCTCACACATGGGCAAACAAGGATAATAAATAAGTGAGCTACACAGCCTGCCTTTTACTCACAACTACCGACTACTCCGGCGACCCAATTCGTCCTTAATTGAATCGACTTCAGGCCGGCCTTCAGACAAATTGCTTGTTAGAGCTCTCACTTAAGTTTTTCAGTTGAAATACACTAAAAGCAACGATTATTTTGGTTCACGATCACTTCAAAGGTTATGAAAGAAAGCCGAAAAGTCAAACGCCATTCTATGATCTCTCCAATTATAATAAATTGCTCTTTAGTTACGAGGTAAAGTTCAAAGGTACTGTTCTCGCTAAGAACCAATTTTAATCAAGGTTAATCAAACTCAGATCAAAACGCAATGCAGTAAATACTTACGTAAGTTCGCTAAATGCGGATGTCCACAAACTATACACCAACACACGCCGAAAATAAATTACAAACAATACAACACTGGTTAATAAAACAAAACACTAACAGGGGTCGTAACAGTCGGAAAAACAAAAGCAACTGGAACACAAGTTCAAATTCGAATTGTTTTGAATATTGCACTAGTTCGGGAAAGATCGCGGTGTTTTCGCAGAGCGGCCGGCAAGCGACGGGCGGCCGAAGTGCGGGTGAAACGCGAACTGAAGATTGTTTCCACGAGGGACGCGGGCATTGGGGTGAAAATAGGGTGTAGCGGGGGCTTACTGCCGACCCGGCTTGAATGGACGCGCCGGCTACGCAACGCATGACGGTTTTCCGTCCGACGAGCTTCCCCGCCGTTTCGCAATGAATGTTTCTCGAATTATTACGGGTTGGTATTTCGAATGTTTTCTTCTTGGCCAACAACGGGAATGTCGGAGATAATGATAATGTCTTTGACACTCGAGAAGCGTAAAATAACAAAGTTTAGGACGACATGGGTACGTTTAATAAGTTTTGACTGCGGAACATAGGCATACAGCCTTTCAGACCCGTGTTCTATTTTACTTCTGCCTAAAATATTGGGGTCGACGACCTTTTTGATTGTATTTGAATATTTTCCTCTAATTCGTAAGCTTCATAAACATACAATTTTATTTACAAATGGGACACTTCCTTCACTTTTGACTGGACTTAAGCGGAATCCCATTAAGTTCTAAGGAAATGTCACTACATGTTGTTAATGATAAATTAACTTACTAAACTTTCTTAATTATACTTAGAAATGTAGGCACGTGTTTGCTAGTATCCATGTTAGGCTGCAACAAAATTTCACAGTCATACGAGGTCAGAGTAGGGCTCGACTGACAAGCATTACTGACAAGCTGTCGCAACTAATGTTGTACTAAACTCTTTATTGCGTGGGGAGGTGTAATCAACATGATAAGTTGAACTTAAAGTTCTTTGAAATATGTATGTTTCTCTTCTCGTTAATTATACCTCAGGCTGTAAGTTCTGTTAGACACATCAAATATGTAACTACCTATACTTAGGCAGGGTAAGTAGGTGTCTCAGGCAAAATGTTGGCACATAGGTACACCCTAGGTATATAGTATCTACATATCTAGGTACAAACCTACCTAAATACACAACTACTACGAAATCCCATCTTTGTAGAACTGCAACTTGAAATATACAAGCATTTCAACTTCACTTGAATCCTAAGCGCGACTGCTGAACGTGGGATCCTGGGGGCCTACTCCAAAGTGCAAACTGCGAATGTTCGGATCGGACCGACACATGGCCGAACCGAATGTTATTAAAAATGCGAAAAAATGTTCGGATCTTCTCAGTTGGGTCGGGACCATAGTCAATATTCGAAAGAGTGTAGGAGTGTAGGATCGAAACCGACCGAACCAAATAGTAACTACGTAGCAGGAAACGCCCGAACATTCGGCCGATACTACTTCGGAGTAGACCCCCTGGGTTCGATTCCCGGGTCGGGCAAAGTTTTAATGGGTTTTTCCATTAGGAACTATTTAGTAACAACAGTCCGGAATTTGAAAGGCGGCGGCCGGTGAAATCCGTTGCCCTTGCTGTAGCCGTTGGCCCCGCTCCTGATGTCTCTCCAGTCGTGACAGATTGCCGTCCCATCGGACTATGAGAGTAAGACAGAATAAACCTGTGTCTGCGCATACACTTGTGCACTATAATATCTCCAGAGCCGAAGCTTGGTCTCCGCTTAGATTAGTCGCCATGGACGAAATTCGGTCTGGAGGACTATTATTAGGTATTAGAAAAAAATACTAAATATGCCCAGAGAAATAAAAAATCTTGCAATTAAAATTATAAAAACTGCTCTATCTAATTAACCTAAAAGCCCACACTGATTCCTAATTCCATTAAACCAACCCACTAAAACAATAACAAGCAAAAAAAAAAAGAAACAAAAGGGATCATGTGGCGCCATTCATTACGCACTTTAAAAAAATAATTTCCACCAAATATTTACTAGAGATGTGACGTTAGAGGGGCCAAAGAGCAGTATTCAAATGAATTAAAATCGATAATGAGTACTCCACTAAATCTAGACGGCGCGTCGCGTCGCGTCAGGGGTTGTGCACCGCAGATAGCGAGGGGCGCAACACCCTCGTAAATTGCACCCTCATACTAGATTAGGTGCTTTGTTTCCCATTCTAAATACTACAAGTGTAGAGTCGCTACCTATAGAAAGTGCCTGCCTATACAAATATTTTGTGACTACTGGACATCGAAGTTCCTTACGATATCCAGGATTTTAGTTTAGGGATAGGTATTGGTTTACTGTTAACTTTATATTTTGTATCTTGGTCGATTTGCATGCGTCATTTGTAATCTATCTATCCATACTTACTAATAAAGGGTGTCTCATTTGGAACATCCGTTATTATAAATTATGAAGTATGTCTGTACCAGTGGCGTAGCTCATCCTAATGGGGCTCTGTATCAAATTTTTTGGGGGCCCTTATTACCCAACTGTCAAGCTACAGAGGTTTCTTTATTTTGTGGTTTTTACAAAATAAAGAATATAGCATACTGACTTAGCAGGCTCGTGACTAAGTAATAACAGCCGCACGAGTCGATTAAAGGTTAAGCTACGCTTGCCGCGGTAGGTCCGTGGATGGGTGACCATCTTAACATACCAAGACCCCTCCGTGCCTCGGAAAACACGTTAATCCGTTGGTCCCGGCTGTCATTCGTGGATCTTTGGCAGTCGTTACGGGTCGTCAGAAGCCCGAAAGTCTGACACCCAGTATTACCAAGAGACATCGTATTACCCAGTAACTGGGTTGTGGCGGTCAGATAGCCAGTCGCTCCGGAGATAAAATACTGGCATTCAGCTACATCCGGTTAAATTGGAAGCCGAGACCCAATAACACTGCCCGACCCGGGAATCGAACCTAGGACCTCATGCTCAGCAGTAGCGCTTGCGACCACTACACCAACGAGGCTGACACTGTTTTCTTCTATACTTCTATTAGTCGTCATCTCGGTAATCACCCCCTTTACAACATATTTTTGAACCAATTTACAGAAATAAATATAATTTATCAACAAGAATTTTAAGTTCGTGATATTATTTAAAAAATGTTTGCTTATTCACGTCAGGGGCCCCTGTAGCTCAGGGGCCCCGTATCGTCGATACGGCTGATACAGCGGTAGCTATGCCCCTGGTCTGTACCTTACCTTTTCACACCTAAACTAATGAACGGATTTTGATTAAGTTTGCCAAGGAGATAGATGGCATCCTGGGGAAGTACATATGCTACTTTTTGTCCCGGTAGCACGTTATCGTGGTATAATTTCCGACATCCGCGCGAGCGAAGCTGCGGGCAGAAATTAGCCTTTAAAAAAAATGCCTAAAAAAAACCCTAATGGCTTATAAATAAAATGCTAATCGTCGGTAAGCACATCAATTGGCTCGAACGGATGACGCTGAACCGATTGAGATTGGCCGGAACATCAGGAAAAACTGAAAGTGCTTTTATTCATTGGATTTTTGTAGGAATTATTGAAATTTGGACAGCGTCTGTCGAGTCGGCTAGTAAATAATATAAGTAGGTTGAACCTTAATGCTTTAGCGATAAATTGAAGATCTATTAAAGAAATTAGACAGAGTGTAGTAGCTTGACGTGCTGGCGCCTGTACGTAGGAAAGTTCTTCTTTCTTCTTAACACGAAGCATGGCATCATCCCGTAGTAAAATGCTAGCCTGTAAATGTGTCTATAAAGCTTGCATGCCCAGGGTGAGCCACTCACAAAATTAGTACAATTTTGTCTTTGACTGACATTTAAGTTGAACAGTCCAGACTACTTAAAGATGAGGGATATGTTTACCCCTTGCCAATAAAAAAATGATGGTGAAACATGGTATTTTGTCCGCCACTCGACTAGCAAGTTTTATGGCTTCACTAGATTATCGATCAGTGCCATCTGTCGGTCGGATACAACTCGTCGGCGATGGAACGAGTGAGGTAAGGTAAGATTGCCGTTCGGGGCACCGGCAACTAGGTGTTGTGTAAAACACCGTCTCCATTGCATCTCAAAGGGGTATAAGAAGAACCGGATCTCTTGCACGTGTTGGTACCATTGTAAATACAGGTGTTATAGACTTCGTTAGGTAGAAGTGGATTGGTATTCTTTGCCGGAACTTGACGCAATAAACAACAATACTGCCCGTATTGTGGGAATGTTATGCAAATGGTGCAACAGCTGCGCGCAAATTTATTAATGACGTGCTTCTCAAAATATTATGTTGTCAGACGAGTAGATAAATGACCCTTTTTGCCTACTCTGTTGTCCTAATTTCTTAATATCCTACCTGCAAATTAATAATATTGAGATAACTCGCATATTGCATTGAATTTACAACGTAGGTACCCAGCGCCGTTACAAATAAAAATAAAAAAACATTTATATTCTTCAAAAAATAATATTGGAACGTAAACCTGTGTATTAAAAAAAAACCTTGGAACACTACCAATGTTGGAACAGCTAAAATTAAAAGTTATTTCTCCAATAAAAAAATAATGCAGCTACGTTTAGTTACCATTCGAGGTTGCTTAAAAACATATCTTTAGAATATGTTTACTTTCTATATAAGCTTGGGATAAACAATTTATAATAAAAAAAATAGTGATAGTATAAATGTAACTGTAACTTAAAAAAAACTAGAATCGCATTTTTTTAAATAAATTGAAAAACAATCGTTGCAAATAAATTGAACGTGTTAAGTTAATGCAGTAACTAAACATTCACTTCGTTATGAGTTTTCACAGCCGCTGTGTCTGCTGTTTGGTTCATCAATTTATTAATTTATAATATCGTGGAAATGTGTTAATAGTTATTAATTTGTCTTAAACAAGTACTGGATATATTTTTGATCTATATATTTAAAGAAAAGGTAAGATTTTTTGCAAAATTTATGTAGGGGACGTCTTCCAAAATATAACGTTTCACCTTTCGTTTTCTATTAACATTTTTATCGATCTTCAGTAAATAACCGAAATACTGATCATGATATCATAATAGTCATTTGTATTGAATGTATTCTCTCTTTTGCCCCACATTGATTTTTTTATTTCAGGTTATTATCGACCTGTCAAGAAGACATTTTTTTCGTGAAGCTGTACTTGCAAAATTCGCAAAATAGGAGACGAAAACCCCTTTAAGTTTTCAAATTTCATATCGAATCTGCCACCAATAGTAAGTTTGATTAATTTTCATTAAGTTAAACCGTAAAAGTGCGTGTTACATCTTCAAAGGCATTTAATTTGATCTTTGAGGTGTGTAGGTAAACATTTAGCTGATTCCATTGCTGGGGGTGTTTTATTATTGTAATTTACCTGTTGTATTGTGTGTTTATTAGTCTTATAAACGGCCTTACTTCTCTACATTGTGTATTGGAGCGCAGTCATGAATATTATGTGTCTAACCTCTAAATGCTTACAATGAATCCTATATCATATGTTTCTGTCACACCCAGCTGTTTAGATATCTAACTCACGCAAGGTTAGATTTAGTAAAAGTTCTACATATTTGGGTGATGATTCCAAGAGGTTACACCATTTGTTGGAGTATTGTACATTGTCTTGCAAAGATAAGTGGAAATAAACTTTGTATTGTCAACACAGTTGTGAGAATAGTAAGCTGTGTTTACTGAAACATATTAATCAAATTAAACATTAAGTTAGTCATTTATTCATAAAATAATGGCTGCAGCATATGTAGAAGTCTGCAATGATATACTTTACATGCCAATATACTGAATTACAAACAAGTTCAAAATTTTAGGCAAAATTCTAAAAAACCGTTTAACATTTCCTAATTGAATTTATAATTAAACCGAATTTTAAAATGTTGACTAGTCTGAACCCAAACCAAATGTTTACCCACTGATATAAACAAATTAAACATTGACATTAAAAGTGCCGAATCATCTTTAATCTTGAATTCTGTGACACAATTATGTTTATCAAGTTAAGAAACTAGTTTTGCTGATGAATACAGCTGAATAAATTACTCGGCAATTATAACTAATCATCTATCAGTGAGTGAGATTCAGATTTATATAAAACAAGATTGTTTTGTCAGAGAAACTAAGATGGCCTTTGGAATTCATTATCTTTGTTGATACTCTTGTTTGTGGTATTGGGTGCAAAGTACATATGTTGTTTTGTTGTAAGGCATTCAACCTGACTTGTCCCACAACACTGCTCCTTAAATTTGCAGTCTTTTTTTGCTGCCTTTATTATGTGGTTGACGCATCTAGTTCGGAAAAAGTCCCACCAAATGCTTGCCAATTTGCACTCTCCACTTCTTCTTCTTCCTGTTACTGGCACAACAGTTATTTAAATATTGTTGGTCCAAGACTTCGCCACTTCCACGGCATTATCGGTGGCAGTGCAGAAGTCACTGGCTGCATGTTTTGGGGCACAAAGAGCAGGATAAGAGGTGGAGCATAGTTACACTCCACTCAAGGAATCTGGCCATTATCGTCGCTAAATCCTCACCACCTTTCTGACTGATTCAAAACAACTGCAACATTTTTCATTGTTCAGTAAATTTTTTTATAACAATATTTGCTCAATAAACAACAATACTTATAATGCTCAAGTTTGTTTAAGTTAATGAATTTATACACAAATAACCACTGATTGTACCAGTTCTTTCACACTTAATGAAAACGTCATCAAACAACAATTTTCTCAAGGCCAGCGACAATCATGTAAATAAGTTATTTACTACTGCCTATTATGTGTTATTGTGACTGAATGCCTTGGAAACATTGTATTGAACATGTACATAATCTATTAAAGTTTTACACAATGGTGAACTATCCTTATCCTGACTAGTTTTTACGATAGATAACAGTAAACCAATGTAAAAATCTAAATAACAAACTTATCCAAATCTGCTTTTGATAACAGCAAAAAAATGTAGTAGCTTTGATTTCATGGTCAACGTGATATCAACCTAAATAATATTATGATTGCAGATGACAAACATACACCGAAAGAACTCCCTTGTTGCTCTTATGTGTGATCATAAATTGAATATTTTCTCAATTGAAATAGAACATTACTTATAGACTTGGATTAGGAGATTAACCAAAAAAAACTGTTTCATTGGTCTGTATAAACCATTATAATAACATTTTCAGTTATGTGGTACTCCAATAAAATAATGAAAGACCAATCATAAAACAAAAAGCTTTCAAATTAATCATTTGTATGCAGCTGTGTATAAGCATGAAATTATACAAGACTAATCCCAGAGCAGGATCCTAATTTATAAAACAAGCAAACATACTTCTGGCTTTACATAACAGCCCTTTGAAAAACATAACATTATGTTGAAAAACAAAAAAGTCTCTTGTTACTCTCTTGTTCCCAACCAACCTGCAGATCTAGGATTTTATTGAAACGTGGCTATTGTTCCCTTAAATATTTCACATATTTGGGGTTTTGCTTTATATTTTTTTGTGTAGATAAACCACATTTTCCAAGATCAATTATATTATACATAATTTATTAAAGCTTATGATAAATGTGTATGTAGAATAGTTTTTATATTTATCACAATTATTTTGTATTAATAAGCAAGTGATGTTGTATTTGATTGATGACATTGACAAACAACTGAGGTTGACAACACAGCATGAGTCTGAGAGGTTAATTTAATTGATATTACCTACTGTCTCAGATTCATCTTCAAATATGCCTTGTTAGTTATAAACACGACACATCAGCGAAGTCTTTCGAAATATGAACAGAAGGCCAACCTTATAAAACTATGTATAAGTAACAAAGGTAACACAATCTAGGCACTTTACAAGACATTTTAAATTATTGTCTATAGGTTGGCAATACATCAGCAAATTCCTTGATGTTGCTAGTGTCGCCAGCAAATGAATCATAATAATAGGTCAAGCATCAAGCACTAACTGCTTATGAATAGGTGTCACAGAAACATATTGCAATCCAGAATGTATTCTGCGTTTGTATGCAGTATTCCTTCTGCTGATGGTATATATGTTGTTGTCAATGTTATTGTATTGTGTTGTCAGCAAGGTTAAACGAACGCCTTAGTAACCATAAGCGGCATGCGGTACACACCTTTTAATATATAAGTTCTTGTAATTAAATCCTTTTGGGTTAAAAACCTACCTACAATGCTAAAAGCTTATTTTGGCGTGTGGCCAAAATCGAAACTTACGCCGCCATCTTGTTTTGTTAGCAAAATTTCTGTACCAATTTCTCAAATGTTTACCAATAACACCCCCCGTCAATGTCACTCAGGTGCTAAAATAACCCTTTAGCACTCCATCTATGAAATATATTTTCCAAACTTGTTAACAAAAAATAATATTGAAGTATCCTGTAACTTATTGGACAGGGTGGTAGAACGATGCCACGATGCAGTAAACGCACACGGAGCGGCGCTCCCGCGAGCGGGGGCGAAGTCCTGCCGGGGGCGACCGCCATTGACGAACACCATCACCACAAGAGATCTAGAAATAGCAGGTGAGACCAACCTCTTTGCCTTCCGCTTCTCTTGTGAACGAAGACCAAGACCTTACAAAAGTGTTTGTAACTGATACTGCGCATCTTGGTTCACTTGGTTACTAAAACATATAAGAATGTTGTTACATATAAGAATGGCTTACCATATAAGAATTTGGAGACCATTCCTACAATGTTTTAGTCAGTGTAGGTTGCACTGTGTGGCTATAAGAGTAGGGAAAGACTAAAGAAACGATGGATGGACTGTGTGAAAGATGATATGGCTGGAAACCAGCCAGAAGTATGGAAGATAAAGACATGTTGCACTGAGAAGAGAGAGAATGATCGGTTTTTAGGGTTTTGACCTTAAAATGCAAATAGGAACCTTTATAAGATCATTTTACTGTATCTTTTTAACTCCAGCCAGGTTACATTTATTTAATTAATTAATTTGCTTGTCAATTTCAGTTCACGTCGACATTCCAAATCAGAAGACACGAGTTTTAGCGTAAAGAAATGTTTAACATGGTTTAAAGAATACACAACAGCCCTGGACCCAGAAGTATTGGGTGAGTTACTACTCTATCATCATGATCATCATCCACGGCCCGACTTGGTTGACCCATGCTCCTGCGTCAGTCTCATTTAAGCCCAACCTGCAGTGACAACAATGTCGTCTGGCAATCTCGCCGCCGCAGGAGCCGGACGTCCTAATTCCAGTTATTGAAAGCCATTGGTTTAGTAACTAGTAGGACTGATAGTCAAATTCTTCTACTATATTTCTCGGCCTTCTACTGTTCCTCCTAGAAGCTACGGCATACTCAATTTTGACAGTCAATAAATACGTGTTTATTTTATATGTACAGGTCCGGAAGGTATGGAAAAGTTTTGTGAAGACTTAAGTGTGGATCCTGAGAACGTCGTCATGTTGGTCATCGCATACAAAATGGGAGCAAAACAAATGGGCTACTTCACACAAGAGGAATGGATAAAAGGTAAGTTCGCAATTTGTTTTCTCAACTAGATATCTAAAATAAATCATAAAATATACTTAATTGAAGAAAACGATGATACAGTAAGATTATAATTATTATTGTGTTCCTTTACCTTACTACCTAGATGCGTACCGCAAGGGTTAGATAGAGGTGGCTCTAGAAAAGGATGCCTGGAAGGATTTGGAGGAGGCCTTTGCTCAGCAGTGGGAAAGGAAGAAAAAAAATCCTTGACCTTCATAGGGATTGTGAAGATAATTGGACATAATTTTCGTAAACTTCTTGCCATATTGAGGAAATGAGCTACTAATAATAAAGAAACATATTATTAAACTGATGCTTCAATCTGTTTCAGGACTAACGGATCTACAATGTGACAGTGCGCACAAATTGCAGAACAAAATAGAATACCTTCGCAGCTTACTCAATGATCCCTATATGTTTAAGGCCATTTACAGATATTCTTATGATTTTGCTAGGGTGAGTACAGTTTCTATCATATAAATAAATGAAGAAAGATGAGAGGACAGCCACAAGCAACTTTTGTCTCAGCAACTAATTTGTCTCTAACATAAAGTCTACAGGTTTATATACAAGTTTGTCGCGTCGCTACATGCGCGCACTTTCATACAAACCTAGACTAGACTTGATGTGAGAGACAAATTGGTTGCCGAGACAAAAGTTACTCGTGGGCGCCCTCCCAAAGACAATTAACAATCCGAACATGAAAATGGCACCAGAATCACGTTGTCTGAGCTTTTCGTGTTGTCGACTTCGATTTGATTGTTTACTACTATATATTTATTTTTGTTTTTACTTTGATTGATTGTTTCTACTATTTCAGACAATACAATACAGAAAATAAAATCACAAACATTTTTTTAACAAAAAGTTTTCACCTTTTTCCAGGATAAGGACCAGCGCTCACTAGACACCAGCACGGCCCGGGCGCTCCTGGGAGTCCTCCTGCCGCGCTGGGCGCTCCGCCCTCCCCTGGCGGAGTTCCTGCAGCGCGAGCGTCGCTACCGGGTCGTCAACCGCGACCAGTGGTGTAACATCCTAGAGTTCAGTCGGACGGTCGACACGCAGCTTAATACATACGACGCCGATGGAGCGTGTTAGTATATTGTGTCATATTTATTTATTGATCTGTCTACAATCGTTACACTGTTCAATCTATTAATACCACTCTCGCACACTCTCTTGGACGCCAAGTCTAACTGTGATGTTTTCACGGATGAATAGAAGATCTTGCCAGCATGTTTGGCGTGTTTGGTATTTTAGTTATGCGGAACGTGAATCTAACGATAAGCTCAAATAGTGACTGCCACCACCACCACCACCACCAGCATTATCAATGTGAAACTTGTGAATACCATCCCCCGCGCCGCGTGCGCACGCGCGGCCGCCGACGGAAGGGAGAGTGCTGTGTCTGTGCACACACGCGTGCTCTACAATACTCCTGCGCCGAAGGTTAGGCTCCGCAGAGATTGGCCGCTATGGCAGAAATTCGACCTGGAGGACTACATTCTAACGAATTATTTCCATACTTCCAGGGCCAGTAATGTTAGACGAGTTCGTAGAATGGTTGCGGGCGGAGCGCGCGAGCGACGCGGCCATGCCGGCGCACAGCTGAGGCGACGCGCGGGCGGCGAGCGCGCGCGGGGAGTGCTGGGCTTTTATTTATTCATCAATTTGATGGTCAGCCCCGAACGTTTGCCTGTACCTGAGGGCTGACTCCCAGGTGTAGGCAAACGCCTAGTTGGGAATTAGTTTGCGTTGGTTTAATTTACCAATCGTTGAAATTGATTATGGCTGTGGGCCGATTTTTACTACGCCGGTATCTTTTATCCCCGATATAAAATTGAGGTCTGGCTGTTTTTTTTTTTATAGAAAAACTTTTAAAAAAAGCTAATATTTCTTGGTTAAAGATCGACGTTGGAAATTTCAGCCCTGTTCATAGTAAATCCCGGGAAACAGCTTTTTCAGTACACCCTCGTGTGTATTATACCGGTCATTATTGAATTCAATCAATCTGTTAGTAAAAATAAATGTCAGCACTCCATGTTTACTACTCCTTGGAATAATCATTGTTATGTCAAGGTTGACATGCAACGTGGATAGGTTTTATAATGAAATGGCCAATATAAGCAAAGTGGAAAAGACTTGATTAGGAATGGAAGGTCTAAATCAAAGGAATGTTAGACCTAGGTTAGGAAATGTTCTTTATTGAAAGAACAAGGATTGTTGCTCTCTCACAACACATTGGTAAGTCGGAACCTTCAGGGAACCTCCTGTATATGCAGACATGACATTGTTACTGATAAAAGAAAACTGAAAGCTAATCTTATTTATCGCCTTTTGGCTTTGTTTATAAGCTTTTGAAGGTTTCCAGTGAAACGGTCTGTCAAAAATGTTTCTGTTCTGGCTAGGAGTAAAAACATGCAGGTTTTATTATAATGCTGAGTTTGGATTCCATGAATGATAAAAGATTTTAGAGGTACTTGATTTTTGGATCGCGATAATTTACGTCCCAGTATTGAAATAGAGTAGTTACGGTAATAAATCCTGAATTAAAATACTTTCGGCAACAGTGTCATGTCTAAACAGTTGTAAGCCTTAAAAAATATACCAGATATTCCCATAGTGTACTGTGTTATTTAACAACTTACAAGCTCACTCGCTGATTTATTTAGTATGTAATACTTGAGCCATAAGGGGTCTGTAATGTAATTTATTAACAGTGGCGAAAGCAGGGAAATTAAATTATTACGTCAGCAATATTTATCGCGGGCGATAATCGCGTTTGATAATCGTGTTTGTTTACTGTGACACTTGAAACACAGTTTTGTTTTAAAAAAAACTGTATAAAATGAACTTTTGTCTCGCTTTTTACTCTAGCGTTGTCACGTTAATTTTTTTCTCGTTCTTCGTTAAGGCACCACATCGATTTTTTTATTTAATTTCTAACAATGCTAGTGTAGAAAGAAGGCATTCTGTCACTTATGCCAAATTGTGGAAATGAGTGAGAACATTTTAGCGTGTTTGTTTGGTCCATAAATATGATTAATTCGTGAGAACGCATGAGAATGTTGTAAATTAAATGTACCGATTTTCATTAACGAAAAATAAAACAAGCAGGTATTATTTATAACAGCAGTTTTTCTTTGTAACAAGTCTATTGACTATGACTTTCCTTGTACTTTATTTATGCAAAGCATGCTGCACTTTTTCCATTATCATTATTTCACAAATTATGTAAATATAAAATTACTTACGCTATTGGTTGGCCACTCGAGGAGCTTCATATTTCAATGGTCAGTACATAACCTTGTATTTTATGTATTATTAACTTAGTAGACATAAGTTTATGTGTATATTTTTAGCATTTATTTTAGATGTATGTATATTATGATTTTGCAATGCTCCTCTGATATAATTTAAAGAATAAAATATGCAATCTCGTTATCATTATATATCAAATCTGTTGAAACATATTGAATATTATATTAATTTGCCCACCGAACGTTATTATTATGTTTGCAATAAAACAGTACAACAGGCAAGGAGAATACTTTCTTTTCACCAAGATATGTGGATATTTATTTTGAACCAGTAGCCAATCTTTGGTGGGATTAGTGTAATGTATTACAATTCTATAAAATGCTTATATTGTCTGGTATCTGCAACAGATGGCCTTTCGACTGATTTTGAACACAATGCATAGAATAATTACTGTAACTCGAATGTGCGATCGACATATCCAGGATTTCTCTCTAATAACAATCTTCTGTCCTTAGCAATAATATTTGTTTAGATAGAATCATCTGCTATTTATGTATAGTATCTTAGTCTTAACAAGGGCATAGAGTAAGTCCTTATTATTTTTGAAAAGATTATTGAAGACTAATGCTAGGCATGTATCGCACATTCACATAAACTAAAATAGAATAAATCCGTATACACCACAAACTTTAGACTGGATAAATGAGGCCACTTCCAATCATGTTCCAATAGACTAGCTCTATGTCTAGTCTAAACACTAGGTTTAGGTGTAGATATCGTTTTTATATAAGACGCGTAGGTAGTATATTCAAATTCTCTGATTGTAAGTAAATGGTTTCTCTGTAAAATACCGTGTATCCAAATTATCGCAAATCGTTTAGGCCATTGTACCGGAAGTTATTACATGAGAAATAAATAAAAACATTTGAAAGTGAATTGTGTTTTGTTTACCATTGATTTATTGATTGTAACCTTATGTAACTCTGCTCTCATTAAAAGATTTGTTTACTGATTTCGTAGTTATCATTTGTGGTGTCAATAAAATGGAATACATTCCTCAAAATCATATAGTACTTTTTTTCTTTGTTGCTCAAACAAAGGCTCATATTACAAAACCTCACTCAAAGCATTACTTAAAGCCATTTGACTGTAGCCCACTCAACAAATGAGTTGTGGAGTGCGAGCTGGGACCTTTTATCCCGAAATAACGCGAACGAAGTAGCAGGCAATAGCTAGTGTTTGATAAAAGTCGCTTTTTTTTTTTCAAAAAAAAAATACTTTCCCGGAACGTGTAGTTCGAAATTGGGTAGGAATTCGAAAAAGTTGTAGAATATTTTATGAGCTTTCATTACATAGAAGATAATTTTTTTCTCTACGACGCACCATTTTAAAGATATTAGCGAAAAACTCCGAAGTGGGAACTTTTATCCCCCCCACTCCGGCTCACCTAGACGCGGGGACTTTTAGTATGTTTACTCCCTAAGCACCCTGAACAACTTTGTGAAGAAATCGCTTAAGTCCCAGCTCACGCATTCTACACCTTTTCGGTTATTCGTTGAGCGGACTATTGGTTGAAACTAGTTTTAAGTACCTAATGCTTGAGTAAGGTTCTGTAATACAGCCCCAAGTTTGTCTTTCATGGGTAATGGAAAACCATGTCTTACATTATAATATTTCTCTATTTACATGCTATTTACAGTAACGATCGGCTTTCATCTTACTCCTACGGTCTAATAGTGTCTCGTGCAGGTTACCCTCTGTCTTTGCCTTTTTCAGCTCTGAAACACCACCTTCATTCAAACGAAGCTTCTTGTCTTGAAATTTCTGGAACTTCTTGCTGAAAAATGAATGCCACTTTTAGTCCTTCGAATTAGTTTTAAGGGTTTTTTCTGGAATTTTTGTCATTATCAATCATAATTGAGGAGACCAAAGTTTAAAGAGAGAAAGTCCCATAACGGATTTTCCTTATGTGGCGATTTCTACCAGTCACCTACCGCAAGTCGCAATAAGGAACTTCGTTCCAAATATGTGGCAGTCACGGCACACCCGGCAGATGTGAAACATGGCGGGAAGAGGGCGTGACGACATAAAAGAACACCATGGCATTTGCCGTCACGCCAGGGAAAAACTTTTTGAACTTTATGGCTTAAAAGCAACATATGAATAATACAAACTTTCATCAGTATGTTGCTAAATATTCAAAAACTTTTAAAAGGGTGTGCCAAAGAGCTAAAGCTCTTAGCAATAAAATAAAATTTGCTGATGATAAAATAAAAACTACCTGGCAAATAATAAATAATGAAACAGGTAGGAAAAAACAGCGCAATAGTGAATTTAATTTAGAGACTGCACATGGCCCCATCAATTCAGATGTAGAAATAGCTCAGGAATTTGAAAACTTTTTTGCTAATATTCCCCTTAAAACTACTGAAGCTTTAAATTCTTCCCCCACGCTTTCTGCTGCCTTACTTAAAAGGAATGTAAAGGCATGCCCTTTGGAGCTTAGGTTTCAGCATACAAACCCCTATGCTGTTATAAGAGCTTTTAAAGATCTTAAAATTAAATCAACAGAAGATCTCTGGGGTATGTCTGTAAAAGTATGTAGATCTCTCATCGAAACCATTGCACCCTATTTAGCTTTCATATTTAACACCAGTGTTGACCAAGGAGTCTTTCCGGATCTTATGAAACAGTAAAGTAGTACCATTGTTCAAATCCGGTGATAGTAAAGAACCCAACAATTATAGACCTGTGTCAATTGTGCCAGTTCTCAGTAAGGTGTTTGAAAAGTTGATGCTCAATCAAATGTTACGTAACTTTAATAAAAATTACATCTTTCATGAACACTAGTATGGCTTCACCAAAGGGCGTACCACTGACGCCGGTGTTACCCAAATGAAGAACATTTTTAACGCCTGGGAAGAAGCACAAGATGCTATTGGAATGTTTTGCGACCTCTCTAAGGTGTTTGATTGCGTAAACCATGAAACACTTCTGATGAATCTCGAGCACCATGGGATTAGGAAAACAACACTTGACTTGTTAAGATCATACCTGAAAGATAGAAAGGTTAAAGTCCAAGTAAATGGCGTAAACTCATTGGGGTCTGAAGTGACAATGGGCGTTCCTCAAGGTTCGATATTGGGTCCATTCCTCTTTTTAGTTTATATTAATGATTTACCCCAATTACTTCAAAATCAACTGAAGATGGTGTTATTTGCAGATGTCACATCATTGATCTTTAAAATAGACCGACGGTCACAAAATCTTGACGACGTGAATAAATCTATTCTTCAGGTCCAAGATTGGTTTACGGTAAATAATTTAGTACTTAATGAAAAAAAAACCAAATGCATTAGATTTAAATTACCTAATGTTAGAAGTAGCGAATGTGACATCATATTGAATGGCCAAAAACTAAAATTTGTTAATCAGACAGTTTTCCTAGGAATCACGCTAGACGAGAAATTACAATGGGGACCTCATATAACATCTATTGCGGGGCGGCAAAGCTCGGCCGCATATGCTGTTAGAAAGATAAGACAGTTAACAGATGATGAAACCGCGCGTTTGGTCTATTTTAGTTACTTCCACAGTATTATGTCATATGGCATTTTACTGTGGGGTCGGGCTGCTGACATTGAATCCATTTTTATTTTGCAAAAGAGAGCTGTCAGAGCCATTTACAATCTACGTCGCCGCGAATCTCTTAGGGAACTATTTCAAAGGGTTAATATTATGACGGTACCTTGCCAATTCATTTATGAAAATATTATGTATGTAAGAAAAAATCAACATCTTTTTAATAAAATAAGTGATACGACATAATTTTAATACTAGAAATAAAGATAAATTAGATCAACCTTTTTTCAGATTATCTAAAGTACATACATCTTTTATGGGGTACTGTGTTAAATGTTACAACAAAATACCTTGTGAAATATTGCAATTAAATGAAAGAAATTTTAAAACTTATATTAAAATTACACTTTGTAAGCAAGGATATTACAAATTAGAGGATTATATCCAAGATAAGAATGCTTGGAAACATGCTGGTCCTGCTCCATAGGACAATCTCTAGAGTCTAGACAAAATCAAACTGGTTGCTAAAGTAATTGTATAATTTTTTTTTTTTTTCTTTGACATTGATTTACATTCTATAATTACTTAAAGTCACACCCGGACTTATTACACCTTATATGAAAATCGTCTACTTTTGGAATGTTTGTAAATATGTGAGCACCATGTATCTATCATCCATCCATCATTAATCCATTTAAATTCTTTTACTTATTGTGGTAAAGTAATTTTATTTTTCGGTGCATCGTCTTCACATGTAATTATATAATTAATGTATGCAAAATATTGTATAACATTTTAAAAGAGTAACGGTGGAGTTTCTTGCCCATTCTTCTCCATACGAAAACTACCTTTTGAAAGGGGCGACTAGAATCAATTTTATTTTAATTTTATTTTTGACGTTCAAAAGTGCCTTTTATGTGCCTATTTGAAATAAATGATTTGACTTTGACTTTAACGGTGGAGTTTATAGCCCATTCTTCTCCATACGAAAACTACCTTTTGGAAGGGGCGACTGGAATCAATTTTATTTTTGACGTTCAAAAGTGCCTTTTATGTGCCTATTTGAAATAAATGATTTGACTTTGACTTTAACGGTGGAGTTTATAGCCCATTCTTCTCCATACGAAAACTACCTTTTGGAAGGGGCGACTGGAATCAATTTTATTTTTGACGTTCAAAAGTGCCTTTTATGTGCCTATTTGAAATAAATGATTTGACTTTGACTTTAACGGTGGAGTTTATAGCCCATTCTTCTCCATACGAAAACTACCTTTTGGAAGGGGCGACTGGAATCAATTTTATTTTTGACGTTCAAAAGTGCCTTTTATGTGCCTATTTGAAATAAATGATTTGACTTTTGACTTTTGACTTTTGACGCCAAACGAGTCGATCTTACTCCCAAGGCTCGCCAATAGATATACTACATTAAAAAAACATTTTCTAGTCTGCCAGAACCAGCCACACTTAAAAAATTATGATACTCATACATTAGGATGGCTTTTGATTTTAATTCTATCTCCAATTTTGACGACACGGTTGGCGCAGTGGCTGAGCGATCGATTGCTGCGCTGCGTGTCGCGGGTTCAATTCCCGCACGGAACAAATATTTGTATTGCCTACAGGTAGTTGTTTCGGATCTGGCTGTTTGTGTATGTGAGTTTAATTGTTTGTAAACGCACCCACGATACAGGAGAAATTCCTAGTGTGGGGCAACGTTTTTTTTATAAATTCATACTCACACATAGTTAACTTCCACCTGTGACAAATCTGCCTGCTCCTCATCAGGCAATACAGACTGGTTAACCTCCTTAGTTTTACTGCTCCTGATGTTACAAAACTCATCAGTACCAGCAGCAGTGCTCCGGGCTACCACCGCATCATCTTCAGGGTCCACTGACATAAACTTGTTGAGGGAACTCAGAATTGCTGTTTTACCTGTGGATTGTGTGATAAGAAAATATTAAATATAGATATATTTATTTGCAAAGAATGTTTAAAATCAATAAGAACTTGTGGTTCTACACGGCAGGGCAGATGTTCGCTTATGGCTATTTACACCACCTGTAGATAAGTTCTGGCTAACTAATCTCTTATCTAGCAGATTTCATAACTTGTAATTTTATCTGATAGGCAGAGCCAGACTACAAAACTGATACAAGCCTAATGAGCTTTATAAACAATGGTTTACATATCTGTCTTAATAATATCAAGACTGACCTTAATTTTTGAGTTGGGAATAAAACAAAAAAAATAATAATCATCCTATCCCCTCCCACCCTGCCATTATACCCAGCAGTGGTCAACTAATATAATTATGATGACACCAAATGTGTATTATCGACTGCCATTCTAATGAATTATTAATCTAATCTTGACAGCACCTTTATTTTGTAGCAATAAAGGCATTTTTTCTATAGTAATGTGTTACAAATTAATTTCTAAGGTGCTAGGGACTGTACAATAAAAAAACCCCCTTTCATAACATATTAAATAGTCAAACAGAACTCTCACCTTCCTGCCACACAGGCTCCCACTGCTCCATAGCCCCCACAGCATCAGATCTTCCAACAACCGTCTCCTTGAAAACACCCAGATACTTTCCGTACCCCGACTTTAAAGCAAACTTGCTCTCTCCGGCTGGAAATGCGGTAAAGATCTCTTCAGGAGAAGGACCCTCTCCATCTCCATGAGGAGCACCGAGAGTAAACAAGCCATTGTCTAAAGCTGATACATAAGCATTTTTGCCAAACTCTATGGATACAGAGCCAGTTATGTCTTCAATCTTTTCAACCTTCCACCACCCGCCATGTTTGAGAGAGTCCTCATCTACGTTAGAGTCTTCTGAGTTTTCTTTCTTCTTATGCTTACGTTTCTTTGCCCTGAAATCGTAAAGTGATAGAAACAGAAAACAACATAGATACAAATCTTGTTATGGTGTCTTTAAACAGCCCTTTTTTAAATAATCTGTAGGGAAATCAGGGAAGTGCTATCTGATTCTTGATAAACCCAATCAGTCAGTATAGACTGTATCAAGTTAGTTAATTTTTACAGAGCAAACACTTACTTGGGTTTTTCTCCTTTGAAAATCAGTTTGCCACGCTTGACAGCCGCATACTCATCAGCCATTTCTGCTCTTCAATTTATTCTCTATACACTGCTCAATAACTTTATTTTTAAGATAAATGCAAGCAAAGGAAGATTTGACCACGGGTACTATGTAAATCAGTTACAATTGTATTTGTGAAATGTGACTAGTTCATAATCTATATTATGTAATCAGTTATCAATTATTAACACATAAACTGCAAGCGACAGACTCTAAATAAGTGGTTCATAAATATCCTAAAAGTCGCTAATACAACAAAATAAATGATCAAAACAATGACAAATTCTTGTGTTCTTGACTGCTGTCACTGATGATTAGGGAAGGTACGTATTTACGCGACCAGGTTTTTATACCAGGTATTTGCTTCAAAGTACGCACACCAGGTACCGAACCGAAATACTTGCAAGACTTCAAATTATTTTATACGGCTACTCACTCAACTACGTAGGTACTCAACTGCGTTAGTTTTTGCAAATGCGATCATGCTCCTTATCAGTAAGAGTCTACGGAACAATTTCGTATTCAAGTATTTTTTTTCTTTATTGGTTTGTAAATACATATTTATAAGCGCTCCTTACTTGCTCCTTATTTATAGGAAGTCACGGATCAATTTCCTATGCAAGTATTTTTACTTCCAACAGGGCTTTTGAATACGCGATTGTACTTCATTGTATGAAGTCATGGATCAATTATCGATGCAGATAGAAAATACTTGAAAGTATTTCGAGCCCTGGTTTTAGGCCCTGGTTTTCTAAGGTGGACGTACTTGGAAGCCCTGGTACTCGATTTTGCAAGTACGACCCATGTCTACTGATGATGACGATTTTTTAAAATAATTTAGTGATGTGACAGACAATACAAGATTTCGATAATTATTGAGTACTTGACTCATCATAATATTAGATATTCCAGTTTAGGAAGAAAAAAATTCGAATCAAAAAAGCTTCTGATTATTGACTAGACTTTTTATAAACACGCAGTCCATGGATGGGGATAAAAATAAGCACTTGCTCACTTCAGATGTCGCTACTATCCAACGTCTAAGAATTTGAGAGCTAGCTGTCACTACCCGTACATACATTGTTTGTAAACGAGCGACTTCTTTTACACATAATGAATTAATATGCGTTGCGCAGCAGTTCAATGCAAAAATACGGGGACCCATGTATATGCCAAAGATGCTACAAACGAAAACAGTGGTTGAAAGCTCTTCGAAAAAATATTGAAAACTTGATATGCTATCCTTTTTAAACTTAAAAACTTTAAGGAAGGAATTCGTTTATATGTGACGCTCCCAAGAGAACTATGTAAGTCTGTTTTCATTACCTGCAGGCACTTGAGGTGTGATTATGTAAATTATAGTAAACTAGCAGCACCCGCATAAGTTTCGATCCCCTGGGAATATCGGGATAAAAAGTATCCTATGTGTTAATCCTGGTTACAACTGTGTCCACTATTTGTGTGCCAAATTTCATCTAAATCCGTTCAGTAGTTTTGGCGTGAAAGAGTAACAAACATTCATCCATCCATACAAACTTTCACGTTTATAATATTGGTGAGAAGTAGGATGTGTGTGTGAATTTTATTATCATACTAGCTGCGCCCCAAGATATCACCCGCATAAGTTTCAATCCCGTGGGAATATCAGGATAAAAAGTATCCTATGTGTTAATCTGGGGTGTCAGCTATGTCCATACCAAATTTCATCAATATTGGTCCAGCCGTTTGAGCGTGAAGAAGTAACAAAGATACAAACCCACACACACTCACTCACAAACTTTTGCCGTTCTAATATTAGTGTGATGTAACTAGCAGCGCCCCGCGGTTTCACCCACATAAGTTTCGATCTCGTGGGGATAAAAAGTATTCTATACGTTAATCCTGGTTATAAACTATCTGTGTGCCAAATTGAATCCAAAGTAGTTTATGCGTGAACGAGTAACAAACATCCATCCATCCATCCATAAAATTTTTCGCATTTATAATAGTGGTAGGATAATAGGATTAGATCGCAATTATAGAATGTATCTAGATTTAACATCTATTATAAAATGTTCGTATTTTATTTACTTTCCATCTATATTACTATACTCTTTGTTTCCACTACAGCTGGTTTTTTACCATCAGAAGACGCTTCCCTTTTCCTTAGCTCGTCTTTTAATAGTGCTACACTCGCATACAAATTGAAGTGGTATTCATGTAATTTATGATTTACCAAAACTCCAAAATTGTGTTAAAATTCAAATGCCCTATGCAATCATCTGTGTTTACGGGTGAGTGCGTGGCCATTTTAGAAGCTTGCCTATTTATAGAAGCCTATAGCATAGATTTTGGTGTCATCTTTACGGACTCACTCAGTTGCTTGCAAGCTTTGAAGCAGAATCCTTTCAAGAGTAAACTGCACAGTCCAATTGTTCTCCAAATTAAAAAGTCTCTTTTCTCTTCTGCCAAGAATCACAAAACCGTTCACTTGGTTTGGATTCCAAGTCATTGTGGCATAAGAGGAAACGAATATGTGGATGCTCTTGCTAAGGAAGCTGTTACGTCCCAAGCTGCTGATCTTAAACACTTTAAATGTCCGGGCTACGATTTGCTGAGCCTTCCAAAAAAGAGCTTGCTAACCTCATGGCAGGTGCAGTGGCAAAATTCGAGTAAGCAGAAAGGTGTTTCTTATCACGCAATACAGCCTAACGTTACACCCAAGCCTTGGTTTTACCCTTATAAAAAAACATCAAAGAAGGTAATTTCTACTATCTCCCGTCTCCGCATAGGCTATTGCTGTTCCCCGGTATTCCTCCACAAAATCCGGGTCAGAGATACATCGCTCTGCGAATGTGGGTTGGATGAAGGTACTTTGGAGCACATCTTCTTTAACTGCTCCAATAATAACCCAGCCCATGACTTATATAGTCATCTCCCTAAATTAAAGATCCCTGTCCCAACTAACTTTCCATCCCTACTAACACATTCTTCCCCAAAGCTCTTTCAGGCTTTGATATATTTTATTCGTGTCAATGACATCAAATTATGACGATTTTTGTGTGATCATTTATATTAATATATGTAATAATATAACAAACCATATTTTTTAATTTGTTTGTTTTCAGTGTACCTACTCATACCCGCCAAACAAGTTTCACATTAAATTCAATGTTTTATTAATGGATTTAGAACTTTAGGCTTTTTTTTTTTTCTCATTTTGTTTTTGTTTTCTCCACACGTTTTCTCATATCACATCTGACATTGGCAGAATTGTCGACATCGGCACCATTGCCATAGAGAAAAATAGAATAGAATAGTAATTTATGATTGACACAAAAGTAAACATAAACAAAACAATGCCGGCTTGTAGGCGGTGAGCAATGCTATACGTCTCAGACATGTTGTACGTATGTACCAGTTTCCTGTAAAGATATAATAGCTGTAGTTGCGCAGGTTGTTTCCTTGTTTCATTCGATCAAGCGCAATAAGTAGATAGATACCTTAACAATAAATTTCAGTATAGCAATAGGGTAGTTGCCTGGGTAAAAAAATAATAATTATATTTAGTCCGTCAGTTAGATTATCGAAAAATAATGGACAGGTATTTTTTCATTCGGACGAACTAATTAGATTTTTTTAGGAAAATAGCCTATTAGTACATCACTAGAAAGAAGCAAAGGAACCAAAGACTTTTTTTTTCTTTATTCCGACAGTCCGACTCCGAGTCTGCGATGGAGCTATTACAATGTTATTATTATTACGCGAACGAAAACCTGGCTGGGCTGTCTCATCAATTCATCATTATTATTTTCCAAAATCTTTGTTATTTTTACCCTTTCTAAGCAAGAAAAGACGACACAATTTTTGGCAAAGAAATAAAGAGAGCACTGAATACCTATTTATTTCTGAACGCAAGCTTCAACTCATGCCACTCATCCATAGACAACATATTCTGTACACGCCATTTTGTAATTTTATGCATGTTGATTCTCCTCCGAAAATGATTTTATTTTCGCAGTTAAGTTGTAATGGCGATGTAATTTAATAAATATATTAGTGAAGGAGACCAAAATACCAAAATGGAAATGCCGGAAGTGAAATCGTTCAACGCGGAGGTATTATTGCTTCTAAGTTTTCGTATTGAAGTAATTGTTCCGTGGCATTTTATTAACCAAATTTTTCTTACAGTTATCCGCGTTGTACGACAACAAGCCGCCTATATCAAAGGCGAAGATGAGTGCTATCACCAGAGGTGCTATAAAGGCCATAAAGTTTTATAAACATGTAGTGCACAGTGTTGAAAAGTTCATCCAAAAATGCAAGCCAGAGTATAAAGTGCCTGGTCTTTACGTGATAGATTCGATAGTGAGACAGTCGCGGCATCAGTTCGGACAAGACAAGGATGTGTTCGCGCCAAGATTTGCAAAAAACATGCAACAAACATTTGCAAACCTCTTCAGATGTCCTCCTGAAGATAAGGTTAGTTACATAAAATTAATGTTTTAGGTTATAATCTGTCCCTCTCTTATCTATGTATTGAACAAATTGTTGTTGGAAGTGGCTATGCTACTTTAGCTTTTGATAAAGTGAAGTTTGGTCAAGTTTTGGGTGATGTTTTCAGTCATGGTACCATAAGATTGTATTCAGTATTAGTTATAAAATGAATATTATAACATAATACCTTTTCCATTTTCCGATATGTAAAAAATCCAATACTTAGTATTCACTCTGTTTGTTTAAAAAATATTCTAATAAGTCACATAAAACAACAACATGACCACACCTAATGCTAGACTATGTATGCCATATTACAATACTTAAAAAAATTATTAAAACTTTTCAGCGCAACATCATCAGAGTACTTAACCTGTGGCAGAAGAACAATGTGTTCACCTCGCAAGTCATCCAGCCACTGCTGGACATGGCAGACCCCAACCATCCGCTACACCAAGAGATACAGCAGCAGCAAAACAACACTGCCAATGGTACTATCATTGATTTGTCTATCAAGCCTGAACTAACGGAGATGACAGTTAATTATCTATTGTTTGTGACTCTTTGGACCTTGTGAGATAGAAAAATGTATACTGTATGTGAAAAATGTAAAAATGTAAATGGAACTGGCCAATTCAAGGGATTCTCATAAGAGAATCCCTTGAATTGGCCATTTACATTTTTATTTTTTACTAGGAAAAATGTAAATGGAAAAATGTAAATGGCCAATTCAAGGGATTCTCATAAGAGAATCCCTTGAATTGGCCATTTGCATTTTTATTTTTTACTAGCCTACACTCCTCTCCTAGACAAAGGCATCTCTCCACTCCTTCCATTGAAAAACTGACTGAACTTAAAAAATCAGTTAATGAAGCGCTTGAGCCTGTCAGCAATGCAATTCATATTTAAAAATAGAGATAAGAATTTGTATCTCAATTAATTCTGTAAAATTCAAGGAAAATATGACGAAAACAGTTGATATTTCTTCACATAGTAATAATTTCATATGAAATGTTTCAGGGAGTAGTCTGAACATCAGTCACAATGCTTCGGACAACAAGATTTCACCCGTACCACCTCCTCTGCACACCCCACAGTCTTCAACACCTATGGGTGATCAGGTAAATAGTATATTCAAGTCTTAGAGCATTCACCAAAGCAGTGAGTTGTCTAAAATAACTGTTAATATAGAGTTATTTTCACATCTGTTCAGTATTAATGCAATACAATAACGTAATATTCCTACAGTAAAAATACCTTTTTAAACTAAAACTAATTGGAACGATTGAAATTGTAAGTCCTGGTTGAAAAAGTCTTGATTGGCAAACAACGTAACACAAAATCTAAACTAATATTATAAAGAGAACAGATTTGATTTTTGTACATTTGTATGTTACACTTTCACACTAAAAAGGCTGAATGGATCTGGATGAAATTTGGGACCTGTGTAGACCATTACCTGCATTCGTGCAAAGTTTACTTTTATCCCGATATTCCCATGGGATCAACACTAATGCGGATGAAACCATGGGGCACAGCTAGTAGTGAATAACTTGAATTACTTCTCACTAACTGTTGTAAAGAACATGAGTGGAACAGAAACAACATTTACTTGATAAATCTTTCTTATCAGCATGTCCTGAACTCTATGAACTCATGATGTCATAAAAAGATCCAACAATTTGTCATTTAAATAGGTACTTATCAAACAATTTGACTAAAGTATTACAAAAAACCAATGACTCAACAGAAAATTATACCAACTCTGGAGATGTTTATCATAATATCATCAGATTTATGTAAATCTGAAAAAAACCACGAAAAATACATTAGTTTGTAATCTTGTTCCCTAAGACAAAACATTCTAAGATACGAAGTGAATATCAATGCTAAGTCAACATAAGGCGTGCTTGACACTTGTTCGGGTCAGCATAATTCCGCACACGGCAAAATCAAATATTCTTCTTCATCGTTCCCTTAATGCTGAGGATCACGACAACATACGACGTGTCTCGAAAATTATGCTTTCGTCTGCAGTGTGGACCGGTCGTAAAATCGAATATATTATGTAGTAAAATAGCTTCTAACAATTAAACTCCTGTTCTGCTAACAGTTGGCATTTTATTTCTTTGTACACTAATTTTATCGGGTCGGCACATTCGATTCAGCAGTATTTGTTGAAGAATAAAGCCGACCGGATAAATTAGTGTACAAAGAAATAAAATGCCAATTGTTAGCAGAACAACAGTTTTATTCTCACAAGAGACATAAGTTACATGGACAGACAAAAACTATTAGAAATAACCACTGACATTCTCGACATTTTTTTTTTAATGTTGCCCCACTCTTTCGAACTTCGGTTGAGTTGACAATATCTAGACAAAAGAGCTTAACCTCATCTTTATTTCTAACTGGCTTTTGCCCGCGGCTTTGCCCCCGTAGATTTCGGAAAAAATCCCACGGGTACTTCTAATCGTGGTAGTACACCAGGATTAGAAGTACCGTATAGTATGTGTTAATCCAGGTTATAAACTATATGTGTGCCAAATTTCATCCAAATCCATTCTGCGGTTTTTGTGCCAATCCGGAACATACATCCAGAAAAACAGACAAAAATTCTTCATAACTATTTTATTAATAGGTAATAGGTACAGCGGGCTGGTGTCCGCAACTCCCAAGACAATGCGCGTATTTTGCGTACGGGTGCGAAAATCGATCATTCGATCCACCCCAGCTCCTCAAGGAAGGCCAGCAACGCCTTGATGTTACTGACCGTCTCACGTAGTGTACCTGGATTACCGAAGTACTTTGCCCTGTAGGTGGCGACCACCGGGCAGTTTAGAAGCACATGCGCCGCTGTCTCGTCATCCTCCATGCAGGCCCTGCACAGGGGACTGTCTGTTACTCCTATGACATAGAGGTGTTTGTTAAATGACCCATGGCCAGTTAATGCTGCAGTAACTGTACGCAGCTTTAGTTTATTTAGACGGAGAACCTGTTTCGTGAGGCGGCCATTAATTGTGGGAAGTGCGTCCTTGGCCTGCCTACATTCGCCTAGCTCCGTCCAAAGTTTGTCGTGTTGGTCTCTGGTGTGTTTTCTTACCAGAGCACGTATGTATCCGAAGGGAAGTGGCGCGATGGGCTCAGGTCCCACTGGTGCCATGCTCGACCCCCTTCTGGCAAGTTCACCGGCTGCATCGTTACCTAGCGAACCGCTGTGTCCTTTGATCCATTGAATGGTTATGTTATTGAGGCTACCCACCTGGTTGAGGCGCAGGTGGCACTCGTATATTAGAATCAACTATATTGCTGTTCAGCGCTTGCAGAACAGCCATGCTGTCTGAGAGTATGCGGATGGAGTGTTCCTTTACTTCCCTGGCCATAATGGCTGAGGCGGCCAGGGAAATGCCCATGCATTCAGCCTGGAACACTGTGTTGTGGACCCCCAGTGGTGTGGCTATATGTATGTTGAGATCCTCCGAGAAGATTCCAGCACCCGTACCACTACCTGTTTTGGATCCATCCGTGAAAATACGCAGCTCTGCAGGGCACAACCCCTCACCCCAACCCCAACCCTCAACTTGTATTTTTTATCAAAGATAAATTGTTTGGGCACCCAATCTTTTATAGCTTTCGTAATGGGGAACTCCTTGTGGAGTCCCTCGAGCAACGTGGTGTGTGGTGTTTCACTCTTACCCCAGAGATTAAGTGTGTGAAGACGTACTGCCGCCATTGTCGCTTCCTGTTGTATGAATAGGTGGAGCGGTGGTAATCCTAGGATGGCTTCAACTGCTGCAGTCGGACTAGCCCTCATGCAGCCCGTAGTCGCCATGCAGGCTAGTCTTTGCATGCGTTGTAGTTTGTTGGAGGCTGTAACCAGCTTGGTGCGGGGCCACCAGACCACGGCCCCGTAGGTGATCATGGGGCGGATCACTGCGGTGTACAGCCAAAGTATAATTTTAGGGGATAGGCCCCACTTCTTACCTATCATTCTCCTGCACTGCCAAAAGGTCATGCAGGCCCTGTTTAGTTTGTTGTCCAGATGACTACTCCAGTTTAACTTACTGTCTAGTATGACTCCGAGGTACTTGACTTCGCTGGTCAGCTGGAGTTCAGTCTCGAACAGTTTTGGTAGGCGAAAAGGGCCTGGTACTCGTTTGTGGGTAAACATGACTAATTCAGTTTTAGTAGGGTTCACTGATAGGTCAAATTCCCTGCACTATCTTTCTATGATACGTAGCGCTTGCTGAGTGAGGTTGCAAATCATGCCCGTCGCCTTCCCCGAAACAAGAATTGCGAGGTCGTCGGCATAACCTACTGTGTAGTAGCCACCAGGTTCCACAGGAGGGGAGACAGCACCCCCCCCTGGGGGCAGCCTCTGGCTATCATGGCCAACTGCTGTTCATCCTCAAGGCGAACCACTCGTTTGCTTAACATGTTTGTAATCCAGTCCGTTAGTGCCTGTTCTACTCCATGTCTGGAGAGGGCGCTGTTGATGCTGGAGAAGTTAGTTTTGTCGAAAGCTCCCTCGATGTCTATGAAAGTGCCCAGGCAGGTGCCCTTCTGATGGATCGCTTCCTCTATCTGGCTGACTACCAGATGAAGGGCGGATTCGGTCGACTTACCTGAGCTGTATGCATGTTGATTACCGTGTAGCGGTAAAGTTTTGAGAGCGCCATCCCTCAGTTCCCTATCACATAGCCTTTCCAGAGTCTTTAGTAGGAAGGAGGTTAGGCTGATAGGTCGGTGGGATTTGGCGTTTGTGTAGTTACCCTTACCTGGCTTGGGGATGAATATAACTTTCACTTCCTTCCATCCTTTAGGAACGTATCTAAAGGCCAGACACGCTCTCATTAAAGGCATCAGTCTTATTGCGACAGGGGTGCCACCCCACTGCAGTAGGGCGGGGAACACCCCGTCAGGACCAGCTGCCTTAAACGGATGGAAACTCCGGATGGCCCATTGGAATTTCTCCAGCGTGATCACCCTGCTAGCATAATGCCAGTCATTATCTGATGGTGTTTGAATTATATCCTGCCAGTCGATCACCTGTGCGAAGGTACATCCCGGGAAGTGAGTTTCGATGACGCGTCTCGTTTCTTCTGGCGAGGATGTTAGTGTGTTGTCAGGTTTCCGGAGGGTATCGATCCCAGACGTATGCTGTTGCGCTAGTACTTTTCTTACCCTGTTCGCTTGCTGACAGGATTCAATGCTCCTGCAGAATTTGCGCCATCCCGTGGTGCTCCTGAATCTGATGCATTTCTTGTAAATGGATTTGGCTGCGTAATAGTTATCGCAGTCCACATCCGCACATGTATTCATGGCTCTATTCAGAGCTTTCCGTACCTTGCCGCGCTTACGCTCCAGCTCAGCGCCCCACCAGGGTTGTTTGCCCGGTGTGCTGCGCGGGGTGGTCTCTGGGCAGGCGGTTTGGTAGCTGTCTATCATTGATTTAGTAAGGTGGCTTACCTGCACCTCAATCTGTGTCGTATCCGCAAATGTTGTCGGATCGTTTGATGTCGCCAGCTTTGATTCGAGGCTGCGTGTATATGTGGCGCGGTCCGTTTTACGCGGATTGCGCCGTGGTTGCGTAGGCGGAATACAGACCTGGATGTCAAAGCGGATCCACCTGTGGTTAGAGCAGGAGGCCTCCTCGGAGACCCGCCACCCAGTGATAGTTTCCGCCACTCCCTCTGTTGCCAGAGTGAGGTCTATGATTGTACGGCTTCGCCTGGTTACGAAAGTCGGTTCAGAGCCCGTGTTTAGTAGGGATAGGCTAGTCGAAAATAAGTAGAAAAACCAAGGCCTTACCCCTCTCGTTTTGCGTGTCCATACCACACAGTTGATGGTGAGCGTTGGCATCAGTTCCGACTATGACCTCGAACCTACAGCTCTCGCAATGGCTTACAAGGCGGGCGAGGTCGTGCGGGGGCGGCGCCTCCGCCTCAGGCATGTAGGCCGAGGCGATAACGATCACCATCTCCATGGCGTCTGCACGCTGTATTAGCAGCCTTGCTGCAGAGACATCATCAGGAGGTTTGCCTGGAGGACTTTACAGGCCGACGAAAGGGACGCCATCGCCGGCTGAACTCTCCTCGTTCCCCAGATTGAGCCCGGCAAACAGGTCACCTTCGTCGAAGCCGTCCCCACCCTGGTCCGAAGCCGGGGACAGGATCATGTCGTCCAGCTCCTCACCCGATGAAGGGACGGCTCCCACGGTGGCTGCAGCTGGGGTGGCCGACACTGCCAGAGCAGGTTCAGCCGCGGGTGCTTCCGGGTTGTTTAAGGCGGGAGAGGACTTCCCGCTAGTGCTGGCGGCTGGTTTGGCACCTCGCCCATGGTCCCGGTGGCGGGGTCCCATCCCTGAGGGGTGTCGGTGAACCTACTGTTCCGTCCTTGGAATTTAACATACACCGCCCCCAATCCAATTGAGAGGCGGCGTCCGGCCTCCATCAGCGTCAGGATTTGGTCCACAGGGACACCGACCACCACGAACCATTGCGCGTTTTGCTTGTCGGCAAAGAAGAGTACCCACCTCTTGATGTCGACCCAGGGGTTCTGGTAACTGAGAGCCCGCCCGATGTTGGTCGACTCTCCCCCTGTTCGTCTGGCTCTGGGATCACAATTCCGCACCTTGATTGTTTTTGAATCTCCGACTCACTCTTGACCACCAGCGAGGTGCCGTCAGGAAGAGATAGGTCGGAGACTGTTTTCTTCAGCCATGCTAAAATGTGGTCGTTACCGCACCACAGTTTCACGACTCCACCAGCGACTAGCGGCTTGGCGTTGAACGTCGGTCCCGGAGTGTCTGGTTTGGGGGAACAGGCCTCGAGGATGATCTGCCTCTGGATGGCAGCGAGTACCTGGTCCGATACTTCCCTGCTGAGTATACCCGTGCGCTCGCAGGTGATCGCGACGTCCAGGGTCGCACTGGCAGCTTGAGAGTAGCTTCCTTGTGGGACCAGTTTGGATCGATCAAGACATGGCCGCTTATGCTCTCCCCGAGGTGACAAAGTCTCGTTGAGAGCTCGCTTGGCCGCGGCCTGACCTTTCCAATAGGCCCGGTGTTTTGACGGTACCTGTTGCCGGTTTCTCCACGCTGGTTGGCGGTCGACTGGGCGTTGGTCGGCTTGTGCCGGCCTCTGCCTGCGACCGTTTGCCGGCGGCGAAGTTCAGCTGGCCGCTCGTCGGATTGGCCGGCCTAGCGGCAGGTACCTGCTTGTGACGACTGCCTTTACCCAGCAGCCTGCGTTCTTGTCGTCGCTCCTTCCTTGTCACTCTCGCCCTCGCCTTGCCTTTTGTTGAGGCAGCTGGTGGACCTGAAGGGTCAGTACAGGGGCATCGGGCTGATTGAGTGCCTTTACCCTTGCCCTTGCGTTTCTGCACCTGCCAGGCGCGTGAGAACGCGTCCTCCCTCAGTGCAGCCGACCGTCTCCGTTTGACCGGTGACGGCCGCCTGATGGGAGGAAGCTTGAGGAGCCATAGGAGAAGGAGGGTGTTTGTCGGGGGCCCCAGTGCCGGTGTTTGCCGGCGCCGGGGTCTGTGTGGAGGGGGTCTGACCGGCAGTGGTATTAATCGTCGCCTTGGTTTTCCCCTGAGTTTTAGAAGGGTCGGTACTGGTCCCAGTCAGCGCCGACGTCCTTTGTATATTTTGGGACTTTTTTATTTTGGTCTTAGCTGCGGTTGTCGCCACAGCCGGACCGGTACCCGCAGCGTTAGCTGCAAGGCCACCAGGGGCAAGGAAGGTGCTTTGGAGTCTCATTGGCTTTCGCCTCCACTCTGGTGTGTGGTTTATTAACTGGCCTTAAGTTGTCCATGTTAAATTGGTTTATTTATTTCTCTCTGGCTCCCACCCTCCATGGAGCCCGCACCGTCTTGGAAAACTTGGGAACGTCTTGCTACTAAAAAGCTCGAACGTTAGGACTACCAGAGAGATATAGGGGCGCAAGGCTGGTTTACAGTGCGACATCAGAAGCTCGATCGAGTTGGCGTGGAAGGTTCATAGGGCCACCCCCAAACGAACTGATCAACCCTCACTTACACCGTCAGCATGACCTTTACCTACCGCTTTGGCCGTCCGAGAACGACCTCAGCGGACCTCACGCACCTCGCCTGTGGCCCTCTGACGGGACACCATGACCGTTTCCCTACCCCCGGCTATTGGGTAGGGCCACCGTTTCGCTTAAAAACCAGACCAAAGGGGGCGTGTTGCCTAACGGGCACATTACAACCAGAGCCGCTCGGCTAAACCCCCTAGGACTCCTTCATCCCCGCTTACGGCGCTCAACTGAGCAGGTCCTAGCGCAGGTGACTGTTTATTCCTACCCGCTATCAGTTGATTTTAGTGATAGGCGGGCCCGCTACCAATCAGTCACAGGGGATCGCGGTTAGGAGTGGAGTTTGGGACGATGGAGGTGGAAGGAATGTGGATGTGGGTAGGAGGGAGTGTGGAGGGATTATGGTATTTGGGGAAGGAGGTGGTAAGACGGGATGAAATGAGGTAATGGGAGCTGGGCTAAGGATGCCAGGGATAAGCTAGCGCCTGGTGGTTTTTGTTGCGTCTATTTCATAGGGAATTAGACCAAGAACGGGGTGGCAACCTCGGGAAGGTGCATCTACCAGACTTGCCTTGAGGATCTACACGACTGTCTCGCCGCCTCTGAAGGAGGCGGTAGGGTAGGCCTGCATCTATACTACCAAGCAAAGCAAAGCAAAGCATGTCGTTGTGCAACCGCAAAAGCATAAATTCAGACCCTCCCCAACTATTTTATTATATGTATAAAAGAATTATCCTTATAAGTCTACTCATCAGTTCCAGGATCAACCATCAAGCCAGCCGGCGAAGTTCAACAGGAAGCTGCTGAACGACTTTGAGTACGAGAGCGAAGACGACGCTCCGCCCGAGCCGGCGGGCGGGCACAGTACGCACAGCTCGCACACCAGCCACACGTCGCACTCCGCACACGCCGGCCACAGCGCGCCGCAGCAGAACCCGGCTGATGCGCTGGGAAGGTGAATATCGTCTGAACTATTTTAATTGACAAGTAATTGAGAAGTATCGAAGGAATAGACATGTTGCACCGACCCCAAATAAATTGATGATATTTTAATTGACCACAAAAGTCTGAAAGTGGCACCGGTAGCTGAAAAGTTTTGTGGAAATCGGTTGTCATGGTATGGGCATTTGTTACGGAGAAATGAGGAAAATGTCTTTAGGAGAGTTTTGAGTATGAATGTCGATCGCTATAAGAGTAGGGGAAGACCAAAGAAACGATGGATGGAATGTGTGAATGATGATGTGTTTAGGAAGGGGGTGACTACCAAGATGACGACTATAGTTTGACCAAAACCGCTGCACCGCGCCTTCGGTATGTGCGCGGCTCCCGGGCGGCAGTGCAGGCCTCACTCGTCATCGCTCACGGCGTCCCGCCCCCCGCCTCGCCGCGCGTTCCTAAGGCGCGGTACAGCAGTTTCGGTCAAACTATAATAGAGAAGTATGGAAGAAAAAGATATATTGCACCAACCACAAACAAATTGGGATAGGGGCAGGAGAGTGATGGTGATGAACTAAACAGATTGCAACTAGGTTTAGTTACAACAGCCTGTATTAAAAAACTGTTGAAATAGAGCTTTCTAATAGAGTAGAAAATGGAATGACATGAGATCTTAGGAAATCACTTACATGATCCCAAGTCTTCTTCTTGAAATGACTGGTCCTTAAAAACTTACTTTATGACACTTATGCCCGTTTTCACTAACACTACTCAACATCTAAATGTCTTTCTTCACCTGAGTATATACCTAGTCTTGCCATAAATATTGTCACGAAGAAAAAAAAATTTTTTTTATTGCAAATAATATTTATTACTTTTACAGTGTGTTAGTTTAATTAACATAAATATAAAACAATTTAAAATATAAAAAGCTTATTCGAAGTGGTCTCCATTGGCTGCAATTCAGTCCTTTAAACGTTGAGGCCAGTTATCAATAGAAGCACGCACTCTTTCCATGGGAAAATTCTTCACTGCCAATCGTATGGATTGTTTTAGGGACTTCAAATTATCATGGTGTTTAGAGCAAGTCGTACTCTCTAAAACTGACCATAAATCATAATCCAGCGGATTAAGATCGAGACTAGCCGACGGCCAGTCTTCAGCTCTGATGAAGTCCGAAACGTTCACTTCCAACCAAGACTGCGTGGACCGAGGTTTATGACCCGGCGCCGAGTCTTGTTGGAAGGACCATACTTGGTTATTGAACATGGTGTTGTTAAGGGGCTTAACTGCCTTCTCAAGAATGGTATCTTGATACACTTGTGCCGATGTTTTGATACCTTTTTCACAAAAATATGGGTCAGTCACTCCTTCATAGCTAACACCTCACCAAACCATCACTAAAGTCGGATAGTGCCCACGTTGCACTCTGTCGACTAATTGGGAAGCTTCCTTAGAGCTTTGAGCACAAATACGGTCATTTTGTTTGTTAAAATGTTGCTCAATTGTAAAGATTTTCTCATCCGTAAACAAAAATTTTCTGTGACATCCCTTCGCGTACCGCTTCAGTAGTTGTTTCGATTTACCACCCTATTCTTTTTTAAATTATCAGTTAAAAAATGACAAGTGCGTCTCTTATAGGTTGCAAGTCCTAAGTCATCTTCCAAAATACGCGACATGGTTCTGGGTGCTATCTTCATCTCCCGAGATAAAATTTTTTGCTTTCGGACAGGATTTCTTCGAATTCTTTCCCTTACTGCTTTGACCACCTTTTTCGTACGAACACTACGTGGACGGCCAGATCTTTTTCTGTCACAAACAGAGGAGGTCTCATTGTACCTATTAATAGCCCAGTACACAAACATTTGACTAATACCAAGCGTATGGAGAGTTTTAAAAATTGCATTTGGCTCCATACCAACTTTGTGTAATGCAATCACAGCGATTCGGTTCTCTTTATCACCCCACTCCATTTTAATATCGCAAAATATTGTACAATGTATTGGCGCCAAAATTATAAAACTCAATGAATAATCGTATAAAAATGACAGATTCCAAATTCAAATGTAATATCTTTCTTATTTTTAATTGTAACAGTATTTATGGCCAGACTGTATAGATTCTTGATATAGGAATCTCAAATTATTTATTTCTGTAAATTAAGATAATAAGTACAAATATTAACTAATACCTAATTAATTAATAAAAATAACACAATTAAATCCTAACTTACTATGAATATACACAAACTAAAATATAGGGTCGAAAAATTGATCCGCATCGCTGTGGACTGGTAATGTACCCAGAGACTGGCGGCATTACCATGTTGTATGGCAATGCTTAGCCTCTGGCTAAGGTAAAAGTAATAGTAATTTCATAGTATATTCCTGGGATTATATAGATTTATATAGAGTCGATTCAACAGGTTGTTATAAGCACTAACATTAGTTTCAGATCCTCTAACAGTGCTGGTTCCTATGCTACCAATTATGCTAATCAATGATAATGATTATCTTATCTTTAACGTTTATGTAAATGATATAATATGTTATTGTTTCAGTATATTAACAAATCCTGAAATCATGAGGCAACTGCAAAGTTTGCAGGCTCAAATGCAGATGATGACTGGAATGCAGATACCTGTGAGTATTATTTCTTTAATAATTACTCATAGTAACCAGCGGAGTAATTGCGTGACACTATCAGTAGTAATGGGTTTCATTTTGACAGTTCAACAACATTCATTGCGTTTTTTACGTTGTTGAGCAAACACATTTTTCGAACATAATTATGGAGCGATGGATTAGCAATATCCTTCAAAATGATTCAGATTGAGATTGATAGAGCGTTACGAAATTAGGGTGCTGTAGTTGCTTTGGCCTGAAGGCAATAGGCAAATTGCTATAACACTAAAAGGGGGTAATTTAAACGCCTACATTCCTAAATTGCGATAATTGTTTAGTATTCTCGCTAAAGACTAGCAATCCTTCTAACCAACCCTTAATTTAATAATATGACTAAAACTTGATTTCATCTAATAATTACTAAAAATTAATGTAATATGTATTTAACATATTAAATTATAATGTAACAATCAAATTAATTCTTGATTGTTTTAGAATCTGATGCCTATGATGTCTGATCTACAAATGCAACAAAATCAAAATCAAGGCCTTTCTTTCATGGTAAGATGTTTGTTCCAAAATTCCCTTTATCCCTCTAATTTTTATATATTTTTGAAGAAGGATTAGCTAGTTAAGAGTTTGTTCTATAAAAACTAACGTTTGTATATGTTTTCAGGGATCGCAGCAAGATTCACAGAAACAGAATGACCCTAAGGATGACATGGTTGAGTCTGACATAGAATTTGTGGAGACTGGCCCCCAAGTTATAGAAATACCTGATGCTAATGATTCTAGGTAAATATTACTTGTCTCACCTATTAATAGTGTCTGTCAGAATCGCGGGTGTATGTCTTCTAAATAGATAAAAAATAAACTATATAAATGTACGTAAAATGTACGTTTTTGTACTAAAATAAATATAAATGTACGTGTCTGTATGCGTAGCAAACATCATTTTAAAGTAAGCCGCCATCCTGATGTCAGGTTGGCGGGTGCATTTTAATTCAATTAACTTTTTTCAAATTTGACATTAGGAATGAAAAAAAAAAACGTACATTTATACTTATTTTAGTACAAAAACGTACATTTTACGTACATTTATATAGTTTATTTTTGTTCTATTTAAAAGTCATACACCCGCGATTCTGACCGACACTATTAATACTGCTTAATTCATCATAAAAGCAAAACATAATACATTTTAAGCGATTTTGACTATTTAAAACTGCTTGTAACATGGGTAGTCCCGTTCTTGACAGCAAATACATTTGTTTCTGCAATTCGCCTTATCTTGTGCATGCGTCTTTACTTTTGCTCTTATAATAAAAAAGCAAGCACGAAATAAATTAGCAACTCTTCATAAGAATGTTCCCTGGCGTTAAAATGGCTCATCGAGATCTGAAAGAGACACAGGTATGAGTGACAGACTACGCTTTCGCGAACGTTTTTCTAAAACTTCATATATTATGTGCCATATAAACGGCCGCCTACTGTATAGTCGACCTCGAAATTACTTTATCACCCAAAGGCTAAATATCACTTGCACGTCATAAAACGTTATGGTCTATTTTTCGTTTAAGACCAATATGACAGTTCTATAGTATAGACCTTAGTAACCTCTGACTGGACACTTAATCTGCAAGGTCTTCATCTGGTCTGACCAACATTATATCGTGACTTTAAAAGAGGCTGACCTCTGAGTTTGCTTCGGTCTTTCTTCTCAAGAGTAGCTATAGATAGGAAACACCAAACTTATTTAGCTTTAAAACATAATTTTATTTCTGACGTGCAAAAGTGTTTTTTGAATCAATTTACAAAAATAAATACATATCATTTATTATTTATTGGAGTTCCAAGTTACTGGGAGTTTTGTCAACAGTGGTAATGCAACTACAAGGTCGACTATACGATTCCACTATACTTCTTTTTATTACTTACTTGCACAATACTAACAAAAAGCTAACATATTTATGTAGCACTTTTCTCAATAGTCCGTCGCCGAAGTCCCGGCGGCATCGCTCGCGGTCGAAGTCACCGCGCCGGCGTCGGAGATCGTCGCGCTCGCGGTCACGGTCGCCGAGGAGGAGGAGAGACAGAGACCGTGAGAGAGATAGAGAGAGGTGACATTTTAATTAGCATTTTCTAAATGATAAATGTAGTGTCACTAAAAGATAAATGTTGTTATAAACCAACCAGTAGCAGACGCAAATGTCTTTAATATCAGTCACCATAAAAAAACATAGATACAAACTAAGATACCATTTCATTTCAAGGTATGTTAGGCTAGGTACACACGCACGCCGCGACTTCGAAATCTCACGTCCACACACGGATTAAAATCGCTAGCGGCAAATTGCTGTGGAAAGTATCGACCACAGCACACACAACTGTCATTCTTACAAGAATTTTGTCCAATTGAGAAATAAGTTTAGTTTCTTTCTTATGTTCTGATAGCTTTGAACAGTCTATAACCCATATTCTTATGAAAGATGAGGTTTTACTTTATCTGACGAAAAAAAAGAAGAAGGTTCTCGAGTCGACGCCTATATTTTGTGCGTACCAATAACAAATGTTGTCATGCTGAAATAATGCTTTTACCAACCGTTTTTATCAGTTGTCCTTGAGATTGACAGAATGGTTCTATCTTTGCCAAACAGCTACATAAAAACTGTTAACTTTCTTGAAATTGCGGGTAGAAAGGTCCAAAAAAGAATGAAACAAAATGAAATCATAAATGATCAACAGTGCGATCAAAGTAGCTAATTTGTATATTTTTTCTGTAACAGAGATAAAGACAGGGACAAAGACAGAGACAAGAATTACAAAGAGCGGGAAGTAGAAAGAGAAAAGCAGAGGGAAAGAGAAAAGAAAGGTTTGCCGCCAATCAAGAAAGAAAACCTTAGTGGTGAGTTTTAACAATGTTACAAGCAGTAGTAATGCCCGTTTTCGCAGGGGCAATTTTTTATAACGCACTGGATTTTTAACTCTCGGTATTGAGCCAAGCGTTGAAAATGCAACAGAGAGCATCCCAGTGCGTCACAAAAAAACACTGTTGGATTTTCAGTTCTCGGCGCTAAGCAGTACGTTGAAAATCCAATGCGAGATAATAAATCGCCCGTGGGTACGAGGGCTTAGACTAGATAGAGACTAAATCACGATACACCTTAAATTCAGTGTCAAAGTGTCAATGTGCGCTTTTATAATTTCTTTCGTGACGATATTATCGTGGACGTATGGAAATATTATGAAGACGCATTTAAATATCCGTCCACAATAACGTGCACATATTTTCATACATTTTATGGATGTGGACGTCCACGATAATATCGTTAAAAAGTTAAATAAAAGCTTGTAAAATTATAAAAGTTAACAATGGCTTTGTTTCCGTGCTTAATTAGCACTTTAAGTAATGGTTAATGTCCTCGTCTTTAGTCTGCACTTCTCGCAGTGTATTTCCATGATGTCTCGTTACTAAACATAGTTTCGTTCGTCAGTATGCAGTACAACGCTGTGGGTGGGCCACCTGTCCAAGCTGGCGACGCCCGAGGAGCTGTCGGACCTGTTCGGCGGCGTGGGCGGCGTGGCGGCCATCGACGTGGTGGCGCCGCGGGGCTGCGCCTTCGTGGTCATGGAGCGCCGCCGGGACGCCGCCAAGGCCATCGCCAAGCTCAACAGGCACAAGCTGCATTCCAAGGAGATCACGGTAAGGGACTAGTTCTTTTATGAGGAAAATGTGAGGAAAGGCTTAAGTGTAGTGTGCGGCTTGTGTGTGTGTTGAATGTGGCTATAAAAGTAGAGGAGAGGACCAAAGACGCGACGGATGGACTGTATGAAAGGTGATATGACTGGAAAGGGAACCACCCTTTCCAGCTATACCATCCATATCATACTGAAATGGAGACTAATAGTGAAGTATGGAAGAAAAAGAATGTTGAGCCGAACCCAAATAAATTAGGATAAGAGAAGATAATGAATGGTGACGAGTTATTTTAATATGTATTTGCTGAACCCTGCTACGTTTTGCATAAGTAATTTATTTTATAACAATATAGGTACATTGTGTTGAAAAATTAAAAAATAACATTAGATATAATAATAAATAAATATTCCACAACTATCACACAACGCCATCTAGTCCCAAGCTAAGCAGAGCTTGTGTTATGGGTACTAGACAACTGATAAACATACTTATATATTTCTAAATACATAAATATTATAGATAAATTACACCCAGACACAGAACAAATGATCGTGCTCATTACACAAACATTTGTCCTGGGTGGGAATCGAACCCACGACCTCCGGCATAGCAGTCAGGGTCACTAACCACTAGACCAACAGGCCCGTCAAAATATACAATTGCAATTAAAATAAAATTCATTAAATACATTTAGAAAAGTAAATAAAAACAATAACGGTCAATTAAGAATTCAAGATCATAAATAATAAATGTCAAAGTACTAAAATCAATCATAAGTTACAATGTCATCTAGGAATTCATTAATACTGTAATAGCCTTTCCCCAATGAAAAGACTACTAAATTTGCAATTTCAAGTTCATTTTGTTTGACCAATTAATTTCATTAAAAAATACGCGAATTTCTGAATTAAATAAATGTTTACGCGATATTGAACTGGCACTAACAAATTGTCAAACTCTGTTTAAAACAGCACAACCTGAGTTCACAATTCAATCAGCAATGGGATTTGGGAAAAATAACTGAAGTCTAAATCAACTTTATTTTCATTCGTCGTAAAGACGATATTCTCCTTGGCGTCGCCGGCACGACGTTATTTAAAATTTTGTTAGCCTCGATCGTTCCGTCGTCAAGTCGATATTTGTCGAAGCGGAAATATAATAATACGATCGATTCCGTAGGTGGCGTGGGCGCCCGGCAAGGGCGTGAAGGGCCGCGAGTGGAAGGACTACTGGGAGGCCGAGCTGGGCGTGTCGTACCTGCCGTGGGCCGCGCTGCAGGCGCGCTGGGCGCTGGGCGCGCTGTCGCTGGACGCGCTGGAGGACGGCGGGGCCGTGGACGAGGACTCGCTGCCGCCCTGGCTGCCGCCCAGGGTGGGTATTCCTTCACTGACAGACACTGCACAGGGAGCGTGACCTTTTGCACAAGAGTTTCTTAAGTAACGAAAATAAAGTATGAAGCCTGAGAATGGAAGTTTCAAAAATAGCATCGGCCGCATGGCTTGTTCAATGATAAAAATATGCATAAGATTTTCTGTTGTGTGAAATTGAAAAAAATAATAATTTAAAACTGTCTTTTTATAACTAAAAGAATTTTTTTTCATATACCGTCGTTAAATTGGAATTCAGAATGTCAGATAGTTATTAAGTTTTAAACACAAACTAATGTGATGACAAAGTTCAAATTCCATTGCAACCAAGATTTATACAGGTCTTTTTTATTTCCAATAGTCTCTCAGAAATCTACTTGGACTACAAAACGCTAAAGATGATAGTTGAGCAAACTACCATCTAGGCAGTGAATATAAACGAAACTAAGGCTTTTATAACAGGTTTATTACTATTTCTTTTTTTTTTACCTCGTAAATAAACCGACAACATTATTGCACAGATCCTCCCCAAGTCCATGATGGAGAATATGTCCATGCTGGGCATGCCGGGCCCGGGCCCCATGCCTATGGGCGGCCTGGCCCTGCCGCCCGCCGGCCTGCCGGGCGCGCCGCCCGCGCTGGGCCTGGCGCCCGGCCTAGCGCCCGGCCTGGCGCCCGGCCTGGCGCCCGGCCTGGCGCCCGGCCTGGCGCCCGGCCTGGCGCCCAACCTGCCACCAGGACCCAACCCAGATCACCGGATCAACATACCTAGGATGCCGCCGCCTGGGTAAGTCTTCCTTTTACGTTTCTGCTTAAGGTAATTCATATTCTGCATTGTTTGCGTAGCTACAATTTGTAATAAAAACAGCAAAATCAATCGTTCATTGCTGTGAAAATAGGTTCGATAAAAACAATAATTTATTTGACTGAGTAGCCACAAAGCCTAATCAAAATCAGAAGTCATTTATTCAAATTAGGCTGAGAATCAGGACTTTTCGAACGTCAAAATTACAAAAGACAGTCCCCCAAAAACGCCCGCCCTTCACCACTTCCTAGTGCTATCGCTGGGAAGAAGAAGTGGCGCAACAAACTCCCCAGCAGCACAGCTGTCTGTTCAGTTAGAAAATACTTGGTACTTGATTGTATTCAATACTAGGTGTTATGTAATTAACATTACAAGGCACAGAACATAAAATTAAATTATTTGCCATATATCAGCTAGCCACGCCAATATACCAACAAATATAATAAAAACTATACATACTCAAGCTAAAAAATAATTAATTAAAATTAATATGTAAATAAAAACTTACTACCTAAATAAAAGCCTCCAAGCATAAAGGGCGTGACAGCTTACATATTTATGCATTGCTGGGTTCCGTTCACATAGCTGTCACTTGAAGTCACAGATGATAAACTAGGACCATCGAAGTAAAATAAATGAATAAGTTAATACTAATAACATTAACCTGTCAGTGAGCTAATTCTGGAGAAAGAACGTGAACATTGTCTTGAGTTAATTAGGGCGACCAACTATTCTTATTGTGTAAGTAGTTGTTGATGGAAGAGTATGCCTTTGAACAAAGGTTGGATTTACTTGAGCTTTAAACGCATTAAACGGCAAGTCTAGCAAAGTAGAGGGTATCTTGTTATAAAAGGTTATACCAAGCCCAACAAATGAGTTATGAACCTTATGAAGCCGGTGAAAGGGGGCACGTAGTTTGTCCTTATTTCTAGTGTTAACACTGTGAATATCACTGTTTTTAGTCTACAAGTGTAAATTTTGCCTAATATGTATTATAAGATGTTGACGAAGATGAATTGTGATGCAACCGTGAGAGTGAGAAACCCAATATCTTTAAAAAAATCTCTTAGAGAAACTCTGGCACCTAGCTGGTAAATTGCTCGAACAGCTCGTTTTTTAAGGACAAATATATTTTGTATATCAGCGGCTTTGCCCCACAGCAGAACACCGTAGGACATAACGGTGTGAAAATAACTAAAATAGACTAAACGAGCTGTAACTGTTAACGTCAGTGTATGGTCTTACTTTCCCGACGGCGTAGGCAGCCGAACTGAGCCTTCCTGCTAGACTTGATATATGAGGTGCCCACTGAAGTTTGGCATCTACTGTTAGTCCTAGAAAAATTGCCGAGCCTACAGTTTCAAGCACCTCTTTATCTAAGACGATGTTGCGTCCTAGATTTCTAACATTCGGTAAGGCGAACTTTACACATTTCCTTTTCTTGGCATTGAGAACTAGGTTATTTGACGTAAACCAATCTGTAACTATTGAGAGTGCACTGTTTACGTCGTCAAAATCTTGTCTATTCCTGTCTACTTTAAAAATAAGAGAGGTATCATCTGCAAACAGTAAAACGTCACAGATGCCCTTCAAATGGAATGGTAAATCATTGATATATACTAAGAACAAGAATAGACCCAGTATTGAGCCTTGCGGAACACCTAACTGAACTGGTAGCCCGGAAGATTTCACGTCATTAACATACACATTCGAGTCTATTATGTAATAAGAAATTATTACGTTGAGATCTTCGTTTCGGACACCGTAATGACGTAACTTACGCAAAAGCGTGTCATGGTGCACGCAATCAAAGGCTTTGGAGAGATCACAGAAAACTCCAATAGCATTTTGCGATTTCTCCCATGCGTCAAATATGCGGCTCAGCAGAGCAACACCCGCATCTGTAGTTGAACGACCTTTTGGAAAGCCATATTGCTCATTATGGAGGAGGCTATTTAAATTAAAATGTCTTGGCAACTGCTTGAGTATTAACTTTTCAAATATTTTGCTAATCGCAGGTAAAATAGAAATAGGCCTAGGGTAATGTAAATAGGAAAGCATGCAATGCGTGCACAGTAGGCGTATATCAAAGACAAGACAACCTAGGTTACACAAAAAATTGTTTAAAAGAAATTTAAATGAGCTGGATGAGAGACGCACAGGACCGGGAAGTATGGCAGAAGAAAGGGGAGGCCTATTGGCAGCAGTGGGTGATACCGGGCTGAAATGATGATGACAAGTTGATTTATGCCTTTATACTAATTTGAGTCTTTTCACCTTCGATCAACAATGTGGAAGAAGGAAGATTAAGGATTAGGAACAAAAACACATCGCTTAAGTGGCCGTAATTGCATATAACTTGATTACCTACCTATTAACCTTAAGTTTCAAATATAAAGTTTATTATCTATTGCAACATATTTACTAGTTTTGAAAAGTGTTTAAAAAATAAGAAGAAAAATATTTAAGTATGGAATAATAAAACATAATTTCTAAGCAATGAGGTTGAAAACAGTAGCAAAATAAGACCACAACATTATTTGTGGTCTTATTTGTCCGGCCGTTTTTGATGATCTCATCGGGAATCTAGTACTATTTGATCGAAGCTTTTCACTGTTTATTGATCTAGATTGATTAATGTCCACAGAATGACAGCGGGCATGCCACCAGGCCTAGCGCCAGGCATGCCGCCCGGCATCCGGCCGCCCAGCCTGCCCAACATGCCCAATATGCCCAGTGGAGTGCCTGGTAAATATTACATTATTTATTAATAATGGATGTAAAGATTCCCTTAACGAAACCGAAAGCCACTTTTAATCCCCGTTATTGTTATATTTTTTTTTACTGGACCATGCCTTCTGATTACAGAGATATTTAATTGAAGATCAAAGTTTCAACTTTTTTTGTACGTTCTTTGACGAAAACAAGTTTTAAATGTTATAACTTAAATTTAAATACTCCCCTGTTGCGTTTGATATTTAAAACGGGGCATTTTACTTCTAATACCAAAAAGCTTGCAACGTCAGCTAAAAATATTAATACATCGTCTTAGCGTCAGCGTTTGTCGCAGGTCTACAGAACGAGGCCGGCCTGCCGCCCGCGGGCCCGCTGCTACGGTTTCCTCCTGGCTTACCGCCGCAGTCATTGTCGCAGTCCGGTAAGAAACGATTATCTATGTAGAATGAGGCCCGCCTGCACCAGAATTATGGCCAGTTAGTTTCTCGAACGAAAACTATCGTGATATTTATTTGACAAATTGCCAAGCGCGCGTAAACTGCTGTGATTGGTTTAATGATATATCAACAGCCAAGCCAGTTTGAGAAACTGACCCTAAGTGCGTTCAGCGTTAAACATATTTAAAACATCGTCCTTTCTCAGTCATCTTCGAACGATTGTCAGAAACAGAATGATGTTTTAAACACTTTTAGCGCTAAAAGTATTATGGTATAGTAGTGATTGGTGATGCAAGCGGGCCTTAGTGTAGAGCTTATCTTGTTAGTCTAGTGGTCGTAGGTACCATAACTATTTTTTACAACTTCGCTTGAAACTCAATATTTGTTCATTTTTATCTTGGATTCGATTCCCAGCTTTAGCAAAGTGTGATGTGTGAGAAATGATATGTAAGAGAAAGGAGTGGATGATAGAGTTACGGCTGGGGAAAAAACGTGTTGCGCAGACTCTAAATGACATGGGATAAGGGCGGTAAGATGCATGGAATAATGATTATAATTACATCAAAATGAAATATCTAACACATGCAACACGAATATTTCAGTCTTCTATCTTTCACCCGTGCAGTAACACGTGTTGCATGGTAGTCCGGTAGTGTGTGTGTTAAGCAGGATCATACGATCTGCTCTTGGCCGTTTTCCCGCTAGATGGCGCTGAAGTCATTTTTTTTTTCTTTTTTTTTCTTTTATGTGTAATTGGGACATTAGTAAGTGGTAAGAGTAGTGAACGCGGTTATCGGACTTTACACTTTATTGAATTTGGTCATAACATTGCCTCAAAATCCACCCAATTGGACACATAATCCTGAAATAAAATCTGCCATTGAATACAGGTCGTTTACACACAGACGTAAGCCAAACGTTTACAAGAATGACCACTAGGTGGCGTGTATTTAAAAAAATGCGCCGCCTGCTACGATAATTATAACGATTATTATAGGAAAAAAAATAAAAATGAAATGCGTTCCTTGCGTAGCATGTGTGGTATGAATACTGTGCGTAGTACTCGCAACCAGCGACCGTGACCAGATTTATGAACGTAAACGAGACAAAAGGAGTATGTAAGGATCGTAGCAGGTGACGTTCCGTAGTTTCTGCCTACCCCATGGGAGGAAGGCGTGAGTATGATGATAGGATAATTAAAGTTATATTTATATAAAATCATGTCATTTATTTAAACTAGGTTGAGAATCAGCACTTTTCGAATGTCAAAATTACAATAAGACAGTCTCCGAAAACGCCCGCCCTTCACCACTTCCTAGTGCTATCGCTGGGAAGAAGAAGTGGCGCAACAAACTCCCCAGCAGCACAGCTGTCTGTTCAGTTACAAAAACTTGAGTCTATACAAATTATAAAGATAGTTTTATTTTATTACCTTACACTAATTAATTTTATCAAATAAAAGTATTTGAAGTGGCACAAATGATGCCTGATACATGATTAAATTTATAGCATAACCATAGTATAACATAATCAGCCTATAATGTTCCCACTGCTGGGATACAGGCCTCCTCTCGGTGAGAGGGAGTGGGCCGTAGTACACCACGCGGGCCCAGTGGATTGGCAGATGTCACCTATCTTCGAAGTTTTGGTTCTAGGACATGCCGGATTTCTCACGATGTTTTCCTTCACCGTTTTGAGAGCAGTGGTGATGTAATTATTTACACAAAGTAAAGCGCCTGTCTGGGTTCGAACCTACGACCTACAATTCGTAAGTCGCGCACGTTACCACTGGGCCACCACTGCTCTACATGGCCACCACTGTTCTAGCATAAACAATTATTACAATAATTACAGACGACAGACACGAGAAAATAAAACAAAAGTAAATACAAATAAAAAGTAATATACAATGACAATGTTGATTCTAAACAAACTACTATAAAAATACGCCTTTTGATTTTATAGTAAATACAATTAAAAAGTAATATATAATGTCGATTCTAAACAAACTACTACAAAAATACAATTATAACAAAAATCGTTTGACTTGTTGATTATGCCGTGAGTCTTCTTGTCCACTGCTACAAGGCTGCTGCAAAGAAAAATAACTTTACTTAGTATAGAAGTTACTTGGACGAATATTATTTCCCATTCATTTCAAAATGTAATTTACCATAAATCTCCAAATCTGCTCTGAAATTAAACTTTACTAGTTGCTCGAATTTCCGACTGATGTTGATGGACGATTTTTCACTAGAATAACATAATAATATATTTTAGACATTGAAATTCATACAATTTATGAAGTAAAAAAAATTTATAATTATCCAGCTATACTTTTCCAGTATAAGCTGATCTCGCATTGTATAGGATTTCCGTACAATGAGAGGTCAGCTTATACTGGAAATGTATAACTAGATATCTAGCCGTGTATACATACCATTCAAATCTATACATTTAGCATTTTTGTAAACACGTCTCAATATGATTTCTGGCAGATAAAGTTTTAAAAAAAGTCTAATAACTTCGGTATATTATATATATTGCTGATAAATTCATCATCTCGACTCCTATCACACTCAAAGGTTCAGTGACTGAAATAAAACATATGAAGTAGCACTTATACATTTTACTAACACGCATTTGTCCTTGAACCTAAAATAGTATATTTAGTAGATACAGGGTTACGTTCTGAACTCATTACAGAATATAGAACAATATAAGTAAAATTTCGTCGAAACAAAATAAACAGATTAGAATAAGTTGTTATAATATACAAACAATAAATCACGTTTATTAATTTGATGTAAGTAACTCAATCATTTTCTTTGTTTCTGAACCAATGATTTCAAAAGTCAAAGTTCTGAACGCACCCACAACGTAGACCGCCATTGCTGGTCTAGTTATGCATAATAAATTATAAGTACTAATAATAATTACGAATAAATATGTATCTACTTAATTATTAAATTTATTGTTGACCAAAAAATATAGGTACAAACACATTAAAGTCATAATGATAACCACTGACTTTGTACTTATGTAATTGAGACATATTTAAGTAATTAGTATTGTAACGGGATTTTAGCGTCTAAAACCTAACTCACGGTCAACTTGCTGTTTCTAAAACCGCCGGATGATAGGTAAAGACGCCAGCACATCAAGTTACTACAATCAGTCAAATTTCTTTAATAAATTATCAACGTTATCGCTAAAGCATTGAGGTTCAAGGTTGATTGGGAAAATTTGACAGTTTCGGTTAGCTTTATGTGCTGGCGTCTGTACTTACATATTTACTTTTATTTTAAAATAAAATTGCGCATGTTGAATAATTATTACTATACCTACCATAAATTGCAATAACATACTAAGAAATATTGCAATTTGAATCAATGAAAATGCAAAGCATACCAAATAAAAATAAAACGCGAGAAATTGCGCGCCAATACTATTGCTTGTAAGCGAGCAAAGTTGTTATATTTTACCATGTCGATCGGACAAAAAGATTGGCAACGTTTTCTTCGTATTCTTTCGATGAGGTCAAGCCGTCAAGGTTGCGAACACAGGTTGGAAAGTAAAGAAAAGTGATAAAATGATTCGTTTTCAACAAAGGGTGTGTATGTTTTGCGTATAATCCAGACGAAAAATGTATGGACGGCCCATTGGAGCATCCACCTTAACGGTTTTCTTTCTTTCTGTCCTTGACCTTTGGTCGTCCACAGGTATGGTGGGCGGTTTCCTGAGTGGTCTGCTTGGCGTTGGGGTGGGTGTGGGCGGGCTGGTGGGAGGAGTGCCTCTCCTGCACCACGCCGCGCTACACGCCAGAGATACTCCGCCGCCCAACGTGCCGCAGCCTGCTGTGAGTATTAATTAAAAAACAATGACAACATTCATGTGACAAATGGTTAAGCGTGCGTAAACTGCTGTGGTTGGTTTACGTGCCTTTGACAATTTGTCACATTAATTTTGAGATCATTTTTATTCGAGAAACGAATCCTTATTCCGTTTCTGAACGGCTAGTCACTGTAACCTCATCTATTAGCGACTCACCTGTGTATGCTATTTAGTTTCCAAACATGTAAATAAATGTATTTCTGTAAAAAATACATTAAAACTTACGCATAAAATCCAGTTTTCGCTAGTTTAATTTTTTTTTTCACTATTTCTAGTCATTATGTAAGGGACCTAGTTAGTACTTAAATAAAATTGATATTTGATTATGTGGACATAACATCAATACTTTTGTAGCCGTTGCAACATTAGAAGGCCTCACAACTGTGACAAACTCAAATGTTTTTTTTTAAATAGTGCTGCTCTACTAATAGTGGAGTTATTTAAAAAGCCCTCTCGTTTACAGAGAACGGGTGACGCACATCACAGCGACGACGCAATGGACCTGGACACGGAAGACAACCACGGCGACGATCACAGTAATGACGCCAACGACACCAGTGGGCCGCCGCCCGCGTTACTACCTGATCAAGTGAGTCAATAAAGTATTGAGTAAAGAACACAAACAAAATACATTTATTTAGCATAGACTGAAAGGCACACAACAAATTCTGCAAATAAAAAAAAAAAAACAAATTACCAAAACATCACACTTGTATACTATGAAAGGGTTGGCAGAGGTGTTTAGTATTATCACATTTTGCCAAAGTATTAGAGGACGAGCCTAGTCCTGTACAGTCACATCCAAATTACTACATACTGTTGTTTTTATTTATTTTTATTGTCTTAACTTTATTTAGTCTGCGTTCTTCCTGTGCGAGTTCCAAGATTTCCTTTTTCTATATTTCTTTATAGATAAATAAGTAGTCATGTTAACACGAATGAATCATTTCTCTAACCACATATCTTTCTCCCGTACAGATCCAAGCCCTACTATCAAAACCTCCACCAAACTTCAACTCGGCAGAGCCTCCACCAGGCTTCAACATGTCCGAACCGCCGCCCTTCAACGTGAATCAGCCGCCGCCCGACGACAAACAAGACGACGAGAGGAAAGATAGGGAAAGAGATAGACGCGGCGGTGACAGAGACAGAGATAGAAGAGGGGATCGAGACAGAGAGAGAAGGGAGAGAGGGGGGGATAGAGGTGACAGGAGGGAGCGGGATAGAGGAAGAGATAGAGATCGGTGAGTTTTTGATGTTTGTTTTATTATTAATTAACAGGTTTATGCCTTGTGTGAATGGTTTGTTGAAGGCGAGACGCTACGCTGGTGAATCTTTAAGCTCTGGTTCCTGTATGTTTCAGAATCTTAGGGTTCACACCTAAAATGGCAACTAAACGTGTTGGAAACTTAAGTCTTTAGCACTGATATAGGCGCGGCGGGGATAGAGACAGAGATAGCAGAGGGGATAGAGACACAAGAGACAGAGAGATGGGATTGGGGCGATCGGAGAAATTTTGTTGATTGTTTTACTATGTACAGGTTTATGTCTAGTGTTTGTGATTTGTATTAAAAATATTTAATATTCCCACACACAAAGTTCAGTTTGCACAACTCCAAATAATTATGCAATTTAGTTTGGTCATTCTGAAATCAACTTAATCTGTACAAAAAAAGTTGATAATTGATTAAATGGAAATACATAACATCAAAAAGGATTTGCATATGGAATACGACATTCGTTGGCGTTTTAAATTAATTTGATTTATTTCCACAGCGACGGCGGCAGAGAAGACCGTCGGGATCGCGACAGAGAGCGAGGGGGGCGAGACAGGAGAGACAGAGACAGGGATAGAGACAGAGAACGAGGAGAGCGGTTCTCTTCTAGAGATAATAACAGGTGAAATTTAATATTCCTTTAGTAATATAACTACGCGTAGGCGTACCGCGAGGGCTGGTTAGAGGTGGCGCGGGAAAAGAGTTCCTTGAAGGATTAGGGTTAGGCCTTTGCCCAGCAGGGAAACAGTATAGGCTAGCAAAAAATTCAAAACATTTGTTATGATATCACAAAGAAAACCACATTTGCCAATAATTAACGACAATAATTAATGGGACCGCAAAAACAAAACCAGTTTACTTGCCTAGCAATAACACTATAATGAATGCGCCTTTTTTGTGAGCCTCTTATAATTCCTATTTTAGTGTCTTAAAAATACTAAATAATCAAATAACCTAACCCGTTTGATCGGGTTACCCTAGCTTAGTTACTGCGACCAACTGTGAGGAAAGATCAGCAAGTTAAAAACGGGCTCATTTACTAAAACAAAAGCGTGCTTTACTAGAAGTTCATAAAGTTTTGTTGAGGATTAATTAAATATTTTCCATAATTAACCCTCCATTGACTGTACTCAGAGGTATACCTAGTAGGTCCACAATTTGCCAGTTATGACAAAACTATTAAAACAAATCTACATTTCCTCCAAATCTTATACTATAGTTTGACCGAAACTGCTGTACCGCGCCTTAGGAACGCGCGGCGAGGCGGGGGGCGGGACGCCGTGAGCGATGACGAGTGAGGCCTGCACTGCCGCCCGGGAGCCGCGCACATACCGAAGGCGCGGTGCAGCGGTTTTGGTCAAACTATAATACAATATTTCATTCACAGAGACCGCCCCGAAAGCCGAGATAAATCCCCGCGTCCACCAACAAGTAACGAAAACCCAGACCAGAAGAGCCTACAGGAACGTCTGTGGGAGATGGCTAATGGCAAACCTGCGAGGGAAGACAAACGTGACGAGTTCCCCGAACAACGCGACAGAGAGGAGGCCCGCGATGAGCAGAGGCCCGAGAGGCCTCCGCTCATAGACAGAGTGCCGGCCCGGCATGACGGACCTCCGCCTGCTATGGATGGCGGTGAGTTTAACTTATATTATTTTGATCAATATAGTGATATTTATTTAAAGTGCTGTAAATACGCGGCCTTTAAGAGAGTGACAGCACTTATCGAGGCGGAATTGGTTTGATCTGATCAAAGAGAGCTTTATGTCCATGCACAGTATTTTATTGGTTTTTCTATTATTTAATTTTTCAATAAATAAGCCACACGATCTTTATGCCGAAAAATACCGAAGTTGTATGCGTTTTAAAGTCTAGACAGAGGGTACTACTAGCATCTGACGTCACAACACAGGAGCGCCACACTAACTTGGCGCCATTCAGTACAATCACAGTGTAATCATTATTTTATTATACTGTGGTACAATGATCGTTTTGCGTGAGGAAGAATCATTTCAAAGCTTGTAACTTCTTCAATTTTCCACCAATTTTATTACATTTTTTTTTCACAAACCTTTTTTAATAAGTAAATAAATAAGTATTCATTCATGTATATTTTTGGTAGTAGTAAAATACCCTATAAAAGCGAAAAATACATCAAACTAATCGCGACAAGTGTGGTGATGCATGATTTCGCGTCGATAAGTGTGATCACTCCCTAATATGACACTAGCCTCCTTATTAATAAACGAGAAGTAAAGTTACAACCAGTATAACCTTCAGATTAACCAGACAGCTTTTGAGGCTTCAGTTTGGAAAAAAATATCGACTTAGTAAAGCATTAAACTAAAATAAAACTTAAAGCATAGGAGGTCTTTGCCCAGCAGTGGAATAGTATAGGCTAATAAAAAAAGCATAGATAAATATCCCCACCCCCTCTCCCCCTGCCCTGCCTGGCAGGGAGAGAGTTTAGGCATTGTCTCGTAACTGTGTCTCCGGACTTCCTGCGCAGGCACACCCTGTACTGCAAAACCTCTCCTGTGGACCGTAGCGTGTATGGCCATCTTACAGCTCGATATATAAATGCTCGGGGTATTTTTTTTTTTTTGCGCAGAGGAATTTTTTAATTTGTCGACACAATGATTCAGAGTCCCAATGTATTTATGCTTTGCCTTTTTCCTACGCAATGCTATTTTTGCATGCCTCTATGTGAATTGTTATTTTTATCGTTGGATAACGCCCACCTTCTCTACAACAATCAACTCCATTTTAAGCCCGATTTTTAGAACGAAAAAAAAAAAATCGTTAACAAATAAGTCAAGCGAGCGTAAATTGCTGTGATATGATAGAGATGAGTGATCAACAGACAATCGTACGAGGGTGACACTGAAAGTTCTTTTATTATTGAAGTTAGTTTTATTATATTTTTTCAAAATAGTGTCCATTTACATCAATACATCGCTGCATCCGATGGAACCACTGAGAAAAGCACTTTGCCCACTCGTCCTTAGGGGTCTCGTCGACGGCATTTTGAAACGCAGCCACTGCTTTCTCGTCGGCCATGAAACGTTTCCTCGAAGTTTTTCTTTTATTTTCGGAAATAAATATAATAAAAATCGCAAGATGCGAGGTCAGGGCTATAGGGCCGGTGATCCAGTAATTCCACGTCTGACGTCGCCAAGTAGTCGATTGTTTGCTTGGTGGTGTGCGACGAGGCGTTGTGGTGAAGGAGGATCCTACTGCGAGGTCGTTTCTCCTGAACTTTTTCCAAGACAAGTGGCAATTGTAGATTTTATGCACTTAGACTCATACCGATGCCTAAGCTTGTTCGAATCTGCTGATAAGTCACTATTTTGTCAGTCTCTATCATACGCCACACAACACTGATGTTATCTTCAGTCGACGCCGTAGAAGGCCGTCCCTCACGCAGATCATCGGTGAGATTAGTGCGACCAAGTTTAAACTCATTAAACCAGTTGTAAACAGTGGCACGAGATGGGGCTTCATCGTGAAAAGCCAATTGAAGTCTATAATAACTTTCTTGTTGACTTAAATTACATCGAAAGTCATAAAAAATCATTGTACGAACATTTTCTCGCGTTAAATTCATGCTGACGTGACGCAGACAATTTTCAATTTGCTGCCAAATCGTAAACAAATGATAAATGAATAAAATACATACACAATAATATTAGCAAAGAGTTCCATTTTCAAAATTTGAACTTATTTTTTATTATATCGTTTACAAGTGGCCAGTTCTAAAAACTTTCAGTGTCGCCCTCGTTTGATTTTGACGCGTCGAGAATTTTCGTTCCAGAAATCTGAGGGGCAATTCTCGTAAATTTTAAGAACGTTCACAGTCTGATGGCCAATTCTCGTAATTTAAAACGTTCAAAATCTAGTCGCAGTCTCATCTCGGCGACAAACAAATGTCAAAAACTTGTCAAAATGTAGGGAAATTAGATGTATTTTTGACAGATTGAGACTGAGATCAGACTGTGAACGTCCTTAAAATTACGAGAATTGCCTCTCTGATCTCAGTCTTAATCTGTCAAAAATTCCTCTAGTTTCCCTACATTTTGACAAGTTTTTGACATTAGTTTGTCGCCTAGATGAGACTGCGACTAGATTTTGAACGTTTTAAATTACGAGAATTGGCCTTCAGGAGTAAGTCAAACATTGGAATGTGAGCTTCAAGCCTAGAATACAGTAGGGGACAAATGTAGCGACATGTTGCGGACAACTACGTGAATGTCCCGGGAGAATGTCGCGGAACATTTTGCAGACCTACAAATGGCGCGACACTGACGCGAGACCCGTTCTCACCCGTTCTCGGAGCGGGAGCAAGCAACATGTTCCACGTCACGTAAAACGTTGCGGAACTTTTTGCGGGACACTTTGCAACGTTGCAGCGACACGTAGATTGAGTGTTGCGCGTCATGTTACGGGACAAAATGTCCCTTAGTGTATCCGAGGCTTTATATCGCACAGCGGCACAGTAACATTTTACTTGCTCGACTGCGAAAATCTGCGAAAATGTTTCCTCATCTACTGTCACTTTAGAAATTACATTGTACATGATAAGATATAATGTTTACATTCCCATGCTTCGTTTTGAGAGGAGTTTCTATTGAATCGTTAGTGTGCGGCGGTCAAAATAGCGGCAATGCGATGCAATATAATAATACTTAGTCGAAAAAGAAACGATGAATGTATTGTGTGACATGATTATGTCTAAAGAGTTTATACTGAGATGACGGCTGATAAAGATGAGTGGAATACTTAATACATTAGGAAAAGGGATGAATAGAGGATGACCGATGATTTGATGAACAATAGAAAAAAGTAACTAAAACCTAACTACGCCAAAAACTCAAACTAAAAAGGTATAATCAAGACTTCGATGTCGATTTTAGAATTATTATCGGTTGTCGTGTAGTCGGAGTCACACGTCATTATTAGGGGAGCCCAGAGGGTTTAAGAGCAAGCATATGCACGGGGAAAAGTTAAAGATAGCTGAGTAGGTGCGGCATGATGAGAGAACACCGAATTGAAAAGTTTGAGATACGACCCACGTGGTCCACTTTAAGATTTCCAAAATGAACAAAAAATAGCGGGATCTTCAGAACCTTTAATTTCCGTATGGTAAGGTGACCCGCTGTCTCCCAAACTCTTTACAGCACACGCTAGAAGAGGTTTTCCAGAAATTAAATCCGAACTGGCAGGACAAGGGTATTGTCGTCGGGGAAAGGTGATTGACCAATCTACGTTTCGCCGACGACATTGTCCTCTTATCTTCCTCAGCAGCTGAGCTAGGTCAAATGCTCGAACAACTGAGCCACGCCAGTCTTCAAGTCGGACTTATGATGAACATGTCGAAAACAAAGCTGATGACGAACAGCACCGAACGCAACTTAGAAATTTGGGGTGTGCAGGTTGAATATGTCTATGAGTATATTTACCTCGGCCAAATATGTAGTATATTTCCAGTCGAGACAGGACAAATTATGAAAATTATCGTGTAGTTAGCCATTTCAGCCGAAAACGTATGATACATGGCGGGTCATTAATATTACTTAAAAATTCTATTAAATCTAAAGAACGTAAAGACATCATCGGGCTGTCTGTTGAACACATGATTGAATTGTCCTGTGTTGAGCTCGATAAGCATGTTATAGTATGCGTATACAGACCTCCTAGTTACCAGAATCTATCGGTGTTTGATTCTGTAATGGAAGATGTTTTAAAGAAGCTTAGTACTAGTAGTAAGTCAATAATCGTATGTGGCGATTTTAATATTAATTTATTGGAACATAACTCGAATACTGTCAGATTATTGAGTCTTTTTGGGTCATTTGATTTGTCCAATGTGTTTATGGAACCAACCCGAGTGACAGCTTCTTCTGCCACTTGTATAGATAATATTTTTTGTAATTGCGATTACATACACAAACGAATTGTAGATAAGTTGCCATCTGATCACAGTGGACAAATAATAACATTTAGCTCCTATAGGCCTTTACAAAAAATTGAAATAAGGTTTAGGCCAATTACATGTAAAAATTTAGAGAAATTAAATAATTCTTTGGCCAGTAAATTATGTGATCAGAGTTTTAATAATATAGATGACCCCAATGAGTTCTACGCCGAGTTCTTTTCACTATTAAACTCGCAATTTTATGACACTTTTCCACTGAAAACTAAAAGTATTTACACAAAGTTTTTATTCAGTGACTGGGCTACTCCAGGTATTCGTAAAAGCAGGGAAAAACTTTTTGAACTGTATGGCTTAAAGCAACATATGAAAAATACGAACTTTCATCAGTATGTTGCAAAATATTCAAAAACTTTTAAAAGGGTGTGCCAAAGAGCTAAAGCTCTTTATATAAGCAATAAAATAAAATCAGCTGATGATAAAATAAAAACTACCTGGCAAATAATAAATAATGAAACAGGTAGGAAAAAACAGCGAAATAGTGAACTTAATTTAGAGACTGCACATGGCCCCATCAATTCAGATGTAGAAATAGCTCAGGAATTTGAAAACTTCTTTGCTAATATTCCCCTTAAAACTACTGAAGCTTTAAATTCTTCCCCCACGCTTTCTGCTGCCTTACTTAAAAGGAATGTAAAGGCATGCCCTTCGGAGCTTAGGTTTCAGCATACAAACCCCCAGGCTGTTATAAGAGCTTTTAAAGATCTTAAAATTAAATCAACAGAAGATCTCTGGGGTATGTCTGTAAAAGTATGTAGATCTCTCATCGAAACCATTGCGCCCTATTTAGCTTTCATATTTAACACCAGTGTTGACCAAGGAGTCTTTCCGGATCTTATGAAACATAGTAAAGTAGTACCATTGTTCAAATCCGGTGATAGTAAAGATCCCAACAATTATAGACCTGTGTCAATTCTGCCAGTTCTCAGTAAGGTGTTTGAAAAGTTGATGCTCAATCAAATGTTACGTCACTTTAATAAAAATTACATCTTTCATGAACACCAGTACGGCTTCACCAAAGGGCGTTGTACCACTGACGCCGGTGTTACCCTAATGAAGAACATTTTTAACGCCTGGGAAGAAGCACAAGATGCTATTGGAATCTTTTGCGATCTCTCTAAGGCGTTCGATTGCGTAAACCATGAAACACTTCTGATGAAACTCGAGCACTATGGGATTAGGAAAACAGCACTTGACTTGTTAAGATCATACCTGAAAGATAGAAAGGTTAAAATCCAAGTAAATGGCGTAAACTCATTGGGTTCTGAAATGACAATGGGCGTTCCTCAAGGTTCGATATTGGGTCCATTCCTCTTTTTAGTTTATATTAATGATTTACCCCAATTACTTCAAAATCAACCGAAGATGGTGTTATTTGCAGATGACACATCATTGATCTTTAAAATAGACCGACGGTCACAAAATCTTGACGACGTGAATAACTCTATTCTTCAGGTCCAAGATTGGTTTACGGTTAATAATTTAGTACTTAATGAAAAAAAAACAAAATGCATTAGATTTAAATTACCTAATGTTAGAAGTAGCGAATGTGACATCGTATTGAATGGCCAAAAATTAGAATTTGTTAATCAGACAGTTTTCCTAGGAATCACGCTAGACGAGAAATTACAATGGGGACCTCATATAACATCTATTGCGGGGCGGCTAAGCTCGGCCGCATATGCTGTTAGAAAGATAAGACAATTAACAGACGAAGAAACCGCGCGCTTGGTCTATTTTAGTTACTTCCACAGTATTATGTCATATGGCATTTTACTGTGGGGTCGGGCTGCTGACATTGAATCCATTTTTATTTTGCAAAAGAGAGCTGTCAGAGCCATTTACAATCTACGTCGCCGCGAATCTCTTAGGGAACTATTTAAAAGGATTAATATTATGACGGTACCTTGCCAATTCATTTATGAAAATATTATGTATGTAAGAAAAAATCAACATCTTTTTAATAAAATAAGTGATAGACATAATTTTAATACTAGAAATAAAGATAAATTAGATCAACCTTTTTTCAGATTATCTAAAGTTCATACATCTTTTATGGGGTACTGTGTTAAATGTTACAACAAAATACCTTGTGAAATATTGCAATTAAATGAAAGAAAATTTAAAACTTATATTAAAATTACACTTTGTAAGCAAGGATATTACAAATTAGAGGATTATATCCAAGATAAGAATGCTTGGAAACATGCTGGTCTTGCTCCATAGGACAATCTCTAGAGTCTAGACAAAATCAAACTGGTTGCTAATGTAATTGTATAATTTATTCTTTTTTTTTTTTTTTTTTTGACATTGATTTACATTCTGTAATTACTTGGGGTCACACCCGGACTTATTACTCCTTATTTATTTATGAAAATCGTCTACGTTTGGAATGTTTGTGAATATGTGAGCACCATGTATCTATCACATAGTTGATCTATATGTCATGGTTACATTTATCCATTTTAATTCTTTTACCTATTGTGGTATAGTAAGTTTATTTTTGGGTGCATCGTCTTCACATATAATTATATAAATAATGTATGCAATATATTGTAAAACATTTTAAAAGAGTAACGGTGGAGTTTCTTGCCCATTCTTCTCCATACGAAAACTACCTTTTGGAAGGGGCGACTAGAATCAATTTTATTCTAATTTTATTTTTGACGTTCAAAAGTGCCTTTTATGTGCCTATTTGAAATAAATGATTTGACTTTGAAAGAAGTCGTTCGACGCACAGAAAATGTCTGGAAGAACTATTTGGTCGATGAAACACCTCATGAAAGGAACTCTCCCGCTTTCACTAAAACGAAAGCTCATGGACATGTGCATTCTTCCCACCCTCACCTACGGAGTGCAAACTTACAAAGCGTCAAAAGTCCGCACTTGGAGTCTGCCAACGGGCTATGGAAAGTATATTAGGTGTCAAACTCACGGACCGCATTAAGAACTCTATACTTCGTTCCAAAACACAAATAGCGGACGCAGGCCGCACAGCTGCTGGGCTAAAGTGGAACTGGGCTGGCCATATCTGTCGCATGTCGGGAGCAATATGCAAAAGCCACCACTCAGTGTATCCCAAATGGCAGGGAACGACCGCGCGGCAGGTCCAGAAAGAGATGGCGGGATGAGCTGGACTCTCAAAGGATTGGCCCACAATCGCAGTAAACCGGGAAAAGTGGAAGGAGGGAAGGGAGGCCTTTGCCCTGCAGTGGGACAACACAGGCTCATAATAAATAATAAATGAGTGCGGCCGATCCGGGGTGTTGTCTCACCATGCCGCACCTACTCAGCTATCAACTTTTTGCCCTGCATATACTTGCTCAAAAACCTCTGGGCTCCCCCTACCATAAACATGTCGAACAGGTTCCGTGACTTCATAATCAGCCTATAAAGTTGTGACTGCTGGGGCACAGGCCTCTTCTCGGTGAGAGGGAGTAGGCCGTAGTCCATCACGCGGGCCCAGTGCGGGTTGGTAGATGTCACATGTCTTCGAATTTTTGGTTCTAGGACATGTCGGTTTCCTCACGATGTTTTCCTTCATCGTTTTGAGAGCAGTGGTGCCTGACGGGGTTCGAACCTACGACCTACAACTTGTTAGTCGCGGCCGTTACCATCCGATTTAGAGTCCATTCCGTGACTTCGGTGATACGAAAACCATTTGTGAAAATAAGACATTTCTTGTCGTATTTCGATGACTTATGAAGGATGACAGATGAAAATACATATATAGCGTTTTAAAATCATAACCACCGTAGTCGGGTGAAAAAGAAATGTGTGTTGTCCCCACCTTGAGCCGCTCTGCTCCGCAGCGGAGCCGGGCGGGCCTCCTCCGGGCGGGCCGGGCGGGCCGGGCGGGCCCCCGGGCGGGCCGGGCGGGCCGGGCGGGCCCCCGGGCGGGCCGGGCGGGCCCCCGGGCGGGCCGGGCGGCGCGGCGGCCGGCTGGACGGCGCTGGCACCGCCGCGCCTGGCGCCGCCGCACATGGCGCCGCACTTCCGCGCCGGTACGACACTACTTATCCGCGGACAATTCTCGTATTTAAAAAGATCAAATTCCAGCCACAATTTCATCTCGGTGACATTCGACGTCAAAATCTTGTCAAAAGTAGGAAAATTAGAGGTATTTTTGACAGATTGAGACTGAGATCAAAATGCGACTGTTCTTATAAATACGGCAATTGCCCCTAAGGCTTACGCGTATAGCGCTGCAAGGTTATTTTGGCGTGTGGCTAAAAGCGAAACTAAAACCGCCATCTTGTTTTGTCAATACATTTTCTGTGACAAAATTCCACAAATATTTAGCAACGATGCTCTGTCAACATAATTTGAGCGCCAAAAGAATCTTGTAGTAGTGTACTGTGTACACACGCATGCTTGTAGTTAATGCTTTCCTAAAAAACTTACACTTGGCGTATTTGTACAAACATTCGCGTCAATTCGGTATTACGTAAACTTTAAATAAAAACACACACATGAGACATTTCACCTTTGTCTTTAGTCTGGCAATGCATCTGCAATGCCGCTGGTTATGGAGATCCATATAAGTGTAACCACTTACAATGTCTTTAGGCTTGTTTACCATCCAATAACGTACCTAAAATAAGATATAATTATTTTGTATCAGTCAAATTATACGAATATTTGGACAAATACGCCAATCGCTGTGCATGCTTTTAGTGTCTACGCACTGAGCGTATGTCTAACGTGGAAGTTGACGCTGCGTAACTGCATACGCGTCGACAACGTTTTCGGATTGGATTTACTTCACGTTTGTGCAGCGTCTATAGTCTGTTCCAAGTATCTCATGAAAATGTAAACAAACCCTGTTCAGGAAATCACTCACTAAATGAATTACTAACACATTCATATGTATTTACAAGGTTTCAAAATTATGTCTCACCATTTTTTGCAACAATTGTGGTTTGAATAAAATGATTAAATTATAATTGAAAAACCATCGACGAAAATTGAGGTTATAAAATTAATCTCAACATTCGCTTTCATATTAAGTTATTTGTATTTTGTGTTTCACGAACTGTGTCCAAATAAACATTATTCTTTTTTCGTTATTTAAAATTATAATTTCGGGTTGAAGTATTAAAATAAAATTCAAAGCACTCCATTTTGATTACATTATCGTCAGATATTTTTATCAGTGCTATTCCGTTCTTTTAACACTTTGCTCGCCTTTCCTATGCATTTTAACAACATCATTTCATTTCTTTTCATTGTCTCACTTAATTTTGCTATGATTTATTTCACTGAAATTATACTGTCCACGTTTGAAGCCTATTACTTTTTAGTTCAGATACTAATGTACAGAGTATCATTACTAGGCGTTAGATAGACTTATTACGTGAAAGAAACGCAAACAAGTCAATGTCAATGAATGTTAGCACAGCACACTATTATATAACAAAACAAACGTAATTAAGCTTGAACCTTGTAGAGCTTTTCCCAATTCCCAAGCGGTTTTTGGTAGTAAAATACTAACGCCGCAAACTATTACTATTTGCACCAAGAAGTGACTTATCATTATATTTGTATGGGGTCCCTCATTTATTTAAGGTTAAAAATTATTGTCTTAACATTATTTCTGTTCATAACTGGTTCATTGGTGGTAGCATTCTTATACAGTATCTTGCAACAACAAATATGTTTGTTCCAAACAAAGTTTTGCCTATTAAAGACTATTTCCATTTACAGAGTTGAGAATGAGAGGACCGCCTAGGCCCCAGATGTCAGGTATGGCTGGACAAGGTTACCTCATATGTAAGCTCGCCCAGCACACTAGAGCTTATCCTAATGTTCCATTTCTTGTCGTTTTCAGGACCCTGGATGGACGGACCAGGACCAGGACCGGGACCCTTCGGCCCACGCTTCAACGGCATGGGACCCCCCTTCAATCGCCCGCCGTTTGACGGACCGCGACCTCCCTTCGACGGCCCGCCCATGTTCGAAGGCGGGCCACGCTTCGAACGACCACCCTTCGGTCGCATGCCTTTTGACGCTATGAACCGACCGCCGTTCGACGGACCGCGACCGCCATTTGATGGCCCGCGCCCGCCATTCGAAGGTCCGCGCCCGCCCTTCGACGGCGCGCGACCCTTCGACGGACCTCCCTTCGACGGCGACCGGCCGCCCTTCGATGGTCCGCCGCGCTTCGACGGACCGCCCGAGTTCTTCGACCGTCCGCGAGGACGCTTCGACGACCGCGACCAGTTTGGCGAGCGAGGCTGGAGCGGAGAGAGAGACCGCGAGAGAGACTGGGGTGACAGACGACCTGACTGGGAGGAACGCCGGAGAGACAGGAGACAGAACAGAGACCATGAAGATAACAGGTTCAACAGACAGGACCGCAACGACAGAAGGAGGCCCTTCGAGGATAACCAACAGAACAGACCCAACGACGCGCGTCGCAGCGACGACAATCAACCAAATAGATCTAATGACCTTCGTCGCAGTGATGATAACCAACAGAATAGACCTAACGATGCTCGTCGTGGTGACGATCACCAACAGAATAAGCCCAACGAGGCTCGTCGCGCAGATGACAGTCAACAAAACCGATCCAACGATGTTCGACGTGATGACCACCAAAACAAATCCAATGACGTTCGACGTGATGGTAACCAAAACAAATCAAACGATGTTCGACGCGATGATAACCAAAACAGATCCAGGCCGGCGAGAGAAGAAAGACATGAAAGAAACAATAGGCGGGATAGAGATAGAAAATCTAGATGGGGTGCCGCGGAAGAGGCAGAATCTACCGGCAACGGTGACAATGATAAGCCACAAGAGTCCAGCGAAGTCACTCAAGAAGAAATTATTCAAGAGGAAGTGACTCGAGATGAATCTGCTGGCGACTCCATGAACGCTGAGCCTTGCGAGCGAACCGATACTACTAGTCAGGACGAACAAATTGTACAAGCAGACATGAGCGAAAGTATGCCTTCAGAGGAAACCGAGTCCGAGAGACCAGAGGAGCCTCGCGAGGACAGTGGTGAGAGTAATGTAACGCCCGTCGAGGAGGACCGCTCTGAGGAGGCGAGTTATAGTCAGGAGGAAGATAAGCCAGAGTTCTCTCCTCCCGAGCCTTCCCCTCCACCGGCCATGATTCAGCATGAACCATCGAACGATCTGTACGACGCAGACGAAGCTGTAGACACGAGCTTCTCAGTGCAACCCGTTGAACATGAACGAGAATCACCTCAATCACAATCTCCTCCTTCTGTCGTAGAAAAAGAAAGCGAAGAATCATGCGAGGTCTCGAAGACGGGCGACATTTTCAGTCCGGAGAGAGCACCGAGTGAGAGTTCTCCAGAGAATGAAGCTGAAGAGTCTCAGAGTAGTGTGGAGAGCAAGGAGGGAGCTTGACAACTCCGCAGACGGCAGATGAAGAACGTCTGATATATCCAGTGGACTTGATTCGGGTGACACTCGCGGGCCCGACCGCGCCGCGAAGGGAGCGCTAGCTACTCTAGCGCAGCCTACGAACGCCAGAGGTCTTCAGCGCATAGCGTAGCTACCGCTCTACCGACCGCCCAAACCGTTAACGCCAAAGATATTTTTTTATACACGAAACAAAAAGTTGAAATATACGAGTGCCTTATTGGTTACCAAAGTGGTGTTTTGTTTTGATCGCCGGCACGCGAGGCGTAGAAGAGGAACGCGCCTGGGCGCTCAAGTCGAGTGACCCGGGCCAGGTACGGTTGCTAATGATACACATTCGTACGCGCGTCTAGAACAATTGCACGCTTGCACACAACACGGCGACGTTGCAACATGTCCGCGGTTTGTAGATCAGAATCAACTTTAATAAAATACGAATATTTATCTCACGCGAATTCTTCTTTGATTAGATTAAATTAACGCAGTTTTCAATAAACTCCATAATCGATTCTACATGTTGCAACAGTAAGAACTTGCCTAAAATAGAAAGAGATATGCACAATTGTACTCGGCGGGCGTCATTATTTTATTATTGCATAATGTCGAAATGGAATCAATATAATATAAATTACATTACTCTGTATAATAATGAAGAAGTTCAATTGATTATTCCTATATAATACAAATTATTCCCATTTCGACATACTATATCGCTAGCAATGTGTGCAAAATACCTCGGCGGCGGCCGCGTCACCCGAATCAGCCACGGATATACGGAAGAGTTGCGACGACGACAAGAACGGAAGATCGCTTCATAAATGATATTGTACTATTAAAACGGACTCATGTGTTTAGCTACTGTGTTACGTCCACATTACGACGGTCTTATTAAGTTCTTTACTATTTTTTACTTTGCTAACTTCGATAACTCGAATTGTATGTGTACACTTTTCTTTTGGCAACACTAGTTGCAGTAAATTCACTCAAAATTACCACCAAAACATGTTAAATACTATTTCGCACTTTCTAAAAACTATAAATGGTTTAAAATTGACTATTTCTTAGGTCATTTGGTGGCGGTAGGGAACGGATTTTAAAGTAACGACTATTTAAATCTATTTTATAGATATAATAAACATGTTTTATAAATTTATATAGGCACTATATCTGTAGTTAAATTGTTTATGGATTTAGGTTTTTTTGTAGGCTGGCAATAAGTATATTTTACTTTTGAAGAACATAGTGCATCGACTGCACTGTGTGTAAAGCTTCATAGTATCGATGTTTATATGTAACATATTTTTATAAAATTATAATGTGAGTCTTATTATATCATTGAGATTTACCTTCTCCATTAATTTTAAACTTTTCAATGTTAGGTATATTTTAGCTGTGTAGATAAACATGATAATTTCAATGCATGCTTCAATGTTTGTCATATTTGCTTGAATAAAATTTTACAAAATTCATTGGAGCTATGTTTAATTAGATTCTGGAACATTCTAAACCATTCTAGTGCAGCATGTCTTCGTGGGTCCTCAGTCGACGTGGGGGTCCCTTTTGCACACATTGACTAGTTTGTGCGTTGTTTTTGTTCACGTTACAGCTACAGCTTTGCGAGCCTTCAGCAAAAAAAATCAGCAGACCAGAAGTTTCTACTCGACGTGCCTGCATAAATTATACAATCATTTCCAGCATAAACTAACCAATGTTTTAAAATTTATTATTCTGATTTTGTTTACCCTCTTATGTGTATTATTTATTATTGATTTCGAAAAACCTGTTGCAAAAAGTAGACGTTTTGTACAATCTATAGTAATATTAGTAGTAACTTGTTACGAAGTCCACACTTTAGACAAAATGTCACACAAAAAAACCTTTTTATGTATTTGGTACTGTAGACAAGTTCTCACATGATTTCTCCTATGCTGTGCGTGGGTGCATTTACAGACAATGACAAATCTCAAATGTTCCCACACAAAAATCTATGGCAACTACCACCAAATACCTCTGGGCCATACAAATATTCCTGCAAGAATGGAACCTAAGATCTGCAAGTTACCTACGCACGACGACATTTATCAAGCTATACATTTCCAGTTTAAGCTGACTGAAAAAATCTGTCAGTCACGGATTTTTTGACAAAACAAGATTTCATATATTTTCGTTTTTTTGCATGGAACCCTGATATTATTTTTCTATAGTAAAAGTAGCCTAAGTAAGTCAAAAGTAGCCTGCTCATAACATCGGCTATTTGCCAGTGAAAGTCCCGTCAAAATCGGTCACGCCGTTTCGGAGATTAGCCAGACAGACAGGCGAAAGTTTTAACATTTGTTTTTTGTTATAAGTATATACTTTTCTTTTGACCACACATATCAACACAGAGAAGTTTCTTTGTCGAATTATGCATGAAACCTTGAGTTACAACTTACAAGAGAATTTAGGATAGGTACATGAGTGATATATAGTACGTTAGCACACACCCACACCTCGGATATGTTAGATATTTTAGTTTTTACCATTCAAACATGATAATGAAGTAGGTGTCGGCTTATGCGTATAAGCTTATGAATAATTAAAAACTAGATTCAAAGCTAGCTCGAAAATGTAAGCAGCCAGTAATGTAATTCCTTAGGTTTTCTTTTGATTAGTCATACAGATATCGAAAAGTAAAACATAAGAGAAAAGAGGATGCAAGAGCGAGTTCAAAAATGTTTACATCCCGGCTCGGGACAGGTTAGATTTTATAAAAAAAAAAAACTCAAACTATTTATTTCAAATAAACCAATTACAGGCACTTTTGATCTGTCAGGGTCGGTCATTCAAAAAGATATGAAGCTAGTTGCCCATTCCAAAGCGTAGTAGGTACCTATGGAGAAGAACGGGCAAGGAACTCCATGGACACTTAAATCATAATAATATTGTTACAAAGTATTAGTTACATCATTCATGTTCAAAATTATGCATGTGAGAACGATGCAGAACGTTAAAAGCGTCCGTAATGAAAAGATAAAAAAAAATAATTCAAATAATAAATCAAATCAAAATAAGCCTTGGCAGCAAAGAGTTGACCAGTCCCTACTGACGGCGCCCGTTTACGAACATGACGCATAGATTAGCACCATTCAGCTCAACCATTTTGAAGGGAGCAAAATGATCCAACATATTATGCGTCACCATCAGCGAGACATTAAGAGTGAGCATGACATACCTACCCAACCAGCAAAAGTTAGTTGTATAAAAGACCATAGAACGTTTTGTAAAACCTAATCGGTGGTCGAATAAAAGGCCAAAGTTGGTGCGCCTACAAAGAAAGTGGCGCAATTATATCTCCATTCAGTTTTATAGTACATCTGTAGCGGTATCAGGCATGACAATTTTGGCCTAATACAGTTGATGTAACAGTAACGCAATCTCTATTTGATGACATACAAGCCCTGCCGGGGTAGCGGGGTCGTCCGAAAGGGTTACCGCTGCCCTGGTACATAAAGGGCTAAGGAAGGAACACGGGTGGGTTTTAGTCAGTAAGAGTCTGACACTCCCTTCTGCTCCACCCAGAGCGGGAGGGGTCATTTGATGATTTCCCATCCTCAAAAAAAAAAATTGACATGCAAGCAACCGCCACGCTACTAAAGTACCTTGTCATTCATTCATTTTACATTCGTTCACGCCGCTGCAATGTTTCGGTGTTTTTGAAGAGAAAAAGTTAATAAAAAAGAGAATACGAAAATCTATCGTTGAGTTAGATATTATTTTGTAATTAAATTATTCGTCTCTTACGGAGAAAATGACGTGCGACTGTAATTTTACTGTTAAACTATGTACGGGTTTACGACAGTATTTGAATGCCCCCCTCGAATTATTGAGATTTTACTAAAACAATTACGAATTTTATGTCATAAACATACTTCCAGCTTCCTGATCTCTACTATAGCACTCGTTATGACAGATTACAACCACCATTACATGGAATTAAGGTTTTAAAAGAGAAAGGATTTCCGTTATAGTACTATTGTGTAATAGAGGGACTATAACAGTTATAAAAAACAATCCTGTTCTAAAAAAGTATTTATGATAAGTTTATCACTACGACTATAACGAGCATTAAAAACCTTTATATGACAATTTAAGCTACATAAATGTAATTTGAAACTCAGCTATATCACCAAATCACTCTGTTGTAGACTTATTGTGGCAACTACTATGTACTGTAACGACGATCTTAAAACCCACAATACCGCCCTATTCTTGAGTTTTCATCTCTACTATAACGAAAGACCCATTAGAGTTCGTTCATAACCTTTATTGCGTAAATCAGGCATATTAAGGCGACAGTAAACACTGTTATAAAGTTCTATTGTTGTATACTCGTCACATTGGAGGTTGCTATGACGCCTGACTATAACAGATATACAAAGTGGCGAAGTAAACCTTTACATCAATTCCTAATAGGTCGTTTTTGCTGTATAAACTTATAGAGCCAAATAGTATTGTCGAAACGCTTTTACACAACAATCAATCACCACCAAAACCTTTATACATCGTTTACCCAGCTTTTTGAGATATAAGGTTTGGTTACAGGGCAAAATTGCTGGTTGGGTACTCAGCCGCCAAGGCACATTCAAGTCAATGAAAGACGTACCCAGTAAATGGTAGCTTTATAGTATGTACCTACATAGTACTCACATATGTTCTATGCAATTATACAATACTAGGAGATTGAATTTATATAATGCAAAAATAGTATTTTTTAATCTTCAGCAGCTCCAACAGTATTTTCAATTGCTAATCAATATATTTATGCGTCCTTATGGAGCCGGACCAGCGTTTAGCCAAGCATTTCTGTCAGCGATGTAATCCCCCAACTTATAATATCCTTCGCTGCATAGTGTGCGTTTTATGTAAGATTTGAATTTCGTTTCATTGAGTTGGAGTATGTGGGGAGGTATTTTATTGTAACATTTTAAACAGTATCCCAAGAAGGAAGAGTCTACTTTAGCCAGTCTGAAACCTGGTTGAACTAATTGGTCCCTATTTCTAGTTCTCTATGTGTCTGTCACCTCTTTTACTGAAAAGATTTAAATTTTTCCTTACGTACTTGAGGTTTTCATAGATATATTGACAAGGTACCGTCATTATATTAATATCTTTAAACAGTTCCCTTAGAGAATCGCGCCTGCGCAGGCCATATATTGCTCTGATGGCTCTTTTCTGCAGAATAAAAATAGACTCGATATCTGCAGCCCGTCCCCATAGTAAAATACCGTAAGACATGATGCTATGAAAATAACTGAAATAGACTAGCCTCGCGGTATCTACATTAGTACCTAAATTGACAGATTGTTCTTACAGCATATGCTGCTGAACTTAGCCGTCCTACAAGAGATGTTATATGAGGACCCCATTGCATCCTTGAGTCGAGCGTTATCCCCCGGAAAACAGTTTTATCGACGAATTCTAGTTTCTCTTTATTCAATACTATGTCACAATCACTACTTTTAACATTCGGTAAAGCAAATCTTATGCATTTAGTTTTTTTCCTATTTAATACTAAATTATTAGCAGTGAACCAATTTTGCACTTGCAGTAGAGCGTTATTTACGTCGTCAAGATTTGGTGCACGTCTATTTATCTGAATAATTAAGGAAGTATCGTCAGCAAATAACACCAATTGTGGTTGGTTTTATAATAAATGGGGCAGGTCATTTATGTATACTAAACAGAGGAAAGGACTAATATCGAGCTTTGTGGAACACCCATTTTTACTTGTAAACCAAGTGAATTGACACCATTTATTTGAACTTTTGTTGTCTATCATGTAAATAAGATTTTACTAAATTGAGCGCAAGTTTATCTAGTCCGTAATGCCTTGAGCATTTTTAAGAGTAAGGTTTTGTGATTAACGCAATCAAATGCCTTGGAGAGGTCACAAAAGATTCCTATGGCATCTTGAGCTTCCTCCCACGCTGTTAATAAAGTGACACCGGCGCCAGTCGTATAACGTCCTTTGGTGAAGCCATATTGCTGATCGTGTAGGATTTTGTTGTTGTTAAAATGATTAAGCATTTGATTGAGCATTACCTTTTCGAATACTTTGCTGAATACCGGCAACACGGATACTAGTCTATAATTATGGGAAAAATATCATAACAATAGTCTTCTATTCATCTTTGCGTGTCGATAGCAATCTAAATGGACTCTGCCCAGAATTCGGCCACTTGTTTGGCGCCATCCATAGATTAATAGCGCCATCACCAGCGTCCATCAGTTCCTGTAACGTGCAGCTGACAGGACACGATGATATTAAGTGTCCCATCGTTTGCGGATATCATATCATCAGTCCTCTATTAGTTCTATTTCGGCCATGGCGGTCAATTTCAACGGAGACTACTCTTCGGCGCGGGAGATAGGTATTATAGTGCACAAGTGTGTGGGCAAACACCTGTGCACTCATCTCTCACTCCCATATTTATTTGCCATATTTATATTTATAATGCATGGGAAGACAAATGCGATGCCTTGGGCATCTTTTGTGATTTGTCCAAGGCATTCGATTGCGTTCTTCATGAAACATTAATCAGGAAACTCCGCCACTACGGGATCCGGAACGCTGCTCTGGATCTTCTTACTTCATACTTGAGTAACAGGATTCAGAGCGTTGATGTTAATGGAAAAAGATCTCTCAGATCTATAGTAATAATGGGAGTCCCATAGGGCTCAATTCTTGGTCCTTTCTTGTTTCTTATTTATATTAATGACTTGCCGTACCTAATAAAGGATAATCATGACATAGTGTTGTTTGCAGATGACACTTCACTTTTGTTTAAACTTAAACGTCAGCAGCAGGTTACTGACGATGTAAATAGCGCGATCTCTAAAGTAGTCCACTGGTTCAATGTTAATAATTTACTTCTAAACCAGAAAAAAACCAAATGCATTAAGTTTACGTTACTTCACGTTAGACAGGTGAAAACTAATGTGTTGATAAAGGGCGAAGAATTGAATCCTGAAGACAGCACAGTATTCTTGGGCATAACTTTGGATGCTAAGCTTCAGTGGGGTCCACATATAGATAAATTCTCAAAAAAGCTAAGTTCCGCAGCATACGCTGTTAGAAAAATTCGTAATTCAACTGATATAGAGACAGCCCGTTTAGTGTACTTTAGCTATTTTCATAGTGTAATGTCGTACGGTATTCTATTGTGGGGAAATGCCGCTGATATTCAGACTATCTTTGTTTTGCAGAAGCGAGCTGTTCGATCAATTTATAAATTAAGTCCGAGACACTCGCTCAGAGACAAATTTAAAGAAATTAATGTTATGACTGTGCCTTCTCAGTATATTTATGAAAATCTTTTATATGCCCATAAAAATATAAAATTGTTTAAAAAATACAGTGATATCCATGATATAAATACTAGGAACAAACACAAATTTGTTGTACCTACAACAAGGCTCAAGAAAATAGGTGACTCGTTCAGATGCCAATGTATACGCTTCTACAATAAAGTTCCAAGCCCCGTTCAAGATCTAAGCCTTAATAAATTCAAATCATTCATTAAACGTAAGTTGTGCCAGAAAGCCTTTTATACCGTTAAGGCTTATATCGAGGACAAAAAGGCTTGGGATTAAGCTGCTTCCAATTTTTACATATTTAATGTTTTTTTTGTTTATTTTTGTTTTGTTGTTGATTTTTTTTTTATATACACTATGACATTAATGAATTTGATATATACTATGACATTTGCTTACTTTGTAAAGTATTTTATTATTTTAATTATTGTGAATGTGAAGACTATGTGGGTCATTTTATTTATATTAATTTTCTCTCTGTTCTCTTAGTTTTTGTCATGGTCTGGCAGTTTGAGTAATTAATGTGGCCTACCCAAATGTCCTTTCTTTGGTATTGCTCGTTGAATCGTTGAGCTCCTTAAGTTTTGAGTTGAGCTGCACGATTTCTGACAAATGCGTGCACTGACTGGACAGGTCCTCTCAATCTGTGTGGTTCTTTCCTCAAAAGACCATCTCAGACATCGACCTACATGGTCTTCATATGATCTGACCAAGATTATGTCTGGACTTTAAAAGAGACTGTGACCTCTGAGTTTGTTTCGGCCTTTCTTCTCAGACTAGTCAGATAGGAAACGCCGACCTCATCTAGTTTTAAAATATGATTGACGTGTAAAAGTGTTTGTACAAACCTACTTACAAAAATAAAATCATTTATCATTTATCATAGTCTGAAGGGACGGCAATCCGACACGAACGGAGAGAAATCAGGTGCAGGGCCAACGGCTTAACTTACTATCCGAGGCACGGGGTTATCACACTGCCAATTTCCAAACTCCGGGCTATTGCTAAGAAATTCCTAATGAAAAACCCAGTAACATTACCCGATCTGGGAATCGAAACCAGCAACCCACGCTCAGCGGTCGCGCTTGCAACCACGAGACCAACGGGGCAGTTTGCCTTACCATGAATACAGATGATTTATTGAAGTTGTCGAGTTATGTACGAGTATAGAAAATTCAGAACAGATGTTTTAATGCTACTGCGAGCGAAGCGAACCCAAAACTTTTAGCTACGGGGCGGCCGGCTAGAAGTGTAGGTACCTATAGTGCTTGTATCAAGTAAATGAGACAGACCGCGAAGGGCGGCTTGCGCTGCCATGGCGTCTTGGCCATAGGGTAAATAAGTCACCTGGGTGGATCGGGAAAGATTTGACTATTTTTCTCTCGTGGATACACTCATAAATAGTACAGACGCCAGCAGGTCAAGCTACCCGAAACTGTCAAATTTTCCCAATCAACCTTGAACCTAATTCTTTAGCGATAAAGTTAAAAATCTATCAAAGAAATTTGACAGATTGTAGAAGCTTGATGTGCTGGCGTTTGTACCTACACAATAGTAATGCTAAAGAAGGGTACTTCTCTTCTTAGTCTGTGTGCTAAAATGTTGTGTAGGAAGGAGCAAAGATAAAAACTTCACAACAAATAGAAAAAATTAAAAAAGGAGTAATAAGATTTCTAATAGGATTCAGGGTCTCTTGGACTTTTAAGATTTTCATCTCCTATCCAGCCATTAGTTGCTGGGAGTTCCATTGTTGGAGATTAGAGGAGTAAAAATGGACAATGGCAATACGGGCAACGATTTGCGCACAAATCTGTTCTAGAAATAATAGTTGCTATAGACGCTACACTAATAAGGATACTACAGAAATGTACAGTGCTCTGATTGGCTAGGAGAGACATCCGTGGGAGAGACCGAGTATGGGGGTCAAAAATAAGTAATCAAAACCAAGCAGCAGGCCATTCTTTTAGAAGGATAAACTTAATGTTTAATGGCCCGTATCTTCGTTGATAGACTTTTAGAGTAGGTCCCTGGCATAGTTGGTAATATAAGTCATTCCATTAAAATATTTGTAGTACGCGTAGGTACTTTTACAGTGGGAACAAATTGATATTTACGTCGTAGTAGAAAGGGCGATTTTCGTAATGCAAGTGTTACTACTGATGTGTGGTTGACTATACGTTCGGCCAAAAGTTAAAAGACAATGAGTAGGTTAGGTACCAGACTATTTGTTGCCCTTTCTAACTGAAACGGAACGAATTTATTGCGGCAGACCCGTAGACAGTCTACGGGCAGACCGCAGATGCGTCATCTTTGACGCAAAATGTCACAGAGCGTTTCATACCAGCGGTATTAAGTATTTTATGCATTTACTCTTCATTATCACAGTTATAAACAATATGAGTGAAAGAGATAAGTATATTATATTAGATGTAACTTGTGAGTTCTACGAATCTGGGGCTTTGGAGCACAACATTGACAGTTTTGTAATTTTGTTTGTGTGAATCAGAATTTCTTCATATGACAATCGGTATAAATTTTCTCTAAAATTATGGCGGAAATTCAAGTAGTTACTCCGGATTTTGTTAACGTGCATATCACGAAGTCTGACAGTGAAGATGCTGCGCCCGTCGAGAGGAGATTCAAGAAAGGGATCACCATCATGGAGTTTAAGGTTACAATGATTCACAGATTTTTTAATTTTTCCGTCAGAAAAGTTAAATATTCGTATACCCACGATCTTGTGGCTCTTAACATTTGGTTTTTGATATAAAACAGACGAGGTACCCTCAAAAGTATTAAAAATATTTTGTTTTCCTACTCAAAATAAAATTTTAGGCTCGCTCGCCAAACATAAAGAATTAGCTATGTTGATTACCAAACAAATGTACACGATGGCCCTCCCATAATTCAGACCTTTATCAGTAATTAGTTACAAACTGACCAAAAAAAAATCTTACAACAGACCAAGTTGGAACTCGTCACCGGCGGTTCTGCTGCAACAATGAAGCTGAAGGTCTATAACAAGAAGAACACCTTCCTATGCGACATAGACAACGATGAGGCCCTGCTTGGCTCATACCCCATTGATGATGGCATGAGGATACATGTTGTGGACAAGTTCACCCTGCTAACTGATTTAGGATCTTCTGATAGCGCTGAGAGGTAAATATCAAGAATATTATGCATATTTGTTTAACCTGAGCTCTAAGCCCAGAGCTAAAACACATCCACTCGATCTGTTTGATTCTGTCCTCGAAAGACCATTTCAGACATCAATCTACATGGTGTTCACATGATCTGACCCAAGATTATGTCTGGACTTTAAAAACAAACAAATGAATTTGTTTCGGCCTTTCTCCGCAGAGTAGTCAGATAGAAAACACCAACCTCATCTAGATATGTAAAAGTGATTCCAATATCCTATTTACAGAATAAACAATTTAATTTCAATGAATTTAAATATCTATCATGCAATCAAATCAAATCAAATCAAAAATGCTTATTTGTCAGAATATGGTACAATAGATGTTACAATTTTGGTTCCAGCATATCCTGCCATACTATGGCGTACAAATATTTCTATTATAAATGAAGGCTTATTTATTAATATTTGAATTAGTAAACATGAATCACTTAATAAAATATAAATATTACTGTAATAAAGATCGAAATTGTATTGTGTTTATAATATGTCATGTCATTAATATTGAATAATTATGACAACAATATAATATTAAAGATCTGTTAGTGTTGGATATGGTAGAATAATTTTTATTTAATATGTTACTAGTGACTTATCCTTTAAATATTCACTAGTAACACATTAATATCCCTAGTCGCAGGAACAGCAATTATGATAACCAACCTATTTGTTTTACTTAAATTTTGTACTTTGTAGAAGCCAATAACTTTACTCTAAACTATTCTATTTATAACCTATCTACTATCCTATCTTATCTATTTTTTAATCTATTTTTGACTAATTTATTTTTTTGCCTAGTATTAGTAGTATGCAATGGGTCACCATTGCATGCTACTAATACTAGACAAATTTTTTCAGCCTCAACTCTGCATTATAATAAAAAATGTTTAATAATTACTCTTTAATTTTAGATTCCGTTTATCTGAAGAAGAGTATGAGAAGAAAGGCGACACTGTGCGCTCATTCCTGCAACGCAACCGCCTCGGCAAGTATAATGAGGAGGAGATGAACAAAATGAAGGAACAGCAGCAGAAGGAACTGGAAGATGAGGCCAAGTAATTGAGAATTACAATTTACTAGGTTCTGCCCGCGACTTCTTCCACATGAAATTTCTTGATGAATCATGATTCGAAAGACACGTGGCGCCATCTATTATCATAATAACGTTATTGATGTTTTACTCGGGATCAGCACTTTTTTTGGGGATGATATACCTATCATCCCCAAAAAAAGTATTTATTTATTATTAATTTAAAAGTATTTATTTGTATTTTGCATTTATGTTGTCAGGTGTACGGAAACGGGCATAGGGGGTACCCTATGTCCATGTAAATTTCAGGATGATCGGTTCAGTGGTTTAGGCATGAAAAGGTTACAAACAAACTTACTTTCGCATTTATAGTATTAGTTAGGATAATGCTGTTGTAGCCAAATTCTGAGGCCAAATAATTTAGATTCTATCAAAACTCTTAGAAGATTCTTTTAAATAAACCCTTTATTCATAATGATGAAGAACAATCTGAATATTACACCATATTCTTCTAATTCAGTTCTGTGGACAGCAGTCTCACTTAGCAAATATTTGTGTTAATATACCATAATATACCAGAAGATATAGCACCAGCTGTTTTTGAGCGTATTCAACCACAGCTTGTTCCATCATCATCTAAATGCAATCAGTTGTTAACGCGTGAAAAGGTCAAGACAGTTACTTTCACATTTATAATATTAGTATGGATTTACTCTCCTGTTAATGGTATTTTCTATACTAATATTATAAAGATACTAGCTAACCCGGCAAACGTTGTTTTGCCATGTAAATTATTTCTAGCTGCCCGGCGCTACTTCGATCGCGTGGTGTCCTGCCCCCTACCCTACCCCTACCCTACTCCCACCCTACTCCTACACTACTTCTACCCTACTCCCACCCTACTCCTACCCTACTCCTACACTACTCCTACCCTACTCCTACCCTAATTCTACTCTACTCCTACCATACTTCTACCCTACTCATACTCAACTCCTAATCTACTTCTACCCTACTCCTATAAGTAAAACGCTGATTGATTGATAGAACTATACATGAATTATTATATTCGAAGGGTTGTCGACCCCTAACATTTTATTTTTATTTTTTGGACAATTTTTCGATTCGAAAAATATTGTCCAAAAAATAAAAATAAAATGTTAGGAGTGGACAACCCTTATCACTTAGGGGTATGAAAAATAGATAGTAGCCGATTCTCAGACCTACTGAATATGCATATAAAATTTTATAAAAATCGGTCAAGCCGTTTCGGAGGAGTATGGTAATTGGTAACTAACATTGTGACACGAGAATTTTATATATAAGAAGTAAAATTTGTTTTTATGTAATCTAGGTATTTTAGGTAATCTCCGAAACTACCAGTCGGATTTGAAAAAATATTTTTGCATTTGATAGTCCAATTCTTGAGGAAGGCTATAGACTATTTAACATCACGCTACGACCCTTAGGAGCTGAGAAAAAGGAAAAAAAGTCAGAAAGAACGCTCAGCGAAAACGAAGTCGTGGGACGGCCGACCGATTGGATGCGACGTGATGAGTCGGGGGCTGAAATTTCACGCGGACGAAGTTGCAGGCATTTAATAAAGTCGTCTTTTCTTCTTAAGTCCTAATAACAGTCTGTTCCATACAGGATAGCAGAGGCAGTATTAGTGGGCGCTCGTTGCGAGGTGCGCGTGCCCCAGCAGCCGGTCCGGCGCGCGACCGTGCGGTACAACGGGCCGCTCGACGGCGCCAAGGGGCTGTGGATCGGAGTACAGTATGACGAGCCTCGCGGGAAGAATGATGGATCGTACGTACCCATCATCGCTCTCTTCCCCCTTTCCCAATTTATTTGGGGTTGGCGCAACTGACTTCTTCCAGAATTTTCTATTAGTCGTCTCGGTATTCACCTCCTTTCTAGCCATATCATCTTTCGCACAGTCAATCCATCGGTTCTTTGGGTGGTACTCTGATAGTCATATTGAACATAAAGTTAGTCAGTCTGGATTCAGGTAAATCTATCATGGGCCATTTTTCTCTCATTAGAAGAATTTTACACCATAAGACTGAAAAACATACACATTTTCTTCAACCATATACATACTTGGCAATTCAAGTATTACCTAAGTGCTCTTCACACAAGCGTTCTGACGGCATCATTGCACGAATGCAACCAAATAACATAGGAGCAACGTGTGAAGCCTGATGATGTTAAAACATGTTATATTTTTTATTTTTATTTATCGTATGTTCTTACTTCGCGATAATGAAAAATTGTTTTTTTTTTTTACCTGGCCTATACTGTCCCACTGCTGAGCAAATGCCTCCCTCAAATCCTTCTAGGCATCCTTTTCTAGAGCCACCTCGATCTAACCCTTGCGGTACGCCTCTAGGTCGTTCATGTTAACAAAGTCTTTCATGTGTTTCCAGTGTGAACGAGAAACGTTACTTTACATGCCCACCAAAATACGGCGGCTTCGTGAAACCAGTGTACGTGACCGTCGGCGACTTCCCCGAAGAAGAGTTCGAGCTGGACGACGAGATATAATCAGTCAACACACGCAGACTGACGTAGACCGCGAGATTAAGGAGTTTCATATAATATTGTGTGAATGCTAATTTTAACTGTGTGAAGGGTTACGTTATTTCATCGTTTTCGGTTTTCGATATGGTTGTACACTTCTATCTTAAGACAACTAACAGTAAAATTCCATTAAAAGTTAAATTAAATACTTTACTAACACTAATCGAGACTGAAGCAAAATTTTTTAAACCACATTGTTAAATGACATAGAGAACTTGCCACCTTAGAAAATAAATAATATTAAGCATTTTGGCTTGAATGCACGCTGCATTCAAGCCAAAATGCATCTAAAGAACATTCATACTTCCTAAAATGTCTCCGAAATACAAGAGACCCAGCGAATGCATGTAGGTTCTGTAAAAAAACTTGAACCATGAGTTTTGCATCTAAGGAACACAATGTTGTATGGAACCTCCTGGCTATTATATTTTTGTATGAGCACTATGAAGCTTGCTGGCGGGCTAAATATAAACTGGCTTTAATATTATGATTTAAAAAATCTAATAAATAATGCTTTATTTAACTCTATTTATGTAGAGCGAGATTGTGAAAGAAAATAATGAATTAAGACTTTTTTCCGAATATCTTTTATAAAATTTTGCGTAATAACGTGAAATTACTAGCATTGAAGATGGTAAAATAGTGTATATTCAAAGAATAATAATTTGTATAAATTATTGTCAAAGCGATCTCATGTGTTCGTTTGCTTATATTTTTGATTATTTTTTTAATGTATTTCTCTCGAAAATGTGCATAGTATAGCGTGTGTTCTTAGGATTGGCTAGAAAGTAGTGATCGATGTTAGTTTTCCTGCCATTTAGGTACCTATTAAGTAAAGCCATAAGATCAAAGATGCCAGTTCTAGGGATACCAACTATACAGCTGAAGTATTAAAAGCGCAATTATTTTATAGCTGCAGAGTACATAATGTTGTGTTGTGGACATTCCATGCGGATGAGACTTATATTTACGATACTCCATCATGTGTGACGGACACGGAAATATCTTTGCTTTGTAACATTTTAGGTTGTAACTCCCAACATTATGTGTATAATTATGTAATATTTTTTAACAATAAAACAAAATCACTGAATTCTGGAGTATTATTTTACTGAGACACGTCGAGTTGGCGCCTAGGTAATACGGGCTGGTGTCCGCAACTCCACACTGCGCATAAGTATATTATTCGACCCACCCCAGCTCCTCAAGGATGGCCAGCACCAGATTCCATACGCGAGGGGACAGCATTCCACCTTGGCAGCCTGGCTATCACGGCCAACTGCTGCTCATCCTCGTTTGCTGAACATGTTTGTAATCCAATCCGTTAGTACCTGTTCTACTCCACGTCTGGAAAGAGAAGTTTGTAAGAGGTAATCTCAGGAAGTACTGATCCGATTACAAAAACTCTTTCACCCATAGAAAGCTACAATATTGCCGAGTGTCATAGGATGTTGTAAGGTATACTTGACTTCGAAGCGAAAAGGAGTCGAGCTGTATAAAATAAAAACACCGAAATCATTGTCAAAAATCTCTATTTATTATAATCGAAACTATTTAGAACTTCCTCCTCTTCAGTATCTCTGGTCGCCAGTTGATAGGATGCGTCTCCTCGGACGCGGTGTCATCCTCGCGGTATATCTTGATGGTCTTATCAGCTTCTGTCGTGATGAGGCGGGTGCCGGAGTTATCGTAAGTCATCGCGAAGATACCGGCTTCTGAGTCCATTGAGCCTGGTTGGACTGCCGCCTGGGAAGACAAGGGATTGTTAGAAAAATTTGCTGAAGATGTATTTAGCAGAGTAATTACACAAAATGAAGAAGGGAATAATTTTCCCTTTACCCTACACAACACTGTGGTTTCTACAAAGATTACAATGCAGTACGTGTTTTCTCTATCGTAGCCTAAACATAGAAAAAGATAGATGAAATTGCTTTTACAAAGTTGCCTCAAAGGTTTTAAGAAAGTATTTGGGTAATTTTTTCAGCCTACAGTTTTAAAGCAACTGATGAAGAAAATCTCTTCTTTATAATACCAAAATCTAGTAAAATTGCACGTGTAAAGGGAGAGAGGCCTTTGCCCTGCAGCGGGACAAAGGCCCATCCTTTATAATAGTTGCGAAAGCCTGATGACATTCGCACTGAGCAAAAGGAAAAACTTAACTGATTTATTTGGCTAATAATAAAAGGATGAGAGGCTAATTTAAAAGAAAATAATATCACAAACTCACCTGTAGCCTCTGGAAGTTATACCCGGTCCTCCAGTCCCAGAAGTACATCGTCCCGTTGTCGCCCCCGCTCACCAGGACCCCCTCGGGGTTCACCGCCATGCAGTTGACGATCGCGTTGTGTCCCGATAGATTCTGTGTACATAATATAGGATACTATTTTTTGCACTCCAAATAAAGGAGAAAATTATTTTATTTCTGTTAGGGCCGACATACACGGACTGCTTGAAGCAGTCAGGATGGCCTGCTTCAAGCTGCGACTGCATAGTGAACTACAGTCTTTTACGTTCACACATACACGAAACCGCTCGAGCAGTTGCAACTGCTTCGGGCGGTCGTGCGGTCAAGCAGTCGCCAGACATACACTGACTGCTCAAGCTGTCGACTGCTCTCCCGCAGTTACCTGATTTGAATGACGAGCAGTTGGTATCAACTGCTCCAGCAGTTATCAATGGCAGCTTCAAGCTGTTGATTATGACTGCAAGAGCGGTCCGTCTATGTTGATCAATCGCTAACTGCTCGAGCAGTCCGTGTATGTCGACCCTTAGGGCTGATTTTACCATACGCCAACGCCAGATAATTAATTTTTGACAGTTTTTTCATACAAAAACGATTGCAAAATCAGCCCTAAGTAGTGTTATACAATTCATTTTACACATCACTTTCAATCCTTTTTCAGTCTCTCCCAGACAATCTTACCTGTATAAACTTTCCTTCGGGACATTTCCACTGTTTGATATTGTCGGGTGACGCTGACGCGAACGTGTAGAGTGTCGGGTGTACCACTATGGAACGGACCGATTTCTTGTGGTTTGTTAACGTGCACATTGATTTTCCGGCTGCTAGATCCCAGAGACGGATAGTTGAGTCGTGTGAGCCGGTTATTATCTGGAAAATAAAAGGAAGTTATAGTTTATTCGTTTTAAAATGTTTGTTGGGTGAGCCTTCCCCCACATCCTTCCAGGCATCCCTTTCTAGAGCCTCGATCCAACCCTGGCGGTTCGCGTGTAGGTCGTCGCCCCACCTCTTCCTGGGCCGGCCTCGTCGGCGCCGTCCATCGGTAATACATAATAATATAATAATATTTAATTAATTAATTTATATATTTATTTAATTTATACTAATACATAATAATATTTCTCTGGACGAGCTCATAACGAGCTCTAATAAGTACTGCCCGATGAATAAAATAACAGTCAGCTTCACATGCCTGCGGCTCCGCGGCCTGGCACGCCAGCGAGGCGATGGTGTCGGTGTGGCCGGCCAGCGTGTGCACGTTGGCCTTGCTGCGCATGTCCCACACGCGCGCGGTGGCGTCGCGGCCCGCCGTCACCAGCACGTCGATGGTGGGGTGCAGGGAGATCGTGTACACAGCTGATAGGTGGCCGTGGTAGTGGCGGATCACCTGGAATACATCGAAAATTAACTTTAGAGAAAATTTTATGTTTTTTTTTTATTATTACGTCCGGCTAGACAGCTCCAGACTGATTTAGAGGTAAGGATGATTACAGAAATACTAGTTTATGCCCGTGGCTTTGCCCGGCTGGGCGTCAAAAATTAGCCCACAGGAGCATACTACCGGAATAAAATTCCTATATTCTTCCCGGATCACGGTCTGCTTGTGTCAGCCGATTAAGCGTGAAAAGGTAACAGAGAGATAGAGTTACTTTCGCATTTACATATAATATTAATAAGTAATTGATAAGAGAAGTATGGATTGAAGAAAAAATAACCTTATTATATTCCAAGTCCCAGCATTTGACTTGTCTGTCTTCACCACAACTGAATAAGTATGGATGCCTGGAAGATACTTCTAGACCTGAGAACAGAAATGCCACAATAGTACATAACGATACGTGGGACTTAAGTAGTTCATTATGGCACGGCGTTAGCGAGGGTGCTAAACGCCGTGCATTAATTGATCACCTAGGTCACACGTATCGTATACTATTTTATGCCCGCACTTAAATCACGCTTTTCTGTGTAAAATGGATTACTTAAGTCACAGAAAAACGTGACTCAATTGCGGGTTTAGATCACACAGTGCTATAAAGAATTTTTAGTTTTGCATTTGATAACATTTGTTCTTTAAGTACTTATATTATGTGACTTGAAAGTTACAATAAGGTACACAAGTCAACTCACCTCTTACTGTACTGACGTGTCCTGTGAGAGATACTTTCAGTTTGCCGCTTGCCAAATCCCAAATCTTTATCACTCTGTCTGCAGCACCTGAGAAATTTCAATTGTAAGGAGTGTATTAAACGTCGGAAAGCCAGCTACGAATTTTGGGAAGGTTTACATGACACTCGAAGGTTTTCCGATGAGCCAATAATTCCATCACCGCTGCTCTCAAAACGGTGAAGGATAACATCCTGAGGAAACTGGCAGGACTTAGAACCAAAAATTCGAAGACATGTGACATCTACCAACCCGTACTGGGCCCGCGTGATAGATCACCGTCTACTCCCTCTCGGAGTGAGGACGCCTGTTTCCCAGCAGTGGGAACATTATAGGCTGATTATGTAATGCTAAGGTTTTGTACAGGACTCTTTTACTTTACGTTTTTAGTTTTACGTTTTTACTTTGTTTAGTTGAGCTATAATAATGCTATAGTCTATTGAACTAACAAAGCAAAATCATTTTTAATTCAGGGAGCACTCAATTGAAACCTTTGTATTAACTTATTATTTCTGTAGGTATTCATTTTGTTGATATGATAAATAAATGAGTTTGACCAACTTTTTTCAATCGGATAAACCTTACCTGTAGCAAACCACTCATTGCCCGGTTCAACAGCCACACACCGCACCCAGCCCAGATGTCCAGAGATGACACGGAACAGCTTCCAAGGTGCATGCCATTTGGGCTTGGGCATTGTGGGAGGTTTCCTTGGCACGGCCAGGGCGCCTGAGGGCGGGGCCGCGGCCGGAGTGGGGCCCGTGAAGGGAAGGAGGGCAGCATCTGAACCGAGGGCCGCTGATTCTGCTAGTTCTCCTAAGTAACATAGAGTTTTGATGTTAGTGGAGGAAATTAAAATTATTTGGAAAACATGCTTATTTTTTAGGGAATATAATCAATTTATATTTTTTTCTTGTTTGAGAATATACAATCTACTTATGTGTTATGTTAATGTTTGTATAATAAGATTTAATTGAACCTTTTGTTGCAACTATGCTGTCTGACCTTGTGTTTACACCCATAATACAAGTAGTGATACTTGCTTTGAAAACATGTTGTGTAAAAAACATGTATCAATGTTGTTTCAGACATCGCTTATTGGGAAGAAGGGTATACACTATACAGGTTAATGCGGCAAATTTTATTGGTTAGCTACAAAAACGACATTACGCTAAACTTTAAAATGATCGGTTATGCTTCATCGCACTCTTACTGCTGTTTGTAAACTTTTATATTTTCATACCCAAAAATTGCTCTTTTTGAATTATGTCTAACTTCTTGCACATTAACAACATAAACTAGTAATTATTTGTTAACTTTTTTGACATGTTTTCAACTAGTCGATTTGTTTTAGGTGCAAAATACTGGGTGAGAATGAGAAAGCTAAACAGATTGCTGTTTGGTCACCAACCGGCGATATGCATTTGAGAAAAAACTTACACATCTATAAGCATGATTACAAAAGCTTCTACATAAAACTACGCACCACTTTAGCATGCAATAGGTCTAACTATAAGAACTATTAAACTTATTGTGATACACAAACCATCTGATGTGGATTCATCCTTCGGTTCTGGGCCAATAAAGCCTTGCATACAAGAAGAATAATTGACTTTTAAGTAGGATGTGGTATAAATAAACATGTATACATACATTATGATAAGAATCAAGGGGACAGGCTTGGGGCACGTTTATAAAAAATATTCAGAAAAGTTAATAATGCACCACACTGGAACTTACAAGTTTTAAAAGAAATAAGAGGTAAACTAAGGCATTGTACCAAAAGATTGGGCTGTAATCTTCCTGGTGCAAAATAAGGGTCATAATACCGATTTTGTTTGCTAAACTCCTCCTTTGACGAGTTATTTTATTTAGAGATCATTGGGTGAGCGGATGAATAGGTAAGCCATAGTTATCAGAAGGTTCTATTAAAGTTACCATTTTCCATTATCATTGGTATGTCTGATTGTGTCCTGGAATCTTGTTGTTTGACAGCTTGTGCGAGCTGCACCGTGTCCAATACCTGTCCATAGCTGTCACGAGACTTCACACCTTTTAGAATTTTCTCTCTGAAAATAATAAGTTAGAAATTCTTAGCAAACAAACAGGAAAAAAGGATTTTATTGTAATTATTGACATGTTGTGCAATTTAATTAGTTCTTGATCATAACTAAATATGAGAAATAGTTTATATGTTGTAGGTACAGTGAGTATGGTCAGAAGCATAGAATTAGCTTGAATAGTTCTATTCTATGGCATAGAAGGATTCAAGCTAATTATTTTATGACAGGCATAGAATTTATGCAGATTTTAAATTGTTTTGTTTGTTGTTAACGTCGTGTTAATGTCTTGATAATCTTGGCCTAATACTTACGCTTTTTCATCAATTGGCGGCAACAGTCCTTGGTTAGATAGAAACATATCATGAGACCTCTTCAGAGACCTAAACACCAATGTGTGTACCGAATGTTTTATCACTTCTTCCGACATTTTGGTTATCTGTTAGACTATATCTACTAAAATAAAGTAAGAACTATCTTTTAGTTACTATTAGATTATCAGGAATAGAATAGTTTTGTCATATTTTTGGGAAAACTTGGTCAACAAATACTGCAACAGCATGTGATGGCGTCATGTCAAAGTCAACTGTCAAGTCAACGTCAAGTCAAACAGAATGACGTTTCGGTGTTTGTGATTTCGTTCGGAAACATTTAGATTGTATTTTTTATTTCGTTCACCGTTTATACCTTTACGCTTTTTCATGGTATAGGCAGGGGTTCCCAAACTTATTTTGTCTACTGCCCACTTTGAGAATAATTTTTTTTTAGCGCTTCCATTTTTTCACCTACTTTAAAACCACTATAACTTCAAATTAAATTAATTATACTAGCGGAGATTAAACATTCATTATAAACGAGACTTGTACTGTAACCCGCAAGAGTTAAATTGAGACCTGAGCGCAGTAGATAGTAACGGCGCTCAGGTCTCAAGATAACTCTTACGGGCTACACCTGCCAATGAGATTGATTATTGAAATGCAACTTTATAGTATTCAGAGTATCTTTTAGTCAAAATAAAACAAACATAATCGATTTATAAAAACTAATGTGAAGGATGAATCTGATGCTTTTTAATAAGTTTGCTGATATCAGGTTCCAATTTACTCAAGAACAGCCGCAAACGATTTCTCTTTATAGCAAGCAGCGTTGCCACAGCACTACCCGGTATCTTATAGTACTCTTTGCACAGCAATAGATCCACGTTCACACAAATACAAATATGACGATGGGAATGCTATCAAGAATCGTTGAACGATTGACCACAATCCAGGGTACAATTGCGGGATCGGTTTTTGTAGCCAAAATTCTTGGTAGCCATTATTGAACTTGATTTTTATTTCCTCGTTCGTTGTCAATTCTATAAGTTCTTCTTCCAGCTGAGGTGATATTGCTGTGTTGACATTTGAAAACGGATCCAACACCCAGTCTGGTATTTACAAGTCCAAAATGTCCTGGTATCGTTCGGTGAAGTCAATGTGGAGGTTTTTCAATTGTTGGCAGTAGGTAGGCAAACAAGTCGTCGTTACTGCAGGATACTGATAAATTCGGAGAATTGTGAAACTCACGTTGCCAATATTCTTTTTGTGTAGAAGCAGTTTGGCTGCGAAAGCAGCAACGACATTTTTTGTTTTAATTAAATTTAGTTCATCGCCTTGCAGTTGGCGCTTCATGTCGTTGAACAATTTATACAGGTCTGTCATGTAAGCTATATCATTCTTTGATGTAATGAGGTTGTTGCGAAATTCTGTATCTTTAAAATCAAAATCCATTTATTCAAATTAGGCTGAGAATCAGCACTTTTCGAACGTCAAAATTACAAAAGACAGTCCCCCAAAAAACGCCCGCCCTTCACCACTTCCTAGTGCTATCGCTGGGAAGAAGAAGTGGCGCAACAAACTCCCCAGCAGCACAGCTGTCTGTTCAGTTAGAAATTACTTGATTTTTTAATTGCATACAATACTAGGTGATATGTAATTAACATTATAAGGCACAGAACATAAAATTTAATTATTTGCCATATGTCAACTAGCCACGCCAATATACCAACAAATATACCTAATAAAAACTATACGTACTCAAGCTAAAAAATAATTAATTAAAATTAAAATGTAAATAAAAACTTACTACCTAATTAGAAGGGCATAAAGGGCGTGACAGCTTACGTATTTAGGCATTGCTGGGTTCACATAGCTGTCGTCATTAATTAATTGAAGTCACAAATGATAAACTAGGACTATCGAAGTAAAATAAATAAATAAGTTTATTTTCCAAGAACTCTATCACAGAGTCAAACAGGTTGTAAAATCGACTCGGACAATTGCCTCTTGATAGCCAACGAACTTCAGTATGAAACACTAAACGGTTGAAATTTTCGTCATTAGTAACACAAAGCTGATGAAATAATCTATCATTCAAAGAGCTGTTACAGATTTTATTGACTGCTTTGATGACCTAATGCAGTGATTGAAATAGTCGTTCACTTAAATTTCTAGCAACCAAAATGTTGTCTATGAATAACGCAATTACAGCAAGGACATCTGGAATTTTATTTTTTAAGTACGCTATGAAGCCTTTATGGCACCCTGTCATAGCCGGAGCGCCATCCGTAGCAACCGATATAATATTTTTCAAGGGAATCTCTTTCTCATCACAAAACTTTTCCAATGTATTGAATATGGTTTCGCCTTTTGTATCGGTCTCTAAATTTCTAGCAAACAACAGTTCTTCACATATTGTCTCATCTTTAATAAACCTCACGTAAGACAGCAACAATGCTTCATTAGTTGATAAAGTGTACTCATCGAGCTGAATTGAGAACTGACTAGTCCTCAGATGATTGCACAATGATTCTTCAATGTTTTCAGCCATTTCATCAATTCGTCTTTGCACAGAAATATTACTCAAAGGAATTTTTCGGATAATATCTGCGGCCGGTTTATGAAGCACAGTAGTCATTACTCAATGCTCCTTTAATGCTGGTAAAATGAACTCTTCTTCGATGTTGTGTGGTTTGCCTTTTTGAGCCATTAACAAAGAGAAATTGTACGAAGCTCGAAGTCCGTCGTCATCTTGCTTAGCAGCCGCCGAAAATAGTTTTGCTACACTTGGCTGAGTATTATACTTCTTCTCTAGGTCTTGGAAACATGCTACATTCTTGTCTTTCCTAACTGGATGCATTTTATTCAAATGATCTTGCAGTCTTGAAGGCTTCATTGCTTCATTCGAATGTTTTTAGACATAGAAGGCACAAAGGCGACGATGGGTTTGTGGGATTTTCAATTAATCCGAATTTAATATATTCCGCACAGTATTGCCGTCTCTTCTTTTTACTTCCGACATTGTTTTGTTTTAAGAAATACGTAAGTAAGTGTTGAACTTAAGTACGGCTTATCTATTACGCGCGATACCGCAAATGAAAATAAAATAAATATTACGTTGTTTATATAGGATTGCGTAAGCAGCCGCACCGACAGGGATAAGACAAACATGCATAAACTCGTTTCTCTTATTCGACGCTCAATCGTACTCAACAAGTAAGAACAAGTGTTCTATGAACCAGTCGATTAATACAGGTATGCACAAATCGGGTTATTTAGCAAAAACTTGTTAAAACATGATTACCCGCGGTCTATTATCTACGAAAATTAGGTACCTATCTAGGAATACTAATAACTATTAAAACGCGAAAGTGTGTCTGTTGCCTTTTTATTTGTTTGTTAATGTCTACTTTCATTTCGAAACGGAGCGACCGATTGACATGAATTTTATTATCTTATTTATTCAATAAAACAGAACAGATATATGAACTACGCGGAGAGAAATATCGAACCGAGTTAGTTTGAGCAATCTCTTAATTAATATTAGTTGATGTTCACAAGTTGTAGTCGAGAGTCGAGAGCTCAGTCGGTGTCTAAGAGTCCTTCTAGTTGACGAAATTACAAATCGCCCCCTAGCCTCTACATAATGCCCCGATTTTTTTTCTGGGTCACTTAGCGCCCCCCTTTAGGCCTGCAGCGCCCACAAGTGGGCGTTATCGGCCACTTTGGGAAAGGCTGGTATAGAGGTACGAGGAACAGAGTGTAAAGTTCACTCATCCTCCATAGAAAAGGGAGGATCCTCCAACCAGACGGGTGTCGTGTCTGGCGGGCAATTGCCCAACGATTGTTGTTGGGAAGTATGTATGTATGCTAGTTGCGCGGTAAACTCTGCTTGTGAGATGCAGGATTTGCGTGACGTCAGTAGGTATGACGCGTTGTTCACACGTCGCGTTGTAGATACTACTATGGTATATGACCTTTTCAGAACCAGTCCATCCGCTATAATGATCTAAGGCTATTTTTCATTTTTGCTAATCGGCAATGCAAGATTGCGGGATTGTACATAACAGAACATAATATACTCTGCGAGGTCACCATACGTACCATACAAAGACTAAAATCCCTTCAAATTTTATTTATTGACGAATTAAAAGGCATAAGAAATAATAATATTTTATTGACAAGTACAAAAATTCGTGATACATACGGTATAAAATAAAATATTATAACAGTTATTACAGATGCAGTTTACTGATTAAAATAGACATACAGTACCATGTCACATTGTGTGATGAATGACTAGAAATTGTGACCGTAATATTAGACTAGTTCTAGAGGCTTTATAGCATATACAATTGCATATTGCATAAATTAAAATTCGTTATAAAACTATGATATTTACACGAAATGAAACGAAAAACTAGAGACTACCGAGTTACAATTACGTTCGCATACACAGGCTATTCGTATTATGGACACTGATGCACTTCGTAAGCTTGGTTCTAACACCTTACATACCTACTACATTATTGTAGTCTGCATACTCATTTCAATAAGTTTAAAATAAACAGACACGCTTACCTACTCTAATAGAAACAGCAAGAGGCATCAAGTTAAAAAATCTATTGTGTTCTATTGAAGCAAAATGTTGTTGCGATTTGTGAGTAACGTTATCGAAAGAAGTACGCAAACTATTTATTATATTTCACTATAACTGTAATTGTCCCATTATGTGCTAGATGCGGATAAAAGCGTTCTAAGTATAAAGTCCAGAGCTGATTTTAAAACTTTAGTTCAGGTTTCGAACTAATTGTGTCAGAAAAGAGTGGTCCTCAAACGAGACGATCAACATTCGAGTTCTCGATCGACTGCCAATCGTAATCGATATCGGTAGTATCGGCGACGGAGAATACCGCGCCACTCTCGGTTCAGATGGCCGACTTCTCCGAGTTATTCGCATCACTCACTCGGCGGGAATGTGGGGCCCTCCTCAGAGTGCGGGGCTGAAGATTCAGGGGAGGCAGATTCGGGCGTTCAATCCTTGTGGGAGAGGAGACGAGAGGTCGTGTCCCACGGCGAAGAGTGTCCATGCCATTTCGAAAGTACTCTTCGGTCCTGTCGCTGTAGCTTTCGATTAATGGCGCAGGATCTTCGTATTCTACGTTGAAGTGTCGTGGGATGGCTAAGTCTTCGGGTGGGCCGAGCTTGTATAGTGGGGGCTCGACGCACTCGTAGTGGTGGTCTTCCGTCTCGTCGTGCGGGTAGGTGTCGGCCACGAAGTGCCGCGTGCCGCGCGGCGTCAGCGCGGCCCACAGCACGCGCGAGTCGATGGCCGGACCTCCGTATAGGGCGTTGGAGCCGGAAGCTTTACCAGTGCCGCCCTTACATCCTCCTCGGGCCCTGTCGAGAAAAAACCCATGAGATTTTTTCCAACTGCAAGAAAAATAGAAGATACAATGAGAGTTAAGAAGATAGAAGTTCAAAGTGGACACTAGTTTTGTGCCCAGAAGAAGGAAGAAATAGAGATACAAAGTTAGCAGTTGCAGTTGTTTCCATCGTCAAATTGGTCTACCTAGTCGATTATAAAAACTACTCACTCTCTACATTTGAGCAGGAACAGGGCCAGTAAGGCAGCGATGCAGAGGACAGCGATGCAGCAGGTGATCAGCACGAGGAACCATGTATCGTCGTTAGAAGCAGGCTCTGCAATAAGTTTTACAGTAATCTTAGCTATTATTAATATTATATAAAGTGGTAAATGTGGCAATCATTTCTAAGTTTTGATACTGTATCAAAAGTAAAATACGTGGACTTACAGATAACAGGTGTAGGTATGTAATTGAAAAAATGCAATGAAGAAGAAGATTGAAGATCACTGGGACTCATGGGCATAGGCTGGATATATAAGATAATTTTGTTGTTAAGATTGAACTGATGTCAATTGATGGTGTTCTATGATCGTGCTTATGTGTAGTAAAATTATTTCGTATGATCACCTTTTGTCGGAGCCAGGTGAAATATTGAGGTGGGAAACTCAGTGTGCATTCTTAATAGAGAGAAATAAACTAGAAGATTTATATTAATCAAAGGACAACATACGTATCTCACCATGTCTGGGTAGCTCATGGTATTCCACTCCGGGGAACAGCGAGTTCTCCTCGTTGTTCCTGTGAGGGGGACACTTGGAAGCCCTGCATGGTGGTGTCAGGTTGGCAGCACTAGCTAGGAAGGCTGGTAGTGGAGGAGGTGGCATGTGCAGGATCGAGTCCGGTGGCGGCCCGAGGGACAGACATTCCGCCCCGCACGACATCCTGGAAAAAAAGAAAATGCTAGATTTATTACAGAAGTTTCGGGTTTAAACTTTACACAACAACCCGTTCGTCGAAAACTTTTATATGTTTTTAAATGAGCATGGCCAAATATTATTATTGTTTTCTGTTAGGTATATCTTGATAATCTTTTACACAAGATTCTAATTAGAAAACCTATGAAAACCGACTGGTGGCCAAGGTTCGGCCAAAGAAACCAGCGCCATCCAAAAGCGCACTGGGTTGACGATATCCACCTGGACGCACAGAACAGGGAAGTATGGCAGAAGAAAGGGGAGGCATATATCCAGAAGTTGGTGATTCCGGGCTGAAATGTGATGATGATAAATAACACATAAACAACAATAACACATAAATGAATATAGTTTTTTTGTAGATACTTAGGTACAATTTATCTATTCTAGATTGAAAACACCCGAAATTGGGTGTAGGTATCTTCACCTACTGATTATAACTATCAATTGACTGAAATAACGAACTGACAAAATAAATATAAAAATTACGAGTTTAGATGAATGATTGAAATCTCGCAACGAATTTTTAGTTTTAATTATAACAATTTTAAGTAAAAAAACTCCCCATAAACTTTTTCATTGTTAAACTTACCTAACAGGTAGGTACTTATTTCTACAAAAGTAAATGTGTTGGTACCTACTAGCTTAGATACTTTTTATACAACATTTTCATTTAAATTTAGGTAACTGAAAAGTTAATGAATACGATAGACTAACCCTTTAAATTTCATAATTAGGCCAATTAACTACTATTTAATTGTTATTTTTGGCACATTATATGAAACTAGCATAGCAGAATAGTTGAAGAAAAATAGTCACAGGAAAATTTCACACAAAGAAAATGAACACACGTAAATCTTCAGCATAATCCATTAAATATTAATGAAACTCGATCTACAGAACATGCAACACACAACAATATCAAACAGACTCACTTTTTAATATTATTTATAGAATTTTCGCGCAACACAGATGCACTTTACAACGTTCTTCTATTACACTTGCTAAAAATTTGGTCCATCGGATGCAGGGCGCAGGCGCGAACCTGTACCATGACATTTACTAACCACTTCAAACACAACCATCCGTTCGATCAAGTTAAGTCCCTTGCTGGCTAACCACAACATACCAGTTATCATGTAGGAACAAAACCATACATGGACACTAAAGTAGTAGCTTCACACGAAAGTTGACATTTACAAGTAGTAGCATAATAACGGGTACATTATTGATTCACGCAAGCGCGGGAAGGGCTTCTCGACCCTCGAATTAAGGGTGGTAAATAAAAGCTTTAAATCGAAAGCACTGACATATTGTTGTCTCTCTCTTTTCGAATAAATCTAGATTAAAGTAAAGAGTGTAAATATTTTTGTGTTTTGAATTTAGGAAATTGAGAATGATGTGTACCTTTGTTGCTTAATTAGAGGGTATTCATAGATGACTTCATTAAAGCAATGCAAATATTGTAAAGGGGGTTATTAAGTATCTTTACCACTGTTATTAACTGTCACGCCTTCATTATCTGTAATAACAAGTGTTTGGACCTATAATATAAAAAAAAAAACTTTAAAACAGTAGGCGTTACTAGAAAGTATATTTTTAATTCTTTTACCTAGAGGTAAAGTGTCCTCCATCAATTTAATGACAGCTTTGAAAGTGAAGAAGACAATTCAATTTACCTTTTATCTATCAAGTTATGACTTGAGAGATAATTAATTACTTAATAATTTCTGTACAACAAATCTGGTCAGTCCTACCACTTCAGAAATGCATTGTAATAATTTTTTAATTATTTATCTTCCTTTGAAATTTTGACAGTTATTTCATACGAAAACTGTCAAACATCAATTTTATTCCTCGAATAAAATTTATCTGGCGATGGATAAATCAGCCCCTAGTTAACTACGTTATTAGTATACTAGCTGCGCCCCGTGGTTTCACCCGCATACGTTTCGATCCCGTGGGAATATCGGGCTAAAAAGTATCCTGTGTGTTAAACCTGGTTATAAACTATTTCTGTGCCAAATTTCATCCAAATCCGTATCCAAAGAGTAACAAACATCCATCCACCCATCCATACAAACTTTTGCGTTTATAATATTAGTAGGATTACTGTATGTTGTTACTACATACTCTATTTGCATGCCATCATTACATGGCCGAATGTGTCTTTGCACTACAATTTTATATATCATCTTTTGTACCTACCACATTTTATGCAAATAAACGATTTTGATTTTATCTACTGCTTTTTACGTGACCCTCAGGGCAGCTACAGGTTTAAAGTAGGTAACAATTTTAAGTTACTTGCTTGAGCTGTGTGTTAACAAAGACAATTATGAATAAAAAATATTTAATAAAAAATTAAACCGACGAAAATAAACTGAAAAGCAAAAAATAATCCATTTAGGGCTGATTTTTCAATCATCTGATAACTTTATTCAAGGAATCATTTTGAAATTTTGACTATTATTTCATACAAAAACTGTCAAACGTCAATATTATTCCTCAAATAAAAGTTATCTGGCGATAGAAAAATCAGCCCTTAGTCTAACTAAGCTCCTAAATTAACATAAACAACTAATTTTAGCCGGCGCCAAACAAACAACGCAAATCAATGAACAAGGATCAATCAAGCTTAATCCTTTTCATTTCCGTCGGTAAAAAAAAAACCGTTTAAAAAGTCGGACTCGCGCACCGAGGGTTCCGTACAAAGTAGGTACTTATGTAACAAAAAATTCTGGTTTTCGGATTTTTTACTTTACTTGTGCTACATGACATTGCTTCTTGCCAAATTTCATGATTCTAGGTCAACGGGAAGTACCCTATAGGTTGTGATTCCGAAACATAAACGCCCGTATCTTTTGATTGCGTTAAAAGTTTGATTTTTTCACTGCTCCAAGGGATTGCAGCTTAGTATTTGATATTAATTTCAACTTGATAACTCCATGCGTTCCTGAGCAAAAGGGTCTGGACTGACGGACAGACAGACGGACAACGAAGTGATCTTATAAGGGTGCCGTTTTTCCTTTTGAGGTACGGAATCCTAAAAAGTGGCAAAAGTTTGCGGCCAGGTAAAACTAAAGGTAAGTAAGGTCAAGCTCCAGGTTAGGGTTATTTAACTTAAGGGTCTAGCCTTAACTTACCGCCAAAATGAAGGGTCAGAAAGGACTGATCTTTCATAAAATAATTCCAACCGTTATTTACGATACCTAACTTTACCTAAGTAAATAGAACCTTACTTTTACTTTTCTACCTTACCTTTTTATATACACTTGTACTTAGTATTATAATTATAATTATATTTTTATTTTAGCTTGTAATACTCTGTCCACTAGGTTAACCGTTTTTTGACAGCTGCCTTAGAACGTAACTATTCCAGATTACGTAAAAGTTAATTTTAAAATGCGTAATAAAATAAATATATAAACTGTCTAATCTTATTGAATTATCTTATTTATGACTTCTTACAAACATTATAATACCATACGTGTATCAGTTTTGATAAAAAAATATAATTGCTTACTAGTTCGATCTGTCAAAAAACGATTAACCTAGAGGACAGAGTATAACGTATTTAAGTATATTTCACTGTAAGTAAATCTATACTAATACTAAAGCTGAAGAGTTTGTTTCTTGATTGAACACGCTAATCTCTGAAACTACCTACCGGTCGGATTTGAAAAAATCTTTTTTGCATTGGATACTCTTATTCTTGAGGAAGGCTAACATCACCTTAGGAACCCTTAGGAGGCAAGCAAAACGAAAAAAGTCAGAAAGAACGCTGAGCGAAAACGAAGTAATAGCGCGGACAGGCGATGCGATGCGACGCGGTGGGGCGGGGGAACTAGAAATTTCACGCAGACGGAGTCACGTGCAGAAGCTAGTGAATAATATGTTTAGAACGTAAATACAAACTGCAATCTGCGCGCTTTGTTGTGTTGTTTATTTATATATACTTTATTGTACACCAGAAAATACATAACAATTATTAGCATAACGTTCTGTTAAAGTTTAAAATAGTAGCGGTCCCCCGACGGGACAACATTTAATCAAAAAATTTCATACGTACTTACGTAGGGTCATAATTTCAAGGTTATTTTTTTCTTTTTATAGGGTTCCACGTTTATACCTTTTTTGTTCTACATGTGGCCATTTTTTCAATAGTTTAAAAAAAATGTTTTAGGCTTTTTACATTCATACTATTTTTATTATTATTTTGTCGGGGGTTTGTTAAATTTTTGATTTAATTTTTTATTTCATGAGATTTGTAGGGACTCCTTATTATTTCATTTCTTTTATTTTCTTGCGTTTTAAGGTTCAGGTAATTTGGTGATTAATCAGGTTTTTTGTAATTCACCATTTTGTGGTGGTGGCCATCTGGGATTTGAAATTTATCATAGTGTATATATAGTATTCTACTAGTCAAGCCCTTTCATTTGATACCCATATTGAGAGAGTTGTGAAAAAAAAATGTAATTCGCCATTTTGTGGTGGCGGCCATCTTGAATTTGAAATTTATCATAGTGTATAGTATTTTACTAGTCAAGCCCTTTCATTTGGTACCCATATTGAGGGAATTGTGAAAAAATATGTAATCCGCCATTTTGTGGCGGCGGCCATCTTGGACCGATTTTCATCAAATATAGCTAAGAACACTCCCGACAAATTCACCTTTCAAACAAAAAAAACAAAATCAAAATCGGTTCATCCGTTCGGGAGCTACGATGCCACAGACAGCCATACACACACACACACACACACACACACACACACACACACACACACACATAACACACAGACACGTCAAATTTATAACACCCCGTCGTTTTTGCGTCGGGGGTTAAAAACAAATACAATTTTAAAGCGTTAATAAAAAAGCGTTCTGTGATCTCTTCCAGGCAACCCTGTGTTTGTTTAGTATCGTTAACGTTTTCTTAATTCTTTTCGGGTCATGTCTAATTTGAGAGCTTTTTCAACACACCGTAGTAGTCCATACCCATTAAAGGTCCACTTGTTGACATCAAATTCTACACGTGGAACAGCTTCATTAACAGTCAAACAAGGTCAGCCAATGAAAACAGGCGTAAAAACAAGTTAATCAATACCAGCACGTGTAATTAAAATTTATATTGCATGTTTAAGCTCTGAAGTGGTATTAGTGCAGGTTATTACTCCGCAATGTTGAGGTCAGAACGTGTGGAAGGCGTGGAAGCTGAACTTTATAAAGTGATTAGTATGGGAGGCACGCTGCTAATATGACTGAGCTTGTTCAGACGGTACACGCGTGATGTCAGTAATTGAGAGGAAATGGAGTTATAAAAAAACATCACGGCTCTATTCTCCGGGGCAGTCAGACTTGGAAAACTAATGGAGTGAAACAGATTGACTACCAACTTCAATTATCCGTATATTCAAATCACAACGGTTATTATAATATGGGGCCCGATACCAGACTCCGGCTGCTACTGATCATATCTGACCACTAGACATGTTTGACCGCAAAAGGGATTAGGAGAAGCCTAACCTGATTCTTTTTTAACTGTTCTCTGTCCGAGATGCAAAACATCGAATTGGTGAAACTGACAAGACAAGCAAGTTAGCAACATTGAGAGACCATTACGCCTTCTCTTTCATGTGCTATCTCACATTCAAAGCATTTATTTCAATATAAACAACCAGGCTCTTTTGAATGGTAAAGGGGTCGGTCAGTCAGAAAGATGAAGCTAGTTGCCCATTCTAAAGCGTAGTAGGTGCTTATGGAAAAGAATAGGCACAAAACTCCATGGACACTCTTTTAAATTAAAAAATCATCGTATCAAGATATTGTTTATATCATTCTTGATTCATTTCACCAGCCATTGTCGGATGGGGGCGATCATACTTTCTGCAAGTGTGCCTGTCATTTCTTTGGATCATGCAATTCCTGCAGCACGGCATGCCCACAGATTTTGAGATGCTTAAGCCGCGCGATCTCCTATCGCTTTTTTTCTCATGAATTATAAGTTATTTATTGTAACTATATTTTTATTTCAAAGATCTATGAAGGTAAACGAGTCAAGTCAAGATGTAAATATGCTTGGATCAGAGCAGGTGGCGTTCTGTAGTTTCTGTCTACCCTCAAAGGAAGAAGGCAAGATTGTATGTGTGTATGAATTATAAGTTGCATAACTAGGTAAAAATACGTTTCGTCGGAAAAGAGACCAGAGTTTTTAAAATAGCGCAGGGAATGTTTGTATTTTTTGTAAAAAATCACTTTGTATAAGTTCAGAGTTCAAGAGTCACCGTGGAAAGAGTATCTAATCAAATTACCTTTGTAATTAGCTCTCAGAGTGCAGGAAGTTTACTAAAACGCGCTGTAATTTTTTTTAACTCTTTATTATGTACAGTCACATAGAGAAGTAACCAGGGTCGTAGCAGGGATATAGCTGAAGTTTATAAAGAAACAGATTGATGTTTTTGAATGAAATTTAGTTTGATAAATTAACGTTTGTTTTCAATTAATTCAATTAAATTTTATCTGAAAACATCAATCCGTTTCTTACTAAACTCAATTATATCCGACGACCCTGGTTACTTATCTCCTTTAGTGACCGTACACCATAAATATTACAGATATAAATGTAGAAATTTTACAAGGGGTGATACAATGGGCAGTACAATACATTGAACACACATTCCCGAAGACGTTTCCGAAAGTTTTTCACGTTTGTCTATACCGGCTTAATTCAATTTTCTTGTGCGGTGAGCGAAAAGAACTACTGCTTTATTAGATTTAGCTATGTTTCATGGGTTTTCCTTGACGCACTCTAAGTAGTTTTTGCTACTTTGTATATTATGCTCTCTACCATAATCTAGGACATTTTTTTTATTAGCTTAATTTTATCCCTTACATGTAGTTCTTTTTTTTTTTTTTTTTTTGTGGATGGGAAATCATCAAATGACTCCTCCCGCTCTGGGTGGAGCAGAAGGGAGTGTCAGACTCTTACTGACTAAAACCCACCCGTGTTCCTTCCTTAGCCCTTTACGTACCAGGGCAGCGGTAACCCTTTCGGACAATCCCGCTACCCCGGCAGGCTTCGGCCCTGTCGGGCCCCGTCAACTACGCTGACATCTCTTTGAGGCGCGCGTGGAACACATACACGCCGTCCGGCACGGGCCTGGTCCTGATCGGACGGAGAGCTACCCATTGCTCTCCGCCCGCAGGCCCGCGCCTACGGTGGCCGGGAGTCGTCACGCGGCTCCCGACGCCCGGAGCGTCTCCCTCGGCGGCTGAGGCGTGAGGATCTTTCCCACGCCCATCCCGCCACCTCCTTCGCTAGCATGACTGCTTCGCAGAAGGAGGTGACCGCCTCCCACTCCCTCTCGCCCCGGACCATGGCTTGCACCAGGGCCGGGCGCAAGAGGTCGCCGCCGCTGCCGATCGCCTCTACGAGGACACGGCGGTGCTCTGCCCAAGCGGGGCAGACCTCCACCGTATGCTCCACCGTGTCCTCTGGGCGATCCTCGCAGTGGTTACATGTAGTTCTTATCTACTGTTTTGTGTTGTGTACTTCACATATTGTTTATCTACGTACTGCCCCGTTGGTCTCGTGGTCGCAAGCGCAACTGCTGAGCGTGGGGTCCTGGGTTCGATGCCCGGGTCGGGCAATGTGTTATTCAATTTTTCCATTAGGAATATCTTAATAACAGCCCGGAGTTTGGAAGTTGGCGGTGTGATACCTCCGAGCATCGAAAAGCACGTTAAGCCATTGGTCCTGCGCCTGATCTCTCTCCGGTCATGTCGGATTGCCGTCCCATCAGACTATGAGAGGGAGAGAGAGTGCACAGGTGTTTGCCCACACACTTGTGCACTATAATATCTCCCGCGCCGAAGACTAGTCTCCGTTAAGATTGATCGCCATGGCCGAAATAGAACTAATAGAGGACTGATGATATGATATCCGCAAACGATGGGACACTTAATATCATCGTGTCCTGTCAGCTGCACGTTACAGGAACTGATGGACGCTGGTGATGCCGCTATTAATCTATGGATGGCGCCAAACAAGTGGCCGAGTTCTGGGCAGAGTCCATTTAGATTGCTATCGACACGCCAAGATGAATGTTGGATTGCCATCCCATCGGACTATGAAGTGAGGGAAGCGCACTATTATAGTGTACAGGTCTGCGCGCACACCTGTGCACTATAATATTTCCCGCGCCGAAGGTTAGGCTCCGTTGAGTTTAGCCGCCGTGGGCGAAATACGGTGTGGAGGACTTTTATTATTTATCTACGTACATATTTTTACCGTACGTACTATTTATTTATTTGTTAGTAATGTTAGTTTTGTACTTAAATAAGGTTAGTGTTGTTAGGTTGCATTTTGAGAAAGATGCATTTTGAGAAAGGTACGTTTTGCGTATGGGGTGCATTTTGCGAAAGGTACATTCTGCGACTGAAGGGTGTGAGGGCCTCCTTTTGTGGTGAAAGCCTCCTACAAACCGTTCCAGGTGGCTCCATCCATTGCCTGTCTGGGCCATTAGTTTCCGGCTAATTGTACGATGTCGTCACTCCATCTTTTAAATAGTCTAGTCTACCCTTCCTTCTTTTTTTGTATACATGCTAAGTGCTAATTTGTAATAATTTGTGACCAACTTTCATCCATAGCTCTTTGAATATGACCAGGGCCAGTCTCCGTAATTATTAATTTTCAAAATCTGGTCGTAATTTCATTTCAGCGACAATCAATGAAAAAAAACTTGTCCAAAATGTAGGGAAATTAGAGATATTTTTGACCGATTGAGACTGGGATCAGACTGTGAACGTGCTCAAAATTACGAGAACTGCCCCTCTGACCATTTTTACTTCAGTCTCAGGACCTGTTTGACCGCATCTCTCGCCTCAAATGACTTACATAGTTCTATACAAGGTGTAACAGAATAAACGCAATTCCTGAAAGCAATTTGTTCATATATCATATTAAAAAAATATGTATTTTGCCATACTGACCGCCGATTGAGCCAAAGAAAAGTAAACCTTATTTCAAGGCAGTAAGACTCAATTTTAAATGCATACATTAATGCTAGAGTTAACACGATTTTCTTAATAATAATACTTGGCTTTAAAAAAATAGTTTTGGTCATTGTATAATGATTTTTACTCTATAATTTAATTGGGGTGTATGAGGTCTTGCGTTAATTATGTTACATCCTACTAATAGGTATTATAAACGCGAAAGTGTGTGAGGATGGATGGATGGACACAAAAACTACTGACCGATTTTGATTAAACTTTACAGTAATATAACTTATATATCAGGCAAACACATAGGATACTTTTTATCCCGATATTCGCACGGGATCGACATTTATGCGGTTGAAACTGCGGGGCGTAGCTAGTATTGTATAATTATATCAGCAGGTACACCCTATGCAATTAGCCCCGTTACCACCATGCTGAAATGCTGACTGGCTGGCACAGGCATGAGCTATTCTTGTATAGGTAATGCCAATACAAGAGCAGGAGGTGCCGCGTGAGTCGTGAGAGCCTGTTGACGGACAGCCGGCCGGCTGATCTATCGATTACACTGAATTATACTAAAAGTACGAAATACGAGTACATACATACGGCATAAAAACTAAAACAAGTCTTGTGTTCATCAATACAAGGATAATTAAAGATCTTATGAAGCTTTCCATCACAAAGGAACTTCTTGTTGTCCTTTTGTGATGGACTGAGGTTAACCATCCAAAAAGTTTTAAAGTCATATATGTAAAAACCAAAGATTTTCCGTATAAGTAATTGTTTTGATACATTACTACTCAAAATATAAACAGAAACATTTCCTCTATAAAAAAGGAGTATTTTGACTCCTCAAAGTTCAGTCAGCACAATTAATCTCTGCTTTTCTTCGCTTAACAACTTTTTTCAGTTACATAATTTCCCTAAAAATTCCAACCCATCAAAATGCCGACATTTTTAATTAAAATTAGTGGAAATGACCTCAAACTGCCGGTGTTCTCATAAATTGACCGAAATGAAAACAAACATAGCATAAAGCCGCTATGGTATGACGTCAACAAGATGGCCGGTTCATTGATAACCGCCGCGTCGCGCGTCACATCCGCGCGCACGGCGCATGCGCGCAGTTATACAACCATTGATAGAGAGTGGAGCATTTTGGAGCTTGCGGAAAGCTTTCGATACGACTTGGGTAAGATTGAGAGTGTTTTAAACGTACGACTTTTTGTGTTAAAACTTTGCCTTTTATCCGACTGCGCTGGCGCCGAAGAAAGGTAATGTTATTTGAACTGTAATTTCTCTTCTCCATGAGATAAACGTCATGAGCGGCAGTGGCAACTACTAATACTTTATTTCTTGCAGATGTTGGCGTAGGCAGCGGTCTGTATATATTATGACGTCCGCACATGTCGCCAATCATGTTTAAGTTCCATGTAATAGGGGGTGAGCCTATTGCCGTCACCCGGGCACGAATTTAGACTCTATTGGCTGCTACTGAGAATAACACAAATAACAATTTGCTCAATCTAGGGATCGAATCGAAAGTGAACACTATGCCAATGCTCAGAATGGCAGAAGTTCGACATTTTTTAAATTTATTTTATCGTATCGTTGTCGTTCCATTAAAAAGAGCTTTTCAGTGCGAAAGCAGCCTCTTTCGGACATGAAATATAGGCTGTATGTCGGCTGTATCAGATGCCGCCCTTGCCTCCGACCGAACGGACGAGCGCTCGCAACCGGGAATAAGCCGCGAACTTCATTTCAAATTTCGTATAACGAACGCTTTTTAATTTAAAATTATTTGTTTTATTTTTATTTTTTAATTCGTTGCTGGCTTAGCAACGAGTACCGAGACTGTTTATACTCTTTGGTGAACTTTGAAGATTGTTTACGGAAAGCTCGGTAAGTTTAGTTTGTATTTATTCGGATAAAATTATGATAGAGATTAAGATAGTTATAAGTTTAAGAAAAAACAATTACCGGCCTTTATATGGAAAAACTTTAACCTAATTTAGTTAAGTACCTATAAGGTAAGTATAATGTTTTAAGACAGCTAAATAATTAGCATTAACTCTATTATCATTAACTTCACATACAATTACGTTTGTTCAAAAAGGTGCCATAAATATTGACTAACGTAGGTCAAAGCAATTTAACACGTTTTTAGAACTTTTCGGAGTCACTTTGTACAGAGATTTCACGGTCTACAGTGCGTAGCAAATTAGCTACGCTTTCGGTGCTACGCGCTACGCCACTCGCGTAGCTGTGCAGCGTTTTATTTTTGGCAAGAAATTGCCTGTAAAAAGTTTTTTTAAATAGGTTACAGTTTACATTACAGTTACTTTGAATAACAAGGCTGATGTCTATTATTATTTAAATAAATACTTGTTTGAATGTTTCCAGAAACAATTCCAGCCTCTAATGATTTTTTAATTGTTACCTGTTTCTTAGGAGGTTGTACCCTGCCCTCTAAAAGCAATAACTAATAGTTTTCTTTCGTTTTTTCTTCATGGTTAACGTCTAAATGGAATAATTATGATGAATGAATAAGATATTAAACGTTTCTTTGTTAAGGCGATGAAAAATATGAGCGATGATAACCGGTTTGAACCCATAATCGATTCTGTCATTACAACTAGGTACACGTTTGAGCAAATAGATGATTGTCGTTACGGAGCGATAAGGCTGCCAACAAATATACTGCGTGACTTTTCTTTTTTTAAGAAGTACCGTACCGTAAAGGTTTTCTGCTAAAGTCGACCTTATGTAGCTTATGTGCTGGCTGGCAATAAAATAACTCTGGTTGCATTCAAACAGTCAAGCGAGAATAGACTGAGCTTTAAAATTTTTGTATTAGGTTTTTGTTTGGAAGAAGGCGTGATAATATAGCCGCGGTGATGTAAACACGTTCGTCTGGAATAAACGCAGAATTATAACGTTGTATGATTTTAACACAACGTTATATTTCTGCAAATAGGTGCATGGTGCATGTTTTTCTTTTACAAGAGAAACGACCAGCTCTTATGGCATTTGCTGCTTCAGCAGACATGCATTTCAGAAGCAGCCGGGACCTTATTAGTTGTAAGCAGTTTGCGTTTGGAAATGGCGTTGGGATGCAGTTAATTAATGATATTAAGTGCATTTTGATCAGCATTTATATCTATTATGTGATGCTCAGGTTTCTTTATCTAACGAAGGCTGAAACTCACTTTAGTTTAGAACAAAATTTCTCAGAATACTTGTTGCCTGTAAGTTTTTTTTTATACGATGAGATTTTAATAACTTAAATAGTAATTTGTCTTACTGTGTATTTGTAATTACAGTCTTACCAAGGCGTAAAGTTTACCCAGTAACTAGTTTGTGGAGGTCAGATAGGTAGCCGGTCCTTGTAAAATACTGGTACTCAGCTGCATCCGGTTGGACTGGAAGCCGACCCCAACATAGATAGGAAAAGACTGGGCAGATGATGATGATGAATTGGTTATTATAACTGTGTACTACAGGAAACGATATAACGCTAGAATGCACAACTTAACACAAATACCTATGTTAAGATACCGTATCATAACTCAATTTGGGTTGGCTGGGGGACCATTTAAAGTAAATTGAGTAGGCATCATAACACGATTTGCATCCGATACAGACCGGAATTATGAGCGTAGGCATGGTAGGGCTTGTGGCTAAGTAATAACAGTTGCAAATGGCGATTGATCATGTTAAGCTACGCTTGCCGCGGTTGGTCCGTAGATGGGTGACCATCTTTACATTTCAAGTCTTCTCCATGCCTCGGAAAGCACGTAAAGCCGTTGGTCCTGGCTGTCATTCGTGGATCTTTGGCAGTCGGTACGGGTCGTCAGACGCCCAAAAGTCTGACAACCAGTCTAGCCAAGGGGTATCGTATTACCTAGTAGCTGAGTTGTGGAGGTCCGATAGGCAGTCGCTTCATGTAAAATACTGGTATTCAGCTACATCGGATGAGACTGGAAGCTGACCCCAACATAGTTGGGAAAAGGCTAGTTAGATGATGTTGACGTAGGTATATCAGCATGACTGCCATTTGTGGGGTCACACCATTTGTGGGGTAGAGTCACACTGGGTCAGTGCTACATCGGGATAGTTTTGTACATTCGTGGGACATTTTCAACATTTGTCATTGTTTCCCGAGCAATTATTAGGTACATATTCTCACATCATGTGCATAGGATAATCAGCATATAACGATCCCACTGCTGGCACACATTCCTCTTCTCTGTGAGGAGAAGTGGGTAACTATCCGCCATGCGGGCCATGTGCGGGTTTGTGAAAGTCATATGTTGTTCTAGGACATGCCGGTTTCCTCAAGAGGTTTTCCTTCACGGTTTTGAGAACCCTCTCTTCATGTATTTGTATTTGAGGCAAACTAGCGTTCTGTCCAAATCCCAGAGGGGATCTGCTGTGTAAACAACATTCATCTATGGACGTACCCATGTTACGTGACCTTTAGTAAACCAATCTTTACATGGCGCTTGAACTGCGGACGTCATCGGAATTTCGTATATTAGATATAGCATGACATTGTTACATAGTTTTTTTTTACTTAGGATTATCGCGTTACCCTGTAACTGGGTTGTGGAGGTCAGATAAGCAATTGCTCTATGTAAAATACTGGTGTTCAGCTGCATCCTGTTAGACTGGAACAAGCGCGATACAGGGGAGTTGCCTCCCTTGGGTTTCGACCAAACTGAGTCTAAAACTCTATATTGGACATAAACATAGTTTTATGACTTGTGTTTTTACTTTGTATACAGTACATTACTAAGATATATAAGTCGTAGTCACTTTCACATTGTTGAGTGTACGGAAAATAGCTGCAAATGGTTTAAAAAAAAAAGGATTTCATGGCTTGAAGCATTCACCCCCCCATCCTCCCAGAAATAATCATTTACCCTCCCTTAATCAAAAACCTAGATCCGCGCCTGTACTGGAAGCCGACCCCAACATCGCTGGCAAAAGGCTAGTTAGAAGAAAATGTGTGCGCTTCAGGTCCATTTGCTGATGCCAAGAGTAACAACAACAAAAATAAACTATCAGCACTTACAGGATCACTTCATAGTATAAACCAGTGCATACCTGAAGAGATACGTTATACTATTTATAATTCTCTTATTAAGTCGCATCTGTTATATCTCATAGAAATTTGGGGAAGTGCCGGAAAAACGAAGTTGCAAGAATTACAAAGAGTACAAAATAAGGTCATAAAGATATTGTTTCGCTATACATATCTAACATCAACCTGTAAAATTTATAAAGAAACAAAACTAATGAATATCAAACAACTCTACACATATAATACTTGCGTTCTGATTAGAAAAATTATCGACAGAACCATCCACACTAACTTATCATTTACTAAACAATCTCAAATTACTAAACGCAGTCTTCGTCGACCAAGTCTACTTGTTTTGCTAAGAATACGCACTAATTACGTTAGAAAGAATATTACATATGAAGGATCACAACTATTTAATAATCTACCCACTTACATAAAAAATTGTTAGCTCTCTCAGCAGTTTTAAATCTCGGCTATCCAATCACATAACTGAAAACTGCCTTGACTAAAGTCCTCCAATGTTCTTAAATGGTTGAGAGTTGAACTGCTAATGACTATAGAATAATTATATAATTATAATACTATACATATACTTTGGTGACGGTAACCTAAAATAAGTTTACTGAATGTATCTTGTCTGTTCTCATGTGAGTGGCGTTTTTTTGTCTTTTATGAGAATAAATGATTTAAACCTAAACAACTACCGAGCTTGTCTTATTTTGTACTTACACATTATGTACTTTGTGGACTGTCTCACATAACTCACACCCAGCGTCACAAAAGTCACACCGACGCGACAGGTGGTACGACTCCGTTGTTGTCAAGGCACGTGCCGTTTTATTACGAACGTGTCGGCTTTCTCACGAGATTTCACTTCACTGCCTTCATATTAAGACTTTTTGAAACGGGAAGGTATTTTGAACTTATTTTTTTCTGTAATTCAGTTAGTCATGGATGATGGTGCTCACTTCACATAATGTCATGTTCGTGGACTAACTTTTTAGTAGGTCTCTTTTAATACTATGCAAACGGGACGGGGGCCGGTACCGTTCCATCTGGTTTAGAGTGTTTCAATAGTAAATTCCGGAAAAAGACATGTCTACGTGTTTAAAGTGTAGGGAACTCTTTATTAGTTCATCATCATCATTCATTCATCATCAGCCTATAGCAGTCCACTGCTGGACATAGGACTACTGCACGCCATTCAACTCGACTTCGTATCGGTTAGAAAAAAAAATAATATAATGATATTTTTATTGAAAAGCATTAATTAGATCATCAATTAATTATTATTAAAAGTGATTTTAAAAAGTTTGAAAGTTGTTTTACGTCCTTGCTTCTTATCTATTATTGTGATTATGATAGAAAGTTATGTATTTTTCAAATTATCATCATAATTTTCTTACTATGATTTAAACGTTTTTTTTTTCGTCTAGATATTTACTTTTTTAGTAAAAGCAGTCCTTTACGATTTATAAAGTCTGTGTTGTTTGCGGACTAGCTAAGTGGCCTACATTACATTTACCACTTAGGAGTTACACCGAGTTAAGTAAAACCCTTTTATACGAGTATAACGTACATACTTTCAGAGAACATTGCGTAACAATGTGTTTTTAAGTAAGTCTAGATGAAAGTTATAATGAAGAAGAGACATGAAAGGATCAGGGGAAAGAGAAAATAATGAAACTATTTTGGACTTTTTTATAGATAATGGAATGGTCTTTCAAAACAGGAGGTTTTCGTCAACGTTTAGCAAATCTGCTCTTTACCCAGGGGGTTTGTTGAAGAGGTGTTGGACCATTTGGTCCCTTCAAAATGGTTTAGCTGAATAGTGCTGATTCTTGCGTCATGTTCGTGAACGGGCGCCGGCAGTTGGAGGTATTCCACTTAGAGCACTGATTTCAACAGCACTTGCCCGAACCGCACCTAAGCACTTCCACTAACCGCACTGAAACAAATTTTGTAACGTACGGTTCGGAGGAACAGTTTATCAATATTGTTTTTAGTTCCCGAACGGCACCTACGTAAAATGGGACTGGTCGTCTCCACGGCTTATTTTAATTACATACTTACTTTATTTTAGAATCGTTAATATTTGCTTAAATTTTGCTCTGAACGCTTTTAACGTGCCCGTGTCTTTCTACATAGTTCTTACAATATGCATCTAAAATTTAAACATGGATGTTGTACCTAATATTTTGTGACAATATTCTAATTTAAAAGAGTGTCCGTAGAGTTTCTTGCCCGTTCTTCTCCATAGGAACCTACTACGATTTGGAATGGAAAAGCTTCAGCTTTCTGACTTTCACTGTAAAAGGTTTAATTGAAATTAATGCTTTAGTTTGAGTTTGAGGGTAGGTAACGACTAATTAGTATCATAATGGCCAAAATCAACGAAAAGCATCTAATGACTTCTTTAGGGAAGAAGGTAGATCGCGATATAACTGTTACTAACATACAAGGTGTCCCGAAACTCAACGATAACCTGGTACCGGGCGAGAGGCCAAGGTATACCAGTTATGACAAAAAAAAAATGAAAAAAAATGCATGTCACTTAGTCAAGCGATAATAGACATTATTAAGTACTGTGATCACAATTTTTTATAATTTTACAGAGATTTTTTTAATAATGTAATCTCAAATAACAGTGCTATTAATCGCAACAACAAATCAAAGTAATAAACATTGTTAACTAACTAAAATTAATTAAGTTTTGACGAGTTATGGTTTACAAAGTTATTGTCAGTTAACTTTGACACTCCAAGTTGGAAAATAAAATTTGTTTTTTCTTATTTTTTTCATATCTGGTATACCTTGGCCTGTCGCCTGGTACCGGTTATCGTTGAGTTTCGGGACACCCTGTATACATACAGGGTGGCAGGGACATCGACGGGCAAACTGTTCCCGTGGATTCAGTACATGATTCTAAGCCCCATGCGTTGAAATGTTTCGTCGGTGATTTAAATAAAAATTAGCTGTTCCATACATTTTGCCCGCGTAGGTATTGCACTTTTCTATAAAACAACTGAGTTTATTTTGATAAACAACGAAACGTTTATATGCTAGAGGGTTCTAGAATCATCATCTTCCGAGCCTTTTCCCAACTACAGGTACACTTTGCGCATCCACCAATTACCCAGCTACCAATTACAGTTTGCGCATCGAAGGCCCAACCTGTATATAGGTACATAGTTACTATACCAATATCTTACCGTCTATCACATTTCATTATCCAATCAAAAGCTGTTTAAATACACCTTCAAAATCAAATCAATGTCTGAATAGCCGTCCGGTACGTACCAACAATGGCGATCCAATTATAACTTGTATAGCCTGGACGATCCATGAATAAACATAGATCGATCGTAAAACCCAAACAGTTTACTGAACATTAATTTAATAACTTTGGGTGTAAGGACGCCTTCACACTTTTAACTTAATTATGAAAGAAAGAAAGTACAATATTTTATTTGGGACAGAGAAATATAAAAAGTAAAAAAGAGGAGCAATTAAAACTAACAAAAAATAGAGACCTGTGCGAGGCCAAAAAGGCTCCTAACTCAGCTTAATGCCGCGATATTGGACTAAGAGAAACACCAATTGGGTCCCACTAAACGCACGAAGTCGTAGCGGCAGGCCGAGGCGAAAATGGCGGGATGCCTACAGAAAGGACTGGTAAAGACAGAATTGTGTGGAAAACGGAGAGGAAGGCCTTTCCCTGCAGTGGGGCAATACAGGCTAGTTAGATTAGATTAGAATGCTCCGACAGTTGTATTTTAAATTCAAAAATCGTTCGAATTTACATAACCTAAGTTTATTTCGCGTGTTCGGGCCTCCGAACTTTAGGAGGGCTAAAAGCCAGTTCTCTCAAATATTTTAGAAACTGAATAAACTTTAGGAGAAGTGTCTTAAACTAGTTTCGACATGCTAAGTCTGTCTCTAAAGTATAATGTATTGTAATAATAAATGCTTTTTCAGTTCAAAGTGTGTTAGAGGAAAAGTAATGGTAAGGACAAAAATATAGTTTCTTGTTTTCTTAAAAAATGTTCCAGACTTATGATAGGTCTTTTTTTTTCTCGAGTTTTAAGTGCGTTCTTACTCTACCGACACACGTACGAAACTAACGTTCGTGCACCTTGCTCCCTGAGTCACCCTATTGTTTTTGGAAGTAATGGCCGAAAGCAATGGTGGTCACTAACGTCTCATTCGACCTCTGTGAGCCTATATATACTCTCTAAGTCCGTCAACGAAGACACGGGACTGTCCGAAAGTAGTTCGATACTTCGGAATGAACCCTAATCCCGATTGATTAACTTTTTCGGACGGGCAAAGACAAATCAGGAGTATGGACAACTGTCAAATCGCGTTGTCATTCATTCTTAGTTTGTTATGTCTGTAGGTGATATGGAGCAATAAACGGCCGTAACTTCGGCCGAACCTGCGGTGTTTAGGGTGTAGAATCCCTGGTGCAGATTACAGGATAAATAAAGGTTAATGAGATCTAATATTCACAGATTTTTATCGCTACGTTCTATAAACGTCTCCATGAAAATATGTTCTCAATCTGACAGTCAATGACCGACCCAATCAATCATTCATTTAAACATACCTAGCGAATTTATTATACGAGAAAATATAACCACCTGGGTATTACAGGCGAGTTGTTGCCCCCCAGATTGTTTGAACGGGGAATTGCGAGTACTTAAAGTATCATTTGCAATGCTAAACAGTCCGCTGGCAACATTAATGAAGATTTAGTTTTAATTCAATTAATTCGCGACTCGCGACAGATTTTGATGAACAACGTTATTTCAAAAGATCTGGGAGACTCGTAATACGTTTACTTGCACAGTGATGAGATAAATTAATTGTATTATTTTCCGCTTGTTTGGTTATTTGGGTGTTAAGTGAAAGGTTGCGTCAAAGTCGTCTTTATCTGGAACATAAATTCGCGACAATTACCTTGGTGGTACGTTTTTTCGACCCATCACGAAACCGCCATCTACGCATTCTGTACATCAAAATTTGTGCAATTTAAAAAAAAAATTAATTACTTTTATTTTCCATATTAAAACTAGCTGTTTACGGTAGTGCGCAATGGAACGCTCGCAATACATTGTGGTTATGCTTGCAACGGTATAAAGCACTAGGTTTTATTTGCGGGGTCTCGTCTGATTTTAGAAATATCAAGACTTTTAAGATATTATATTGCTCCTTTGTTCGTAGTCACCTCGAGTATGCCTCTCAAGTCCGGAACCCTAACTATAATACTTATGTATATCGATCGTATTGAGGGCATACAAAGAAAATTCTATAGGTACATTCAATTTCGTTCCAAAACATACCTATCTAGTTACAAGTGCGGTGTAAAAAATTTCATGTTCTTCTACTTTACGAAAGAAGAAAAATTTCTGATTTAGCACTTTTATCGAAAATTGCAAACAGATCCAACGACATCCCTGAGCTGCTGAGCAAAATTGGGCTGCGCGTATGTTCTTCGTTTTTGCGTAAACCTCGTTTGTTGCACATATCAACAACAAGAACAACTTACAGACAAAACTCCTACATGATTAGGGCGAGCCGTATGTATAATGAAACCTGCAAGGAAGTTGACATAGATCTCTTTAATACTAGTGTGCCCAAATTAAAGAAGGCTCTTTGAAATCACTACTTCGACAAGATAACATAATGTACTAAGTAGCAGACGGTGTTACTTTCGCATACTTCATATTCGTATATAATGCAAGGGCTATGTTATGTATGTTCGTAGTTAGTTTTTATTCTATGTGTGAAACTTGTAATTGGTCATCATCATATACTTATGTTAAACACTTAGTAACTATTCTGTCTGATTAGCTGTAAGTTTTCCAAAAATAATAAAATAAAATAAAAATAAAATAGGGATCCCGGGGCTACCTATTCAAAGTTAAGTTATACATATTAAATCTTGTTTTCGTAAAAACTTCGAACAAAGTTAAAACTTTGACCTTTATTATATCCGTCTTCTCATACCTGCCGATCGATTCTGTAAAAATCTCACCGTGAAAAGTTAGGTGAAGTGAGCTTAGAGTGAGCTGTCAATAGTGTCAATCCCTAACATTATCAGGAATGACAGCTCACTCCACGCTCACTTCACCTAAGTTTTGTGTGTGTTTTTCACGGTGAGATGGTTACAGAATTGCACTGCTGGAAACTTTCTGTCCCAGGTTTGGGAAGACCATAGTTGATTCTCGGGTTCGTTAAGTGTATTTTTTCACCCGTTATAATAGGCACCAATTTTTATTCAAGTAAGCACGAACTTACCTGAATAAAAATGGTTAAAAAATAATTCTGCCTTCAGTAACTTCTTGAACTTCCAAGCTCCACTTAGTCAAGACGCTCGAACACGAAGCTGCCGTAGTGCCGGCTTGACCTATAGACTGCTCGTTAACAGTCCCGAGGAGCTCTTGTTATCACAACTCACAGCCGATGAGACAGAACAAATAATGGGAAAGAAAATACCCAACGATCCCATTACCTTCCTAACAAAGAGGTGCTGAGAAATATATTTCTGAAGGAAATGGTGGCAGGAGATATGAGAAGCTGACTTGATTTGAATTTGTGATAGCTTCTCAGATTCGTTTCCGATTTGGTGTAATCTTATTCATAGACTCATATATTGGAGGCCGACACCCTTTTCCCTCAAGGCTAATCAGAATGTCATGTACCTCTATGGTTCGTTCATATCTTTCGTAGGTGAAAATTCGTCACATCAATCATCGAAAGGTTTTTATTTAAAGTTGCTCTTCCGCGGCGACCACAACCGCAACCCGTAGCGGTAACGTCACCTTATCCCAATGACAGCCCGCAGCAAGACGTCTGGTGTCTATATAACTTTCCGAAGACGTTCATCATCATCATAATCAGCGTACAGCAGTTCACTGCTGGACATATGCCCTTCTATTGCACGCTATTCAACTCGTATTTCGGCAACTGAAGCGGTTGACAGGTGCCAATGTCGCATCTACGAAAGCGTTTTTACAGAGTTACATAGAAATCACCACCTTAAAGGAACTACTTTTGTGTTAGTGGTGTGTATAGGTATACCGCGACCACAGACCATGACACATAATTGTTTATGACTGTTATTGAGAATTTTCATTTTAGCTGGAAAAGTTCTATACGTGGCAGAAGTCCGATACAAACTTTTGTTCTCTAGTGGCGATGGAATTCCTCGAACTCCTTTCATATAGTTATCGGTTTTTGGATCTAGAGAACAAAATACAGCTGGTACTTATACGTCAAACGCAGAGTGTTAGCTACAAAGTCAGAAAGTTCGACACACTTAACAGTGTTACATCGGACGGGCGGAGTTATAATCTAGTTGCTAAAATTAAGTCATCAACTGAGTGGCGTTAGCTGGATTTAAAATAGGAGGAAGTTTTCCATCCACCAATAGTCCGGCCGTCGAGAGAATGCGTTCCTGACACCTGTCAGTTTCATACAAACGAATACGTGTTTTGCAAATTTGATCTTTGTTAGCTACTAGAATTGCCGCACTGACACTGACAGGTGTCAGGAACGCATTCTCTCGACGGCCGGACTATAGTTAAAAAAATAAAATAAATACGAAATTCAGATTATATTGCTACCTCGTTGGTATAGTGATCGCAAGCGCTACTGTTGACCGTTCGATTCCCAGGTTGGGCAAAGGGTCATTGGGTTTTTCCATCAGGAATTTCTCAATAGGAACCCACACCCTAATTGCGTAATACACAATCAATCAGAATCGGTTTCATTTTGACAGTTCAACAACATTCATTGCGTTATTTACGTGTTCAGCAGACTTTATGAAGGTAACCTTTTTCGAACTTATGAAGCAATGGATTAGCAACATCCTTCAAAATGATTCAGATTGAGATTGATTGTGTGTTTCGCAATTAGGGTACCGGAGTCCATATTTAGATTTGTACTCGGTGGATAGCAATAGGATCGCCTCCTATTACTTGGGACTTAAACATAATTGGCCAAGCGTGGGTGTACTATACAGGGTGGCAGGGACATCGACGCGCAAACTGTAACCATGGATTCAGGACATGAGTTTAGACCCCATAGCGTCGAAATATGTCGACGGTTATTAAAAAAAAATATTGCTGTTCCATACATTTTGACCGCGTAGGTATTGCACTTTTCTATGAAACAGAAGATTATTTTTTTGATAACCGACGAAAAATTACGACGCTAAACTCATGTGCTGAATTCATGGTTACAGTTTGCGCGTCGATGTCCCTGCCACCCAATATAGGGACACCCTGCCAAAACCTTCGGGGGAAACAAGCGTGATGTTATGTTATGTTCAAAGAAAACCTGCACGTATAGAGGGAAAACGTGACGGAATGATAAGGTCACATAATATTATCATACAGACGTCTGTGGAAATTAAAAAAGAAACGTGATCGACCCACACCCACGATTTGCCTGCCGAGGTCCATTATAACAACCTGATATTATTCAAATATTATTTATGTTTCAAATTGACGTTATTTCAAGTTAAACTAATATCAACTTTATTTTAATGGTCATTGAGTTGATTACAGAGTGACTAGCACTATTGAAAAAGTTATAAAAATGTTTGAAGTTGTAGCGTAAACTGAAGTTTATTGTGTAGGAATTAAAGTATTTTTTCCTTAAACTCATATTTGTTTACATTTTTGGCGAATATGTCGCGATATTAGATTAGATTAAAATGACGTTGGTTAGAAAAAAAAACTCCCTTTCGATGTTTTGTTAAAGGTCGAACTTGTTTTCATACTTTGTTTCTTATGTTAACGAAGAAAGTTTTTGACGTCTGAAAGGTCAGGGAATACAAGAGGCTGTCTTTTGTTTTATTGGATACTAGCTGCGCCCCGCGATTTCATCCGCTTAAGTTTCGATTCAAATTCAAATTCAAATTCAAATTCAAATTCAAAATAATTTATTTGCTAATATGGGTAATTACATAAAGTTGTTAAAATAGAAAAGAGTTCAGCCATATTACGCCTTGAAGCATGCAAATCTCAAGCTTTGACTGTATCACAACATTGTTATTTATTATAGAAATTCATTGCAACAATAATTTATAATTAATGACATAATTTTGGTAATTTCACTGTGGTAAATAATAATTAAATTAAAAATTAGCAAATCACAATGTCTCTAGAATAATTAAAATAATGAGAATGTCAAGATATAATTGTAAATAAATGTTAAAATAATAATAATAGATAAATAATTAGTCAGCGTATTAATCACATGTCACATCATCACCATTATTTCTGAGTACACTATGTCCTTACATCCTCTATTAAATAATCCTGAATACAATAATAACATTTGAATAGCAAGATTCTTCTTAATTTATTTTTAAATTCATCGATGGTAGGAGCTTCTAGTACAGTCTTTGGTAAGTGATTGTATATACGCGGTGCCATACTGAAAATACTTTTGGTATATAAGGCCGTCTTGCTAGATTTGCAACAAATTTTTTCACCGTGCCGCTTACTTCTATACTTATCAAAAAGATGTTTGTTAGTTCTTGCGAAGCTAGCAATCTCGTAGATGTAGACACACGGTAATGTCAATATATTATATTTGACAAAATACGGCCTACAGCTATCAGTCTGGTTGATTTTAAACATACCCCTAATACACCGCTTTTGCGCTTTGAATGCAATGTCTTTATTGGTGGAATTGCCCCAGAATATAATACCATACTTTATTAAGGACCCCACGTAGCCATGGTATGATGCAAGAACAGCAGAAGTGTCTACCGTTTTTGCCAGCATGTGTAGGGCGTATGATTGCTTATTTAGTTTTTGATTTAAAGAATCAACATGTGTCTTCCAATTCAAATTATAATCAATTGACATGCCTAAGAATTTAGTATTTGCTATTTCATTTATTTTGTTTCCTGCATAATATACATTAATGTCAGTAAATTTTGCTTTACGATTGCGAAATATCATAATTTTAGTTTTGTCAAAGTTCATTTTTAATTTGTTATTAGTAAGCCATTTTATAATATCACTTAGAGTGCTGTTTATATCTTGTTCTAAGGATAATTTGTCCTCACTTGTGAATACGACAGTACTATCATCAGCAAAAAGTATAGTGGGATGATTAGTTGCTTTGGGAAGGTCATTTATATAAATGATGAACAGTAGAGGGCCCAAAACACTTCCTTGTGGGACGCCTTGTTTGATTTCTTTATATTCTAAAGTGTAGTTAATTTCTGTACTTGTTTTGGTGCATACTCGAGTAACTAATGTGGACTGTTTTCTGTTGGTAAGATAAGAAGCTATCAACTCCAATGAAGTGCCTCGAATTCCATACCTGTATAATTTATTTAACAGAATTTGGTGATCCACGTAATCAAAGGCTTTACTAAGATCCATATACAATGCGCACGCAGGAATTTTATTGTCTAAGCTAGTCATAACTGTTGTCAGAAAATCGTAGACGGCCATATTAATGGTTTTATTTTTCCTAAAGCCTATCTGCTCTTTAGCAAATAAGTTGAAATTTTCAAAGTAGTTATTTATTCTGTCATAAATAACTCTTTCATAGACCTTAGAGAACACCGGTACTAGTGCTACGGGCCTGTAACAATTCATGTTGTAGGGATCATCTTTCTTGAATAGAGGTTTAATTATTGTTAATTTTAGTTTATCAGGGAAGTATCCATTTAGAATTGACAGATTAATGAGATGACTTAAAATGCAGGATATTTTAATGGGCACTTGTTTTAGTATTTTAGTCGATATGCTGTCATATCCAGTACTGTTGGTATTTTTTAAGTTTAAAATTATTCTATGTACTTCTTGGGGTGTAGTTGGATACATGAATAATGTTTCCGAGTTGTTAGGAAAGGTCTCTGTTTTATTATTATCATTTGAGTTACCTTTTATTTGGTATATAAAACAATTATTAAAACAATCAGCAATGGTCTGAGGATCATCAGTACAATGTTTACCGTCTATATCAATTTGATTGATTTCGTTTTTTGGCGCATTACACATTGTCTTACTGATAACATTCCAAGTGGCCCTACATTTGTTTTGAGCTGTATGGATAAGGTAATTATTTTGAGATATTTTTGTCTGTTTTATAACACGTTGCAATCTACTCGCAAAATTTTTAAAATTATTTTTGTCTATGATATTTCGATTCTTACGATACTTCCATAATAATTGCTGTTTACGCTTGCAGCATCTTTTAATTCCTTTAGTCATCCACCGGGGTCGTATTTGAGAATACCTTCGAATTCGAATAAATGGAAAACATAAATTATAAAATAAAGTAAATAAATCATAAAAAATGTCAAAAGCTTCATGTGGGTCATTATTTTCAAATACGTCATTAAATGAAATCGAATGTATGCAGTCATTAAATTTTTTAATATTATCTTTACTGTAATCTCGTCTTTTTACATACCAATGTTTTAGGGAGCAACTAGGTTTCACGGGACAGGTTAGTAATTGTGCCGTGTGGTCAGATAAGGCAAACTCCATTGTTTTACATTTACATCCACGAATATTATACATGAAATTATCAATGCACGCTCCACTAATAGTTCTTGTTGGTTCAAATAATCCTAATTGTAAGTTGTGACAATCTAGTGTTTCCATTAGCATTGTAGTCATCTTGTTTCTGTTTAATACATTTATGTTAAAGTCACCACAAACTATTATTTTCTTCTTACTGTAGCAGTGATCCCAAGTAGTTGGTTTAAAGTGTCAAAAAATGTGTTAATGTCACCTGTTTGTGACCTAGGTGGTCGGTATATACAAAAAATTAAGATATTATGGTTTACAAGTTCGATACCCGAGCACTCCAGAACGCCTTCGACACAATATTGTTTTAGTGTAGTGATTGGTTTAAACGCATGATTATTTCGTACTAAGATACATGAGCCCCCTCGGCGATTATTCCTCGAGAAGAAGGACCCTTGAATAAAATTAGGAATATTGATTAAATCGGTATCAGTATTCAGCATATTATGCTCCGTGAGACATACGACATCTACTGGATTTTTTGCGTCTTCTAGTGACGACAGAGATATAGATAGTAAATCCATTTTCCTAGCAAGTCCATTTATGTTTTGGTGAAGGATGTTTATACTGTTATATACGAAAAAAATGTGATTTCCTTGAGGGATTCTGAATTTCAGGATTCGTTTCAGTTTCGGGAATTATATTATTTGAATTGCCATAGTCCATAACATTATATTTTAAATTATCAAAAATGTTTCTCATTCCATAATTGTTTAACCTACCACTGCTACTAGAAAACATTGTACAATCATATAATAAGTTTAAATTAGAGTCAAATATTACAGCATAGTCATAAATTTGTATGTCATGATATAGTAAGCTATTGAACATTTCAATTCTCCAGTTGAACATACTAGAGTAGTCATTGCACTTATATGTAGGCAGACATAAAATTATATTTGTGTGAGATAACTTTAAAAGGTTTTCCCTAATGTTGGAAATTAGGTCTGAATAGTTGTTAGTTCTATTAAAATCTTCACTACCTATAAGGATTACACAATAGTCTTGCATAGTATAATTAGTTAGTTTTGAGTCTAGATTACTAACAAGCGTACTTATTCCACAGTAAGTTGTTATATAGTGGCATATCTAATGGTTCGGAAAGGCATTCTGTGCTATGGATAATATGTTGTTAGTTTTATTACTGCTTAATAAACACAATTTGTTCTTCTTGGCTTGGATTTGAGACGAGCTATTATCATTTGTCTGATGGTTTCCAATAGTTTTTGTATCTAACGTCAATGTATGTATATGTATGTTTTTCTCTATTAGACGTAGAATCTTGTTTGTAGCCCCCTGGTACGGTATTTTGCGTTAGGTCCAAGTGAATTGTAGGAAGTTGTTCTTTGTAAGGAGTAGACAATCTCACATTCTTTTTAGGAGTTCCGGTTTCGCTGGTTAACCTTCTTGTTGCGTTCTTCACTAGTTGATATTTGTTATTTATAGTATTAATGGTCTGCTTTAACTCGCTATTTTCTATTGATAAATTGTTTACCTCGTCATGGGCTGCCAAAAGTTGTGACTTTAGATCTCCGATCTCCCGCTGTAAGTTTCGTACTAGATCAATCTCCTCGTCATCCGATATGTTTGGCATGCTGTTGGTGGTGCCATCTAGTGTTGTGTTGTTGCAACTAATGTCGTTAGTACTGACATCGTCCTTCTCCGTCAGTGATTTCGTACGATTTCGTCGCAGAGTAATATTCTCGAAGAAATTCATTTTGTTGTAATAATTTAACAAAGCAAACTTTGAAAAAGTGAATGTGAGAAGCGGGGTTCGAACGCAGTGGCAACCGGCTCACGAGACAAAAAGCGTATGCCGCAACCGCTACGCCAAGCGAATCTATGAAACTTTGACGAAATAAGGAAGCATTAGCTACCAGATGCTTGTTACGTCAAAGAACATAGACTTCGGAGTTCAAAGTTCAATTTCTTTGTTCTACTGTGGTGTACGAGACGGTTTAAATTTTAATTGACTTTTTGTTTGCAGTTACAGTTTATTCACTATTCGTTTATGTTTGTCACTAATTTAGTTATTATCTTCACAACATGCACTATAAAACACGTTTTCAATTGTTTCGAAAAAAAAAAAAAAAAAAAATCGATCCCGTGGGAATATCGGGATAAAAAGTATCCTATATGTTAATCCTAAATCCTTAAATCTGATTATAAACCATCTGTGTGCCAAATTTCATCCAAATCCGTTCAGTAGTTTTTGCGTGAAAGAGTAACAAACATCCATCCATCCATCCATCCGTACAAACTTTCACGTTTATAATATTAGTAAGAAGTTGTTAGATACTTCTTCAAGTGTCATTCGAACAATAAAGACAATTACTATAAACTTCGTAGGTAGGTACTTAGTTTATTAAACACTGGATGTTGACCCTCCTGCTCCCTCTCGAAGAGCAAGGCTTTTGTCTCAGCAGTGGGAACATTATAACATTTTATTAGGTAGGTAGGTATTTAACATTGAGAACAGACTTTTAAGTCGTAGCAGTCAGGGCGATTTTCGTAGTTCAAGAAGCGTTACTACTGACTTGCGATTGACCGTACAAAAGAGTACCTACCTGAGTGTGAAATGGCACCTTATTTGTAATTATAATAATAATAATAAAGATGTTTATTTCGGACCAAAGAATCCATAAAGTGTTAGTAACATAATATTAAAACAACTTATTATCTAGTGTTAGTACCAATCACCCTCTGCACAAACTGTTTTACAATTGGAGAGCCGAAACTCTCCGCTACAGTTCTCAGGATGCTATTGCGACTGTCTCTCACTCTCCTCAGGAGTGACGCTGTTTTTTTGCGAATAATCGCATGAAAACCATCGGTACGGGCAAGCGCAAACATTTCCGACACGCTGCAGTAGCGAGGAAGTCCCAACAACATCCTGAAACCGTTGTTGTACTGAACGCGAAGGACATCCAGCGACCTTTTAGTGTAATTGACCCATAGATTACTCGTGTACAGACTCTGGCAGTACGCGTAATTATTTCACGCTGGCTACACTTAGGTCGCCCACTGCCTGGCTGCACAAAGCTGCATTTGACTGGCCTTGTTCAAAATAAACCGTTTGTTCTCGTGCAAACTGCCACTTGCAGAAATTATTGTCACCCTTGTGTTGTGTTAATTAGTAGAACATTGATAAGGCCTATTTTTCGTTAAGAATGCAATCTATTGTAAATGAAAATAGGAATTAGCAATGAAAAAGTGCCGAAGGTGCTAAAGGTGATAGTTATACTAAACTTTCTAATTGCATTTTTCATTTTCAACCGTTTAATTGGGTGTTGATCTGCCTAGTGCAGACCCAATTAACTATCTACTAAATAGAATTCAATACAAATTTTTTCGTTGAGTATTGATTCAAATGTTGTAATAAGAGACAATTTACGAGTACCTAAATAGTACGTTTTCAAAGATAATGTGCGCTCAACCTTACAATTTCAATAAACAAGCACTTTTGGACAAAATGGTTTACCATTTATTTATTTATTTTACCATTTATGTACACACATACAATTCAACAACCATCACCACCACCACCACCACCACCACCACCATATATACACATATATAAACAGACAATGAAAAACAGAATAGAAAATATAGGTACAGAGGTGATGATGGTGGTGGTGGTGGTGGTGGTGGTGGTGGTGGTGGTGGTGATGGTTGTTGAATTTTACTTTTATTATTTTATTATTATAAGCCTGTGTTGTCCCACAGCAGGACAAAGGCTTCCCTTACCTCTTACCAGTTTTCCCGGTCTACTGCGATTGTGGGCCAATCCCTTGAGAAGGAGTCCAGCGCATCCCGCCATCTTTTTGTGGGCCTACCGCACAGTCGTTTCCTGCCATTTGGGATCCACTGCGTGGTGCGTGTAATTTTATTTAGTTTAGTTATAGTTTTTAGTTATATCTTTTGCACGTGATTGCGTGTGTGCCTATCGAGTTGTTTTTGTCTGTTACAAAGGTCGCAGCATAAACGAATTAATGTGACATTTATCTCCTGCCATATTAGTGCTGAAAGCCTTTTAACATAGTTTATTGGTATTAGTCGCTCCGCCATTACGCATCGCGTCGAATAAGTACTGACAGACAAAATTAATATCAATCCGAAAGCGATTATTCACTATAAGTATAAGACTTATTTTGTAATACTTACTATAAAACTTTTAGGGTTAGTCAAATTAAAAATAATGGTTAGGCAAAAGAAAGTTACCAAGCTAAAAACTTGTTAGAATTTTAGCCAAAAAATGTTTCAGATTTTGGGGAACTGATCCTTTTAACACATTTTAGCTAATGTGTATAGGGTCTTAGCATTATGCTGAGCGATGGCCGTTTTGCGTGAATGTGACGCATGTTTACCCCCAACTTGTTTTTTTGTGTGTTATGTCCTTTTTTCATGCGTCATGTTTGCCGCAAATAAATGCATTTTTCTTTCTTTCTTTCTTTCTAATCCAATAAAAAAAATATTTATAAGAAATATTTTCTATTCTACAAAACTAATATTATTATGGACACTGACATACTTTTCTAATTTTGTCATTTTTCGTACTTAGGTATCTCTAGACTAGACTAGACTTGTTTTCTCTCTGAAAGAAAAGTCTAAATGCCCCCATATAAAAACACATTTCAAAAAACCTTTTTGCTATACAGACTCCCACTTAAAATTCCTTACAAAAAAAAAAAAAAAAACAGCCGCGGACGGTGATTAAGGCTAACTTTATAATGGACGTTTTTACCTTTACCTCTTTGAGTGACAGAATTGGAAAACAGGACGTTATGTACCTCAACAGATGGTATAGAGACTTATATTATTTTCATTTACATATCTCTGACCAAGGCCTCACATGATGAATATTACATGAATTTTATACATAACATACGTATTATCACTTCATTGCGTTCGTAGGACGTGATGGACGGGGATTATGAATTAGACGGGTAATGCAAAGCGAAGCGAGTGATGTGAACATAATGTGTTGTGTGGTAACAAGTACGGGGCAGTAAATGAGAAATAAATAAACGATTTTTGTCGTGAAGTAAGGAAGGAACGAAGGCTTACGACAGGCGTACTCAGAAGTCAGAATGTATGTCTGAAATTTGGGTTATACGGAATAATAATGAAATGTCACGTAAAATTTTCGTTAAAACCAAAAGGCACTTTAAAACAGCTTTGGAATAGTTTAATGACATACAATAATCGAACCACTGACAGGAAAAGGAAGAATGAACTGCTGCGCTTCTTTTTTTTTCACATTTTAAAGTGGTTCTGTGGGAAACACATACTTAGAAGGCCAATACTTGTAATTAAAACGTTCAAAACCTAATCGCAATCTCACCTCGGGGGCAAACAAACAATGAAAATTAGAAGTAATTTTGTCAGATTCAGACTTAGAATAGAATGTGAACGTTCTTAAAAATACGGGAATTACCCCTCAAGTAGCGTAGGTCAACCTTGTTGCCATGCGTACAAACAACGTGAAACTTCTGTTGCTATGGTCGAAAGTGGAAAGTAAGCGGGTCAGGCCACGCCGTGAATGATTGATGAGCTGGCCGCCTGTCTACAGTCTACGCTGTGACGTCATGATAATGTCACGAGCCTCGTTTACACTTGACCACTGTCTGTTTATGATACCAGCTGTTGCTTAGACTGGAAGCAGAGGGGCAATTCTCGTAATTTTAGGAACGTTCACAGTCTGATCTCAGTGTCAATTTGTTAAAAATACTAAAATTCCCCTGCATTTTGACAAGTTACATTTGTTTGTCGCCGAGATGAGACTGCGACTAGATTTTGAACGTTTTAAATTACGAGAATTGGCCTTCAGATTCGAGTTCATGCGCGAACTTCCCCCACTACAAAATCTTTGGCCAACTTACGTGCCGGTAACTATGTACATATACACATATTGCTCCGACCCCAAATAAATTGGGAAAGACTGTTTTTAGCTGCATATAGACACTCTACCAGGTACTACTACTGTATGAAAACAATTATGGCGCAAACAGTACTCCAATTCTATTCTATTTTAAATCTTTAATTAATTGCGTATCACACTGTCAATCAGTATCTGAATCATTTTGAAGGATATTGCTAATCCATTGCTTCATATGTTCGAAAAATTTGTCTGCTTAACAACGTAAATAACGCAATGAATGTTGTCGAACTGTCAAAATTAAAACCATTGCTATACTGTTAGTGTGTTAGTCAATAACCCTACAGACCATAAAACTATTACATAATCAAAGATATTCAGTCTACGGCTGATCAAAATGGTTTGACTCTCTCTAAAACTGTGCGCACGACCTTCAATTACAATCTTAGATACCCGATTGATCAACTAGGTTTGGGAAGTCGTTTCTTAGTGTGACTAGACCACTGACAATTATGTATATTTTTTAATGAGACCTGCCACGGGCACAACGAACACAACCTTTGAATTTTACTATTCCTTAAGTCAATCAGGTATATTTTATGATATGTGATGCATTATAAAGTCCATAGAATGAAGAAAATACTGTTTTGTTGCTAATACTTTTTAAACGCACAACTGGACTCTTACAATCCAACAACGACTGACTCTCCACTACATTTTACCATTTTGAAATGCCTTCTGCCCCACCCAAAAATAACGTTAATATCATCCGTTATTTTTGAGTGTTGCCAAAATAGAATAATATCTACATTCAGTTGCCATATTGAAAATACATTTAAAAGTTTTCTACAATATTGACAGTGCTGCCACAATGGATATTAAAATTCGGTATTAAAGTGATACATTAAAAAAAATATCAAGACAATAAGTTACATCAGTGGCCTAGACACCCTCTTAGTTATTTTCAGTTTAATATTGTAAGCTAAATAATGATAAGTAACGTTTATATTATAGTGAACGATTAAAGATATATGCACTCTAAATCGTGAATTCGAAAGTGTGTTCGTGACCGCTACATTAATAACAGGCTACGTTTCAACGTAAACATTGTTTCAGTGGCATGCAAATGCTAAATAATAACAGTTGCTAATTGCTAATTTACCGATGGACATTGAACTATAGCCTACTATAATGGCATGAAAACACGTCAAGAATTCCCCTGGGGACCGTACCATGCCTATTTTTAACGCCAAGGAATATTAATGTGATCCGATTTGAAAGGTTCTATTCTATTCTATTTTGTCTATGGCAATGGTGCCGATGTCGACAATTCTGCTTCTGCGAAGATCGTCACATCACCTAGCCTGAGGGCGTTCTACTTTACATTTGCCGATTCGCGGTCTCCACGCAAGAACACGTCTACCCCAACGGTATTCAGTTCTACGGTTAATATGGTCACTTCAGCTTGCTTATTCTGTAAGCTATGTCGACCATTTTGGTTTTCTGTAGGATCACCTCATTCCAAATTCTATCCCTCAAAGAGAGTCCAAGCATAACTTGTTCAGCCGTACCGTGAGTGTTCATGTTTCGGCTCCGTAAGTCATAACAGACAAGACGCACTAATTGAAAATACTTTAGTCTTTAGGCTTCGCGCAATACGCGACGAGAAGATTCGACGAAGATTTCCAAACGCTATCTGTGTGTTGTTAATTTAATCGAGATCTGTCATAAACAATTGCTTTCATAGAATTTCTATTCAATTTAACTATCAAGAAGTATATTACGCTGACGACGATACAGAAACAGCTATCAAGTTTTAATCCTTTGATTATCTTTCCTACTTTGCGGTTAAAAGTAATCACGAAACTAAAATCTCAACAGTAAACAGAAAAATCGCTTAAACTTTGTCTATTTGCTAAAGAGAGTAACCATGTAACCTAGCAAGTCACTAGTGCCAATTAAAAACTAAAACTAATTACTGGTGTGTTCTCAGAGGATTTGTGCGACCGCAAACTAGAGTCGCGAGGGTTGACGAATTTTTACGTGAAAATAGTCGACTAGAAAGCTACTGTCTTTTCTGTCGCACAAACCGGGGGTCTACTCCGAAGTAGTATAGGCCGAATGTTCGACCGTTTCCTGCTACGAAGTTACTATTTGGTTCGGTCGGTTCCGATCATACACTCCTACACTTTTTCGAATATTGACTATGGTCCGACCCAACAGAGCCGATTCGAACTTTTATGGCATTTTTCAATAATATTCGGTTCGGCCATGTGTCGGTTCGATCCGAACATTCGCACTTCGGAGTAGGTCCCCGGTATTTATTATATTTGTTTGTAGTGTGGTAGCTATTACGCATTTGCCACAGTCTTTTAGCTTAGATAAGACTTAAATACTAGAGGTGAGTTGCACGATTCGTCTATGTTTTAATTTGAATAGACCTTAAAGTAATTATGGATTTGACTCATGTTTCAGTCAATCGGGTGTAAAATTCAGAACATTGTTGTTACGAAATAGGTTTTTTGGACATTTTGCCTCACTTTAATTTCGTGGAATTATAAACATTCACGCGCACAAAACTGTGGCCCTAGCTGGTACCATTAAACAATGTTAAAGTACCATCAAACTTTTCCTTTATAGTGAGACAGCGCGTTAAGGAGCAATAAGGCCCGGGGTCCACGATTCCACCAGACAGCCTAATTACTTTGTTAAAAGGTTTTACCTTTGTGTGTACACACCCTTTGAACTGAAGACTATGGCGAAATATTCGAATACCAAAGTTACACAAAATGGCTCGAATTCCAATGTCAATGTCATGAACATAAAATATGATTGTTAGTTTAGTGGAATCACTGTAATCGTGAAGTACCTATCTACAGCTGGACATTATTATGAGAAACTAGCTGCACCCCGCGGTTTCACCCGCATAAATCTCGATTTCGATTTAATTTTCTTCTATACAAACCTTGTCCTGACAATAACAAACACAAAAAAAAGAATTATCCAATTTGGTGCAGTCGATCGGAAGTTATGCACGTATGTACATACATTTCAGTAATTCATTTTTATTTATATGTACCTGCATATAAATAGATATGGATAGATATCTAAAAAAACAAATAAAATATTAATGGAAATATTAATGGTTAATCAGAAACAGCTAAAATTTTAACTCCATTCAATAGATTCGTCTACTCTTAACTGCCGTCTAGTCTCAACTGTGCTCAACTGTCAGAAACTCGTGTCTGTCGAAAGAAAAAGAAAACAGTAAAAAGTACCAAGTAACCGTCCGAGTACCGAGTAGTAGTAGTAAGTAGTATTTAATAAAGAAGTACATACTTACCTGTTATAAATAATAAAAGTCAGACTCAACACATTATTTCCAATAGTTTTGTATTAAGATAAAAATATTATGTAGGTACCTACATAATATTTTTAAGTAACTTAGTCATATCAGAATAACTTAGATGTTTACATTTTAATGTCCTATTACATAATTATCATGACGTGAACGGCACGAGGTATGCCAACCTTCTTTGAATTAAAAATAAAAATTCGGCAAAGGTCAACAACGCCGAGCCTTTAAAAGGACTGGCACAAAATTGAAAAAGTTTTCAGCGATGGCTATTTACTTTATTTTTATTATTTTATATATTTTTCGCAGCCATGTCAACATTTCAAATAGATTGTGTGATCAATCAGACGGCACTGCAACACGTTTGATGTTTTTAATGGTTCTTTTATATTTTATAGTTAGTAAATGTTGATATCGTTATTTTAAAGTTTCTGGGCTATCTCATATATCAATATTAATGTTTGGTACTCTAGTTTATGGTAACTTTATGTTGTTGTAGGTATGTCAACTGTCACTGTCAAGTTGACGTACTGTCACAGGACATGGATTGTCATAGCTGTGCCGAATAAACCGCTTTAATAACGACAAGTTGTTTTACTCATATACATACAATGTGTAACTGAAGTAGTTTTTTCAGAAAAGTTTACTGAATCTATTTCTGTATTTTTTTTATCCCTAAAATAATTAAAACTAGGTTCGTAAATTACAGTCACACTTCCGCTGTACACTCAAAACAAACCAAAATGGGCGAAGTACTAGTTACGCTAGCCCCTTATACGTGTGCGAATGTGTGCATGCGTAGATTTGTATCTAATGCGACCACAATTTTCTCCCACGATCAGTGTAACTAATTTAATAATTAAATGAACAATGTTTTATACATAAAAGTAGAAATTCCGTGTACCTATGTTTATGATTCAATAAACCGGAATAGCCTTTTCTTAACTATGTTGGGCTCGGCTTCCAGTCTAACCGGATGCAGCTGAGTACCAGTATTTTACTTGGAGCAACTGCCTAAGTATCGGACCTCCACAACCCATTTACTGGATCACGATACCCCTTGGTAAGGCTAATGGTTGTCAGACTTTCGGGATTCTGACGACCCGTAGCAAAGATCCAATAATGACAGCCGGGACCAACGGCTGACCCTGCTTTCCGAGGCACGGAGGGGTCTCGGTATGTAAAGATGGTCACCCATCCATGGATCGACCAAGGCAAGCGTAACTTAACCTGATCGATTGACCCTTGCGGCTGTTATTATTTTGCCACGAGCCCCTCTTGTGTGTATGTTTATGATTATAACATAATATTCTAATTGTGGTGTTTGGTGGTGTGCGTTAATTCCGGGACATGTTGTAGACACCTCAGTTACCATGCCAACTCAGTATAATGTTATTTCCTGCGTACTAATGACTGAGTAAATAATTACTTAGTACAAAATCCGCCGGTCCGTTCCACCATTTTAATATTTAACGATCTGACGGAAGGTTGTATTCGGAAATAACTTCAATATTGTTTTTGGATATAACAATATTTCAGAACACTAACTTCGAATGAATAATTAATATATTTTATTAGCATCGCCATACAACGTGGCAATGCTGACATCGATGCGGACGAATTTTTTGATGTCCTATGATTAATTTGCTTATTTTTTCACATGTACAGACGCCAGCCTATAGCTACTACAATCTGTCAAATTTCTATAATAGATTTTCAACTTTATCGCTAAAGCATTAGGTTCAAGGTTGATTGGGAAAATTTGACAGTTTCGGGTAGCTTGACCTGGTTGGCGTCAATACATATTATTATTTTAAATGTTTGCTTATATATTGTAAATAATAGGTCTTTACCTATTGTAGCGAAATAAAAACTGAAATTCACTTGTACACGTTTAATTTAGTAAAATATAAAAAAAAAATAAACAAAAACTTAATGAAGAACACAGGACGATCCTTAATATATTAAAGAATAAAATTGTAACGCTGAGACGACGACCTTGGTGTTAGAACTCTATAATAAATTTCACAATTACGCGTCGGTCACGATCCGTTTGCAAACGTTCCTATAACTTCCGCAATAAATTAATAATCTGGTAATCCTAAATGGGTAACTTCGCACCAAGTCAATCAGGTAGCGAGGCAACAATTTAAATGACTGTTTTAAATAAAATGAGACAATATGAACTACTAAAAATTAAAAAAACTACTAAATATACGCAAATCTGGTCCTAGACTCCAGGCTGGCAGTCGGAAGGCTCCTCGCTGGCTGGTACAAGAATCCACCAGCGTTGGGTTCGAATCCCAACAGGAGGCTTGCAGTCGTCTGGCCCCAGACTGGTGGTGGGGGCGAATTCAGGATCCGCCTACAGTCTTCGGACAAATCAAGTCTGAATGATGTAACCTGACTCGCCTCGAGACAAATCTTTGATGCTGTTCGTCGGGAACACTGCCCTTGGATTCTGTCGAACAACGAACGTACTCGGTCGTTTAAACCGTTATATCGATACCTTTAATTTCGTGGCAAATTATTGCATGGTCAAGCGGAAAAAAAATATATTATGGACTTCCGTCCTGTGTCCAAAAAAAAACTCCCAATGAAAAATCTCCGTAAGAGAAAAGACATGACACTTTTAGATTCAAAATTCAAAAACCATATGTAGAAAATAACCTTTCTGATTAAAAATAAGGTTGGATTTATTACAAAAGAAGGTCGTTCGTGATAAAATATAATGTGGCATAATTTGCCAATGCTGCACTATGTAATTGGAGATTCTATAACCAGCATTTTCAGATTTAATTATCTGTGGATTGGCGCGCAATTCGAAATTCAAATACATTTTATTCGAAAGACGTGTTAATTTAATTTCAAATTCAGTCATTTCTTTTTGACAGTTTTTTGTTTTTGTGACATTGTGGTAGTTTTTGGCGCCATGGATAAACTGAAAATTCGTACAATTTTAGAATATGAGTTCCTACGTGGAAATACCGCTGCGCAAACAACACGAAACAATAACGACGTGTATGGGCCTAATATTGCTTGCATGAACACGGTCCATTATTGGTTCAATTGTTTTAAATCTGGAAATTTTAAGTTGAAGAACGAGCCTCGCGGTCGGCCGGTAACCATTGTCGACAACGACGAATTGAAGGCGATAGTGGAAGCGGATCCAACTCAATCTACGGCTGAGTTTGGTGCGGGCCTTGGAGTTAGTGTCAAAATAACACTGAAGCACTTGCGTCAAATCGGAAAGATAAAAAGGCTAGATAAGTGGGTGCCACACGAACTAAGCGACCAACAGCGAGATTTACGCGTCGAAGCATGCAAAGCACTACTGAATCGGCATAGAAACGAGGGAATTCCTAATCGAATTGTTACCTGCGATGAAAAGTGGATCCTGTACGACAACCGCAAGCGTTCGTCTCAGTGGGTCGACCCGGGTACAGCACCTAATCAGTGCGCTAAAAAAAAGATTATTTATAGGAAGGTGATGGTGACTGTCTGGTGAACCAGTGCTGGACTTGTACATCACAGCTTCTTACCGAATGGCAGACCTGTGACGGTAGGTGTCTATTGCCAAGAATTATAAACAATGATGGAGAAGCTCGCAATTCAACAACCAAGACTAGTCAATTGCTCTTCGTCATTGCTTCTCCACGACAACGCGCGAGCTCATACTTCACGACAGACAATCGCAAAGCTACAAGAGTTACAGCTGGAAGCTCTCCGTCACCCACCGTACTCACCGGACCTTGCCCCATCAATTTCTACTTTTCTCAAAATTTAGACAATTTTTTAAGTGGGAAAAAATTCAACATCCGAGAGGCAGTACAAAACGCTTTCGCTGACTTCATTGCCTCCCGTCCGGCAGACTTCTACAGTAAAGGGATAAACCATCAAAATGGCAAAATTGTATAGATAATTTGGGCCAGTACTTTGATTAGCTGAAATAAAAAAAATACCAAAATTTTTATATTTTAAAATTATCATACAAATCTCCAATTTCATAGGTAAAGACCTAATATATCTTGATTAAGTAAATAAATATATTTTTACTAGAATATACGATTCAAAAGTGAGATAAAACAAACAAATGATAAACATCGATATTTTCGTAACTTCATTTGTTCTTCTGAAAGATCTGCAACCTAATTGCGTAACACACTATCAATCACGATCTGAATCATTTTGAAAGCTATTGCTAATCCATTACTTCATATGTTCCAAAAATTCGTCTCCTCAACAACGTACCTAAATAACGCAATGAATGTTGTTGAACTATTAAAATGAAAGCCATTCCTACTGTTAGGCAATTAACCTGCAGGAGCATAGTGTTCGCAACCAGCGTGAGTTTATGTATGTATGTATTAGGGGTTAAAGTATGAAATTGCCGATTTGTACTGAAAAATTGTAATTCGTTTTTTTTTTTAATTTAACATATTTATTTAATCAAAATAATTACCATTATTATCTATACATTGCTGCCATCTTATAGGAAGGTTATTTATGCCTTTGCGATAGAACTCTCGTGATCTAGATTCGACAAACTGTGTGAAAGCATTTTGGACTGCCTCCTGAGAAGAAAACTTTTTATCACGTAGAAAATTGACCAAATCACGAAACAATTGGTAGTCCGTTGGAGCAAGGTCTGGCGAATACGGAGGATGACGAATGGTTTCTAATTGCAGTTCCTGTAGAGTTAAAACGGATTCTCGTGCTGTATGAGGTCTCGCGTTATCATGGAGCAATAATGGTGAAGATCGATTTATGAGATTCATTCATTCGAAAGGGTTTAAACCAAAATCGCACGGTGCGTTCATTAGCAGTCCCCTCTCCAAACGCAACATTGATATTGCGAGCTGTTTCTGCCGCGTTAGTTCCGCGTCGGAACTCGTATTCAAAATTAACTCGAATTTTCGAAGTATCCATCTTTCTTGTCTAAGCTGAATAAAAAAAACAACTGAAAGTCGATAATTAAATGTTGCACATTTTTTAAAAGAAGAACTTCATAGGTACCATGTGAAAAAAGTTTCACTCAAAAATCTCAAACCATGAAGGTTCTATGTCAACTCGAAGTACCTACTACATTAAAACGGCAATTTCATACTTTAACCCCTATTATTTATGATTAAATCTCGTTGGTACTTTCAGTAGGTATAATGTTTCTTGTCTATTATTATTCAACTTAGCATCCGTTTGTTCTTCAGCTGAGCAATGGATCGCATTTAATTAGATTTTGTAGGGCAAATATTGGGTCAAGGAGGACATTCTAAGTCAGTCCAGAGTTCCTCACCTACTGAGGAATGAGGACCGTCGAGAGACAGATATTTTTTAATTATCTTCTCGCGCTTCGCAATACTTTACCTGCTGGCTTTGTAGAAGAATACTACGCTTTGATCATTCGTTCTTACTAGTAAAGGTTTTAAGAATTTGGATTTCGCCTGTAATCCTAGAATCAATGTCTTTGTAAGTTTAGTCGCAACTAACGCGACACTAACGCGCAACTAACGCTACGCACGCGCGTGCGTTACGCTTGCGTAACTGTGGTGTGCCGTGCTGTGGAAATATTCTAGACTCTGGCAGAACCTAGGCTAGGCGTTGCGGTGAAATAAATTACGGCACGGTTGGCGCAGTGGTTAAGCGATTGACTGCTGCGCTGCGTGCGGGTTCGATTCCCGCACGGAACAAATATTTGTATGGCCTACAAGTAGTTGTTCCGGGTCTGGCTGTTTGTGTATATAAGTTTAAATGTTTGTAAACGCACCCACGATACAGGAGAAATTCCTAGTGTGGGGCAACGTATTTTATAAAAAAAAAATATATATTAAAATCAAGAAATTTCTTGTTCCCCGTCGCATCGCGTCTCTCCCCGTCGCATCGCATCGCCTGCCCGCGCTATAACTTAATTTTTGCCTAGCGTTCTTTCTGACTTTTTTTCTTTTTGCTCTGCTCCTAAATGTCGTAGCGTGATGTTAATATGCTATGAAATTCCTTAAGAATTGGGCTATCAAATGCAAAAATAATTTTTAATAACCGACTCGTTCCAGAGGTTAGCACCTTCAAACAAACAAACAAACTCGTCGGCTCTATTAATAGTAAAACATAGGATACTTAGATATATATTTTCTGCTACGTTTTGTATAATAACCTTCCATCGTAGACATTAATTTCGTCGAAATATTATATTGATCTGTTCATAATTCCATGTGACTAGAGAGTATCATTATTAATCCTACTCGTCCTTAGTTTATCTTTCGATTTACTTTATCTAAACTTAATATTATAAAGAATTTTTTTGTGTTTGTTTCTAACGCTTTCACGTTAAAACGCTGAACGGATTTGGATATAGGTAGACCATGGCCTGTGCCCTAACTGTATAACACACTATCAATCACGACATGAATCATTTTGAAGGAAATTGCTAATCCATTACTTCATGTTATGTTCAAAAAATGGTCAGCTCAACAACGTAATAACGCAATGAATGTTATTGAACGAAAAATGAAAGCCATTGCTACTGTTAGTGTATTAGGCAATTACCAGGCTGGATTAGGACATAGGTTCCTTGTAATTCCGTTCTTCCCGCGGGATCGAAACCTATGCGGATGAAACTGCGGGGCGCAGCTAGTCCTACTAATATTATAAACGTGAAAGTTTATATGGATGGATAGATGGATGTTTGTTACTCTTTCACGCAAAAACTACTGAACGGATTTGAATGAAATTTGGCACACCGATGGTTTATAACCAGGATTAATATATGGGATACTTTTTATCTAGATATTCCCACGGGATCGAAACCTATGCGGGTAAAACCGCGGGGCGAAACTAGTATTTCATAAAATTGATTACTTTACAATACTCTCAAATAAATCCAGACACAAATAGCGTATTTACAAAGTTGTCTGAATTTCATTTTATGCTTCATTTAGTCTTAAGTAATGGAGTTGTAATGTACATTATTTGTCGAAGAGAACTTTATATAAAGTGGAACGTGCTTCTCGCTAAGATTGGCAGATGTATGACGTCAGTCTCCTGGTAAACTTTGGATTATTACTGTGTTTGGATAGATACTCTACTGCTTAAGAAGATATTGAGCCGTGAATGTTATCACTTAGTATTATCTAGAATATTAAAGGCCATTCAAATTCAAAATGTTTTGTTTCACATGGGCACTTATGGAACGTCAGTAGCTAGGTGCACCGTTCTAAGTGATCGTTTTCTATGGATAAGAGCCGGCAAGAAACTCCAGGGTTACTCTTTTAAGAATAATTGGGTTATACAATGTATTTAAATGACACTGTTATTAGGTATACCTTTTAACAAGTACTAGGCATTTCATCGACGGAAATAAGTAACCAGGGTCGTCGGATATAGTTTAAGTTTATTAAAAATAAAATTAAATTAATAGAAAACAAACAGTTCATTTCATCAAATTAAATTACATTCGCAAACATCCATCGGTTTCGTACTAGACTTCAACTATATCCGACGACCCTGGTTACTTATCTCTTTACAAAATAGAAAATGGTCAACAAATCGAAGCATCTATGAGTCTACAATGTTTCAACGTTCTCTAAGTATCTAATTAGAGCTATCCAAGTAGCCAATGTCCCTTATCGTTTACATCGTATAAAGTTTAGGCTTTCAGGGAACTGTGGATTTTACATAATTGTCATGATAAGCATAAACCGCTTATAAGGCTGACTGTTGGGACACAGGCCTTATTTCCGTGAGAAGAAAATTATATACCTCCATTTAAAAAGTCTACATCGGAATTTAGTCATTTAAATTTAGTTACATCATACATTTTGATTAGTTTATACCATTGTACAACTAACATTGTGTTTGTCATTGTGTAACTAACATAGTTCTTAAGTTTCCTAACACAATGAGTCCTTGTTGCTTAAATAAATAAATTTATTATTATTGTAGTTTGGAGGCCTGTGGGGTAATTGCGTAACTCTTTAATAGTAGCAATGGCTTTCATTTTGACATTTGCATTTATCTAGCTTTAGTTCAACAACATTCATTGCGTTATTTACGTTGTTGAGCAGATAATTGTTTCGAACATATGAAGCAGTAGATTAGCAATATCCTTTAAAATCATTCAGATTGTGATTCAAAGTGTGTTACGCAATTAGGGTGCTAGAGACCTGTAACACAGGCATTCCTAGTACAGGCTCCAGTCTCCACAACATCAATGTATTATGGTAAACACATTTATCGAATAATGTGTTTACAAATAATACATTCCGAGAAAGAAACTGTAGGAAACTTTAACCCCGATTACAGAAACAAAATAGTTGCCTTTAACATTTTTATTATTTTTGTAAATAACAAAAATATCTGACGTTCAAACCATAAATTCAGAATGTCGATAGAGCAATCTCTTTTATAGTACAACTGTGAAATAACAAATGAGTCAATATCGCTTGCGTACGTGCTCTTTATTCGAGAAACCCTTTAAGGTAAAGAATGGAGGCAATTCAATAATAAAATACAATTTTTTTACACAAGTAAGCTTTTAGAATTTGTTTGAAAATAATCGTGATGTTTCAAACTTCATAAGTTGGAGCGGGGTGAGTGAACTGGTGGTCTTCGTTTATCATTGAGTACTTCGAATCATTAATTTAAGAGACTTAAGTTTGATACAAGCCGACGACTTATTCTTAGAACAATTAGTGCCAAAGCTGTGTTGAATAGAGTAGAGTAGCCAATCAGCAAGCGTACTTGGTATTTGTGTAGTTAGTGCCAGTCAAGGGTCCTAGGGTTCTGTCGACTTCGACAAATTCGCATAAAATGTATTCGAGTTCGATTCGAATTGTGTGCGGTCACCTGAATAAGGTTCAAAGTGAACTTTGCAGGAAAGTTAAAAAGGGTGAGTGTCTCGCAGCTAAACTAATAATTAAGATGTTAAATTTGTGAGTTTGTATGTAGATGTTAACCTTCGAAACCTCTGATCCGATACCGAAAACTATGTTATGTTTAAAAAAAAAAGTTTTATATCGGATCCATAAGCGAAGTCCATTTGGTTAGAATACACACGACTTAGAAACTAGTGTCAGTACTTACATCTACCAGAAAAACAACACAAACTATTCATTAACACGCCCCAGTGACGTGTAGGTGTATCCAATGTCCCAGTATAAGGCTGAAAACAAGAAACAAGAAATTTCAGGCGGAAGAAGTCGCGGGCTTAAGCTAGTTAAAATTAAATAAAATGTAGTTATAAAGTTAGTCATAATAAATATCATAGCGTGTTAGTTGTTACCTGTTGAAGTATTGACGTCACTTCGCATTGTGTACAGCTCCTTAGGAGTTTTCGCAGAGAGGTGTTGCGAGGCGGCAATATTTCTTCAAGATCTCATGACCTTTTAGGGGTAAAGTATTTATTATAAGTACCTACCTTTTTATATGAAATTACTCACGTTATTGGTTTTCAAGCTGAATGATTTATTTGGTGGTTGAAACCGGTTTATTGTTGATCGGAAAGTTTGAAAAAAAATGTGACTAACCGTTAACGGAGGTCTGGAAAGTATTTTCTATTCGGTATTAAGAGAGCTAAAGAAAACAGTTATCCCATATCCGTGATTATTGAAAAATTGCTTAGGTACCAACATAATATAATAAGATTATCCTAACTTTTGCTTTATTAAATTAAGAGCAAAAACAAAATCTGACCTCTCACCTCTCACAAACAAACTTTTTCGTAACTAATCCAAAAAAGATTAATCTCTTTGCTAAGCCCTGGCGAATTTTATCGCCGATAAAAAAAAGTATGAACATCAGCAACGCAATTTGTGACTTAATTGACTTTTTAATGAGACCGTGGAAGTTACACTGACTCCCCCCCCCCCACCACCACCCGGCTAATGGCGACGAAAAAAATAATTAACCGAAGACAGCCACGCAGATGTTAGTAACTCGTTTTTTTGTTTCAACAGGTTTTGTGAAAGTTTCACACTTTTTATGGTCATTCAATTTGTCGTAGTTTGATTTCCTTTAATTATCATTTAAAATCATATGGATAGCTACAGCCTTATATCACGCTTCATCATCATCATCATTTCAGCCGAAAGACGTCCACTGCTGGACATAGGCCTCCCCCATGCATATCCACGCTTGTAAGATGCAATTTTTTTGTTTTCTTTTTAAAAACGTTGCCCCACACTAGGAATTTCTCCTGTATCGTGGGTGCGTTTACAAATATTTTAACTCACATACACAAACAGCCAGACCCGGAACAACTACTTGTAGGCAAATATAATATATACCATACAAATATTGGTTCCGTGTGGGAATCGAACCCGCGACATGCAGCGCAGCAGTCAATCGCGTCGCAATCGGTAGTTCACCTTTATTTTTGGCCGCCAGGCCAATTTACATACACGACATAAGCTCACATGTGTTCAGGTTCAGTAACATAGATTCGAGGGCAATGAGACGTACAGGGTGGCAAGGACATCGACGTGCAACCTGTTACCATGGATTCAGTCCATGAGCCTGAATCCTCAAACATTAAAATTTTTGTTAGGTTATTAAAAAAAAAAAAATTGCGGTTCCATATGTTCTGAACGCGTAGCTTGACACTTTTCTTTGAAACAGCAGTTTTTTTTTTTGATAACCGACGAAAAATTTCTACGCAGGAGGGTCTAGAATCATGGTTTGCGCGTCGATGTCTCTGTCATCCTGTATATGTAATTAACACAGTCATATACATACATAATTTAAACCCACCACAATAAATCTACCAAAAAAGGGAATACATTTCTATAAAAATAATGTCACGACGGTCAACATACACATAAGTATATAATCATAGGTATATAATCGGTACGTTTGCGTCGGGCGTCGTGTGTCGTACAACAACTCGTGTGTCAGGACGAATGCGTATCGATCAGACGACAAGGTCAGGGGCAAGGTATGCCACAGAGTAGATAGATACAGAAGGTCGGCTCCTTTCACTAAGCGAAACCGCACGCACGCGTCGACACGACGCCTTTGTTTTTGTATTTATTTGTATAGATAGTTAGTAAGTCATTTATTTTAGTACCTAGTGTAAATAGTTAGTTATCTAAACATAAAATAAATATCCATAGACACGCTAGGTAGAGGTACAGCGATAGCACTAGGAAGTGGTGAAGGGCAGGCGTTTTGGGGGGCTGTCTTTTGTAATTTTGACGTATGAAAAGTACTGATTCTCAGCCTAATTTGAATAAATGACTTTTGATTTTGACTGTAAGAGCTACGTGCTCTTGCAGTACTGGGACCAATAAAAGGCGTATTCAGTAATAAATATTTCATAATTATTCCTAGGAATTCAAAAAAATAATACTAGTTCTTTTATATTATGACGGGGTCAGCTCTTCGAGCGGACTCCCTTCTCATTTTCCTATTCCTCGAAATATGAAAATTATGCAATACATTAGGGTCGGATTAGAACGCCCTGTAGGTAGACCCTCCTCTACAACCTACACCGCTAGACAGCTAGTAGTCATTAGTTTGTACGAGGTTGTACGTATGTACCCGTCTATGTGTTCGTGTGCCTGATTTCCTTCATTGTATGGAGCCAGCCTTCTGTACCTCTATCTATTCTGTGTCAGGCTGTGATAAATTGACTTCGTCTGTCTGTCGCGCGGTCTCGTCATGACGTGTGACGTCACAAGATAGAGACCAGCTGAGGTTTGACAGGCCACAATAGGGTGATTGATTAAATTGTTCCTGTCTAGGAAGGGTTGGTAGAGCATTGCAATCACAGTTATATTGGTGAACCATAAACGTTGTGTGTAATAGGTACCAAATGGCAATGAAATAAACTCAGCAGGTGCACACTAAAGCTGTAGGGAGGTACGTACTTACGTTTATTCTTACCTTCAAGTTTTTTTTTTAAATAATGTCCGTTACTCATGTTCATAAAGTAGGTAATCTGCGTTCGCGATTTAGTTTCCAAACATGTAAACAAATATGAGTTTCTGCAAAAATAAATTTAATTCACACAATAAAGGTCAGTTTACGCTACAACTTCAAACCTTTTTATAACTTTTTCAATGGCGCTAGTCATTCTGAAATTAACTTAATTTGCACTGAAATAAAGTTGATATTTGTTTAAGTGGAAATAACATCAATTGGAAACATGAAATTGAATAGAACTTAGGTACCATAGAAAAAAAGTAAAATAGAAACAGCATGCACACGCGATTAACTATAATATTAAACAACTTACTTACTGAAGGTACTTTATGATTTAAAAAACTTTAACTCATCATCATCTGTCTTGCCTCTCCCCAACTATGTTTAGGTCAGCTTCCAGTCTAACGGGATACAGCTGAATACCAGTATTTTACATGGAGCAACTGCCTATCTGATGTCTCCACAACCCAGTTACTGGGTAATACGATACCCCTTTGGTAAGATTGGTTGTCAAACTTTCAGACTTCTGACTACCCGTAACGACTGCGAAAGATCCACGAATAACAGCCGGGGCCAATGGCTCAACGCGCTTTCCGAAGCACGGAGAATCTCGGTATGTAAAGATGGTCACCCATCCACAGACCAACCGCGGCAAGGGTAGCTTTACATGATCGATCGACCTGTGCCTTTGTTATTATTTAGCCCTCCACCATCTTTCAAAACTTTAACTATAAGAACAAAACAATAAACTACAAGAATACTTTGTCAGCGACAGCAACAGAGACTCCTCCGTTCGCAAACCTCCTCAGTACTGAACTTCACAAGTTTCTTGGGAAAATATGCAGCTGACACAATTTATATTTTATTTCACGTTAGCAAGGGAATTTACATATAAAATACGTTCGTAAATTCTTATGTTGCTAAAGGTATTGTTAAAGTCGGCGAAAGCCGAAAGATTGAACCGATTCTGGCCGTTGGCTTTGCATTGGATTTAGCGAATTTAAAAGGAGAATTGGAATTTTGTCGAAGGGGTAATGAAAAAAAAACATATTATAAAGATGTAGTATTGCAAGACAAAGCAAGGCCCATGCAGACAGGCGTAACGCGACGACACGACGCTATTCTTGTAGAACAATTTCCTTGAAGTAGTCATAGAAACTTTTGTTCTAGAGTCGCATCGCGCCTGTCTGCGGGAGCCTATGAAATACCAGGAAATGCAATACCATGCATTAACGCGAAGCATAGAAGACATTGTTGCAAAACTTTGCGTTGCCATTAATTTGTCTCAACGCATGATAGCATAGATAATTCTCTTTTCATCATTCTCCTGGTCTTATCCCTCCTGCATCTATTAGTCGTCATCTCAGTAATCACTCCCTTTCTAGCCATAATATATTTCACGCAGTCCATCCCATAGTTTCTTTGGTCTGCCCCTGCTCTTATATATTCACATTCATACTCAAAACTTTCTGCGCGACATTTTCCTCATTCCTCCAGAAAATTCTCTTTTATGGGTAAAAATATACATCTAGAAGATTAATGTCTCTGAAATTATGTTCTGCAGACAGGTCTTTGTCACCCACTTAAGACCTTCACAAACGTATAATGAATATTATTAAGGCTCGCCTTAATTATTAGTCTAGACTGATCGCCTTACGTAGATATTATATCTAGCCTGAATTACATCAGACATTATCATTATGTTGTTAGTGGAGGAATATATTTGTATTAACACACGATTACATTCAGAGTTCAGAACTGAATTGGAAATAATTGTTGATACGTATAAATGCTGATGTAACATACCTTCACGCCCGTGTACCTCGAACAGGTAGGCAGAGGTGTAGAGGACAGTCTCATTCTGCTAGTTATGTTTTAGTCTTAGGGCGAGTCTATTGCCATAGACCGGGTACATATTCAGACTCTGGGCGACTATGGAGTAACCAATCGATCAGTATTTCAGTTCCAGTCATTAAGTTCATTTAAGTATAAGAGGAATAGGACTTTTTTCATTTAAGGACTTAACTGGAAAAAATTGTTATTTTCAAAAGGATTCGTTTTGAACTATGACCTGCTGGAAAATCTCAATAATACTTTAGCCGACATGGGATACCAACCCAGGACGTCAAGCTCAACAGTTACCCTTAGAAATGCATACAGTGCTAATTTCGTTATCAAAATTAAAGTTTCACGTTGTCTCTTGCAGCTTTCGCAAAGAAATAAAAACAAAATAATGCTAGTTTTCAGCTATCTACAATTCTAAATGCTAAAAACTTGAGAGATTTTGAATAAATCTTCATTATTTTCTTCGTTTGTTTGTGCAGATGGTATCCAGACAGGTACCGGTTGTATTTGAAGTATTGTTGTTATTCGGCTGAACAATGAGTAAGTGGGGTTGAAAAGAAATTATTATACAAGGCTATGGAGCCGGTACACAAACATTCACGTAAAAGGGTTTATAAGCCCTCAGACCCTTTTGCTGTTGCTCAAGGTCGCAGGAAGAGAGGTTTTCGTTCAGATGAATATGGAATAAATAAAAAATATAATAAACGTCCTACTAATAGGTATTATAGTTTGTATGGATGGATGATAGTTCCTCTTTCAAGTACTGAACGGATTTGTATGAAATTTGGCTACAGATAGTTTATAACCAGGATTAACACACAGGATACGTTTTATCCCGATATTCCCACGGGATCGCAACTTATACGGGTGAAACCGCGGGGCGCAGCTAGTAATCCAATATGTGTTTGGATTTATTACATTGAAAGGTTAAGAAATAGCACAGACACACTTACAATAGCACAGACACACTGACAATAGCACAGACACACTGACAATAGCACAGACACACTAACAATACACAGAAACACTGGCAATAGCACAGAAACACTGACACTAGCCTGAGTTTTATAAAACTAAACGTCTCTCTGCTTGTCATAATCTACCTAGCCTTTTCCAAACTATATTGGGGTCGGCTTCCAGTCTAACTGGATGCAGTTGAGTACCAGTATTTTACATGGAGCGACTGCATATCTGACCTCCACAACCCGGTTACTGGGTAACAAGAAACACCTTGGTAAGACTGGTTGTCAGACTTTCGGGCTTCTGACGACCCGTAACGACTGTCAAAAATCCACGAATGACCGCCGGGACCAACAGCTTAACGTGCTTTCTGAGGCACGGAGCAACCGCAGCAAGTGTAACTGAACCTGATCGACCGACCCGTGCGGCTGTTGTTACTTAGCCACAGCCTCTCAAACGTCTTTCTACTTGTCTGTTCGTTAAATAGTGAACTTATAGCTCGAGAACTGCTGTGTTTTTTTTAATAAATTCATAGACCATAATGTTTTCTGGGTAGCTTTTAGAAATTAGAGGTATTTACCTACCTCTAATTTCCCTTCATTTTTGACAAGTTTTTGACATTGATTGTCACTGAGATGAGATTGCGACTAGATTTGGAACGTTTTTAATTGCGGGAATTGACCTACATGTCTAGTTTATAAGAATTCCTTGTTTGTAATTTTGAACTCTTGTAATGTGTCCTAATAGAGATAGATTCCGAAAATAGTCTGTTACATGAAACCCATTGTTCCAACAAACTCTTTAACTGAATAAACAATGGAAGTATTCCTGTAATTAAGTATTCGCGTCATGTAGAATATTCTGCTGTGTTAATAATTCGGAGCGCTACCGGCTTGTGCTTTATTATGAGGAGGAATATCTCTTATTGAACCGTTTCTTGTTAAAAATACTCGCTTACAGTTTAGATTTAAAAGGAAGTAAGATCGTATACAAGCTAACACTAAAATATCTATATATATTATGTACAAGTATACCTATAATAAAAAAAGGAAGAGCTCATTGGTCATCAAAAAGTTTATCCGCGTCGCTGTCAATGGGATAAGTGCCGAAAAGGCTAGCAGCTTTGTCACTTTGGATGGCAATGCTGATTCTTTGGGCAAAAAATAGGCCACTCCTCTGGTTATGTGAAGAGACGACCAACCACTTGGCGATGACCCGAAGTTCTCGATGACCACTCGGATCACAAGACCCTAGTGTTTCAACCCCAAACGGTTCAAACATATAGCTCCCATTGAGACTTTCTGCTCCTGCAGCAGCCGCCCCAGCACCGTGCTAGGAGGATGGGATAGCACGAGGGGTGGCAGTAAGAATTTTGACTATGACTTTGATGTTTTTCTTGCAATTTCTATCGCCAACTTCCAAGTCCACTATCGGACCCTGGAATCTATTCAGTGTGAAAGTCCTTGTTTTAACAAATCTAACGAGCCCAAACTCGACGGGGCTATCTTGTTTAGTTGAAGAGTTTCTGTGGCCTGCAGCCACTTTCCGGCTCCACCATCATACTCTGGACAAATAGAATAAAAAAAATAACAGTAGGTGGAAAGTTAGTGGGTAAAATTTGTCAACGTAAAAATAACGAAAGTTAGCATTTGCTCAATAACGTTATTTTGAGAAGGAAAATATTACTGAGTACCGTTTTCTTTTCACTTTGTCGAAAAGCGGTTTGAACAAAGTTATTCGAACTAAATCGTTTAACGTGAACTTGGTATTAACATCACAATTCCCAAGAACTAACAGGCTTCGAAGTTTAAATTAACATCCGCCATATTGGATTGTTATTATTATGTCATCACCTGGAGAACTTCTGTTGACGGACATAGGTTCTCCCTTAGGTAAACTATATTTTACACCTTTTCTATTAAAGTTTGCTGGCAAATCTCATAAGTTTCACCCGCATAAGTTTCGATCCCGTGGGAATATCGGGATAAAAAGTATTCTATATGATAATTCTGATTATAAACCATCTGTGTGCCAAATTTCATCCAAATCCGTTCAGTAGTTTTTGCGTGAAAGAGTAACAAACATCCATCCATCCATCCATCGATACGAACTTTCTCGTTTATAATATTAGTAGGATAGGATTAGTAGGATTCAGTAATCATGTGGCCAAAAGTTGCATCTTTAGTTACCAATGAGTAACCAGAATGTCACAGCACTCGTATATCAATGGCGTTCCGAACACGACGCGACTAACAACCCGCAAGAACTTGAGACCCTAACAGCCCCTCCCGACCCCTGTGCTAGCGCTCTCGCCATCGACGCCTGAGTACTGCGCGCATACGTCATCCCAGCGAAGTCTCAAACTGTTACTCAGAATTTCCCAAAACCACTTTTCCCGACCCGGGAATTGAATCCAGGACCATCAGTCACCCTTTCGACTACTAGATCATCAAGGCAAGCTAAGTCAATATATGAAGGAACTTGACATAGGATTAAAAGTTGAAACAAAGAGTCAGCCAAAAAGTCTTTAGGGAAACAAGACCCGACATTGTTTGAGAATTTTTCATTTATGACAACATCCCTTCAAAGAATAAAATGAAAGGACTACTTTTGTCTTTGATACCTAACTCTTTTTACTGTACTTCTGTCTTTTCATTTGTAACTGGAGTCGATTTAATGAGATAAATACTAGTTGTAAAACCTAGTAAGTTTTAAAAAGTGGTTCAATTAAGAGGGATTAAGGGTGGCCTAATGATACAGTCGTTATGTAAAGTAGCCTAAGTTTCAGCAACTATGAAAGGCTTTTAAAATAATGCTATCATAATAATTGTCTTTAAAGAAATATCTAAGTACAATGAACATTTCAAAAGTTTATATTTTTGAATTTTATTTTATCTTAATGATTATTAAGAAAACTTTCACTTATCAACTGAATTGTATTAAATGGTTATTAACTGTTTAAAAGAAAGAATAAAACAAAAAAATATTTAAATAGTACCAAGAATTTGTTTGAATTAAACAACTTCGTAGCAGCGTAGCCCCAAAATCTTTTTTTTTTTTTTTTTTCTGGGTGGGAAATCATCAAATGACTCCTCCCGCTCTGGGCGGAGCAGAAGGGAGTGTCAGACTTTTACTGACTAAAACCCACCCGTGTTCCTTCAGTTGCCTGTGCCAGGGGCCACGGTATCTCTTTCGAACAACCCGCAGCCCCGGCGGCATCGGCCCTAGCGGACCCCGTCAGTTCGTGCTGACAGCTCTTTGAGGCGCGCGTGGAACACAACGTGCCGTCGACCCGGGCCTTGTCCTTACCGGGCGGCGAGCTGCCCATAGCTCGCCGCCCGCAAGCCCGCGCCTACGGTGGCCGGGAGTCGGCTGTTGACTCCCGTCCAGGGCGTCTCCTGCGGCGGCTAGGAGCGCGAGGGTGCAGCGATTGCCTCTCCCTCGCGCGCTCCGCCGCCTCCTTCGCGAGCATTACTGCTTCGCAGAAGGAGGCGACGTCCCAGTAATATCTGGGGTCGGGTCTTCTTGGATGGTGAGTTGTCATAGGAGATAGGTTCTGCGCTTTCATCTCCCTCTCGATACTGGACCACCATGTAGGGTTCTTCTTCTTCCCAGGTGTTTCATAGGGATATTCAGAACTGGAGCCTGCTTTCTTTTGGTTTATCCGTTATCCACGACAAAAAATCCTCTCACGTGCTCATTGCGTATTCTTTCCAGACGTGTTACACCGCCCGAATTATCTTCAAGTATTACAAAAACATATTCACATAAATAGCTCTACCTACTTCTATATTCTTTTTTTTTTTGAGATCGATTGGGGAAGTACCACTTACCACGAAACCTATTTTTGCCACCGAGCAGTGTTGCTGTGTACAGACGACAGCACATCAAGCTACCCGAAACTGTCGAATTTTCCCAATCAACCTTGAACCTTAATGCTTTAACGATAAAATTGAAAATCTATTAAAGAAATTTGACAGATTGTAGTAGCTTAATGTGCTGGCGTCTGTACATGGCACTTGCGATGTGAAGCCTCTGGTATTACAGATGGCCATAGACTGTACAGCCTGTCTGATTTTACCCCCCAATATAATTTATTTATTGGATCTCCAACAGGGGGTACATAATTACGTGCAAGTAAGGGAAAACACAAGTGTTGCGATTGTAGGAAACCACATCATTTACTTATAATCTATGTACAGGAAGTTTGAAAAATTAAAGTAAATTCGACCTCGTTTACCACTTTTAAGGGAACTACACTTTTAGAACTTCCAATAACTGTCACATTGGTCTTAAAGCATAAATAGACGGTAAAGTTTTATGACATGCAAGTGTTGTTCAACCTGACCTGCACTCTAACTGCGTAACACCTAGTCCATCTCAATCATCATTGTGAAGGATATTGCTAATCCATTGCTTCATATGTTCGAAAATTTTGTCTGCTCAACAACGTAAATAAGACAATGAATGTTGTTGAACTGTAAAAATGAAAGCCATTGCCACCCCAAGGTGGTAAATTTTTTTTATTTTTTATTATTTAATTTATTAATTAATTATTAGACAATACATATTCGTACACGAGCTTTTAAGAAAAATACTCAGTGTTTCGAAAAGAAACTGTCTGGGTCAGTGGGTTATTTCCAAGTAAGTATTGATATTTGTAACTATTTATAGCCACTGAGCCACTAGCCACCCAGGACCGTCTCGAATTATTTAGTAAGAAAATGTAGGTCGCTGGCAAAGAGATACTTAGAGCGGAAACTTCTTATGAAACTTGGAATTTTCGCGTTTATTTTTCTGTTTTCGTAATGTTATATTTTGGTCAACATTGTGATTAAATACTCTTTTATTTGGTTAGCCATTTCTATAGAATTATAAATAAACTAGCTATTGGCCCCGATTTGATTAAAATTAAGATACCCCATAAAAAGTTTAGACGTAATTAAAAACATGGTGACTAAAAATACGTCAATTTACGTCAGGGGCTGACTAATTTGACAAGACTAAACTAATATTTATCTTCTGTCTTTTTCTCAATGAAATATAAAGAAAAAGATGCACTTAACTTAAAAGTTTAGTTTGTGAACAAGGGAATCGACGCCATTACCCATGCTTTCACTGTAATTCTAAGGGATACTTACTCATAAAACTGGATAAAAAGTATTTTATGTGTCAATCCAGGACGTGGTCTGTCAATTGTCATTTTACATTGTCAATTTACATTCTGATTCGGCCGTTTATGCGTGATTGAGTGACAAACATCTGCGAAAGCTTTTACACTTTAAATATGAATATGTTTTCTTGTTTGTGATGTCGATCATCATTATCTTTTTCGATAATAACGGCTTGCGGTAAACGTATATTATGGAAAATTGGCGATATTACTATTGGTTACTATTAGTAGTCCTTGTAGATTCATATATTCTATTGAGGATTTTTACGAGCGGATATAATATCAATCGATTGGTTATGGCCTTCCAGCTGAACTAACTATTCATTTAATAAGAGATCTTATATGACGCCTAGTAATAAATAATCCCTTGATCATCATAATTTTTTGAGAATTACTTACGTATTTGATATTAATTTTAATTTTTTACCTCTTGAGAATAAGGGTCTTGACGAACAACAAAAGTGATCCTATAAAGAGAAGCTAGTAACTCTTAGCGTTAATAACTCTTCAATACTGTCGATTTTTCTGGGGTGGGCAGAGAACATTCTAAAGTGGGCATTGCCGACCCTTGCCCCCCCTCCCCCCTAGGTACGCCCATGATCGGTTATGAATACACAAATAATAATGTATTATTTTTACACAATGTTATTAGTCTAAATAATACTACAGCTCTCTAGATAGCTGTATTAATATTATGTGCAACAACGTTCTGCCCTACCTCGTCGCATCGCATCGCCTGCCTGAGCTATTACTTCGTTTTCGCTGACTTTTTTTCTTTTTGCTCAGCTCCTAAGCCTCCTAGCGTGATGTGAAATAGCCTATAGCCTTCCTCAAGAATCGGGCTATCCAATGCGACTCCGACTGGTAGTTCCAGATATTAGCACGTTCAAACAAACAAACAAACTCTTCAGTTTTATTATTAGTATAGATATAGATTTGCAAAGTCATCTTCTTTTTAGCCAACAAAAGAATTTTCTTCACCAAAAAACTGAAAAAGAATTTAAATTTCTAACCAGTCTATAAAAAACACAACGTAAACAAAAAAAAAGTATCCTCGAAAAATCAACATTGAAATCTAACTACCCACATTATATGAGCTTACATTTAAAATAATAATATGTACATGTGAAAAAATAAGCAAAAGAATCATAGAGCATCAAAAGAATCATAGAGCATCAAAAGAATCATAGAGCATCAAAAGAATCATAGAGCATCAAAAGAATCATAGAGCATAAAAAAATTCGTGCACATCGCTGTCAACAGAAACAGTGCCCAAAAGGCTGGCAGAATTGCTACGTTGTATGGCGATGCTAATTCTTTGGCCAAGAAACAGGCCAGCCCTACCCATAATAAACAAAGCGAAGTGTAGAAAATCCTTACATTGAATAGCTATAGCCTGTTGAATATAGAAAGGACGGATCGATAGGGCTCTGACGTCATCAGTCCAGTACATACCCCCGTTATAGACAACGAATATTAATGTGATATCGAATGGAATTCCTTTCAGGGATGGATTGAATACAGTGTTATATCGGCCTTTTTGTTAAATTTTTCTATGATGTTAATTATAAAGATTATGTAGTACTTAGGTAAAGAAAAGCTATGATGATTAAATAAATATTTTAATTTATATATCAGAAAAAATATATTATAAATGTCATAATTTTTTTTTATTATGATTTTATTAATATTAAATTATAGGTTTTTTTAGAAAAACTGAAACTCTTTATTGCATTAATGTGTACATTTCGTTACCAACCAACCGACCGACCAATCCACGACCAATTACTCCCTCTTTTTCCACTAATGCCTACTGCTTCCTGCTTCTGCCGCTACTGACTGATTATTGACTTGATTATTGACTGATTACCCGTCTTTTAAAAGGCCACCTTATCCTGGCTTTCCTGGAAAAAATGTTTTCAGTAAGATCTGGGTTAATCCAAAAGCCACTGTTGAACCCATCAAGACCGACCACCATAAAACAGTTGACAGGATCCAATAAGTGGATACTAAACATGGTGAAGTAGACGGTTCACTGAGTTTTATTGACGTCACACTCGCGTCACTACTGCCACCAATGAGATTAAGCTCTCGACTACTGAGGATTGCCACAGAATAAGAACACTTTATAAAAACGAAACAGCTATTCACAACTGTACGACAGGTTGTCGAATCGAAAATGACACATTTTCAATTACTAATTTGCCTTGCCCCGACAGCAAATAGCTGGCTTAAGAATGGCGGTTTTCTATTTCATTTAAACTGACAAAATTTTCCGGTTTTGAATTTGTGAACAGCCTTAGAACTCTTTTGATAACTCTGATTGATGTTCAATTCGGCACAGAGGCGTATCGATCGGTTGTTAATGGTGTGCTTTAATGTTTTTAATAGGAAGTAATCATTCACCGTTACCTGAAGGCCAATTCTCGTAATTTAAAACGTTCAAAGTCTAGTCGCAGTGTCATCTCGGCGACAAACAAATGCCAAAAACTTGTCCAAATGTAGGGAAATTTGACGTAGTTTTGACAGATTGAGACTGAGATCAGACTGTGAACGTTCTTAAAATTACGAGAATTGCCCCTCTGTTATCGACCTCAATAAAACAATCAATCCAGCGTATCACTATCCACTGCTGGGCATACGCTTCTCCCAAGGTGCACCACAACCCCTGATTCTACGTCTTCCGTATCCAGTCTGTTCCACCGACCTTCGCAACGTTATCAAACCATCCAGCTATGGTCGTATCATACTATGCTTGCCGATATGCGGTCTCCACACTCGAGGCCGCGCCTATTCCAATGGCCATCGGTCCTCCGATAGTCCGCATTCGGCCAAACCTAAATTGGGTTGTCAAATTTGTACAGGGGCTGTATTGATGCCATCAGTCAGATCGAAAAAGAGATGAACTACATAGTAGCATCCCTTTTTCATCGCGTTGTTCTTGTATAGCTCCGTATCTCTCTCGCTTCTAGAAAACATGATGGCATAGGATGGCAGGGCCCTTTCAACACATGTGTACGACAAGCGGTACAATTACCAGCTCTTTTCTGAGAGATTAAACCGTCATAATACGACACTAGAAAACAATCCTGAGTTGCGATGAGAGAAATCCTGCATTAAACGTTTCTTACGCTCAAAAACTGATTGACTTCTAGAATACCTTTGAAGAAGAGGCTTCGCTTCTAGACATTCTTATTCCATGGTTCCACTAAGTATTACTGATTCTATTTAAATTTTATCTCCATGCTACAGCTACGGACGTTTCATCGACTTTTTGTAGAATTGGATTATGTCAGCGGGCTTTTTACTATATTTTAGATAGATACTGCTTTTTATGTTTAATATTGCATAATTCATTCGGAATCTTAATTATACAGGATGGCAGGATATCGACTCGCGAACTGTTAACATGAATTCAGCACATGATTCTTGATCGGCGAAAAATTTCTACGCTACTAGCGTAGAAATTTTCCGTTGGTTATAAAAAATATCGGCTGTTCATAGAAAAGTGCAATTTGCCTACTCGGTCAAAGTGTTTGGAACAGCTATTTTTCTTTTAATAACCGACGAAAAACAACGCAAGGGTACAAAATCCTGAACTGGATCCATGGTAACAGGTTGCACGTCGATGTCCCTGCCACCCTGTATACATTCGTAACAGTTATATTGCTCTACAATGCACGAAAAAAGTAACATCAATTCCACTCATACATAATCCCTATTTTCAATAACACTGACAGTTGTTTCTCATGTAAATATGTTTCTGGACACAATTATACACTTAACAAAATTAACTATGAAATTGCGTAACTTCTAAAAATAGTAGCAATAAATTATTTAACAAAAATAGAACTCCATTAAATGTTATACATTTAATATTTATAGACACAAATTGCGTAAGACCTGAAATAAATAAATTATTCATTCATTCAAGGGTAAGGTTATTCTTGTAGTTATTTTCAGTTCACCGAAACGGGCTGCGAGCATTTGGCTAAGTGGCACAAACTGGATAGACCGTACAGAAGGCTGGCTTCATAGAACGAGCGATTTTTTTTGTGTGTATGTCATTTCGCATTTCAAACTATGAGGTGGTCGTATGCTTAACCGGACTTGCCTGTGGATGCCTCAATAAATTAAGGTCTCCAGCTAGGGCTTAAAAACGACGAAAAACGAGGTACGGACCTCGTCTTTGGGAGAGGGCAGCAAGGGAGAGGCTGGATCGGAATCACAATGAGCGAAAACAGGCGCAATCACATATTATAGACACGTACGTGCCCACGGTCATCTCAAACAAGTCGCAAGTGCGCCTACACAACAGCGAAATCTCGCTCGACACAGGCGTCCTCTATGATAGAAGAAGTGGCCCGTAATTTACCAAGCTGGCCCAGTGCGGATCGGTAAATGTCACATGTCTTCGAATTTTTGGTTTTAGGAAAGAAGAAAGAATATAAATTTATTTAGCACAGACTAAAATACACACAATACACCAGATAAATACATCAGATATAAAACAAAAACATAAAAAGACATGCTGGTTTCCTCACGACGACTTTCCATCACCGTTTTGATAGCATTTGTGTAGAAATTATTCACACAAAGTAAAGCACCCGCCGTATGCACGATGTCACATCAGCCGTATGCACGATGACCGCTGGGCAAAAGCTTCCACACAAAGGGTGCCTGAAGATGGACGGCGCCGCCGCGGCTGGACCAGAAAGGATGTCGAGACGATCTGGACGCGTACCACGAGGGCTGGTTCGACGTGGCGCGGAAAAAGAGATCCTGGAACGATTTGAGGGAGGCCTTTGCCCAGCAGCGGGACAGTATAGGCTAACTAAAAAAAAACCACCTGGGTTCGAACCCACGACCTACAACTTGTAAGTTGGGGCCGTTCGCACTGGCCCACCGCTGCTCCTTAACACTTGGCCACCACGCTCATTACCACTGGGCCACGACTGATCCTACTGGGTCACCACGGCTCCGTGTCCAGCCCCAGCAGTCTCGACATTCATAGCGGTCGCTATACGACCGAACTCGGTCGCAAAGTCCCGGATTGACAGGTGTAATGTATGGAGTGACAGAACTTTGCGACCGAATTCGTCGTAAAGCAATCGCTATGAATGTCGAGACTGCAGCCCCAGGTGAGCATGCATTGTCGCTCGTTGTATCCAGCCGACCTTCTAAATCTTTTGTGTAGGAGGAGTTATTTTCGTACACAATCTTAGTTCAATTAGACCGGGCTTTACAGACGACACCTTTGTTTTAATTGGCAGTGTAATGGGCCTTGTCTGGACCCTAACTTAAGAGTGGACTGGTTTTGGTCCAAATATTATTTATGAAAAATTCAAATTTTGTAATTTGTTTAGTAAATATGATGGACCAAGGTGTCTGGGGTTAATAAACTTTAATAAGTAACTTTTTGTAATCCAAATTAAGGTTTAGAGAGAAGATTGCTTTTTAATACCGTAAAGCTTATCTTTGATCATTATGAAGAATTGAAGATAGGTTGTTTATGTGATTTTCATAATCAGCCTATAATATTCCCACTGCTGGGACACAGGCCTCCTCTGCTGGGACAGGTGAAAGAGGAGGGACGTCATCCATCACGTGGCCACAATGCGGGTTGCTGGATGTCACAAGTCTTTAAATTTTTGGTTCAGGATATGCCTGTTTCCTCACGAGGTTTTCCTTCACCGTTTTGAGAGCAGTGGTGATGAAAACGTGTGTGTACAAAGTGTCTAACTAAGTCATTGAAAGAAAACCAACTCCTGAAATGAAAGGAAATTGAAAGAAATCGCTTGAAATAAAGTGATTTACTTATCGAAGGTCTACTAAATGACATTTGTTACACATCAACAACAATTCCCTCAGGTTTGTATTCGTGGTGCAAGGAAACTCGTAGTTTTTGTTTTTCCTGAGAAACAACGTTTTCTTCAGTTTTGCGTTAAATCTTATAATACCTTTCCTAATGGTTTTTCTCAAGCGGTTGAGCACTGTCGGGTGGAACGCAAACTGGGTGTTCAGTACGAAAGTTAGTTCCATTATACATATGTATTGTGTTAAATATTTTAGCTGAAAATAAAACAGGTGTTTTATGACCTGTTTCAGCACCTTTTGATAAGATCCGTTGAACTTATCTGGTACCTACACATCAGTGATAAAAAAAAAAAAAAAGCTATACCCTAATTGCGTAACACACGATCAATCGGAATCTGAATAATTTTGAAGGAAATTGCTAATCCATTGCATCATAAGTTCGAAAAATTTGTCTGCTCAACACGTAAATAACGCAATGAATGTTGTTGAACTGTCAAAATGAAACGACCCTACGTACAACTACTACTACTTTACCCTAGGCAAGCTCAGTCATCCGGATACTGTGAAAAAAAAATCGACGAAATGTTTTATCACGATTAAACGTTCAATTAATTCAGGTTGCAGAATAGCCACATCATACCAACAATTACGAATGATGAAATTGCTATTTAGAACCAACAATACACGAACTTTCACAGAAGCCGACGTAACAATAAATAATGAACGCACGCGACAGACAAACTGTCTGCGTCTTACGATGATTAATATCAGAATTACTGTATGTCTACTTATTAGTACGCACCCCTCACCTCTTAGAAGAAGTGCTTAGTACACGTCCCACGACGAAGAAGATGGTTACAGAAGGTTCACTCCACACAATGGATGAACGCAGGGTCACGCACGTCAAGATGTATGAGTAGTGGTGACCTAGTGGACGGCTCCGACTTACGAGTCGTAGGTCGTCAGTTCGAGCCCAGGTAGGCGCTTTACTCTGTGTAAAACTCAAAACGGTGAAAGAAAACATCGTGAGGAAACCGGCATGTCCTAGAACCAAAAATTCGAAGAAATGTGACATCTACTAACCCGCACTGGGCCCGCGTGGTTGATTACAGCTCACTCCCTCTCGATGAGAGGCCTGTATCCCAGTAGTTGGTACATTGTAGTCTGAATATATGGACTTGCTGTAAAAGCATTTTGACACTCCAAGTTTCGGACTTATTTCATGTAAGATTTTTATAGACTAAGACAATGTTGATGGTGACTGTATAACTGACTTCAACAAAAAGAGGACGTTCTCAATTCGGTCGTATTTTTTTATGCTACCTCACTCTCAACTCAACTCCGTTGCAATTTATAAATCGATTTGAAAAATTCTTCATTTGTTTGAAAGGGTATAGGGTAGTCCCATAAAAAGGTCAAGTTCTGATGAGTGGTTTTAGAGTTAGCTTTAATAATACGTATTTTTTTCCACTTCGTGTATGTTGATGATATTTAATAGCTTTCTGTCACTGTTATTTACTTAGCAAGTGAAGGTATACGAATTTGTGTGGGGTAGGTACCACAGCTAAAAAGTTTTTTTTTTCTGTACTTATCCGCGATCAGTTTTACTTTTAGCGGATGAATTGGGGGTAAACATTGGCGGGAAGAGCGTGGCTCCAGCGAGCCATCTACTCGTACGTATTCGCGCGTAGGTCCACGCAGGTGTGGGTGGACTACACGATGTCGTTCCTTTTAAGTCTTTTCCTGTAACTTCTTGTTTTCAGTGCGGCACCTTTCTGGTACCTTTCTGTGATGTTCTTGATCTCGTCCATGATAGAATTCATAGATAACTTCTTGTGTATTTCAGCGTTCGTGACAAGCCAAGGAACGCCACTAATGGACCTCAAAATTGCGTTCTGCATTCTCTGTATGATGCTAATGCTTGAGTTACAGGTGCTGCCCGGTGCTGCCCCAAAGTTGGTTTCCATAAACCCACACTGGTTTCAAGATCAGTCTATACATATATTAAAAGTTTGTTGTCGGTACTCAGTTTACTGTATCGTCCCATGATCCAGTGTAGGTTCTTGTAACGGATATTAAGCTCGTGTCTCTTGGTCTTAAGATGTTTCTTCCACGTTAGTCGTCGGTCAAGATGTAACCCTAGGTATCTTACGCTTTCGTGATGAGATAGTGTTACATTCTCAAGATGTACTGGTGGACAGTCACCTTTTCGCAGCATAAATGTGACGTGGACTGATTTGCTTGCGCTCGTCTTTATCCGCAACTTTTGTAACCATGTGGTTATTTTGTCGAGGCTCCCTTTCAGCATGTGTGAGTCCATAGCAGGATCTGTATGGCTTGCCAGTATTGCAGTGTCATCAACAAATGTTGCTGTAGTAATTTCATCAGCCTGCGGGAGATTTGCATTGTATACTGTGTACAACACCGGTCTCAGTACCAACCCTTGCGGTACTCCAGCAGTTATAATGCAGAATCGTGACGTCACATCTGCTTCCTTCACTTGAAATATTCTTTCCGACAAGTAGGATTTCATTAGTGAGTAGTACTGGTGGGGCAGGTTGATTTTCAGCTTATATAACAGACCCTTGTGCCAAACCTTATTAAAGGCCTGTTGGATGTCCAGAAACACTGAGGAGCAGTATAGCTTTTCTTCTAGACTTATCCTTATCTTATCGTAGACTCGATGGACTTGTTCAATAGTAGAATGCTCCTGTCTGAAGCCAAATTGGTGGTCGGGAATAATTTTCTCATTATTTAGGATCAGTGATATTCTGTACATTAATAGCTTCTCAAAGACTTTGGAGAGAATTGGTAGAAGTTTATGGGTCTGTATGAAGATACTTCATTAGGAGGTTTACCTATCTTATGTATATTATGAATTGGGACACCTTCCACGCCAGCGGAAAGTACTGGATTCTCAAAATTGCATTAAAGAGTGATGTAAGAAACACAATGGCTTTTCTGGGCAGCTGTTTCAGTATTTCTTTGGTGAGGAGATCGTACCCGGGAGCTTTCTTGTCTTGAAACTTTGTTATAAGCCGCCAGACTTCGCGTACTGTAATAGTGTGTACTGTGTTAGTTTTTAGTGTAATTATAATGTTGTATGTATTTATAGTATTTTTGAGTTATATTAATATTGTATTGTAAGTGTTTATTGGGCCTTGATGCCTGAAATAAACGGTTAAATAAATAAATAAATAGGGCGCGGGGGTGGCGACATTCGGAAATCTTGTTGTAGGACGCTATCAACTAGTTCCTCATTTGCCAAGTATATGGCTGGATTTGGTGTAAAATCTATGAGGTGCCATGCAAATGCGTCTACCTTTTCTTGGGATGTTTGCGCCCATGCTGAAGTGGTCTTAAGAGGAGGCCTAGCATTTTGAGGCCTGTTATAGATTTTACTGAATTTCCACAATGAATAGTTCGTTGAAGTAGTGGCTGTTAAAGACTCCAGTTGGTGTTCCAACGTCTCATTGTTCCAATTGTATAGGATTTCTGTCAGGTCTCCAGAGGCATAAAGTCTCTAAATAAAGTTTTATCCACTGGTATTCTTCGAAGTCAGCGTTTATCTAGTAGAGCATTTTAATGACTAGTGGATGGTTATTATGCCGATCTTTTATTTAGTTCTCCGGGGTATTGATCCAACAAGCTTCCTGAATAAGTGTTGTTATATATTTTGCGCCCGTTCTATATCATCCGGAGTTTTTAATGCTATATTTAGCTGTATGTTGTTGTCAATGTAAGGGATTCCCAGTCGGTGTACTTGGACGTAAGTATTTTTACTGTTTCCGATTCTATCAGCATAGTGCTTATTGTTAATATAACTGGGGTGTGGTCCAAGGAGCTGTCGTAGCAGGATTCGGGCTTGAGGTAGTGCCTCGGTAGTCCTTTAAGTACAAAGAAATCAAGGAGGTCCGGGATTTTGTTAGAGTCTGTTGGCCAATACGTGAGTTCACAAGTGGAGGATACCAATAGGTGGCTTATGTCTATGCTTGTTTGAAGTTGTCTTCCTTGCGTTATAATGAGTCTAGAGCCCCAGCTAATATGTTTCGCGTTCCAGTCACCACCCGTAATGAAACGATTGCTGAGCTGGTGGAAGTATCGAGTAAGCATATTTTCGTCTATTAAGTTAAAATGTGAAAAATAAAAACTTTATTACTTCTACAAAGTCTGTTGTTTTTTTTTTTTTTGTAATATAGTTTTTTCTTACTTTAGTTCAAACCTTCTGCACTATCCTGTATTCCGGTATATTATCACAACAGGGACGTCGCGAAGAGATGTATTGAATACAAGGGTAAGCCTCGGGGATTTGTACTAAGCCGCAGTACTCAGGTGTCATGACACAACCCCGAGAACTTGAAGGGAAAGGTACCAAGGATATAATTGAAAGTGGATACAAGGCAGGATTGTGGTACTGCGAATAGTTACCTACACTGGATTATTGGGACAAAGACATGGAGACTGGGAGTTAGTAGTGGCCCAGTGGTAATGACCCTGACTTACGAGTTGTAAGGTCGTGGTTTCGAACCCAGTCAGGTGCTCTACTTTGTGTAAATAATTTAATCGCCTCTACTCTCAAAGCGGCGAAGGGAAACATCGTGAAACAACCGGCATGTCCTAAACCAAAAATTCGTAGACATGACATCCATCATCCCGCACTGGGCCCGCGTGGTAGATTATTAGCCCACTCTCTCTCTAAGAGTGGATGTCTGTGTCCGGATATCTATGGTCCCAACAATGGGAACGTTATAGGCTGATTATTTATGGAGACAGGGGAGGTCAAAGTCAAAGTCAAAGTCAAATCATTTATTTCAAATAGGCACATAAAAGGCACTATTGAACGTCAAAAATAAAATTAAATTAAATTGGTTCTAGTCGCCCCTTCCAAAAGGTAGTTTTCGTATGGAGAAGAATGGGCAAGAAACTCCACCGTTACTCTTTAAAATGTTTTACAATATTTTGCATACATTAATTATATAATTATATGTGAAGACGATGCACCTAAAGATAAATTACTATACCACAATAGGTAAAAGAATTAAATTGGATAAATGAAACCATGACATATAAATTAACTTTGTGATAGATACATGGTGCTCACATATTCACAAACATTCCAAAAGTAGACGATTTTCATAAATAAATAAGGATTAATAAGTCCGGGTGTGACCCCAAGTAATTACAAAATGTAAATCAATGTTATAGAAAAAAAAAAAAAAGAATAAATTATACAATTACATTAGCAACCAGTTTGATTTTGTTTAGACTCTAGATATTGTCCTATGGAGCAGGACCAGTATGTTTCCAAGCATTCTTATCTTGGATATAATCCTCTAATTTGTAATATCCTTGCTTACAAAGTGTAATTTTAATATAAGTTTTAAATTTTCTTTCATTTAATTGCAATTACTGCAATTACAAGGTATTTTGTTGTAACATTTAACACAGTACCCCATAAAAGATGTATGTACTTTAGATAATCTGAAAAAAGGTTGATCTAATTTATCTTTATTTCTAGTATTAAAATTATGTCTATCACTTATTTTATTAAAAAGATGTTGATTTTTTCTTACATACATAATATTTTCATAAATGAATTGGCAAGGTACCGTCATAATATTAACCCTTTTAAATAGTTCCCTAAGAGATTCGCGGCGACGTAGATTGTAAATGGCTCTGACAGCTCTCTTTTGCAAAATAAAAATGGATTCAATGTCAGCAGCCCGACCCCACAGTAAAATGCCATATGACATAATACTGTGGAAGTAACTAAAATAGACCAAACGCGCGGTTTCTTCATCTGTTAATTGTCTTATCTTTCTAACAGCATATGCGGCCGAGCTTAGCCGCCCCGCAATAGATGTTATATGAGGTCCCCATTGTAATATTTCGTCTAGCGTGATTCCTAGGAAAACTGTCTGATTAACAAATTCTAATTTTTGGCCATTCAATATGATGTCACATTCGCTACTTCTAACATTAGGTAATTTAAATCTAATGCATTTGGTTTTTTTTTCATTAAGTACTAAATTATTTACCGTAAACCAATCTTGGACCTGAAGAATAGAGTTATTCACGTCGTCAAGATTTTGTGACCGTCGGTCTATTTTAAAGATCAATGATGTGTCATCTGCAAATAACACCATCATCGGTTGATTTTGGAGGAAATTGAAATAACTTGAAGCAAGCTTGGAAAATTACCAATACCTATTTTTTTTACAAATGCTTCTATATCATACTCTGGTACATATTTGCGTGATTTTGGTGTATTAAATCTTCGTTGCGTGTCACCAAACTGTGTATCATAATAATTGGACGTGACTTGGCGCGATATTGCACTAACAAATACAAGGTATTATGTCGTTAAAACTGTTGGAGAATTTAAATGAATGTTATCTTCAAGAGTATTATATTCTTTTAACAGGTCCTGCAAAACATACCTAGTTGTGACCCATCTAAGGGATGCCATTAGCAGCCTATAATGTTCACATTGCTGGGTCACAGGCATCCTTTCTATGAGCGGGGTGGGCCGTAATCCACCACGCGGGCCCAGGGGGGGTTGGTTGATGTCACATGTCTTCAAATTTTGGTTCTAGGGCATGCCGGTTTCCTTACAATGTTTTCCTTCACCGTATTTCTCATCCAAGGCGTGCCGTAGCTTTATATAGCAGACCATATCTTTTTGCACTGTAGTTCGTCATTCTTTCATCGTCATCATCTCCCTGCCTTTTCCCCGACTACATATGTTGGAGTCCGACTTCCAGTCTATACGGACCGAGCTCGTCATTCTTTTTTATTGTAAAATTAAACTCGGTAAACAAAACGAAACCTTACCTAATGCCAGTACCTGTCTACCGAACATTTTCAACTGTTGGTGGAGCTAATGGACGCTAATAATAGGCCCATCAAGTATTCACGAACCACGACGCGACGTGACACTGTTCCTTTAAAAATTAGTCAGCGATGGATATTGAATTTCACTGTTATATGTATGTATTGTAAAGCTTATTAGAAGTTAGACAAACCTCACGTAATACGTCGTGACATTCAAAGACTAAAATAAGGTATAGATAGAATATAGGTTATGTTTGTGAAGGAGCTTGTGGCGACATCAGCGCAACATGCGAACGACTCACACATCAGCAGAGTTTACCGCACGACTAGCATAATATATTATATATACAACGTCCAGACATCAATAGTCGGTCAGTAGCCCACTAGACACGACATCCGTCGGGTCTCCCTTGTTTCATCACAAAAATATGTTTCTGCCACTCGCCGGCCGCTGCCGCAGCACCGCTCGCTTCGCTCGCTCGGCTCGTGCGTTGTGTGGTCACAGTTCTAACCTAACCTAGCACTTTCGATTTAAAAAACATATATGCGTGTTACGTTGCAAATTTCACTAAACTCTAAGAAAATTATAAACTATACATGTCAATTAATATTATATATTATTAAAATGGATTCTTACCTAACCTACAGTTCTGGTAGTAGTTCGTTTTTCGTTCGTCATTCGTAACCATAAACTTACATGTTTCAGAAAAATTCAAGCACATAAACTTACAAAGAAGTACGCAAATGACATCAAATAAAACTTCATTTTTTAATTATATAATTCCCAAAAAATCTTATTTTTGTCTTTATATTTTTTTTCATAACAAATCATTTGATTAAAAACCAAATGCCTTAATTAAATTATCCTTGGCAATATCCTGCCGAGTAAAAATTAAACCAAATGAAAATGTGCATACTAAAATCATTCCAAATATTGCATTGGTATAAAAAAAGTTGCTAAAATTTATTTGGATAGTGAAATTTTGTCAAAATAATTTTGGCAAAAGGACAGACTCCCGACATCCATCTGATTGGAGGACCCTACCTTTTATATGGAAAACATCAGTCTCCTTTTGCCAATCAAGAGTTGATCGTTATTAGTTGTCACGTTTCGCAACGTGATCGACACCGAGAATATAAATAGAATATTAATTATAAACACGTTGTTAGAGCTTCATTATTCTTACTGACGAACAAAATTTTCCTTAATCATTTCTTGGTAGTTTTCACCTCTAGTTTTCTCCTTTTGTTTGGAACGGAAGACTTAGGTATGTACCTGTTATTAAATGGTATAGAATACAAGATTCTAAGTATTTTTAGTAGAAGGATAGAAGGTTGGAACAATAGTTAAATGCGATAAAAAAACATAAATGTAAACTTTTATTATTAATAAATAACAGACTATAGTTGGGGGTTGGAGGGATTTGTGGCTAAGTTAAAACAGCCGCAGGTCAAGCAACTCTAGCCGCGGTTGGTCCGTGGATGGGTGACCAGCTTTACATACCAAGGTGCCTCGGAAAGCACGTTACTGCGTTAGTCCCGGCTGTCATTCATGGATCTAGCAGTCCTTACGGGTCAGAAGCCCGAAAGTCTGACAACCAGTAGTAGCTTGGTTGTGGAAGACAGATAGGTAGTCGCTCCATATAAAATACTGGAATTCAGCTGCGTCCAGTTAGACTGGAAGCCGACCCCAACATAGATGGAAAAGGCTAGGCAAATGCTGATGAGTTCTAAAGTAAGAAATATTAGAAAAAGATTCAAAAGTAGATAAATAAACCAAATCTATATCGAGATACGTTATGGAGGCTGTTATTTATATTTGCTGTTAATACACAGTCTTGTAAAATATAAAATTGAACCACACTAATAGGGAACTGCAACACAAATAGCCTTTAATGCGTTCAACGTTGCCTACGCTATAAATACAATATTGAATTAATTTTACCTGCAAAATGAAGTGCGGCTGGCTCAAAATAGTTAATAACATAACGTTTAAAAGCTCACGTTATTTATAGGAAATGTTTCATTACAGTTCCATTATTTATAGCATGCCTGTTAAACCTACGTGGGTGGATGTTTATAATGAGTTATTGATCGAAATTGTTCATTTTCCTGAGAAAATATCTTCACGTTTTGCTCATATGAATTAACTCTTTCCCAGGACTGGATCATGGCAATTCTTTAACAATTCGAGTTGTTTAACAGTACTGCGTCCGCTTCGCGAACAGTGCCATTATATAGGTACCGTTCTCAGATTATCAGATTTTGACAGGACTTTCACTGGCAGATAGCTGATGTTATAAGGAATAACTTAGGCTACTTTTAATTTAGAAAACAAATTCGGATTCTGCACAAAAAAAATAAAATCCAACATCCACGCGGGCAAACTCGCGGGCAGAAATTAGTATTAATACCTACGGATGAATTACTCACACTCTGTCCGTTACCTTTTCACGCCTTGACGGCTGAACGAATTTGGATCGAAGGGATAGACCATGACCTGAATTAGGACATAGGATACGTTTTATTTCGGTAAATACGTATCTCACGGAAACGTATTTGCCCGAATTTGCGGTATTTGCCGCGGCCAAAAGCTATAGGCCAACCGGTTAACTGAGACGATGCCTGAGGTAGCCGCGCGGTGCGGGGGGGGAGGGGGGGGGGGGTGACGTGATGCGAGAGCTCAGTGATTCGTCAACTTGCGGCAACTATCACCCCTCCCGCACCGCGAAGCTACCTCAGGCAACGTCACAGTTAAGCGGTAATTTTTTTTTTATACAATATTCATTTCTACTCTCCTTCCGTCTTACGAATTTTCGATCAGGTCACGTGTCCTGACGCAAGCTCCGTCTTACGAATTTTCGATCAGGTCACGTGTCCTGACGCGAGTTTAGCATTTTTTACCCATCACAACAAAAGTGCACAACGCCGCTAAAGAAGTTATCACTACATCAAAAAAAAAAAAACAACAAAATAGGCAGCTACAAAACTCATCATCATCATCACCCTCCTGCCCGTATCCTCATTTATTCGTGGTCGGTGCAACATGTCTTTCTCTTCCATACTTCTCTATTAGTCGTCATCTCGGTAGTCACCCCCTTTCTAACCATATCAGCATTCAGACAGACTTAATAACCTTTCAAAACTAACCTTTTAAAATATCCGTCTTCTTTTAAACCAGAAGGCAGCTCCCATATCTACAAATTGCAGCCGACCTGACCCCTCGATCTGGTTTACTGAAAGGTTACAGTTTTATTCTTAGCTCTGACGTGGGCATTGTTAAATTTGTAAGTATTTCAGTCCTGAAATTCAGGGCAAAATGTAGGACAGTTTTAAATTCGACCTAATGCTAGCCTCAAAATGTGTTTGGGTTGTGTTTAAAAATAGGAATGAATTTTAGAGGGTTGATTAGGGGTTTAAGCTGACTTTTCCTTGTATAAGTTTTTCGCACAATGAGAAGTCAGCTTATACTGGAAATGTATAGTTAGATATGTCGTCGTGCGTCCTCAGCGTACCTAACCGTATATAAGTTATTAGTATCTAAGTATTTTCCTGTATCCTTTATTACTGCTCATTAGGTATTTTATATATCTAAGTAGGTATATCGAAAACAGAAAGGTACATAATTTTTAATTTGAGGTATATTTTTTCAGAAATTGTTGTTTATCTACAGAACAAGTATGTAAATACATTTATAATTGGTTTTTTTTATTTTTTTTATTTAAGTCAGACACAGTGATCCATATTTATGTTACTTAAAAAGTTCGCAACATTACTAATAGGGTAGTTGTTTCCAGGGTAAAAAAATAATAATTATATTTAGTCCGTCAGTTAGATTATCGAAAAATAATGGACATGTATTTTTTCTTTTGTCAATCAAACAAAAAATTACAAAGATAAAGCGCGTCAAAATTTGGGGGGGGGACGTCACGCCAAAAAGTGTAGCAAGGCGTGACGTCACGCGGAACTTTAACGGGCGATACCTTTATCATTTTTTATAAAATTGACAAAAGAAAAAATACGGGTCCAATATTTTTTGATAATCTAACTGACGGACTAATTAGATTTTATTAGGAAACTAGCCTATTGTGTTACTTTCTTTCATCTAGAATTTTCTTTCTTCAACACAAAATTATACATTCTCAATAACCATGTACAAATACAAGTAAATGTGATAAAACAATTAATAAGCCCGACCACGTGGCACCTTGTTATATTAATTATTTATGTGACAAAATTATCACCAGCCAGCAGCCTCATAAACTAATAATAGTGGCGGAACAGAGTAAAACGTTTTCCTCCGGGAAATCAAAATAAACTTCACCCCGGTTTGCAGAACTACGGGCCGTATTTGTGATTCGCATTTGAAATCGCAGGACTATTGTACGTTTTGATCATTCAAACACAAAACTGAATGTCGTAGGTGTGTATTTAAATTATTAGTTCATAGAATAGAATACTCTTTACTATGTACGTAGGTACAACATATAAATTTGGCCTGGTTTTTCAATGGTTAGATAAATTTTATCTAAAGAATAAATCTGACAGTTCGACATATTCTCTATACCAAAGATGTCAAACCGCAAAATTTATTCTTCAGATAAAATTTATCTAAATATTTAGAAATCAGCCCTTACAGATCTAAATGTAGTAATAATTCAGTTTTATTCTGATTAATAATTCAGTTTTATTCTGATTAATAATTCAATGATCATCCTGCTACTGTTGGCCCGATATTAAAGAGGTAGATTCAGCATGATTTCTTTTCTTCAGAAGTTTATATTTTCTTCAATTTATAATAATAATATATACCTCACGTACAACACAGGGAATCTATAATTTTTTCATATTGTACCGTGTTTTTTCAGAACTGAGTGAAGTTTCTTTTTACTACTTTCATTTAAAAAAATATCTTGTCACAATATTTTTCATCCTGCCTTTTCAAACAAAACACCCTCTGTAACTAACCTAACCCACCAACCTATATCAATTTCATTCCTATTCACATTTTTGCGAACAACTTTTGTATAAAATAAAAACTCTGCGGTCCCAATGTATGGAACTCCCTAACAAGCCTTTTCAATGTACAAACCGCTACAGTTTGCACAGAGCGTACAAACATACAAGCACATCAGTCCGACGTATATTCGGTTCATGTTTTAAAGGTCGCACGTTGCTAACTGCGTCGAATACACGTGTCGCAGTCGTCTGCAAACAGCTCGGGTTCGGTTTGTGTGCACTAGGCTTTATTGAATTTTATTTGGATTATCCGATTAGTGAATCTGTGTAGATAAGGCGTAACTACGTATTATTGGATAGCATAAATTGGCTGATTCAAGGTTTTCTTTTACAATAAGCTTTAGCTGGTTTTGAACACAAATGTTGCAGCTAATGCAACATTGGGGTACGGGATCAAAAAAAAAATATTAGAAAAAAAAAGTATTTATTGCAACCCGCACAGGAAGATCACAAACTAAACTAAAGACAGTCAAAAATAAAAAAATAAACAAATTATTAAAAAAAAGTGACAAAAAGAAAAATGAAACAGAAAGTCATATACGAGGCCAAACATCTCCTATCTCGACATGATGCTGTGACATTTAAAAAATAAATGTCGCAGCATAATAATAATAAAAATAAAAAATAACAATCAATATTCTGATAGTATTATTGAGTTCTTCTATCAAGAAATATCAGTACCTAGCGGTTCGGAGTTCCGGTAAATAACCATCCCCTAACACATGGGACCTGATAAACCTTTCGGGGTAAATACCTATGATGCCAAAAGTCATTTTGTAATAGGCAGTTAGGTACAATATTAGTAAGGAAGCAACTTATGGACGTTTTTTTTTCACTTAAGTTACCACTGAAAGCTAAGTGAATAATCACTTAGCTTTCAGTGGTAACTTAAGTGAGTCCAGTTAGACTTGTATTCATTATATTCAGCCTATAAAATTCCCACTGCTGGGACACAGGCCTCTTCTCTGTGAGAGGGAATGGGCCGTAATTCACCACGCGGGCCTAGTGCGAGTTGGTGGATGTCGCATGTCCTTGAATTTTTGATTCTTGGACATGCCGGTTTCCTTACGATGTTTTCCTTCACCGTTTTGAGAGCAGTGGTGATGAAATAATTTACACAAAGGAAAGCGCCTGTCTGGGTTTGAACCTACGACCTCCAGCTCGTAAGTCGCGGTCGTAACTACTGGGCCACCACTGCTCAGACTTGTATTACTTATAAATAAGTAATACAGCGAAGTCTAACTGGAAACATTAAAGGCTGATCATGCTATGCTAGCATAGTGAAGTCCCAATTTCCTACATCAAAAATTCATATTTCCTACTCTTTACCCTAGTTAAATACTTCGCCTTCCAGCAAATCTAATAATCTCCATCCCACTCTATATAAATCCATATAATACAGAACAAGTGCAAACAGGATGTGCAGAGCGTCCGCCGTCGGGCGTTATTACCCGCCCCGGGTAATCCGGCCGGGCCTATCTGACCCGGTTGAGCTGACGACATTACATTACGTGTAGCCGGGTATGTGACGTCATTTTAATTGAACTAGACAACTGCGGGGTAATCACGTAACAAACTAACAGTGGGAATGACTTTCATTTTGACAGATCAATAACATTCATTGTGTTATGTACGTTGTTGAGCAGACAAATTTCTTGAACATCTGAAGCAATGGATTAGCAATATCTTTCAAAATGATAGAGATTGTGATTGATATATGTAGTAGGATTGGAGAATTTGAAGGGATGAAGCTGACTTTTTTGGACGGTTGAATGTGTGTTTGATTACAAATTCAAGGTGAAATATGTGTTTAGAATTTTCTTAATGTTCTGCAAAAGGATAAATTAAACTTAGGTACGTAGATGTATCTAGCTACACTTTTATAGTAATTAAGTATCTAAAAAAATTTACTGTAAGTAAACAGTGTATATCTATTTATTTATTTTCAAGATTATCTGAAACAGAGAATTTGCAAGAATAAATTGGCGCGATATGAATTACCATAATAATTCTTGACTTACAAAGAAAAGTCCACAAACTTTTTTCTTTATTATTCTTGTAACTTACTTTCAGAAACAAGAGAATAACTACTCAAATTATAATCATTCTACTGTTTCAAAAACAAAAAATACAGTTTTACTTTATGACACTGTATTAAAATAAATTGGAGGTATTTGACGTCTTTCTCCGAAGAACACTTTGACCCCTAACCAAAGTGATTTGTAAACTTATTTAATTCCACGATCTCTATTTATACTAGTCCTTAAATTGATTCACCAACGTCACCGTGAACATCCTGCTCCTACTAATATTATAAACATGAAAGTTTGTATGGATGGATGGATGGATGAATGGATGTTTGTTACTCTTTCACGCAAAAACTACTGAACGGATTTGGATAAAATTTGGCACACTAATAGTTTATAACCAGGATTAACACATAAGATACTTTTTATCCCGATAACTCAAACTCAAACCATTTATTTCAATTAAACCATTTACAGGCACTTTAGAAATGTCAAAATAAAATTTAATTTAATTTTATATTATAAATTGTTTCTTTTTTACATTGTTCTCACATATATTTGAATAAATAAATAAATAAATATATGTGATAACAATGTAAAAAAGAAACAATTTATAATATAAAATTAAAAATAAGCCCTGGCAGTTAAGAGATGACCAGTCTCAACCGACGGCGCCCGTTCACGAACATGACGATATTCCCACGGGATCAACACTACACAAACTTATACGGGTGAAACCGCGTGGGGCGGCTAGTGTTAAATAAGTACTGTAATTAGGTATTTAAATGACTATGAATACGCGAAAATGTCGTTGAAACTCGATAAATATGCAAATGGAACGTTTTAATAATTGATACGACTGTTATAAGACGCACTGTTCGCGTTCACCCTGCTGACATCGCAATGTGTGCTTATACATATGTATATGTGAACTCTGGGCCCCAATTCTGTATGGTAATTATTATTCCCCACGTGCAAACCACGTACGGTTGTCAATCGTAGTATTTTGACAGTTAACATCGCACCGTTCTTAAGCAACTTCGCGTTCATTTCGCGCGGTTTCGTTCATTGTGTCATAGAGAATACGTTATTAGCAGATGTCGTGATTAGCTAAGGAATTGACGTGGTTTCGAAGTAAGGAATTTTAAGTGGTCATAGTGAATTAGGGCCCTGAATGTTTTGTGGGACAACCCTAGGTTTTCCAACGTCAAATATAAGCTTTTCTACCCTTCGGCCTTTTGAACACGGCACGGTTTGTTAACGGTACAGCGTATCAACCGCGCCGTTGAAAAAACTTCTTCTGTGAATAAGCTTCCATAGTGATCCATACAGCACTGACGACCGTGCAGACCTACGCACGGCGAATAAATTGAAGTTTTTCACGGCAAAAAAACTTGTGTGTACAACGTGTGTTTACTGGGTTGATGAATTAGCTAGAATGGAGACTCTTTTTACACATCTGACCTATTAAAACGCTGACTGCAGTGGCATCATGTACCTAGGTCCTAACAAAAACCTAGGTATCACAGACATTCCACAAACAAAATCACAAATTTATGTACTAATACAATTCGGCTCCGAATTACGGGTTGTAGCCTAGTTGCAGGTCGTGGGTTGGAAGCCAGGCATAATTTGTATGGAGCACTTCCGACGTTTGGCTCCCAGACTGGAGCGGGCCGGGGCTGCCTTGAGGCGGCTCCTTCCCAATCTAGGGGGACCAAACGCCTCCTGCCGGAGGCTCTATGCGGGGGTCGTGCGGGCCATGGCCCTTTACGGGGCACCGGTATGGGCGCGATCCTTGAGGCGGCGACCAGCCCGCCGGTTGATCGCGTCCCAAAGGGTCATGGCTGTCCGGCTCATTCGAGGATACCGCACGGTCTCCGCTGAGGCGGCGAGCCTCCTTGCCGGATTGCCGCCATGGGATCTGGAGGCCAAAGTCCTCGCCAACATATGGGAGTGGCGAGAGGAGGCAAAACGCCGGGGCGTTCCTCCGCTGCCGCGAGAAATCACGGCACAGCGGACAGAGCTCCGGCGGGATCTCATAGCGGCATGGAGAGTGCGATTGTCGCAACCCAGCGCTGGGCACGCCACAATTGCGGCGATAAGTCCCCTCTTTGAGGAGTGGCTAGAGAGGCGCCACGGCGCCCTCACCTTCCGCCTGACGCAGGTCCTCACCGGACACGGTTGTTTCGGGAGGTTCCTGTTCAGGATAAAGCGGGAGGAAACGCCAGGGTGTCACCACTGTGGGGATCGCCCGGAGGACACGGTGGAGCATACGGTGGAGGACTGCCCGGCTTGGGCGGGGCCCCGCCGTGTCCTCTTGGCGGCGATCGGCGGCGGCGACCTCTCACGTCCGGCCCTCATACAGGCCATGGTCCGGAGCGAGAGTGAATGGGAGGCCGTCACCTCCTTCTGCGAAGCAGTAATGCTCGCGAAGGAGGAGGCGGAGCGCGCGAGGGAGAGGCAATCGCTGCACCCTCGCGCTCCTAGCCGCCGCAGGAGACGCCCTGGACGGGAGTCAACAGCCGACTCCCGGCCACCGTAGGCGCGAGCTGCCCATAGCTCGCCGCCCGGTAAGGACCAGGCCCGGGTCGACGGCGCGTTGTGTTCCACGCGCGCCTCAAAGAGCTGTCAGCACGAACTGACGGGGTCCGCTAGGGCCGATGCCGCCGGGGCTGCGGGTTGTTCGAAAGAGATACCGTGGCCCCTGGCACAGGCAACTGAAGGAACATGGGTGGGTTTTAGTCAGTAAAAGTCTGACACTCCCTTCTGCTCCGCCCAGAGCGGGAGGAGTCATTTGATGATTTCCCACCCAGAAAAAAAAAAAACAAAAAAAAAAGGCATAATTTGTATAAATGCTTTACTTTGTATAAATAATTCCATCACCACTGCTCTCAAAATGGTGAAGGAAAATATCGTGAGGAAACCGGCATGTTCTAGAATAAAAAATTCGAAGACATGTGACTTGTACTAACCCGCACTGGGCCCGCGTGGTAGATGATGGCTCACCCCCTCTCTCAAAGAGGAGGCCTGATTTTGCTTATGCTAATTCAGCCCTCACACACAATTAAAGAAAAATTATCTACCTGCACAACACCACACAAAAGCGAATGTAAAAAAATACCACATTATAATATAATTTAAAACCGAGCCATCCCCTAGAGATTTTAGTCCGTTTTAAAAGCTCTTAAACAAATTGAAATCGATTTTATCTCAAAATGGACGCACTCACAGGTACATGGCGCGTGATAATTGAAATGGATTCGTCCATTACGCGGCTTGTAAAGCGAATAACTACCGTTTTGATAGCATCGTAATACGTGGTGACTGAAACTTGTTTGTTTTGGGTTTTCGTAGTTATTTTTACGGTATGTTTTTTACGGTTGCTAGTAAATGGGTATGCAGTTTTATTGGTAGTGTGACAGCTTCGGAGGTCTGTATATTATGTTATTTATGCTAGCAATACAAGGGAGGCCCGTGGCGAAATAATAACAGCCGCACAGATCGATCGATCAGGTTAAGCTACGCTTGCCGCGGTTGGTCTGTAGATTGGTGACCATCTTTACATACCAAGACCCCTCCGTGCCTCGTAGAGCACGTTTAGCGGTTGGTCCCGGGTGTCATTCGTGGATCTTTGACAGTCGTTACGGGTGGTCAGAAGCCCGAAAGTCTGACAACCTGTATTACCAAGGGGTATCGTAATACCCAGTAACTGACTTGTGGAGGTTAGATAGGCAGTCGCTCCGTGTATAATACTGGTATTCAGCTGCATCCGGTTAGACTGGAAGCTGACCCCAACATAGTTGGGAAAGGCTAGGTAGATATGTTGGCAATACAAGGACGCCGAAACGTGGACAGTCCCGGTACGGCTGGTCCGCGAGCTATGGTTGAAGTCTCTCTGAGGGATAGGATCCACAATGGGGTGATCCGGCAGAGAACCAAAGCTGTCGACATAGCTTACAGAATAAGCAAACTGAAGTGGCTATGGGCCGGCCATATTATCTGTAGAACCGATGACCAGTAGTAGCAGCTGGATGAGAGTTGCCGAGAATCGAGCAAAATGGCGTGCAATTGGAGAGGCCTATGTCCAGCAGTGGACTACTGTAGGCTGATGAAGACATGATGACCATACAAGGAATAACTCTGCATTCGCTTTTTGATTATTTAAGAGTGCCCATTTCAACATCAAACTCATTTTGATACAAACAGGCCTTGGTTCCCTCTTCTGCATCATTGCTTGCCATGCGCCATTTGTGACAGTCACGTCTCACATCCTAATTTTAGTAAGCTGTGTTCGTCAAACGTTAACCGTGTACCTAAATGCCCATACTAATTGAAATAAACATTTTCTTTTTCCACATCATTCCTTCTCTTAACATCTCATAACTGTGAACGGAATATAGAAATATAAAAAAAAAAAACATAATAGGGGTTTTTTTTTTTTTTTTTTTTGTGGATGGGAAATCATCAAATGACTCCTCCCGCTCTGGGTGGAGCAGAAGGGAGTGTCAGACTCTTACTGACTAAAACCCACCCGTGTTCCTTCCTTAGCCCTTTACGTACCAGGGCAGCGGTAACCCTTTCGGACAATCCCGCTACCCCGGCAGGCTTCGGCCCTGTCGGGCCCCGTCACCTATGCTGACATCTCTTTAAGGCAACACAACACACAATTTGCTAAGACATTGGCAATCTAATAATAGGGGTTAAAGTATGAAATTGCCGTTTTATTGTAATAGGTACTTCGAATTGACATAGAACCTTCATGGTTTGAGATTTTTGAGTGAAACTTTTTTCACATGGTACCTATGAAGTTCTTCTTTTAAAAAATGTGCAACATTCGATTATCGACTTTCAGTTGTTTTTTTTTTATTTAGCTTAGACTTAGAGAAAGATGGATACTTCGAAAATTCGAGTTATTCTTGAATACGAGTTCCGACGCGGAACTAACGCGGCAGAAACAGCTCGCAATATCAATGTTGCGTTTGGAGAGGGGACTGCTAATGAACGCACCGAACAATGATAGCAAAACTAGCAGTGAAACAGCCCCGACTCATGAATCGATCTTCACCATTATTGCTCCATGATAACGCGAAACCTCATACAGCACGAGAAACCGTTTTAAATCTACAGGAACTGCAATTAGAAACCATTTGTCACCCTCCGTATTCGCCAGACTTTGCTCCAACGGATTACTATTTTTTTTCGTGATTTGGTCAATTTTCTACGTGATAAAAAGTTTTCTTCTCAGGAGGCAGTACAAAATGCTTTCACACAGTTTGTCGAATCTAGATCACGAGAGTTATATCGCAAAGGCATAAATGTCCTTTCTATTAGATGGCAGCAATGTATAGATAATAATGGTAATTATTTTGATTAAATAAATATGTTAAATTAATAAAAAAAACGAATTTCAATTTTTCAGTACAAATCGGCAATTTCATACTTTAACCCCTAATATATCTATGGAACGGACCGTAGTAAATTTTTTAACATGTAACATTGGCATTGACATACCTATAAGTATGGCTCTTTCTCATCAAACCCTTCGTTGCAATGAATTTCTTTTTATTTCAAAATTACACCAATTAAAAGCATCTGGAAAGTACGGAATCGATTCATTGTATTAGAATCGATGTTCGATTGCGACCTTGCCGAGTAGGCTACTAGGTAGGTAAGACTAGGTCATGTTTTATTCATAACAAATCGTTTAGTTTCATTGAGGTTTCATGTTCGTGAAAGCGTGATTGATGGTGAAATTAATGAAGTATACTTGTGAAGAAATAGAAGCTCTAAGCTCTAATATTTATTTGCTTCACAAGTAGGTAAGGTAGTCACGCGACCCATCATATACTTATAGAGCGACACAGACAAGCGCAAACTGTAACCTTTGATGTCCCTGCCATTCTGTATAAGTAGCAGAAAGTGTGATACCATGTTCCCATATCTAGTGTGAACATCTAGATATGGGAACATGGTAGAAACAAAAGGATTTTAGTAGGTATTTGGCATTCTATAGATTCTGCTTAGCCCCATGTGAAACAGGTGTGTGTTACTGTTTGTATGTATAATATTCTTGTGTACATACGAAGTCCGTGCATTGTTGATGAGTTGCTCCACCATTATCGTTTCAATCCGTAAATGTCCACTGAACATGGACCTCCTAATTGTCTGGCTTAGTTAACGTTGATGTGAGTCATAAAAAAGGTGACGTACATTTATTAGAACAAAAATGTTTCTGAGAATTAAATGGAAAAACAATACGTCGACGTTTTCTCTCTTGGTAACCAACTCAACTCAGCCTATCGCAGTCCACTGCTGGACATAAGCCTCTTCCAGCCACCCTTCCAACACCCGGTGCTCCGCCTTCCGCATCCAGTCTGTCCCAGCCACCTTCTAAAGGTCGTCGGTCCATCTAGCTGGGGGGCGTCCCACACTACGCTTGCCAATACGCGGTCTTCACTCTGGGTCTCTCTCAGTAACCACTTATCTAACAACAAATCGTCCCCACTTTTCTGACAAACCTTTACATGAAGTACGTATATTGATCCTCAAAAGAAAATAAGTATCAAAGGCCCGAGCGATAAACTACCTGTCACAACATTGCTCACCAAAGGTACGACGACCAAAAGATATCGATTCACATCTTTAAAGATATCAAAGGGACCTCTTCATATCTTTCACGTTTCTTTTACTTAAATCTTTTCCAATGTATTAGAGCTGTATAAAGATTCTGATGGACCAGTACGTTGGCTCAGTGGCAAAGGCCCCGAATTATTAGTTGCAGGTCGTGTGTTTGAACCCAGACAGGCGGTTTTCTTTGTGTTTTCTCGTAAAACGGTGAAGAAAAACATCGTGAAAAACGGGCATTTCCTAGAACCAAAAATTCGAAGACATGTGACATCTACTAACCCGCACTGGGCCCGCGTGGTAGATTTATACAGTCCACTAACTCTTGAGAAGAAAGGAGGCCTATGTCCCAACAGTGGGAAATTTATAGACTGATTATGCTATACAGAATACAGAATGATTTGCCCAAGTCTGTGTACAGGCAATAGTCATTAAGAGGATCAAAAGTGAACAAAAGACAATTTATCAGGACGGCCGGGCTATGAATATAACATGTCAGGTTTCTGGTTCAGAATGGTTTCTGTTGCTTCGCTTAGGTCCCGGACTATGAACAAGATGTTTCATGTTCCTAGGGGTGTAGCGGAGATGAATAGGAGATTATTTTTTGGATTCTGATGGGTTATATCTTCTTGCTAGTTATTCATTTTAATAGCGTGACTCGTACCTATGTCTATTTTTACTGACACCAAAATGAACGCCTTAATAAAATCGTGCTGTTGGATTTTTAACTTTCAACACTGAGCTGAACGTTGAAAAACCAATTGTACGATTTTATTCAGGCAGTCTTTTTAGTGGCGTCTAGTGTTAGTGAAAACGGGCATAAAACTCTTTGCTCCCATGCCTTAGCCTTTGGGCTTTGATGCTTCGTCGCAAGATTTGTTATTAACTTCAATGGAAGATACATAAGAAGGTATGTAAACAAACGATACACATTTTATACATACGTAATACTTACTAGTGGACCGACGACCTTGTGAAGGCCGCAGGAATTCGCTGGACGCGGGAAGCACAGAACCGGTTGAAGTGGAGGCGCTTGGGGGAGGCCTATGTCCAGCAGTGGACGTCTTTAGGCTGAAATGATGATGATGATGAACGAATACTTGGTACCTACAAACAATCACAATAGTTTTCCTTACGTATGTAAAGCTTTCCGACAAAATAGATCGAAATAAACAATCCCTAATGCAGTATAAGCTCCCATTTTGACAGATAAACAATATGACCTCTTAAAACTGAAAGCTCTCCGAGTGTGTGACGCCATTAATCAGCTTAGCGTCAAATCCGGAGCTCATAATTCCCTTTACTAAAAGACCTTTAATGAGGCAGCAACGCTAATCGGATTGGCAGTAGCCTATCATTACGAATATTATAGTGAAGTTTGCAAGAAGGCAGCTCTTGTACAGTCACAAGCATAAATATATATCACAAAAAATCAAAAGCTAGTTAAGATAAGATATATTTATTTACTCAAACATTGTGTACACATTTAAGAATAAAAATGCTTGCATTATAACATAAAAACAAAGCATCAGACATGTTGCCACATAGTATGGCGTGCAAATATTATGAATAATAATGTTTTTTTTTAAATTATTAATTTCAAGTCAAAAACATTAATGTTATGTGAATTAGCAAACAAAAATAAATTATAAATGTCTGTATTAGTATAAATGCAATGTAAATGCTTCTGTCAGAAATTTATTAATATGCTTAACTTTGTCATTTAGATAATATGACTTTATTTGATCTGTCAAATATACATAGTTTAGCTCCCTCCAACTTTTAACTTATTATACCTATAAATAATGGCAGCCATGCAAAAAACACTTAGCTGCCGCTGATGTTGCTGCTGTTTAGTTGACCGCCCATTGCGTCATTTCATATCTGGAATTCATATTATGTAATAATAAAGAGTGTTCTATTCTGTTCTCCTAAAGACTAACATACTTAAGACCGAACCCAGTTATCTATCTATAACCAGTTCTGGCATACTGGAGGTAGAAAAACCTATCTATCTCTGGTTTTAACGTCCCACTAATCTACATCAGTAGCGATCTGTATGATTATATTATACTGGCAGTTATGATTATACTGGCTACCATCAGTAGCAATCTGTCTTTAACTGAAAAGAAGTCATTGAGTTCAACCGTTAGTATTTTTGAGCCCAAACCATATGTATGAAATAGGTATATATTATCTTAAAGTTACATAAAAGAAAGCCTGAAAGTGGCACAGGTAACTGAATAGTTGTGTGGAAATCGGTTGTCATGGAATGGGCATGTCATGGGGAGGAATGAGAAAAATGTCGTGAGGAAAGTTTTGAGTAGGAATGTGGTTGGCTATAAGAGTAGGGGAAGAACAAAAAAACAACAACGAACCCCAAATTAATTGGGATAGTGAAAAAAGAATGATGCTATCTATTTTTGTTTTTATTTATATAGTTAGTTAGTGGGCATCAAAGAATTCGTCCGCATCGCTGTCAAAGGGATAAGTGCCCAAAAGGCTGGCAACATTACCACGTTGGATGGCAATGCTGATTCTTTTGGGCTAAAAATAGGCCAGCCTTCTGGTCACGTGACGAGTCAACCAACCGCTTGGCGATGTCCAATGTTAGTCTTTTAATTTAGTACCTAGTGTAAAATTATGAAAATAAATAATCTAAAAGTTACAACCTTAATTTCATGAGGAAATCTCTTTTGAATATTGCTAAGTGTATAGTTATTGATGCTCGTGACTGTACGCTATCGAGATAGTTAGAAAATATTACGTTCGTTGCAATATGGCGGCTTATATTGGCAAGCCTTCTTAGAACTTCCATGAATAGAACGGATCGAGTATGCGACGTAATCTCTGCTGATACGAGAAGAAAGGCTGCTTCGTTGCTGTTTTATATTTTTCTCTTGGTAACTTTATCGGGGCACTTAGTTTAAGGGATGACTTTTCAATCGACAGATAATTTTTGTTCGTGCATTAAAATTGACGCCCGACAGATTTTGCATGGAAAAACTGTCAAAAATTCAAAATTATTCCTCCGATAAAATTATCTGGCGTTGGAAGAATCAGCCCTAATTTAAGGTGGATGCTCCATGGTAGCCCGCGAAATTCAAATTTTCTTACGATTTTTGATATTTGCTGGTCAGTACTAAGTTGTACGTTGATTAAAATATGATTCGCGGCTGTAAAAAATATGTTGCAGCCGCTGATGCTGGTTTTGCTGAGACTTTGTTGTTTTGTTTTTGGTTTTTTTTTTCTTATTTGTATTTGTAATGATATGTACGTGATTACTAGTTTATTTATTTATTTATAAGTATGTATTAGGTATGTTGAAACTGTGTGTACTCCCCGTCACTTTTTCCCTAAAGGTTCATTAGAAAACCAGCGTCGGACAGCATCTGTCTGGCATTAATGCTGAAATTAACCTTTTTCGCGCAGCCGTGAGGCACACACTATTGTTGCCTGAAACATTATTTTTATTTTATTAATTTTGTGTTTTGTGTTTCACGAACTGTGTCCAAATAAACTTTTTTCTTTCTTTCTTTAATAACCGTAAAATAATTTCAAGTCCCGTTCAGCCATTTTATAACTTGCAACAAATTGTTAAAGTTAGTGGGATATCCTCCCGGGGGCCCGTGGCTAAATAATAACAGCCGCACAGGTCGATTGGTCAGGTTAAGCTACGCTTGCCGCGGTTGGTCTGTGGATGGGTGCCCATCTTTACATACCGAGACCCCTCCGTGCCTCGGAAAGCACGTTAAGCCGTTGGTCCCGGCTGTCATTCATGGATCTTTGACAGTCGTTACGGGTATTCAGAAGCCCGAAAGTCTGACAACCAGTCTTACCAAGGGGTATCGTATTACCTAGTAACTGGGTTGTGGAGGTCAGATAGGCAGTCGCTCCATGTAAAATACAGGTATTCAGCTGCATCCGGTTAGACTGGAAGCCGACCCCAACGTAGTTGGGAAAAGGCTAGGCATATGATGATGAGTGGGATATCCTCCCACGTTAAGTTATAAAATAACGTTATTTAATAGACTGTTATAACGTTGCATAACGGTTATTTTCGTATCGGGTGAAGGGCTGAAGCGGTAAAGAAAATACAGTTGGAAGTGCGTGGGTTAATCCTTCAAGATGTTTGAGTTCCGTACTTGAATCGTACTTCAATAAAGTTGGAGTGAGGAACTCTTTGATCGTGTTTCTAGAATTTTGAAGACATTGTTTTGTTTTACCGAGTTGAAAATTGCTTGATGTACAATATTTCCTTTTGAATGAATGGTTTTGGGAGTTACTAAGGCACCAACACGTAATTTTATTTGGTTATCCTTAACTGCCATCTGGTCCGCGAAGTTATTATTTAAATCTTGATGTTATTTAAACATTAAGTTCTGCTTACCTGCTATATATCGTATTATCCAGTAACTGGGTTGCGGAGGTTAGATAGGCAGTTGCTCCATGTAAAATACTGGTATTCAGCTGCGTCCGGTTAGATTGGAAGCCGACCCCAACAAAGTTGGGAAAAGGTTAGTCCTAATAATTTTAAAGGAAATAAAGCAGGTGCTTCGCATCACGTATATTTAGTGAGAAACACGATACAGAGCACATTACAATCCGCCAGAATATGATGTCAATCTGAGTGAGTTCCCGAGTACGGGACTTTGTTCTGGAACTTTACAATGGTACCACAATAAAATATTAGGTATTATTAATTCTTCTTCGTGTCGCTGCACGACTGTATTTTAAATCTGGGTTCCAAAACCTTTGCCACTTCCACGGCGTTGTCGATGGCAGCGCAGAGGTCACTTTGACTGCGTGTTTTGGGACACAGAGGGCAGGATAGGAGGTGGAGCATGGTTTGTGACATAGCTCCATAATCACACCCTACTCCCGTTTCGTCAAGGTACCCGGTTAGGTACCTTGACGAAACGGACGAAATGTCCGGAGACGGTTCAGAGGCTTCCAAGTTCCAAGTGGACCACGGAATTATTTATTCATCACCAACAAAAGATGTACACAATACATGTCACATAAAATAAAGGGCAACATCAGGTATTAAGCAGGTGTACTCCTTCACTTATAGGACACCACAGCATGCACAATAAAATTAACAACTAAACTATTATTGTTACCTACTCTTTTATCATACTTAAACTAATCCGTACACAAAATGTTTACCTACAACCAATCCACAGACAATACATAATCAGCCTCTAACGTTCCCACTGCTGGGACATAGGCCTCCTCTCTGTGAGAGGGAGTGGGCCTTATTCCACCACGTGGGCCAGTGCGGGTGGGTAGATGTCACATGTCTTCGAATTTTTTGGTTCTAGAACATTTGTGTTTCCTCACGATGTTTTCCTTCACCGTTTAGAGAGCAGTGGTGATGAAATAATTTACAAAAAGTTTACGCCTGTCAGGGTTCGAACTTATGACCTAGAACTCGTAAGTCGCGGCGTGTTACCACTGGGCCACCCACAGACAATACCTACATTAGACACAAAAAATAAAATATGGGTTTTGTATTCGATTCCCCTTCAAGGTTATTTGGGTAGGGAACTGTCTATGAACAAACAAACTTCTGTTAATTAATCTTCTTACGAACACACACAATGTTTAGTTACAAATATAAAATTCAAACAAGAAGTTTTAATTTTGGGTTTGTAAAAGTATCTATAACAATAAATAGGCTTGTTTTTAGGTTTTTGAATGTTTGGGGTATATACAATGAAAAATAATATTTGTTAGAAACAAACGTGTAAAATAACATCTCGCTTAAATATAGTTCCCTAAAAGGTAAGCAGAGGTGTTAAACTGTATAGTACGTAGGTACACCAATAGTTCACTAGTTTGTTATAAGTCTCTTGTCGTTAAAATGGCACAAACTCAATTCAAATGCTTGGGGAAGCTAACAGAGAATTTTCAGAAAAACCCAAACATACTTTTTCCGACTCAGGGACCACACATGCAAGAGTTGCACTTGCCAGAAGCCGGTCAATACATAAAACGTGTGCGGTTGTTGACGTCATATTGGATTATCATTTTGACCTCAATGTTAGCTTTAGCACCCTCGAAAACCATGAAAGCGACACCAATGAAGAAAACAAATTTTTTCGCCGCCTCATCTTGGATTTTTTTTCACTTCACTAGCGGCTTTAGCACTCTCGAACACCATGAATGCGACACTCAAGATGAAAATTTACGCAGCGTCCATCTTGGATTTTCATATTGAGATACTATTGGCTTTAGCACCTTCGAAAACCACGAACACTATATATATATATATCTCGCTAAAGTCGCATATAAAGGAGGCATAACACTTTTTCGTTATGAGACGATTTCTACCAGTCAACTCCTACCGCAAGCCGCGTTAAAGAACTTCATTCCAATAACTATCATCTCCCCTATGGCCTAGCCTTTTCCCAATTATGTTGGGGTCGGCTTCCAGTCTAACCGGATCCAGCTGAATACTAGTATTTTATATGGAGCGACAGCCTATCTGACCTCCACAACCCTATTACGGAGAAATACGATACCCCTTGGTAAGACTGGTTGACAGATTTCGGGCTTCTGACTACCCAATAACGACTGCCAAAGATCCACGAATGACAGCCGGGACCAATGGCTTAACGTGCTTTCCGAGGTACCGAGGGATCTTGGTATGTAAAGATGATCACCCATCCACAGACCAACCGCGGCAAGCGTAGCTTAACCTGATCGATCGACCCGTGCGGCTGTTATTACTTAGCTACAAGCCCCTCGTTCCAATAACTACATAAGTATTATTTACGATATAAACATTAATATCTAAGTATATACGTGTTTATATGTTTACAGTGCACGTTGCAGAAAGCCAACCAACTCCCACAATTGTGAGAACTCGTAAACATGCGCAGTTAATTTGAAGTTAGAGTTCAAACCAACGTCTTTTATTTCTATTTCGTAGAATTCTTTGCGTTGGCATATTAAAGCTGTGCACAAAACTGAGCAAATAATAAGTGAAAATAGTAGTTTTCATTTTATTCTACGTCTACATAACTGCTGTTTTAGCTGATTCTATTCCTATAAATAAATGATTCTATTTCTGTAAGTAGGTTTCTACAAACACTTTTACACGCCATCATATTTTTAAAAACTAGATGAGGTCGGCGTTTCCTATCTAACTACTCTGAGAAGAAAGCCGGAAACAAACTCGGAGGTCCCAGTCTCTTTTAAAGTCCAGACACATTCTCATACCTACTACATACTTAGGTAAGTATTAGTATGCTACTAAAAGATACATTTGATACACATTTTCTACAGATACATTTTCTATTTAACACATTTTTTTAAATAGTTGTTCACAGCACAGACTGAACTGATTTGCACGACATATGCAATGAAGACGAAATGCGTACCTACTGAATTCAGACACTCGATGGCATATCTACCTATCTCGTAAAACTAAAGATCTTGACAATCAAAGACACGAGTCCACCTAATTCTCCAGTAACACAAACGTGCCAAAATCAAAATCCATTCATTCAAAATGACAGCCTTTGTGTACATACCTTGCGATCGACACGCGACTGACGTCACTTCCATGTCCCATGTAGGTACAACATAACGATCACTTCAATAACAGGTAGCTCTCTCTGATAATATTGATAAGCTGTCAACAAGATAGCGCACGTTTGTTATCTACAGGCTTTACATCGGGATACAAGTGTCGATGTTGTTGAAGCCTGAAATAAGGTACATATATATAGTTGTTGTTTCTATGGTTGGCTTTTGTTTTAGGGTAAGAATAGACACTGTTATTGATAGCAAACAATCTCCTACAAACTTATAGATTAGATTCAGATTGGCAAAATTGTGGCAAACTACAGTGCTGAGTCTGACTATCTTAAAGAACACGATAAAGTCTTCCCTTTTACTTATCTATATTGAAATTCGAAAGTATCTCTGTCTGTACCTTTTCACGTCTAAACCACTGAACGGATTTCGATAAAATTTAATTGGCAAGTAGATAGCATCCTGGGGAAGGACATAGGTTACTTTTTGTCCCGGTAGCACGTTCCCGTGGGATAATAACCCGTGGGGTAATTATTATTTACGCGGGCGGACCCGCGGGCAAAAGATAGTAGAGAATACGAAAGACGTTATTAGACGATTTCGCAATTCTATAGTTCCTCACCAGCACCCTGATTGCGTATCACACTATCAATCAGTATCTGAATCATTTTGAAGGATATTGCTAATCCATTGCTTCATATGTTCGAAAAATTTGTCTGCTTAGCAACGTAAATAACCCAATGAATGTTGTTGAACTGTCAAAATGAAAACCATTCCTACTGTTAGTGTGTTACGGAATTAACCCGCAGTTTAAATTATATTTAATTACGTATTAGCCAATATGCTATATTATTGTAATGTGAATAAAGTATCCGCAACTCTGATATATGGCAAACTGATATTCAACTATAAGCTTGAAAAAAAAAGTCTTGAAATGTTTTATCCCTCCTTGATAAATTCCAGCAAATTCTTAGTTAGATACGCTAGTACTCGTATAAGAACGAATTAGGTATGCTCTTACCGTTTTAATCTAGCCACGTACCCGCTGACTGGAGGAATAAAAACCGGCCAAGTGCGTGTCAGGCCACGCATAGAATAGGGTTCCGTAGTCACCCATAATGGCACGTGGTTTTAGAAGGATATTTTACATGTTTACTTATTATTTCGATATTTTTCTAAGAAGTTTTCCAATTAAACGCATTTCACAAGTTAGGCCTCTATAACCTCCGGGCGTCGGGGGCCGCGTGACGACTCCCGGCCACCGTAGGCGCGGGCCTGCGGGCGGAGAGTAATGGGTAGCTTACCGTCCGATCAGGACCAGGCCCGTGCCGGACGGCGCGAATGTGTTCCACGCGCGCCTCAAAGAGATGTCAGCATCAATGAAGGGGCCCGATAGGGCCGAAGCCTGCCGGGGTAGCGGGATCGTCCGAAAGGGTTACCGCTGCCCTGGAACATAAAGGGCTAAAGAAGGAACACGGGTGGGTTTTAGTTAGTAAGAGTCTGACACTCCCTTCCGCTCCACCCAGAGCGGGAGGGGTAATTTGATGATTTTCCATCTGTAAAAAAAAAGGCCTCTATAACTCCTGAACTAACAAAGTTATCTAAGCCGTTATATATGGACATGGACTACCATCATGGTTTTTTTTTAGATTTTTCGAGCCAGCCGTTTTGCTTTTAGGGGGGGACGGGGACGCCCTATTTTAACAACAAAATGCGCTTCCAACGGATACCTAAATCAAAAATCGTCTTAGCAACCTCTCAAGGTTTTTAAAAGATCTATCTAATGACACTCCACACTTTGGGATAGACGCAAGAAAAAAAAATCATCCCCACTATACGTGTAGGAGAGGTACCCAAAAAAAAAATTTTTTTTCGAGATTTTATTTTAGCACTTTGTCGACGTGGTAAATACACATATCCATGCAAAGTTTCATCTTTCTAGCACTAACCGTCTGGAAGGTAAGCTGAGGACGGACGGAAGGACTTGACGAAACTATAAGGGTTCCGACACGTGAACTACGGAACTCTAAAAACACAGAAAACCAATTGCTAAATGAACTTAGGTACTGAGCTTTGTTCCCGTTAAATAGCAACTTATATTCCCTACAGCCTAAAAAACACTTATAAAAAGGTCAGACCCATAAGTAATAGAAAAGTAAGAAAATAGGTTTATGTGTCCCAGAAAGCCACCATCATCATCTGCCTGGCCTTTTCCCAACTATGTTGGGGTCGGCTTCCAGTCTAACCAGATGCAGCTGAGTACCAGTATTTTACACGCAGCGACTGCCTATCTGACCTCCACAACCCAGTTACTGGATAATACGAAACCCCTTGATAAGACTGGTTGTCAGAGTTTCGGGCTTCTGACGACTCATAACGACTGTCCAACGGCTTAAAGTGCTTTCCGAAGCACGGAGGGGTCATGGTATGTAAAGATAGTCACGCATCCACAGACCAACCGCGGCAAGTCTAGCTTAACCTGATCGATCGACCCGTGCGGCTGTTATTACATAGCCACAACCCCCCAGAAAAGCGTGCATATAAAAAAGATAATTTAACCCTTTGAAGGAAGTTTTATTGTTATAACGTCGACAGACGTTTAGTCGGTTAACGGGCGAACCCGATTACCTATCAATCACCAGTTTTGGCATTTTTTTAGTTTTGGTTTTAACATCCCAATAATCTATATCAGTAGCGATCTGTATGATGATATTATACTGACAGTTATAATGATACTGGCTACCATCAGTAGTTATCTGCCAGTAGGTTATTGGGTTCGGCCGTTAGAGTCCCGCAAAGAATGATTTCGAATTAAAAAAAAAACAAAACAGATCTAATATAATCACGAGCACAGAATAAAAATAGTCGGCAGCTGCACGGTGCAAGCTGACAATAGAAGTCGTGTGATTCTCTAATTTTCATTGGGTACAATACTCAGGCGCGGATCCAGAGGTTCTCATTTTCGTCGAAACCTGGGCCACCTGCACTCGTTGCGAGTTGCGAGAAATCCTCCCCCCTCCCTCCCTCAGAGAGAAACATTTACCCTCCCTTGAGCGAAAACCTAGATCCGCGGCTGACAATACTAACTGGCCAAAAGTAGCGTCACGCTCCGAAACGGTTCGAAATAGCACGTTCTAGGTATATAACGATAATGTGTTATTTAGAACAGTTTTTTGAACATACGATCAAAAAGTTGGCACGCTATTTATTCAACAACTTCCATCGATTACATTCAAAGAACCGTTTAATAATAAATAGGTCTACGTCGAACTGTCACCTGTACTTACGTAGCCTTGCGATGTTACAATCAATAACATAAGAATTACCGGGCCGCTATCAATGGCGACAGGTGACGTCACGTGCCTCGTTTGCATTATAATCATATGAAAATTGGAATACTGCCCCAGCAGTCTCGACATTCATAGCGATCGCTTTACGACCGAATTCGGTTGCAAAGTCCTGTCACTCCATACATTTCACCTGTCAATCCGGGACTTTGCGACCGAATTCGGTCGTAAAGCGATCGCTATGAATGTCGAGACTGCAGCCCCTGGATTGGGTTTTATGTTAGGGAAATAAGTAGTCAATCGTCTATGAAACACGTGGGTTCTATTCTTAGAAAAATTGGGATATTGTAGGTGGGTATTTGTTGCTCAGGGAATCGTTTTTCTTCAAATAAGTTTTGGGATAATTTGAGCTACAGGTGGTGAATTCTCAAGAGTTATAAGGGTTTATTTATAAAGTTAAGAGACGTTTAAATGTATGGTTAAACAGTCGCTTATCATTACTTAAGTTAAAGCAACGTTTATAAATAAACTCCCCAATTTCCAAGTTTACTGTATTTTTTAATAAGAAAACTAGTTAATAGCGTGTATACAATGAAATAGCGAAGTTTTATACTTGAACAACAAAAGAACAAAGCATTTATTTTGAGCAAAACCGTTACTTTATGCTGAGACCGTTGCAAACTTTCGAAAACCGAAGCTCAACAGCACAACAGCTGTAGTGTGTTCGGAAAAACGTTCTTCAAAAATACGGGTTTATGAGTTTTTTTATCAACATGGCCACCTTTACTGGGCTCAAACAATAGAAGATATCGAAGAAGAGTACCATCGACACGAAAAGAAGAAGACGAGGTTCTAGCCTAAAGTTTATGACCCTTTTTCATCTACCTACAACATATTCATTCATAACATAAACGTTACGAGTCCCCTTTAGAGTTGCACTCTCAGATTGCAATCCATACGAGAACATGCAATAAACGCAGCCTCCTGTAGTAAACGCTCCACTGGCAACACTGCAATCTCTTTTTATTTATTACTTGGGATGTGGAGTATAACGAAATTGCTTCCCTCTTTGTTCCGATGTGTGATTGTGGTTCAGTTTCCTTGATTTTATTTCTTAGTAGAAGGGATTATTGTTGAAGGACACTTCTTTGTGTGGAGATGATAAGTTACTGTTTTGTTTCATGCAATTAATCAATGGTTTATTTCATTATAATTAACTATATGAAATTACATTATTTATAATTTGTTCGGATTATGAGAAACAGGCTCTTATGGCCGATTCCTATAATCTACGGACCCATATTGGTTGTAACGAACACTTGTATTTTCACCATATGAAAGTAGCTATCACAAGAAAATTTAGCGTACAAATCTATTTATATGCCCAGTTTGGCAATAAAAAATGCTACCATTTGTAAGCAAAACGATTCGTTTTTAGGGTTCCGTAGTTTACGTATCGGAACCCTTATAGTTTCGTCATGTCCGTCCATCCGTCCGTCCTCGGCTTACCTTCCAAACGGTTAGTGCTAGAAAGATGAAATATGTATTTACCACGTCGACAAAGTGCTAAAATAAAATCACGAAGAAATATTTTTTTGGGGTACATCGCCTACACGTAAAGTGGTGATGATTTTTTTTCTCGCCTCTACCCCATAGTGTGGGGTATCATTAGATAGGTCTTTTAAAAACATTGAGAGGTTGCTAAGACGATTTTTTGATTTAGGTATCCGGAAGCACATTTTTTTGTTAAAATAGCCCTATAAAAGCTAAACGACAAATCTGAAAAATTCATGATGGTAGTCTTTTTTTTTTAATATAAATAAACTAGTGCTTAACTGCGATTCCGCCTGATGGAAAGCAGTGATGCAATCGTTGATGGTAAAGCGCGCTAATTTATTATGAGCCTATTCACTAGTAACTTTGAAGGGAAACTATAACGGCTTAGATAACTTTCTTAGTTCAGGAGTTATAGAGGTCTAACTTGTAAAATGCGCTTACTTGGAAATCTTTGTACAAAAATAACGAAATAATAAGTAAACATGTAAAATATTAAAAATTAAATCATAATAATTATCTATTGGACATACTGAACCCTTCGTGCGTGAGTCCGAGTCGCACTTGGCCGGTTTATTGTTTATAGAAACCAAGCATCTTTGAGCCCAGTGAGCAGTGGTGGCCCAGTGATAACGACCGCGACTTACGAGATATAGGTCGTAGGTTCGAACCCTGACAGGTGCTTTACTTTATGTAAATTATTTCATCACCACTGCTCTCAAAACGGTGAAGGAAAACATCGTGAGGAAACCGGCATGTCCTAGAACCAAAAATTCGAACTAATGTGACATCTACCAACCCGCACTGGGCCCGCGTGGTGGATTACGGCCCACTCCCTCTCACCGAGAGGAGGCCTGTGTCCCAGCAGTGGGCACATTATTGGCTGATTATGAGCATCTTTAAAAGTTAATCGTGTTGGTTTGTTCAAATTTACCTACCAAAGAAACAGCATTGCCATACAACGTGGCAATGCTGCCAGCCTTTTGGTCACTTTTCCTGTTGACAGCGTCACGGACAAATTTTTGATGGCCTATAATTCCTTCCCCCCCTTTTTATATACATGTACACCGTGTAGACGTCGTTATTATTATTTTAAACACCTACCTACTACCTTTTAGAAATGCCCAATTCGGAATGTTGGTTAAAATCAACTCTCCTGTATTTTCGCTCAATTTCAAAATGTAATTTGCATAGGCCAGCATCAGGATGGGTCCCCTTTCAACTTTTAGAAGCTTTTAATGGTAATATTACTTTCACAATCTTTTCAAAGGTGAGACGTTTAAAAAAAAAGCTTCGAAACGATTCGTTTTCAGAATTCAGCCACTGGGCATTTGTATTTTTTAATTTGGTATAAAGTAGCAGCATGCTCTTGCCTTCTCAGTACCTATGAGAAGAGGCCTCTGTGGTGGGACGGTAATAGAAAGTTTTTTTTTTATTCTGCCTAAACAAAACAACATTACAAAAAAAAAATACATAAAATACACACTTACATACAAAGTAGCTAAAAGTTTCGTATTCAAGCAATATTTCACACCAAAAATAAAAGTCGTTTCCCAGCAATTATTTTCGTGCAATGTTAGGTACTTAGTTTAATGAAGAATGCGTAGTTGACGGCTATCTGATGGGTCTTTTTACACCCTGTATAATTTAAATTATCCATTCATCCATTACTACCGTAACAGTGACTGTCTGCTACCTTTTCACGCCCTAAAGGCTGAGCGGATTTGGCACACTGATAGACCATGGCTTGGGTTAGGAGATAGAATACTTTTTATCCTGGCAGTACGGTCCTGTGGGCTAATTTTCGACTTCCACACACGGGCGAGGTCCCGGGCAAAAGCTAGTATGTTATATTATCTTAATAGTATATATAATAATATAATCATCTTATGATATTTATGTGATTTTCCTTGTCCCCAGCTGATCCGCAGTCACCATGCGGCTGGTCGTGCCCGGGTGTGTGAACGACGCGCGCAGCATCCCAGCACTGCGCGTGTTCGTGCTCGCGTCGGCTATGGCGCTTTATTTGACTATGGGTAAGCGTAGGAGTAGTTATAATACTAACGTTTTGTTATAGCAGACCATTCATTACCCATCATCGAACTAGAGGGTGGCAGAGACATCGACGCGCAACCTGTTCCCATGCATTCAGTACATGATTCTGGACCCCCTTGCGTTGAAAGGGCTTTACTCGTAAATATCTGTGGCATACCTACCGATCCGCCATTTTGTTTTTTTTTTCAAAATAGCAGCCACGCATGAGACCTATATAAATCGATAGCTGACATTAATGCAAACAGAAAACATAATAAGACCAAACCCCGACTTTCTGTCCTGTTCTGGCTACATAATAATAAATAAGTAAGTATAGTTGTACAAAGATATCTTGCTTTTTCAATACAATTTTACAAATGTTTACCAACAGCGCCTCCCTATCTATGTCCTTCAAGCGCCAAAAGTTCCGTGTAGCACTCTAGGTACATAGAAGAAATCAAATACACAGCCATAGTAACGTTAAAATTAAAAATAGTAGATATTACCATATCTACTATACATATAATATATTTTACCTACATATACTCGTATTTTCGACGCCCTAGATACAGGCAAATGCCTAGTCTTGGGGTCACCATCAAATCTGTTCTTGTATAATATGATTATTCATAAATAAATTTGAATAAATTTGGTACCTACTCCTTCATTACCACATCGTTGATAATGTAAGACAGTTTGATTAGAACCCTGTCTATCGCTTCGAAACGGCCGGGATGATCTGCATTTATTTATAAACATTCTGTACAATTTCTTTTTCCTAAGTACTTCCAAGTTACATTAGGTAAATTAAACTTCACGTTACATTTATGTTATTACATGACTCCCTACATGACATGTAACATCGTAAGAACAGGCTTGGATAGGTTTATTTTAAGAATACTTCTGTGCTTTCAAATAAATAATACTTAAGTGAATTAGAGAAATGGAGTAGAAGATGATTGTAATTCTCAATTTCCGTAAGATTGGTAGGATGGTACTTATACCTATTTATCTATACTAACATTATAAAGAGAGACAGCGAATTTTGTGAGTTTGCTTATATGTGAAGAGTAATCTCCGGAACCACAGCTCCTATTCGAAAAACTCTTTTACCAATCGAAAGTTACATTAATCCGGATGGACATAGCCATATTGCATACAGTGCCACCTCGATATAACAAATCGAAAGGGAACAAGTAAATATTCGTTATATCAAGTAATTCGTTAAACTGAGGTTTGTTATATTGAGGTTAGGTGGTTGGTCTAAAATTTGTTATAAAGAGCTAATAACGTGTCGAAACCTGTCGCGACTGAATCACATACTATTGGGAACGTTATATAAAGGTTTTGGGTTGACAAAATTCGTTAATTAGAGGTTTACACTCTTTTTTGATAGTTGAAAATTCGATATAAGAGGCTGTTCGCAAAAAATATTCGCAATGTAAAGGTATATTTTACATTGACTCTTATGGACAATTCGTTAAATCGAGGAATTTATTATATTGAGGTACGATAAACTAAGGTTGTACTGTACTACCTTGAGTTCATGCAAGCTTAGCACTTTTTGGTTACTGCTCAGAACTTGTGCTAAACTAATATTTATCTGTTATCCTTTTCTTAATAAAATAGAAAGAAAAAGATGCACTGAACTTAAATTTAGTTTACATAGTTTGGGAACTAAAAGCTTATGTAACCTACACAATGTCATTACATTACCCAAGGTCAGCCTACTTACTAACACAATCCTAACATTCAATATTTAAAAATAACTTAGAATAAACTTGGGCGCTGTTTTTTTTTTTAATTTTATTACGAGTGTTATAAATCTCTCCGTACCTACTACAAACTTGTTTGACTTCATTGTTTCCTTTGTAAATTACCTTTTGATTTCACGATTCTTTGGCAACACTTTTGTTTTGAAGAAATCCTCCAGTGTTTTGTAATTATGCTTATTGAATGGGAAATTTCTTTGAAGGGTTCTTATGGGGTATTTTTATGGTTTTTGACTAATGTCACGGTCGTTTATTTAATAAATACTGAGGGGGAAACAAAAAAAATATTATAGCATAGTTATATAAAGGAGGACCACGGCGAAGGTGGTGGACGAACGATCTAATGAGGTTTGCAGGGCCAACGTGGCTAGAGATCGCTCAAGGCAGGGAGGTTTGGAAGGAAAAAGGGGACGCCTTTGCCCAGCAGTGGGACACAAAATAAGAAAAAAAAAAGATATATAAACCTTTTAATCATCTACAAAGACGCACAACTAATTCGTCGCATGGACTCCCCTGTCGCGGCAACAGGTCCACCTGCCCAGATTGAGGCAAGCAAGAGAACGCCCCAACCCAAGGCTCAAGTTTTGGTTTGGCCAAATATTCATTGTTTATCTGGACATCAACACTAATGTCTTTTACATAATTATTGTAAGTTCATAAAATATGTAGGTAGTTTCATTTATTTCATGTTTTAAAAACAACAACAAAACACAGCTATCAGTAGAAAACGCTAGTCTAATAATTACAATATTGATCCAATTCTGGGAATTGACGACGTATGCACATAATAAACCGTTTTAAATCAAATCTAATCTAAAGTCATTTATTCAAATTAGGCTGAGAATCAGCACTTTTCGAACGTCAAAATTACAAAAGACAGTCCCCCAAAAAAGCCCGCCCTTCACCACGTCCTAGTGTTTGTTTCACTGTGTCACTTTTTTTCGTTGAATGTGCAATAAAATCTTATTAAATACCCACCCACATGAACTTTGTTATCTGCAAGAGATCGCAATACGACTTCGTGAAATATTATAATGATACAGTGCAGCTCCCATCTTAATATCAGTAATGTATTACTGGCACGTGATCAGAATAAAAAGGTTGGATGTTTTATTGCAGCTGCCTACAGAATGCAATATTATTTTCAGTGCATTTTTTTCGTTAACCTATATTTACTTTTTCTAACGTAGTAGTTAATACTTGCACTCCGAAACTACCTTTTCTACTACGATGTTAAGAAGCAGTTAATTTCAAATTGTTACCACTGATATGCGGTTGACTTTACATTAAATACTATATTAGATTTTTTTTAATCCTTAGTAGGTAGAATAAGATGTGTATTGTCTGTCTGCACAAAGATCTCTCCGACAGTATTATTATGTCTCCAGGCATTATTAAAACTTTTTTGTGGTTTCTTTGTGTAATTCTAGTCGCCTCTCTTCAGGTCTTCGTAATAAGAAGACCTAGAAAATATTTCCATCACCAATATTGTAGGTAAGGGCTCACGCGGCACATCAAAGTAAGTAATTTTGATTAGTTTTAAATGCTCCATTTTTAGTGTTTATATTTCCCGTGCGAGTCCCAAAAGAAATATTTTTCTTTCTTTACCTTAAATAAGATTTCAATCAGAAGGCCGCTTCTCGTAATTTAAAACTTTCAAAATCTAGTCGCAATCTCATCTTGGCGACAAACAAATGTCATAAACTTGTCAAAATCTAGGGAAATTATTTTATTAGACAGTACACACACATTACATTAGACTGAGATCAGACTGTGAACGTTCTTAAAATTACGAGAATTACACCTCTGGTATTAGCGACCAGCGACCCGCCCTGCTTCGTGCGAAGGGTTGGTGGTGTAGTGCGATTGTATCACTTGACAAAACAAAAGATTTCTTTTTTACATGAAAGCTTAATATAAATGTATCATAGAAATAAACCTTCCGGAATAAATGCTCTAAATGATAGTGAAAACCGCATCAAAATCCGTTGCGCAGCTTAGAAGAACATCACGGTCACACAGACGGACACGAAACGCGACTTTAATTTATAATGTGTACAATTATACATGTCCCATCCAAACACTCCAATTAGAATATTATGTAATAAACATAACACGTACACTAAATATTTACCTTTGTATAAAATATTGTTTATTTATTAAATTAGTTGTACTTACAGATTGTTGGAGAAAATTGTGGTCACAGCGTTTTTGTTTTGACTGTACAGCGGAAGTGGGACTGTAATTTACCTAAGTAGTTTTAAATATTCTTGGCATAAAAAAATACTTAAATTAAAAATGACAGAAATCGATTCAGTAAACGATTCTACACAAACTACTTTCATAAAGTGCATCAATTCAGTTGCACATTTTATAATTATAATACACTAGCTTTTGTCCGCGACTTCGTCCGCGTGAAGCAACTTTCTTGATTTTTTTTCCGTAAGAACCTTCTACAAAGTATTAGAAAACTTAAAAAAAAAGATGGATGAAATCGGTAAAGTCGTTCTCAAGTTATGACGTGACCAAGGGAAATAGGGATTAATTTTTATATATATAGATATATGTATACCTACATAGATATACATAGATTGCTGAAATATATTACAGTCCCTAATCTATTGATTCGATTGTATTCGTATTCCAAAATTAAATAATAAGTAAACCAAGATGGCGGATTATCGGATCAGCGGCTCGTTCGTCCTTTCAATAAAGTATGGAAGCCCGTCGACTTTAATAATAAATAGAAAAACATTCGCATCAACTTCGCCAATGAAAGTCAAATCGGATTACTTAGTCTGTATTTATTCGGCAAATTACTTGGGATTGAGTGAGGTTTGATTGTGTTGGTTATACTTACTTAACACAAATTAATGAACGATGACTGGCTGACAGCAAATCTATTACGCACAGATTCGACAACGTAGCTGTCAGAATACGTCTATTTTATTTGAAAGAAAATTGGCTTTCATCTGTCGAAATATTTTAAGAAATAAACATTGAGAGAAAAGATTCGCAGGGAAGAACTTCCATAACGGAGGTCATAGTGAATGAGTTTTTAAGTTGTGATGCATAAAAAGTGCAGCATAAAAATCTTCTCGCGTCTCGGCGAATGATTAAAAGTGGATTGAAATGAACGAAGGAACTATCCCATCTTATCTGAATTCTATTGACCGACATAGTGGCTTAGCGTTTGGCGAAATGGCGAACTAAAATTGTAGTAATGTTTTGGATTTGACAGATTTTTAACCTCTTCCCAAGGAACTTAACTAGTACATACTAATTCCAAGCATCTTCCATCTTCGAGTAGAAAATATAACTGCCAGATACTTATGTCAGTCTAACCTGCTTTATCTGTCCACAACTATTTTACTTAAGTATTTATTCGGTGCCCTCCGTCAAACCATAATAGAAATAATACTTATAAAACTATTGCGAACAGATCGCAAACTTTTCTTATTATCTTGTCACAACCTTACTAATATACGTCTACGAACTTCTTATATTTTTCATGGTCTATTTATTTCAATATTATTTATTATTACGAACCATGTTACAATACAGGGTGGCAGGGACATCGACGTACAAACTGTAACCATGGATTCAGCACATGAGTTTAGACCCCAAGGCGTCGAAATTTTTCGTCGGTTATTAAAAAAAAATATTGCTGTTCCATACATTTTGACCGCGTAGGTATTGCACTTTTCTATGAAACAGAATTTTTTTTTTTTGATAACCTATGAAAAATTTCGACGCTGTGGGGTCTAAACTCATGTGCTGAACCCATGGTTACAGTTTGCGCGTCGATGTACCTGCCACCCTGTATATTCACAGCTTTAAGAGATTGCCGGCTTGGCGCCTACGAAAATTACAATAGCAAATTCTTTCAAATGAACACGAAAAAGCCATTAAGCGATGTTATTATTGGCTTGGCTTCCTTTATCATCAAGAATGTCGAAGTCATGGAAATTATAGTATAAAACCTATTAAAATAGCCTTCAATTCGTTGAATAAAAAATGTACGATCTTGGTTACAAGTCTTCATATTAAACGCATTATTTTAATGGCTGATAAGGCCGCCCATTATATATTTTGTAGCGTTTGATGTATTTTTGTGGTGTAAAATAAAATATAAATAAATAAACGTTCCATGTGATTCTCGTCAAATGTCAAAGTCACTTTTCCTTTGGGTGACTCAGGCCACGAAAATGTCAAAAGAATGGGTAGAAGCGGCGTAACAACGTTAATAAAAATGACAATGTGGAAATAGAACCGTTATTTGTCTAAAAAATAAGGGCTTACGGTCATACACTCTTATAACAAATCAATATGAAACGAAAAGTGGAGTCGTGCCGTGCGATTTGCATCACCTGCCCTGTAGTCTTACCTGCGGGGTAATTGCGTAACACGCTAACCAGCAATGACTTTCATTTTGACAGTTCAACCACATTCATTGCGTTATTTACGTTGTTGAGCAGACTTATTTTTCGAACGTAGGAAGCAATGGACTAGCAATATCCTTCAAAATTATTAAGAAGTGTGTGTTAAACAATTAGGCTGCTGTAGTACACAGCAATCAACTCAGCCTATCGCAATCCACTGCTGGACATAGGCCTTTCCCAGGCTGCGCCACAACACCCTGTCCTCCGCCTTCCGCATCCAGTCCGTTCCAGCAACCTTCTTAAGGTCGTCCGTCCATCTGGCTGGGGTCGACCCACACTACGCTTGCCGAAACGCAGTCTCAACTCCAGGACTCGTCTGCTCCACCGGCCATCGGTCCTTCGACAAACATGGTCAGCCCACTGCCACTTCAGTTTGCTTACTCTGCAAGCTATGTCGGTAACTCCGGTTCTTTTCCGGATAATTTCATAGTAGACAGCGATTATTCAAAAATACATTTTATACAGAATACTTTTAAAAACAAGCACTTTTTCGACATAATAAAACCGTCACTAGCGACATCCACCAAATGTTTAAGTCTTCGTTTATGTTTTTAAACATCGTCATGTTTTTATTATTACAGGAGCATCAGTGTTCCAAGCTATCGAAGGTCCGCTGGAGGAGAGCATCGGTGAGAAGCTCGACCAACTGAAGGCGCAGTTCCTTCGGGACCATCCCTCTGTCACAGGTGAGTTTAGAAGAAATAATGTGCATTTGAACCAGACTTAACTCGTACATTGATTATGTATGAGCCTATAATGTCCCCACTGCTTGGACACAAGCCTCCTCTCTTCGACAGGGAGTGGGCTATAGTCAACCACGCGGGCCCAGTGCGGGTTGTTAAATGACACATATATTCGAATTTTTGGTTCTAGGATATGCCGGTTTCCTCGCGGTATTTTCCTTCACCGTTTTGAGAGAAGTGGTAATGAAATTATTAACACATAGTAAAGCGCCTGGCTGGGATCGCACCCACGGCCTACAACTCGTGAGTCGGGGGCTTTACCACCGACAACCATACAACCTAAATTATGCTGTTACAACCCATACCTCATACTACTGGCGCTTTTCAATAAGTGTTATTTTAAAACACTTCAAGAAAAGCAATTGATTAAATTGAAACCGTTTGAATAGGGTAGTTGCCTGTGTAAAAAAAATATAATTATAATTAGTCCGTCAGTTAGATTATCGAAAAATAATGGACACGTATTTTTTCTTTTGTCAATCAAACAAAAAATGACAAAGATAAATCGCGTCAAAATTTGGGAGTGGGGGTCGTGACGTCACTTGCTTGCAAAAGTGTCGCAAGCAAGTGACGTCACGCGGAACTTTAACGGGCGATATCGTCATCATTTTTTATATAATTGACAAAAGAAAAAATACGGGTTCAATATTTTTTGATAACCTAACTGACGGACTAATTAATTTTTTTTTAGGAAAATAGCATATTCTGTGGGTTAACCAAGAACAGTTTGAATCGCTTAATCGTAATTACTATACTTAAATCTAACAGAGTCTGAAAGGTCTACCAGCCAAAGGTTTCACAGTAGTCTTATCAGACTGCACCATACATATAGAATTTTCTCCTAGATGTAACGTAAATTACGCCTATCTTTTACATGCGTCAAAATCCACGCGCAACAAAACGTGAAGGGCTAAAGTTTATAAATAATGATGTAATACAGACTCCTACACTTCGCTGACTATCTAAGGCTTTGGCTAGATGCGGCGTCTACAACGCAGCACACATTTGCAAGAATATGTCTTCGCGAGCGTGCGAGAATTCGGCTGAGAAATCAGTTTCATTTGACATGGGTTTGACAGGACCGCTGTGACTGAAATGGAAACAACTAGCTAAGCGAATCGTGAATGAAAAAAAACTTTTCAGATTTGTTTACTGGTAGACATGAGAAGAATAAGGGAACATCGGTTTTACACATAACTATCTCAAAATCAAAAGTCATTTATTTAAATTAGCAAAATGACATAAGACAGACTCCCAAAACGCCGCTGTTCACCGCTTCTTAGTGCTTTACCTGAGAAGAAGAACTAGCGCAACAAACTCTCCAGCAGCACAGCTGTCTGTTCAGTTAGAAAAACTTGATTCTATGCAAAGTAATTAACATGACGAGACACATCTCACAATTTTATCGGTCTAACACAACCAAGAATGGCCTTTAGCCTATCCAGAACAGTGTTAATACCACCAATCAAGACGTTTGTAACACTAAGTACAGCTACATCCTGCACGTCCAGTACTAGGGTACGTAGCCCTAGTACTGGACGTGCAGGATGTAGCGTTCAAAACACTTTATCTAGACTAGTCCTTATAAGAAAGTATCAAGTGACACACCCATTTCTCTCGGCTGACTTGTATTACATCTTGTACCGATAACACGCTACTTTCTACATGCATGAAGTAAATATTGAGAGTGAGAACATGTAAGGAGAACTTGTTGACAAAGTGAAAACATATAATTATGTCTCCGTACATACTCGTATCTACCGAGGAGCAGTGGTCACAGCCCCGACTTACTAGTTGTAGGTCGTGGGTTTGAACCCAGCCAAGCGCTCTACTTTGTGTAAATAATTTCATCACCACTGCTCTCAAAACGGTGAAGAAAAACATCGTGAAGAGACCAGCATGCCCTAGTACCAAAAATTCGAAGACATGTGGCATCTACCAACCGCACTGGGCCCGCGTGGCGGATTACGGCCCACTCCCTCTCACAGAAAGGAGGCTTCAGTCCCAGTGGGAACATTATAGGCTGATTGCACATATCTGGCGCTAAGAAATGTTGTATTTTTTTCAAGAAAACCTTTCTCTAAAGTCGCTGTGCATCGGCAAACGCAGACAGCTTTCCAAGTTAATTAGGTTTATTAAATATTTTCTAAGCGTGTTAATAACCTGACCTCTGTCATGAATGGAATAGAGCTACGAGGTCATAAACTATGGTGACCATAGCCATAAAGGCGCTACTCCACAGTACCTAAGCTACGCACGCGCGGTGCGTAGCGACGAGTAACCCTGGCTGGTAGTACCCTGGCCTTTGTATGAACATGTAGGTGGTATTGTCCACCCTGAACAACTGCAGCCCAGGGCCCCGTGCCTGGCAAACAAATGAACCGCGCAGCTAACGTGGCAAACCTCTCCGTCCAGTGCGCACATCCTATGTAGCAGTGGACGGTCAACTTAACGTTAGGCACAGCAGCAGTTCTTTGACAAGTAAGATAGTTTTAATACTAATTAGGAACAGAAAATATAAAACAGGAAGAAAAAAACAAATATTTTCCGTATCTACATTCAGTGAATATTGTGAATATGCATAATACAATTTATTGGAATCACTTCTCGACCTTTCGATATCCGCTATCTTCCGATGTGGATGTACCGTACATGAAGCTATAGAACATTTTGACCTGTGGCACTGCTAATTAATGTACTTACCTACGTATGCTGATAAAGGAGAAGAGACATGACCTTCCATACGTTAATACAGGGTGGCAAAGACATCGACGCGGAAAAAAAATCAGCTGTACAATCTATACTTAAGCGGTAAAAATGTATGGAACAGCATTTTTCTTTAAGGAGCTTGCTGTAGGAGTAAACTTGGAGAAATCGTCACGTGACGTAAAAGCGTTATGCTCCCTCCATGCGACTTTTATTACATATAATAGAGAGAGCCAGAGAGAGAGATATTTTTCATGGTGGTAATAAAAAACGTCTACACGTTACCACATGTTTTTTTTTTAACAACCTACGAAAACTTTCAACACATGGGTATCAGAATCATGTACTGAACCCATGGTTACAGTTTGCGCGTCGATGTCCCGGCCACCCTGTCATCGGCCTAGCTTTTTCCCAACTATGTTGGGGTCGGCTTCCAGTCTAACCGGATGCAGCTGAATGTCCCTGCCACCCTGTATATGTAAAAATTACAACAGTCTTTGTAATTCACCAGACACCGGTTAACCCTCTGTATCACTCTACTACTGCCTCGTTGGTGTAGTGATCGCAAGCGCTGCTGCTGAACGTGAGGTCCTGGGTTCGATTCCTGGGTCGGGCAAAGTGTTAGTGTTGGTTTTTCCATCTGAAATTTCAGTCTGGATTTGTGCCTGGTTGATGGCTTCCCCCCCTATTAAATGGGACTTAAACATAACTAATAATGCTTTTGTTGATAATGTGGTGAAATTAGCCACATTTCACCACATTAGTTTAGGTATTTTGCTAAATAACTATAATTTAGAGCGATTAAAGAGCAATAATTTGAAGAGCACTGGTGGTCCAGTCGTACCGGCCGCGACTTACGAGATATAGGTCGTAGGTTCGAACCCAGACAGGCGCTTTACTTTGTGTAAATTATTTCATCACCACTACTCTTAAAACGGTGAAGGAAAACATCGTGAGGAAACCGGTATGTCCTAGAACAAAAAATTGGGAAGACATGTGACATCTACCAACCCGCTCTGGGCCCGCGTGGTGGATTACGGCCCACTCCCTCTCACAGAGAGGAGGCCTGTGTCCCAGCAGTGGGAAAATTATAGGCTGATTATGCTCTAATTCAAAATGTGTCCATGGAGTTTCCTGCCTATTCTTCTCCACGGTTTGGAATAGCCAACTAGCTTCATCTTTGTGACTGACCGCCTCCTTTGACAATTCAAAAGTGCCTGTAAATGCTTAAATTGAAATACATGTGTTGAGTTTGTGTGCGTTATTGCAACAGCTGCACATATTGATATGCCTGCTGTAGGTACTTGATAACAACTGATACGTGATACTGTCGTGTCAGTGTTTACTGATAAGGAGATGACGTAAAACGGATGCATTGAGAAGGATCAGGGGACTTACTCTCTAACGGCCGAACCCTATCACCTATTAATCACCAGTTCTGGCATACTGGAGGTAGAAAAACCTATCTCTGGTCGTCATTTCAGCCCGGAATCACCCACTGCAGGGTATAGGCATCCCCTTTCGTCTGCCATACTTCCCGGTTCTGTGCATCTCTCATCCAAATGTTTCCCGCGACTTTGACGATATCGTCAACCCAGCGCACTTTAGGACGCTTTTAACATCCCAATAATCTATATCAGTAGCGATCTGTATGATTATATTATACTGAAAGATATAATTATACTGGCTACCATCAGTAGCTATCTGTCAATAGGTTATTGGGTTCGGCCGTAAGTCAGTCAACGATACGCGTCCGAAAATAGTTCGATACTTCGGAATGAACTCTACTCCCGATTAATTAACTTTTTCGGACGAGCAAAACAAATCGGGAGCGAGGACAGCTGTCAAATTATGTTTTCAATTAATTTTTTGTTCCGACCCCGAACTACTCTTATGTCCGAAGATGATTCGGATTAGGAAATCCCTGAATTTCGACCGAAACTATACAGGTGAAATTGAATAAGTGCGCCAAATTAAAACATCTAATTCAACGTGTTATAAAGAAAATTTAGAGCATGTCATTTGTTTGTCACCGAGATGAGACTGTGACTAGATTTTGAACATTTAAATGAGGAGAATTGGCTTTCAGTACAGAGGTGGACTTAACGCCATAGGCATTTTCTACCAGTCAACCTTTGGGTGATGCAGGGACAAACAGTGGTAGGTGTTATTGTGAAAAATTAAAAAAAAAAAAAGTTTTTTTATCCTAATTATTTTTCGTAAATAAAAGTAATTCTAAGTTACTCCTTATAACATCAGCTATCCACCTGTGAAAGTCCCGTCAAAATAGGTCCAGCCGTTTCGGAAATTAGCCGGAATAACTAGACAGACAGACAAAAAAAAACTTTTTTTGTAGTAGGTACTTTACTACCGTATATACTTTCATACGCATTTAGTAAAAAGATGTTACTTCGTGCAAACAGACACTTCCATTTTAATTATTTGGTTAGATGTCACACGTCTTCGAATTTTTGGTTCTAGGATATGTCGGTTTCCTCACGATGATTTCCTTCACCGTTCATGTGGTAGCTTGTGTCCCAGCAGTGGGAACAATATAGTATATGCTGATTATGCTTTTGTATAGATAGTAGGATTAACGCAGTCTTTAGCTAGACAAAGACGACACGACACGGTTGGCGCAGTAGCTGAGCGATCGACTGCTGCGCTGCGTGTCGCGGGTTCAATTCCCGCACGGAACAAATATTTGTATTGCCCACAGGTAGTTGTTCCGGGTCTGGCTGTTTTGTGTATGCGGGTTTAAATGTTTGTAAACGCACCCACGATACAGGAATAATTCCTAGTGTGGGGCAACGTTATTAAAAAAAAAAAAGACTCAGTTCTAACAAGTTGCGCCTCAAAATCTGGTTTTCGGCCTTCCGGATGTTTATCGCTGCTGCTGTGTTCTCCAGTCCATCGGCCCACCTGGTAGGATCATAAAATTTTGAATGTCATTGTAAACGAGTTTCTAGCTCCCACGAATCTCATCTTGTTGTGATTATTGGCTATTTAGGCCTTCTTCAGACGGCTAGATTATTGGCTTGAAATCCTTGAACCTTATACGATAACTAGCTTATGCCCGTGATTTCGTCCGCTTGAAATTTCTTGTTGCCCCGATCAACCCCAGCGCATCGCATCGCCTGTCCGCTATAACTTCGATTTTGCTTACCGATCTTTCTGACCTTTTTTTCTTTCTGCTCGGCTCCTCGGGGTCCTAGGGTAATATTAAATACCCTTATATGGCCTTCTTAAAAAATTGGGCAATTGAACGCAAAAATAATTTTCAAATACGACGTGTTCAGAGATTAGCGCGTTCAAACAAACTAACTCTTTAGCTCAATTATTAGTATAATACCCTACTAGGTATGATTGACCATTTAATACCGATAAATTAATGCTTTATAATCAACAGGAAAACCAATCAATAACTTAAAGATAGCTAACATAATGTGTCAATATAACTAAGTACATACGTGGCAAGGTATATGAACTTTTGCTGTATCAAGTGCCGTGAGGGGCAGCGCGTGACACTCACTCCCAGGAGTCTAGGGTTACCGTCCATCAGGATTTTACTTGACATACTTCATTTTGTGAGTAGAACACTGTCTTGACTTTTTGAGAAGGAATAAGGAATTTTTTTTTCCTTAAACGTTGCCCCACACTAGGAATTTCTCTTGTATCGTGGGTGTGTTTACAAACATTTAAACCCACATACATAAACAGACAGAGCCGGAACAACTACTTGTAGGCCATACACATATTTGTTCCGTGCGGGAATCGAACCCGCGACACGCAGCGCAGCAGTCAATCGCTTAACCACTGCGCACACCGTGCCGTAATTAAATTGAAGGTGTGGCTCATTTAGGCGTTCGAAGCCTTTGTCTACTGCAAATTTATGCATTTTACATTTTATTTTTGGAAAGCAGTCAGTAGCTTTTGGGGATGCACTAACCACTTGCCATAATATACGGGGTGGCAGGGACGATGCGCAAACTGAACTCATAAATTCAGCACATGGTTCTAAACCTCCTAGCATATAAATTTTACGTGGATTAAAAAAAAAATCTGATGTTTCATAGAAAAGTGCAATATCTACGCGATCAATATATATGTATGGAACAGCTATTTTTTTTTTTGTAATAACCGACGTAAAATTTCGACGCTGGGAGGTTCAGAATCATGTACTGAATTTATGGTACCAGGTTGTGCGTCGATGTCCCTGCCACGGACATAAAATATTTTTTTACCATCTAGAAGTGTTTGTAGCGGTATCTACAACGCCACATGCAAACAACGCGTTATACTGACGCCACGCAAATCCTGCATCTCGCAAGCAGAGTTTACCGCACAATTAGCATACATACAAACTTTCCGACATCAGTCGTGGGGCAATTGCCCGCCAGACACAACACCCGTCTGGTCGAAGATCGTCCCTTTTCTATAGAGGATGAGTGGACTTTACACCCTGTTCCTCATACTTCTATATGTTCATCTGATCTCCAGGACCTACTAAATCTTCAATTTCCTGGCAGCCAACGCAAACCCTTAACCGCTCGCTCTAGAAGGTTAAAAGTTTACACAAGAGTCCCTTAAATGGCGAAAGTGAGTTGGGACTAAGGAAAGATTTTTGAAAATTGTAAACGGATACCTATGGTTAAACTACTGACCTAAAAGCATGTATAGACATTTCTCACTAGCTCGTAACATTTAAATATTCATTCATTAATTATTACGTGTTTATTATTCTCCTAGAACGTTCGTGAACTAATCAAATACCTAATTAAAAGTTTTTTTTTTACTTTTATTTCCATGTCTTTTGTTTGACAAGGAGAACATAAGAATTTGATGTTTCCTTTTATGAAAAATAAGGACAAAAATTTGCATAATTTATTTGCATATTTTATTAATGTTTGTACCTCAATACTTCTCAAAATATTGATTTCTTGGATTGCCTTCACCTGATTTATAGAAATGATTGGCAATATCTGGAAAGGCATTAGAATAGTGCCGGCACTAAAAAGTGACCAAGTTCATAATTTTTTAAATTCCATTGGGGAAACAGATTTTGTTTGAAGAAAGCTCAAATTTTTATTGGGCTTATGTACTTATGTACCAGAGCAGCAGTGGTGGCCCAGTGGTAATGGCCATGACTTTCAAGTTGTAGGTCGTGGGTTCGAACCCAAGCAAGCACTTTTCTTTGTGTAAATTATTTCATATTTCATTACCACTACTCTCAAATCGGTGAAGGAAAACCTCGAGGAAACAGGCATGTGCTAGAACCAAAAAGTCGAAGACATGTGACATCCACCAACGCGCACAGGGCCCGCGTGGTAGATTATGGCCCGCTCTCTACCACAGAGAGGAGGCCTGTGTCCCAGCAGTGGGAACATTATAGGCTGATCATGATGACTTATGTACCAGCCAGCTGCAGATTTACTGGAGATTTCACTTTAGTAGAAATATTCGAGAATATTAGTGATATAAGATATTCGATGTTGATTTTAGGCACCGAATTAATTCAGAGCACAGTTCCGCTTCTTCCTATTTATACAAGCCTGCTGAAATTACGAAGGCAAATAAAAACATGAGAGTCTTCAAGAAATTCTGAAAATGAAAATGGTTATGATTATATATTTATCTTCCTTACGGACTTAAAGAAAGTTAGATAAGTTCGTGCTCTCCAGCTGAAACTTGAAGCCGGTACTCAGTACTTGAAGTCTCTTCAATGAAACCAAACATTTCTATGTGGGGCCCGACCCTCTTAAAATATAAGGATACTTTTATGTCTTTAGTGACTTTTACACAAGACTTCATAACAATGAAATAATCATACATTTTTTATTCATTATTAACTTAGGTAATTAACTTGAATCTGAATTCATTAGCGTTTGAAATTAGATAAAAATGGCCATTAAAATATTCAAAATAACTGTAATCTTATATATCGTCATTTCTGTTGTTAAAAACAAAATGCTCATTAGTTTCTAATTGTTTATTATGTAGGTACTTTATTTAAGTAAATTCTGCATCTATCGCAATAAACGGTTACCGTTATATCGTTCAACGACATAAAACATATTACAACCGTTTGTTGGTAAGCCGTGATAATCACAATCACATACTTATCTTGGGTATTTTACAAACAAGAAGCGACAACACACCCAATGGGAGCATACTACTTTAATTTATCGAGTGTCGACTCATGCGCTCAGTCTACTTACGGTCACTGTCGCGATCGCTACGCCACACATCTACCAACATTTTTACGGCTTCCGCCATATTTAATCCCAACCAGTGCTTCTAAAATGCATCAAAATGGTGATATTTAAACTTGAAAATTGTCGCCGGGATACTAAAAAGACGGAAATATTCGCGCTTTTTGTTGAACCTAATCATCCGAAGAGGTTTTTCAAGTACAGTTGACCATAATCCCGCGCGTTCCGGGATTTTTGGTTTGTGTTCTGGAACTCTGTGGACTACCGACAAGCCATATCTAGATAAAAAGCCGTGCTAGTGTTTCGTTTTTGGTGTTTTTATTCGAATTTGGAATGTGTTTTTGAAAATGTTTATGGATTTTTGAATTAAAAACTTTTTATTGGTTTCGCGCGTAAAAATTGTAAGACATTAACTTTTTTTAATGGAGAAGCATGTGGGAATTGGAGGGCATGGTGGGAATAAGTATAAGCGGATTCAATCCTACGGGAGTATGAGCTCGAGGAGTGACGACGACATGGTAGTTCACAGCCAATTATTTCCTTACCACAAGAAAATGGTTGTTGAACGAGAGATTTTGTATGAAGAAGAACATCCCCCGTTCCAACCTTTGATAGCAACGACCAGATTGTTTGGTAAGGCGAGGTTCACATGTCTGCTGCTGCTCTACGTGTTATTCTACGGGGTCTACTTGGCGTCGGGAGCGCTGGTGTTCTCAGCGTTGGAGGCACCTCTGGAGAATCAGATACGACTTGAACTCATAAGGGCCAAAACAGACTTTCTGGCGCGCTATCCGGATATACTGGGTAAATAGAAAATTCTTTAAACTTTCACTTGGTTCTGTTTCCTGTGGGTATCGTAATAGGAGATTTAGGGATATTTTCAGCTGACTGGCTACTGTCCTCTTGGCTGACTATAATAATAAACTGTGTGTCTCCAATTCGGTTACCAAGCATAGTGCCAATACCAATTTTCTCACTGCCATTCCAGCATTAATCGTAAGACATCCAGCTATGATGAACAATGAGCTAACGAATATTTTTTTAACTTTAATTTCTCATCGAAAGTGTGTGACTACCAAGATTACGACTAATAGAGAAGTATGGAAGAAAAAAAAAGACATGTTGCACCAACCCCAAATATATTGGAATAGATGCAGGAGAATGGTGTTGATGATGACGATTTCTGTATGAAAGCTCTATGGAACTATTACACAAGCGCACTTGTAATGCTCCCTTGCCTCGTGGTAAATGTACAACTACCCACAAAGCCAGTATTTTCCAGAAATGAGCGCTATTGTGCAAGCAGTGGGTAAATATTTGAAATGCCTGTAATACAGGCGCACAATGCAGGCTTCTCCTTGTAAACGATCGAACAGTTGCACGATATTGCAAGAAGGCATAAAAATGCTGAATATTTTTCTCGTGTTATTGCCAATTTTATAATATTACCTACCAACACTAACTTGGTTTCTCTTTCCTCTGCCTTATGTAGGTACGTAAATAGTAAAAGAAAAATGCTGTACAGTCGTCGGCACATAACTTGGCAAGGTTTTGGCGTAGTGGCAGGAAGTTCGCGCATGTAGTCACCAAAGGGGATAAGCAACCAGGGTCGTTGGATATAGTTGAAATTTAGCAAGAAACGGATTGATGTTTTCGGATAATTTTTGATTTAATTAATAGAAAACAAACAGTTGATTTATCAAACTAAATTTCATTCGGAAACATCCATCGGTTTCTTACTAAACTTCAACTATATCCGACGACCCTGGTTACTTGTCTCCTTTGGTGACTGTACACTTAGCGCAACAAAAAATGGTCACTTTTATTGCTTGTCATTATCATCACCATCAGCCTGTCCACTAGCAGTCCACTGCTGGACATAGGCCTCTCCTATTGCACGCCATTCCGATCATTCAGCTGCTGCCAGCCAACCTGCACCTGTCGCTCCACCTAGCCTGAGGGCGTCCCATTGTTATTCTATGGTGGCCATAATTTATTTTTAAACATTTTTGTTTAGAAGAAAGTTAAAGAAAGATGACTCACAACTCTTGCCAAGTTACGTGCCACTTTACTGTACCTCCCTAATTTTGATGGTGTATCTAGAAAAACACTGATGGATAGATAGGTATCCATTATGGATATGGATACCTATCTATTACCAAATTTTTTTTCATAATATCACGCCTTGACATTTTACTAAACATTTAAAAAAATATAACGACTTGTTTATCAGTGAGAACCCACTTAGCAACTAACCTATATTATTTACCAAACGTTTGATAAAGTTATCATTTTGTATAATAAATAAATCAGTAGATCACGTTTAAAGGTTAGCTCGTTATGTTGATTGATTAATTAAATAAAGTTCAAAGGAAACCACAACAATATAACTATTAATTAACTAACGATTGCTTAGATTTCCATTAACTTCGAAAAATTAATAATAACCTCTAATAATAGCCTTCTTCCCACGGTGGTAGGCAGACACTACAGAACCCCACCTGCTACGATCCTTACATACTTACATACACCTTTTGCCTCGTTTACGTTCATACACCAGCGGGGTAATTGCGTAACATACGAACAGTAGCAATGGCTTTCATTTTGACAGTTCAACAACATTCATTGCGTTATTTACGTTGTTGAGCCAACAAATAATTCGAACATATGAAGCAATGGATTAGCAATATCTTTCAAAATTATTCAGATTGTGATTGGTCGTGTGTTACGCAATAACGGTCCTGGCCATTCACGCACGCCGGTTACGAGTAAATACTACGCACCTGACCTTACATTATATCCCTGATTTTAATATTTAAAAAAAAAACTCCAAAAACGGGCACTTTTTAAACTATCAAAGATTTGGTCAGTTAGTCAGAATGTTGAAGCTACATAGTTGCCCGTTCCAAAACGTAGACTTCTATGGAGAAGAACAGGCAAGAAACTCCATTATGTAGGTAACTGACTTATCTGCTAGCCGAACTTGTTTATTTTTTTATTTACTTTATCATCCAATTTGATATCTACTGTTTATCTTACAAACCGATATCAATTTTCGTCAATAAAATAATTTGTCCTTTATTAATTTGTAATATCTATGTTAATCTTTTACATCGTGATAAAAGGTTTCGACCATATCATTTACCTACCTAATTTTAATAATTATGTAGACCGGCAGTAGTAGGTCAGACAAACTATAGGTATTGATATTATCAATGCGATGATTAGTTAGTTTGTTTGTGACGTTTTAACTTTATTATACTGTAGGTAAAGTATCGAATCGATTTTGATGAAAGACGAGGAGTTAGCTTGGTACCTACCCTTTTTTTTTTTTTGAGGATGGGAAATCATCAAATGACCCCTCCCGCTCTGGGTGGAGCAGAAGGGAGTGTCAGACTCTTACTGACTAAAACCCACCCGTGTTCCTTCTTTAGCCCTTTATGTACCAGGGCAGCGGTAACCCTTTCGGACGATCCCGCTACTTGGTACCTACCCTTGGCTCTACTTTAACTGTTTCAAGCTTTCTTTCAGCACAATTTTAATTGAAAATATTTTATTTTACATAAACCAACATGAGCACTTATGAAACGTCAGAAGCTAGGTGCACGGTTCCAATTGGTCGTTTCATATGGAGAAGAGCCGGCAAGAAACTCCACGGTAACTCTTTTAGAAATAATTGGCTTTTAGAATGTTTTGAAATTACAATAGGTATGGGAGGACAGCGCAGGCCTGTCAACAAGTACTCAGGTACTTGATAAAATAATAAAGTCTACAAGACCTACAAAGTCCTCACATTTACAAAATATAGAAGAATCTATAAAAAGGATAGATAAAAATTAAAAACCTATTAAAATCAAGTGACATGATTACCATTACAACCACTAATAAAGAGTTGCAATTAGAATTGTCTGTATACAGGGTGGCAGGGACGTCGACACGCAAACTGTAACCATGAATTCAGCACATGAGTTTAGACCCCATAGCGTAGAAAATTTTTGTCGGTTATCAAAAAAAAAATCTTCTGTTTCATAGAAAAGTGCAATATCTACGCGGTCAAAACGTATGGAACAGCAATATATTTTTTAAATAACCGATGAAGAATTTCGATGCTATGGGGTCTAAGCTCAAGTGCTGAATCCCATGGTTACAGTTTACGAGTCGATGTCCCTGCCACCCTGTATAATATAAAATAATAAAAAGATTACGATAAATAACTACTCAGTAATTCTCCTGTCTGTCTGTATCTGTTATGTCTACCCTGATTATTTTTGTTAAGCTTTTTATCTACGTACACTTAAATACCGGATTCATTTTTTATTACTGAATATGTAACAAGCAAAAAATACTTCAATATTGTGTCATCTTGGTGGCGACTGATGACTCACATTAAACGACCGTAGAATATCCTTTCACTTTGTTATAGAAACTCATTAGGAACTATGAATGACTGCTTCGTAGTCTAGTGGTCGTAAGCGCTATTGTTGAGCATGATCTCCTGGGTTCGATTCGTAAGTCGGGCAAAGTTGTGCAAAGCTGTGCAAAGTGACATCAAAATTTGACCTGGCAATTTTTATTTAAAAAAAAACACTTTTAAGGGGTGTATATTCGGACCGGTAGGTGTAGCGACAACGGATAAAATACCTGCCTTTGAAAATTCTATAAATTCTAAAATCATATTTTTCTCAAAATTGTCAGGTCAGATTTTGATGTCCCTTTACCAGAGGGGTAGGTGATGTGCCCTTACACAAATATCAAAACTGTGTCGTTATTGGTCTATAGACCACTTCCGATACAAAATCGTCACTTCACCCAGTCTCCTTTACGATAAAATTACATAAAGATTTAATTACCAATGTATTGATAAACAAACACGCTTTTGATATATTTTGTTTAAGTACATTATGTTTATTGTGTCATTTACTCGTAAATACACAACAAACATATAGTAATTTGTTGCATTATCTTAAAACAAGTTTGTTGTGAGCTTTGTTTGTGCTTTAACATTATAGTACCTAGTCTATACTTATTCTGTTTTTAGCATTTTAGGGCTGATTTTTCCAACGCCAAATAACTTTATCGGAGGAATAAGTTTGAATTTTTGACAGTTCTTCCATACAAAAACTGTCAGACGTCAATTTTATTCCACGAATAAAAATTATCTGTCGATTGAAAAATCAGCCTTAAGTAGAATTTGTTTTACATTCTATTAAAAAAAAAATTTACATAAAATATATTTTCCTATTTTCGAAAAGAAAAACCAAGTAACTTATTTAATTTAGGGCTGATTTCTCCATCGCCAGATAACTTTTATTCGAGGAATAAAATTGACTTTTGACAGTTTTTGTATGGAAGATGGAAGTATGTATGGAATGCTTTTGTATGGAAGCATCATAAATGTTTTTTTTTAATTCTGTAAATAGGATATCGGAATCAACTTAACACGTCATAATATATTTAAAAAAATTAAAGCTAGATGAGGTCGGCGTTTCCTAACTGACTACTCTGAGAAGAAAGGCCGAAACAAACTCAGAGAAAACTATACACTCATAGTTCAATAAACAGGTTTGGCGAAGAAGGTCTTGACCAAAGCAAGTTAGTTTTAAGGTCATAAGCCTACCATTTAATATTTAAAGCTGTGTCCGGCCAAGTATTCGATACATTAGAGGCGATTAAATAAACTGGTTTAATAACTCAGCTATGTGGTTAATATAATATTGTGTAACAGTGTTGTTTTGGTTATCATATAAAGGAATTTGAGAATCATTCTGAATTAGTAATAAGTCTATTTTTGAGGAACCCACTAATAAAACATACACACAACATCATTAATCATTAAAGTGTTGAGAAACAAATTAAAACATTCCATCTTTCTCAAGTCCACAAAAAAGTCTGTTCTGTATTTTTTTGTGTCTGCCTAGTGTGTGTGTACTTAACTAAAGTCATATGCAAATGACATCGATCAAGCAACACGTGGCTCCCAAAACACGGTGCAGAACAAGTTTCTATATCGGTACCAAGATATATAACTTATTTTTTATTTATGTTTGCTTGTACTTAGGAATTAAATCAATCCAAAAAACATTTTATATACAGACGCCAGCACATCAGGCTACTACAATCTGTCAAATTTATTTAGTAGATCTTCATCTGTATCGTCAATGCATTAGGTTCAAGGTTGGGAAAATTTGACAGTTTCGGGTAGCTTGACTTGCAGTTGGCGTCTATACCTAAGAGGAAACTGGCATGTCTTAGAACCAAATATTTGAAGGTTTGTCACATCTAGCAACCCGCACTGGGCCCGCGTGGTGGATTACGGCCCACTCCCTCTCACAGAGAGGAGGCCTGTGTCCCAGCAGTGAGCATATTATAGGCTGATTATGTTATGTTATGTACCTAACAGTGTGCCAGCCTGTTTGGCTTACGCCTATTCTTAATAGAAGGCCTTGGCCCTTATTCCAATTTATTTGGAGTCGGCACAACATGTTTTCTCTTCCATACTTCTCTATTACTCGTCATCTCTGTAGTCACCCCTTTCTATCCATACACACACAGAGACACCGTCCACAGATACACAGTCCATCCATCGTTTCTTTGATCTTCCACTAATCCTATACCCATTTTTAGGGTTCGGTACCCAAAGGGTAAAAACGGGACCCTATTACTAAAACTTCGCTGTCTGTCTGTCCGTCCGTCTGTCTATCACCAGGCTGTATCTCAAGAACCGCGATAGCTAGACAGTTGAAATTTTCACAAATATGTATGTCTGTTGCCGGTATAGCGACAAATACTAAAAACAAAATAAAATAAATATTTAAGGGGGGCTCCCATACAACAAACGCGCGTTCGTGAACGTAAACGTGCGTTTTTTTGCCCTTTTTTGCTCGATATCAACAATGGCAACAGGTAGGCACTTGAAATATTCACAAAATACTCAGTTGTATTTTTACTTTAATAATAAAATTAAAATAAAATGAATATTTAAGGGGGGCTCCCATACAACAGACGTGATTTTTATACATAGATAATGGTACGGAACCCTTCGTGCGCGAGTCCGACTCGCACTTGGCCGGTTTTTTAGATTTACCTAAGTACCTAAGATACAAAAAATGTATGATGTATGTAATGTTTCACGTTGCTGTTTAATTAATCAACCTATAATGTTCCTACAGTTGCGACACAGGCCTCCTCTCTGTGAGAGGGTATAATGTTTAAAGACACATTATTCCTTTTTCATTTAATAGCTACAACACTGCAACAAACCATTTATACTAAAAGCCTTTAACAGAGAGACTACATCAGAGTACGCTTGAATGCAGAGGTATCAAGGTATTGCAGCGTTGTACCTACTCTGCGATGTGGGTAACCATGTTGCCAGCTCATTGGGTCGACTCTAAGTAAGCGAGCGATCGCTGCTCACTGCTTATACTCCTTGTATTTCCTATTTTTATTCAATTAGTAGACCAGGAAAATATCTCATTTACCTAGTTGTAAAAAGAAAGTGCCTGTAGCCAAAGGTACATTTTCCTAAAAGTAAATTAATTTAGAAGCTTTTTAGAACTCAAAACGAATTAGTCTGGTAATGAAATATAAAATGGCGGATTTTTTTCTACAAAAATATAAGTAGGTACTTTTCCTGTAGGAAATCGGATCTACAATGTTTTTAAATAGGTTCTCATTCTTCTTTCTTGGGTACATAACATAATGTAGAAAATAGTGGTCCCTCGCTTATTAAAAAAAAAAAAATAGAGTAAAAACACAAGCTTCAATATCTAGAAGCGTGCCTTGCGTTGTTGTTTTTAACGAGCGCCCACCTGACCTATACAGATAGGCGGGCAGGAAAAACACCGACTCTTGGTTTTAATTTTGTACATACGACCTATGATTTTATAACATTTGTGTCTGTTTATCACGTTTTATGTTGCCTACAGATTTGCTTAATTTTTTAGTCTATCTATACAGGGTCCAATTAAATTAGCTAGAGGAACTTCGTAGACGTGATGACGAGAAACAAAAAAATAATAATTTGATGATTTTTTTATATTTACTTATAAAATCAGTTTTTTTGTGTAAACTGCACAGACGTGATTGGTATCGATATCTAAACATGATAACATATTTTCTCAACTCTTACTTCAAGTAACAAGACCACCAGCGGTCGTAGACCCCTACAAAAATCATCAAATATTTTTAATTTTAATTTTATCGTATTTATATATCGATACCCATCACGTGTGCAGAGTTTCGCTACCTAATTTAATTTGACCCAATTGCTAAAATGATATGACTGTGACTTTAATGCTTTAAGCTAGTGCAGGTTGCTGCCTTACCTAGAATATAATAGAATAGATCATTAAACTCGTTGCCGTACAAATACAGCGGCAGGAATCCCCAAAAACTAAACCCACCAAGCTTTTCGACGGCCATTTCACCATGGTTTCGAATTACAACGCGAGGGCCTCCGCGTGGGTCGTATAATCCCACTTCTGGTAATAGATTTAGCCGCCCCGTTTGGTCGGGGCTTTGAACATACCCAACTAAACCGCTGAACGTGATCTTGTTTTAAAACAATGTGTTATAGCACTTATGCAATGTGTTTACATTATCTATTGTTATAATTACGTAGGTACAGTCATGAGCACCAATATGTCAACACTTGGCAACTTTTGATTGCGATTTTTTCGTGAAATAACGAATGCAACGTTGAAATACGACACATTACATAAATCTATGGGTTCGAAAATGCTATGTGCGTAACAACAAAAAAGGAGTAAATCGCTTTTGAATAAAGCTGAGTGTATATATACTTTTGCTCGTGACTGTACCTACGTAGTTTCTCTCTTGTTTCTGTTATTAAAGTTGTCAAAAAATAAAAGGCCCGTTTTGACATTGACAGTTCTAGTAGTTAATAAAGATCAAATTCGCAAAACACGTATTCGTTTGTATGAAAGTGGCAGGTGTCAAGAACGCATTCTCAAATGTCAAAACGGGCCTTTTATTTTTTGACAACTTTATAACATTGGTAGCCGTAACTACTTCTTACCACATCTTTGGAACTTCTTAAGCAGCGGGGTAATTGCTTAACATACTATCAATAGCAATCGCTTTCATTTTGACAGTTCAACAAAATTCGTTGCGTTATTTACGTTGTGGAGCAGACAAATTTTTCGAACATATACAATACAATACAATAATGTTTATTTATAAAAATGGGGCAGATTTACAATAACTTATCTTAAAAATTATAAATGACACAGTTGCTCATTTGCCTGAACTAGGTGGAGACCTGTGTTTTAGGCTAGAAAGGTGCTTAGAATTAAAAAAAAAATATTATTAACAAATAATAAGACTAATTAAAAACTAATATTAAGTACCTTAAAAAACTAACATGTTTTATTTACAGACAACGAGTACATCCTCTGTTTCACTGTATGATATGCTAAGTAAAAAATGCAGAATAACCTTTTTACAGTCGCGGCAGTACATATGAAGCAATGGATTAGCAATATGATTCAAAATTATTCAATTCGCGATTGATAGGGTGTTACGCAATCAGGGTGCTGGGCTAGAAATGCAATACCACAGACTTAAGCATAGTCACTATAGTCAACCTTTAATATTCTCACTACTGTGAGAAGGATTGGGCCGTAATCCACCACGCGAGCCCAGTGCGTGTTGGTAGATGTCACATGTCTTCGATTTTTTGGTTCTAGGACATGCCGGTTTCCTTACGATGTTTTCCTTCTCCGTTTTGAGAGCAATGATGATATGATAATTTACACAAAGTAAAATGTCTGCCTAGGTTCGAACCTACGACCTACAACTCATAAATCCACGTCCGTTTGCACTGGGCCGCTGGTCTACCACAGGCATTATTTTGAGAAAAAATGTCTGTATCTTCGCTCAAGTACCCTGAATGATTGATTACTTACGTATTATATACAAGTACTTACTTATTTTTCTCTTTACACAAAGATCAGAATACAGGAGAAATAAATGGAACTCCTCACGAAGAAAATGTTATGTTGATTGAAAGGATACCTCCTCCATCTTCTTTTGTTTTTATCTGTGTACGTACACTAACCTTTTTCTTTGTACCTAAAAGTTTGTGTCAACCCTCCCTTCTTTTTATATGTAACTAGCTTCTGGCTGCGACTTCGTCTGCGTGAAATTCCGGCCCATCGCGTCCCATCCTATCGCTCGCCCGTGCTACTAAGCACTTCATTTTCGCTTAGTGTTCTTTCTGACTTTTTTCCGTTTTGCTCGTCTCCTGAGGAGAGTAGCGTGATGTTAAATAGCATATAACCTTCTTCAAGAATTGGGCTAACAAATGCAATAAGATTTTTTTAAATCTAACTGGCAGTTCCGGAGATTACCCCCTACATACATACAAACAAACAAATTTTACCTCATTATAATATTAGTATAGAAGTATAGATATGAAAATGTAGCCCTATATGTACTTAATCGTTAGACTTGTATGTTATTTGCATTACTGTTGCCTATTAGGGTTCCGTACCCAAAGGGTGCCAACTGAACCCTATTACTAAGCCTCCGCTGTCAATCCGTCCGTCCGGCCGTCTGGCTGTCAGCGAGCTGTATCTCATGAACCGTAATAGGTAGACAGTTGAAATTTTCACAGAGTGTGTATTTCTATTGCCGCTATAACAACAAATAAAACTAAAATAAAGTTGCGACTCCGACTCGCACTTGGCCGGTTTTTTGTTTTTTCGTAGCGGCATGCTGCGCGGTGCTACCAAAAGAAAAGTAAGATAGGTAACCTCTCGTACTTAAAATGTTCATTAACCTGTTACGATTCGGAAGGTAAGGTGAGTTGTTCTGGTTGGTTAATCAAAATAAAAGCGGCCAATAAGACCTAGGTGGTGTGACGATCTAAAAACGTTTGCAGTGCCAACATGGCCAGAGATCCCACAAGACGGTAGGTTTGGAAGGTAAAAGGGGAGGCCTTTGCCCAGCAGTGGGACACAATATATAGTCCTTCAGGCCTTATTTCGGCCATGGCGGCCAATTTAAACGGAAACTAGCCTTCGGTGCGGCAGATATTAAGTATAGTGGACAATTGTGCCCGCACACACTAGTGCATTCCCTCTTCCCTCACTCTCATAATCAGGTGGGAGACACAACACAATAAAATACACACATACACAAAACAGACCAAATTTTAGGCTAATAAAAAAAAATACGGTATAGACTGTAGATTAAAATGAATGAACTTTCAAGAAAACTAAAGATATTTTGTATAGTTTTATAAGCACCCTTCCAAGGATTAACAAAAGTTGTTGTAGGCCCATGTTCAGCAGTAGTTACAGTCACGAGCAAAAGTATGTATACACTCGGCTTTATTCAAAAGCGATTTACTCCTTTATTTTTTAATGAAATTTTATGTTGTTACGAACATAGCATTTTCGAACCCATAGGTTTATGTAATGTGTCGTATTTCAACGTTGCATTCGTTATTTCACGAAAAAAATCGAAATTGAAAGTGGCCAAGTGTTGACATATTGGTGCACGTGACTGTACATGCCCCCTTCGATGAAACATGACATTACCTCCTCAACCCCCTTTTACGAAACCAACTCAAACGCAATCTACTCACCCTACATATCATTTGAACTACCTCAGCTCACAAATTGTTGCATAGGCTGCTAAAAAATCTACGTAAAACTCACTGAGTTAGATCACATACCAGATAGGTACGGCTTTCAGGAGAGAAGCCCGATATCTCGCAAATGAGTCCTTTGACAAGGGTAGCTAATTTGGACCCTGTCTCCCTTTGACGTTAGCACTGGATTATTAGATTTTTATATACCTGTATCTACATCTAGATATATAACTGGAACATGATTGTAATCGGTGTTTAGCAGCGTTTAGTTTTGTTTTCATATTGTAGTCTTGTTGTGTACTTGTCTTGGATGTTTGAAAGCGGCACCGGTGATTGAAAAGTTGTGTGGATTTCGGTTGCCATTGTACGCATAAGATGGGAAGGATTGAGGAAAATGTCGTAAGGATGAGTATGAACGTGGATAACTTTTTTTTTATTGTTATGGTTTTAATTATGATATAACATCTAAAGTTCGTATAGATAGAGAAACATACATACTCGTACATATACTTTTTTTTTTTGGGTGGGAAATCATCAAATGACTCCTCCCGCTCTGGGCGGAGCAGAAGGGAGTGTCAGACTTTTACTGACTAAAACCCACCCGTGTTCCTTCAGTTGCCTGTGCTAGGGGCCACGGTATCTGTTTCGAACAACCCGCAGCCCCGGCGGCATCGGCCCTAACGGACCCCATCAGTTCGTGCTGACAGCCCTTTGAGGCGCGTGTGGAACACAACGCGCCGTCGACCCGGGCCTGGTCCTTACCGGGCGGCGAGCTGCCCATAGCTCGCCGCCCGCAAGCCCGCGCCTACGGTGGCCGGGAGTCGGCTGTTGACTCCCGTCCAGGGCGTCTCCTGCGGCGGCTAGGCGCGCGAGGGTGCAACGATTGCCTCTCCCTCACGCGCTCCGCCTCCTCCTTCGCGAGCATTACTGCTTCGCAGAAGAAGGTGACGGCCTCCCATTCACTCTCGCTCCGGACCATGGCCTGGATGAGGGCCGGACGCGAGAGGTCGCCGCCGCCGATCGCCGCCACGAGGACACGGCGGGGCCCCGCCCAAGCCGGGCAGACCTCCACCGTATGCTCCACCATGTCCTCCGGGCGATCCCCACAGTGGTGACACCCTGGAGTTTCCTCCCGCTTTATCCTGAACAGGAACCTCCCGAAACAACCGTCTACGGTGAGGACCTGCGTCAGGCGGAAGGTGAGGGCGCCATGGCGCCTCTCTAGCCACTCCTCAAAGAGGGGACTTATCGCCGCAATTGTGGCGTGCCCAGCGCTGGGTTGTGACAATCGCACTCTCCATGCCGCTATGAGATCCCGCCGGAGCTCTGTCCGCTGTGCCGTGATTTCTCGCGGCAGCAGAGCAACGCCAGGCGTTTTGCCTCCTCTCGCCACTCCCATATGTGGGCGAGGACTTTGGCCTCCAGATCCCATGGCGGCGATCCGGCAAGGATGCTCGCCGCCTCAGCGGAGACCGTGCGGTATCCTCGGATGAGCTACATACATATACTGTCATTTGTTTTGGGTTACAGAACCTATATCTAATACACTTTCATATTATTATTAATCAATGAATTCCATTATTATTGTTTATTATTAATTAAAACGGTAACACCAATTACATTAATTAACATAAAGATATGGTAGGTATACAAAAATATTTCCAATACTAACATATAATAGAGGACACCCTAGCATACTTCTTCTCACAAAACGTCAGACATACACGCATAATTCTACTCCATTCATCGGCAAATAGATCATATTCAGGATTGGTGGTCAGGAGGGCATTAAGCATCCTTTAAGTACGGCACACAGAGGACTCAGCTACACACACACACCATTACACTAGTTTCATCCCAAGCTTTGTATGAATCGGGATAAATGGCAAGTAATACCGTAGTCTACAAGCCAAGAGAACAACAAGAACGCTATTGTTTACTATTTAAGTATTCGTGACTTCGAAAGTCGAGACACTCAATCCAAGCTTGACTTGATTAGATGCTGGTACATAATTGTGCTAATAGTCATGAAGGAAACTTTCTCTTTCCTAAATATTCAAAACATTATTTTCTCTCTCTCTCTCTTTGAATGGATTCTTCATCGATTCACAGAACTTGGAAAACGGAATGCATACCTACCTTGTGGAAAGGTTCGTGTCCAACGACGTATATTTAGTTCCTGATAAAATGATGACCTACGATCTTACACTTGCTGGACAATATTCATTGAGCCGGAACATTGGCATCGCCGAAGATCCTTCTGATAAACTTGTATGAACTCTATAGTAAACGTCACCGATCTAAAAGAGATCGTAATATTTGGCAAAAGTGCCTCGTGTATAGTAAAATATAATCCAAAATATCCTGAAATAAACTTTCTAACTTCAAAAATTGGTCACCGAAATGCACTTTGCAATAATAATAAAAAAACCGGCCAAGTGCGAGTCGGACTCGCGCACGAAGGGTTCATTACCAATATCTATAAAAAAAAAACGTCTGTTGTATGGGGGCCCTTAAATGGCGGCAACAGAAATACATAATGTGTGATAATTTCAACTGTCTAGCTATCGCGGTTCTTGAGATACAGCCTGGTGACAGACAGACGGACGGACAGACGGACGGACAGACGGACGGACAGACGGACGGACAGACGGACGGACAGACGGCGAAGTCTCAGTAATAAGGTCCCCTTTTTACCCTTTGGGTACGGAACCCTTAAAAGTAAGATGAAATAGCGAAGCATCAAGCTACCAGGTTGTCTTTTGGTTACATTAGCATTAGGGTGGCAGGTACATCGACGCACAACCTGTTACCATGAATTCTGTACATGATTCTGAACCACCCCCTGCGTTGAAATTTTTTCGTCGGATATAACAAAAAAATCTGTTTCAGACGTTTGTTGATAACCGACGAAATCTACAGACGAAGAAATTTTTCGAATTTATGGTTTCAGTTTGCGCGTCGATGTCGTCCCTACCACCCTGTATCTACGTAGATGCATGACACGAAGCAAATCAAATGAATACTTACCAATAAATTATCATCTGCAGTTCCATAACCAAGTAAAAAGGCCTTTGTTCTCAAAATGCCGCCAAACCTCCTCCATATTATGTCATTTTACCTGGCCCAGTTTCACCTACATGTTCTCCTGCAATCTACCAGGAGGGCATAGGTGGTTAGACGGTAACCGCAAGCCGTGGTAAAAAAATATATCTCGCGTATCGAGTGCCACACCCCCGTATACTGGCTGACCTCAAGAACTATCTCGTGACGTAGGATAGGTCATGTTGTATGAGAGAAGCGAGGAGGTGAGCGGGAAAGAAGAGTTCCATTGTTGTGTAACCTTTGCCATGACCACGCCATCCGTCCGCGACTGAACGGAACCAACCATCTAAGAAGCAAAAAACGTCGATGTCCCTGCCACCCTGTATAATAACAAGAAAGGTTTGTTAACCGACTTAAAACGAACATCTTCAGAACAAAAAAAAAATTTGCCATTCCGTCTATACATATATGACGGAGTTAAAAAAAAATATATATATAAACATCCGAATTGAGAACCTCCTGTTCTCAATTCGGATGTTTATATATTTTTTTTTTAATGTATGTTATAACTCCGTCATATATGTATAGACGGAATTGCAATTTTTTGTTGTTCTGAAGAAGTTTATTCCGAAATCCCATATATATATTTCGTCAATATCTGATGATGAGTTTCGGAGACAGACAACGGAACTCTTCAATAAATGCCAGCAAATCAACTGCGATTGCTGCTATCGCATATGATGCATTGTTTACGCAATCACACAATATAACATCACGCCTGTACCCTCTAAAAGGTTACGCAGATGTGTTCAGTATACAACACCCTCATTTCTGTCAAAGTTGTTTTTGGGGTACCTCTATACTTGTAAGTACATTTGAATTTGTGGTGGGGTCGACTGCTGCGCTGCATGTCGCGGGCTCAATTCCCGCACGGAACAAATATTTGTATTGCCTTCAGGTAGTTGTTCCGGGTCTGGCTGTTTTAAATGTTTGTAAACGCACCCACGATACAAGAGTAATTCCTAGTGTGGGGCAACGTTTTAAAAAAAAAGGGATTTTTTGGAAGTCGGTTGTTTTTTTTTTTTGTAAAAAGTGTTTGTGTAAAGGTACGATTACCTATGATTACCTAGAAGAGCGTTTTCGTCATATTATAACGGCTGCAATGGGACTCTGTCATTTTCACCAGTAGTATCAAAAATGCTCTGTATTTGGATAACTGTTACTGTATGACCGTTCACCGCTTTCTTACGAAACCAAATCCTTAGTGAATGGACCAACAACATTATCATCATCATCAGCCTTTAGCAGTCCACTGCTGGACATAGGCCTCTCCTATTGCACGCCATTCAACTTGATTTTCGGCAACTCTCATCCGGCTGCTACCAGCCATCCTGCGAAGATCGCCGCTCCACCTAGCCTGAGGGCGTCCGCGATTCGCGGTCTCCAATCAAGAACACGTCTACCCCAACGGTCATCGGTTCTAAGGCTAATATATCCGGCCCATTTCCACTTCAGCTTGCTTTTTTTTTTTTTTTGGAGGATGGGAAATCATCAAATGACCCCTCTGGGTGGAGCAGAAGGGAGTGTCAGACTCTTACTGACTAAAACCCACCCGTGTTCCTTCCTTAGCCCTTTATGTACCAGGGCAGCGGTAACCCTTTCGGACGATCCCGCTACCACTTCAGCTTGCTTATTCTGTGAGCTATGTCGACAACTTTGGTTCTCTGCCCGGTCACCACGTTGCGGATTCGATCCCCCATAGCCTCCAAGCATAGACCGTTCTATAGCGAACTTGAACCAACAACGACATATCATAATCACTGCAGGCTTTTGTTTTTTTGCTTCTAAATCCCCGCTCTCGCTCCGCCTATCACCACACCACCGCTCAGTTGACCTAGCTAGGGAGCGTTAGCACAGATCGAGCGGGAAATGCATCGACCCCATCTGTTCGTAGTTACAAACTAAATATAACAACACAGCGCCAATTAATCACTTACCCGCTGATTTATACCATTGTGATAACGGCACGTGATAGGAGATAACAATGCCCTTAGGACCGAGTTGTATCTACGTATTAATTGTTTAGTAATCTGTGGTTATAGTATGATATAACTCACATAGGCAAAGTGATCAGCAACCTAATTGCTTTACACACTATCAATCTCAATCTGAATCATTTTGAAGCATATTGTTGCTTCATATGTTCGAAGCATTTGTCTGCTCAACAACGTAAATAACGCAATGAATGTTGTTGAACTGTCAAAATGAAAGTCATTGCTACCGATAGTTTGTTACGCAACTACCCCGCTGTTTGGTCTTTAATGGGATCGTCCACAGAGTCATTTGTTAAATGGTAGCTCATTTGTTGTTGCATCTCCATTCTTTTGATAACGGTTTTATGGAAATTTTAAATCTTATCATTATGTTGGCCCAGTCTTATCAAGGGGAATCGTATTATCCAGTAATTGGGTTGTGGAGGTCAGATAGGCAGTCACTCCATGTAAAATAGTAAAAATGCTGCTGTAGTATTTAGAAGCGTCCAGTTGGATTGGAAGCGGACCCCAACATTGTTATAAAAAAAGCTAGGCTAGATGACGTTGTTTTAACGTAAATAAAAATATTATTCTCTGTGTGTTTCTCTACGCTTTGGGCCTTTGTTCCGCGTATTGTCAAAATCGAATGATTTTTCTTTGTTTTTATGCAATACTGGAGAATACTCCAATGTAGAATGCGAAGCTGGGGGCCTACTCCGAAGTAGTATCGGCCGAATGTTCAGCCGTTTCCTGCTACAAAGTTACTATTTGGTTCAGTCGGTTCCGATGCTACACTCCTACACTCTTTCGAATATTGACCATGTTCCCGAGCCAACTGAGCCGATCCGAACTTTTTTCGCATTTTTCAATAATATTCGGTTCGGCCATGTGTCGGTTCGATCCGAACATTCGCACTTTGCACTTCGGAGTAGGCCCCCTGTGCTTTTAAAAACAACAGTCTTATCGTTTTCATCATCTCCCTGTCCGTTCCTTTTCCCAACTATGTTGGGGTAGGCTTCCACTTGAAATGGATGCAGTTGAATACCAGTATTTCAACCTCATACATTCTTATCTTATGGCTACTAAATAAATATGTATAATTATGGGCGTTGTTGATGTTTCATGACGTACCGTACGTTAATGACGTATGATATTGTTGAAAGTAAAATAAAGCCTAGATTGTACGATCTAATATTTACCAATTGTACCTACGTAATTTATTACATATCAACACCAACCTACACCGGGCCCGCCTGGTGGAATATGGCCCACCCCCTCTTACAGAGAGGAGGTATGTGCCAGCAGAGGGAACAGTATAGGCTGATTACTTATTACATATCAACATTCAATTATTGAAACAACATCAATGATGATGATCATTCAACATTCAATGATTCAAGAAACCTATATATGTGTAAGTACGAGTAGATAAGTATAAGTAATCTTCAAGCCCTTTATTGCAGTTTATGAAGAGCGACGTGCTTACCCTACTTATTTTCCAAACCTACCGAGAGGTAAGCACATAAGGAAAACAGGAAGCATCTTATCTACATCTTATGATCTTACCTACATCAATAACGTAACAAATTTCCTTACAGCATACCTAACATTCTTCAAACAAAACACTATCGTCACACATCAAATAGAACAGATAACTTAGAAAACAGTATTTCACAATAGAAAATAACCTGATACTCCACAATATCAGTTTTTTTGTTAACTGTACTATAACTTCTTTTTTCTTGTGGTCCCAAAATACCACTCAAAACTAATTATTGGCTTTATAGGTGGCATCCGGGACCGCGGTCCCGGTCCCAAAAGCCCCCCGACCCATCAAAAGTACCAGGCTATCATAAATACATAGCTGGTAGTCTTACACAAGATCGCAACACGTAGTTATGTTGTTCGATAATTTTTCTATTGTTACCGAACTTACTAAGTCTGCCTAACGACGAGGGGTTGACAATATAAAATGACGTAAACTCAAGCAAAAGTACCAGGCTGTCATAAAACATGGCTGTTAGTCTTACAAAAGATCGCAACACGTAGTGAACTATAGTGATGTTGTTCGATAACTTGAACACAACCGTTTATTATGAAATACTATCATGTACCCGGTACCGACATGTTATAGGGGAAGAGAAATCATCCCGAAAATAAATAGGCTTTCGTGTGGAAATGAAAGAAAATATTCGCTGTGTAACATATTCGTATGTAATATATTCAGTCAATCTACAGTGATACGCGGGCTCAGTTTTATATCCATTCTGAAATTGATATTAGGTAGTAACAATAGCGCGGATGGATAACGGACCAATTTTTGGAGTATTCACTCATGAAATCAGTTTCCCAGACGATACAGGTTCATACCGTACCTGTATCGTCCCATACCTGTATTTTATCAAAATACAGTTATGTAACATACCTGTTTTAACATCCTTCCAAAATTCTGGTTCAAAAATAGGTTCGTTTTCCATCCGCTCTATAGTAACAACACAAAACACGATTTGAAATTTTGCAAATAACTTACCAAAATCACTTCGTTCATTTTTGAAGATTTTCCACCTTAATACTTAGTAATTATGTACTTACTTGGTTACTAGGCCCCTTGTAGATAATTAAAATACGTATCTTTATCGAAACTTGGAGCCTTGCGGTTTTATCGGCTCAGTGAATGGCTGATCGCTGCTATGTGAAAGGGCTGTCAAGCCCAGAAACAAACGAATGCCGCAAAAACCAATTTTCTAATCGACTTTAGAACGAAATGACTTTTCTCCGGTCGAATTGACATCTGAAATAACTTGGAAAAGAAGTGCCGGTCTAAAGAAGGTGAAGTTTGCTGCCAATCCCTACCATCAGAGGAATGACAGCTCACTTCCAGCTCACTTCACCGTAGTTTTCACGGTGAGGTTTTTACAGAATAGATCGGCTGTGCTACTTGTAGGCAAACAGCATAACACTAATTTGAACTTTCAGTCTGCACTACAAAGAGGAAAATCGAACTAAATTATAAAAAGATTAAGGCCTAAAATATTATAAACCAACTTTTAGATGTAAAAAAATTTTACTTTGCTATCTTCACTAGGCGCTGTTGACAAGGAAAAATGAGGCAAAATAAACGTCACAAAAGAAAATACGCACTTACAACTTAATTACTCATCTCATTAGGTTATCACCATCACCGTCACATCCTTATCACCATTACTTATACGTACGCGCATTCTCAGTGTCAAATGTCAAAGGTGCATTGCAAACGCATCCCACTTTCTCGACGCCATTACGTGACGTCACTGCACTGTATGTCATAATATTGACCGACCCCAAAGTCAGTGGCTACTGTCAGTAGGTTATCGCCACTGTACCCCCAGGATCGTTGCACGACAGTGGACGCGCACCGCGTATCGTGTGTACAATTAACTTGTAATTAATTGTAATAATGTATTGCCCTATTAAGATAATGGAGAACATCACTGTACGGTTTTTTATGAAGATATGCGCTGTAGAGTATTTCCATTGTATCTCAGAGGTCAGGAGATGTCTACTGCCAATAGGCTATCGTACTGTTTATGTTGTAAAACCTAATTCATCGTTTAATAGGTACTTTTTTTCAATAAAGTACTTTTCCTTAAGAAATCTCTTTGAAGTGTTGGTTTTATTAAAAGGTAGGTACGTCACACTTTTATCCAAAGGCGGGATAGACAGTCTTGCCAAGGGGTATCGTGTAGATATATCGCATAGAAGGGTAGGAGGGTATCGCATAGAAGTCCAGCAACCCATAGGCAGTCCCTCCATGAATAATACTGGTATCCAGCTGCATCCGGTTGGAGTGGAAGCCGACCCCAACATAGATGGGAAAAGGCTAGGTAGATTAATTGATGTGGTCACCTTCTACGATCTGGTCACTCCTGAGTTGTGCTATTTACATACGTTAGGTATTCTTAAGTTAATGATCTAAGTAATTTAAATACATTCAGCTCTCTCTGAGCAGTGGTATCCCAGTGGTAACGGCTTCGTCTTACAAAATGTGGGTCGTGGGTTCGAACCCAAGCAGGCGTTTTACTTTGTGTAAATAATTGCATCACCACTGCTCTCAAAACGGTGAAGTAAAACATCGTAAGGAAACCGGCATGCCCTAGAACCAAAAATTCGAAAACAGGTAACATCTACCAACCCGCACTGGGCCTGCGTGGCCACTCCCTCTCACCAAGAAGAGGCCTGTGTCCCAGCAGTGGGATCATTATAGGCTGATTATGCAGTTGTCTCTGCACATTTCTAGGTAAAAAATGTTTCCAGTAACATGTAGGTACCTACCTAACATGCTACCTACTGCAAACGTTTTATTCATCTCGCAGAAAATACTTAAATAATTTATTCTATTACTCCAGTAAAACCAACTACAGTTACAATTTCATAAACTTAATTAATTCGCAACCACGAGATGTAACTCGGAATTACTTGAATTTTTCATTCGTTTGCTTAGAGACAGACCAAGGCATGAGGGGCTCGGCCAACGAGGAATAAGCCTCTTAATGAAATAATACTTAGAGAATACCTACTGGCCACTAACACTGTCCTACCACCGGCGATTAGCGAGAGGCGAGTAGAATTAGCAATTAGACTTTTTTGTTTGACAGATTGCTCACCGGGGTGGTGTGAACAGTTAGCGATCAACTATTACAGTCCGGCTGTCGTAGAGGGAATGCGTTCCGGACATCTGTCAGTGCGACAATTAGCTAATAAAGATCAAATTCGCAAAACACGTATTCGTTTGTATGAACTGACAGGTGTCAAGACGTACTTACAATCTATTGAACGTTTCTTATACGAGTAAATATTCGATAGCTAGTCGCTTCCTCGTCGGGGTTGGGACAGATGCCGAAAGCCGGCCGTTCCGGTTGCGACTTCGTGTCGTATGGAACTTTTAATTAGTCGCCTTTGAGCAAACTTCTGTCCGAAATACTCGCGCGTAAGTATTCGGTTTGTGGTAAAAAGTAAGTAAAATCGGTTTTTATGTCGATTATATAGCTACCTATGGACTTTGAGATGAAAGTTGTAAAGTTAATAATACAACAATGTTACGGAAACGTTAATTGGGTAGCTCCGTTAAGGGGCAAAACCATATTAAAACACTGGCTAGAATTAGATGTGGCCAGAAGGCTAATTCCCGTTATCAACAACGTATAAAACCTAGTCGCAATCTCATCTCAGTCACAATCAATGTCAAAAACTTGTCAAAAATATTGTATGGAAATTAGAGGTTTACTTTGACAGATTGAGACTAAGATCAAACTGTCAACGTTCTTTAAATAACGTCAATTAGCTCTCAGATGTTCGAAAATAAAAGGATCTCACAACTTAAAATTAACTTAGATTTTAAGTGTATTGTTATTCAAAATTTGTCCATAAGTGTGTATAAATTATTTAAGTAGATGGACAGCGTTCCATTGGACATAAGGAAATAGCCGGCCTAATTACATTTATAAGTTGAATAATACTATTCACAAGCTGACATGTTGTCATAGTGACAAATTATTGTATTTTGACACTAACAAGTTTGTTAGTGGTTTTAATTTAACTCAGTGAACTTTATCTCTGTCTGGGGAATGTAGACATCTGATTGCTATGTTGATAGCATATAATATTAACGAGGTTATAGCTAATATAACAAATTCTAGTATTAGTGACAAATCTGTGTTGCATAGTTTTACTAACAACATTGTGATTGATTGTGAATCATCATATTGTACGAAGGAGGATCCACCTACAATGGCAACATCCTAGGAGGCCACAACCAGTCAGATAGGGTATTTCCCTCCTGCTGGAACTTATACGGGCAATCTAGACTCTCCAGTTGTAGTTGTGGAGGTATCTCCTGATAATAATTTAAACTAGTCAGTGAGACAACAGAAGTTACCCCTTCAAATAACCAATTATTAATACAGAATAATAAAAAGGTATCTTCTGGCAATATAATTAATAATATTAAGAAACTAAAGGGTGTGCAACATATTTTAAAATTATTTAATCAAAATATCCAAGGTTGCGCTTCCAAATTACTGGAAATAGAATTGTTTTTGGAAGACACAAAGTTTGATGTCATTTGTTTAACAGAGCATTGGTTGAAAGATTATCAAGTAATATCAATTAATTATGAAAATTATCGTGTAGTTGGCCATTTCAGCCGGAAACGTATGATACGTGGCGGGCCATTAATATTACTTAAAAATTCTATTAAATCTAAAGAACGTAAAGACATCATCGGGCTGTCTTTTGAACACATCATTGAATTGTCCTGTGTTGAGCTCGATATGCATGTTATAGTATGCGTATACAGACCTCCTAGTTACCAGAATCTATCGGTGTTTGATTCTGTAATGGAAGATGTGTTAAAGAAGCTTAGTACTAGTAGTAAGTCAATAATCGTATGTGGCGATTTTAATATTAATTTATTGGAACATAACTCAAATACTGTCAGATTGTTGAGTCTTTTTGGGTCATTTGATTTGTCAAATGTGTTTATGGAACCAACCCGAGTGACAGCTTCTTCTGCCACTTGTATAGATAATATTTTTTGTAATTGCGATTACATACACAAACGAATTGTAGATAAGTTGCCATATGATCACAGTGGACAAATACAGTGGACAGTGGACATTTAGCTCCCATATGCCTTTACAAAAAATTGAAATAAGGTTTAGGCCAATTACATGTAAAAATTTAAAGAAATTAAATAATTCTTTGGCCAGTAAATTATGTGATCAGAGTTTTAGTTTTAATAATATAGATGACCCCAATGAGTTCTACGCCGAGGTCTTTTCACTATTAAACTCGCAATTTTATGACACTTTTCCACTGAAAAATAAAAGTATTTACACATAGTTTTTATTCAGTGACTGGGCTACTCCAGGTATTCGTAAAAGCAGGGATAAACTTTTTGAACTGTATGGCTTAAAGTAACATATGAAAAATACAAACTTTCATCAGTATGTTGCAAAATATTCAAAAACTTTTAAAAGGGTGTGCCAAAGAGCTAAAGCTCTTTATATAAGCAATAAAATAAAATCATCTGATGATAAAATAAAAACTACCTGGCAAATAATAAATAATGAAACAGGTAGGAAAAAACAGCGAAATAGTGAACTTAATTTAGAGACTGCACATGGCCCCATCAATTCAGATGTAGAAATAGCTCAGGAATTTGAAAACTTCCTTGCTAATATTCCCCTTAAAACTACTGAAGCTTTAAATTCTTCCCCCACGCTTTCTGCTGCCTTACTTAAAAGGAATGTAAAGGCATGCCCTTCGGAGCTTAGGTTTTAGCATACAAACCCCCAGGCTGTTATAAGAGCTTTTAAAGATCTTAAAATTAAATCAACAGAAGATCTCTGGGGTATGTCTGTAAAAGTATGTAGATCTCTCATCGAAACCATTGCGCCCTATTTAGCTTTCATATTTAACACCAATGTTGACCAAGGAGTCTTTCCGGATCTTATGAAACATAGTAAAGTAGTACCATTGTTCAAATCCGGTGATAGTAAAGATCCCAACAATTATAGACCTGTGTCAATTCTGCCAGTTCTCAGTAAGGTGTTTGAAAAGTTGATGCTCAATCAAATGTTACGTCACTTTAATAAAAATTACATTTTTCATGAACACCAGTACGGCTTCACCAAAGGGCGTTGTACCACTGACGCCGATGTTACCCTAATGAAGAACATTTTTAATGCCTGGGAAGAAGCTCAAGATGCTATTGGAATCTTTTGCGATCTCTCTAAGGCGTTCGATTGCGTAAACCATGAAACACTTCTGATGAAACTCGAGCACTATGGGATTAGGAAAACAGCACTTGACTTGTTAAGATCATACCTGAAAGATAGAAAGGTTAAAGTCCAAGTAAATGGCGTAAACTCATTGGGTTCTGAAATGACAATGGGCGTTCCTCAAGGTTCGATATTGGGTCCATTCCTCTTTTTAGTTTATATTAATGATTTACCCCAATTACTTCAAAATCAACCGAAGATGGTGTTATTTGCAGATGACACATCATTGATCTTTAAAATAGACCGACGGTCACAAAATCTTGACGACGTGAATAACTCTATTCTTCAGGTCCAAGATTGGTTTACGGTAAATAATTTAGTATTAATGAAAAAAAAAACAAAATACATTAGATTTAAATTACCTAATGTTAGAAGTAGCGAATGTGACATCATATTGAATGGCCAAAAATTAGAATTAGTTAATCAGACAGTTTTCCTAGGAATCACGCTAGACGAGAAATTACAATGGGGACCTCATATAACATCTATTGCGGGGCGGCTAATTTCTGTGTATTAATGAGTCCTTGTTACTTGACAAATAAATGAATTATTATTATGTCGTTTATTTATTTAGTCGTCTTATTTTGTTACATTTTTAAATATTAGTATGATTAAATAAAAAAATAAAATAAAACATTTAAAAATATAAAAAAATAGTGATCCACCGGTGTCGGGAGCAGGGTCCAAGCTACCGGTGGTTAGGGCTCCAGAGATAGAAACCTCCTCACAATGCGAGCCGTATCGAGGAGTACTGCCTTCTGAATCAGGCCCTTGATCCAACCGCCTAACGAGAGCCTCGATAGATGTTGATCGAGGCTGTCGGCCATCAGGCCATTGGCCGATACGACAATCGGCACAATGACAGTTGAGCTCACATTCCACATGTCAATAACCTCGCGTGCTAAGTCAAGATATTTGATTTGTTTATCTTTCTCAGCTTTCACGAGGTTCCCGTCATGTGGAATGGTAACATCAACAATCATTGCGCGGCGCACTAATCGATCTATCACCACTATATCAGGTTTGTTGGCGACAACAGTCCTGTCAGTGATGATAGACCGATCCCAGTACAACGTGACATGGTCATTTTTGAGAACTGGGTCGGGCACATACTTGTAATACGGTACCTCAGAATCGACAAGTTTATATTTCAAAGCAAGTTGCTGGTGAATAATCCTGGCTACTTGGTTATGCCTGTGCAAGTACTCGCTGTTAGCCAGACGAGAACAACCAGAGATAATATGTCTGATGGACTCACCCGGACGGTGGCATGCCCGACACACGTCAGCCGTCCCGTCCTTCATAATATGTCTCCGGTAGTTATTCGTCAAGATAACTTCGTCCATAATTGCACAGACAAAACCTTCAGTTTCCCCGAAGAGGTCACTGAAACGCAGCCAGGATACGGACGCTAAGAAATCTACACCGGGCTCATGAAGAGCCCGATAGAAGCGCCCGTGAAGCTCCTTGCTTTGCCATACCTTCTTGCGGTCATCGGTAGTAAGTACTACAGGTTTGCGCCAGTTCTCTTTCGCCATGGAGAGCGGGGTGAGCCCCTTGTCCATTGCGACCACATCACGGTGCATACCCACTTCGGCTTTTAAAAAATATTCCCTGAGACTGCACACCTCGCGGTTGTGGAGCGTTTTCGCGTTTAAAAATCCTCGACCCCCACACTTCCGCGGGATATACAGTCTCATCACCGATGATCGTGGGTGATGCATCCGGTTTGCGGTCAGCAGTGTACGGACCCTTCTATCTAGGGCGTCGAGTTCAGTTTGAGTCCATTTGAGTATGCCAAAAGAGTACATCAAAACCGGCATTACCCAACCATTGAAGGCGCGCACCTTATATCCGCCCGAAAGAAGACTAATTAATACCTTCTTCAGGCGACAAAAGAAGCGCTCCTTCAACGATTGCTTCATGTCAGCATCGTTGATGCCTAACGCTTCCGACATACCCAAATACTTATAGCTTTCGTATGAGGAGAGGGATCTAAGGTGTATGGAATCCGAAAGTGGAATTCCCTCGGATTCCATAATCTTCCCCCCCTTTACATGCATGACTGCACATTTGTCCACACCAAATTCCATCCTGATGGCACTACTGAAAGTTTCAGTTACCTTCAGTAGCTCCATCAGATGCAATTTGTTAGGGGCAAAGAGTTTCAAATCATCCATGTAGAGGAGGTGAGATATGACCTGACCACCTCTCTTCAACCGATAGCCTAGACCTGAGTCCTCCAGCAGTGTGCTTAGAGGATTCAGGGCTAAGCAGAACCAAAGTGGACTCAAACTGTCGCCCTGAAATATTCCCCGCTTAATCCATACAGGCTCATCATTCCCCTGGATCTGTCGACACCCTGGATAGCGAAGGACCGTCTTCCACTGTCTTATACACGACTCAAGGAAGGTGCGTAGAGTTGCATCTATCTTGTACAACTCCAGCACCCTCATGAGCCATGTATGTGGCACCGAGTCGTAGGCCTTCTTATAATCTATCCAGCATGTCGACATATCCTTGCGGGATCGGCGAACCTGTTGGCTAATGGCCATGTCTATGAGGAGTAGCTCCTTAGTACCGCGGGACCCATTCCTACATCCATTTTGAGAGGCAGACATAATCGAGTAACTGTCAATGTGTGTGTTAATTTTCGCTCTCAAAATGGATGTAAGAAGTTTATAAACCGTCGACAAACACGTGATCGGTCTATAATTTTTGGGTTCCGCGGGACTACCTGACTTATGGAGCAGGTGGGTAACGCCTGTTGTTAGAAACTGTGGTAGTGACCCAGACTCTAAGGATGACTGGAACTGAGATGCCAGGCAAGTGTGTGAACTAATTAGCCATTTTAACCAAAAGTTATGCAGTCCGTCCGGTCCCGGTGATTTCCAATTCGGTAATGGACGGACTGCTTTGGCTACGTCTAATGGCGTAATTATGACTGGTTCCATTTCTGGTATAGTTCCACACACTCGCTCGATATCGCGCATCCAGCCACCCTCAGCGTGACAGACAGGCACCGACCAGATGCTGCGCCAGAATGCACTAGTGGTGGCATCATCCGGGCGGCACACGTCCATCACGTTTTGTTCAGGTCGCTCCCAAGTTCTATATACCCACCTCTCATCGCTCCGGAACATGCGATTCTGCGTGTACCGATCAACCCGCCGCTTATACCGCCGAATACGACTCGCCCATGCACAAACTTTCTGCTTTAGGAAGTCGATGCGCTCTGTGACATTGGACATGTATTCCCGAGGGCTGATTCCAGTCCCCGAAAATGCCTGTCTTACAAAGCGCATCACTCGTGGTCGTGTGTTGCCCTCCCTGAAGCAGTATAGTTTACCGATGAGTACCCTGGCCCCATCGATACGACGCTCGATCCTGCATCGCCAGGCTGGTACGGCTGGTTTTGGTCGAGTAGCTGCGTCACAATTTGGAAACTTGACGTTAGCTAAACGACATGCCGCCACAGCTGCGCAATACAAGATCGAGTGTGTATCAACGAGATCCTCGCTGCTCTCGAAGAAATTCTTGAGCTGCGAGTCCAAGGCACACACTAGCGCCCTATTTTTTTTGTGCATAGGTAGCCGTGGTATTCGGGGCCTAAGTTCGGTTGGAGTGGACCTATACTCGCGAAACGCATCCTCCAGTGCGCTCCTCAGTCGGACGTTGTACTGGCTACTTACTGTGTCAACCCTATCATCATCTTCTTCAACACGATTGGACCGCGGCGGGATGGCATCAATAGTTGACGCTTGTGCCGCGGTTTGTGCCAGAGTCGAGACGATTTGGTTGTTCAGTACCTCTGAGCGCAGCCTATGATTGCGTTGGATGACCCGCACCTGATCCGACAGTCGTTGGGTCGAGACGTTGACGGTTGGTTCCAGTTCCTGGAACAGAGACAGCAACCTATCACGGTACGCAGTGAGGTTAGTTCCCCCCTCTGTAGACCCGTAGTATGCGCGCATGACGTTCTCGTTCATAGACTGAGTCCATCTCATGCGTTGCACACAACCACCGGCAGCGGGGACCCGGCTCGGGGCCGGATGGCCCCTAAGTCCCAAGCTCCTCGGTGGCCGGCCTCTCCCCTGCCGACGTACAGGTGTTGGCGACGTTGGCGGGGAAAAATATTCGTCGCTCGAGCTCGACGCAACTGCTACGGCCGGTGTCACAGCACTCTCGATGGGGCTGGATTCCGGCGGCGGCAGGGCGGGGCTGAGCGACGACTCCGGAGGTGGTAGGCGTGCACGGCGAGCTGCTAATCTCGTCAACATTTTCAATATTTCATTTTCAGGTTTTTATCGGAGGTGATATGACAGATGTCACCTCCGGATCGGCAGTTTTCGATGCAAGTTTTTGTTTCTGTTCATTGTATTTATATAAAATTATGTTTATGTTTTGATAATATTGGATTTTCTGATATGGTTTTACGGATATATGAATATAAAAACTGCTTCTAAAAATTATATATTAGGAAATTGTGAACAGATGACAAAAGAGACGTTGACGTTGACGTTGGTGTTGCTAGCTTATTATTATTATTATTATAAGCTCGGCCGCATATGCTGTTAGAAAGATAAGATAATTAACAGATGAAGAAACCGCGCGTTTGGTCTATTTTAGTTACTTCCACAGTATTATGTCATATGGCATTTTACTGTGGGGTCGGGCTGCTGACATTGAATCCATTTTTATTTTGCAAAAGAGAGCTGTCAGAGCCATTTACAATCTACGTCGCCGCGAATCTCTTAGGGAACTATTTAAAAGGGTGAATAGTATGACGGTACCTTGCCAATTCATTTATGAAAATATTATGTATGTAAGAAAAAATCAACATCTTTTTAATAAAATAAGTGATAGACATAATTTTAATACTAGAAATAAAGATAAATTAGATCAACCTTTTTTCAGATTATCTAAAGTACACACATCAACACTGTCTAGGGATATTTTGGATTTACTCAATTTACTCAAAATTTATTATAAATAACATACAACATGCATATATTTTTATAAAGCCCATTTATCAGACTACACTCCAGAATAAAAGAAAACTATTTTTTTTAGCGTAAACAAATGTTTATTCAAATGAAGAAAAAACGTGAAATAATGGTAAAACTAACAATGAATGTGTTTCTCAAGAAAAAGTGAAAAATAAGGAAAAATTAATCTGTTTTTAACAGTTATGTGAAAAATCAGTAGTCAGTAAAACACCCCATGACGTTAATAACGGTCCTGCAACGGTTTTTCATGCTTTGGATTAAGTTATCAAAGTCTTGTTGCGGTATATTGTCCCAAGTCCGGCTAAGATGCAAAAAAAGTTGCTCTTCTGTCGCAATGTTTGCAGGGAAATTCCTCAAAGCCCTTCTTTGTCCCACGCATGTTCTATCTGGTTTAGGTCAGGCGATTGAGCGGGCCAGCCTAAGACCGATACGTCGTGCTCCTGCAACCAGCTCGTCACCACTCTCGCTGTGTGCAGACGGGCGTTATCGTGCATGAGCGTGAATTCTTGGCCCATTTGTAGTCGATGGGGGTAGATTATTGGTACTAGCATCTCGTTACGGTATTTTTCAGCCGTCATGGTGTTTCTGATCCAAACGAGGTCGGTTCTTCCACCAACACGAATTCCCGCCCAAACCATAATTGTCCCGCCGTGGTATGAATACACTTCCTGAGGATGTTGCAGACGGCTCTCACGACCAGGAACTCGCCAAACACGTACTCTACGTGTATCGGGATGGAAACCGAACCGGGACTCATCGGTAAACAGCACTACAGACCACTGGTTATCTTCCCAGAGCAAATTTTCACGAGCCCACTCTAGTCGTCGTCCACGATTTCCTCGGCGTAGTGCTGGAGTACGAAGCGGTCTGCGAGCATGAAGGTTAGCTTCATGTAGCCTTCTCCTCACAGGTTGGTCACTCACAAGCAACTGGTGCTCTGACTGGAGCCTCTGAACCAACTGCATGGCCGTAACATTTGGTTGTCTTCTCGCGGCAACTTGCAAAAATCGGTATTGTCGTTGAGTGGTAATGCGCTTCCCGCCTGGGTGTCTTTCAGCCACATCACCAGTAGCACGATAACGTGACCATAACCTTGATATCACGTTTTGTCTTGTTCCAATCTCCTCGGCAATACCCCGTTGAGTAGCCCCAGTTTGGAGCATGCCTACTGCCCTTAACAATTCCTCTCTCGTTAAATGGCGCCGCTGCATGATGCACACAATAACATTAATTCGAAATTAACCGATAACTTGTTATAAAACTTAAATTTGACACAAAAAAACAGGCAAAAGCTACTGTAGGTAAATGAAACCTTCGGACTTCGCTACCATTATGCCGCGTAAGTCTTTTGTTTTTAATTTATTTTTTCAAATTCAAATTTAGAATCATTCAAAAAGGTTTACAAAATAAGCTTTCTTCAAATGAATTTAAACCTGGCCAGTATTTTTTGAGTTTAATAACTTTATACAAAATATCCCTAGACGGTGTTGATGACGATGAGGACGGTGGTACTGTGTTAAATGTTACAACAAAATACCTTGTAATTGCAGTAATTGCAATTAAATGAAAGAAAATTTAAAACTTATATTAAAATTACACTTTGTAAGCAAGGATATTACAAATTAGAGGATTATATCCAAGATAAGAATGCTTGGAAACATGCAAACATGGTCTTGCTCCATAGGACAATCTCTAGAGTCTAGACGAAATCAAACTGGTTGCTAATGTAATTGTATAATTTATTCTTTTTTTTTTTTCTTTGACATTGATTTACATTCTGTAATTACTTGTGGTCACACCCGGACTTATTACTCCTTATTTATTTATGAAAATTGTAAACGTTTGGAATGTTTGTGAATATGTGAGCACCATGTATCTATCACATAGTTGATCTATATGTCATGGTTACAATTATCCATTTTAATTCTTTTACCTATTGTGGTATAGTAATTTTATTTTTGGGTGCATCGTCTTCACATATAATTATATAAATAATGTATGCAATATATTGTAAAACATTTTAAAAGAGTAACGGTGGAGTTTCTTGCCCATTCTTCTCCATACGAAAACTACCTTTTGGAAGGGGCGACTAGAATCAATTTTATTTTTATTTTATTTTTGACGTACAAAAGTGCCTTTTATGTGCCTATTTGAAATAAATGATTTGACTTTGACTTTAGCGTAACCGTGGATCGTCGAGCCGCGTAGCGTAGCCGCGTAGCGTAGCCACGTAGCGTTGCCGCGTAGCGTAGCCGGGTGGCATAGCCGCGTAGAGTAGCCGCGCAGCGTAGCTGCGTGCGTAGCGTCGACCGTCGTAACTATGTAGCATGCATTTTTAACAACCCACTTTACTAAAATGTACATAAACAGCACGACCAGTAACAACTAGCAATTACATTGTTAGCACAAAAAAGCCTCTACTACCAACCGGAGTGCTTCAAACTAGAAACTATATTGCAGCCATTACAGGCAGCTTTAATTTTCATCAAAGAAAGGTCGCGGCGGTCCGCGTTCTGAAATGAATAATGCATGGGCACAGAATGAAATACACATTCGCGGTAACTGCCGGGAAAACGGACTAGCCACAAAGTGCTACGAAATTGCCGACATTGTTCAAAACTTGCTTTATTTAGCCTACGTATTGTTCATTATTTAGGAGATAATTAAACGTAAATACTTTCACATCAGGATGGCTGGTCATGAAACGTGTCAGCGATTTGAACGAGCATAATTGTGATTAATGGGGAGCTTTAATTTTCAATTTGGAATGCTGATGCGTTGCCAGCAGCCTTTTGTCTATGTTAGCATTCATTGAAAATTATGTTTGTGTATCGCTATTTCAATTAATGGAAATAATAATTCAAGCTATCGTAATGAGCATGCATTTACTTAGTTAATGAAATGGAAATCGAATTTTGATTTCTATTTAATTACAACGTTAATTAATAATGCAAATCATCTTACACCCCGCAAGGAATGTACATACCTAACGTTATTATCAAGAAGGAAGGAGGTTCGGAACAAAAATATTTACCTCGAAGACTCTTTAGCAAAACAGATTTGACAACGTAACGAGAGTCCGAAAGTCGAAAGTTAAATTTCTAAAACGTTGAATTATTTATTACTGCACTTTATTTACATTATATAAGCTAAAATTTAAAATAATAATACATATGTACAGTAAGGGTCAAAAGTGGAGTGACAGTGTCACGAAGCTATAGATGGACACTTCTGTTTAACTTACGACCGTCTTCTAATGAGTAATTTCTATACTATACATAGACACACACTCTCACATTCGTTTGTAACTGATTGTAGTTCATAAATTCAACCATTAGGTTATATGGCATGATAGCCTAGCGGTTATCATCGTCGGTAAGCACGTTCATGCGTAGAGAGCCGTGGGTTCAAATCTCACGCGCGGTGATAATTAAAAAAAATGTTTTTATAATTACCTACTCGAATAATCACGATATTGAATATAGTTCCGTATCATGTTCGCCTTGTTCACATAATTCGTTAAACTTTATGATTATACCCACAGACATCTAAATAATTAAAGTATAAGGTAGACAGATGCAGTTAAGTTACGACTCATTCACCGCGACTAAATAGAACATTTGTTTTTGGTTGGTTGTTATTATAGATTAGTGACGTGTGTTTTATCTATTAGCGGTGTTGTTCATTTTGAAATGCAAAGAAATTTAAATATTGAGATGAAAGCAGATATTATCGCGTTGCGTAAAAGCGGACTTAATATTATATCACAGATATTTGATGAAACCAGACTGAGTGTGAGTATTATGATTTAATTATTTTATCGTTTTTTTAATTAAAGTATAACTGCTGATCCTATTAGTTATTTTTTAAAAAAAAAAATTAATGATGAATATAAAATATAACATTAAGTGTAATAATAATATAATATGTAACATTTCTATTTTCAAACTAATTTTGTTTCAAATTGGTAATATTCGTATTTTGCTAGTAGCCTAACAGTACTCTTTTTTTTGTTTTAGAGAAATACCTACTGTGAGTCGGAGGGTCAAAAGATGGCCCCAGCTAGTCAGAGAATAATGAAACGAGTGGTTTCATACCAACGAGATATTTTGCCGAATTATTCGACACATCTTTACGAACCGTTCGTCGTGCAAACGAAAACAAACAAAAACCAGCTTTTTGAGCTGGTTTTCATTTCGCCCATATTTGATTGAAAAACATAAACAGGAACGCTTAAATTTTGCGATACAGCGATGGGAAGCACGGAATGAGAGATCTGATGAGCAGTTGAATTTGCATTGCATGGAAATATGGGAACATTTAAAAGGAACAGATATATGTTTCAATATTGTCGGATTCATGCGCCAGCGTTTACTTGATAGCATTGATATTAATGGGGGTTATACAAACAAAGTATTAAGTTATAAATTACAAATTGATTTTAGTAATATTAAAATAATATTGTGTCATATCCGTAATAAGGATTATTTTGAGATTTAGTTTCAATCTTCTTTTCATAATGAAAATGAATACTTAAGCTATAACCGCAATAAGTCCTAATAAATACGATTTGTTAACTTTGACGTTTGAGATAGGGAACTAAAGTTAAAACGAACGCACTGGCAGTAAACAAAAAGTAGTACTACTGAGTAATTTAATTGTAATGTGACAAGGAGTTCAAACTTTTTTTATTTACGTTTTAGTTAGATTTGCTAGTTGTGATTTCTTAGAGTACCCACACACATTAGTAGTTAAAGCACAATATTATTATACTATTATTAAGATACAATATTTTAAGTCTAAGGGTTGTAGTTCACTGATTACCTGCTTTACTTCAATAAATTGTTCTTTATGAGACAATAAACTGTTTTGACTAGAAGTTTATTTATTTCTTTTTTTTTAGTTTTTAAAATTATAACGGATAAACATTTTGAAATCACTTATAAAACATTTTTATTTTAACCCTGAATTACAATAGCAATATAATAATGAAAATAAAATAATTATTACATTATTATTCTTGTTTATTAATCTATAAAAAACGAATAACAAAATAACCGATAAAGATTATTGTTGAAAAAGAAAAATAAAAGTCCCAACTCGAGATTGGAAAGAAAGAAAAGAAAGAAAGAAAAATGCGTTTATTGGCATTACACAAAACGAATACACCTTAAAACTATAAAAACAGAAAACAAAGATTATTATTCCAAAAGGGCCTCAGATCAGCCAACCCAGACCTATGCGTTCAATAATCCAATACCTTACGTATTGGACTACCAGCTATCGGTACTTGATGTAATGAGTTCAATTTTAGCAATGGTATGAACCAACCAAGGTCATACGTAATTATGTAGCCTGTGTGCAAAAGCGACGGTATGTTTTTTGTTTCGTTCGACGCCAGCCAGTGTGCAAATTATGAGGTGAGCGTTCTGTGTTGATACATCACTTTATGCACACAGACGTAGGTACGGCCTTTACCGCGCGTTCACAGCAATACAGTCCTTAAGGTGATACTGCATTAATGATCGCGACCGTACATATGAAAAACTAAGCAAAAGAATCATAGGGCATCAAAAAATTCGTCCACATCGCTGTCAACAGGAACAGTGCCCAAAAGGCTGGCAGCATTGCCACGTTGCATGGCGATGCTAATTCTTGAAAACGTTGAATTTGAATCTAAACAAAGATTGTTCCAGGGTCGGGGCTTAGAATAATATCTTTATTAAAACCTGTAGCATTATATAGTTCCCAGCTTTGAATCTATTAAGATGAAGATTCGTACTGAAGCTTAGTTAAAACTATTAACTTTCCAGAACATTCCTAGGAGCCTCAGTTTTCTCTGTTTATTATTAAATAAATGTTGTTTTTTAAGGGAATACCAGGAATATGAGAAAAAATGTCTAGATCTGTCTTTTCAATTTGAAGAATCATTTTTCTTTGAGTCGATTCAAAGTAACTTGTTATTCAAGCGCCGTTAAAATGAATGCTTGGTTCTGAGAATTACATAATCCAGATTTAACTCAGGTTCTAGGCTCACCCACCCCACAAAGGATCCAGAATTTAGATCGGAGTGTTTGTTATTAGTATGTATCTAACTTCTAAACTAATATTATAAAGAGGTAAAACTGTTTGTTTGTAAAGTTATACCTAAAGGTAATCTCTAGGCCCAGCCAAGTTACAAACGTTTCTTATGGGGCAATTTCGTAATTTTAAGAACGATCACAGTCTGATCTCAGTCTCAATCTGTCAAAAATACCTCTAATTTCCCTACATTTTGACAAGTATTTGACATTTGTTTGTCGCCGAGATGAAACTGCGACTAGATTTTGAACGTTTTAAATTACGAGAATTGGCCTTTTGTTACAACATAAAAGTACACGCGAAAAAAAGTCGCGAGTAGAAGCTAGTTTTCGTTTAACATAAACAAACGTGAATAAAAAGACTATAGTTTTAACTAGTTAAGATGATGTCCAGCCAAATGACGACACATCCTCTTCGAAAAAATATTATAATAGAACACTAAACTAAATCATTGCAGAAACTGTAACCATGAAATCAGCACATGATTGTAGACCCCAGTGTCGAAATTTTACGTCGATTATTTATCAAATAAAATCAACATTGGGGTCCAGAATCATGTACCGAATCCGTGGTAACTGGTGGCGGGTCGATGTCCCTGCCTCCCTATATGTATAATTAAGCTACTGAGTAGGGGAGACCAAAGAAACGATGGATGGACTGTGTGAAATATTATATGGTATGGAATTTAAAGAAATGTTGCGCTGGCCCCAAATAAACACATATGTATAACATAATAACATTAAGTATCCATGTTTGTCTTCCACAGACGATGATCTGGAGCTGTTGTTGGATGAAGTGGTCCGCGCGTCAAATCGCGGTGTATCAGCATCCCGTAATATCACCGGAGGTCCCAACTGGAGCTTCGGACAGTCGCTGTTCTTCTCCTCTACTGTTGTTACCACCATCGGTAAGTTGACATGTCTTTCAGGTGATGAACTGGACTTGTTCTTGGAGGAAATGATGCGATGCCCGAGACAACCAACGAACCATCAAGGGACTACCTAAGTACACATTGTGGAATGCAACAAATGATTGAGTTTTGAATAGTCGGATCTTTCTTAGCAGTGGTGCCAAAAATCGTATCAAAAATAACTTGATACAATACGAAATTAAACATTTCAAAATTTAAATGATAAATATAGTTAAGCAAATTAATTAAGCGTAAGTTAGAGAGCGGATTAACTGTAGGTAAATAAATTACGATCAAAGTTTACAACTTCGAGATTTGGCAGACCTAAAGTTTAGCAAAAGTCAGTGAGGTCAAGGTCAAGAGAAAGGCCCTTGTACAAAGTGCCCTTTTGTAATTATGGAGAAAGAAAATATGTATATTTGGCACAGAGATTACACACAATATAAACACAAAAAGACTTAATTCTAAAAATAATTTAAAAAATGTATATTGTGTGGCATGGCTCCAGAACTGGAGCTGGTTATAAGTATGAATGTGGATGGGTATAAGAGTAAAGCCAAACCAAAGGAACGATGGATGGACTGTGTGAAAGATGATATATTATGGCTAGAAGGTGGAGGTGACTACCGAGATTCCGACTAATAGAAAAGTATGGAAGAAAAATACATGTTGCGCCGAACCCAAATAAATGGGGATAAGGGCAGGAGAGTGATGATCTATTGTGTGCCTGTGATAGACCTAGTTCAGCAAAATCCCAGACAACTAGTGCCTGGCGCTGGTTTCCAACTGGACCGTACGTTTAAAGTAATGGATGTAAACACCGAATATATAATTTTTAAGATATTCCTTTCTTTACTTGCAGGATACGGCCACGTGACTCCCCTGTCAAAGCCTGGCAAGTTGTTCTGCATGATGTACGCACTCCTCGGGATCCCTCTGACCCTGGTGCTGCTATCAGCGCTGGTGGAACGACTGCTCCTGCCGGCTACTGCACTGCTACGCTCTCTAAACTCGGCACTAGGTCATCTGTACCGCCCATTCACTATACGATTGGTGCATCTAATGATTATAGGTGAGCTTATGTCATTTTATTTTTCTTATACTGTAGGGATGTTCCCGTAACTATCTTGCATTTGTAGTTTGACAGTTGTGTCAAATTGACAGGATAACACTTACCCAAAGTACGTGTTAAGTGACGTTTATAGATCTCTGCCTCAAATTCCTTGGCAATACTTGTCTTAATTTTATTTTGACATATTTGGATAGGTCAAAAGCCTCGCATTTGCATATTATTATAATGTGGAAATATAAGATGGAATACCTACCTGTATAAAAGGAGTAACCTATATAATAGGTAATATTTATCATAGACTAATGAATTAATGATGCGTAGGTATTGTGGGTAATCGTCGTCTGGTGCGACCAGCGGTAGCCATCAAATATTCATTAGGCTCCGGGCCCTGAGTTTCTATATTCAGGGAAATATTATTATACAATTTAGTGGGTTTCAAGTTACAATAACTCGTTCGCCTATTGCTGCCGCTTATATTATGAAAATAAATGTCGTTTCTAATTACTGGCAAATGCGTGCACTGGCTGAACAGGTAAGCTTAAATCAGTGTAGCACTTTCTTGACCATCTCAGACACTAAGACCGACCTCATCTACTTTAAATATGTATTTTTGACGTGTAAATGTGTAGTTTTAAACCAATTTACAAAAATAAATAAGTATCATTTATACTTAATTAATTCATTATCCATTAGTCATTCGACAGATTACCTAATCAAAGGCACCAGTTTCAATAGAGTAACAAAATGATAGATGTAATGATGTGGACTTTGAAACAAAAAATATAATCCTGCTAATCTTCTAAAATTTGTTCACAGTGACAACTCTAGTGCTGTTCTTCCTAGTCGTCCCTGCAAGCGTGTTCGCGTACCTGGAGCCTGACTGGGACTTCCTCGACTCCTTCTACTATTGCTTCATCTCGCTCACCACCATCGGACTGGGCGACTACATTCCCGGAGACTCGCCCGGACAACCCTACCGACCACTCTACAAAGTTGCTACCACGTGTAAGTATTTTTTTGGGTTAGCAACATTTGCAAACGTCATTGTTTTGGCGCGTTCATATACCCAACAAGAAAAAAGAAAAAAACTGTTAAAATTATTACCGGCCAGCATTTTAATGATGACGTCAATGGCACATCATTATAGAAATTATAAATGAAGCCTGTAACTTTAGACCAATTAAAAAAGTAGGCGGGGTAGACGACCTTAATTTAAGCAATTAAGCTTATGGAATTTTACACAAAATAATTATTTGTTAAATGATTACTTTCCAAATGTATTTGTGAAATACAAATACCTAATTACAAATCAACGTTTTAATAATTCTGTGATAACCTTTCAATCAGAAATTGTCCAAATATGACGTAATAATGTTATGTTATTTTATTTTTTCTAGTTTATCTACTTATCGGCCTGACATTCCTGATGCTGACACTAACCGTCTTCTACGATATTCCGCAACTGAACCTGAGCACGGTGTTCTCATCCATCAAGCTGGACGATGACCCAGAAAAGATCCGACTGAGCGGCTCTGGAGTCATGGGACCTGGGTACGGGATCGGCGGGCTGGTGATGCGGGATGACTACAACCACCACGACCAGCGCCGCTCCGTGGTGCACATCCGGCCGCACCTGGACGACAGCCCCAGTCCCGAGGACACCACGCCCGTGCATGCCCGCGACATACGAGTACACTAAACTGCTTTCTCCCAAATGTCTTGGTCGTGATTTCGTTGGTTAGTTGGTGCTGTTGGATGGAGCAATGTGGAACGAAGCTGTTTTCTCCAAAACTTCATTTGTTTTCTTTCTCCTTGTACTTCAATATACGAATGTGTCAAACATTAAAAAAAATAAACATCTTGTGACCCACAGGCGTTCTACATTGTGATAGGATCCGAAAAATAGCAGCCAACTTTACTAAACGACGTTTGCTCATGTCAAAATTCCTTGAAAATGGAATGAAAATTTAAAAAATATGATGAACAGGCGCGGTAAAATTGCAAAATAGTTTACGTTATGTAGTTACGTTATATTTTAGTTTATAAGTTAATTCCCTAACGTTTAGTGATATGTTAATGTCAGATTTTTCCTGTTGGATACCTGTTAGTTTCTTTTTTCGATCCCTTTGTCGACTACCGTCCTAAAAATCTGCGAAAATCTTAATTTTAATTTTAAATCTTTAAAAGAGAATGTTTCATTATGTCTACTGGTAGAAGCTGCGATAATAAGACTGAGAGGTTTTTCAAATTTTCAAACTTTTCTAATTCATTTTTAAGAGTTTTGTACCTGCAAAAATGCAAACTACCTGTAACAAAATAAATGACGGAAACAATGTAGTATTTAAACAGACTGACTAACAACATGTCCTTCTATATGTATACGTTTTACATTCCTAAATTGTAAGAACTTTTCTAAAGTAATATCCATAATAATCCATTTTCAACGTTTTCAATTCAAGGATATTATCAAAAACGTTATCGATTCACCAAAAACTATCCTTGCCATATCAAAAATATCAAGACTTTATAACGTTGTCGTTTATAACTACATAAAACTGTACCTACCTAAGTTTCATGAATTAAGAAGGAAAACCTATTGTGAATATTCTACCCCCTTTAAAGAATGATTGTGCAAAGACGTCGCCACACAAGCTACTCATAATATAATGCTACATAAACCATATATGCATAGATATAAAAATTTGACGTATCAATTATGTGTGATAGATGACCAATAACTTAGATTTATTGGATTTATAATATGAAATATTTATATATCTATAGATATAAAAATCCAATCTTTAAAAACTTTCAACATAAAATGTTTTCTTAAAAAAATAAATAAATCTATTACTTAAACTAGGATGGTAGTGCATAAATTATAATATAAAATCAACATTCAAAATTGTAAAATGTTTATAGTTGTGTATATAGTTTAGTAACTGTTGGGAATAGAGATGTTTACATTGCTGTCGGTAGTCCACAGTTTTTGATTACTTTTAAAATTCAAATAATAACTGTGTGGCTGTGACTTTTTAAAACTCCTTAATATTTTAATTTTTTGGTCATTTTGCTTCTCCAACTTTGTATTATATTTTAATAATCATCTAGAATCGAAATGCAATCAATGGCAATATATTCAACTTATGAAAAGATTTTAAATAGAATATAAAATTATTTTGCTACTTTATATCAATTAATTTTATATCTAACTTTTGTTTATCCCTTGTATGTACGAAAGAATAAATTCTAAATCATGAATGATTTTTATTTTTAAGAAAATTATTTACAGGGAGTCCTTAGCACTACATCACTTAGAAACTAAATACTAAGTCTCTACTAATATACAAGTTATCAAGCAGAATGTATTAAATGTTAGAATAAAATACTTCTAAGTGTAAAACTAAGCATGTTAACCTATTCAATGTTCGTACAACTCCATAACAACTTATTGTATCAGATATTATAGAAAATAGAGAGTAGTGCGTAGATATAAAACACAACGAGCCTTCAATGGTAACCGCATTATAGAACAAAACTGTATCAAGAGTAATTCGTAAATAAATCAGCTTGAAAAAAGTAGCTTTATTGTTTTATTTGACTTGATTTATCGAATGACAATATTCCAAAACTATTTACACTTAAATTATTAGAAAGTAATAACAATTTTTCGGGCTGGTTGGAAAAAAAATTACATCACCTGTAATTTTTCGGGGCTGCCCGCAAAAACTGGCAATGCCTACTATGCAAAAAAAAACGTGCATACATAAGCTTAGTATCTCTATGTACAGACGTCAGCACATCAAGCTACTACAATCTGTCAAATTTCTTTAATAGATTTTCAACTTTATCGCTAAAGCATTAAGGTTCAAGGTTGATTGGGTAATTTGACAGTTTCGGGTAGCTTGACCTGCTGGCGTCTGTATATACCTATTCTGTGCATAAGCTGAAACCTGGCTCCCTATACCTTGCCGGTTTTTTTCGCTACTAAATTATTTAGATAATCTAATATCTGGCTATTGACTAGCTTTGATCGCTTGGAGCCAAGGTGGTTCTGAATTTCCAGATCATTGAATGGGGTTAGAAACTAAAAGCCGACTGAATCGTGATAGGTGGCAGCACTGCCGTTAGTCCAGAAACCGCCATACCTTTTTTATGTGTTTACTTTGTATCGATCACAAATTAAACGAAAACTAGATAACTTCAGAGATGTGAATTCTAGCATTGATCTAATAAGATAATATAAACACACACCCTTAATATAATATAGTTTACATAATATTACACTACAAGTGCCTATATGAAGTGAAAACAGAATTAGTTCTCTTGGGAACATCTCCTGTATACGAATTTCTCTCGAAGAAGTGTCGGGTTTCCAATTTTTTCTTCGGAGAGTTTTCTCCGGACAGTTTTTGTCTTTTAACATCTTTGAGAAATACTTGGAACCGCGGATTATACAGTCTATTGCTGCGGAGCAGAGTATATCAATAAATTATGTGTAAAAGCAGGCGATTGTTTACAAAAACATTATGGACAGTGGCAACTAATTGTCAGATTCTTGGACTAATGATAGTAGCGACATCTGAAATGAGCAAGTGGCAGTTTTTATTCCCATAGCTGAGCATTACGGAGTTTTACACAGCCTTACGTTTTGTATCATACAGCCAGAAACTTACCGGTGACGTGCCTGTGCATTTCCAAATACAATCAAAATATTATGATATAGTACATACAAATTCCATATAATTTATAGTTGAATTGTTTTATACTTTACTATAATTATAAATCCAACGAAATAACTAAGTTATAGGTACATACCTCACTCCCAAATCAGCCCAATTAGAACTCAGAATAGGAACAGAGAGGTTTATAAAAAAAGTATTGATTTTTGTAAAATGAAACGTAATGAGTAAAATTTCAGCTGTCATGTGGTGAGAAAACGTCAAAATTTATAACCTTACTTTTCGAACATTGTGCGCCATGGTCTATTATCAGACCGTAGCCGGCTTATATTTTCTGAAAAGATTCGATTCATAGATTGCTGTAAACCAGGTTAAACCTTTGTTGAAGATTTTGGTGCCCGTTGAAGTTGAACTTTTAACATTGTTAACACATTAACATATCTAAAATACATAATTATTAGACGGAACATTATTCGCGTGTGCGGTTTCATTATTGATTTGTGATAAAATGGAGCCTCCCTTGTCCGCCTTTGCTATTTACAAAGCAAATACTTCGGCAAATAAAGAAAAGAAGCACAAAAAAAGGAATAAATCGAGCAAACAGCCAATTTCCCCGAAATCACCACAGCTAACTGAGAAAAAACAAATAGAGCTCGCTCAAAAACTGAAAAAGAAACACAAAAAAGTAAAAGAATCAAAGAATATCATTAAAAAGAAGCAACACAAAAAGAAGAAATCGGATAAAAAAGTAATTACAGATAAAAAAAAATCACGAAAACCAGCACAAGGCTTAGTAGCTGATGAACAAGAAGAGGTGCCAATACTAGTTGCAGCACCAAAGATGAAAAAAAATGATGCGTTGGATGCATCAGTAGAAGTGTGCTCACATTCAAGTGATGGCAGCTTTGACTTCACACCTGTACAAACAGACAGTGCTGAAGAAGGCCTAAAAGTATTCAAGTGGATGATTGCTCCATATAATGTTGATGATTTTTTCAAAAATATTTGGGAGAAGAAACCATTGCACATTGCTAGAGGAAATCCTGAATACTACAAAGAAATGATAACAACACCCATTATAGATGAGATGCTGCGGAATGAAAATATCCAGTTCACTAAAAATATAGATGTTACATCATATGTTGACGGCACAAGAGAGACACACAATCCAGAAGGGAGAGCACATCCACACTTGGTATGGGACTTCTACTTAAATGGATGCAGTATAAGATTGTTGAATCCACAAACTTATATCCTGAAATTGCATTTATTGAATGCAACCTTGCAGGAATTCTTCAATTCTTTTGTAGGCGCCAATGCCTACCTCACACCACCTGATAGTCAAGGTTTTGCCCCACACTATGATGACATCGAAGCTTTCATATTACAAACCGAGGGCAAGAAACATTGGCGTGTTTATAAACCACTGAACGAAGGAGAGGTGCTACCTAGAGTTTCTTCAAAAAATTATGACCAGAATGAAATAGGAAAGCCAATACTAGAAGTTACTTTAGAAGCAGGAGACATGCTTTATTTCCCTCGTGGGTACATTCATCAAGGTGTCACAGTAGATGGAGAACACTCCCTTCATCTCACGATCAGCACGTATCAAAAGAATTCTTGGGCTGATTTGTTTGAGAAATTAATTCCTGCTGCTTTACAGGTGGCTATCAGTGAAAATGTTGAATTGAGAAAAGGCCTTCCATTTGATATGTTTGATAATTTTGGTTTAGTCCACTCTGATTCAGCCACACCTCGCAAACAAGAAATAAATAAAATGCTCATGAAACTTTTTGACAAGATTAAGGAATCATTACCAATAGATGATGCTGTAGATCAAATGCACAAGAATTATCAGCATGCAGCACTACCGCCTGTCTTGAATGACCTAGAGAAGGCGGTGACAGTATTCGGAGATACTGATGTGATGACGGACAATGGCATTGTCACGAATAGGGTGGAAATATCTCCTGATACTAGAATAAGATTACTGCGTAAAAATATATTAAGAATGGTGACAGAAGATAAAATAAGGTTGTATTATCATGTTGAAAACTCTTTGGAATATCATGGAAGTGAACTGCCATACATTGAAATTGAGGAAGAGTTTGCTCCTGCAATAGAGGTATTGATAATGACATACCCTGAATATGTTGCAGTAGAAAGCCTAGACATGCCCAATAGCGCAGATAAGTTAAGTTTAGCAGATGCACTGTGGAGCCGAGGACTCATTATGACTGAATACCCATTGGAGAATTTAGAAGATGATTAAATTATAATTATTGATTGTATACTGTTTTTTTTTTTTAATTTGA